>CM056742.1:1754449-3001398 GCA_029851415.1 Eretmocerus hayati
CCTCGGAACTTGAATGCCATAGAATTGGGGACTAATGATCAGAATCGTAGCCACCGATCCAACGATCAGGATGCTCAGTTCTGTGAAGAACCCAATTTCACCCGACCTCAAAAACAGGATCAAAGAGGTATCGATTCTCAAGCAAACAACCAGAGTCGGATCTTTGCTGAGCAAAACTCAGCACGAGCCAATCAAAACGAAGGCATGCGTTCAACTGTCCATCAAGAAATTCGGAAGGACGACCAATTTCAAGGACAGAAACGATATAATTCCGATCATTCAAGTCAAATCGGTCCACGGAAGACTGTTGGAAGACGTATTATAGGACAGAGGCTCCAGGACAATGAGCCAATGCACACTCGTCACACTCGCGTATGTCACGCAGAAACCAATTCGAAGGGCCCAAAATGTAACATCGCAGCCAATGCGAGTCGAATCGACAATAGAACCAACAGGCTATGTTGCTCGAATCATGCGTCAGCCCGTCGAGATTCGGAAGAGTATGACAACATGGATGAGGATTTATCTGGTACTCAAGCAGTCGAGAATCCATTGTGTGAGAATGCTACCGATAGAAGTTTTGGGATAGACACAAACAGGCAGATACGCAAGTCTAGGGCAAGAAATATAACTGACTCACCCACGTGCGATCGTAGATGTGAAACTAAATTTCGTCTTCTGTGACATCAAGCACTGAATCAAATTGCACCATACAATGGTAATCCAGATATGTTAGGATTATTCTGTAAATCGGTTCGATACATAGTCGATGAATATGGACCTGATGCTGAGCCCTGGATTCTCTCGGCACTCGCGAGTAAGCTCAAAGGCAGAGCAGCTGAGGGGTATGTAGCACGACTGACTCAATATAGTTCCGTAGAAAGCCTGTTAGCTGATATGACAATTCAATATGGTGAAGTTGGTGGTGCAGATCGCGTATTAGCCGAATTGAAATTAATTGAGCAAAAACCAGGAGAAGGTGCAGGTGACTATGGTCTACGCGTGCAGATTCTGCATAATCGTCTTCTAAACGTATATGACTCGGATGAAAAACTGGAAGAAAGGGAGCGCGAAACATATAAATATAACGCGGATAAGGAAGCTCTAGAACAATTTTTATTTGGTCTTGCCGGAGCATTGGAACACCAAGTTAGATCAACGGAACCCGAAACTCTTCGTGAAGCTATTTTCAAAGCAGTGGATTTTGAAAATAAGACAAATGCTAGGGCAATCTTTTCCGAAAAAATGCCGGGTTCGGAGTTCAAGGAAGTTACAGCTCTCTTGGCTGCTGCTGTTCAGAAAGAATTGGAGAAAATGCATGAAAAGGAATCTTCATGCATTTTCTCCAATTGAAATTCATTCATTCATTTTCTCTTCATCAATTGAAATCAGCTTCTGTCAGACTGTCGCCCGTGCAGAGCGAGTGCTACTATTGTCATCAATTAGGACATGTCCAAGAAGATTGTCCAAAAAGAATGAAGGATTCAAAATTTTGTAACTACTGCCGCATACATGGACATGATTTGAATAATTGTCGTTCATTGGAAGACGCTCTCAGATCGGGCCTCCTTATCAAATCAGATCTACATAGGACACTGAGACTGCAAAATATGCATTTACGGATTGACTCCGAATCTCCGAGTTATAATTGATCTCGCCGCTAATATCGAGGACACCGAGGACAGTAGCATAATAATGGAGACCGGGGTCCCTTCACCCTCAACACCAATAGTAATATTCGAAATCATGGTCAGGGGTTAAATTACAATAATTTTATCAGAAATTGGCAGGATTTTTGGGTGAAGGAGATGCAGTAGGCGTGATAAAAAACCTCAAGATTTTTATAGCATAGTTCGAGGAAAAATAGCGAATGTATGATAATGGACGGCCAAGTAAGGATGGTTCTTCGAATTCTTGAAGAGTTGGGAAGACTCAGTACCAAGCCGCGAGTTCAGAAGTGATCAAGTGATTGACAATAATTTGACGAATCTTGCACTCAAAGCTTTTTGAAACAAAAAACAGTGTGAATAGTTAGTAATTCATGGAGGATTTAGAATCAAATGGCTCATACCCTGTGTAAATTATGCTGCACATAAATCAATGAAGAAATTACTTGAGAAAACTCTCTTGCAATTTGAGCTAAGGTACCGATGTAGAGCGTTACGCTCGTTATTATATGGTTTTATTTCGATGTAAAGGAGGGAAATCTCTAAATTTTATTGGAGCAATCATATGGTTGGAGCCCACGCATTGCAAGGATTTTCACACGTGGTTGGGATAGACTACTTGTAAATTATCTATGTGGTTGAAACCCATGGGGATATGGGGGGAAAGATTGGAGATCGCATGTGGTTCGAACCCACTGTCTGAAAATTATCGGTGTGATACACTTAGTTAGGGTAGATGGGGGAACAATTCTGGACAAACAGTTTATTCATTGGTTATAATATGATGCGAACGATTGGGAAACACAAATAGAACCCCCAGAGATTCTCGAGGATTTCGGGATAGTACAGTTAGGGGATGCTTTCGACCGCCAAGACGGGAACTGCAAGATCCCGGCTTACTATATACAGAAAACTGCAGGAATAACGAATAATGACGAAACATACAGGGGGGTTGATTCATTGATATACAATTTGGGGATGTACTATGGGGTATTACAGGGAATTAATGGGATGATGACAGGGGATTGTGAATGGTTAGGGCCCAACCATTCGCACAGAAATGGGATGTCATGTTAGAAGCTAGGGGGATTTCGAGGGAATTCGTATAACTTTTCACCGAGAATAGAGAGTGCAATCAGAAGCAACCAACAGTTCAATTCATGGGGATTGATTTACTTAGGTGGTTAGAACCCACGAGAGTCTATACACACAGTGATGCATTGATTCTTACGGTTAGAATCCGAAGGGATCTGTATTAGTAAGGATAGAATGACGGAAGTGGTTGGAACCCACGGAGCTTTGCATTCATGGGGAGTAATAGCTATTAGAATTGACTTCAATTTTGAGGTTGTGAGAGCTCATAGGTATCCTTAGATAAAGATTTGTAAACTTGGAAAAATTTTGAATGGTCAAGAGCCTTTTCGGAGCTCTTTGGAGCCTTTTTCGAACGGCCTGGTTGAAGCCTTTGAAATTATTCAATGGACTGAATTGAGCACAGGTCAAAATACTCGTCATTGAGGAGAGCCACTTGGATTCAACACTCACACAAAACTGTTCTCGCAGTATGAGTCACGCGTAACTAGTATCATCCAGACATTGCAAAAAAAAAATTTATGCAATGTCACGTGATTCAACGGCTAGAACACGATGACCACCAGAATTACCTTCTTGGGTCGTGAGCTGAGACGGAATGAATATTTTTATCGGGTAAATAGAGGAAAAAATAGTGAATGACCACTCGTTTGCATAAAGACAATCTCAAATATACGATACCAGCGAAGATGCATACAGGATTGGAAGTATTGGGTGCTTTTATAGGAAGTCAATAATTTGGAAAATAGAAATTTCTTACTATAACGTACACGATTAGTGAAGTAATCGTTATTGGTTATGGATCTGTGCAACTATTTGGCCTTGTCATCGGAGACACAACACACCCGGAATATTTTGAAGCCCAATATTACTGCAGCGCTGAATTTCTTGAGAGACATTATGATCAATCGGAGATTTGAGTCAATAGGAAATATATCGCCTAAAAAAAAAAGAAAAGAAAAACAAGTATCAATGGATTTCGTAACCCACGTGAGGGAATACACGAAGCTCAATCTGCAAAGGTCCATGACATTATGTCAACGACAACGAGAGAAAGATGAATGCATGACGAAGTCACACGGCTCGGGCTATGGGAACAGCTTGTTGCTGAGCGAAGACTAGACTGGAGCAATTCGCGAGCATAGAATTTCGATATGACTTTCATCGTGTCGTCAAACACGTGCGTCTCAGAATTACCAAGATGAATATTCTAGTTAATAATACGTGGAAGAAAAAAAATAAAAAAAAGAAATCCCATTGCAACTTGGGTACTTTTAGAAGGGTACCACCGGACGGAACTAGAAGATGAAGTCGAGAGAAGAATGATAATCTCTTTTTCTCCAATTTTTGAAAAATCACATTAGTTTTTGGGTAGGAATTTCTGTCACACTTTAGTACCGGCTGAGAGCAAGATCTTTTCGAAGTGGAAATCAAACTCAGCCTTGGACAAACTACCAACGATCGGGAAGGCGTAATACTAAATAAAAATTGACATGGTTCCTTTTCAACTCGAGGAAAAAGAAATTTCTTGTTACACATTTGGAGATGGTGGTCTCAATCAGAGTAAAGACAATGATTGATTTCGAAGCCTTCTTCTCTCTTCCTTTCGATCACATAATTGTATTCCATGAATTAGAGGGAAGGCTTAATTGCGAATTTGGGAGGTGAAGTATATTATAGTTTATTTCGAATAAGTTATGATGTTAGATCACTATTAGTGTTAACGATAAAAAATAAGTTTAGCAGTTGTTTCATCTACTAACATCGGTGCCCTCTGCAAATGACCTTAGAAGTGACTCAAAAAAATTATCGATAAGGAGAATGAATCAAGCAATGAAAAACCTGCAATTTTCAACTGTACACGAGCTACATGAGTTAACATTCATATATACAGCGTAACATAGAATAAGTGATGAAATGTAAGGAGTGCGCGAGAATTTAAAATCGCTCAGTGTTGCAATATACGTCAAGGCTACCGAAGAGTTCCAGCACAACTACAAATGAGTCAACGATCCCGCCGAGATTCTAATTCAGGTGGAAACCACAATAGTTGTCATGATTTGGACAATCAAAGCCAACGGGCTGATCCAAATAGACCAGCCAGTATTCACAACTAGCACGATACATTTTCACGTCTAAGAATCTCACGGAGATATATTACCCCGATGTTAGAGCTCTCCTGTTCAGAAAGAGCATACTAAATTGTGAGGACAGAGTCTTCCATACAAAAGCCAAATCGGTAAAAACGCAAAGAGTTGAGAGAAGATGCCATGATTTATCGCGCTCAAACGCGAACAGGTCTCCACGTGCACTGACAAGATAACGCACTTGGGAACGAAACGCGAGTTCGAACTGGAGTCGTATAGCGTGAACTGAGCGAATAGCCTGCACGAATGAAACTCGAACCGACGCCATCATGATTAGGTGAATCGCAAAACAGAGACCTGTTGCGCAGCTTCTCTGCGAGACCGTGAGAAGAAGGAATGAGAAAAACGCCAGAAAAATGAAAGTTTTTTTTCATAAAATATTATTGTAACGTCCATGCTTTTCGAAGGCTACCAACGGACGACGTCGATACTGAGATTTCTAATACCTTTGGTTAAACTGAGAAATTCTCTCATCGAGAGCAATTTATTCACAAAATAACCGTCAGTAAGAAGCTCACAGCTCACATTGAGAAGAAAATATGAGAGAGCAAGATCCCTATTCCTATACCTAACTCACAGGGTAGCCCTGTTCTACACAGGCTACCAACGGACGACATCAAAAAGCATAGCCTTGAAATGTTCATATTCACTTCGAGCTATTGTACTCGACATAGATTTGGGCAATGAGATTAGGGGCTTCTCTGACAGTTGGTGTATCTGGAAATGGCCACAGGATTTTGTGAAATAAAGAGAGAGTTTATTTTCTCATGTCCAATCTGAGGGTAGCCCTGTTATACACATGCTACCAACGGACAGCATTGACAGGATAAAAAAAACCCAGCTGTTTTTTCTTCCATTATCCCGATGAACAATCATGCAAGTAATATTTTGACGCTCAACAAAATTATGACGGGAGGAGAATTTGAGAAAGAAGTAGGAGCAAGCGTACAGGAAAGTTGAGGAATGAGCTTCTTCACTGAGCAAGAACAATCGTCGATACAGCATATGGATGGTAGAAATCAGACACTCAGTTGTGATGGGATAATAGTGTAAGAACAAGTTTCAATGTATAAATAAGTCTTAATCATATAAGTGAACTAACTGGTAAGTCTTGATCATAGATGTGAGTGAGCTAAGTGGTCGAATATGTAGATTCGCATTCGGACACGGCTGACGAGGAAATGATCGCGTCTCTATGAGTGCAACAGCGCCAGAATAGGGCAAGTCATGGGAGAATGTACGTGGGACCCAGCGGTTAATGTAAATGTTAACGGGAGAAGGAGAACCCTTCTGGCCCTACGATAGGGCTAGGATTCAAAGCACGTGATCCCATTGTGATACCTAGCATTCACTTCGCTGACGACGCTAAGTCGCTAGAGTCATCTGCAAAAATGATATACCCCTTCACACCACGATAAGACCATTGACTTTCCCAAAAAGCTCATCCCTCGAAAGCGAAAGTGAGTTCACAGAGGAACTAGTGATATTCTCGACCTAGTCGATTGGAGAGTGAGCATTAGTCAGCTTAAATCACTCTAGCAAAAGAAGCAGCAGAGTCACTCTCAATATGAGATTACACAAGTCTGTACTACTTACTCGACGTGGTGGCTTATACAAGCAGGGACGTGTACTTCGTTGCAAGCAGATAAGACTATCACGAGTTGAGAGATCACGATATCACTCAGTCGATGCCCTTGGAGAGCAGCTGGAAAACCATAGCGATGGGGAGCGCAATGAGTAGAAAAGAATGAAATCGGTGCATCACACCCCCGGTGCGAAGAAATCTCTCCGATGGGAGAATTATATATCCAGCGAGCAGCAGTCAGAGCCGAAGACCGACTAAATCTCACTGTTGAGGGCAGAACACCATCGAAGGACAAGTGTAGATCCACTACAACGACAATTGTCACAAGCAGAACCGACAAAACTCACATCTCCGATCATGTTCGAAAGCAGAGAAAAACTGTTACTCAATGTGGCTCACTAACTTCCCTCTTGACCTTGATCCTTACACCAGCAATGACCAACTGCCTTTGATGCGCTTGTCGCCCAGCGGATTAGAGTGCGTGAGACAAATCGCGAGCGGGATCACTCAGAGAGAAAAAGCGGTGAAGTGCTGCGATTCATGCCTTCTCGTTTCGACTTGTCTCGTCTCCCACGCGCGACGTATTTTTTTCCCTCCATACAAAAATAATAGAACTGAGGAATTGGATAAGCCACGTTCTACCTACACTCGCACATGATTGCTATCCCTTCCTCTTCGCAACTAACCTTTGGATAAAAACTTGTTCATATTATCTTGATTCTGGAAAGCACGGTTCCTCTCTACGAGGTCCGAATGCGAATATTCTCGATCACAGTAAGCTTCTAATGTTAGGCTGTTTTTGATTTTGAGATGTGAGGTAGCGAGCAGGCCACTACTCTCAAATATGAAAAAAGAAACAAAACAAAAACACTCTCAACACGTTACTTTCAAGAAGACGAAATATATATCTCCGTCATTTACAGGAAATGGAGAAACTCATGCTTACAGCCTCCCAGAAAAAGGAGAAAGTTGGGGAACGAATTTCGACAAAATGCCAAAAGTGCATGTATGGATCAATAATGCAATTAGTGAAGGGCGATAGGTTGAAACTATGTAAAGAGGACCCAAATGGACAGAAAAATTGATCTGTTCGCCGTGACTTTACAATAATTTTCGAAAGAAAAATTGAAATTCAATCAAATGCACACTAGAGCGTGCAAAGAAGAACGTACGTGGGAAGGTCAGATGATTTAGTTTCTGATTACCAAGAAAAAACTTGATCGGATCTGTGAAAATAGATTGTAATATATCTGTTATAGCTTACATACTGAGACGGATTATCATGTGGTCCCCTCCACTATCAGCGTCAATCTGTACCAATTCGCCTCCGATCCGCGTATAGCAGAAGCTTTCGCCAAACTGACAAACCGAGAGACATTTGTGGCGTTCAATTCTTTATATTACTGAATGATGGAATTCCGGAATATTGTATTCAGTTTCTAGATTATTGACAGAATCATAGACTACTAGGTGAATAGGTATATGGTAATGTAATTAGCATAAGAATGAAACTTATAATATTAGAGAAGCAGAATATGATTTGAAATGCCAAGTTGGACATATGAGGGCAATTCGCTCAGGATGATCCTATAACAAGCATGGACTTCGTACAAAGATGTTCATGATAACTTCAGATTGAGCATTCAAGAAAGAATCGATTTGAACGAGTTTTGGACTCTCGGAGGATCATCGGCTCTTAAGATATAAAGTTCCACAAACTCATAATCTCGATGAAAGAAAAGAATTCTTTCATAAAAGTTGTAACGATACATTCTTCATCATTTGCAAACAGTCATGAATTTTTTTGTGTGCAATTATTCAAAAACGAGAAGCTGAATCTAAATGAAGGATGTCGGATAATTGGATTGGTTTTGTGTACGAAGCGACGATAGAAGAAGACGTATTGAAATGGTAGACTTATTGACCGAGTACACTTGGGACTTGCTACAAGGGGATAAAGTGATGGTGCAGCAGAGAATGAAAATTAAAATGGCAACTCAACGCCAAACTTCGCCTACAGGAAATAGATCAGATAAACCCGATGACGCCAGTGATGTTATGGAAATTGGAGGAAGCGGAGGAAGAATAGAACAGACACCATCAAGACCGCTCTTTGTCCACCCAGGATTATCCAACAGTAGACAACGTCTCAACAGCAATTCGAGCCAGGCAAGCAACAGCAGTCAACGCCCGAAACGCAAGAGGATAGATGCAGAATCGACGCAGAAAATGGATATCAACGAGTCTGTCACATGTTATTATGACACCCAGGATAAGCTCATGGAACTTCTCAATGAGAAGCAAACCAACAGCTCCAAGATAACGATCCAGGCCATGCAAGAGATCTGGGACTACCTGGACAAGATGTCGAGATGCATAACAACATTGGCGACAGAAGCTGCCAGAACCTCTACAAGGGAGGAGATCTGGGAGCAAACCGTGCCGACACATGGAGACATAGCTGCAAAACAAGCTCCAAAGACACCCAGGATTCCGCCCATAAGAGGAGCCAAGTCGACAAGACAGCAGCCAAAGAGGCATACAGCCTTTATAAGGGTACAGGACAAGAAC
Source organism: Eretmocerus hayati (assembly GCA_029851415.1). NCBI lineage: Eukaryota > Metazoa > Arthropoda > Insecta > Hymenoptera > Aphelinidae > Eretmocerus > Eretmocerus hayati. The sequence continues at coordinate 1,763,512 of CM056742.1, forward strand.
CTGTATCCAGAGGCAGAAACTCAGACCATCCTCAAGGAAACCATTGACCCGACGAGGGACAAGATACAGATTCGTTCCGTCAGGAAGATGCGGTCGGGGGCAGTTGCCGTCGACGTAGCTACAGAAAGAGATCTCCAATCTCTGATCGAGTCGGAGAAACTCAAAGACAGTGGTCTAGTGGTGGAACAACCCAGCAAAAAGACACCCAAGTCGATAGTTCATGATGTTCCAGCTACATACGATGAACAGACATTTAAAGAGACAACGTACGAGCAGAACTCGAGTATGTTCACAGGCCTGACCAAAAATGATGTTGCTAGGGGCATCACAGTTAGATTTAAAGGTAGGAGGCCTGTAGCTGGAACTTCAGCTCAGGCTGATAGGTCAGACAACTCCGAGGCCACAGGTAACTGGATCCTCGAGGTCACTCCAGACATTCGTAATAGAATGATGCGAGATGGAAGGCTGTACCTTGGATGGAACAGCTGCAGGATAAACGACCATATCCAGGTCCCCATATGCTACAAGTGTCAAAGCTTGGGGCATGTGGCCAGACATTGTAAAGAAACGGAGGATACCTGTGGACACTGCGCAGAGAAAGGACATAAGATGAAAGAGTGTAATAAAATAATTAAAAAAAAAATAATTTTAAAAATTCGCTTTTATGAACATAATAGCAACGCAAAATGTGAAAATAATCTTGAATCTCCTTTCTGCATCTGTAGCATAGATGTTGGCTAAGTTTACTGACTTACATGCTCCAAGATATTCATGATTTTAGGAATAAATATGATGCAAGCGTGGGTTATCAACTGGATTCATCAACAGTAGTCTTCATGATGTAACCCACGCTTTTATCATATTTATTCCTAAAATCATGAATATCTTGGAGCATGTAAGTCAGTAAACTTAGCCAACATCTATGCTACAGATGCAGAAAGGAGATTCAAGATTATTTTCACATTTTGCGTTGCTATTATGTTCATAAAAGCGAATTTTTAAAATTATTTTTTTTTAATTATTTTATTTTCATATTTTTAGTTCGTATCTAATCATTTAAAATGGACCATGATTCCAAAAATTTAATATCAGGCAAAAGCTTTGGATAATCTTTGAAATTTCTCTGGCTGATTATAATGAAAAGATGTGTTCATTCCTGCATAAGTATTGGGATAAGAAGGGCTGTAGAGTACAAATGGATCAGTAAGAAGTAGAGCGATCAGCCATGGTTGATCCCAAATTATGCTTCTTGTCATGTACAGCAAACCGGTAACTTTATAATGAATGCCAAGTTATTGGCAAATCAAATTCAGGAGGCTGTATATAGCTTATTGACAACATCAGTATATCTCTATCAATTAATATTCCATAATATTTTACAAGGATGAGCTCAATCATGAATAGGGATATCTGCTAATTCTAGTCAGTCGAGCGATGCTTCATACTTGTAAGAAACTGAATAATCCTTGAGCCCTCTATGCCTGCTGATACCGCACTAATACTTTGAAAGCATTGGAGTGGTGGAATTTAGTTGAAAATGACTGCTAAATTTTTGTAATGGATGTGTCAATGGTAAAAAGCATCCTCAGGAGTGTAAACGAACCAGCACTTGATACGCATGGAACTATTGCAACTGTTCACAACATAAATGGTCTATTCAATCACTAATCTGGAGTTCTGAACAATGGCATACTTAATTAACATTTAGGAGAGAGATTGACGTCAGTTACTAATCAAGTGACACACAGTGTCTCATGAAATACAATTCATCACTCTTTTAGCACTTGATCAGAACTATCGCTTGATTTTTCCACTGTATACAAAACTTGATTGCGTACTATGTTTGGAACAGGAGCGGGTGCACTTAATAAATTGTACTCCATAGTTTAAATAAACAATTAAACTATATTGTGGAAATAAAAAAGGCTCATTACATATTGAGCGAGGTGGTGCGGTCGGCTGCTGGACGGAAACGGGCGAGAGCCGCAGAAGGCGACAATCGCAACGGCGCTGGACTCGAATGCGAACGCAAAATGGCGGCGGCGCGCCAAGATTCAAATAGGTATAAGAGCAATGAGAGCAATACTAAACATTCCGCCCACCTCGATTGATTACAAGTTAGCAATCGATGACTTAAGTAAATCCATTTCACAAAAATATCAGTAAATTGACTTGAATGCAAAAAGGATATAATGCAAACGTGGCACTGCCAAAAAATAGAAATCGAAAAGAGCAATAGGCTCAAGAGCTATTTCGCTCTGAATTGAAAGAAAAATCATATCTAATGAAACAAAAGTTCAGTATCTCTCGACTGTTCGTACTTGAGAGTACCTTCTGACTGATGAATCTCAAAAATGAACTAAGGCTATTATGTACATTGGAAATCTTCCTGCTGAATGAACAGAAAGAAATATCTTCGTCATAGAAAAAGGAATTAAAAGAAAATCGAGCATTTTATCAATTCGATTGCACAGAAGGTATGCTAAATTCCGGCTACCCGAGCCATCAGACTCAAGAAAAAGGCACGTTCATCCTCGTAGGAGTGAACGTCCTTGGCAACCGCACAAGGGACTCTAATTTCATATAGTGATCGCCAGATTGCAAGACACTAACCTAGTGCTCACGCACCAACGGGTCACTGATACTACTTCACTAAATGACTCTAAGTTGCAATCTGAAACGAACTTAAACTCGAAAACTATACGTTCTGAAATCTTCAACAGAATTAATCACTTAGTGTCCTGTAATTGAGAATTCAATTCTCATCACTTTCGTCTTCGGAGGCTACAGGAACAAGTAGAACGAGCTTGACAATTGGTCGAGTGAACGCAGATGTAGCTGTACGAAGCTTGACTACTCGAACTCGTCCATCAGAACCAGGGCAGGTTTCTGTGATCACAGCTAAAGGCCAAGAAGCAGGTGCTCGGCACTCATCTCGAATCAAAACGACATCTCCAACTCGATAAGCTCTCGAAGGTTTCGACCATTTGTGTCGTTCCTGCAGTGCTTGCAGATAATCCTGGGACCAAGACGACCAAAATTCCTGAACTAGCTGGGTCATCCACCGGTATCGCTTACCAACCGAAATTGGCCCTGATGGAACGGATGGCTCTGGAATTATAAAGGAGGGCCTTTGTATAAGAAAATGCGCAGGTGTGAGCGCAGCGAGATCAGAGGGATCATCTCTGAGAGGCGCAAGGGGCCTTGAATTTATGCATGCTTCGATCTGACTGAGAACAGTAGAAAATTCAACAAATGTTAATACGTGATCACCAACTATCCTTTTGAAGTGGTGCTTGGCGGACTTGACAGCCGCCTCCCAAATGCCTCCGAAGTGAGGAGCAGACGGTGGGTTGAATCTCCATTCAGTTCCCATGTTGGTCAGATCGATCGCAATCTCCTTGAATTCTTCGGAAGCCTCGTCGAAACGCTTTCGGATCTCAGCCTCTGCACCAACGAAGTTCAGCGCGTTGTCGCACTCCAATCTCGAACAATGCCCTCGTCGTGCAGTGAAGCGTTTGAAGGCGGCAATAAAGGCTTCTGAAGTGCAATCCTCCACAGCTTCCAAATGAGTGGCTCTTGTGCTTAGACATATAAAAACACAAATATAAGCTTTCATGGTGCCCCTACCGCGCGTTTTCGTAAGACGTATTTTGAACGGACCAGCAAAGTCCACACCAGAATACTCGAACGGATAAGCGGGAGTGACCCGTACCTTGGGAAGATCTCCCATCAATTGAGTTGACAATTTTCCTGAATAGCGGAGACATACCGTGCATTGATTTATAGCGACCTTCACTGCTTGCCGGCCCTTAAGTATCCAAAACTGATTACGCAGACAAGTCAATGTCAGTTGCGTCCCACCATGCTGACTCTCCACGTGCGCTCGCCTGATGAATAGAACAGTCAGCGGGCTGTGACATGGTAGAATCAAAGGATGCCTTGCCTGGTAGTCGAGAGAAGCATGCCGAAGTCTGCCACCAACTCTCAGCAGCCCTTGATCCAGAAATGGCCGTAACTTTAGTAGGTTGGTATCCTTGAGTTCCCTTCCCTGCTCGAGGCCTCTGAAACTATCACCAAAACTATTCTTCTGGTCGAGATAAATCCATAGCAATTCAGCATTTTTGAGTTCTCTTGGTTTCAACAAACCCTTTGAAATAGCGTCAAACTCAATGAATTTCAACTTCAAAAGTCGAATTTTGTCTCTTCTTCCGTTGCTCAGACGGAGGCTTAGCTTCGTCAAAAAGCGGAGACACATTGCAGTAATCCGGAGAAGCCTTGTAACGGTAGAGTACCTATTTACGAGATCGTTCTGAGTCATGAAATCCGGACACTGACTCGCCGTGGTGGCATGAGAAGAAGTTCTCTCTTCAAGAGGAGTAACTTGCAGATTCTCAGCCTCAGTGGTCCACGGATTACATGACTCTGTAAGGAACGAAGGACCTTTCCACCACAGTTCGAAAGAAGACAAACTTTCCGGGCTCAAACCACGAGAAACAACATCCGCTGGATTATCTTTGGACCTGACATGGTGCCAATGAGCTTGAGGAACCAATTCCTGAATTAACGTGCAACGATTGGCAACGAATGTCTGCCACCGACCCGGCAGAGCTCTAATCCAATACAGAACATCTCGCGAATCGGACCACAAATGAACCGAAGAAATCTCTAACGGCATAGTTTTTAAGAAATGATCGACGAGACTAGCTAGTAAGTGAGCTGCACAAAGCTCGAGGCGAGGTATGCTGATAGTTTTGATTGGAGCCACTTTCGACTTAGCGCACTGCAACGAAACTATAACTTGTTCATTCATGATCATCCTCAAATAAATGACCGCCCCGAAAGCTTTCGATGATGCGTCGGCAAACCCATGCAGTTCAATTGTCACGCCGTTACCTGAGCATCCTATCCACCGAGGTATCTTGATTTCTTCCAACTTTGACAGTTTACTGTACCAGTCTAACCAATGAACTGAATAATCGTCTGGAAGAATATCATCCCAACCACATTTCAATAACCACAACGATTGCATAAATATTTTCGCCCAGATCACCACTGGAGCCAACCAACCTAGAGGATCAAATATTTTAGCAGTGAGTGATAAAACTATTCTTTTAGTCAACTTCTGGCTAACAAGGACTTGTGGCTTTATATTGAAATGAAAACAATCCTCTCTTGGTGCCCAGGAGAGGCCCAATATAGAAGTAGAACTATTTTCAGAATCGAAAGTTGCCGAACCGTTGATTCGATGAGCGACAGGAATTTCCTCAATCAGCCTAGCATCATTTGCTGCCCATTTCCTTAGCTCAAAACCGCCCACCTTGAGAATGTCGACCAACTGTCTTTGCTTTTCTCGAGCTTCCTCTACTGTTTCTCCCCCCGACATAAAATCATCCATGTATGATTCATCTTGAATGATTTTATCAGCTGAGGCGAATAGGTGCCCGTAATCTTGCGCTAATTGCCTTAAAACTCGAATGGCTAGATATGGCGAACACTTTAACCCGTACGTGATTGTTCTTAGAAGGAACAAAAGAACTTCTGAATCTGAATTCTCTCTCCAAAGAATCATCTGCAAATGACGGTCTCTAGGATCAACCAAAATTTGCCGAAACATTTTCTCTATGTCAGCAACAAAGACAAACTCATATCTACGCCACCTCAAGATCAGATCAATCAATTCTGGGAGCAAGTTCTCTCCAGTAAAGAGTAGATCATTCAGAGACGTACCGTGAATAGGATTTGACCCATTGAAAACAACTCGTAGTTTTTTAGAACCTTGAAGTACGCCGTGATGTGATAGGATATGACAACGTTTCAACTCTTCAACTGACAACTTTGGAGATCTTTCCATGTGCGCAAGTTGCTCATACTCTGCCATAAATGCACCGTATTTCGCCGCAAAATTCGGATTTTTCTCAAATTTTCGCTCCATGGAAAATAGAGTTTTCAAAGCTGTATTGTAAGAATCACCCAAGTTAAAGCCTAAGCTTTGAAATAAATCCTCCTTTACCGGTAACCGAACCATGTAACGACCGTCCGAGGCTTGTGAATGAGTTTGCCGAAAATGTTCTTCGCATTTGCGATCATCTTCCGAAAATGTTTTGCGGACCGGTGCAATTTCTTCTTGTTTGAAGAACCGATCAAGAATGGAATCCAATACCGTGTCATCAACCAAGTGCAAATATGAGGATTGCGACTCTCCGTTCTCGCCCACTGATGAAGAAACAACCCACCCCAACTCCGTGTTCGTAGCAATTGGTTGATTCGAAGGATCGAGTTTTGCTTTCTTCACCCCCTCCAGCACTATTTGAGCGTGAATTCGGGCGCCGAGCAACATATCGATCGATCTAGATTTTAGAAATTGAGGATCAGCTAATTTCAAATCCTTAAGATGATCCCATTTATCCTTCCCTAATGAGATAGAAGCTCTGTAGCTTGAAACCTTGGGGATTATGTGCGCTTGAACGTCACACGCGAATTCCGAAGAAAACCTGGGCCTCACAGTAAAGTTAGCAGTACCTCTCGAGAAATACGTGTTGGCGTCTGCTACCCCTTTGATTTCAACTTTAGATTTCGTTCTCCGTAAACCCAACTTCTGACAAGCGTTCTCCGTGATAAAGGAAGATTGCGAGCAGTGATCAATCAAAGCCGTGAAATAGAAATCAAACCCGTCAGCTGATATCACTCTCACTACCGCAGTGGGCAAAAGCACAAAGCCCGAACCTATCACTGAAGTGAGACAAGAAGTAGTAGTTGAGTGAGAATGATCACCCGTTCCCGAACCCTTCCCATCTCCGGAGGGGACAGAACCACCCCCCTTTGGAGTACTCTGGGGATCACTTGGCTTTTGAGAATCTTGATGTATGAAACTGTGATGTTTCCCGCTACATTTGCGACAAAATTTCTGGGATTTACAGAATCTTGCGCCGTGAGAACCGAAACAGACGAAACATAACCTCTTTTCCGTCACAAAAGCCCTACGATCAGCCACACTTTTGGCCTTGAATGAATCGCACTGCGAGAGGTGATGATTCTCCGAACAGGAGGGGCAAACCTTCTTAGCATGGTTGGAATCCGTATCCGTAGCCATGGAGTGAGTCTTCCCAGATCCCGAGGGCTTAGCTGGTTGACTACTATGGGGTTTTTGTATACTCTCAATTGATTCTAAAGTAGCAAGCTGATCTTTAATGAAATCTTCTAGCTGAGCTACAGAAGGAGGAACATTTGTTTTGCCCAAATGCTTCTCCCACTCTCTCCGAGTAGCTGCATCAAATTTCGAAACCGTAAAATATACGAACAAATCCTCTCCACTTCTTTCAATAGGACGATCTATACCATTCAAGAAGGTCCTCGTTTCAAAAGAACCCGAGTAAAGCTTCTTCATTTCAGCATGTGAATCCGTTTTCATGGGCTTCAAAGAGAGAAAAGAACCGAGCGATAGATTCACTAATCTACGTTTATTCTCATAGTATTCGCATAAATCTGACCAAGCTTTATTGTAATTATCCCCAACTATCTCAATCCCTTTAATTTGATCCAAGGCTTCACCCGAAAGTTTAGTTCTCAAATGATAGAACTTCACAACTGGTTCCATTTCCCTGCGGTGGACCAAAGATTTGAACAAGTCTCTAAAATTTGCCCACTCATTAAATTTCCCGGAAAAAACAGGGAGATCAACTTTAGCGAGAGAGTAAGAATTATCCGTATTTACATGCTGTACAACGGGGGCAGCATTATTTACAACCGAAGCATTCGCCTCCCGTTCAGCTCTGTCTCTATCAGCAAATTCATCTAAAACCTCTTGAAAATCCGATTTATTTGCGAGATATGATTCTTCTACAAAATCAGAGATTTTAATTTTGAAGTAATCATGATCTAACAATTTACTCTTACTTGCCAAGATCTTAATGTGATTTTGACAAAAAATCTCATAATTAGTAACCAGATTATTTAATCTGGTCGTGGCACTAGCTTTAGTCATTTTAGCTTGACCTAAAGCCTTGAAATTACTAAATGAATTTCCAATTTTAGCCTGTAGATCTAGCTGTTGTTGATAAAGAGCGTCCATTGTGAATTTAAATGTTACTCTAACAACTTGGAAACAGATCCAAATATAGGGACAAAAATCCCAAACCGAAGAAGCAAAACCGAAGAAACAAAACCGAAGAAACGTAACCGAAGAACCGAGCCGAAAATCCGAAAAAATCTCAAATTCTGCACGCTTAATCTAGCCCCCAAAATGCTAGGAATTTTGTCCAGAAAGATGGATGGAAAATGCCAAAATTCTAAACAGAATCAGGCAAAACCGAACCCGAGATAAGAAATTTTTCAAATCTATGAAAGATTTGATGGAAGCACCAATCCACAAATTTCTTCCGACTATTTGCAATTATTCACAATATTTACAGAAAGAATGAAAACCTCTCTCACTAAATAACGAGTTGATCATTTTTGAGGTTATCAAACTCGAAAAAAAAACTCAAAATGAGATAGCCTAAACTCGAATTATTCAAGCCGAATATTGTTATGGTTTATCTCATACATCAATCCTCTTACTCACTCGTACGGTTACACCAGCTGACGTACGGCGACGAAGATTGACGAAGTCGACAACGTGTGATGCGCTGGAGCGCGGCGGTGTATGACGACGAGCTGCTTATGGGAAGTCGACGACACGTAGCAATCGCACTGTTGAGAAGCCCTCGCGTCGCTGAGTGCCGTTGCCCCGCTGCAGCTGATGAACAGCTGCGGATAGCTCTGGTCAGCTGTGTTGCCAGATGTCGAGCTCGGTCGCCAAGCAACACGCACACCAACGTGGGTCACACACACGGACGACTCACTACAAAAATCCAACAACTTCAGTATATGCCCATATGACATCAGTAAATTTGCATCGCAAAATCAAAATGGATGATTTAAAAAATTTGAAAATGTACAAAGAGTACAAATCTGATATCAATTGCAACAAAGTGTGCAAATTAAACTCAATTCCTGAGCAAAAAGAAAACTCGGAATTTTTTTTTTAAATTTCACAGAGGCTAAAACGACTGTAAAAATGAAAATAATCGAAAGAACAGCTTATCCCAACGATCCCACGATGTATCCCTCGTTGCCCAAGAATCCTCCTAGATTCCCAGGTCGTTTCCGTCGTCTCCAAAGGGTGCGGTGACTATTTCCTCATGACCGATATGGAGGTTAGCCTGCACTCCGCTGCCGGTGGACCAATGCTCCAGAGTCAGCAATCGAGGAATAATCCCCGTCCGCCGGCAGAATACAGCTCTTCACATAGTGCTGTAGGCCTTGAGGAAGACGCCGCTGGTCGCCCGAGGAGACTGCCGACCACACACAATCACTATAAATTTCACCTCGTGGTGATGCGAATCCGTTCGCATCCACGTCAATTTTCACCACTAGCTCCGATCCGGTACACGAAGGACCAAAATGTTTGGAACAGGAGCGGGTGCACTTAATAAATTGTACTCCATAGTTTAAATAAACAATTAAACTATATTGTGGAAATAAAAAAGGCTCATTACATATTGAGCGAGGTGGTGCGGTCGGCTGCTGGACGGAAACGGGCGAGAGCCGCAGAAGGCGACAATCGCAACGGCGCTGGACTCGAATGCGAACGCAAAATGGCGGCGGCGCGCCAAGATTCAAATAGGTATAAGAGCAATGAGAGCAATACTAAACATACTAGAAAATTTAGCTCCTCACAGCTATATGACAAAATATAGAACTATCAAACACCTGTCAGTAATTCTACTGGTCTGAACATTTGTTTCTAATACTCTTCTCAATTGCTTTGACACTGTTCACAAATTTATCTACAAAGTGATGAAGATGAGATTCATCGCAGGATAGATCAAGAACTGAAACATATTAATGAAATCACTTCATAACACAAAATATCTGCACTGAGCTGCAATCTGCAACAGCATCACATAACGCGGTTGAAGAATCGTAGAGGTTATGGGTATGTAATTTTCGCAGGCCGGCGGGCGAGAGCATTGCTTTATGGCCCTTTATACCGTAATCACTGATGATCATTTATTGAAGTACTATTACGTACTCATCATGCGCAAATTAGAGAGATAGCGAGGATCTCTCAGCATCTCCGGCTGATCGGCTGATGTGCTCATGATGTGCTATATATGTGCTCTGCTCACAGCTGTGAGTTGTGACACCTCATAGATTCTTTCTCTACTGTTCTCTACATGCTCTCCCCTTGATCCTGCGCACAAAGCCGCGTTTGCGTTTACACAATGTTAAATCGCGCATCAGAGCATTCAGAGCCTCGACACCAACACAACTATACCAAAGTGTGTCAATGACACGCCTCACACAAAGTTCCCCGACAGAAATCTTGTCTCCGCGCGCCCGAGTGCAATAAAAGCGAATAAAAACAAGAAGCAGCCCAGGAAATGCGTACCCTGCATGAAGCAGGGCAGGCCACACGTCCACAAGAAGAACGAGAAATGCCCGATCTATCAGCAACTGCTACAGGTCAAGCGAGGTAAGATCGACTATCACTCATAGTCATGGCTCATTATTCAGTCGAATATGGCAAGATGTGTTGACGCCATGAATGCAATTGGCACAGTCGCCAACTTGGTCAATGCCCCCATACTCCTGCTTCAAGAGCCGGGTTACAATCACAATAATAAGGAATCGGTTAATCTGGGGAAATTTACATCCCAAACATCTTATGTCAATAATGATGGTAAGGATCAACCGTGGGCTTGCATATGCATCATAGACAACAGATACACAGGGACATTGATGACAAACGTCAGCACTACGCACTGCGCTGTGGTGCAGATAGAAGGACCTCGTTCCTCCTTCTACGCGATTTCGCTCTATTGCCAGCAAAGCCACCCGGTTGATCCTTACATGGATCAATTAGCCCGTGCTCTTGAATTTATAGGTGACAGACCAACAATCATCGGAGCCGATCTCAACGCGGTATCACCGCTTTGGAACTGGCAAAACAATAATGAGACCAACGACGACGGAGAGATTGTTGAAAGTCTTGTGGTGGCACATGAGCTCAATATCCTTAATGAACCAGGACAGCCATGCACTTACACACGCGTACAGAATGATATCGACGCCACGTTAACCAATAAGGACTTCCCGTGGCCTGTGGTAGCCTGGCAAGTCCTTGAAGACGGCACGAAAAGTGACCACTTGCCTATCAAAGTGACGATAGATATGTCAGCCTCTGATCAACGACGCCAAGTACGTCAAAAAGGTACAATATCACCAAAGCTGATTGGAAACACTTTGACGCTCGCCTCAAGCAAGGATTAGCACGTTTGGAAGATTCGGAGCTGACAACCATCGATCAAGTCGATAATTACGTTGAGCTTATCACAGCGCTGCTTCACAGCTCAGCAAAACGTTCTGTGCCTAAGAGAAAATGGAGGGTAAGATCGGTTCCCTGGTGGACCCAAGACCTTACAGCCGAGAAGAAGGCTGTCTACAAGATGCGACGAGAAGTTCAAAAAAAACCAGATGAGGAGCGGAAAGCTGAACTTAGATCAGTGTATCTGAAAAAGAAGAACAGTTACGACAAGAACATGGAAAACCTTAGACGCGAGAGCTGGAGAAACTTTGTCGAGAAAGACACAGCCGCCAATCCATACGGAGTCATCTACAAGATGATGAACCAGAAGCTTGTTCCATCCAAGCTCTCGAATGTGCAAAAGCCCAACGGGGAATACACCCAAGATTGGACTGAGACGGCTGAAGCTCTGTTGGAAAACTTCTTCTGGGACGGTGACGCACCTCTCGAGGACCATCGCCTACCGAATGAAGTCCCAGCAGAAGCAGAACCAGAACCAGTAGCATGGTCAATCAGCGAGGTTTTCCGTGCGGTTAAGACGTGTAAAAACAAAAAGGCACCTGGGAAAGACCTCGCGGAAATCGAACTAGTGAAACGCGCCTGCAAGAATACCGATTTCCTGTTCAAGCTGACAAAGCTCTATAACGCTTGCCTGACACTTGAATACTTTCCGAAAGCATGGAAGGAAGGGAGTATCAGAACATTATTAAAAGGAAGGGACAAGGACCCCAAAGTCCTAAAGTCCTTCAGGCCAATTTGCCTATTGTCAGTCTTGAGCAAGATCTTGGAGAGGCTGATAAAATCCAGGATCAAAGAATTATTGCTACGGCAGGACTTTGCCTCACAGAGGCAGTACGGATATAGAGAAGGCAGGTCAACCGAGGATGCTATCAAGCAGATGAGGGACTCGGTCGATTCGACACAAGGAGGTGCAGTCCTGGCCATCTTATTCGACGCCACTGCTGCCTTTGACAAACTCAAGTCGGGCAAGATACTTACAGAACTCAGAAAGAGAGGATGTCCCAGAAAGGAGTATAGACTTGTGAGTGCCATAACCCCAAAATTTTGTTTTTATTTTCGATATTTGAAAATAATCCATGTATATAGTATCTCTATAGATTTAAATCTTCGCGCGTATTAAGGCCGGTAAGGCAGACGTTTGCTACCTTTATAGTGTCGCGCGTGGTGTGATAAATACACAAGTATATGTGATTATGTATATACTAATACATAGAGAATCCGGAAAGTTCCATGAAATTCTATGAGGAATTTTTCATATAAAACCTTATAAAATCGAAAACTTTTCTATGCCATCATAAAGTTCGTTTTCTGGACTATAAAAAGTATATAGTAACTTTTTAGAATTACTTGATTTTGCCCGTCTATTTTATTTTGCAAACTAAATGTTTTTGTTAAAAAATAACAACGATTTTTTCTTTATACTTTTTTGATGTATCTTTCCATTTATACCCTGAAAAAAACGTAATCTATCACAAAGTTACTCATTTAAAGGAAGATAGACCCCAAATTCGAAATGTTGTAAATATTGTAAATATTATTTGCAAAATGGATTTGTGATTAAAGTAGTATTTTTTCCAAATGGAAGTATTGATGAGTAGAGTAGCCCAATATAAGAAGAACTCAATTTTTCTCTTGATTTCCATTAAATCTCAAATTAGATGAAAAGCCACGTGCTTCTAAAAAGTTCCAGGAATTTATCTTTTTGTTTCTAGCAATAAATATAAAATAAATCAATCTGAGTTTTACGTTGAATTTATCTCCTTTTGAGATGATGAATCAAATATTGTATGCAAATTTCACGAAACTGCTCAATTAATATCATTTTTCCAATGAAATATTGTTTTTGAGAATGTTCGATAATCTATTCAGTCATCTAATCACGATATAGATATACAGGCGTAACCCGTTATCTGCGGATGATACAGATCGGAAAGGTGCCGCAGATACCGAATCCGCAGATACGGAAGCATTGTTCTTATGGGAGAAGGGGGGATACAGACTGTGATTGGAAGAAAGTTCGTTCGAAAAAATTTTAGTGTAAAAATAATAGTGTTTATAAACGAAATAAAGTGATATAAATAACGATCTCTATTACAAAATTGATAACTGATCAACTTTTTGAGAAAAAATCGGTCATTTGGGTTTGTTTTGCTCGTCTGATAGTGTCCGCATACAGCTCGCGGTACCCCTTTAAAGCGATTTCACAATGGTGCTTGAACTGAAGACTTCGAACCATCACTGGGTCACTGTCCATAGCTTCATCCATAGCATCTTCGATCATCTTGATGATTTTTGCTATCGATTTGGCTTGGAATACGGGAGGCTGTGATTCTTGAGTTTCATCCTTGGATGCTTCGTCGGGCTCGTTGAGGATGATTTCAATTTCATCGATTGACAGAGGCTCAACTATGGGTTCCACCAATTCTAAGATCTCATTTTCCTCAACATTTGAGAAACCCTCGCCACCAACATGTCCAGCAAGACCAATAATTTCGTGCACAACATCACGTACAGGCTCAACTTGAGAAAGCTGACCATCCACAAGACCTGGCAGTAATTTTTTCCAGCACCCAATCAAGGTTGACGAGTTGATTTCATCCCATGATTCTTTGACGTATCCAATAGAATGAAAGATGTTGAACTGCCTCCAAAATTTCTTTACTGCAGTTTTCGGGTCATCAGTGCTTACCTCTGATTGACTGACAACGTTCAACATCCTCCTCATCACACGCCTGAGATAGTAGGCTTTGAAGGTTGCAATGACGGTTTGATCCATTGGCTGAATGAGGGAAGTCGTGTTCGGTGGTAAAAACATGACTTCAACATCTGGGTGCAACGATTGCAAAGTTTTTGGGTGGCTACCTGCATTGTCCAGTAGCAGTAGAATTTTGAAAGCAAGATTTTCCTTCATTAGTTTCTCTCTTACTTCTGGGATGAATGAATTTTGAAACCACTCCGTGACATTCTTTTGCGTTGCCCAAGCGCTTTTATTAGATTTCCAAAAAACTGGCAGTAGAGCCTTGTTTTTGTTCCTCAATGCGACTGGCGTTTCTGATCGGTAAATGAGCATTGGTTTGCACTTAATTGTTCCCGAAGCATTTGCGCACAAAAGCAATGTATATCTGAAACACCAAACAAGAGCCGTTGATGATTTCACGAGTCAGAGTCGTAATTTATTAAGAACGTCAGAAATTCACCTGTCTTTTGCAGCTTTGAACCCAGACGCCACCTTCTCTTCCTCAGTTAGATATGTACGCTTTGGCATTTTCTTCCAATAGAGTCCCAACTCGTCACCATTAAAGATTTGAGAGAGTGAGTACCCTTTTTCAGCAATGAATTGTGCAAGAGAAGAACAAAATTCACGAGCACCTTTCTCATCTGCTGATGCTTTTTCGCCGGTGAAGCTGACATTGTGCAGTGAAAATCTTGTTTTAAAACGAGTGAACCAGCCTGGACTAGCTCCAAACTTTTCTCCAGCACAGGCCTCGTATGTCTCGGTGACGTACTTGTGGAAGATCAATGCTTGCTCCCGAATCAACAATGTTGATAGAGGCACGTTTTGTCTCACCATTCCTTGGATCCACACATAAAGCATTTGCTCCATCCGCTCTTGACCTGGACTACGGCTGATCTTGCTTACTTGAGCATGCGTGCCAAGAATCTGCGCGCTATCTCGGATTTTGGCTTCATTATCACGTATACTTCGTATTGTCGATTCTCCAACCTCAAATTTTCTTGCGACATGGGCGATTTTCTCTCCTTTCTTCAAGCTATCCAAAATTTCTAACTTTTGAGCCAGATTTAGCACTTTCCGATTTTGTTTCTTTGCCGTTGTATCTTTCTTTGAGGGGGCCATTTTAAGAGAAATGTAGAAATATTTACACTCAATTTTGAACTTGAAATTCAGCCAGCCAAAATGTCAACGAACTGAAGTTGTTGACATTCCGTTGTTCGCCAGGGAAATTTTCAAAATCGAAAACCATCCGCATTTACGGAATTTTATACCGCACATAGCGGGAAGTGGTCTCATCGAAAAAATCCGCACTCAGCGAATCCGCAGATGCGGAAGCCGCAGATAACGGGTTACGCCTGTATTGTACAGCTAGAGTTCCAGGTATAAATACAGGCTCGTTGGCCCATTGAGGCAGGCTTATGCTCAGTTGAATTCGTGAGCTGTATCGAGCTTGAAACTCTAGCTTTCCAATAAGATAAATGTATTGAGAATCACAATAAATGGTACAATTCTTATATGAGATAGAATATATATGTGTTTTTCTCTTGAAAATCAAATGCATGACCTCGATACAGTTCCTAGGCAATCTCTTGGGGGTAGTTCGGCCCTAAGTACCCGGACTCACCAAGAAGCAATTGCCTGATTCAACGATACAGATCTCAGTTATCCTACAAGTCTGATAAATTTAATTATTCATCATGGTTTGTGGGATTCTGGAGATTTAAGCCTGGGTATCATAACTGATGAGTTTGTGGCCCTAAGTACCCACAACTATCCTTTATGACTATCCAGGTAATAAAATTCGCACTTATAGCTCCAGTGATTTCCGTAGAACGATCACGCGGATGAGCCTAAGTACTCATCTCGTTCTTCTGCGAAAATCATAAAAATTTCGGGAGATTTCCATCAGTCACGAGGCCCTAAGTACCCGCGTGGGGGTGGAAATCGAACGAGAAAATAAAATACGAAGTCTAATATTAATCCATGAATCTACGCACACCTCTATCGAGGTATCCCGAATCCTAAATATTCATCCGGCTCTCCCCCGAGATCCAGAGCCTACATTTGTACCCTCACAGACTAATCTCAAGTTATCTTGAGGATAGGTCAATGACCATTGAAGACAGCTTTGTTTCAGCTACCAAGACAGTGACCAAGGGCTGCCCCCAGGGCTCGATCCTGGGGCCAGACTTTTGGAATCTCTGCCTCGACGAACTACTTCTGATACTTGAACGAATGGGTGCAGAAGTCTACGCGTATGCGGACGACATGTTAATCCTGATAAGAGGCAATAGTAGATCAAAATAGAGAGAGAAGGACAAAGACTCGCGGACGTCGTCTACCACTGGTTCACAACCAATGGTATAGAAGTCTCCAAGTCAAAGACGGAAATGATACTACCGAAAGATGCTGGCACGGGAAGGCAGTACGATAACAGCAAGTTGGGAACCAGCGGTAAGGTCCTCAAGATCCGACCAGCCAACTTCACCAAGTCCTTGGTGAAGACTGGCAAAGGCGGCGTCCGGGGGCCAACCATCAAGATAGATGGCAAAGGAATAAGGTACAGTCCGGTCGTCAAGTATTTGGGCATGCACATCGAAACAAGATTCAAGATCAAGGAACATCTTAAGACAGTAACGGCAAAAGGACTAAGGTTCTTTATGTCGATGTCCAGAGTCATAAGGAAAAACTGGGGTCCCAAGTACTCAGACTTGCAGACACTGTACATGGGTGTGTTCGTCCCTATTGTACTGTATGCAGCCGTAGTGTGGGCTGATCTCTTGGATGAATCAAAAAGGTCCCAGATATTACTTAGAGCCTAGAGACAAGCTCTAGTCAAGATCTCAAGAGCGTACAGGACAGTATCGGGCGACGCTCTCCTAGCAATACTCGGCGAGGTCCCCATGGATCTGATGGCAAAAGAGAGGATGTATAACTACAAGGTTAGGAAAAAAGAACCCTTTGAGTATGAAGGATACATACACGACCCCGGGACAAGCCCTGAACTTGCCAAGCTAAGGATCCGCCAAGAAACCATAAAGATCTGGCAGAAGAGGTGGGAGGCGTCTGAAAAAGGACGCGAAACTTGGCGTTGGATACCTTTCGTCACAGATGAACAAGTTGCTTCCAACCACCATGTCATCCAACTGATGACAGGGCATGGAAACATGAACTTGTACAGACTCGAAAGACGCCTCTCCACCAGCGCTAGATGCGAGTGTGGAGCAGAAATAGAAGATCCCGATCATATATTAGAGACTTGTCCCCTCTGGGATAACCCACGGGACAAACTCCGACAAGCAATCCTGAGGATGGGCCTGGACTGGCCCACACCGAGGGAAGATCTAGTCAGAACGGAGGAGGGCCTGAGAGCCCTAACAACCTTCGCATCAGAAGTGTTCAAGACCAAAGAAGACAGAAGGATGTCACAAGGAAGAAGATAAAACAAGAAGAAAGAAGAAACAGAAGAAAGATGCGAAGGCAGTAACATAGAGATAAATAGTCATAGAATTAGAACGAATGGAGTAGCCGACATATGCCAAAGAAACCAAAGAATAGGAATAAGACACTAGATTGAGAACTAGAATAAGAACTTAGAGATAAGTCAGGGCTTGGGCAACAGGGCGCCGACGATCCGACCTCCACGTGGTCCCCGCTGGGCAACGGTACCTCCTCGGAGGACCGGCTAGCAGGATCGTCTCGGTCTTATTGACCGACAGGCCTCCCACTCGAGACTCTTTACATCTCGAGTGGGGTTTTTCCAAGTCCGTTCAGATTTAAAGTCAAATCGCATGTTAAGATATTATGAGAAGTCTGGAATGAGAAAGAAACTTGGAGTGGTGATAAACGGATGGTAGATGAGTATGCGGGTATACCGAAAGGTGAGGAACCGCGAGTAGCCAATACAACATCAAGGCAAGCTCAATCACACTCAATGTACCTATCTACCGAAAAAGGTCGCTGGGTGAGACCACATAGTAAAGTAAAAACACATAGTGCGTCAGTCGTGCTCAACCTGTGACAGGAAGAGGACGACGGCGCACCAAAGTGATCCAGAGTAAAATTCAAGGTTAACCTAGGAAAAGCGGGGTCAAGAGTTATCAAATAAGCTGCACTGGTTCAAGAGGACTAACCCCTACTCTAGCCAGACAGCGAAGCTCACCCGGGGCCTCCCCCCGGACCCCCCGGGTCCACTCAACCAAAACTATTGCGCGACTAACTGTATCTGTCTATAGACACAGTTACGGACGATCACCTAGTGTTAGTGTATAAGTGTTAAGTGTTAGAGTTTAGTGTTTAGTGCTAGTATCAGTCTTTTTTCGTTCATACCTAGTCAGTAATTAATCTGGAAGCAGGAACCATGGACCCTTCCATAGTAAATAACCAAAGTGGAGAACCTTTATCTCCAAGTGAACTGCAGAGTGACATCAACAATGAGACCATGAACTCTAGCTTGGATGATGCAGACTTCATACTTGACCTTACACCAAGTACACAGGAGCTCATGAACGCTGCCATATAACTAAGGAATCAACTCCTCCAACGTTCAAATATCGCTCAAGTCACGCATCATAGAGAAAAAACTCCTACGGTCTCAGACTTCCTCAAACAGAAAATACCGGTGGCAATTGACAACCAACAAGAGCCAGTCAAAACCCATAAGAGAAGACGTCAGCCTAGATCACACAAGCAGCTAATACTACAAGCAAAGCTTGGGAAACCGCAAGCACCACAAGAACCGGAAGCTTCACCTGGAGAAAATATGACTGCCAAACAACAGGAATCGAACCCAACCACCAAAGGCAGGTTCAGAATCAGGAACAAGTCAGTCAGGAATATAAATATTCTTCAACATAACTGTAATAAACAGGAACTTGTCATGAAAGACCTTATCCAGATTGCGGTTGAACAGAAGATTGACGTAATGAACCTGCGGGAGCTGGCGTATTTCCGAAACCCGGTAACGGGATTATACAGCATTCCCCACCTGCAACCTACAATGGTCACGGTCATTGCTTGTGAGAAGCAAATTCCACACACAGCAGTTGTAATCCTAAATTCTGGGATGACGGCCACACTAGTTTCAGAACTCTCCACTCCACACTGTATGGTGGTGGAAATAAATTCGCAGCACCACAAACTCTTCCTGGTATCCCTGTACTGTCAATTCAAGGACCTCAGGAAGAACCTTCACCAGCAACAGCTAGATCTAGTACTTGCCAAGCTAACTGGAGAAAAAATCCTAGTTGGAATGGACGCTAACTGTGAAGATTCCCAGAGTTAATGAACATAATAGAGACAAGGGTGCGGAAATGAGAGCGATCCTGGACCAGCATGGAATGTCCATCCATAATAATGCTCTGCCAAACTTTCCCACCTATGAATTCTTCTCCACAAATCGCGAAACTGGGGAAGTGAATCAACCAAGGGTTGGTTGGATAGATGTCACTGCAACCTCACCTGGCCTGTCCCAACATCTTGCTAGATGGAGAGTAAGGAAGGATTGGACAAGCAGTGACCACAACTGTCTAACTTACGAAATTAGACCGACAAAGAATAACCAGCAACAACCCGACTCTCCTTAGGAAGATCAGCCAAGGTTCAACACCAGGAAAGCTGACTGGGAACTCCTCATTGAAGAAACGGAGAAGAGTCTTCAGGACAAATTGAAGCTCATCCCTACAGTATTAACCACGGCTGAGGAGGTTGAGTCAGTTGCTGAAATAATCACGAAAGTGATACATGAATCCTGTGAAAAATCAATGCCCAGATGCCACCCACGGAAATTGAACTTTACAATTGCAACCGAAGAACTGGCAAGTCTAAGGAAGGATCTTAAATCTCAGAAGAAGAAAATCAGGAAATTGCTAAAATTGGGGAAGTCAACCGGACCAAGCCAGCGGAGACTCTCTGACCTGAGAAGGAAGTATAAAGCCAAAGCAAAGGAAGCGGCTAAGAACAGTTGGAAGGAATTTGTAACTGTAACCGGAAATGAAGATCCTTACGGGCCAGTATATAAAATTGCAGCCGGGAAGCTCTCCAAAAAGCAGGCAATACCTACGGTTAAAGGACCACAAGGCCCTACCTTCAGCCTGCAGGAGGCAGCAAAAGTACTGTTGGACATTCATGTGCCAACAGATGATACACCTGACTCCCCTGAGTTAGAAAAGCTCAAAAAGGAAATGGAAGAGATCCCTAACACCGACAACAGCCATGAGATTACGGAAGAGGAAGTCCATCTCTATATTTCACAATTGAAAAACGGGAAATCCCCAGGGATGGACTTGATAGAGGTAGAGGTACTCAAAAAGCTCAGCCCTATCATCTCACTTCCACTGGCAAAACTATACAACAACTGCCTTGAATTAGGAGTCTTTCCCAAAATATGGAAGGCAAGTATAATCAGGCTAATTCCTAAGGGAAAAGGGAAAGATCCAACAAATCCCAAATCATACAGACCAATCAGCCTTCTATCCCTCCTGGGGGAGATTATTGAAAAAGCTGTCGTCATGCGTCTGATGGACAATGCCCTATCTGACAAGATCATATCCAACCGGCAATACGGCTTCCGGGAAGGGAAATCAACCACGGATGCCATACATGATCTTAGAGAATTGGTCAGAACATCTGAAGAGAAATGGGTCATAAGAATACTCTATGATGTTAATAGTGCCTTTGATTGTGCTCAACCATCAATCATAATGGGGGTACTTAAGAAAACAGGATGTCCAGCAGATATATACCGAATCCTCCTGAGCTATTTCAAGGACAGAGTAGCTCACATGGAATGGAATGGAGGTTCGGCAGAAAAAGCAGTCACAATAGGCGTTCCCCAAGGGTCAGGATTTGGACCCTTTGGATGGAATGCAAGTTATAATGAACTACTGACTAAGTTTGAAACGTTGAAACAAGAAATCGCTCTGCTCACGAAAAAGAAACCGAAGAAAGCTCCAAAAGAAGATGTAAAAAAATACAAACCAATGTGGTAACAAATGGTCGCAACCCAGTCGGAGGGCTACACACCAGCCAGGAACCAGGACCAAGTGGCATCAAACCCACAACAACAGTGATGAACCAAGAAGACGAGGATGAAGAAGACGAAGGGGACGCGGATGAGGACCACCAACCGGAAACAGAAGACAGGACGGAAGAAGGAAGGGGAAGCGGAATAAACAACAAGGGGGACAATGCAGATGGAGTGAAAGGGAAGGGGAAAGGGAAAGGGAAAGGTAAAGGGAAAGGGAAGGTCACACCCGATGAAGAAGCGAGTACTGCTGAGAGCAGGGGAGAGGAACAGGGAGAAGGACTATGGAAAATGATGGCAGGACCCAAAGAACAGCCAAAAGCATGCCCACTATGCAAAGAGATCCAGAATGTAAGAAAGATGGATACGCATGCCAAGAACAGGCATGACATTGATAATGTAACATGGGAGTGTGAAAAATGCGCTGAACAATTCAACACACACGAGTCATCGAGAAAGCACTATACGTGGTGCAAACGGAAAAAGAGAAATTGGCAAAAGGAGAAAGAAATACATTCTGCTCCTAAGTCAACCAAAGCAGTTATTACTGGAACAAAGCGCAAATCCCCTCCTACCAAAGTCAACCAGGGAGAGCCTAAGAAGCTCATGGTTACCAAGCAAGAGGGACATGCTTGCGACTGGTGTGAGAAGGAATTCAAGCACAAAAATTCACTTCTATGCCACGTTCGCACGATACATAAATCTGAACATCTGAAAAAACTTGCTGGAAATGGACAAATACGAAAAGGCAGAGGTAGTCAATTCGGGGATTGGATTTGCAGGGAATGTAACCTGGGAGTGGATACCCACTACTCGTTACTGAAACACTACAAGACCCACCATAAGGATAAATTACCTGAAATGCAAGCCGAACTCCAAACAGACAAGATGAAGGATATAATCCTTCAGAAACAGAGGCAAAGAGAGGCGAATACTAAGGTTCAGGACCATACCCCTGAACCTCCTAAAAGGAGAACTCCGAAAAGTAGAGACCTTAGGGATGAGATCCCTAATCTCCCTAGTTCCCATACTGAAAGTGTGACGAGTCCCACACAGGATCCGTTGATGGAACAGGTGGTTAACGAAGGGTCAAGTAAAGACCAAGATGAGAATGTACCACTGGGAAGGATTGAGTACATTGCCTTTGCTGATGACCTCATAGTCATAATATTTGCCAATACAAGGGGAGATATTGAACAAATAAGCAAGAAGGTTAACGAAACAGCTCATAACTGGAGTGTGAGTCACAAACTCACACTCAGTAAGAGCAAATCTGAAGCTGTGCTGTTTAAATCAGTGAAGGTAGGAAAGAAGAGAAACCCCGGGGACTACTTGTATCCGAGCCGAGCGGTACAAAAGCCCCCGGCTGTAAAATATGATGGAGCCAGCATTAAGTTTAGTCCCTGTGTCAAGTACTTAGGGGTCATGCTAGGAAAAGGGAGCATCGATAGCTGCCCACCCTAAGTACGTATGGGAAAAAGTCTCTGACTTTGTCAGACAAATCCGGAGACTTGTTAAGTCTGACTGGGGTCTTAACAGTCATAGCAGCTGAACATTGTACAAGGGAGTCATTACTCCCATCATAACCTATGCGGCAGCAGGATGGTCCAAGGGAACAAACAATCAAGTGATTGACAAGTTCCGGGCCATCCAAAGAAAAGCTCTCACAGCTGCCCTGGGAGCCTATGCAACAACAGCGCTAAGCTCCCTATGCATAATTGCTGGAGTCCTCCCCATTGATCTGCAGATCAAGCAAATAGAGGCTCTTTATGAGGTAGACAATGGGAGAGATGCAAAGTTAGGTGAAGTAAGAATAAATGGAAGAAGAGAAGGTGCAAGAGATATGGTTAAGAAAGCGATCATTGCCATGTGGCAGGAGCAATGGACCAATTCCATCTCTGGGAGGCAGACACACAAATTCATTCCAGATGTGCAAGCCAGACTAGCGAAGAAGTGGTTCTTTCCAACACCACCATGTGTCTGGCTGCTCACTGGGCATGGACCATTTGCTACAAAACTCCATACCCAAAACCTGAGGCTAGACCCAAGTTGTCTCTGTGGAGAGAATCTAGACGATCCAACACACTTTCTCTTTGATTGCACAAGGTCCCAAGAAGCAAGACGGGACGCCATGAGCCAAACTAGTTCATCCAACTGGCCTACTAAGGAAAGCGAATTCCTGGAAAAGAAGGAAACATTCCAGCTGCTGCTAAAGTTTTGCGACAAGGCTATGATGGAGGAAAAAGCTGAGGATTTTGAACGATCCAAGGATGAACGATTGAGAGAGGCTCAACGGGCAGCAATCCCAACTCCTATGGATCTGAATCAGATAAATATGGTACTGAGATCCTCAATAAACAGACCAGCACATGACCCTCACGACTTGGCCGATGACCAGGCAGCTCTAATTGCCCTGGTTGCCAGGGAAGAATACGGAGATGGGACTGAGCAAACTCCACCAGCTCAACCAATAGAGGAAGCTGCCGAGGATCTCCTCAACGAGTTTCCTGAGTTGGAAGAATTAAACCCAAGGGACTGGACACACTACTAGGTTAAAAAAACACTAACGCACGGCTGTGCAAATTTTAGCGGGTCCTATAAGCCAAGGCGTGGCTTAGCACATGCGCCTCCACGTGGTTCCCCGCGGGTGCGCCTGGAGACAAGTATCCCTAGGGATGTGCTCCAGACGTAGCTAAAGTATGTGTCTCGTTATGGGAGGAATCGCGACGACACCGTCTGGAAAACGCAGCCTGTGTGGGCACAGGTCCCGGGCATTGCACGCGGAAGTACAGCTCTCTGGGTGTCCTCGCGATCTCTTCCCCGCCAACGAGTAGGTAATTTCTCCACAGTCCGTTCCGCACAAGCTCACCACTTGTGTCTGGTTAAAATCATTCAATAAGTAAAATCAGTGAACAAGTAATGCACTTGTTAGACAGAAGTCGAGTTTTCCTAATATCATTCAATCCAGTTGAGAGTGGTTTCATAGGTGTTAGTTGAGGAGGTAGACGGGTGTAAGCTATTCCAAGCTATGACCCGGGAACCGCGGCATTGTGTCCGGAACCCATTGAAAGCGGTCTCCTCCTCGTGAAACTCGAATGAGTTCAGGAATGTATGTCCCTATCTACCATCTGGACACGGCAGAACACCTCCTGTTCTCTTGCCCACTCTCAGACGCTGCGAGAGCCTTGGCAATGAGGGAATTTGATCTCCCCAAATGGCCATCGAACCATACTGATTTCTTAACAAATAGGAAAAACTACCAAGCCCTATCAACATTTGCGAGGATAGCACTGGACGGAAAAGAAAAGAGAGACCAGATTAGCCAGGCTGAGTTAGAAGAGCTGTTTGAAGGAGTAGAGGCTCACGAGTAAACTCATTGGATCTTCAATACACAAATAAAATCATTCCTAAAATCAAGCAACAGCTCGTAGAGTCAAGCTAGCTAGGAAAAATAAAATCTGAAGCCACTTAGGCAACCCTCCCCTGTAAAAGCATTAAGATAGGGGGCCAGGGGGAGGACGAACAGACGGGCCCAAAAACTCATCAAACCTGTTCAACTCCGTAGAGTCGCAGCTTCACTTGTTCAGGGGACAAGGGGTAGTAGGCGTTATAAGCCTCAAAGGGTCTTCAGCGTGTACCGCCAAGAGGTTCCCCACGGACCCCCTCGAGGAGCTGGATCCTCGGGGGGTGATCGAATCACGCTCAACTACACCCACCGATCCACACTGGGATCTGTGCCGTCCCTCGACATTACATTGTTGGAGTACGACGCATATCCTAGACATGAACTAAGGAGGATTAATTTTTCCAAGTAAAACCAGAGCCTGTGGTGGGGGTCTCGCTGGGTGGTAGATAGAGGTGTCTGGGCGTGCAGTTCCACTTTGACTGTTCCCCTCGGGGAGCAGTCCGCCGGCTGCCGTTCGCTCGGCGTATTCTATGACAGTTCTTCGGAGCTGTCCGCCGCGTACCGAGAAAGAGGGGGTGTCCTGCGGGACTCTATGTACCTCTCGTATAGGCGGGCGCTGGGCTCAGGTCTCAGTAGCCACCTATGCGGTGACACCGTAGGTTTTGTACTGTCCCTATCTACCGGCATTACCGTCAAGTACACTCTGGTGCTCGCATCGGGTGGAAAAATTTTTGCAACGCTTCGGGCTGACTTCAGAACCTCTCTGAAGAAGGTCCGGAACATATCCCCAGAGAAAACCCGAGGAAAATCGGTGAAACTAAGTTTCCCGAGATTCCTGGCTGGAGTCAATTTATTGCAAAATTTGCAATATTTTGATTCCTCGGGCTCTCTTGAGGCGGCAAATGCAGGAATTTTGCTTTTTGCTTCGCTGACCTCTGGTTGGGCTCAAGCAGTGTCTCCGAAGGGTCAAAAAGTGGCAAAAGACCCAGTCTCGGGAAGAGGCACGCACGAGCTTAACCGGGCTTGCCGACCCCCCCCCCCCCCCGACCCGTGCATTGCACGGGACGGAAACCCAAATTGAATACACCTACACCCACACCCGGACACATACTCACTTAGGGGACACTGTGTTCTTAACGACACACGGGTCCACTGGGGCATAAGCGGCACACTTACCTGAAAGATGTCTTCCCTTGGGTCGAACCCAAATCTGTCTCCCTCTGCAACAGTTCCGGCAGCGGGCATGGAATAAGACTCACCCTTAAACTCAACCCCCCCTGCTAGCCCGTCCCTCAGACCTGCTGGCGGCAGAAGGGGCGTTAGGGGAGCGAACGCGATAGGCGAGCTCACACAGGATGGCCCAGATACCATCGAGAGTCAAGCTTTAACAACCCGCACGCTGGACTCATGTATCACTTCATTATCTCAGGTCTCTCTTGAGGAAGGGGGAGAAAGTCCAGCCAGCCGAGTTTCCAAAAGGCGCAGGCAGGATTCAATAGGAACCCCGGACATAACGCCCCGAACCAAGAGGGCGTACGTTAAGCGTAAAATCCCCCTTAAAATCATGTCAGTAAGGGAATCGGAAATCCCAGTGGCTCCTGGACCTTTACCAGGGCAGATCAACCTGGCGGAGAGTCCGGTACAAACTCGTTTGGCCTTCAGCCCCCGCACCCGGGAATTTAAGGGAGCGGTACGTGAGCAGAATCGGAAGAAGATTGCCTCCAAGATTAAGCCAATGACCGCACGTAAACGCCCGAGAGTGTCTGCAACACAGGTCGCCCGCGATTAGTAAATCCCGCTCTCTCCAGGCTCGGTTTCAGAGGAAGATGATATACCTCTACCTAAGATGGGCCTCCCCCAGCAAATTTCTTACTCTCGCCTTGACAACACGGCTGAATGGGTGTTCGATGAAGGCGCTGGCCCCTCTGGCCACAAGTGCGCAAATTGTCCTCACCTGGAGGAGGAAAAGAGAGCTAAACCAGCGGCGGAACCCCCCTCTTCTAAGCCGGATCAAGCAAAGGGAGACCAAGATCAATTATCATTATCCCCCCAGTCAGCCCATCAGGCACAGCCGGCCTCCCCGGACCGAGGACTAAACGCAAGCGCAACGCCTGAAATCCATAGACCCCTACGCAGTGTACAGGGGATTGAAAAAGGCAAAAGACACCTCTTCAAGGTGAACAAGCTCAAAAAGGGCAAGTCCAAACGTTCGCATAAAGGGCCAGTAAAGGCGACCCAAGATATCCCCCAAAGCCAACGCGCGCAAACCCAAGGGAGGACTAAGAACACTCAAGGGAAAGATGGAAAGGGGGTCCAAAAATTAGAACCGCAAATGACCCTCAGGTCATCAGAGTCTTGCAATTAAACTATCCACGCAAGGTAGTACTGCCTAGTGAACTTCAAGATCGGGCGTAATGACCTAGACATCATGCTCCTTCAGGAGCCTAGGTACCGGAATAGACCATACTCGGACCCCCCTCCTATTTCTGCCCAGGATTAGGTCAGGAGAACATCTTCACCTCAGTTCATAATACGCGACCATGGGTGGCAGTGGTTAAAACTAACCCACGGATAGGCACCACCGAAATTAGTAGTTTGTGCAACGCGAACTGCACAGTAGTTGAGGTACACTCCAGTCACCACAAATTCTATGCGGTCTACCTCTACTTTCAGTCTAAGGATGTTAAAAAGACCCGGGGCGCTAACAGCGACAGGGCGGACGAGGTCCGGGTGAAACAGCTGGATCACCTTGACCTCGTTCTTCGAAAACTCAAGGGAGAAAAGGTGGTCATTGGAGTGGACGCCAACTGTGAATCCCCGGCTTGGAGCCCGAGACGACATAGGGACCTAATGGGTGAGAAGCTCGCGCAACTCATCGCGCAACACAACCTCAAGGTACACGACAAGAACAACAGGAACGAGAAGTCTCCGACATTTAGGACGAACACGGGGAAAACCTCATGGGTGGACTTCACACTTTTCACACCGAAAATGGCACATGATGTTAGGAGCTGGCGGGTATACAAAGACTGGACTTCCAGCGATCACAACGCGATCTACTTCGAGATTAGACAGACTAGGGACTCCCCGGAGACCGATATCCCCCGACGGT
Source organism: Eretmocerus hayati (assembly GCA_029851415.1). Taxonomy (NCBI): domain Eukaryota; kingdom Metazoa; phylum Arthropoda; class Insecta; order Hymenoptera; family Aphelinidae; genus Eretmocerus; species Eretmocerus hayati. The sequence goes on from CM056742.1 coordinate 1,791,159, forward strand.
TTAACACTAGGAAGGCGGACTGGGACAATCTCGCGGAGAGTTCAGGCAGGGAAAGGGAAAGAGAGTTGGATAATCTTCCTCTGGACACAGTAGAACAGGTAGAGGTCGCGGCAGAGAAATTAGGCTCTTGCCTCCGTAAGGCGTGCGAGGAATCAATGCCAGTTAGGAAAGCCAGGAAAGAGACGTGCGCGTTCTGGGATGAGGATTTAGAGGCAGCTAGATTAGAGTACCGTAAGGCGCGGCGAAAGGTTCAAAAACATAGGAAAGAGACGGGGGCAAAATCGACGGTGTTAGAGGAGGGACTTAAAGTAAGGAAGAGGGAATACGAGGAGGCTAGAAAGGAGAAAGGGGATGCGTCGTTTAAGGAAATCGTTACAAGGATAGAGAACGAGGAACCTTGGGGTTATGTATATAGGTACGCGACAGATAGGCTTCGAAACAAGCGCGCGCTCGCGGCAGTTAAGGGCCCGAATGGCCCCACATACAGCGTAGAACAATCGGCCAAGATCCTTTTAGATGCGCATATCCCGGATGAGGACGAGGAAAACGACTCTCCTGAACTACGCGGAATCAAAGAGAGCAGTCGGTCCCCTCCGGACACTGCTGACAGCCCACCAATCACGAAAACAGAGGTGAGGCTGCACGTAAAATCTTTCAAAAATGGGAAGGCCCCGGGGCCCGACAGAGTGAAGGTCGAGGTCCTTAAGAAATCACTCCCTCTAATCAACAACTTCTCGGTGAAACTCTTGAATGCCTGCAAAAAGCTAGGCAACTTCCCACGGATCTGGAAATCAGCCTCCCTGATTCTGATCCCTAAAGGAGAACAAGGATCCCAGTGACCCTAAGTCCTACAGACCCATCTGTCTGCTCTTCATCTTAGGTAAGCTGTTCGAGAAATGCCTTCTTCTTCGTCTGGCGGAGGCCGTCTACTCGGACGGAAAGATCTCCAAAAGACAGCACGGCTTCATGCCAGGGCGCTCTACTGAGGATGCCCTAGTGGAATTAGTGACCACGGTAAAGGGTCTTAAATGCGGTCACCAGGCACGAGCCCATTGCAAGTGCAAACCCACCTGGTGCTTAGGTCTTTTATTCGACGTAAAGGGGGCGTATGACAACGTATTACATCAGGTGATACTGCATATCCTAAAGGAGGAGGGTTGTCCAGCCGACGTATACAGGGTCTTCCAAAGTTACTTCGCGGACCGCAAGGTAACGTTAGAATGGGAGGGAGGTAGGGCATTTAAAATTCCGAAAAGGGGGTGTCCACAAGGGTCGGTATTTGGGCCGACAGGCTGGAACGTATCCTTCGAAGAGCTGCTGCGCCTTATGGAGGAACTGAAGGGGGAGCTAGGTGACTCCTTCAGCTTCATAGCATATGCGGATGATCTGATTGCTCTAGTCAACGCGAGTTCCCTCTTGGAACTTCAGAAGATCACATAAAGAGTTGTCAATGTGATCGAGAGCTGGAGCACAAAGAACAGGCTGGAGCTCTCTAAAACAAAGTCAGAACTCATTATGCTCTCCGGACCAACTCGAAGCCCCCGGTTATCACGTTGGGGGGGGGGGGGGTCCACTTAAATACGAAAATGCGGTTAAGTACCTAGGAGTAATGATAGGTAGGGACGCGACAATTCATGAACACGCGAGCTACTTAGTAAGAAAGCTAGGACCCCGCTTCAGAAAAATTAAAAACTTCACGCAAAGGAACCGGGGACTCACCCCAGTTACCAATTTCAAAATCTATCAAGCCATTTTTGTGTCCACAATCACCTATGCGGCTGCTGCATGGGCTCCGGACCTCAGCGCGTCGGACGACAAGCGCCTAGAATCATTGCAGCGTGAGGTTTTTATCGCGGTCACTGGAGCATACGCCTCCACTCCCACAAGCGCCCTTCAGGTGCTGGCGGGAGCTCCCCCAGGAGATCTTCAGACAGATCTTCAGAAAAGTTTCATGGAAGCAGTAGATCCGAGGGTGGAGAAGATCAAAGTTAAATCGATGAGGGGCCTAAGGGATGGGAGCTTGGCAATAGAATGTGCCACGGAAGAAGATCTAAATAAAATTGTTAGAAACGAAGGACTAGCCCAAAAAGGGCTCACATCAAGTATCCCATCAAGGAAAAGACCACAAATCATCGTATACGACGTACCTAAGGAAATCACAGAAAGAGAGTTTGCAGGGATAATGTTTGATCAAAACGAGGACCTTTTCAATGGAATGAAGAAAAACGACGTTGTGAACGGAATCTCAGTTAAGTTCAAAGGTAAACCCAAAGATAAAGAAGACGCAAGTAACTGGGTCCTAGAAGTTATCCCGACAATAAGGGGAAAATTGTTGGCAAGTGGACGTACTTACCTGGGTTAGTCCAGTTGTAAAGTAAACGACTATGTACATATACCTCTTTGCTACAAGTGCCAACTATACGGGCACGTAGCCAAGTACTGCAGGGCCGAGACAGACACATGCAGGCACTGCGGAGAGGAGGGACACATTAGAAAAGACTGTAAATCTCTTAAGCAGCAGAAGAAATGCCCCGCCTGCGTAAAAGCCAAGAGACCACACTTCCACAAGAAAGGGGAATCATGCCCCATATACCTGGGGCTAATTAAGGCAGAGAAGTCCAAGATCGATTATGGCATCTGAAAGTGGGAGTACGAAAGAAGAAACCGGAAGCGGCAATACACAAAAGAAAAGAAAGGAGAAGAAAGGAAAAGAAATAATAACCATGGACGGATACAGAGACGAAATAATCGAGTGCCCAAAATGCCAAGTAAGCTTCATAGGGGTCGCTCAGTTAGCTAAACACGCAGGTGACCATCACAGTAGGGTGGAAATTCACTGGAGATGCATAAGATGCCACAAAATCTTCAAAACAAAACAGGCATGGGCCTGTCACCAGCCAAAATGCAGCGAAGTAATAGCAACAAATGAGGCCAGAGTACATAAATGTGAGGAGTGTGGAGGAGCCTTCACAACACAAAGAGGGCTGTCCATGCATATTATGCACCAGCATCCAGAAACAAGTAATAGAATAAGAAGGGAAAGAGCGGAAAAGAGCAATGTCAAAAAGAAAAGAACAGGGAAAGTATGGACGGAAGAGGAATTAGCTAGGATTAAGAGGTATGAGATAATATACAGAAACGAGAAGAGAATGAACGTTAGCATTGCTCAACATTTCCCTGGACGGACGTGCAAACAAGTGTCCAACGCAAGGCAGAGGATAAAGGAGATGGAGGAAAGAGGGGAGGCCCTCCCACCGATTGAAGAAGGACAACTTAGGAGAACGGAAGGAAACAGGGAATCTAATGAGGGAGAGGAAAGTACAGGCTCCACACCAACGGAACACGAAGAAATGACAAGTACGAACACAAGCGATGATTCGGAGATAGACAATGGAAACAATGTATATAGTGTAAATAGTGTAAATAGTAGTAACAGTGGAGCACAAATGCAAAGGAATAGGGACGAAATAGAAGCAGAGGAAGAAGAAAACGGGAGATCCCCCCCCCCCCCGAAGTCACTGAAGGCACCGGAGGAGAATCAGAAAGCTTCTTCAGTGTAGAAAGCGGAAACGAAGGGAGAAACGAAAGTGAAATAGTAATGGAACAACAAAGAGAAGGAACAATAGACAATTGGAAAGAAAAAATCGTGATAGAAGCGCTATCTATAATGGAGGACATGCAAGAGGTGGACGAACAGGCGAGAAACTGGGTGGAAAAGGCTAGGGAATTGCTCCAAAGTAACAGGGAAGTAGAAGAAGAATTGGAAAATCTATATACAGATCTGACATGCCTGATAAAGAAGGACGAGGAACAAAAACAGGTGAAAGACAGACCGTCTAGGATTAACAGACAAAAGAAGAAAGTGAACACCCGACAACAGAAAAAAAGGTATTTATATGCGAGATGTCAGGACATGTTCAACAAGAACCCCAAAAAGTTAGCGGACATAATCATAAGTGATGACATGAGTCTCCTGGAGCAACATGAGCTACCAAAAACCAAGGACATCAAGGATCTATACACGGAATTATGGGGCAAGGAAGGGGAATGCAAAAAGGTGTATAAACAGGAAGAGGAAGAAAAACAAATAGGAGACGTTTTTACCCCGGTGTCAGTCAAGATGGTGCGAAACAAGATCAATAGCACCAAGAATGACTCGGCACCGGGTCTAGATGATATAAGGAAAAAAGACCTCCTAAGCAAGAACAGTCAACAAATGGTAGCAATACTATTTAACCTCCTGTTCTTGCACCAGTACTTCCCAAAAATGTGGAAAGAGAACAGGACAAGTTTAATACCCAAAGCGGGAAAAGACAGCCTCCAGGCTCAAAACTGGAGGCCTATCACAGTAGGGTCACTAATCAACCGGCTGTTCTCGGGCATACTTGATACCAACCTGAGAAGCATAATAAAACAATCACCCAGACAAAAGGGCTTCACAAAGGAAAACGGGTGCTACAACAACATCAAGATACTCGGAGCAACCATAGAAGCAGCCAAGAAAAAAGGCGGAGTAATCTCGGCCCTAGATGTAAAAAAGGCTTTCGACACAGTACCGCACAAAGCGATAAAGCCAAGCTTGACAAGGAAAGGAGTACCAACCTTAGTTGCAGAGTACATCGCAAAGTCTTATGAGGGGTGCCGAACAACCATTAAAGGATGCGACGGTGAAATCAAGATTGAGCTAAAAAGGGGAATTAAGCAAGGCGACCCTATGTCGCCGCTCATATATAGTATCATTGTAGAGCCAGTTCTAGAAGAGGTGGAGGAAACCTCCATAGGTATTGAAATTGAAAATGCAAGCATAAAAGTTGTGGCTTTTGCAGACGACGTAGGGTGCTTTGCCAAATCCCCTGAAGAAGGAAAGGCGCAAATAGAAAGAGTCAAAACCAGCTTGAGCGAACTAAGCATGGAACTCTCACTGGGCAAATGTGAAACTTTCCAATACGTGGTTAAAAACAGAACATGGTATGTAAAAGACCCAGGAATTGAAATCGATGGGACAAAAGTGCAATACTGTGGAGTAAATGGGAGCTTCAGGTACCTAGGAGCTAAGGTATGCCCATGGGGCGGCCTTGGCCATGTGCATAAAGCGGAAGAACTAGATGAAGTATTACTGAGATTAAAAAAGTTGCCCCTGAAGCCGTTACAAAAAATTCAGTTGCTCAAGACAAACATACTTACGAGATATACATATGGACTAATAGTTAGTCCACCGAGTAACTTCGCACTGCAAGATGTGGATAGCATAATCAGAAGGAGGGTCAAGGAGATGCTCCATCTCCCCCAATCGATCAGTACACATTTCCTCCACACCCCGTTAAAACAAGGGGGACTTGGGATACCGAAGCTGGAACACCTGGTCGCGATATCATCACTAAGGAACGGAATAAAGGCGGAAAACTCCGAAGACGCAATAATGAAGGAGGTATGCAACACGAAAAAGAATAGCAAGATGTTTCGCGAACAGGCAAGCAGCCTAGGAATAGAATGGCCAGTAGGAATAGACAAACTCGACGAAATAAAGAACAAGCTAAAGGAACAACATGGGAAGCAATGGATGGAACAAAAATGGCAGGGCCAGGGAGTTCAAGAATTCATACGAGACCCGATAGGGAACAAATGGTTGTCAGATGAGTCCTTACTTATGCCATCAAGGCAAATCGACGCGATGCTGTTAAGAACCAACAACATACCAACGCGAGCCCTGGGCTTGATCAGGAACAAAGAAGGAAACGACAAGTGCAGGAACTGCGGGAAGGAAAAGGAGACAATAGGGCACATAATAGGGCAGTGCCAATCTACAAAGGCCAAAAGAATATATCGGCACAATGAAATTGTGCAAATTATCAAGAAAAAAAATAAGGACAAAGGCAGAATAGTACTCGACGAACCACTGTTGAAGGAACAGGGACAGCGGCTTAAGCCTGACCTCGTCATCAAGATGAATGAAGGTCAGGCTTATATAGTCGACGTAACTGTAAGGTATGAAAACAAGAATAGTCTAGAAGAAGCAGGAGAAGAAAAGAGAAGCAAATACAGGGTACTGAGTGACCAAATCAAGAAGCTACTCAAAGTAGAAAAAGTAGAAGTACTTCCAGTAGTAGTCGGCTCAAGAGGAGCAATACCCAGCCCGACCAAACAAGCCCTAAAGAAGCTGGATGTTGGAGGCACCGGTGACCTATTGACAATCTCACTCATAGCCTTGAGAAGTTCAATAGAGATCATCGGGGCCTTCATGGACCAATAGGCCCATAACTGTAAATAGGATAAATGTTAATGAGTGTCGTGTGTTGTCCCTCCCTCCTGTAGCCAAAAGGCACAGGAGAGTAAAGCTGGATCGTCCCTGCAAAACAACATCTTAGACGATCCAAGCCCTGGCGCGCGCGTTCCCCAGGTGCGAGTTGTACGGCCACAACCAGTGTGCCACGGCGGCGGAGCCGGACCAGCGGCAAGAGGTCCGGGGCGTGACGCCTCCACGAGGTCTTTCCCGGTAACTTGTCCCCGCGAGGGGGCAAGGCTAAAGTCACGCTTTCATTCAGGCAGACCAACAGCCTGAATGACTCCGTTCATAGCTAATTTTTCCGAGCCAGCAGGCGTTCCCCTGATTGGCAGTCCATGACTGGTAAGTGACGGAGCCCACAGAAAGCTGTGCAGGCAGCTAGAGATAGGACAGTGGGCGTTAATCCATTCTGATCCGAGGGGGAGAGGACTGGTGCTACCGAGCCGCAACGCGTGCGAAGTGTGGTAGCACCAAAACACCATCGTCCAAAAAGAGCCACAAGGCTACAACCCCCCCTCGTGATCGACACCAACATCTGTGTCGAGGCTATTTGGAAACGGGATGCCTCTAGAACTCGCAAGAGTAGAGGCACCCCCAGGCATACCGGTGGCCAACACCAACCGGGAAGTACGTCCTGGGAAACCAGTTTGACGCAGGTATAGCTGATTTCTCTGATGTCCGGCCATTACAGCAGGCCTGGTCTTCGGACGTAAGGTAGCTCAGTTGGACATTATGAACTTCCTGCCATGTGCCTGATCGCTCCTCCACGGTGGCGAGAGTCGGGAACTCGGCGGCGGTCCTCGCGACCGTCGTCGTGCTAACGCGACAGGCTTGGGTGCTTGTATCCTCCGAGGATGGGTCGATTACGTGACCCAGACCATCTCCTCGGTGGTAAAACAATAGGTATGCAGGTTCCAAGTAAGACTTGGGATCTCACTTTCCGTGCTTAGGCGCGGAAAAGCAATGCGTGTGGGTTTCGGACCCCACGCAATGAAGCGTGCTTCAGAGGAAGTAATGCGAATAGGACTTAGTCCAAGCATACCATTGCCCTGTTGTGAATTCGACAGGACCCCGAGAGAGAACGCCGATGTCACCCGGCGAAAAGGAGGGATGCAAGCTTGACCAAGAAACGGAGGAAGCCAAACGGACCTTCTGTGCCGTCTGAGGAAACTCTGAAATCTTATCCTCAACGCTCATGCTGTCACTCACGGACCGGGTATATACCAGGCATCTGGGACAATTGCCCGTAACGGGGAGGGTGGGCTGTGAAAAGCTCATCCCAACCTTAGGATCCAGAAACGTCAGACATGTAACGAGAGGAGAGATGTAGGAGCAACCGAAGCGATCGGGAGGATGGGGAGGCCGAAGCCAGCTCTTGGTCAACAACCCAAAGTCGCCCCACGACGACATGGGCGGCAGTTAGGCGTCGGCCTAACAAGGGAGGCGACTGGCGGCCGTAATACGTCCAACGGCCGCGAAATCGGTGCCAAAGGCCCGAAAGCATCAAGGGCAGAAGTCGTCTTAAAGTAAACGCCCAAACATGAGGTAAGATCGACCTCACAGGTCTAATGCCAACTTGACCTGAACCAGGAACAAGACCTGGAAATGCGGAGTAGTGAACCGCAAGGTATAGCGTGGCCTTACAGGTCGGCAATTAACTTCTCCAGTGGGAGACATATCGAGTCGAAATGACACCTGAGACTCGTACTGGGTAAGACCCAGGAAAGTTGGAACTCGAACGAGTAACAAATGTAAGGCTCTAGAATTGAGCGTAAAAACCCGATAATCGGGCGACTTGTCGGAGGGTCGTAAAACTAAGATTAAATTAAACAAAACAATGAGTCAAAACAGGAATGCAGGCCTCGGGCCCAACGTAGGAGGCACCCCGGCCTACGTATGGGTTGAAAAGAATGACCAAAATGGTCATGGGGACCAAATAAACAGGATAGTGGCCGACCGTGAGGTCACGGTGATGGTTCCTTTCGAAGGAATCGTCGACTGCCCGCAATGTACGGGCGAAGGCCGACCACAGCACTTCGTCAATCCAAAAGGCCTAAATGAGCACTGTGCCCAAAAGCACATAGGACTTCGCGTCCGCTGGAAGTGTCGGCCGTGTGGTAGTGTATGCCAAAGCCTGCATGCGTGGGACTGCCACCGGCTAAAGTGTAAAAACGAAATACCTGCTCAACAGGATGGGGTCGAGTGCCAAGAATGTGGTCGGAGATTTAAGTCAGCGATGGGTGTCGCGCAACACGAGAGACGAGCGCACCCGGAAGTGAGAAATGCGAAACGCCAACCAGAGGCGCCTAAAGCTAAAGGTGCACCCATGAGAGTTTGGACACCGGAGGAAGTGGAGCGCCTCAAAGAATTGTGCCTAGTGTACAGGAACGAGAAGTTCATCAACGTGAAACTAGCGCCTCACTTTCCCGGAAAAACCAACAAGCAAATTGGCGAGAAAAGGAGGCAGCTAGCTGCTGAACCTCCCAATGAGGTGGTGGGCGATGAGAGTACAGGCTCGATAGAGCAGACTATGAATGAGAGCCAGGAGTCGCAGGTTGCAGGTCCGAGTGGCCTAGCTAATGTAAACGCTACTGCCGGGAATCGAGCCATTGCACCTCGACCCGTCGCAAGTAGCGATAGTGATAGCGACTGGGACGATGCTGACGACACTGGTGTAATAACCAGTGAAGTCGATCAGCCGTCGACGTCCGCGTCTGATACTACCTTTGAAGACGCCGAGGATCCCACACCTCAAGTGAATGTGGAAAATGGAGAACATACTGAGCCATGGAAGGAGAGACTTAAAGCAAAGGTGATGGAGGAGTTCCGGCTGCAAGCGAATAGCGTATGGACAGACTGGATGCAAGGCATCCAAGCCGCTGACATAGGGAATATGTCAGGGGCGCAGCTGGAGCAAATCTATTCATCCTTTGAACAAATCCTGGCTCAAACCCGGGAGCTGGAACCTCAGCAAGAGGTGACTGGGCGGAACAGAACCCGGGTAAGGAGAGACGGTGGAAGGAATTTTACCAACCGAAGAAGAAACCACGGGAGGGAGAGGGGTCCGCCGAATAGGGCTGTTCGACGTAGAAGCCAATACGAGAGATGCCAAGCCCTTTATCATAAGGAGCCCAAGAGGCTTGGCGAGATGGTGGCTTCTAATGACTTCTCTCCTATCCTAGTGGATAATCCACCAGACAGAGCACAGACTGACAGTTTATATTCTAAGCTCTGGGGCAGAGCGGGCCCAGAGAGCCCTGAGAATTTTTACAAGACCACCGAAGCCGCAACCACAGTTGAAGAAATTCTAACACCGATCAGCCACGGCGAGCTTCGGAAGCGTCTTAGTAAAATGAAACTTGATACGGCCGCGGGCCCTGATGGTATCAAGCGTACAGACGTGCGTGGCGACGTCTTTGGAGTACTTGAAAAACTCTTTAATTTGTTGCTTCTGAATAATTACTATCCTGAAGCGTGGTGCAGTAATAGGACCACCCTTATTCCAAAAGCAGGTAAAGACCCTGGAGTGGTGAAGAACCGAAGGCCTATCACCATAAGCTCGATCATCAGCCGGCTCTTCTCGGCGTCACTCGACGCGCGATTGAGACAAGTCATCGTCCAGAGTGTCAGGCAAAAGGGCTTTACCGCGGAAAGCGGCTGTGACTTGAACATCAAGCTGCTCAATGCGGCACTCACAGAGGCTAAAGCCAAGGGTGGTCTCTTCGGAATTAAGGACATGTCGAAGGCCTTCGACACTGCGCCACACGCGGCTATTATCCCAGCGCTGATGGCCAAAGGAATACCGAGGTACGTAGCTGAGTACATTAGAGGTATGTACGACAGGTGCGTTACCAGGATTAAGACGAACCAAGGGGAAGTGATTATTCAGTTGCTCAGAGGTGTCAAGCAAGGGGAGCCTTTGTCACCACTTATCTTCAACTTGATCATTGAACCCATCTTGGACTTTCTCCAAGATATGGGAGAAGGCATAGTAGTGGACGGAGAGAAACTTGGAACAGTTGCATTCGCCGATGATGTGATGGTGGTCGCCAAAACCAATGCAGAGCTAGCGGCCAAAGCCGCATATATGGATTCCGCTCTCAGGACATTGGGCATGGAACTAGCTCTTGAAAAGTGTATGGTCTTCGAGGTAGTACACCATGGGAAAACGTGGTTCATTCGTGAACCCCACGTAACGGTGAGAGGGATACGTCTCCCCTCAGTAGGACCTGACGAAGTCATCAGGTACCTCGGGACCAAAGTCTCGCCATGGAGAGGACTCATTGAAAATCATGAGGTAGAACAAATCAAGAGCTTGATTTTGAGAACACGGAAGCTACCCTTAAAACCAATCCAAAAGTTGGAAATCCTGAAAAAGTATGTGCTGCCTCGATGTACGTACGGACTTATTGCGAAACCACCATCCATCATGAGGCTGAAGGAAATTGACCGAATGATAGTGACCGAAGTCAAGCTGATGATGCACATTAACGAACACACTGCCACGGCCTTCTTCTTCACGTCATGTAAAGACGGAGGACTTGGACTGGTCAACCAGACCAAAATGGTACTCGCGGCGGTCCTTCGAAACCACGTAAAAGCAACCATGTCACCGGACCCAGTGGTCCGTGCGGCGGTCCAATCCGATTCCATCAACAAGGTGATGGAACGGTACCAAGCTGAGCTTGGAATTGCGAACGAACTGACTTTAGAGAAGTTAGATGAAATGAAAAGTGGTATTAGGGAGAAGGCACGTAGGCAGTGAGGTGAGTGCAGAGTGCAAGGACAAGGAGTCAATCAGTTTAAGAATCCAGTATCGAATAAGTGGTTGACTTATCCACTTCTTAAGCCCAGCAGGTTTCCGGATGCGGTACGCCTGAGAACTAATATTGTTCCAACGAGGGCGTTACTGCACCGGATCAACCCAAGAGCCCATGCGAATACCACCTGTCGCAGGTGCCAAGCTGGTGTGGAAACCCTTGGGCACATTCTCGGCCAATGTATTTCTGGCAAACAAGCCAGAATTCACAGGCACGACGAGATCTGTGACCTAGTAATGCAGAGAATGTCAGAACGAAACCAAGTGGTGCTTAAAGAACAGACGTTCACCCTCGATAACGGTACGATGTTTAAGCCAGATCTCGTGACCAGGGTTAATGAGAGTACGGCACAGATCGTAGACGTTACGCTACGATTTGAAAGGAGCAATAGCTTAACAGTAGCTGCCAATGAAAAGCAGGCAAAGTACAATAACATCATACCGATGGTCAAAAGACAACTAGGTGTCTCGAAAGTTGAGGTGATCCCACTCGCCATCGGCTCGAGAGGCGGACTGCCTAGATGGGTCGAGGGGAACATGAAACGAGTCGGCATGAGACGCAGCGACTCGATGACAGTTGTAATGATCGCTCTGAGATCGTCGATAGAGATGGTCGCATCCTTTCTGGATTATGGATAGCTTTAGTTTAGAGTAAGTTTTATCAAGCGACGTAGGCTAGGTTTTATCAAGTATGACCTCACGCACTTCGTTCTAGAAGTGCGTGAGTGATTTTATCACGTTGACTTGTGTTGTGTCTGGTCGGCCTGCTCACTATATGTGGACCAGAGTGGATGTTAGCGAGCTAATGTGGGCTAGGACCCAGTGCAATCATTAGTCTCGCGAGTCATGGAATTATCCGTGGCGCGGAGCCAGTAATCCGAAAGGATATTGGGGCGGTACTTTCGCGAAGTTTTCCCCGTTAAGCCCGAGGCCTTCAGCTTCGGGTGAACAGAATCCGCTTGCTGATTATCGGAGAGAAATCAGCACTCCGTTCCTAATTTTCCCAAGCCCGGTAGCAGGACCGAGGCAGTGGTATTAGGGCAGTGGCGTTAAAGTTGAGTTTATTTTATTTTTATAATATATCCCGTTAAGTTTACGGTTTACATGGAACTTAAAACCATGAAAGTGAGTCCAGTGCATTATGACACTGTTTGACTTATGGTAGCCAAATGCCTCGTCATCTAATTAGTGACGCGCATGAATGGATTAACGAGATTCCCACTGTCCCTATCTACCTCCACGAGCAAATGTGAATGAATGAAATTGGTGATGGTGCTCTTACTGGAGTCGTTATTGAAAGGGTGGTCTGTGGATCGGGGCCCCGGTCCGGCTGCTCCTGCCTTCGCGTTGGCTCCCCGTGAACGCCTTGGTCCGTAAGGATCGGGTGACCGAATGGATGCAGTCGTGTATTTACTCACGAGATCTTCCCACTTGTCTCTCATCGCCCGGATGGTGAACAGGGCACGTAAGAGCAAGTGAGGGTTCGAATGAGTAGGCCAAACACACTTCGATTTTCCCAAGCTCGTACCGTCCTTGGCGGTTTCCTGGCTGGTAAAGGATAGGAGGAGAGCCGTGTTGCAAGGTCGAGTCTTCGGATTCGCATGCAACAGGGTACGATGTTAACCTACGGGTGATAGACATCGAGACGCTCTGTGCGAGGGTGCCTCTGCTTTCTCACTACTCCGACCAAACTTGTCCCTATCTACCATCTAGCGAAAATCCGAACTGCCACGTTTACGTCGTGCTAGATGAACCCTGACTCCCACTATTTGTGAGAGTAAAGCCAAGAGTGGTGAAGGTGGCGCTCGGCCGTTCGAAGAACTGGCAGAGCGTGGAATGCGACGACAACATGCATTCCGAATTGAACGCACTCAATAACTTTTCCAGAAACAATACGACCGTTTTCCTGGTCTTGCAAGAAAGAGATTTGAAACTCGACATCAACTTGTCTCTGGTGACCGACAGGCACGCTTTGAATGTTTGAGAGGTTCGCTTGTCTGGACGGTTGCAACCCGTCTCTTGTGCAGTCGTGATGCGCTCTGATGAACGTCTTTAACCAGGGTTGCATGGCGGCTGCATTTTTATTTACTTTGGGCGATTTTTCGGATTCGTTGGGGGCGAGGCTTGGGAGATGAGTTGTCCGGCTCCGCTTCGACTGAATACGGCGTTAACCGCCAGCAGTCTGGTGAGCCAACCAAATCATCCCAGGCTGGCCACTGCCGGGATCGGTAGGGTGCTCCATGGTAAGCGGTGCAGGGCGGAGGTGAGTCGTTCCCCTTTTTGGTTCATGATGCCAGTTACGAAGCGAAGAAAGAAGAGGCATCGAAGAGAGAAGAAGACGACATCGGAGATGAGAAGAGAACTTAGAAGAATCAAGAGAGAAGATAACATCACAGAAAGAAAGAAGAAAAATCAAGAGAGAAGAGATCAACTGCGTTACGAAGAAAGAAGACAATCAAGAATTAGTAGGGAACTGACTCGCCCTGAGCAGTTCAGGGCGAGCAGCACAAGACCAGGAGTCACGCCATGTACTCCTGGCACAGTCAAAACGTCATCCCATTACACCAGGGGGTGTCCCAACCTCGGACCCGGGGGTTGGCAAACTGGATAGCTCTGAGAAGCCAAGGGACTGGGCGTTGAGCGTTCTGTCACTCGGGTCCTAGTGGGTGGCAGCGTAACACACGTCTTTGTCTGGTGACTTGGAGTGAGACCAGCAAGCTCGTTGCAATACTGCCCCCAACGAGTTAGGAGATTTGGGCTACGTAAAACGCGTAGTCTGGTGGGAGAGCGCGTGTATGGCTCTCGGGGTGGGGGGCGTTCTTCCTGCATGCTCTCGCGTGTGCGAAGCGCGATCAAAGTGCTACGACCTCAGTTTGGGGAGGGAAGGCGCCTACACCCTTAAACCACCTTAACAACGGACTGGCGAATTAGCTCGCGAAGGCGGCAGCCCGCTGAAGGGGTGGGAAGCCGTGAGGTGAGTCCAGACCGTCCTCTATATCGACGCACGGGGCCACTGGTGGCCATGCCGCACTCGCGTGAGTTCCGCGAGATGCCACCATGGTACGCCCGCTATGGGACAAGTACGTCTGCGATGATGTGGGGCTCCGAAGAATGGAGTGGGTCCCGTGCGAAGATGAAGACATAACAGCTCAAAATGGCTACCAACGGTAGAACTTCGCCCTTAGGAGATGAATCCGACAACATGGATACCACGGTAACAAAAGACACCTAGGCACAGACAAATAGTGTACTCAAAGACCCTATTTTTAAGCTTCCAAGAGGAACGCGAGAAAGGCGCAACAGTACTTCGAGTCAGACTTGTCATTGCAGCAACGCTTCTAAGATAAAAGGAAAAGAATCGAGACAGATCAAACAACGGGAAATGACATCAACGAAGTTATCACAAGGTATTACGATATCCAAGACAAACTGATCGAACTACTTAATCGTAAGCAGGCTGATAGTAGCAAAATCACCATACAAGTGATGCAAGAGGTAAGAGACCATCTAAACAAAATGGGTAGGTGTGTCACAACGTTGGTACACTGAGACACTGACACTTAGGACGCCCCGATCCAAGGGGCAAACCAACCAGTTTCCGCCATTGCGAGGTGCGAAAACATCTCGCCCGCTACCGAAGAGGCACACAGCATTCATAAGAGTGCAAGACACCGAAGCCAACTCAGAGGCAGATACTCAGAAAATTTTGCAGAACACGATCGATCCGGCTAGAGATAAAATACAGTTTGAATCTGTTAGGAAAATGCGATCGGGCGCGGTCGCCATAGATCTGGCCTCTGAGCAGGATTTGCAGTCCTTGCTAGCGAGTGAGAAACTCAAAAACAGTGGACTTGTTATAGAGCAACCAAGCAAAAAGTCACCGAAGGTGATTGTCTATGATGTGCATGACACTTACACGACAGAGCAGTTCCTCGAAACTCTGTTCGAGCAAAACTCGAACATGTATACGGGACTAGTCAAGAACGACGTCGCCAGAGGAATAATAGTTCGGTTAAACAACAAGGACGTGAAACAGGGCAGCCAGGCACATCTAGACAAGACACCGAAAAGACAAGTAACTGGATACTTGAGGTATCGTCAGACTTGAGGTACAGGCTGATGCGGGATAGGCGCATTTACTTAGGCTGGAACAGCTGTGAGGTGAATGACCACATATAGGTGCCGACGTGCTACAAGTGTCAAAGCTTAGGGCACGTCGCTAGACACTGTAGAGAGACCACTGACACCTGTGGTCATTGTGCCGAGAAAGGTCACAAGATGAAGGAGTGTCCTAATAAAAAACAGCCAAAGAAGTGCGTCCCCTGCTTGAAGCAAGGTAAGCCACACATCCATAAAAGAAATGACAAATGCCCGCTCTACTTGCAACTCCAGCAAGTAGAGCGTGGTAAGATAGACTATAAGACATAATGGCGTTCATGCATAGTGAACGACTAAGTATAGTACAGTCGAACATGGCAAGTTGTGTCGACGCTATGAGCGAGATATGCACAGTTGTGAATAGAGTAAATGCTCCGATACTATTACTTCAGGAACCGGGCTTCAACTATAATAATAAGGAACCAGTCGATTTAGGGAAATTTTCAGCCCAAACATTCTTTGGCAACAATGAAGGCAAGGATCAACCGTGGGCCTGCATAACGATTTCAGATAACCGATATACC
This sequence comes from Eretmocerus hayati, assembly GCA_029851415.1. NCBI lineage: Eukaryota > Metazoa > Arthropoda > Insecta > Hymenoptera > Aphelinidae > Eretmocerus > Eretmocerus hayati. The sequence continues at coordinate 1,806,943 of CM056742.1, forward strand.
GGTACTCTGATGACAAACGTCAGTACCACCCACTGTGTGGTGGTGCAGATTGAGGGTCCTAGATCCTCGTTCTACGCGATCTCCCTTTACTGTCAGCAGAGTCACCCGGTTGATCCCTATATGGACCAACTTGCACGTGCCCTGGAGTTCATTGGCGATAAGCCAACAATAGTAGGCTCAGACCTAAGTGCAATATCCCCTCTATGGAATTGGCAGAACAACAACGAGACGAATGAAGATGGCGAAATAGTGGAAAGTTTGGTGAAGGCGCACGAGCTCAAAGTAATGAATGTACTAGGACAGAGGTAAAAATGAGGAAATTCCAGGGATAATGAACACTTTTCCCCGATTCACAGATAAACAATATGAGATAGAGAGATCTACCGTGGCTAAAAAAATCGACGGGAGCCCCGGCCACAAGTTTGTAACGAGGCTAATGAAAATCATACCCTCGCTATGTTCCAATATATGATGGGAGGAACGGCCGAATTGCGAGGCGTTCCTTATCGAAGCAAGATTACTTGACAGAGCTTCCGTCACTCTGATTGTCTGGGGAACATACATTCCCTATAGAGCCACAGAGCCATCGGGAAGATATCAAGAACCCAACTTCAATATCATTAATAGGCTCAAATGCAGAGCTGATGGTAGTTTCCACCCTTGTCTCTACACCGTACTGAATTATTCAAACTGGGAAAAAGATGTGTGATATTAAGGCCAGGCCGTAGTCCGCCGCCATATTGAATGTAGCCCTGAATCCGTTCGGAGGATAAGTCAAATTTTACTCGACCAAATGACTTGAAATTTCACATACATCTATAGAATGCACGTCTCAATCGCGCTACGAAGCCAAATATGTCAATTTCACTCGAAAAAGTATCCAAACGAGATGTACACAAACGTCGTCTGCTAGAGAGCGGCAACCTACGACATCTCGAGTAAACCTCATCTGGGCACTTTTTTTCAGTGAAACTGACATATTTGGCTTCGTAGCGCGATTTAAACTTGCATTCTATACATGCATGTGAAATCCCAAGTGATTTGGTCAAGTAAAATTCGACTTATCCTCCGAACCGATTTACGTATATTCAGCGGACTACGGCCTCACCTTAAGTGTGTGTTTCGCCCTGGTCTCTCTCTTGGGCTCGTCAGTGAGACGAAGAGAGACCTGTCTCAGACACTATTGTAAATTGGGTGGATTGACATCAGGTTAAAGAATGGTTAACATCGAAATTTTTGTAAAATAACCATAAATTGAGGTTGCCATCTAGTGATAAAGACACAAAGCAGATGTTAAGCTTCGAGTGGTAAACGACTTTATACGGCCTCATGTAGTTTGGTGGAATAATGAAAATTATACCCTCGCTATGTTTCAATGTATGATGGGAGGAACGGCCAGTTGCGAGGCATTCCTCATCGAAGCAAGATTACTTGACAGAGCTTCCGTCACTCTGATTTTCTGGGGAACATACATGCCCTATAGAGCCACAGAGCCATCGGGAAGATATCAAGAACCCAACTTCAATATCATTAATAATCTCAAATGCAGAGCTGATGGTAGTTTCCATCCTTGTCTCTACACCGTACTGAATTATTTAAACTGGGAAAAAGATGTGTGATACTAAGTGTGTGTTTCGCCCTGGTCTCTCTCTTGGGCTCGTCAGTGAGACGAAGAGAGACCTGTCTCAGACACTATTGTAGATTGGGTGGATTGACATCAGGTTAAAGAATGGTTAACATCGAAATTTTTGTGAAATAACCATAAATTGAGGTTGCCATCTAGTGATAAAGACACGAAGCAGATGTTAAGCTTCGAGTGGTAAACGACTTTATACGGTCTCATGTAGTTTGGTGGAATAATGAAAATTATACCCTCGCTATGTTTCAATGTATGATGGGAGGAACGACCAGTTGCGAGGCATTCCTCATCGAAGCAAGATTACTTGACAGAGCTTCCGTCACTCTGATTCTCTGGGGAACATACATGCCCTATAGAGCCACAGAGCCATCGGGAAGATATCAAGAACCCAACTTCAATATCATTAATAGTCTCAAATGCAGAGCTGATGGTAGTTTCCATCCTTATCTCTACACCGTACTGAATTATTTAAACTGTGAAAAAAATGTGTGATATCAAGTGTGTGTTTCACCCTGGTCTCGCTCTTGAACTCGTCAGTGAGACGAAGAGAAACCAGTCTCAGACACTATTGTAAATCGGGTGGATTGACATCAGGTTAAAGAATGGTTAACATGGAAATTTTTGTGGAATGACCATAAATTAAGTTTGCCATCTAGTGATAAAGACACGAAGCAGATGTTGAGCTTCGAGTGGTAAACGACTTTATACGGCCTCATCTCGTTTGGTGGAATAATGGAAATCATACCCTCGATATGTTTCAATATATGGTGGGAGGAACGGCCGAATTGCGAGGCATTCCTTATCGAAGCAAGATTACTTGACAGAGCTTCCGTCACTCTGATTGTCTGGGGAACATACATCCCGTATAGAGCCACAGAGCCATCGGGAAGATATCAAGAACCCAACTTCAAGGATGGAAACTACCATCAGCTCTGCATTTGAGCCTATTAATGATATTGAAGTTGGGTTCTTGATATCTTCCCGATGGCTCTGTGGCTCTATAGGGCATGTATGTTCCCCAGACGATCAGAGTGACGGAAGCTCTGTCAAGTAATCTTACTTCGATGAGGAATGCCTCGCAATTCGGCCGTTCCTCCCATCATATATTGAAACATAGCGAGGGTATAATTTTCATTATTCCACCAAACGACATGAGGCCGTATAAAGTCGTTTACCACTCGAAGCTCAACACTTGCTTCGTGTCTTTATCACTAGATGGCAACCTTAATTCATGGCTATTTTACAAAAATTTCGATGTTAACCATCCTTTAACCTGATGTCAATCCACCCGATTTACAATAATGTCCGAGACAGGTCTCTCTTCGTCTCACTGACGAGCCCAAGAGAGAGACCAGGGCGAAACACACACTTAATATCACACATCTTTTTCACAGTTTCAATAATTCAGTACGGTGTAGAGACAAGGATGGAAACTACCATCAGCTCTGCATTTGAGACTATTAATGATATTGAAGTTGGGTTCTTGATATCTTCCCGATGGCTCTGTGGCTCTATAGGGGATGTATGTTCCCCAGACAATCAGAGTGACGGGAGCTCTGTCAAGTAATCTTGCTTCGATAAGGAATGCCTCGCAATTCGGCCGTTCCTCCCATCATATTTTGTAAGGAGGCTTTTCCATGTTGGAGTAACCCGCCTTCCTAGAGCACGAAAAACGCGTTTTCCAAGCTTCACGAATTTTTTATACAACTTCCCCTATTGGGCGTCGCGGCCTTCGTTGACCAACATCATCAGGGTACCCCGCACTACCACTTCATAATTTAAAAGTCCATTCTCGAATTTTTCCACGGAGAAAGTCTAATTCTCCTGTACTATGACTGGAGGTGGCATCAACGTCTACACTACCCCCCTTACAGAAACACATCTCGGGGCTAGTTAGCAACGTGCATACGAGGAGTAGAACAACAAGACAACCCCACATTCCACTAATACATTCTCCACAGCCGGCTGAGTAGCCGAAGACGCCGCAGTAACTCTCACCACCCCCCCCCCCAATCTAACCCCCATGCTTTCTTTTTCAGTTTGTTACAGATCACCCCCACTCCATCACAGCATCACAGATTAGGCACACAAAAGCCTCAAGAAAAACAGATCATTTACGTCCAGTCAGATCAGATCAACAGTATCCGACATCAGCAGAAGAACTGATTAGGCGAACAAGAGCCTCAAGAATAACAGATTATAGATGACTAGCCAGATCAGATTTACAGTACCAACCAGTGGCACATCAGTATCAGACTTCAGTAAACCCTAACAATCAACAATCAGCAACTTCACCAGCATATCCAGCACTTCATAGCACCAAACCCCAAGCATCATCAACGCCACAACACTGCTCATCAACATCAACCAGCCCGAGGATCAACTTATTGGCATGCAAGTATCCCAGGGAGGAAACTCTTGCTGGAAACCATCTTCCCAGTCCTCAGAGTTCTCACGGGGGTAGCGCCCCCGGGATCCCGAGCTAGGCTGATGATCAAGCCGAACAGGTAAAACTGGCCGTCTCCCATCACCAGGGTACCCTCCCCATGCCATGCCGAGAGATAACTCACGAAGACAAGTACGATCCGCGGGCGGAGAACAGTACTACTCCCTCACCCTCTCTCGACCTGTGCCTTTTTGCATACTCATTCGCACAAAGGCGTACTCCCCTCTGAAGTGCGCCGCCCACTGGTGTGCTGCGGTGTCCCCCCGACGTAAGCTCACTATGCCTGTTAGAAGCTGCAGAAGAGGCAAATCAAACCCCCCCCCCCCCCGGATCACTGTAGAAACAGTCTTCAGGTGTTGGTAGAGGGCGTACGGGATGTCCGCTCTGACGAAGTGAGCAATCAACTCGTCCGCTGACACCCCGGAACTGTGACCGCGAAGCGGATCGGTGGGCTGCCTAGGGGACAGCACTTAGGGGCATTGTCAGTAGCACCTAGTTCTCACTTAGGGATAAACGAGTGAGCAGTACTAGAATTAGACTTACTTAGTATAACGGTGAGTCTGGGAGAGCTCATGGATGTATGTATGCATAAATGAAAATATGTGTGTGAAAAGTAGTATGAGGTCCATGACCTCCCACCCCTTGCTGGGGGTGGCACGGGGGGTAATCCCCGGTAATATGGATTCTGGGCGTTGAGGGAAGCACTACCTGCGGGGCTGCGAGGGGAAGGTGTTCTGGATATGTCATATCTATGTCCAGACCTTTCCCAGTCAGAACACACGTCTTTGGCTATGGCATCGGGGCGGACCCCAACCCCACGCGTAGCCTGGCGTGGGGGAGGCGGAATAAGGCCCTTTGAAACTTAGGGCTAGGGTTAGCGCTGCTCTAGACGTGCCCCTCCGGGGTTGGTACCTTGACGTGGTGGAGGGGCTTAGCCACCCACGCTCCGTGGGTGGTGACCAAAACCAACCAACCTCCGAGGCCGGTGGTGTGAGGACGTGCCCAGCGGCTTGGTTGGCACCCGGGAGGTAAATTTGGGTTTACATTTACAACATCCTTAAAGATCGACGAAAAATACCCTCACTGTAAATTTGGGTGTCCTAAACGACTCCCAGGGGAAGTGGCAAACCCCCTGGTGTACTTAGCTTTACCGGCACACGCGGGGCTCTGTGGCGGTAGACCCACCCTTCCCTAGCTGCTCGTGGGAACAAAAATGAATAAACCTAAAACCCAAACCCAAAACCAGAAAACAAAGAACGTGTTGAAAAATGAGAATGAAAATAAAAAGAACGAGGGTATAAAGAACGCGGAGAGGAATCGCTCAAGATCTCCAGTTGCGACCAGAGATCGTAAGAGTGAAGGATCCGGGAGGAGTGGGAAGAGTGAGAAAGGAGGTGTGAGAGTGAGAGAGAGTGATGAGGAAGAGTATAAAAAGGGGAAGGATTATCCTAAGGCGCATTTTGCTAAGGCTGTGGGGAAGAGCGACGGGAAAGAGGCAAGTAAGTCGAAAGGAAAGAGGACTGCGCAGGAGTTGGACATATCAAAGGAGGAAGCATGTGGAGGATGCGCAGGGTGATGATGAGAGAGTGGATGGAGTGGATGTTGAAAAGAGTAGGATGAGTGTAGATGCACGGGTTAGTAGTAGTGAGAATGAGAGTGAGAGTGAGAATGATATCGTGAGTGTGAATGTGAGTGTGAATGGGAGTGCGAGAGGAAGTGCGAATGGCAGTGTGAAAGGTAGTGTGAAAGGCAGCGGGAATGAGGGTAAAAAAGGGAATGATGATGAAATGGATGTGGAGGCAGCTGAAAGGGAGGCGGATGAGATAGTATCGAAGGAGAGCGAGGAGGATTGAAGGAGGGAGATCAATGAGAGGGTAAGCAGGGTGAAGGAGGAGTTGTTCCGGTGTCTGTTCACCGAAAGCAGCAAGCTTAGCAAGGCGGAGTGCAGAGAGATAATCTCTGAGTTTGCAAAGATGGAGGAGCTGCTGAACGAAGAGAGGCAGCACTCGTCAGCGTTGGAGGGGAGACTGGATGAGAGTAGGAGGGAAAGGCTCCACCTCCGAAATGCCCTTGCGGCTCAAACTATAATTGAGCTCGACATGAGGAAGGGACCTAGCAGGAGTGGGGTAAACAAGGACACCCAGTCCAAACAAGATGTTGGAACAACTGTGCAGGCTCAGGCTCCGCCTCCGCCTCCACCTGGACCTGCCACACAGGGTAGGAGGGCCAAGATTAAGGAAGTTCCGGTACTCCGCCCGCCTTCAGCACAAAGCTACGCCTTGGTGGTGAAGCAGGTGGACGGAGTGTCGGATGAAGATGCTCTTGCAAAGGTCAAGAAGTGTGTAATGGAGAATAGGAGTGTGAATGTGAGAGGTATGCGTGTGGCCAGGAGCGGAGGCGCAGTTATTGAACTCGCCTCCGATCTGGAGAAGAAGGAAGTGAAAGTGAATGGGATGTTTATGAGTGAGAATATGAATGTGATGGAACCAAGGACCCCAAGACCGCAGTTCATCGTCTTTGATGTCCCCAACGAGCTGCTGGGTGACGGATTGATAGAGGAGATCCGTGAGCGTAACTTCCCGGAAATGGCCCCGGAAATTTTCCGGAACCATATCCGAGTGGTTACGTACGTTGCCCAAAGGGAGGAGGCGAGGAAGAGAGGGGAGAGTAAAGAGGAAGTGTCGAACGTGGTGATAGAGGTATAGGTGGGAACGAGAGAGAGAATGCTGAAATTGGGAAGAATGTATGTGGGATGGGTGAGTTGCAGAGCGAAAGAGAGTCTGAATGTTCCAAGGTGTTGGAAATGCATGGAGTATGAGCATGGGATAGACGAGTGCAAGAAAAAAGAAAGGCTGTGTAAGAGATGTGGAAGGCCCGGGCATTTGATGGCGGCTTGCCGAGACGCCGAGAGATGCGTGAATGTGCTAAGAAGCCAGGCTCACGCAATTTCAAGCATTCGGCAATGTCACCCAGTTGCCCGGAATACAAGTGGAGGGCAGACCAGGTCAGGGAATGGTGGAAATTGATTGAGTCGAGGAATGAGTGAGCGGGAATGGATGGGGATATGAGAGTTTCCACGGAACTTTTAACTTTTGTGTTACTGCAGTGTTCCAAGAGTATTTTGAACTATTCGGAGTGCGCAGGAGTGGCATTTTATAGTATTTGGCATCATTCAATATGGACTACATTCTTTTTTGTTGAAACGCATCCTGATTTGTCAATAGCAGACCGCAAAGGATGATTTTTGGGTAGTTTACAAACGTACCAACGCGATTTTTTGAATTGATAAGGCTGTAGCTAAAATACCTATGCCGCAACTACTTCGGTGGAATGATATATCCATCTACTAATCTCATATTTTGAGAAAATCTTTGATTCAGAGGTGTGCGCTGATTTGGCTATGATATTAACTCTCATTCATCGATGTAACTGAGTTTTGTGGGAAAACTTTTTCTGGCTATTGTTTACGAAATTGATGAATTACCTTGTGCAAAACGGAAAATTTAGCAATGAGTTTTTGAAGTTAAGAAGAAAACGAATCGAATCCCGTTTGGTTTGTGAGTGTGCGTTGATCCGGACAAATTTCATAAAGCTTCAAAGCTCATAAAGTTATCGCGCCACTGGCTCTCAAAACGGTCATTTTTTGATGGCATACTCAGGAAACGTAAAGCACAGGATTGGAATGTTGTGCTCTTTTTTCTTCATCGCAAAAGGGATATAACCGCACTGTTCTGAGTTGCAATAGTCGATCGGTATTCCTGTGAGAAGCTGAGGAGAAATATTTGAATCCGGATGGTAAGCTAAATAAGCCGCTAAATGTGATGGTATCGCGATTTCCTTGATTTTTACATAGTATACGGCTGAAAAATGAACAAAATAACACCACAGTGTATTCTAGAAATTGAAATGAGACTCATAGCTCTTGACTCGATTTTGGAAATTTACATCGAATTTCGGAGAAATCAATGATGAAATTCATCTTAAAGTCAAGTCAGGCAAAATATAATCCGTATCGATCGTCTAGACAATGTTTTGAATCGAATCTGTTCGATTGAAGTTGATTCACGAATGTTTCAAGTGTGAAATTCCGTACAATTCGTTCTGAACCAGATACCTCGGCTTGGAAGAGAGTGGCACCACTTTTTTCACATGTTTTCGAGGGATAAGAATCACATGAAACCCATCTTAAACGTGTGCCATGAGAAAAATTTTGGAACGGAGTTCCTTTACGCTCGTGTGAGGAGTAAAATCGCGCGCGACCAGCTGACCGACACGGCCCCGTGGAACGAGATTCGATGCAACCCGCCATACGATGCAACGAAAAAGCGACACTTTTGCGATATAGGTATACTGCTTGCGCTCAGTAACCGCCGCGTATACTCATTCTCATCAGCATATCGCATCATGAGATGCCGAATGCCGAAATTCGTCTGCTATATGGTCTACCGTCTGAATGCATGCAGCACTATTAGATTGTTGTTCATAGTATTATGCTGGATATACAATGATGAAAGTGATATCTACGTGTTCCTCTGGGCAGAATTTAAAGTCCGGACGAATAAGACATTGCTTCCATATCTAAGAGGGACGAAGTTTTATTGTGACATCTTAAATCCAAAGATTCAGTGAATCCCAATAAAATTCTCTTCTTAATATTCAATCAGCTCTGATGCATTTTGTGAACCTAAATTAAGTAGTGAGGATTCAGATTCAAATTTTGAAGCTTTTCATGTCCCCCACCATAATCTTCTAAAGAGTCCACTCAAGGCCAAGGACTCGTCATTTTATTTACATTAATAGTGCATAATACTTGAAAAAATGATGCAAACTATCTCAATCACTCAGGGGCTTGTTGGTGTGCATCTTTATCGGTATCGTTACATTATGAGCATTCAAAAGCTTGAAACTCAGCTTGAAGTCGATCAAAGTTTTAGACTTTATTGACATTTTCACACGTCTTATCGAGGCCAATTTTGGAACTCCGTTCCTCACACGTTTCTCAAACGCACACGAATTTTTTATTTTAGAGGGTCAAAAGTCAAATGTTCCATGGAAACCCTCATATGGATGTGAGTGAGTGTCATGGCTAGACTGAATGTTGTACAAGTGAATTGTGGGAGGGAGATAGAGAGTGGGCCTGCCATACTCGCGAACTGTGTGAATAAAAGAGTGGATGTGTTTTTGCGACAGGAAATACACGCTCCCTTCGGCCAGTTTGCTGGTTGGGGAAGGGGGATTAGATCATGGGTCAGCTCCAGTGGTCGCGCGGTTGTTGCTGTTCGAGAGAGCAGCATCACCTGCGTGCCACAGAGCGACCTCATGTGGAAAGACGGGGTATGTTCGATGCTTGAGGGTGAGTTTAGCAGAGTGTGTGTGGTATCATTGTGTTGTGCGCATGATGAGAGTATGGGCCTTTGCACCCAAAACCTGGACAGGGTATTGGAATGTATGGGTGAGTATGTGGTCTTGATTGGTGCGGATGCGAATGCGAGCTCCGAAATGTGGTACTGCAAGAACAACGTAGTTAGATCTAATAGATATCATAGAGGAAGGGATCTCGAGGAATGGCTTCTGGAGGATAGATGGGGAATCGATCCACTGAACGCCCGAAGTCCTCACTACACCTTTGTGAGGGCTATGGGGTTCAGTGATATCGACGTGACCCTATCTAATATCCTCCAGAAGAAGGAGTGTGTGTGTGTGTGTGTGTGTGTGCGTGTGCGTGTGCGTGCGCGTGCGCGTGCGATTGGTGGGTCGAGGACAATTGGGGAACGTCGGATCACAATGTGGTTCGCATTCGTATCCGCATGGAGGAGGATGAAAGTATGAATGTGAATGAGAATAGAGAGGGTATGAGTGAGAAGGCATGGAAGTGGAAAGGTGTAGATAGGGAAAAATACATCTCTCGGCTCGCTAACTTGAGCAGCGAGTACGAGATAGGTGCATTTAATTCCCTGGGTGTGAATGAAATGGTGAAAGTGCTGACTGAATGGGTTTGGAGAGTGAATGATGAGTGCCTGAAAAAGAGAAGGATTGGGAACAAAAGGGGACTGCCGTGGTGGAATGAGGAACTTGAAGAGAAGAAGAGAGAGGTGAGGAAAATGAGAAGGCGATGGCAAAAGGCAAAGTGAAAAAGAAGAATGAGTGAGGATGAAAGGGAGAGAAGGCGCAGAGATTACGTAAATGGGGCCAAGTCATACAAGAATATGCTGAAGAAGGCTAAAGCAAAGCACTGGCAGGATTTTGTAGAAGGGATAGGAAACGAGGACCCGTGGGGCCCTGTCCACTCGGTTTGCCAGGACAAATCGAGAAAGACGGACCTTGCGGGACTCAAGACGACAGGAGGAAGCCTTACTCGCACCTGGGAACAAGGCGCGAGGGCCCTCCTGGACGAGCACTTCCCCTCGAGTATTGAAGTAAGAGAGAATGACTATGTGTGTGTGAGCGAGGAAGAGTGTATGAATGAAGAGTGTGTGGAATTCAGTGTGAGTGATATGGAGAGTATGGTTGCAAGAATAAAGATGAGGAAAGCGCCTGGAATGGATGGGATTACGAATGAGATGATAAAGTGCGTGTGGAAGGGTCTGCCTGTGTACGTGTTGACTCTGTTCAACGCGTGTTTCAGGCAGGGGGAATTTCCACAAGTATGGAAGGAGGCACGTGTTGTGCCTCTTCCCAAAGGAATAGGGACGGACATGGCGCTGCTCAGGTCTTGGAGGCTGATTAGTCTGCTTCCAAACCTGGGCAAGCTCCTGGAGCGGGGACTCAACGGCAAGGTGTTGAAAGTCATGGAGGGGAAATGGGAAGAGGCACAACACGGCTTCATGAAGGGGAAGTCGTGCGAGAGTGCCTGGCATGAAGTGAGGAGTGTGATTGAGAGTGTGAATGATAAGTATGTAGTGTGTGGCCTCATCGACTTCAAGGGAGCCTTTGATTATCTTCGATGGCTCATGGTCTTGAAGGAGATGAGGTCGTATGGGGTGAGTGCAAGGGAAATGAAAGTGTGGGAGAGCTATTGGCATGGAAGGAGAGCGTGCATGAGAATGGGTGAAACGACAGTATGGAAGGAGCTTGAGGCCGGAGCCGCGCAGGGGTCCATACCCGGACCCACTGCATGGAATCTCAGCATGAATAAGCTCCTTCGCTGGCTAAGGGAAAGGATGAAGGAGAATGGGGTTGACGTCGTCGCATATGCCGACGACGTCAACCTCATCGTGAGGGGGAATAGTAGGAATGAGGTCGAAAGGAGGATGAGGGCTGCCGTGCTGTTAGTTTACGAATGGGGGGGAGAGGCTGGAGTGGAGGTGAGTGAGGAAAAGACGGTTTGTATATTAATGAAAGGATTTTTGGACGTGGATTACAGAAGTGTGCAAGTGGAATGGAAGGGAAATGTGCGTAGAATTAGGTATGTGAAGGAGGTCAAGTATCTGGGTGTGTGTGTTGGAGGAAGGCTCTCTTTTGCCCCCCACCTGCGGGCTTTGCAGCCCAATATCTGCAGTTTGGTGAGCAAATTCAGAAGAGTACTTAAGAAGGAATGGGGAGTGAGAATGAAGTGCGCGAATCAGTGGGTGAATGGGTTGTTCAGAGCGGTGGCGCTGTATGGGGCTAGTGTGTGGGCGGACTCTCTCCGGCATCAGTACGCCCGGGATGCCCTCAACTCATGCCAGAGAGTCGTACTACTGGCATGTTTGAGGGTATGTCGGACGGTCTCCACGGACGCTCTTCAGGTCTTGGCCGGTTGGGCACCGTGGGACTTAGAGTGCCGGAGACGAGCCGCCATTTGGAGGGTTAAAAATAACGTCGATATGCGAATGAACGATTTGGTGGAGGGAAATGAGATTGTGGGTATGGAAGGGGGGGAGATTGTGGAATTGATTCAGAAGAGAATGAGGGACGAATTGCAGGACAGATGGGATACATCATGGAATGGGCGTGCCACTCATGCCTTCATTAACCAGGTCACACTGGTGGGGAGCATCCCGAGAGGACTGCTTGAATCGTCCTTGCGCCCTTGGTGTTTGCTCACCGGGCACGGGACGTTCAATGCATTCCTCTTTAAAAGGAGGCTGAGCGGCACGCCCAGGTGTGTGTGTGGCGACGAGTGGGAAGATTGGTTGCATGTGTTGTGTGAATGTGAATTGTATGAGGAATTTAGGGACTTGGAGGGAATGGGTGTGAGAATGAATGAATGTGGAGTATGGGATGTGTCGGGGATTATGACAGGGAAGAAAAGCTATGGGGTGTTTTGCGAATTCGCGGAAAGGGCGCATCAAAGAAGAGAGGAGGTGGTGAGGTGGATGAGTGAAGAAGGTGAGGACAACGACACTTGAGTGTCTAGTCCTCGAATCTAGACCGCAAGGGGGACGATATGTCCCGGGGTGTGACGACCCTCCGGCCCCAGCTACTGGGACACCGTACCCGGGCTTAGGCCCGAAGCCGGTAGGGAGAAGACTGGCTCCGAGACTGGTGCTCGGCGCTTTGACTTCTCCCGAAAACCGCAAGGGGGGGTTGGGGCATGGCGCCTCATCCCTGGGGTATGACGACCCCTCGGCCCCAGTTATCGCCCGCGGGAGCGAGGAGACCGCACATCTCCATCCGGCACCACGGGAGTGGGTGAGTCTAGGGACTCAAATTGGGATCGCCCTCGGGCGATAACAATGCGAGCCCGAAAGACTCATCCATCATCCCGAGGGACTCCCTGGGCTCTCAGGAAGCCTAGACGAGTCCCAAAGCCCCCACCGAGGGGCGGGCATCGGCCTTGTGCTGGGGGCTGAGCCCAAAATTCGGTAGTCGGGGAGGAGGGCTGTGTCATCACCGAGCCTGGCTCGGTGTTGGCCACCCTCGAAACCGACGCGCTGGCAGGGCTTATCCCTGCCCCGCGCCCATGGGGGCAAGCCGGGGTGAAGGTGAAAGCCAGGCACCCGGGGTATAAAAGCTAAATTCCTGTCCCCATTCATCGCACTGACATCAACTGCATCTCCCCGATGTGGAACTGGCGGAATGACCAAACAGACGATGGAGGTGACCTCGTCGAAGCACTCATCATGCAGAGACAGCTCACGATCCACAACTGCTTTGGTCAAGCTATCACATATGAGAAAGGCTCAAACGACATCGATGTAACACTTTCGACTAGACAGTTCAGGTGGCCAGTAACCTGGACCGTACTAGAAGACGCCACAACAAGCGACCACAATGTGATCAAGATAGATGTTAACTTTGACGCAAAACCTCGTCGTCCAGACCTCGCCCAACAGAGGTACAATATGACGAAGGCTGACTGGCAGAAATTTGACACCATCATATCCAGGTCCTGTCAACAGTACAATGATGTCACATTAGACACACGAGAGGCGGTGGACGAGTGCGTCGAATCCATCACGACGCTATTGCACAAAGCCGCAAGTAAGTCAATGCCACGCAAGAGGCACAAACAGAAGTCTGTCCCCCTGGTGGACTGATCACCTCACGGTCCTCAAAAAGAAAATGTATAAGGACCGTCGAGACTACCAACAAGCACAGGACCCAGTGAGGAAACAAACCCTCAAAGCCGCATACGCCAAGAGCTGTAATGAATATCACCAAGCTACCTCTGAGCGCCGCAAGGAGAGCTGGCAAGAATTTGTGAAGACGAACATGGAAGACAATCCCTATGGATTCGTCTATAAGATGTTTAACGAGAAAATCAGTCCTTCTCAGATGAATAATATCCAGCGGCCAGACGGAACTTACACCTCGAACTGGACCGAGACAAGCGAGGCTCTACTCGACAACTTCTTTGGAAACGAAGACCTTCCAGAAGAAAAACAAATCGACAGACAACCAACAGAAGGCGACAATACTGTATGGTCTAAGACGTGGGTAAAGAAAGCTATAAGGTCCATTAAATACAAGAAGGCCCCGGGTCAGGACGTAGTTGAGATCGAGATGGTCAAGAGAGCTGCCAGACATGGTATGCTCGACATCTTGACCAAACTCTTCAACGCGTGCCTGAACCTCGGATGTTTTCCAAACAAATGGAAGATAGGCATGATTCGGACCCTACTCAAGGGTAGCGACAAGGACCCACTGCAGATGAAATCATACAGGCCAATCTGTCTCCTGTCTGTACTCAGTAAGATCCTCGAGAGACTTGTCAGATGGTCACTAAACGAGGTACTCAGAGATGAGAGGTTTGCCTCAGAGAGACAGTACGGGTACAGACAGGGGAAAAGTACAGAGGATGCTATAAGTGACCTCAAAACGTCTGTAGAAAGCACTCGGGAGAACTTGGTCCTTGCAATTCTCTTCGATGCCACTGCAGCGTTTGACAACCTGCGTTGGAGTAAAATCAAGGAGGAACTTAGAAAAAGAGGCACGAAGCCCAAGGTCTACAACCTCGTTTCGAGCTACCTCCGAAATCGTGAGATGCGCATAGAAGGCAATTTTGCCTATGCCACTAAGATAGTTTCCAAAGGCTGTCCCCAAGGATCTATCCTGGGACCGGACTTCTGGAACCTGTGCCTGGACGAACTCCTCAAAATTCTAGAAGCGGCTGGATTCGAGGTCTATGCCTATGCAGACGATCTCGCAATCCTTGTGAAAGGTGACTCAAGGAGCCAGCTTGAAAGGAAAGGACAGCAAGCCACAGACATTGTTTACAACTGGTGTCAAGCTAATGGCATCACCCTGAGTAAGACCAAAACCGAGCAAGTGATACTCAAGGACGGAGCCACAGGGAGTATCCATGACGGAGCAAAGCTTGGGTCGAAAGGCCAGAAGATCCTTCACAAGGAGGGCGAGTGTGTTGATTCAGTGTGAGTGATATGGATAGTATGATTGCGAGAATGAAGATGAGGAAAGCGCCTGGAATGGATGGGATTACGAATGAAATGATGAAGTGTGTGTGGAAGGGTTCGCCTGAGCACGTGTTGACAAACCATCAAAATGATCACGCTCACTCGACACTCGGACACCGAGACACCCACCAATACTCATCTCATTTCAAGGGAAGAGGAGGGCACTGGGCCCACGTAGATGCCTTTAGGTTCGAAGCCTCAAATGGATGCATGTAACAACCACTCTCCTAAACTCACGTGTACCTGATGCCACCCAAATGTGCACAAATACTTATCCTATACGCACAGTACTAGCGAAAGCGGGAATTGAGGGAAGAGAGAACCGATATGGTAGGAGCTGCTCCTAGTGGAGCAGAAATTTCGTCCTCAGACCGGTGGTGTATTAAGGCGATGTGGTCACCGTGCACGCTGAAAGTTATTCGCACTTTTATCTGATTCTCTTGCGATTTGGCCAAAACGACGAGAAGACGAGTGTTTATTATCATTTAATTCAAGTTTGTCTTCTTATCGTTTAGCTCAAATCTCAAAAAAATTGAATAAAAGTGCGATTTACAAAGTACCTATATTGTAGGTTAGGAGGTACCTGCGCTCAAGTTATTCGCACTTTTATCAAATTCTCTTGCGATTTGAGCTGAACGACGAGAAGACGAACTCAAGTTGGATGATAATAAGTATTCGTCTTCTCCTCATTTAGTCCAAATCGCAAGAATATCGGAGAAAAGTGCGAATAACTTTTTTCGTGCACGGTGCACGGTGACCGCATCGCCTTAAGGGCTGATTTCTTCGTGCAAGCGAATGAAAGAATCGAAATTCATTCAAGATGTAGAGGTGTGGATGATGTCAGAAAAGAAGCTCTTGTTCAAATTTCTTCCCTTCATTACACGCTGGAAGCCAACTGGTACTGCTCCTGCGTAAAAGCCATACGCTTTCTAACTGGTCACGGCTCATTTGCAGTCCGAGTCTTATTTTTCACAATAGGAGACATTGACAAGCGCATGTGCGGGAATGTGGCTTCAACAGCGTATCGATTGCTGATCATCATTTGTCTCCACACCTACGAGACCTCAAGATGGTGCGATGATGTATTGTCAGATTGTCACTCTATATGGCTGCGACTGTAACCCGTTTAAGCAGCTAGGATGCCACTTTTGGTGAGACTCGCAATGAAACGCGCTCTCGCCGTCTACGAGCCCACTTTTGTCCATCCAGATGAATATTTTGATTGAGAGAAAATCTCGTTGCCACCTAGCGGTCGGAACTCGAAACTCTGTACAGGTTCACAGAGCACCGGGCGAAGATGAGCAGAATCAACGTATGTCATTATAGCATATAATTGAGATAATAGCAGAATCTCGCCTCCAAGTGCATCAATATGCACGGAATCGGAGATATGCGCCATTGGGCAGGTGTTGGATGAGTATACCAAACTTGATAGAGATCGGTTGGGTAGTTCCCTCAAAATAGCGTCCGAAAAATTGAGCGTAGTCACGGTAAGGAGAGGCTTCGTCTCAAACGAATGATCTTCAAGGGCCTCGACAGAAAGTACGCATTTGCTCTTTACCCCCGTGAAACTAACGTCATTGTCCGCCACTGGCGCGCAATGGAACTACGGCGCCTATGCTCATACACGGGAGGGGAAGGAGAAAAAAAGAGAAAATGCGCACTTTCTATTAAAACCCTTTAGTACACTGTGATGCATTCGAGGACTGCATAGCACTTCTAAGTTCACGCATTTGAGCTCATATACCGGAGACCACAATAACCGCAGAAGCATCACTGTAAATCTCAAACCGTAAACACTGCATGGAAAACTGCTCCCGGGAACAGATGTGATCTGTTGGTTTTCGGATACAGTTTATTTGCTCAATCTACAATTTGAATCTGTAAATTTTACAAATTCAAACTATTAACCGACATCTTTCCAAATTGATAAAATGGTAATTTTCTCTTCTAAAAATAGGTTTTAATCAACTCAACAGGTACTATGTAGGCTTAGAATTTAATGAAAAATCTGAAAAATCATATCCGTAAACAGATCTAGTGTGTGCTGTGGATCGATCCATCGATTAATGGGTTAGAAATCCGGAGGCATGACCACTGTACCACTAGGACTTGCACATGGTGCTCTGTTAAAATGTCAGTATCATTCTGTGCGTTGGGTTCCGTGACGATTCGTGTTCACGTGCATGAAACATGATGATTCTTACGTAACATGACTTAGTCAACACATTTTTTGGAGTGCTGAGTTATAACAATTAATCAGAAATTATTATCAACAAGTTATTATAAATCATTGCAAGTTCAATTTAATGGAAAATAATGGTTCCGCATTCTTGACCATATTTTGGAAATGGTTTGCCTGAGCATGTCATCAAAACCCATCGTTTTCTGGGGGAAATTGGAAAGTTCCGGAAAATTCGACGAGATTTGACTTTTCATCCTTTATGGATCGTTGATCTCGAGTATGATGAAATTTCTCGACTCCAATTATTTCAAACTCCTGTTCAAGGCATCGTCAAGAAGAGGAAAATCAAGTTAATCCAGAAAATTCTTCTACTCGTCCATAATTCCATATACACATTCCCGCGCATCAGGGAATTTTTCATGGCATCCCATGAATCATATATGAGTTCCGCGCGAAACAGACCTACGAAAAAGGGTCATGTCTTAAATTTTTTTCTTGACTTTTCCAATCGATTCTATGGTACAAAATATGAACTTTTCACTACCTATGGGGCCCCAAAAAAATTTTCCAGGTACCTTCAACGTACATTACTTTATCCTTTTGAATTATTTTCAACAAGAAAGTCAGGGTATTTTTTTCAATGAAATGAATTTCTCCTGAATTCCTCCAGGGATACAGAGGTGCGGTTTGCGGTATTTGAAAGGTCTTTAAAAAACCTATCGAAATCAATCTTGTGAAGTTGATTTTGATGTCTTGGGTGATTTTATCGGGCAAAAGAGTGAAAAACATAGAAGATTAAATTTCTCGAAAACACAATTTTTTAAAATTCTGAAAATTCGATATTCCATGTAAAATTTTGTGTCCTTCCAGAAAAAAATAGTCCCGAATCCCTTTCCTGCGTTCCAACAGCTATTTTTGCCAGTTATCACAAATTCATTTTCGAGGCTTTTGGAAATCGTCTGTTTTCTGCGCATGCGCAGGAATTTGGATCCTCAAAACCAATTCCATTGGAAAGCCAAGAAAATTTCCTTCAGAATGACCACTTGCCGAAGTCAATTTCATGCATTTGAACCGAATCTACAACGTATAAAAGGTGATCCTCCAGCTCGAGTGCGACACGTCGATGGACGCCATCGAACGGGGGTAGGCGTGGATTTCCCTTACTGCTGTCTCCAGTACCTCCGACCCAGCTCTGAGGAACTATCAAGATTCAGTGGTCTTTTGAACGTTGCAACTCTGGTTTAAATGTATAGAATTGACTTCGGCAGGTGGTCATTTCAAAGGAAATTTTCTTGGCTTTCCGATAGAATTGGTTTCAAGGATCCAAGTTTTTGCGCATGCGCAGAAAACAGACGATTTCCAAAAGCCTCGAAAATGGATTTGTGATAATTGGCAAAAATAGGCGTTAGAACGCAAAAAAGAATTCGGGACTATTTTTTTCTGAAAGAACACAAAATTTTACATGAAATATCGAATTTTCAGAATTTTAAAAAATTGGGTTTTCGAGAAATTTAATCTTCTATGTATTTCACTCTTTTGCCCGATAAAATCACCCAAGACATCAAAATCAACTTCACAAGATCGATTTCGATAGGTTTTTTAGAGACCTTTTGAATGCCGCAAACCGTATTTCTGTATCTTTGAACGAATTCGAGAAAAATTTGTTTTATTGAAAAAAATACCCTAACTCTTTTGTTGAGAATAATTCAAAAGGATAAGTAATGTACGTTGAAGGTACCCGAAAAAATTTTTTGGGGCCCCATAGGTAGTGAAAAATTCATATTTTGTACCATAGAATCGAATGAAAAAGTCAAGAAAAAAATTTAAGACATGACCCTTTTTCGTAGGTCTGTTTCGCGCGGAACTACTCATATTGAATTAGTACAATCTACAGATTCAAATGCAAATATTCCTGCCAAGTTGAAGATCTTCATCTTCAGATGTCGTAGATCACATATTCCTGTTGAAACTACAATATTTATCTGCAGGAATGACAAAATTACCTACAGAAGTAATTTTTATAGAATGAATTCGTGAATTTTTACAGTTTTAGATTTACAGTGATTAAACCCGGGCCTCACTTCAAAGGATGTACTCTGTAACAAAAGTCAAACTAGTATGTCCTCGATTCTTGAATACTATGGATCAACGATTTTTTCTGATGGGCAGAGTCGCACCAATTCAGATGCGGACGAGGGTAACTTGACCAGGGTTTCGAGAAACTTGAAAGTTTCTTGCAGACGTACGAAGAATTGCACTCTATCACGACTCTCATGATTTGCAAAACTCGCCTCTGAATCGACCCTGACGTACGCTCGGAAAGCTATCTAGGATTGAAGGGACGTAGGATTGCGGGGAACTTCCGTTGAACCGGTTTAAAGGTCTAATTTACCTAACTGCTACGCAGTATGGGGAATTGTGTCGATGTTATGACCCCTAGTAAAGCAGAGCATATGAAGCCATTATCAAGTATGGCGGTGCCAGCATTGGGATGAGAAAGTTGATTAAGTATCTGGACGTAGAGCTGAGATATCAAGCCTTGACCTCGGCACTGCCCAAATATATCTGGCAAAATTCGGAGACGGTTATATACGAAAATATTATCCTCTTCGAGATGCTGATGAGTGATGAACTGGAGTTTGCATTATCCCAGTACGATTTTGTTCAATAAACGGAAGACGACCTTGCACAATAATATATTAGTTATGCTGTTTACACGTCTGTCTCATACCCAAATGAACTCACTCCATTCCATACCAACACTACACAAATTATCACTGTTTCGAGTAAAATCAAGGCAGTCCGCCAGAGTTTCTTCACGCATTCACACCGAGATTTTCCAATGTTCCCTGATGGGCTCATTATTTTTGAATGAATATAAATCCAAGTAGGAATTTTTATTGGGATGCATATTTAATAATGCATTTATGAGGAGATCCGAATTCGATGGTTATCATCTCAGAATTTGATTTTGTGTAAGCACAATCAAACCCCTGACGGAATGAGCTCGCAACCAAGTCAATCATGGAAATGGGGGACAGGATTTGTTCTCGACAATAATATCTTCACTCGAAAATAGTTTAACTCATCGAGATTGGCACAGTCGATTGATTGAACAATAATGTGAATGTTTCTGGTCATGACGATCAAAAATCAAAGTACAATATGAGAGACAGACAATGAGAGGGAGAGTGAACCACGAGGATCAGCCAATATTCCAGGAAGGGACGTGACCAAAATTCCACGAGCTGCGCTCAACGACTACCGAGTACGGAAAAATGTTCGGGTCGAGCCATAAACAACTGCAACGAGCGGTAATGTAGGTGCAATAGCTTTCGGACTTAACTCAAATTACCGGGCGAGAATCGTGACGCTGTTGGGTCCAAGATCAAGGTTGCTTCGAATTCCTCGGGCAAAAATATAATCGGAACGGTGCGACCTTGCGCTCAGCCACGAGAAAGGCTTTCACGCTTGCGAGGTACCCACGCCTATACATAGTGTATGGCGCACTTATGCGCAAGGTCATTCCTTTCCTTGCGCGGAATCGCGGCGCCGCGGACAACAACAGAAATCGCGCTGCCCCCCGTTGTCATGAAAGCAATCGGTGTGTATTACTCCGTAAACGCTGCAATTGCACAATATACGTGATTTTTAGGCCAGGGTGCTAACAATAAGCCATCATCTTACCAGTTATATATTTGCAGGGAGAAGAAGAGAAGAGGCCCACCCGCACGCTTGCATCAGATTATTCGAAGCATAATCGCGATCCGAGCAATTGAAGCCTCGCGGAATGAAATAAAATCACTACCATGATTCACGAGTCCGAAGTCTACTCTCTGGGACTCAAGTCATTGAAACAAACACTGTCGATATGTTTATCGGGTTCTACGCGTGTGCGAAAGCATCGCTAATTTATGTTTCTGTCGTTTATGATAAGGTATTTGACCGAAAAAATGACTTTTTGCGTCGTTTGAGGCCGGGGAACGAGCGCAAAAGAGGTGAGTTTTGTCTGTCAGCGAAACTCGTCCGCGTGAGCTTTGAGCATGTGGGGCCTTTCTGCCGTATCTCGGGGATAATCATGTGGGACATTTGTTTACATCGTTTGGTGGAATGTGCTTAGGAATGTATTGAATGTGATATTCCCGGTGACTCTGAGATTTTTGAAGAATGAAAATGCAGCCTGTTTATAATCGAGGTGCGTTGAACCGCATCGGAGGATGCGAATGAATCATCGACTGCGTCATGAATAGTCTCAATTTCCTCTTGGTATTGATCCTCATCCCTCAAAGATAAGGCCATCAAAAAGTTTCACCCTGTTTCATGTCATCCTTTCGTTCCCGAGTTCGTTCCAGTGGAATTTTCACAATAATCATCAAGTGATTCATCGATTTCCCAAAGTATGATCATAATTGTTGAGATTGTAGCCTGTCACCGAAGAAATGCTTGATAACTTCAGCTCATAGTTTAGTCAGTCAGTTGACTCACACTGTCGGATGTTCAAGAAACTCTGATGGGGTTTTCAGCAAGTCGCTGAGGGATATTACCGAGAAGAATCGGATTTGTGGTTGCCGATAACGATGTGCGTCACTGAGATAGAATCGTTTCTGGAATTGCAAGATTGGTTTTGAAGAGCACTTTACAGAAATTATGCTCCTCATTCATATTAAATATTTTTGATTGAAGAACTCTGATCCAAGATCGTGTAATTTGTGAGGATGGCATTAATTTCAGTATTACCCACGCACCATGTAAGATGGGTTGTATGCACTAAAGTCTACGGACGTATTATTTTCAAATTTGTATTTCATGTAAAATTCTCAGGTTACACACACCCCAAGACTCGAAATAGTTATGATTTTGAAATATGTAAGGGTCAGTGCTATTGAGTGCACATTGAGAGGCTTGTGAATTGTTACGATTCACTAGAGTCAGAAAAATATTCTGAACATCCACGGTATTTGTTACTAAGAGTTCTGCAAAATATGATACATGTTCCATTCTAGATTCGAGGGGAGAACTAGACAGTAAGAAAAATGTACGAGATTGGCAAAGCCTCCACACCACTAGGTTTAAATATAATACAAACTCAATTCAAGGCGGGGGGTGTGCAGAAGTCGTTTGACCTCAAATTATTCATTTGTGACCTCAGTACCGAATAGAGTCGAAAATTTTACCCTCCGGGGCGGGGAATTGTCAAAACCTTTTTCTACCAGCTAAAAATGGTCATGGTGCACATTTCAGCTGTCGAAGGCAAGAACATTTTGGACATGGAGTTCTCACGATATGGATCATTTCGATCCCTGACATCGTAAATATATTTGAAGGAAGAATGGAGATTTGGGCCGGGCCAGTGTCCAAAACTAGGTCTACGGAACCCCCAGGTACAACTTTTATCTCATACTCATTCAACACTGATTGCATCAAACACTGGAAAAGTCGGCGTCTCTTCGGATTCAATGCTTCATCCGTATTCTTTATTCTATATTACGAATTCTGACAGCGATAGGGCGATAATTTACGAGGTCAAATGATTACAAGGAAATATAACATCTGAGAATCCATTACACAAATCAATACGTACAACAGCCCTGTCTTGAAATACGATCCCGACCTTGCATTTGTAGCAAGGAGATGGGGGAGTGGGAGGGGGAGGGGGGCATAGGGTGGCTTTTCCTATTAATTTTCGTCACGTGCACCAATGTCGGCAAACGGTAGACAATGGATTATGGGTACATAATACTCGGAAGGATACAAATGAAGAGAGGGAGATTGGCATAAGCCGAGCGCGAGAACACAATTTAGCATCTCGCGCGAATCAATCGATCAATCAGCTCGCAAGTAACATGTAAATGGAGAGCGGGATCGACGTATAGCGCGCGACCGTGACGGACGTTTACCCGTCGATTATATGTGTATGCGTGCAAATCAACAGTTGTCTATACACGTGTTGGCGGTCTGGTTCAGTTCAGATTCTCAAGACAAGGCTCCCGCTCGATCGAAAGTGAGTTATATTCGCGGCTAGAGGCAAGAATAATCTCACCGCTTCTCAACGGGAATCCAAACTGCCAATCTCTACTCGGGCAACTGTTACAGCTCAGGGTTTTTATCCCAGGCCAGATTCTTCCAGTCAGAGTCCGATGGAATTTTCTGCGATTTTCGGGTCGAGGTCGAGGTTCTTTCATTGTCAATCTCGAGATCACGTGGATCGTCGCTGGGTTTTTTCACCATGGCTCATGGGAATGATGCACATCCGGGTGATGCTGGATAAGGCAATCGGTAGCCGGCTTCGTCACTTAAGATAAGTCTGGATCTGTGACGATCTTCGCGGTCAGTATACGATATAAGTAAGTACCGGTATGTTGGCACCTATGTCTGCGAGACTCTTGTGAGGGGGTATAACACACAGACGAGACAACGGGCGAATGGTATCAGCTGATGGAAGCTGTGCAGAGTGCATAAGCGTGCGATAGAGCGCGCGAGGAGGGCGCGAGATCTGCGCCGAGCTTGAGTGCCGCTCTCTGATCGTGGTCGCAGTTGGCCGAGCCCTGTGCCGCGGTCAGCACCTACGCGCACTCTCCGAGCTTGTGTTTTTATAATACAATCGACTCGCGAACGCGTGCAAATCTCATTTCATCCGTGACAGATTGAGTTTGAATTTGAATTTCCCGCCCCTTGGATTGGGAGGACCCAGATCACATTCAAGGGTTCGACGGTGGACTGGGCGAGGTTCTATTTTGAGGCAGCAGATCGAGCACGTGGTCCACCGGTGATTGTTGTACTATTAGAGCGAGTGGTAGATGACGGACCAGAAGGGAGGCCGCTTTGCGGCATGAGCCGCTGAAAGGGACTGCTGAGGATCAGAAGTGATACAATAATAGGATAGACATGGCAAGGGGTGGATCCAGATCGTGCCTAACGGCCACCAGCACGGCACTCATACTTTTGGTGAGTACCAGTAGTTGTTTATAATACTTTGTTTGTTCGCACGTTAAGTGTTGAAGCTTATCAGTAGGTTTGAATGTATAGAAGGTCGCGTGCCACGACTGTGAAAGATACATAAGCAGTGCCCTTTTCGGGTCAAGGTTGCATGCGATAACTCTTGCATTTTAAAAAGCTTACCCTGGACTGAAGAAAAATTGCGAAATCTGTTGTTAGTCACGGCATGTGAGGAATTATTTTATGCCTAATCTGGACAGCAGTTCTTGTGTGTATAGTAATTTGGTAAGATTCATCAAGATCAGGTTGACCCGGGATCAAATCTGGGTACGAGGGCTGCGATCCCAGGATTAGTCATTATTTACTGGATATCACGTTTGGATTTCGTGGGAAGTTGAAAAATTTCTCACAACACTTTTGATAACAATCTGATTCGTTACCACCGTGACCTCCTTGCACTCATTAAATGCTTTCATAACTCAAATCCCTAACTTTTTTCGTGACATCACAAAATTGGTCAGAAAATTTTCGACAGCGATCGTTATTTCTGCCCATCAAAAGATTTTGATGATTCGATTGCTGGGACTGCACCAACTTCCTTCAAGTTTATGATTCACAATGGTCGAGCTTTTTTGAGAAGGATCTATAAAAAGTTTTCCTGAGTATCAGATACGGTCTCAAATCGTTCATTCTTAGTACGTTCTTGCATCTCAGAAAAGCTTGATGAATCAAACTTCGTTCAAAAACAGAAATCTCATAATGATTTTCATTATTTCCATGTTGTCACAAAAATGAACTGAACTGTCAAGGGACCCACTGACTAGCAGACTCACTTTGCCAGTCAGTGGGTTCATTTCTTTGCCCCAATCCTTACAAAATCAAATTGAGAAAACTGTGCTTTGTTTCCATGGAATCTGTTGTAAACAATCGTCAAATCACCAAAATACCTGACCCAAGTTGAGAAGTCATCATCTTGAACATAGTGTGCTAAAAATTTAATCGAGAGTCTGGAACATCCAGAATTAATTTAATTGATACCACGCAATCTCATGAGTGATATCTGACAAACCAAACTTGTTGGTCAAAATCTTGTATGTTTTCCGAGGGTGGAGAATAGACAACTTGATGTAATCAGAAAATTTATCAATTTTGAGGTAATTTTCATAGCCATACTATCAAACGAAAATTTCTATTGGTATATAAGAATTGAACAACCTTGAAACCTATGGGGGCTGAAATCAAGACACGGAAGAGAGGTCGGTGCTCTCGTGGATCCACGGAACCACGTGCAACGGGTCCATTCAACTCGCAAAATCTTCTTCCTGTTTAAAACTAAGTAATGAATCAGGTTTCGCGAATACCGCACGCATTTGGGGGTATTCCCTGCCCAAAGATGCACGTGGTGGCGTAAAGTGATTCACAAATTCCTGATTCCTCGCAAAGTCAGCATTCTCGGGTTACGTTTGAAATCCGAAGCGGCAGGACTGCAGTTTGCGTTTGACACCCTCGAGAGCGCAAAAAGCACGAAACGGCCAAATCCTTTCCGCTAATCCCGAATTTGCGCAGATACCTGTCAACGGTCTCGCTTGAAAGTCTCATTTACACGAGCGCACGATAACCTTATCGGATTTACGAGCTACGACTCGCGGAATTTCCGGGGATTTCCTCGTGCAGGCCCGGCATATCTTTCTCTCTCTCTTTCTTCCTCTCCAGGCGTCACTGCTGCAGTGGGCTTGAATTGCTCAATAAAATGCTCGATTGTATGCTGCTGGTTTGTGAATTTCATCTTTTTTCGAAATTCGATGTCTCTGGCACGTGCGACGGAAACAATCCGTTCACCGTGTATTGATATCATATTCGTCTTGGTGAGTGCTTTTGGAACGTGAAATTGAGGCTCGAGTCGTGTTCACTTTATGCGTCAGTGGAAACATGCCGGCTAGAGTCAGACACATTTATGCACTAGTGGCGTACGCTGTAGCGGGCTCAAGGAGCATTT
Source organism: Eretmocerus hayati (assembly GCA_029851415.1). Lineage (NCBI taxonomy): Eukaryota > Metazoa > Arthropoda > Insecta > Hymenoptera > Aphelinidae > Eretmocerus > Eretmocerus hayati. Next base: position 1,832,983 of record CM056742.1, read on the forward strand.
GTGCCCAAATTCCGCGAGTCGAGCCGTGGGACAGCTCGGATGGCCCGTTATCTCATTAATTAGCAACAAAGTAAGTTGAATAGCTGTAATAGCGTGTAACGAGCTCGCAAACAGCCCAAGCAGGAGATGACGCGCGCGGGAGTGATCAGGTCAGGCGCAAAATTAAGGTCACGCGAGCGGGATTATAAAGAGGGTTATACGGCAGAGAACCGTGCGGCCGTTAACGCGCGCAAAATGTCGGTCATCCTCTCGCTTTTGTCCTCACCTGGGTCTTGTCTCGTCCCATAATATTATACCGCTGCACCAAAAACATGGTTTCTGCTTACTCAAAGTTTTTTTTTGTGTGACCATTATTGCGCAGTCGAGATGGTCCGGATGGCCCTTCAACTGTTAGGCTCCTTTGTCGCTGAGTCGGACGATGAATTTTTCACCACATGTCAACATCTAAGTATGGCGAGACTAAGATAGATCAATGCAGGACTTCGAGCCGAAATAGTTTCAATCTCATTCTGATTTTTGCAAACCAGCCAATCATTTTCCATTTTCTTCCTCAAAAGCTGACTCTGCATTGTGAACAAAAGCTATTCAGATGCAAACTGCCATCACAAATTGTCGAAAATTCATACTCACGAAGACAGCTTACAAGATCCTAACCTAGGTTTTGAGAAGGAAAAATGGATCTTGCAATTTTGATTTGGGAACAAGTGCAGATTCTTCCACTGACAGTATTGGTCATCCTGATTTGTCGCCCCGTTTGTCGCACATGGTTTGCAATGGCCAGATTGTGCAGAAGCCACCTTTCAATGAGGCGTTCAGAACCATTCTTGCAAGCACTCTGTGAAATTCATGTAAGAATTGCCAAAAATATGGAAATTTTCACTCATGGAAATTAGTATATTTCCGTACTGAGCGCGGTAGCCCATTTTGGGTACTAGGACAGTTTGTCTGTCGAGCGAAGCGAGATGTCCTCCTGTGCCCAAAATGGGCTTGCAAGCGAAGTGCGGATATATTTTTTCATTACGAGAACCCTAAAATTCTGTTCAAACGCGGCATTTTTAGGTTAGAGTAATGAAAAAATCTTTACCTTTGTTGGGCAGAGCGTTAATGATCCTAAAATGCCTACTTTTTTCTCCCCACTAGCCTCAGAAAATATTTCTCAACTCGTTTCTGAAATTCGTATTCAGGTTATTCTGCATTATTGAAAATCCATAGCTGATCAATGGATATTATCTTACTTTCCTGAGTTTCAAACCAAGCCAAATACAAGTTTCAATGCCCTGTTTTGGGAATCTCAGAATTAACCTGCATCTCAATAAAAATCCAAACAAAGGCGTCTCTTCTGTACAGAAATGCTCAAATTCTCGAGCTGCAAACTCATGAAAATAAGTCTGGCCAATGTCAATTCGACTGCTCATAACAAAAACAGAGTTTAAAAATAGCATCTCGCTCAGGAGGACGCATCGAAATCGAAAGGACTTTGATGCAGGAGAATCAAGTGGCTCGGCCGGTGCACGCAAGGAGTGCTCTGTACGCTATATCCAGGTCATCCAAAGAGTCTCGGCATTCACGCACAAGTATATTAAAAGAAAATGCATGGACAGTCGGACTCGCGATATCGCGTTGTGGCAAAAAGCCGCGGGAGGAAAGGCGCGAGATAAGCCATGCCACCGGTGTATGTGGGAGCAGCAATACAGAGACTCGTGTGGCAGGAAAATCTTGCGCCCGCGCGCCTATACACGATAGATATACTCTCATACGCAAATATAGGCCGATCTCGTAAACGCGCTCGCGTTGTTCTTGCGTGAACGAGTCGATCAACTGGAGCAAATTATGTAAGGTCATTGGGGATGGGCCGCTTTGGCTGGTACATTCCCTCATCAGGAATAGGATTTGCGATTAATCGATAATTAAGGAATTGTACGACCATTACAATCGTAAGGATTTCGCGAACTAGTCATTTTTTGCAGTTGATACCTACGGCAACTTTTTTGGTCAGGCAGGGTATCAAAAGCTGACTAAACCATGAATGGGACAGATGAATAAAAAGAGAGCGAGGTACGACTAAATTATGGCAATGCATTGCCCATCAAAATTGTAACCTCACTTTATAATTTTGCTCGAATGATTCGTGGTTTAAAGCAGATTCTTGGTTGACATGATTGGATTAGCTTTCATAGCATACTTTCTGACATCTTGATTTCAAATTGTGACATTTTGGCAAAATCATTGACCTCTTCCCTCGGGGCCAAACATCGAGAGTTTTCCATTCGGACCGCGAGAAGCAATTTTTTCCAAATTTTGTATCATAATTCTCGTATCCATCGAAATATTGTGTATCACAGCCCGTATTACACAACTCTTGATCAAGTTCAAGCAAATTCTGCCAGTGACGTGCAATGGATTTCAAAAGCGTCGATCAAGCGCTAAAGAGAAATCGAAGAATCTATACTCATTTGTAATTATTCCGACAGTCGATCACAAATTAATCGAAGCATCAATTGACGAGAGGCGCAGAGACGTCCTGTCTGTCTCCCGAGATAAAATTGGCTATGACACAGAGGCAGGCTTTGAGTATCGGTGCAGTGATTAACGGCTGATTGTTGTATTGTTCCGAAAATTTACTCTGTAATCTTCATCACGCTCGGTGCCTCAAAAAATCGCGAGTGTATGATTCCAAACGACAACATCGATGAGAGGAACATTACGTTTCAATCACGTCAAAGGTTTGGTAATATCTGAGATAATAATTTTCGCTGTATGGTCTCCAAACGATCAAAGTGAAAGTCAGTCGAGTCAAACCTCTGCCAGGAATACAACTATTCTGAAAGCGAAAACACCTTTAGTCTTTGCAAGCATCCCACTCGAACCGATGAAATTTATATTCTTGCCAACACGAGCCAGTGATAAACCACTGAACGGATTGATTAGAATGGTCCAGTGTACGAAATTTCAGCGGACTGCGACAATCATTCCATTTCCGGGCAAACACGCGGGTACCATAGGCAAGCTCTGGAGCTCATTCAAGACGATTACGCGCGTGTCAGCGTGAGCAGGGGCGACATTTCCTCTGTGCATGCATGGCGAGCATGTAGTTACCGATTGTCCACTCGACTGAGCAAGTGGAATAGAGTAGCCCCCCGTTCACCACGCAGTATATATTGATGCCGTGGGTATAATATGGTCAGAGCCGCAGAATAAATCTGTCCGCTGGAGCAACACACGGGCGCGACAATGAAGTCGCAAGAGCAGGTTGCATGTAGACGCCCACTCGCTCCATCGGGTTATATTATATTCAATTATATACCATGTACATACAAGTGAGGCACGAGGGCGCTGAGAAAAGCCTGCACGGCGTGGGCTCCTCATTTTTGACACGATCTGGTTTTATTATTATCGCTGATTGATGACCAAGTTTGCACGCACTTTGCCCGTAATGTATACTATGGACAACCTCGGATTTTGCCTTGGTCAAAAATCGAGCTCGGCGTCCTGTGCAAGGAGCCTCAGTGGACTCTGTTGCCGAATCCAGTTTCAAGTTTGATTGATGAACTTTCAGTTACCACGTTTTCTGAAACGACGGAGCCCACCGGTGAGCCCCGCTCCACGTCGGGTAACCCTTCTCACCAGTTGAGATGCAGATATTCCGGGAAGGTTATGTCGCTGTTTTGATATCCTGTTCATTTCATTGTTCATCACACACAGAGAGTATGTGCGAGGCAGGAACTTGGACTCGATTTAGAAGAGTTTTATCAGAATTCTTTCGGTTTGATCGGTTATCGTCGGGTATCCCAGAAATTCGGTTAGTCAATGATCTACTCGGATCAAACATTACCAGTAATCGCTCAAAATCCATCCGGACACTCCACATCGATATTTTTGTCAGTAAAACCTATAAAATGCACCGATGCGCGTGATATTTTGATAATTTCAAATCTAATTAGTGGTTATGTACAGAAAGAATAATCTTTTCGAAAGGTCACAATTTCGCGAGCGCACTGCCCATGCTGCGCTGGCACTTACAGCATTCAGAATGATCTTAAAAGTTCATGAAATACAGAATGCTCAATCATCTAAGAAATGCTTTAAAATGGCTTCAATGAATCAGGATTCTTATACCTAGGTTTACCAAATCATTGCACAAGAGTGAGTTTCAGTGATTCCAGCGTATGAATTTGTTGAACGTGAAATGGGTTTCATGATTGATTCCCGATGACGAAAGGAGGACATTCCGTATATGAACTAGAATGAAATTAGATCAGAAGTGATTCAATCAGCCAACATGCAAAAGTGGTTTTGAATTGAATTTGTAAGAGTTTGATGAGAAACTACTCAATTCTAATGGCGAACAAAAATATGGGAAGCACGTCTGCGGACAGCCAGCGTTATCAAAGGGAGGTGGGGGGTGGGGGGGGGGGGGGGGGGAGGGCAACTCATGAAGCACAACTGAGCCTTTATCACGTCGTTTTATGCTGACATCGTTGATATCCTTCACGCAATAATTCGGATACATCCATCTAGCGTGCACACCTAATATTTGCGGGGCCCATTGCACCCAATGAAGACAACCTTCCTACAGTGTGGCTGGGCCACCGGCGGGCACGCTAAAATATTTGCATTACCTGTAAATTATGTTCAAAAAAGTAACTGTTGAAAAGGTCTGATTGTCATTGGGATGAAAATGAAACAAAGTCAATCTACGCATTCTAATAGGGTAGAATCCTAATTTCAGTATCCGCTGCGAACCCATTATTTCTTCACGATCGTGATTGGATGTCACCCATGAGTTCCCAGTGAGCTTTCGATTGGAACAAATCTTGAATAGTTGGCTACAAATGGTTCAGCTAAAATCTAAAGGATCTTACATATATTTTTCTTAATTTTGACCATTGAGGATCAGGATTGAAAGAGTAGGTATGTGACTAATCGATTTAGAATGGTGATGAATGAGTTAATCTCTTTGAGCATCAAAACGATCGTTCACTTATTATCGAAAGAGATTTGCAAATGGTTATGTGCTCTATTTAAGAAAAAAAAACCAAAATATCTAAATGGTATTGAGGAATCAAAACTCTCAAATAAATCTGGACGAGTTCCATCCAAATAGAATGAATTCTCGTGCCATATTTCCTGTCAGTTTCAACAAGCCACTTCCCGTCTAACCAATAATCATTTGCAGTGATCCAGTCTTCCCACTTCACCGCATTTCATGCTCCCCTCGCTCCAGCAATGAGTAACAAATTGACCCACCATGAATATCAATTGAGACAATGCAGTAATCAGTACAGCTACAACGATACTTTTATCCACAGTACTTGATTCATTTCATGAATTGAATGTGACACGGAATAGTCACGCCCTAATTTATTTTAATAGGTATCAATAATATTCAGCGTGTGGTAACTCCACTATCGAAGTTTTGTCTGAATATTTTTTTGCTGATCTAATTCTTCTCATTCTTTTTATTTTGGTCTTCTTTTGGTCTAGATACCATAGCACTACATTCATTCAAAATCATGGTTTTAGCAGTTCCAGCATATCCAAGCAGTTTTAAATATTTTGCACCGACGAAGAATTTTGATGAGAGATCAGCGCTGGAATGATCGTATCCCAATCTGTGATGTGCTTCGAAAGATCAACTGATCATCTTCCATACCAAATGTCGTTATTTTGGATGGATAATTTTTCTGGGCTAAGCTTCTGATCAGAGAAAGTATCATCTCTCGTACAATCATATGAGGGCAACAACCCTCACGCATTCACAGATGATACACTTTATCTCAAGGAGTACCGCAGGTCTATTTCAACTTTTGCCTGGGTTACATTCGTTGCAGTCGTATTCGAGGATTTAGATACTACTTCAGGAATATAAACTGATACCTGCATTGAATCAGAACTTGGAAGTTGTAACGTGGGTTTCCTATCGAATCTCTCTTGAGGATACGACCAAAAACCAAAAGATGAATAAGATGATGCCTTGAACGATGGTACAATAAGGTATATGTTTTGATATAATTCCTCTTTCTCGGAGTTTGAAAAGTTGAGTTAGTGCTGCCTGTGAAACAATGTCATTCACATTTATGATTCTTTGTCGCGAATGAGGAATATCTACTCCTATGGTTCATTGTTGCAGAGACTTTACGACAACTTATACGACTTTGCACGTTAAATTTCTTTGTCGCGTATGGATTTAACAGACACCGGTTCGACTCATTCCTGCTAATTTAACAATCATGACGTACGGAAATCTCGTTTTCTGATGAGGCAGAAATGAGATTCCCCGTTGAGTTAAAGTGTTCGTTGGATGTCATCAGATTTGAATGAGAAACCTCAGTTGAAGAATCAGATTTTTTTGTTTTAGAGACAAAAATGTTGGGAAAAACACATACCGTCATATTTGGTGATTTTGGTACGGTTTTAGTACTTTCAATTTTGTTTGGCTCGTAATTTTAATATACAATGACGAATCGTACCTTAATCAGTGGTCAATCGAAAGCTTACATTCTCAGCTTCTGGTTGACGGGCTACAAAATCAAATCCGATGTGTCTAAGCCAAAACTATCCGCAGTCTTAGAAGTGTACCAAAGTTAGACCCCAATCGTGCAACTTTGGAACTTTTACAAAATATCCACATTCCAGTTTTAGCCTCCGCGATGGGAGTCAATTAGTTTTTATCGTTTAAAAGTCTTGTCCTCAGCTGTTTGGAACATTTAATAACTTCATGAATCATCACTAGATTCAAGAAAATTCAAAATGAGCTGCGATAGAATGGTGTACTAAAGCATCTTACCCTCGGTCTTAATGCGATGCGGACACCGTGCACCGCGACCATGGACCTTGAAAATACACCTTACATAATATGTTTGATAATTCAAAGTGTGAGACGAGTTGTCGAGTACTTGTTATTGTCCAAATTGTCTCAATCCGTCAATTAGCCCAAATCGCAACAGAATCAGAGAAAGTTGGGAATGATTTTCAGCTTGCATGGTGACCGCATCGCCTTAATGCTTCTTACCTAGAGTGAAGTGACTTTGGTACACTTTTTATAAGTTTTTTTATTTCCATTTTCTATTAATTAGAATTCCAAGTGCTATAAATACCCAATATAACGATGGTTTTTTTAACATGGTGATATATGTGATCAATATGTAGTCGAATTTGCTTGCAGCTCATCCAGGAATAGCTTTTGCCATGATATGTTTACTAATTGGACCAGCCACTTATCCCTGCTAAATCAGTCTTTTAAAAAAAAGCTTCAATAAACGACAAGCATTCATGCTAGGTCTACAGTAGCTCAAAACATTTTTTATCTCGGTTCACACGTACCCCGAAAGGGGAAAAGAGGTTCCAGAGCGATGGAATAATTTACCTTGCCGAATGCAGCATTGCAAGTCTGGGTACGGGTCTATGTCATCTACGTACCTGAAATGAAAATAAGCTTTACTGATACATGTGTTTGAACATTGACCACGAAAATTTGAATTCCTACGTTGAGTGGATCAATCCAGGGTTAATTTATCGATTCCTTTTTCAAACACAAACAGACCTCTATAATTTAATATATGGCGTAGTAAACAATAGATTCATCTGGGACACAGAATTTCGTTTGAAACCCTTGAACTTTCCGACTACATCCGATGATGAGAAAATGAGTGATGCAATCGCGGATGCCGCGTTTACATCGAACTCAAATATATGGGCAACAATCGATTGTTTTGAAATTTTTATGTGTAGGACTAATCACAGGTGGTCCTTTTGATGGCCCGAAGTTGAATGTTTCCTCAGTCCTGAATTGCATCTGTTTCCGATTTCTCTGTCATCAAAAAATTGTTATATCGATACATGGCTGACGTATTTTTACGGTGAGTAATAAAATTTTGGGATTGATTGGAATGTACAGTTCAAATGTATCCCATTTCAGTTTATTTGATCGGGCACTAAACCTTTTTCGTCAAAATTAGGTTCAACAAACCCTTGACGTACGTCTTGGGAAATTTCCAATACTCCAACGTAATCTGTTTTAGGAAAAGATGCTTGCAGAATTTCACGTTCATATACCGCAAAGACTTGCGTCACTTATGTTTACGGGTCATCGACATGTCTATACGGGTGGAGGACCCCAAACAAGGTTGAAATCGAGTTTCTTCCTAAAAGATAGAAGTCGCCGCATGCACAACTGCATTCATGCTTCCTTCTTTTTTGGGCAACGGCTCGACTGCATTTTTTCCTCAAATGCAAATTAGCTCCTGATATTCTAAGACTCTTTTTTGCATTCTTCTTTCGGATGTTTACTCTTAACTCGCTCGATTAGCCGTTCAATAACAAACCGATGCGCATCGTACCCTCGGAGACCGTTGAACTTTTGACACCCGATACTACGCGATATTATGATTGGCTGGTTGATAAAGATCTACACATATAACTGAACTCATTCCACGTTACATTGGTAAATGAGTAATCCTGAAAAAAATCAGATAACTATCAGTTTCATCGACAAGTGAGAACCATCAACAGTTAGGGTCTCTTTGATGGTTCAACGAGTGAGTGTCAGCGTAACGGACCTTGTATTACTATGCGATAATCAGTAACAGGTTTTTCGGATATTCCGATGTCTAAATCGGAATATTCAATTGATTGAATAATGCTCTCTGTGAGCTCTGTTGAATGTGCATGAGACATGAGCATTCAGTCTTATCGAGTGCATTAATCAGTTGTCCAATTGCAACCACCCATCTCTCATTTTTACCATTCCTTGTTGGTGCTCTGGTATGTGATTTGCATAGTTATGCTGTTCTGCCAAGAAAAAACGACTTTACGTCTATCATGAGATGAATCAACCTAGTAATTGCAAGAATTTGATATCAAATGAGAATGTACCGTATGTGCTCAACTGGATAACGGTAGCTTCGTTTTTTTTTTTGTAGGAAAACTTTTTTGAGGTCAAGTTAGTCATGTTTTTATCGTAGTTGACTGCACTAAAAATTGATATTGGCTCGCGAAGCGTGGGCAAATTTTCACGAAAACACAAGACAACAAGTAACAACTATTCTGACTCTTGGGTCAGAATCGCTGTAATGTATCTGTCCGTCAACGGAATTCTGCCCGATTAGTGAGGAAAGTGAGCCTGATTCCGCCCCACTGTTTTAGTTTTGCTCATATTTTTGGCACATCTCAATACTCTGGGACGTCCCTTGGGTACTTATTCCAAAACTCGCTCTGAGACCTTGGAAGTGAGATGGAATACGTTCAACTTTGACGAGTAGGAGCCGAGCTATTTCGATTTTTACAAAAAGAAAGGATTTTTTGCGATCGATGAAGTGTGCACCTAATTTGCCCTCACGTGGAAAAAAGCCCTGTTTCCATGAGATAATACGAGTTTTCCGTAAAATCAGCATATTTAGATTTCCAGACCTTCATGTAAGACGTACCTTGGATCATTTTTCAGCTTTTTCCAGTCCCTTTTGGGATTTTCGAAATGCAGTGAAGCTCGAATTTGACTGGCTTTCCAAGCCAGTGAAGAACGAATTTGAGAAAAGATTACGAGGGCAAATTAGGCACACTGCACATTTTCTATTAATATAAGCGTAGAATCGGATATAATTCAAGTTTTGTAATTCTATATAAAGAGCATTCCAAACTTGATTTCAAAGTTGGGACAGAGACATAAAAAATGAGCTAAGGTACGTTGAAATCGGTTGCACCAATTTTTTGGAGTGAACTTTGGATTCCTTAGCGAAAAATAGTCGAAAGTACCGTAAACCACTTTTTTTGTTCCAAGCCATCGGTGGGTTATTCAGGATTGATCCAAAACGTTTATCCTTTCATATTCCAACGCGATGTACACAAAAAAAATGCGCAGGAAGGTCTGCGGGTGCAAACATTTGAGATCTTGAATGAGTGCAAATTAGGTACACCTTCATTCGGGACTCGTTACAGTTCCGTGATGGGAGCCATTACGATACAAGGGCACAAAAAATGCATTTTGTAGTTCCAGAGCTATTTTCTGGCACAATACCGGGGCGACATTGTTACGAGGCTGTATCAAATCTGTGGCGAAATCCAAGTTTTTGAACACGCGTTGGGTGTTAGTTAAGAATACGTAAAAACCTGTGCAAGAAGCGCAGTTTTCCGCACAGTTCAAAGATGTCATCATGGTGCATAGCCTCATAGAATACGCCACCCTCCCAATTTCGATCTCTGGGATTCTTGTACGATCGGGAGCTATATATGTGACAATGTAGCAGTGGGTTGGAACTGCACCTCAGCATCCCGAGATCGCACTTATGCATCAGCAGCGCAGAGAGTCAATTGGCGCGAGGTGAGAAATGGAGCGGCTTATCAGTGCGGTACACGTTTTGCTTGCGTAGATCTCACCTCTCGGTCTCTCGCTCCACAACTCGTCCTTGATTATTTTCCGATTTCACAATTGCTCTAAGACAGCGCGCGCATGTGCATTCGATCTTTTCTATCCTTATGGTGCATGTGCGCAAGCGAGTCGTATCAGAGCAGATAATACCACGTGCGCACTTTACCTGGGGTATGTGCAGCCGGTGCATACAGTGTGGACTGCGGTGGCGGCTGGACGATGGCCGATTTGATAGCGCTCTCAAAAGACCACCGGCGCGTGTCTCGAGGGCCGGGTATTATATGGCATGGGGACTCCGTCCGCCGTGCGATTCGATCGCAATTTCGATAAATTCCAGTGGCTCCCGAGGCTTTAATCGCTTTTATTAATTATTGTCATGATCAAAGTATTCTCGCGCAAGTAGCCACAGAGCTGTAAATCATCGAGGTAATAAGTCGTTCGGATTAAGATTTCTTTTGAGCGAGCTTGAGGTTGTCTAAGAAAAAATTGTACTCTCGTTGAGCGCGGTGCAGAAGTTGTCAAGCTGACCGAGATATTGGAAGATTTAGTCCCTATATCTTGGCTAATCGTGATCTTAATTTTTAGCTGCTTATAACTTTACCGACCTCATAAGCTACTTTAAAAGCCATCGTAATTCGAATGAGTGGAAACTCGGCTATTTACGAGTCGGCCACCCATGCAGTAGTCGACACACTCTTGGGAGGTAAAATTAATTGAGATATAATTCGGAGACAACCGGAGACAACAGCGTTGGTCTGCGGAAAATAAAATACATGATCCGAATGCTCACATAAATATTGTTCTCAAAAATGCCCGGGAGGACGTAGTTATCATTTTTATGCAGTTGGAGAGATTGAGATGTGAAATAAGTCCAAACAGCTCAATCCGGAGGAAACAAAATAAGCTAGCATAGTAGATATTGTTCAAGCATTGGCTGGGAGACCAAATAAATGTGAATTATCGCCATACATCTACTGTGGCTCCGTTTGAAATATTATTATGTGAAGCATCCTGCCATAATTCCTGGGCTGACTCGCTCCAAACAATGCACCAGATTTATGATAATTTCTCTATAGTATGCCCGGAGATGGCGAGTTTTTTAAAATGAGTGAATTCCAACCAGGACTTTTCATTTTTTTCTATGAAAAGATAATTTACGAACCTCCCTACCATGTGCTAAGTGATATGATCTACGGTAGCGTGAAGTGATACCTAAGAGATCTTGACCACACTTCTCACTAGCTCATGGAAACTTCTAAATTGTGGACATGTCCCGCGGCATTACACACAAAATTAGGGTTTACTACGAGGGCGCTTCTCTTTAGATGCTCAAATTATAGATTGACGAAACGAGACAAGCGATAGTGCATCCAAGCACGTTTTGTGAATACTTGCAGTGATGACCAATTTCGTGGGTATTTTTTTTTTCTTTTTAGGAAAATTCTCATTTCAATCCCTCGAGTCGTCCTGAATTCGCTTGTCTAATGTATCAAGACTGTGGGTTATGCAGTATTTTAACCGCTGCAACATGAATTATGAGGTATCTACATGATTTCGATGATCAGAAATTGGCAAGAGCAGCACAAGTTAGCAAAGTTTGGGCATTGGATTCGGTGTGCTTCGTGTCATATGGAACAGTTTTGATTCTTTTGCGGGGGCATCAAAGTTCAAAAAGAAAATCCTGAGCCCTTGAAACAAAAAAGTCATCTTAGTTCGCGACCCGTGCAGGTATTCCAGTTCCGGTGAGCTGGTTACGGGTTACCGTAGCTCTGCCGCATGGCCCAGAATTTCCAATTTTTGATCAGAATAAAAATGTGCATTCTAGGGAAAGATTTACCACTCCCTCAATAAATCACATCCCAGTAGATGAGCAGTAAGAAAACGGTGAGTCATTAGTCAAAACCTGACAGCTCGTGAGAAACAATATTGGAATTGTCACGGGCGAATCTCAATGAGAACTCGGCGGCGTGCCAATGTAATCTTCGTGAGTATCAGCACCACAACCGGTTATTTATTTCAATGAATATTCCTGCTGCGAATATGATGAATCGATTTTCAATACGCAGAAAGGAATATATACATATTGCAATAATATTTTAAGCCCGCTCACGATGCTCGTATCAGCGCTGACGTGCCGCGGTCTTTCGCCGAACAGGTCCGAGTGCGCTTTTTCTAGAACACATCGCAATATCACCGATCATAAGCTCGAATCTTCCAACGCTGGTAATAACCATGACGATCATCAATGTAATATCGCGCGCGAACCTCATTCTAAGAGTTGATTGTTTGCATGCGGAATGATCGAAAACACGTGCCAACGGAAAATTCGTTCAAAAGGATCGCTCAGTGCCGCGCCGACGACACAACCTGTTGCAGTTCCGGTACCGCGCGCGCGCGTGTCTCCCTCGGCTCATGGATAGCGCATGGATGGATATTCCTTGTCCCGTCTGAGAAAATAATCGACCCGCAGGGGCGAACGAGGGCAAAGAATAATTGGCTGCGGTTTCGATTGGCGGGGCTGCTGTTAATCAAGGTATTAGTCTCGGAGCCTCACGATTTAAATACATCTTGGCGACGCGACGACGAGGCATCAGACCGCAGAACGCCGCCCGCTGCGAAAAAGACAATGCCGATATCGCGCGCGCGAACCTTATCGCGTGGCGATCGGACAGGTATGCACGCAAGCTCTCGGTACTCTAGTCCTGCAAAGAGATATCCAAGCAGAGAGAGAGAAAAGAGAAGGGGCGCCGTCGCGTCGCGCGCAGGGCTTGAGAGATCCTTGCGCGAGCGCGGCATTGAACGGCCTTCACGCCCGCCCCGCGCGACTACACCACGCGATATATCTCGAATTTATATCGAGAGTGAGCATTGCATTGCATGCCACAGCACTTATAAGTAGGATTTCGCGTGCACTTTGTACCGTAAAGTGCCGACGGCTGCAACTGAGATCACGTGTGCGCGACACTTTGCAACGGAAAAAGGGCTCCGTTCGAATCCTTTGTCCAGTTGCACCAACACTTCCTCTTATGTTGGCCGTGCTATAGGCTGCAGGCGTAGCCTACATCGGTAGCAAATCGGTCCAAGAAGCACTCGGAGAAGTCAAGCTTGTCTCCCAATTGACCCCCCCCCCCCCCCCGAAAGCTGTCTTTACAAATTCAAGGCTGACAAAATACCTAGACGGGATTCGAAGCCCTCAGTTTGAAGACGTCTCTAGGTAGCCTCAAGCCATGCAACGGGGTCTTCAGATATGATGACTCCGACTTCAATGTAGAATGAAAAGACCCGAATTTTAGATTATACGGGCCTGAGGTCACTCAAATGTTTAGCAAAATTTTGGGTCGTTAACAATCGGTAAACTTAAAAAAGAACGGATCAATTTGCTTGGACGCCAATTTTTGTAGCTTTGAGAGCCATTTTTCTCAACATCGAAGCCTTTGCTCAAATTATTATTTCCAAAACATTGGCAATGAAAAACTTGGAATGATGCAGATATTGATCTTCATTCAAATTTCCGGAGAAGACTCTCATATTTTTTTGCAATCTGATATGCAAGAAAAATGCGTAGAAAGCAATTTCACTAAAATATCCTAAAAGAATTGCATTGATCTCAAAATTTCTATGGCGATCCCAGTCAATTATGAAAGAATTGATTCACGAGTAAAAATTACAGGCTAAATTGTATTTGTCGCAGAATTTCTGCGCCACGATTATTAAAATCCTGATCATTTTTAACTAATAAATTATACCGATATTGTTTAGTCCACGGATGGATTAAACACAACATGATATTTACTATTTACCTATGTGAAAGATAGGTTAATTAGATAAAAGTAATTTCGAAGATTACACATTCCATCAATGGAGGTAACTCAGGAATATTTTTCCTCTTGATTTCTCTATCACTTGTGCATCTCATACTAAAAGTGCATCTTGTCTGTAGTCAATCAAAAACTCCCAGTTTCAATTTTCAATTGGCGGTTGTTGAAGTCCGTTAGGGCATTTTTGGTTGGTGTGATAAGCATTCAAAATAGTGTTCCCAAGTCAGAACGCAATGAGCAATTTTGGAACAGCGAGAGTGGAAGGTGAGATTCGTTGATAGTGGGTTGGTGCGTCACTTTTCACTTTTTTTTTCTCACTCTTAAGAGTAGAGGACCTTGACGCATTGTGGATCTCAATCATCGAAATACTTCAGAGTAACCCCAGTCCGCGAAAAAAAATCTGATACTCATCAGTATTTTGAATGTTGTAAAATTAACCCTGTTTCTGCATAGAAACGTATTCTTCTATATAAATATTCCATAGTTATCCAAGATTCCCAAGAAGAACATGAACTTTTCCGTTTGTACCTTTCAACTTTGAGTCTGGGTGAAATTACATTGGTGTAAAGATAAATTGGCCACATAACTGGATCAATGAAATCTAACACCATGATTTTGGTCGAATCCTCCAGATCTCGCTCATTTCGCCAAGAGTCGTTTATTCTTCTCGGATCTGAAATTCTTATGAAATAGTAAAAACGAAAACACTTTGGATAGAGACCTACTTGCGGGCGCTAAACATTGCTCATACGTGTCCGAAGTGGACAGAACTCACCCCCTGTTCCGAACGTACCCGGTCACTGGGTTCAACTACTGAGATGGTGTTTCTGGATTATCCCCTTATCAAGCTCATTACTCAAGGAAGAAACGCTCAAAGAACTCGACTTACCCATACGAAATTACAAAATCACTCTTGGCTACCGAACGCATGTTTTTGCTTGTTGAACGATATCAATTACTCGTTTCTGAAAGGCAAGGTACAGAATATTACTCGATGCCTCGAGCCGTTCGACAGTGTGTATCTCCGATATCCATCTATCTTCGAGAGACTTAAATTGTAACTGTCGCTCTGGGAATTGATTCATCAGGCACTAAATATAAATCGCCGTTGATGCACGCCAAATGGAGCATCTGAACAAAATTTCAAGAGGGATGCTGATGCGAGGATCGTTGGGTGCGATAAGGCGGATATGCGGGGGACATACACTAGTACACCATATGGAGTAATTGGATCCTCCGTATGGATAGCCAACCAACCAACGACACAACCATCAGAACTATGTACTTCGGCTTTGTACTTATTTTATACGATGTGCGCATGTACTCGTGTCGCAGAAGCCGCGGCCCAGTCGCCGCCAACACCGCGCGTCTTTGCACATCCATTCACGAGACGAAAATCAAGCCAAACTCGTTGGCTCGTTAAATTACCCGTGACATTTTACGCGCTGCAACAATGCAGCCCATACGTTGTCGCCCGAGGCATAGATCTATATACCACATATATACGATTGAGCTCGTAATATTACAGCAACGTCACGTTGTCCTCGTATACGTGTAGATACGCGGTATCATGCTAATTGACGATGATGGATATTGCACCGCATGGAATTTCACGATCATGAGTACGATGCTCGCGGATATTTCAATTTTATTGACTTGCCAGTTGTCTTTTTGTTTTTCTTGGGAGTTCGATGCCTCCTGTTTCCCTCCGATGTGATTGCAGGGTCCAACGGGCGGAGGCGGGGTCTTCACTGACTAAAAAGAGTGGAATTCACGGTGACTTTTATCTGACGTGGAACGGCCGTTGAGATTGATATCAGCCAGATTAGCTGCACGAATGAAGTGATAAAATTCAAATTATGCGTTGTTGCTGCGGGACCAAAAGAAAACCATCCGGATTAGGCTATTGAATTCCTCCCAAAGGATGAGCAGCAAAAAACCAACACTCTGTCTCTTGTATTATGCACATACCAGCATATCCAACGGGGCACTGAACACGAGTGTTGATTTGGGATAGCAAGGAATTTTTCAAAATTAATTGCCCACTGCAGCGTACGAAATAGATTTTTCTTGAGATTTTATTTCGCGCCTCCCGCACTCGAGCCCCACATATGCTGCCCACTATGCACCACGATGATGCGCGTCGAGATAAAATTCCTCCAGAGTCGCGGTATTCGCGTAAATCAGAAACTCGAAGCGAATAAATCGTACACTTTTACGGTCACAAAACTCGCCGAGAGAGCAGAGAGTTTATCCGTGAATTTATGCTTCGGTGCATCTTGCGCGCCCGCTGCTGCAGCCATAACTATTTGACGATTTTGAAAAAAATGCTCGTTTCCATGAGCAAGTTTACACATCTCGCCAGATGTTCTCCGCACAACTTGAACGAGCAACGAGCTTTGTGAATATTTACTCGAATCTGAGAGATTCGAATTAAATGCTGTTGTACTTGGTCACAAATGAGGCACTTATCAACAAACCTGGGATAATCAAAGCATGCCATAAAAGTAATTGATGACGACGTGATGAAACTTTGTGCTCGTCCTGTGCTCAAATCACTGACAAGGACAGGTGACCAACCCTGTGGAACATGGATCTTGACGTAACTCTGGGAGTCATTTTGTTTTCATGAGAAATGAGGATATCTCATCTAATATCCCTTGCGCCTCTCATCCTTACATACGGCTATGGAGATTATTATTGCCCTTACAGGCTCATGATATATCCCCAATGCGAATCTTCACAGCTCTATCTCAGGACAGCAGGCCCATGAAATCGAAACCTTCGAGATGCCTTCATTCATCACCAAAATGAGTTGATTCCCTAATTTCGACAAGATATGTGTTCTGCACGCTTGGACCTCCCCTCCTGAGCTCGATGAGATGCAGGGAATAAAGTCTCGATGACTGCTGAAGCCCTGGTGAAGCTGGCCGAAGATGAAAATCAGCTTTATGCTCCGGATCAGCTTTGAATTTGTCAGTGCGAAGTGGATGATCGAGAGATTATTCGGCTGAGATGCTTCAGAATTTGGAAGAATCTCGTGGCTTTGGATTACAAAAATAGTGTCGTCAAGCCAACAAAGCAGAATGCAAGGTTTTTTTTCAAACGGTGAATATTTAGAATATGTATAAATCGTGATAAATTTCCTGCGTTGTCAAAGTAACATCGGAAATTCTGAAAACCTCCCCTCTCTGAATTGAGTCTCCAAAAGTGTGTCCGTGCTCGCGAACAAAGCGGGGCAAAGCAAAGTAGAAGTATGGTCGTGTCCTATAGTTCAGAGGGTTACTTTCATCGCCATTAGCCTCGCCGTTAGCAAAGTTCAAGAGTTTTAGCTAACTTTTGCACCATCTTGCGGTCCAGTTGGCGAATCGCAGATAAATAATCAGCTGACACCACATGTCTCTCTATGCGAGATAGTAACGGTGTGCAGAACCAAGACCGCAACCCGACTAGAAATCTATTAGGGCTGCCCTCTTGGTTAATAGGGGCCCTAACGGGCGAAGTGAGGGAAGGAATAGGGAAGTCTGAGGGAAAGAATCGGGCATGCGACGCTTAGCTGGCCGGGGCCCGTACGGGTTCTCCCTCATACTGCCCTAACTCCGTAGCGCCCTAACGTTCCACACTACTGCCACAATATCGCCTCAATATGAGTTTTCGTGCAGACTGGTGCAGAGTTGCAGACAGCTGCCGACGATCGCAACTTCGATAGATGGATATTCCAAGATTATAAGTACTCAAGGAAAAAAAGAGTTGACTGAAAAATATTTTTTGGATGATGAGAATTATCTATACGCAAGCCTTCGATCGTCACCTGAATAACTTAATTGGATTAGAAAATTCAGGAAGTAAATTGTACAGTTGATACGTTGTGGTATGCGATGCAAGACACGTATAATACAGTCTTTTTTATTTGTAAAGTGCCGGAGTATGTTTTAAATTAACTACATTTTTCATCAAATGCATGTTGTCCTATTCAATAATATTACCAGTCACCTTCCTTATCGCTCTCATTGCTTTTTTCTCTTGAAAAATGAGAACCGGTGCAGAACCGTCCTACGAATCTCAAAATGTTCATTTTTGGCTTCAAACTTCATCAAATAAAAATTCTATTTAATATCTTTTGAAGACAACTTTAGTTTTATTTAAAATTACCTTGAAATAATATTGAGATGTTCGGATTGGTGGCGAGCAATCTAAACACAGTCAGTATGTTATCATGTCACCATTACAATCTACCAAACATACAATTTCTCGACTACCTAGCGCCCTCATAACGCCCTAACAAATCCACAATACTTCCCTAACTGTTGTTAGGGAAATAGCGTTCTAAGCGTCGCATGCCCTCTTACCGCCCGTACGGGCACTATGAGGGAAGTTAGGGAATCCTAACGGGCCCCGTTCCGCGCCCTAACTGCATTTCTACTCGGGAAGGGGGTCTGGATCACCTTGGTGGCCCGGTACAGGGGCCTGTTAGTCCCCCGACCTTAGTCAACGCCCGCCAGAATGTGGAGTCCGTACAACTCGATTTGGTGTTCACAAGTCTCTGAGAAAGTGTTCTTAGACTCTCCTGGTGCTCGAAGGGTTTCGTAGGTTTGTGTGAAGCCTACACGAGCCTGATTGAACCCCCCACCTAAGGACGGGTTCGGCCATGTACTGGTGGTTGATCTCAAAAATCGGTAGTTGATTGGGAAGCTGTGTTATTCTCGAGCCATTTCCCATACTACTCGAGAACAAACTGTTCCGAAACTAACTCGCTGTCAGGGGGTATCCTTGCCCCGTGCCCATGAAGGCAGCGAGGATAGATCTAATAGGAAAGGGCCTGGGATATAAATATCAGTATTTGCAGGTCTGCAGAACCAATATATCAGATGGGAACCAGCCCAGACAGCTCAGTTTTTGTCCATTTTACATTGGCCTCGTGGTGTTGATCAGCCGGTGCCCGTTTCAAAATACAGTTGTTCTGTTGATAATTCTTCAGACCTCGAAAGGGTGCCGTGACTTCTCGCATGATTGGGAGCAGTCTTGCGACTTTCAAGACTTCGATGAATTTCAACTACCGTAGAATCGAGTAATTCGGACCGGGAAGGGGAGAGGGTAGTTCGGTCCTTTTTCAGGAATAAGATTGTTCTAATTGAAACAGAGGTCCGAAAGATTGTTATCTTATTGACAGGAGGTGCGAGATCGAAATAGTCTGAGTAAGGGGCTTCGGCGCGGTAATCCGGCTCACCCGAAGCCAGCTACACCACGAGGTATTATTTATTTGTTATTCCGTCCTTAGATGTATAAATCCAAACAAGTTCCTCAAAGAAATTGGTATTGCTATCCAGACCTACGTTCAATCATTCCGCTTGCACAAGTTCAAGTCGCAACAGTCGCTAGCCATACGTCTAACCTCTGAATGAGGACTGCATTCCATAGGAGCAGATATTGCTCAAAATCGTTGTGACTTCCCATTTCGTGCACCCCTCGTAACTTTCTGAACGTAATTTTACAGCTAAAAAATTATACCACCACTCACAAGAGACGAAGTGACAACCAAACCAAAAAGGATCTCACATTAATAAAATTTATTATCCCCAATCTAATTTGAAGAATTATCCACACCGAGTTATCATTCAGATGCGTGATTTATGAATTCATAATCTTGACTGTACGACTGATCACAATTTGATAATTCTGTAATTCGTGTGCATGAATCACGTCATGTTCAATATGTTTAGATCTTACGAGATTTTGATAGAAATTATGAGTGAAGGCTTTTCACTTTGTAAAAATTTCACTTTTTTCGGCAACTCCCAGAACAACATCTTCTAATGATACTTAGGGAACCATTTTAAGGGAAAAAGAACATCACATTGCGCCAACATGACTATAAACAAGCTAATTTCTTCCGAGATTTATAAGGCTCCTGAAGGGTGGGCCGAATAACCCCGAATATGCGGGTAATCATGGACCACCCTACTTTTTTACATTTCTCAACCCTATCAACTCCGATCTTAATTCTGTGCAGAACATTGGGTGCCTGAAGCCAAGACCCAACTTTTGAGCCTTTGAACGTTCTTGTAGCCCTATTCTAGTCAAAGTTATGGCGATCAAAAGGTCGAAACTGGATCCGAATTACCCGATTCTACGGTACTACGTTCTTCACTCGACAACTGGAAAGATTGAAGTAGCTGGGATGCTCTTTGAGAGGTATTCGGTGGAGCCCGTACGAAAGATAGTGATGAGCACAGATATCATCAGGCATCAGCTTTATACCTCGCACGGTATTAAAATCCAAATCAATCATGAGAAGATGACAGACCAAAAAGCCAGACAATTACGGGAGGGCTTCTTTTGAGCCATAGATACCAATTCCCTACAGGAGACGGCTAAAACGACTCGAGTTGGGACTTCTTACCGGAACATGAACAAGAAGTGGAATAGTACATTGCGCGTCGAGTGCTGGAAACATTTTTTCCTTCGGAAAACCGGACTGGGCGTGGGTAAAGGCAACGTCTAGCTTGGTTTTCCCGAAGGAAAGATGTTTTTCATCGTCTGTGCGGAAAAAACCGTTTTTTTCTAGTATATTATGCGTCGAGTTTCGCCGTCGAGGCTTCGCCGACGTCCAACAAAGTTATCGCAAAGAACAAAGTTTTTTGGCATTCGACGCATATGCCGCTTTACACGGCGAGACGCGCACCTCGCTGGACGAGGAAGCATGGAAACACACAGTTTGCGCGTCGAGCCGTGTAAATTTTCTTTTCCACGCCGACGATGGAAAAATAGTATTCGACACTCGGGCGGGGTGGTTTCCGCTTCCGAGCGATGATTCCGACCCTCGCCAAGGCTCGGGCCGCGGAAACCAACATCCCCGCCCCTGTATCGAAATCTACTATTCCGCACGAGACGCGTATAAATGCTTAGACACGCTTTCGTGAGAGCGTTCGCCCCGAAAACTCCTGCACAGGAAGAAATCGCACCAATGATGCCCTTCCTGGAAAATATTGGCTCTCGGTCAGATCTTTGTAAATTCAGGGAAAAAATCTCCCTTCCAGGTGGTAACTTCTCACCAAAATCATTCGAGACTCGAAGGTACTGATCAGCGAGCCCGCTGACATGTGTGCAATAATTTAATCGTTGGCTCCCAATTAGAGCAACCAACATACTAAATCAGTAATGGTTCTGTTTCCGTTTTGGTTCAAAATTTTGGTACAGAGAAAATTCATTTCGTAGTCTGAGCTAGAAAAGCTGCACAGAGTCGCGAACCTCGTGGCGAAGATGAGCTGAGGGAGACGCCGATAGCAACATCAGCGTATCTCGGTAGCGTGTACATATTCCAGATCTCAGGTTCAAGTTCATCAATCTGTACCAAATTCGAAATATGTATCATTGTGCAGGTGATAAAGAAGTTCACCGAACTTATTGGTATAGATTGGTTGGGTTGTTTCCTCAGAACAGTGTGCAAAAAATGCAAAATTGCGGTAAAAAGGGGGTTTCCCCCAACATAATTCGATTTTTGTATACACTCGATAGCATAGTGATTTAGTATTAGTGATTTGTGTGAGGTAAATTGGGCCAGGGACATCATAATCAACTCAATTTGAACATAAAATTTTGAAAAATCGGAAATTACTATTTTGGCTGCTATACGAGTCTCGTGTTTCGCTTGCATCTCAGAGATGATCATTACCGATGGAATAAGAGATTTCAGATTGGGAGATTTTCGAAACATTCCCCTTGTGTAGTCCTATTCCCGATGGTGGTTTTGAACATATTTTATAGCAATTGTTGTGGGAAAAAGATTTCATCATGCTCAAACCAGTGGTTTGTCGATTCAATTCAAATCAATCTGTCATTAGCGGAACTTTTGGAATTAATGTAAAGTAATTACCGAGGTAATTACAGTACCGTGCAAAAATTCCTGAACGGGGGTATGAAATCCTCTCTTGCAAAAACGTCGATTGCTCGAGCCCAGATAAACGTAGAGGAATCTTGAAAAAAAGCATCTGAAAGATGAGAAAAAATGCTAACTTTTTGTGGTTTTTGATTTTACTCTCAGCCCATTTTGGTTCCTCAAATAGCTGAGGTAATTTCAAGGATTTCGAGAAAAAAACCGTTGTTACTCTATGGACTGTAATTTGGACGCGGATAAAGATAGAACAATTTTGCAAACAGCATCTTGAAGAGCGGAAAAAATTCCATTTGCAATGATTTTTCGATTATTTTTTAAGTCGTGTGAATAAGAGTGTGAGAGCTCTCAAAATAGCCAAAACCGTAGTTTTTTGCCATTTTTTGCTGTTTTTACACGTATTTTATTGAAAATCCGAGAATCTGGCTACTTTGAGAGCTCTCACACTCTTCTTTGCACGACGAAAAAAATAATCGAAATATCATTGCAAATGGCATTTTTTCGCTCTTCAAGATGCTTGTTGCAAAATTGTTCTATCTTTATCCGCGTCCAAATTACAGCCCATAGAGTGAAAACGGTTTTTTTCTCGAAATCCTTGAAATTACATCAGCTATTTGAGGTACCAAAAAGGGCTGAGAGAAAATTCAGAAACCACAAAAAGTTAGCATTTTTTCTCATTTTTAAGATGCTTTTTTCAAAATTCCTCTACGTTAATCTGGGCTCGAGCAATCGACGTTTTTGCAAGAGAGGATTTCATACCCCCGTTCAGGAATTTTTGCACGGTATTGTATTCTGTAGCAGGCTCATTGTTGTAAAATTTCGGTATGATAGTATTTTTTGGTGATCACTACCGTCAAAAGCATTTCTCCTGAAAAAATTGACATTTCAGTGGGACTGTTTTATACGCTGTACCCCGCTAAGATATGATTTTATCGAGTTTGATTATGTCGAAAATTTCTCTTTTGAATAACGTTCAGATCATTTTTGATTTTTGGATAGACAAAAGATTACTCGAATTGGTGAGAAGAAATCTATTCTATAGAAACCAGTAGTTATCCTTACTTGCTTCGCATAGATTTCATTTGAGAGGGTCCCAAGTGGCTTTTTATCGATTCGTTTCCAAAGATTAGGAAAAATATTGAATAGCAACAAGGCGTGATCGTAAATAAGGTGATATATTACGTCTGAATGGCAATCTGACAAGCTATTATCAAGTTACTGCTACCGGGGGACACAATGAGATACGATATGAGCCTGAATGAGACTTTTTAAGAGAGAATCTCTCCAGGACATGCAGAAAGAATGCGAAGGAGACGGGTGCCAATGACCATAAATTGGTAGCCATCAGACCGAACGTATTGGCGCCTACAACAAAGATAAGTGAGAATTGAGGAGAAAACGAGTAATTACTCGAGTCTAATGGATTGAGCATCGTGCGAAAACACGAATAAAATAGCTCATCCAATTTTTTTTTATTTTATTTTTTTTTCAAGGCAAAGAACCCGTTTTATGCCTTATCGGAGAGTGAAGCAGTGCCCGCAAACGATGAAAAAATCTGGCAACTGGCCGGATGAACGATGGGGTATGCGATTCTGCTGCTGTATATAATGGTTGGCGCCACCTGAGAAACGATGCTCGCCAGTCCGAGTGAATGAGACGTTACGCACTGTAGCCAATTTGCACATCTTCAGTCGATTGAAAACTAAAGTCATGTTTTATACTGCGAGCCACAATATTGTCAAGTCTTTTTCGCATAACAAACACTAAATGTTTTAGAGCATAGATTTGATCGTCTGTTATTGTTGGGGCCAAAAGCATTTACAAAATTTTAAAGGCCCTATGACTGGTGATATAGTCTCGTTTCGTATTAAAATCAACGTCGACGAGGTTCGCAATATGAACAAGTTGAGGCGCCAGGTCCATTAGAGTTGGAATCACGTTTTGATGATTTTCTTACTACTGCTAATGACCACAATAAACGAAGTGCCAAAAAATACGAGGCACTTAATCGATGATAGTGCCTAGAACCACAGGAATTTGAGCAGGCTAATGTTCAGTTTAATCTCTCAGTTATTGCTATGAAATATCTTAGAAACCATCAAGGAGTCGAGTTGGATGCTCCCCGATTCAACATTGAGTAGACAACCGTCTGGTGCGATATTTTGGTGCACCAATTATCTCGGTTGTCATCTAAATTGATAGTTCAAGGACATGTGCCAAGTGATAAAATTAGCGTGTTAACCTCTCTAAATTGTTTCATCTCACAGCAATGAAATAGATCGTCCGTTGAACTTTGACCTTTGGGCTGGCTTCACTCTGAATAAAGTACCAAGCTTGAATTAAGCTTGAATGCATCAACAGAATGGCTAGTGGGTCTCGAAGGCGTGCGGTGACATCGTAAAATCATTGGAGCATCGTAACTCTCATGATCGATGGCACATACATCCCTGCCACCGTGTGCGGTTCGTCTCTTTTGTATCAGCTTGCGAAAGCGATTCTGAGCAAGATAATGGTAGTTCTCGTTTGATTTCATCAGTACTCCAGGCATCAAACAAGATCCTTGAGACTGATAAATAGATCAATATTAATTTTAAACTGTAACTGTATAATTCATGCTGGAAATAATGCTCATATAATAGCATTATTTACGATAAGTGAAATGATAGCCCTTCAATGAAAATGCACCTGGACGTTGCGCTTGAATCTTGCTGAAGCCGCAAAAGTCCGAGTCATCGCATAAACGCCAGGCTACATTCATGGCATCAGATTTATGGCTTGCAGAACTGCTCTCTCTTGAGTCTATCGCTGCAGAGTCCGACATACTTGACCACTTGTCATATATGAGTATATAGAGAACAGTTTCTCGGTCTAAGGTTCACTATATTCATGCCTCTTTATTGTCATGGGAGTCAACTTTCGTGCCCTCGTTTGATTTTAATGAGTGCATCATTTTTCTTCGATCTAAGTACCTGTTAAGTCCTGTACTATTAAGCAGTAATTAATTTGAAGGAACTTCTTCTAATCCGTTGGGGTCACCCGAGCTCCCCTAGGCCCTGCAGGTGGTTTAAGAGGGTGCATTTTGATTCAATTTTAATAATTTTCGGCGTACCCTATGGGATTCTCGAGGACTCGTAATAAACTTTGACATAAGCCATAGGAGCCGTTGAGTTTTTGGCAAATAAAGAGAGCGGGGACTCGTGTTACCGAAAACCTGGATTGTGAGGAGTGACTTGCAATATTTCCAATCACCTCATACAAGTAATACGGAGAGGCACAATAATTCGACTCTTTGCGGTCGATATACGATAACTGCCCGGAAGAATTCTGGAAATTTATTATTTTCCTTTGATTGAAGAGTTTTACCCCCTCAATCGAATTAGTTGGTCTTTCCATCCAATAGAGAGGAACACATTCCATCTTTGCTGCATTGAATTGAAACTTTTTTTTTACAGAAGTAAAAAAATGGAAACCATATCCAAAAAGTTTCTTCTCTGTTCATCTTTGGAGTACAGATTTTGCTGACTAATTATTATCAGATAACTGAAAATTAATTCCGATTGTAATTTTTTTTTTTTTTTTTTTTTGATAGGCAGATGTGGCTGATTCTGTAAGAACTTACAACAAAGCTCTTCAGGATAATTCTCTTTCGGTTTCTTTGGCTTTTCTCACATAATGATTATAATTTCGTGTGCAAGAGAATGTGATATTTTGTTTAAATTGTTCCTATGAACTATACTTTGTTGGTGCCGAATTATTCAATTATCTACGTGGGCCAGATTCTACTCACTAACAGTCAAATTTGAGTCATTCATATCATTGCGTGATCCTAATCTTGCTCCTAAGGAGTAAGAGATTTTTCATGTTGAGAAATTGTGGTACTCATGGCGTACTTATTGTACTTCGACTGGTTTCCAGGTATATAAAATTATTCTTGGTCGGACGAAGCTTCGAGATGAGATCGGTCATGATTTGTCAAAATTTAGAGTCAAAATCATATTGAATTTACCAGTTTTGTAAGCAGTAACAGATATTTGCATAAAATCAAGTGCGATAATACTTTTTGGACAAAAACCCTCTACGTACCGATCTCAGCAAAGCAAATAATATCTAGTCAGTAAAAAAATACTGATTCTAGTATAGACATAAGATGTTTTACTTTGAAACATTAGCAGCCTCATTCACAATCCTTATCTCAAACATCAGCGAAATTAGTATGAGAGATTGAGTATCGATAGCGTCAAGTCTAATAGAGGATAATGTTGAACTAAAAATAATCAATCAAGCTATAATTGATGAAAACAATGCTGCAACTTGAGCGACTGTCTATTTGAAATTGCTTCAAGATCGACCAGTTTCCAGAGACAGACATATTCATACATTACGGCACATTGATCCGCACGTGTCCAGTGCGGTATCACTTATCCGAGGGCGAGAATGAATAAAGTACCCGGGCGTGAGGTTGAGCAAGTAAACTCGGGTGGGAGTATATACAGCGCCTCGAAACGATATTTCCTTTCACATAACCTGCAAATCAGAGTACGCGAGGTGGCAAATGTAAGCTGGCAC
The DNA here is from genome assembly GCA_029851415.1 of Eretmocerus hayati. NCBI lineage: Eukaryota > Metazoa > Arthropoda > Insecta > Hymenoptera > Aphelinidae > Eretmocerus > Eretmocerus hayati. The sequence continues at coordinate 1,859,621 of CM056742.1, forward strand.
ACGCACTTGTTTGGACCAGCGTAATCTTGCACCACACAACTTTCATCGGGATTAGCTCTGATAACACTTTGTTACGAGGCATTGAGCTTATTAGGAGGTGTTTCAAATACTCGAACCACAAGCTGGAGAATTGCATTGCTTTTGATGCAGACTCAAATTTCATTGGTGTAATACAGAATTCTGCTGCTATGAGAGCCTCGAACTTTTGTTATTAAGATTGAGAAAAACGAAACTATCAAAATTAAGCCTAATCGCGTCAATTATTAACCCTTGATTGATTACATACATATCAGCGAAACAAATGGTCCCCTATCTATTCTTGGTCATATAAACCCAAGCGAAATGGCGGAAAGTTTATTATTCATTGCCGCAATTACTTTGTTATACCATTTTAAGACCACTGATAACTTATGACCAGTCGAAGTTCTAGATTACATAATTTATGATTGCGTGTCAAGCTCAGAGATTCAAAAAGTATTTATCACGAGCACAGATTTGGGGTTGTGAGCACTTCAGTCTCTTAAGGAGGCTCGAACGCGTAGGAGCGTACCAAGCACGGGGCCCCGCGCGCCTTTTCCCCTTCCACCGCGTCATTGGCGCTATACATAGGTATACTCACAATGCAAGCGCTGGCTGCAACGCTAGCTTTTTTACTTTCACTCTAATTTTCTCGAAATTTTGATGGTTGACCCATGGTTTTTCTGGTATCAGTTTATAGGGAATGGATAAAAGAACTGTTTCCTTTGGTCAGAACAGAAATCATATGAATAGTTAGCCCGCAATCTCATCTTAACGCGTCTGGCCCATAAGGTTACGTGTAGTCAGAAATAATTTTCGAAGTCAATTTGCTCACGATTTTGGTGGTTGACCCCATGTTTTTTCAACGGTTTTATATTTCTAGTAGTTTTAGCTATAGTTTAAGCCCACTTGCGCCAAAAACAAATGTTTTATTAAAAAGTGCTCGAGCCTCCTTAAAAAACGAAAATACACATCAAGTTAGAGTCTAATCCCAGGCCAAGCCTAAAAGATTTCCCAACATCATCCGTTGAAAAATTTTCAGAAACAATCTCACAGTAATGCAAATCTCACGATTCTATCATTTGATTTGTTCCAGGTGCTGCTGCAAACTCTACTGATTTGGGAACAAGTTGCCACTGCACCGCTACCAACTCCGGCCAAAAAGAATGACATCTTGGCCGGTACAGATTTCCTTTCTGTCTTCATCAACGGTGCTATGGCGCCTCGAGCGACAAAAAGACGTCTCAGCTTAAGACGGAGCACCACAGTTGCGGTGGACAACATTCCAGCAGAATCGAAGAACGATGAGGCTAATATATTCAGGATATCTCAGATGCCAATCACGGCAAAGCCAACAGTAGCCAGACTTCGAACATCGACACATCGCGATGACAGCATGTCTTACTACCCAATTAGTCATAAAGTCCTTACCAATCGTCACCATAGTCTGGAAACTATAGTAGATGATCTTGGTAGACCGGGTGATATATCTTCCAAGTTCATAACAAAAACAGGTAATTCCGTGGTCAAGTCTATCAGCGTTAAGAATCCTAATAAGGATGCCAGGCCTATTAATCAAAAAGTTATCGGAGTGAGTGTGACATCTTCCGTAGAAGCGACTCCGTACAGAGTCAGAGTCGAGCATCACGACCCAAACATGATTTCCATGATAACTCGACCACCTCCAATTATAGCAACCACATCGAGTCCTTTGCCTAAGCCAACAATTGTACCATCAATGACGGCTGGCTCGGATGTACGATCTGCAATTATGGAGTCAACATCTTCTCCGGCCAAGCTGGTAACTGAGGAGTTCAATAATATAGTGTCAGAATCAAACAGAAGTGAGTTTTCAGTGGACGAAGGTGGTCCTCGGACGAGTCAGAATGAGCACAGATCTTTTGTGACACCGAAACCAAGTGTTAGACACCACAGCGCATCTTCTGACCAGGACGAAGATTCCAATGATTCAGTATTGAGCGGAAGCCATTCAGAGCCTGTCGAACGCAGATACGAATTCCCTGTGAAGAACTCAAAGATACACGAAATCAGCCGTGAGATGCAAGAGATCCACGGGCCATTCTTGAGACATCAAGGTCGCAAGGTTGGCCGACATTTCGAGGACTCGTCGTATGACCAGACCTTCAATTCTCACTCCAACGGTCCAGTTGGCAAGGTAAAGATTTATGGCGAACCAGCGAAGGTGTACAGTGAACCAGCAAAGGTTTATGGTGAACCATCAATGGTATACTCAGAGCCTGCAAAAGTCTATGGCGAACCGGCAAAGGTCTACGGTGAACCAGCTAAAGTGTACGGTGAACCCTCGAAAGTCTATGGCGAACCATCCAAGATTTACAGTGAACCAGAGAAGGTCTATTCTGAACCGGCAAAAATATACTCAGAACCAGCCAAGGTCTATTCTGAGCCAGCCAAGGTTTACGGTGAACCTGCTAAGGTGTACGACATGAATGGTCGACCCGTTGGTGAACCAGAAGAGAAGAATTACGAAGTTAACGAGGCTGTGAGCGTCGGAAGCAATGGCAACGTTCATGGCCCCCAGTCTTTTACAGAAGCAACTAATATTGACGAAGATGGACGCAAAATTGGTTACGTGGTAGAAGATCGTAATTATAGGAAGTATAGAGTAGAAGAGAGAACACCCGATGGTTTCATAGTTGGTGAATACGGTGTTGTCAGTCATGATGATGGATCTTTGAGAGGAGTTCGATACACAGCTGATGGCACAATCAATCCTCGTCTCATCTACGATGCTCTGATGAAGTTTCTCGCGCTTTAGGGATATTAGAACTATGTTATGAGCTGTGACGTGCAGTAAGAACTGATTGTATTATTGTCAATTTGAGTAGTGTCCTAGTTGAGAGAGGTTTTGAGTGTCTTAGAGCACGAACTTTAGTGGAAAAGAATGCGGACCTGAAAACCGATTGATGATGATTTCTCATTGCTCCATTATTGCGGTAACTTATAAAATTAGAAAGATTCGGACATCCTTTGGCTGCATCGAGAAGATTGCCCAACTCCCAGTCAAAATCCCCATTCACTTGTATAATCTGTGTTCGCTCATTTTGTGAACTGGATGAGTAAAGATCTTTGAGAACAGGTACAGTGGCGTACATAAATTCTGGGTAGGCGAACGCTCAAACACTCCAACGTAAAATCGCAATAAAACGAGTTCTATGCGTCGGACAGGAATTCTGAACCAAGGATCCTAAAGAACAGGAAAATATCTACTCCCTAGTGGTTTAAATGATTTTTATGGAGTTTTTTTTTAATGTCCGACACGCTGGTGAGACAGAAGAAATTTTTGGAATTTTTGGAAATCACCGAAAAGTTGGCTTCTTTTGCTCTTTAAGATTCTTCTTTCAGAGTTCCTGTACGACACATGGAACTCGACCTATTGCTGTTCCAAGTTGACGTATTTGAGCGTTCACCCATCCAGAATCAATGCACGATACTTTATCTAAAATCAGTCCATCAATCTTTCAGGACGTTTCTTTCCCACGAAGTCAAACTTTGCCATCAATGTGTATTTATGTGATAGTGAAGAGTTTGATTATCATACCGTGATTCACTTGCCATCGAAATATGATGACCCTATGACTGATTTTTCTTATTTATATTCACTCTTGCCAACTCAACTGCCTCATTAATAGTTCTAAGTACGATTTTTGAGATGCTGTACTGTAGATCGCTAGATTGTATAGAATGGAATTCTGTAAGGACTCTGCGAAGAGTCCCATAACAGAGATTCCTTTTTCTCATCTTCTCTTTTATGGCATGCACGAAGAATACAGTGATACATTACCGTTTTGAGCACAAATTTTTGACAATTGTTATGGAAGAATATCTCACTGAGAAAAGAACTATGCCAATACGTCTTTGTTATATTTGACTTGATCGAAATTTCGTATGAGATTTTCAAAGACTAATTTGCATCGAATGAATTGCTTCTCAAGGTCATCAGTACGAATGAAGACTTCCGAATGTGTTTTTGATTTCATGAAAAGTGTCCATCTAAGCATAACGAATAATTTTTCATTAATTGTATAGATGTGTTTTCATTAAGTCAATTACAGTTTAGGATTATCTATTGAAGATTGAGCCCGCTCACTTCGAGAATCGACCACATTCCCAAAGATATTATGTTAGAGTTGTCACAAATAGGTGACATTCCATACTTTCATACGTAGATGACTAATGGAATAAGATGTATGTGAAGAGCGAACAATCATGTTAAAAATCATGTTAAACTTCTAGATTCATAAGAAACAACTAATTATTATGAGTGAAGGCGCAGAATAGTATGTGTTTCTGGTATCTGAAGAAATAATCCCATATAGTCACAATACTCAGCATTCTTTGAAAACTGAAAGTTGATAATCTTGAAACCTCGTCCGAGTCATAGATAATTCCCTCAATGAGTTTGTAAGTTATTTGACCAAGCATTGAGACGAAAGTTTCGGCACGGGATGTCAAGAATTCAACCACGAAGACGTATGAAACGAAAAAAAAGCTATCTTGAAACATTGCGGGATTCCTTAATTTTTTGGAATATACTTGAAATCAAGTCTCAAATCATTCAAATCAGGAAATCAATATCTATTGACCAGAGCCATTTGAATTGAAAACACATATCCAATCAATAATTGTGGAACAGCCCTGCTTGAAGATCATTCTTTTGCATAGAGATTTTGCACAGTCATCATTGTAAATGACAACGCAAGCAAATATTGCGAAACTTCTTCTGGATTTCTGGTCCCTTCAAAAATTCACACACCCCGGAAATCCAATTAGAATCAGAAACGTCTGTCATATCCAAATTAGTCTGATGAATACAATGGGTTGTGTTGAGGACTCATGCAACACGACTTCAAACTAGTGAAGATTGTAGAACAATTCAATATGGCTGGGATAGCCAATTTTCTTATGCACTACTTGATGCCATATGCATGCTTAGATTTGTAAGTAACCCCATTTATTTATACGATAGTTACTCGTTATGTATTTTTAAGTATCAAGTCCTATGTTGTTTCAATTCAATACTCTCTTACAATAAATCGTTGCCTTCGAACTGATTTTATTTTATTCTCATCAATATCTCTGAGTCGATGGTGGATGGAAATTTCTATCTCATCACGGAACTATGAAGAAAACAGGTGCTTATGATAATTTTGACATTTTCTATTAACTCTAGTTTAACCGTGAACTCAAAATTACGAGCAAAGTCATGGGTAGTGATAATATTCAGTTTTCAGCAAGTCCTTGAAGATAGTTCAGACTGTGATGGTTTCGATGCAGTGAAAAACTGAACTCAATGTAAAGTCAGAAGTTTCAACACTCTATCTATTAAAATTTCACTTCTGGACTCTTCATCTGAATTCCTCGGAGGTAACGAATCTTATGAGCAATGCGACAAAACTTGTCTATGGTCAAAATTGCTTCGACATCCAACTGGTACCCACACTCACACAATTTGTGCAAAACCACAGCTATTGGCTTAAAAAATATGAGATGTTAGTAAACTGCGGCTTTTGAGAAGAAAAAGAGAGGAAGGACAAAGAACTTTTTTAAGTTTTTTATGAAGCAGGTGGCGAACAGTTGATGAACGCATAATATGACCGAATATAGTTTGGCCAAATCACCTATGTATAGAAGCTGAGATATGAACGACCAACGAGTCTGTGAAATAGATAAGGAGAACTTCCATTATGAAATGTGCAAAGTTATCCCAGTTGCCAGTAATTTTTCGTTCCATCCTCTATAAGCCTATCAAATTTCATAAATTACTTCATGCACCATGCTATACCAATCAATCGTCAGAGGTCATTCTTGAATACAGAAAATCATGGCAATAACGCACAAAAAAGTTTTAAAAAATTGTCAATATAGTGATTTTGGTGCCTAGTGAATCGTATCTCGAACTATCGTAGGATTCTTGCGTAGAATCACACAGTCAGAGTAGAAATTTTGAGCCAAAGAAGCGCGGAGTTCATATCATGATGAGGTAAATTGGCTATTTCAAGTGATTGTCTGATGAAACAATTGCATCTTCAAGTGACTACCGTAAGTCGGGGCGACTTTGGCCACTTTGGAGCTCCTGATCAAATTCTCATTGCGATTTTCCGCCCAAACTTATACGTTCGTAAATGTATTTTAGGTCATTCGACGCGTTTTGACTTCTTCTAGAAAATGCTGTACTCAAAATTCAATATCAACCATTTGCATTTTAAAGAGTTGTAAAAAAATAGGGTAGTCAAAAACAGGATGGTGCCACCTTCGTTGAGCACCGCGAATACCCTGTACTTTTCAACACAAAAAAACGGTCGTTCGCTCCTCGAGTCACGTTTTTAATCACAAATAAGTCCGGAGACAGAACATAAAAGTTTTATAAAATCATGCCGAGGAACTTGAAAGTTGCCTCCTAGTTTGAACCACGGAATTAAACTAATTCTTCCGAGGTGGTCGAAGGCACCCCTGGCGAATGGTCAGGATCACACGGGACGACCAGACGATTTGTGAAACGAGAGAATAGACAAGTTCAAATTCAAATTTTTGTTAGAATTGACAGCTGAAGTGCCCAAAGTCTCCCCAAAGGACCCGAAAAATGACGAGTTGTCGTTCAAATGGCTCGTCAAATGGACGTTGGAAGTGGTACTCGAAGTAGCAGCTAGGGTGGCCAAAGTCACCCCGAGCAAGCCAAAAAATTACAAGTTTTCCTTTACACGGTTGTTCTGAACAATTGTCGCATCTCAATTCAATCGGCAATAGCACAATTTGTAGAGGACGTCGTCGTTACCTAAGGAAATATCATTGGAAAGACATATTCGGATAGAAGAGATCTAGTAGGTTGTTGTGATGGATTTTTGTGACATGGAAATTCTACTTGGAAATTTTCACTTTATTCCAACGGAAAAAAGAGCCCATGGAACTCATCATACCACAAATGAGCTGACATATTCTGAAATTAGCGTTTTTAAGCTTTGAAATGAAATGAGCTTCTGAATGCCACTCTAGGTGGTATAGCGGCGGAACTGTGACTTTTACCATGTCTTTCCGAGGACGTAACCAAATTCAATCCGGTTCACGGTTTTCGAAACTTTTCCATGTATAATTCAAATGCATTTTCTCTTTGATTAACATTTCGACGATCAAACCCTGATCGACAATTTCTCATCAAAAATTCCCTCAAATCCGAGGTAAAAAGTAGAGAAATAAAAATTAGTCCACCAATGCTGATTCACGAATTTAATATCATTGATTCATGTAAGAGGACGATTCAAGTTCAAAAAGTGTAATTATAATTGGAAAAGTTTCGAACTTAGAGGTACTTGATGAATCGCCAACCTGGATATGCCCTAGATCTTTCTTCTTATAAAGTATACTTTGAAGGCACGTAAACATATTGTTTGACATATATTATTCTCAATCGGCGAGACTCAGTTTTTAAAAAATCAAATCTCAATCAAATGATTCAAGGTTTGTATGTAAGCTCCCTTCTCAGCATCTGAACAGCATATTGCACCGTTGCACTGTACACGCCGTGACTATCCTCGAAGAGTACACACGGGGGCTCGGCTGGTTGCAGAGATATAGGGGTACTTGCCTCGGAGCCACGCACCAATGAGGCATGCATCTAATATGTGTTTTTTTTTTCATCTAATGAACTCAAAAGTCAGCTTAAAATCTTATACCGCATGATTACATCAAAATCAAGATGGAACAACGCGAAAATCCAACATGAAATTTTTAAGGAAATTTAGAGGGCTAAATTGTTCTTTTCTGTATGCAATACCTACCACAAATAATGAATCACGTAGGATCTCGCCGAAACAGGGTCATTCTCAATACTCTTTGTCGTACAGGACATCTGCAAGACGGATTGCAAAGATCACAAAAAAATCTATCGATTTATGTGTTCCGAAAATTTTTCAAGTGCTTTTGAAGCAAAAATCCTCATGAAATATTGTGGATCGTTTCAAAACCTACAATTCCCTTCTTTTGAAGTTCCTTAGAAGTTCCCTGTACGACCTTTCTTGTCGATTGTCGAAGTAACGAATACTTTTCATTACATAGGGTGTTTGGGGAGATACTGAGGTATGCGCCAGTTCTCGACCATTTCGATTACTCCGGGTTCCATTCTAGAGCAAAATTTCATCAAATATGTATATCACGCCACATGATTCAACGTATAATGATCTGATTCTTCAAAATTTGCTATCAGATTTTGTCTCGGATTTCAGATAATAGCATCGGTTTCCCAAGTGTTATTGTAAAAACTAATTAATTTCATGTTTTGTCTCTACAAGTTAAATTCGAGATCAAATTTGATAGCATATTTTGAAAGATGAGAGCACGTGAGGGCATTCTGCGTCAAAATCATGCGTGGCGTTAAAATTGTTTGATCAATTTTACATGGGAATAGAGCCTGAGGTGTTCAAGATGGTGCATTCGGTCCACTCACAATTAACAGCCGATGTGATATGGTCAAATTATCTCAAGATCCGAGTGACAATAACGTTATTTATTCGTCCAAAGGGGCCAGTAAGCTGCACCAACGTAACGTAGCAAATACAATTGGATTGGCAATACCCAATCTTGAATTTTCAATAACACGATCTCTGGTCGATCCTCCAAGTGATCTCTTTACAAAATTGTATAGATACCCTCATCCAATATCGTGAGCATAATTTGAAGCTGATCCTTTGCCGTTTGTGCGACATGTCCTTCCAATGCACGGCGTTATCACAGAAAGGGTGTAAGGAAGGAACTCGATCACCGCTGGCCGAGGGTCTCAAGGCGATCGGGGGTGAATTTTCTCATGGATACGTGCCTCGGCTGATAAGGTAGGGATAAAGGGCTGCTGACGTGCGGGTGGGTCGTCGACTGTCCGCGACTCCGAGTAAACAGAGCCACGCGCCACCACTCGAGCTCTCGGCTCATTGTGCAAATAATTGAAATACTAATCCAGACCGACTGCTGCGCGTCAGTCCGGAATAACGTTGCGCGTGCACGCGAATACCGCGACTGCGTAAGTGCTCGATGTAATACACAACTGCGAGCGGTAGCGAGTACACAGAGCGGCTATGTGAGTTTAGTGTAGACCAGCGAATCCCTTGAGGGCCACACGTGACTCCGCATCCTCGACATTTTTTCACGCTTGCGATAATTGTAACAGCGAATGTACTCATTTTGGTGGTGGTGTCAGCTACGGGTGATTTGCCTGGTGAGACAGAGTCGAGCAGAGTCCTTTGCCAATCTTGGCTTGTCACTCACTAGTTTCATTTTCACTCACTTCCACGTATGATGTGACTTAGATTGCTGCATTGCCCATAGCGTAATTTTTCCTTACTTTGTTATGTCAAGTTATGGGAAAATTGATGATTTGGACAGACCCCAGATGATCTCTGCGTCTCTCGGAAAAAAAATAAGGCGAGTCTTTGCATTTTGTTCTTTTTGCACAGATCGTTTTCGGGAGTTTCAAAACTTGGATTTGGAGCGATTTTATGGGCAAAATACGCAGATCGCTCGCAAAAATGGAGACAAAAATTGGTGCATACCCAACACGTCCCCATGTGCAGTTATCGCGACAAGAAATGCAGTGCGTCTCTTTTCACCAGTTAGATTGTGTTCATCACGTCAAAATAGGTCGAAAATAGTGTTTTGGACCGGCAAAAAGCTCCCAGTGTGGTTGCCGCCGGTAAAAACGATTTTATGCCTCTGATCGCCGATCCATTGTTTTTTTGGAGAAAATTAAGACAGCTCAACGCTCAACTCCAATTGATCAGGATGAGACGTACTTTAAAACATCTTGAAGGTCTTGAGACAAGCTTTAGAATGAGTTGAAGTACGTTAAAAGATATTGACGTGGGCGAAAACTCTTAGCAGAATGGCTTGAGGGGGGAGTATGTTGGGTACACTCACCACATTATTATGCTGTGTTGAAATCACAAGGTAGAAGTGTCGAGTAAGAAGCGTGAGTCTTAGGATCAAATTGATCAAAAACATGTTTCTAAGTTTCGCTTTGATCAAAAAGTCGCATTAAAAAACGATTTAAATTGTGAAAATAATCTCTTTCCTTCTTAGCTCCACCACGTAGTTGAAAGAGCCACGTGTCATCCCAGAATGATTCTATTGTGCACTACATGTCATAAAAGCGTGAGAGGCTTCAATAAAAAATTTCCAGCATATTAAACTTGTCTTGACCATGCTTTTTATGATTAGTAAATACTCGAGATCTCTTCAGTGCTACGAAACATGTATTTCATTGTTGATATAAGGCCCCTTGCGCTTTCTATCAAACATAATTCACAATGAAAGGTAGATATCCACGGTAGTTTTGAAATAATATGAGGCCTTTTGAGCAAGCGGTGGACCTAGGCGGGGAAGAAATCAATCCTCGCATTTTAGGTTGTTTTTCACTTATGCGACTGTTTAACACGTTCGCTGCGACGGGTCCCACGGGTGGGACCACGGGTCGAACATATGTGTACGTCAGTTTCAGTATCGGACTTGATTTGTTCGAGCTACGCCATAAAAACTCAATTATCGTGGGAACGGCGATGAATAACACAGAAATAGCAAGTAAATTGTGAATATATCAAGTCCGTTTGAATATTTCACAACGTATCTTAGCTTATTCGAAAGCTCACGTCAAAAGTTACAAAATGAACCCAAGTACGCGTGATTTGAGTGAGGTAGAGCCAAGTTATCAGAAATTTAGACGCAAAATAACCTACGAGGCGAACCAAGTAAATGGTTGACATTGCAATTGCACTTCCTCTCTTCTCAATCCATTTTATCTCTCCGCGTATGAGGAACTTTTTGTAACCAGAGAAGTTGAAGAGTATCTCGAATAAGAACCCGTGTCTCGTGGATTCACGAGGATAGAAAATCATACTCGCGTGAATCACAATCGCGCTCCGCAGTTCACAAATGCCAGACGAAAACTCTCATCTCAGGCCATGCTAGCGAATTACCCTACTGGTACCGAGAAATCAACACATGCTCGCGAAAAGCTAAAAGGATTACATCTTAGGATCACTGATTCTTGTAGTTTGATCATTCGCTAGATCCCCCGTTGCACGATAGAAATTTTCCCACTGGTGGGACCCGCGAAAGTTCTTAGGTTTCTTGTATATACATACTAAACTGATTATAAATCAAAAGGTTTGACTATTATAGGTGCAAAATCACGCGTTCGTACTCTCTCGCACTCTGGGACGGAATGCCGGTTTTCACCGTCGCAGCGAACGTGTTAATCATATTTGATCATAGCGAAATTTGCAAAAAACGAGGCAAAAAAATCTTCCTTTCAAATTTACTTCTTTCTTTTTATTCCAAACCAAGTCCCATCTCTCAAGATTATTTACAGGGAGTTATTATTTATAGGGAAGTCATATTAGATCTGGACTTTCATATCAGGCAGTCTTATCAGACTTCAATACTTTTGACTTGATTTTGTTAGAAATGTAATTACTGCGATGTGGTAATTTCAAACAATAACTTCTCACAAAGTAGGCATTCTAGTCGAACGCCCGTTGACGCAAAACGCCCAGTCTGCGGAAGAGCTGATGATTGATTTCCATCATTTTGGATCATGATCTACCATCCCTGGAAGATTCAGATTTTACGTCATATAGCACATGAGTTGGTCGAAAAAATTATTTGAAAATTTAAATTGAAAAAAACGTCCAGGCACTTAGAGGGCTGATGGTGAGTTTAGGTTAGGTACATCAAGGACAACATTTTAAGTACCTTCCCAGCCTTTATGAAATATAGCACAAAAAAGTTCACCAGCTCTCGGTCTAACTGCGGTTGTCTGGTAAAATTCTTTATGGAAGCGTAAATTCTTGGGCATGCACGGCAATAACCGATTCCCCACCGCGAAACCGGGGAACATCAATTAAATGGGAGATCAACAGTTTAGGTTCTAAACACATCTTTCACGGAGAGGAGACAATATTTCACACCAACATAGGAATTTCCAGATTTGTAGAAGAATGGATTCTCCCAAAATTGTAATTCACTTACTTTCGCTTTGTTCACCATAGGACTGAGACGATTATAACCTCAAAATATTATGACAACGAATTCCTGAATACCTATTGTATGTCCATACCATTAAGTGGATTAATGCACATCTATACGTCATTGTCACCCTGTCATCGTATTCTGAATGTTCATCATCATTAGTTATTTGAACTCTTGATAAAAGATACTTTACAAGCTCAAGATTAGTTTTTTGGAACGGAGTTTTGGAACGGAGTTCCTTTACGCTCGTCTGAGGAGTAATATCGCGCGCGATCAGTTGACCGACACGGCCCCGTGGAACGAGATTCGATGCAACCCGCCATACGATGCAACGAAAAAGCGACACTTTTGCGATATAGGTATACTGCTTGCGCTAAGCGACCGCGCGTACTTGATTAGATATGTCGCATCATCAGATGCCGAATGCCGAGATCCGTCTGCTATGCTATGGTCTACCGTCTGAATGCATGCAGCACTATTCGATTGTTGTTGATAGTATTGCTATATACAATGATGAAAGTGATATCTATGTGTTTCTCTGGGCAGAATTCAAAGTCTGAATGAATATAAGATATTGCTTCAATATCTAAAAGGTATGAAGTTTCATTGTGACATCTTAAATCCAACGATTCACTGCATCCCAATAAAATTCTCTTCTTATTCAATTAGCTCTGATGCATTTTGTGAACTTTATTTAAGTAGTGAGGATTCAGATGCAAATTTAGAAGCTCTTTATGTACCCCACCACAACCGTCTAAAGAGTCCACCCGAGGTCAAGGAGTGACTCGTCATTTTATTCACATCATAGTGCTTGACACTTGAAAAAATTATGCAAACTATCTCAATCACTCAGGGGCTCAGGCGTGTGCATCTTCATTGGTTTCGTTATATAATGAGTATTCAAAAGTTGAATTAAAAAGTTGAAACTCAATTTTAGTCGATCGAAGTTTCAGACTTTATTGACATTCTTACACATCTCATCGAGTCGAATTTTGGAACTCCGTTTCTTACCAGGTTCTCAAACGCATACGAACTTTTTTTCATTTATCAGGGGTAGTGATAACGGAATCATATGAATTTGGGCCGATAAAACGGATTCCGGTTATAACGAGCATTTTCCTTCGGTCCCTTGGAGCTCTTTATAACCGGATTCTACTGTATTATTAGTCAGGATACATGTATCAATACAGTTTTCGAAGACCTTTGGAATTGTTGGAACCGTATTCTCGTATCTTGCGTCAAATCACACCTCCAAGCATTTCACTGAAAAATATCAAGTTTTTCAATCTCAACTCTATCAACGGAATATAACCGACGGATACAAGATTTTTCTCTTGGACCTCGTAGGAAGTGTCATCAGTGATTGAATGAAAACTTCCACCAGTTGGTTAAAGTTTTTCGGAAAATTTCTTACAGTGCATGAAACAACGATTGTATTATGTATGTGTTGTTAAGTTTTTCATAAAAATTTTGACAGCGCGCTTGCGCGCGGGAAGAGTTTCTGGTATCAACAATACTTTTCGTGGATGGCGAGAACTTTTTGAAGTATTCGTCCTATAATCGATCACAAGTTCGCATGAATTGCAGTTCATTTATGACATGTACATTATTCCACTGTGTTCTTACAAAACATGGCATGTAATGATGACCCTTTCTAGTGAATCAATGATAGATGTCGCTCTTGGCCCCAAAGGGGATCTCATAAGCCCAAGGATAGATCACAATTCGCTCTAATCTGGTTCCATGGAGACTCATCAGAAGGGGAACATCTTCAGATTGTGAATACAGACGTTTTGATAATCTTTGATAAGAGAGCTCATGAGCCAATAGCACACTATCGAGTTAAAGGGGTAGTAAACAAAGAGACAAAAGAGGTGCACTGCCTCCTAGCTCAAGCTATTGCTGTAGCTGGTGAGTGTTATAGGTTTAGTCAAAAGCAGAGTATGCTCTTTGCGAAGTATTTTCCTAGATCTTGCATTATTTGATCATATCCTTTTAATCTGACTGAAATAGCTCACCATTGATTAGAGGTTTCCGCTCTCTACAAATCCACTCATGTTATTAGCCGCAATGACCATCCTTGTTCTTCAGCTTTCGCTGAAGAATAGAAATATATTCAGATTCCTTTGCTTTTTCACAGTAATTAACCCGTAAAAACAACAGTATTTATTATTCATTATTAACAAGTGGACTGTTTGATTCATCAGATGAATATTCCCATTCTGTTATCTGATCTAGTATAACCAGTGACTTAGACAAATCTCCATTCTGGAAAGAATACACTTCAATAATAATGTGATGGCAAAGCTAAATCTATTAGCAAATTAGATTGATAGCAATCCTGATGAATGAGTTTTCTTTGAGATCTCAACCCGTAGGAATTCAAGCTTGAAGATTTTGTCAGTTCAATAGAAGATAGTTGTATCTTTTGGAGTGTCTTGTTCACGTGCAATATCCATTTCGTTGTCACAGCTCAACTATGGTCTTGAGATAAGTGGACGGAAAAATCTACAAGCTGTGGTTGAACTTCGTTTGTGAAACTATTCGGATGAATTGTGTGATAACGCCTTTCTCATCACTTCAAGCAAAGTGAACAAAGTCATCCACCATAGTTCCACGTGCCACGATTATTCTTGATAGGAGCTCTTAAAATCCCTCATATCCCTCATATTAACATAGAGATGATATTATTCAGTGATGGGTTCCGTACTCTTGAAAAAATTCTCTCACTAAATGTATAGCTGGTTATATTGACTCGTTGAAAAAGTTTTGTAAAAAATATGAGCTTACGCCCGGGTTTAATTCCACGCATCAAGAAGAATCTTGAATCACAAGATATCTAACTGAGTTACAATTTCCAGAGAGTAAACAGAAACTCCAAATCTTTTGGGAAGACTCCGAGAGTGAAATTCGTTTTTCGAGAAAAAGAGAATGTGGCTCTGGGCTCATGGTGGAGAAGCGAGGGCAGTGTGCGATGAAAAAGTCGAATGGCACTGAAGGAGCTAAACAGTCACGTAGGATCGGATTTGAATCCAAGGGCGGTGCTGGAAAGGTCGATGGCAAGTCCAAGATAGAAACAAAACAGACGGCAGAACTAGGTTGTTCCTACAAACCAAAGGGTAGCGATAATTTTTTGTTTCAATGAACTTTATTGATTACAAAGCCTGTCTGACTTGTAGGGTGCCTGTTGACCTCGACTGTCATCTGTGCATCATTATGATACTCAGTAATCCGGTTTTCCCTCATAACACTCGACCAAATTTGAATTTTGATTTTGAATTAAGTTACTTCCCAATATTCAATATTTCATAATTTTATAATATTGTGAATATTGATGACCAAAAAGACTATGACTGTCCGCATTTCAGGAGGCCCTCAAAACAAAGATGGATATCTCCGGTACTGATTAAGAAATCGAGAGTGGGATGAAAAAAATTCCTAATTTTTTGTTAGATGACGAAGAAGAGAATCGTGAATTTAAGCATTTGCGTGTCGAAAATGACCAAACCAGCAGTATCATAGATGAAGCTCAAGCTAAGATCAAGAAGTTACGGAGTGATGTAGCGGATGAGGACTTGAGAATTTTCAAGCTGGTCGCACACTTGAAAAAAGCCCAGGGTAAGATAGAGAAGCTCGAAAATAATCTGAGGAACGTTGTCGGAGATGATGCCATGAGAAGAGAAATATCTGAAAAAGATGAGACAATTGCCAAATTGCAGAAACAGATGCAAGATACTTTATCCAATGATGCCTTGAGAAGTGAAATCTCTGCAAAGAATGAAAAAACTGACAAACTACAGAGTGACTTACAGGATGCTCAAAATGATTATCTTGGAAGAATAAGTTTCTTGCCTCGGCAGTTCCCTCTTCAACGTGAAGATAAGCCTTCGCGGGAAATTGATACTAAAAGGAAGGTGGACTTCGAAAACCTTCTCCGTACGGGCGAACAAAAGGGGAAGCCCAAGAAGAAGGGTGGTCAGGTGGCAAAACCCACGCAGCAGCCCAAAACAAAGAAGGAGGCACGGGCCAAAATAGAGCAGCGATCTGAAACCAAGCACCAGCAGCAGCAGCCTGAGTCGAAGGAGAAGTGCAAGAGGTATAACCGCATCAAAAGCCCCGCGCACGATAGTGACAGCTCGACGTCATCTGTGAGAGTCACCTCCGCGAAACAGGGGAAGACTTTGACCCCCAAGGTCTGCACGGCTCGAAGCCAAGCTATACAAAAATCTATTACCGACTGTAGTACTTGAAGAGCTCGTGTCCAAAGATTCGAGCAAAGATTATGAAGAAATAGGTACTCCTTGTCAAGATATTTCGTTTATTTTGAGGATATGTATATCTCTACTGTTGCCTGCGAAATGCCTTTTGCTCCTGTGTAATTTATACTGTTCTTGAAGGATCGAAACGGCTCTTCATTACTAATGCGTGGTCGAAGCTGGAATTGAAAAATTCGAACATTGTGCAGTAAAAGCGGTAGTTCCCTACTTCGATGATCAGTCTGGACAAAATCATTCAAACCATCCGAGAGGGAATGCTCGTTTGCAACTGCCTCCAAGGAGTGCAGCACTCAAAGTTCGTGAATTCACTGGGGAAGAGTTTGTGGTTCTGAAGGCAATGGAGAAGATGCCCCGAATCCACTTTTGGGCGAAGATAGATGAAAAAACGATGAACGAGGTGAATACCAGAGTCATTTTCACCCAACATCGACAACTTTTGGGTCGAGGGGCAGGGGTTTTTCTGAAAATGTAGATATACGTTATTATACATGATGAAAGAGAATTGGAACCGCACCCTTTGGGCCCCCGGGCTGATGCTTACAAATTTGGCACACCAATCACTTGATTTCATAAGCAATTTTGATTTTCAATATTTTGACCGATTGGTCAGCAGAATTAGGCATCGGAAATATTATTCCAAACGGTGTAGAATTAGAAGACACGAGTTGCATAAGACCCTCGTATTGGGATTGAGTGATCTAGTTGGCCTCTAAATAAGCATGTGCTGGATCGCTAGTTCGAAAAAAGTTGAGAAAAATTAAGAATAAAAACAGCGTTTCGTGATAGTATCCAGAGCTCACTCTGCAGTGCCCCATTCGCATACCTATGGGGCAGACGCCGCCATCAGATTGCTCTGATGGCCCCTGTGTAGGCAAAGCCTTTCAACACTCTTATGAAAACGAGTGAGCGAGACTCCACCTAGTACCTTAAAGGTAGCTGCATCCCAGCGGCGCCAAAATTCAAAATCTGACTCGAATGGCTGCTCACAAGTTTAGGTGTAGAAGACTCGGATGGCATAAAGTCCTTATATTTGGATTGAGCGATCCAGTTGGCCTCTGAATAGGCATGTGCTGTATCGCTAGTTAGAAAAAAGTTTTAAAAAATTGAAAATAAAAACGGCGTCCCGTGACAGTATGCAGAGCTCACTCTCCAGTGCCCCATTTGCTCACCCGGGGCAGATGCCACTATCAGATTGCTCTGATCGCCCCTATATTTTATTGTTGAAACCAATCTGAGACATGCCCGCAAGTCGTGGTCCGCTCTCGCGCGGAGCTCATTGTCCTTCATTCGGCAGTATTTTTTCCGTATCAGATATCAGTGATATAATATAAGACGATACGACCGATTTTGCAATTGCTGCGCAATGAGGAATTAGAGCTCTTGATGCGGTCTCACGGTATAGGAATATTTGAATGCATGTGACTTGGAATGTACGGCCCCCGCAGTTTTGAAAAGTAAGTATTTGCAGAACATCATGAGTCATATTTGTCCGAATACTACTCGCGTTCGTCGAGAATAGTAGATTCTGCATGAAATTGTAGCTCGCTTCTGAGCACTCGGTCTTCGGCCAGTGTCGTAAGCGCCGGTCGAAATAATCGATCGGAATCAGTAAACCTTATGAACTACGACGCGAATACTATTTCATGCAATTTTGTGATCAGCCATACATGGCGTTGTCGCATAAAATATACGAGCGTTTCTCTGGAACTTCTGGTCTTGGATAAAAATTGTTGGAAAATTAAAAATGATAACCGCTCAACGCACACCTGGGACCTTTCGCTCACGTATTTGTGTAGTATTGAGAGTTACAAATTCACTTCTGAAACTCGTATAGCGTTCGTGGCATCGCCAAAATCACGTTAACGAGTCGAGCTTCGGGTAGTTTTTCGCCGATTTTCCAAAATTTCTTAAGCATACTTTTGGCAAGATTGATAATTTCAACGAATACGTGGGGTGTTTCGTAGCTCTATACGGTGGGGGTACCCGATCACAATTGGTTATACCCACATATAGCTCAATCCGCCTATGTGGGGTGAGATGAACTGAACTTTTTTCGTGAGTCACGTTTTTTTCTATTTCATGCCAGAACAGTCGTGTTCTACACACGAGAATCGCACAAATACGAGCCTTGTGGCAAAATCTCCGAGATTGCATCTACTTTGGATATATATTTTGAATATTGCGTTCAGAGTCACGGTATAAGCTAGATGGTTAATCTTCGAGTTGACGAGACATAATTGATTTTTTATTTCCAATTTTCGAAGTCGTGAAATTTTGGCTGAATTTGTAGCACACTATCGCTATCGCGCTCGCGGACCATTTTTTTCCAATATTTCATCCACCAAATACAGCTGGAACCAACTCGAAAAGTTGCGCGGCATCACCAGAGTATCCGTAAGACTGTACGAGAGTAAAAAGTATTTCCACAGGATCTTCCCCACATTTTTTCTCTTTGAGCGAGCTAGAATGAATCAACCTGCTTCTAATCTTCCAGAATCTATAAAGATGTCCTATTTCAAGACTTGGATAATGATATTTTCACTTCGATTGGGACCGATAGATTCGATTGCTCTCTTATATCATCATCCATAGCTGTATTCCAGCAGCTGTAAAAGTTCCAGAGAAATGGCCATTTACTAGCAATATCGTCGCTCGCTAACTCTCGCTCCGTTTTGTGTTTTGTAAATATGCGGCGATCAACCGCCCAAAGATTTCATGAAAAACAGTCAATTTCAATCTTCATCAACTCATCACTCATCATTCATTGGCCAACAATCATTCGAACATTAGACTATCTCATCCCATCTCTCTACATCTTCATCATCCCACCACCTCCATTCATTCATCGCATTCACCAACCTCATTTTAATATATATCACATCATAAGCCAATGATCGCCTACTTGAAGACGAGTTTTTCGCGCAGAGTCTGCGTACAAATTCGTTACCAAGTAGGGGGCAGAAGCAATCATTCATTCTACACTTTCAACCATCAAGCATATCTCATCAATCTGCGTTATTATCATCTCATAATTCCTTAATTTGAGCATCCCATTCCTCCCAGTAACCATTACACAGACTGAACTGAAGCCATCACACACTGTGATATATTTTCAAATACATGTTGTCTAGTAGGAGTAGCTAGTGAAGTAAAGAGAACCACTTGTTTGTCCACAAAGAAAGTATATTACAAGAACTTTGATCAAACTCCTTCACAATCAACACAAAATCTTCACGACAAACACTTAGTAAAATACTCAAAACTGACAGCGGAGCTGTCAATAATGCAAATAAACTTTGGTGACACAAGGGAGCAAAAATGAATGGCCATAATTGGTATGGGACAGAGCTCAACAGCCGACACAAAAGGGGTACAAGCAAATGATGTTAGGTGACAAGAGCAATGATGAGCATTTTCTGTGACAACCTTATCTCTCTACTCTGATAACCAAACACAATTATCACGGGAAAGCGAGCGGTGGCTTCGCGAAAGCAAACGGGGATTCTTGGCTCGAGGTTATGTTGAGTTACTTTGCCTACGTAGGTAAAGGGGCCAGAACGCGCGATGTAAGCGAGCGCTTTGGAATGCCGTCCGTGCCCCGGCCGGAGGTCGATCACGAAGAATATCGGGGACACCTGGGGGTTTTCCTCGAGATTGAGGTTATGCGGTGATTTCGCGGAAGCCTCTCGATAGCATAGATCTCCGTGAGCCTTGACTTCAAACGACGAACTCAAGTGAGCTGGGTGACGCGCAACGCTCGTGCTTGGCTGTCCGGTGAAACCCAGTTCCCAGTAAAATTGTCGTATTTCCAACGTATTTCCAACATTTCACGAGAAGGGCTCTGATTGGCCGAAATCGCTGAAAAATGAGTAGAGGGGACCGAGGCGAAGTATAATCAAAGCGTGGAAAAAAACACCCACAATATGGTCAAGCCGAGGATCAAGCATAGGTTAACGTGTGCCATTTTCAGTTTACGAGGAGTTGGAATGCCCCATGTAAAAATGGGAACCCTATGATCATACATGAACATGGGGTCCAAGGACCCTATGACCATATATGAACATCTATGAAACGATTTTCAAAATTTTTTAAAATCCGAAAAGTTGTTGTGGTTGCATTTTCAGGGAATATTACATCAAAAAGTCACGATGCTGATCTTGCATAATCGAGAAAATCTCCAAGAGTTCATTAAGTAATTGAATCAAAACGATCTGTAAGTGATATCATTCTCCTACTAGAAAAAAATGTCAATTTCCAAGATTTAAAACGTTTGGCAAATTGGTAACCAATCTGCACAATTTGTTATATCTTGAGATCATCATTTTGAGAAATATTACATTTATGCAGGTTCGTCACCAATTTGCCAAACGTTTTTGATCTTGGAAATTAAAATTTTTTCCTATTGAGATATATAATGATATCACTTACAGATCGTTTTAATTCAATCACCTAATGAACTCTTGGAGATTTTCTCGGTTATGCAAGATCAGCATCGTGACTTTTTGATGTAATATTCCCTGAAAATGCAACCATAACAACTTCTCGGATTTTAAAAAATTCTGAAAATCGTTTCATAGATGTTCATATATGGTCATAGGGTCCTTGGACCCCCTGTTCATATATGATCATAGGATTCCCGTTTTTACATGGGGCAGTTTTGGGATTCTAAGACTATCTTCGTTGATTGATGTACAAAACTTCGTGTTCTTGTCCTCTCAGATCTGACTCTCTGCTTGATGAGTGATGCAGTTTATATGATTTACTTCCAGCGCTGCTCCAGAATACTCTAATCCAAAGCTCGGATGTACTCATCAGTACAAAGAAATTGGCTAGGTACAAATTTTATTC
This sequence comes from Eretmocerus hayati, assembly GCA_029851415.1. Classification (NCBI taxonomy): domain Eukaryota; kingdom Metazoa; phylum Arthropoda; class Insecta; order Hymenoptera; family Aphelinidae; genus Eretmocerus; species Eretmocerus hayati. Next base: position 1,880,812 of record CM056742.1, read on the forward strand.
TGGGTGTTTATTGAAGGGTTAGGGTTTAAGAAGCACACACTATTTTATATAAACGTATTTAAGTTTAATTATGAACCACCTTACACCCGCAGACACTCCTTATAATAATAGTATGTATACAGCACAAAAGATAATACACGGTAAGGCAAAATACACGTATAGCTGGATACGATGTAAGCTGTATGGCTGTAGCAGCTGGACTGAGCGCCGCGAGTTGCGAGAGCCGCGAGCGGCGTCTCGCGTCGGCGCGTGAGCAAGACAGCGAGATAGAAATAGGTAGTGGGGAGCTTCGTCCATACTCCAACACTCCCTCCCGAAGCTTCACAACTTTAACCCTTTCATTTTATGTATACACTCCTTAGAAAAACCACCCGTGAAGATATTCATTGCTCTGTTCTATTCAATTACCTCAAATCAAAATACAAATAAAACATTAGGCGTAATCATTGGGATTCACATCTTATCAGACATAGAAAAGTATCAAGCTTACAATATATTCAAAATTGGAGTATCAAAAGCAAATCTTAAGATGAAATAATCAAGAAAAAAAAATAAGTTATCTTAGTCTCAAAATGTGAGAATGTCACGGCGTCATATTTTGTCTCTGTGTTATGTTCACATCTTGATCTTGATGTTTCATTAGCTTGACGCATCTTGCTGGTGCAGGAGGAGTACAAACACCTGATTATTCAGTAGGCTTGCCTATAACAGAAGAGAAATGTATAAGTGATTCAAGTATATACTTTAATTATTTACTTCCTTTAAACATCCGTATTCATGATAATATTTGTGAGTCGATTATGCACCAGAAATGAGAGAGGCTTGGTGAAAATGTCTGCAATTTGATCTTTAGATCGCACCCATTTGATTGTGACGAAATTTTCTTCAACTAGAGATTTCACATAGTCTTGACGTACACCCACCATATGTCTCAATTTGTTACCACCTTCAGTTTTTGCACTAGCAATGGCTGCCTTATTATCACACCATAAAACCACCGGAAGGAATTTTCTGTCCATTGCTATTTCCAACGAGTTTTCCAAACCCATTGCAGCTTGAACTGCCTCACTCATAGCAACAAATTCTGCTTCGCAGGTTGATAGTGCAACATATGATTGTTTATGCGTTTTCCAAGCCACGGGATCATTAAATATTTTGATTACGAACCCGCAAGTTGTGAGGGAGTTCTTACAGTCTGCGTAGCTTGCATCAGAATAAGCCTGTAGGTCATCACTTTTACCCGTATATCTCAGACCTAAATCTCGTGTTTTCTTTAGATAGCCTAACACCCGTGCTACCATGTCCCAATCTTCAGACGTTGGATTGATCTGGTGCCGACTCAACACATTTACTGCGTAACAGATGTCAGGTCTTGTCGTGTTTGCTAAGTAAAGCAAGGACCCAACCACTTCTCTGAATGGGGTTGTTGGGTTTTGCAGCATTTCATTTGTTTGAGTCTCATCGAGCATTTCCTCCCGAGCCTTTCTCTTTTTATTTGTTACTTGAGTTGTCTCCATAGGAGTTCTCTTGCCATAAAGAGTATCTGATCCAAATTTCTCAATGATTTTATCTACATAAGACGTCTGACTCAAAGTTATCACACCCGCTTGTCTATCTCGTGTCACACCCAAGCCTAGGAATTCTCTAGGTTCACCCATATCAGTCAATTTGAATTTGCTTTCTAATTTAGTCTTTGTCTCTAGAAGTTTCCTAGGACTGTTGCTTGCCATCAGTATGTCGTCAACATATAACAATAGTATTAAAAATTCATCACCTTCTCTCCATGTGAAAATACAAGGTTCTATAACGCTATTCTTCAGACCAATTTCTTCAGCTACTTCTGTGAATTTAATATTCCATCTTTTACCTGCGGTTTTCAACCCGTATAATGCCTTCTTCAGTCTTAATACTTTTCCAGCATCGATAAGATGTGAGAACGGAGTCCCATCTGGAATTTTCATATAGATTTCATCTTCAATCGTGCCATTCAAGTAGGCTGTTTTAACATCTAACTGCACAACATCCAAATTATATTTATTGATGATGGCAAATAAAGCTCGCACAATTGGCATTCTAGAAACTGGGGCATACGTCTCACGTATGTCATATTGGTTCTTGTCCTTAAAACCTCGTACCACCAGTCTGGCCTTGAACTTAATTTTGCCATCAGCATTGATTTTTCGGCACAACACCCATCTAGCATCTAGTTTATTAGGAGTTGTTCCAGTCTCAGATACGAATGGTTCATCTACGATCTCAAATACTTCATTTTCAATCAACGAATTTACCTCTTCATCTATAGCATGTTGCCACTCCACCCTTTCCTCCGTTTGCATAGCTTCCGCATAGGAAGCAGGATCGTTATTATTGTGCGCAAGTAGCGCGTGATAGATTTGATCTTTGTAATCGTCGACAAGCCCATCAGATTCGATCTTGAATTCATACGTGAGAAATACCCTAGATATCTCATCAAACTTTCGACTACTACAAGCTTGACTTTGGATGATTTGAGCATTGTTAGCTGAGCACACCTTTTGTTTCTTTCCAACTGGTCCTCTTGGTCTTCCCCTTTTACGTTTAGGCTGCTGCGCTCCCTCCGTTTGAACAGACTCACCCGTTTCTTCATGATTTTCACCTTGGGGAAGCAAAAATTTACTTTCTTCTATATTACTCTGAGCGAGAAGCTCTCTGTCTTTGTCATTTCCTCTGATTCTATTTTTGTAAACCACCTTTTCATTAAATCTCACATTTCTTCCCTCATAAAATTTTCTAGAGTCAGGTTCCCAAAATTGGTAGCCTGTTCTTGTGTAGCCTACGAGAATGACTTCTCTGGCATTTTGCCCAAATTTTGGACCAGTGTTCCTGTGAATCATCAGGAATGCTAAGCACCCGAACCTTTTGATTTGATTGATGTCGTAACTATAATTTGGAGCAAATACTTCAAGTGGTGCCTTCATGTTGTTGGACTTGTGTGGAACGCGATTGTATACATAAACGGCTGCTCCTAGAGCCAAATCCCACATGTTTTGTGGCAAACCAGAGTCGAATATGTACGACCTCACCCTTTTTTGTACAGTTTGATTGAAGCGCTCTGGCACTCCGTTATGTTGAGGTGTATCTGGACATGCTAATTGTAACTCCGCACCCAGGGATTCTAAAACTTTCACCGTATGACCACCCATGTATTCGCCTCCTTGGTCCACTTTCAGGTAACATACCTTGGCATCTTCCCCCAAGATATTCCGTCCGCTTTTTACGAAAGCTTCAAGACAACGTCCAGTCTCACTTTTGTGTCTCATCGGATAAGCCATAGCTAACCGTGAATAATCGTCAACAAATACAACTATAAAACGATATCCTTTTGGAAACGAGCTGGGACTAATAGGACCCATTACATCGGAATGAATAGTTTGGAGAGGCTGTGATGCTCTGTGTCTCACGCTAGAGTATGGAAGTTTGTTCATTTTTGACATCATACAAATTTCACAGTCTAGTAGATTATTATTGAAAACTGCCTTTTGCAATGATTTAATCTCCGGAAACTTCTTCTGCAGTTTTTTCAAATAGGCTACGGACGCGTATCCCATTTTACAGTGCCATGTGTAAGCCGGATCATTAGTGTTGAACTGATTTGAGTCAGGTTGATCTGGCCCCAATGTGCTGTCTTCTAGTAGAAGATTATCAACCTTTTCGAAATTTCTATCACAAATTGATGCTTCGAAATTAGATACACTCTCTATCTGTGCGTCGGACTGACAAACTTCACCGTGTCTTTGCTCAGAAGCCACTTCTACACTCACTTCCTCTGATTTAGTGTCACCCGTTAAATCTCTCTCGCCCTTTTGAAAATTATATTTGTTCCCTTTCCGAGTTGTCAAGTACGCTTTCCATCCACCCGTTGAACTTCCGTTTAGATGTGATCCGGACTTTTGTGTTTCTAATTCTATCATCCAGAAAGGTTTCTTGTAGATTCCCGACAAAAATGTTTCACTCGATATTGGGTCGTAGATATCTATCCTAGTGTTGTCCAAGTAGATTGCCAACCCTTGATCAGCGAACTTTCTCAGAGAAAGAAGATTTTCAGAGAGATTCTCCGCGTAGACAACGTTATTCAGATCCATGACGCTTCCGTCTTCTAACCTTACACTCATGACACCCACTCCCTCCGTTTTCAAATTCGCTGACTCGTCAGAATTTGCGCATTTGATCATACCTTTACTCTTAGGGTCAAATGATTTGAATATTACTTTTGAATTTGTGATGTGCTCGGTAGCACATGAATCAGTTAGGAATTTGGTCAATGATTTAGTACCTTGTGCAAAAAAATTTCCACCTTCATTCTCATTACCCACGTCAGATGAATAATATGTCTTAGCAACCGTAGGATCAATCTTACCTTTGTTGTTTCGATTCTGTTTCGCAGAATTGTTATTCTTATTCTGCTGATTCGGTTTGTTCTTATCATTGGAATCTTGATTTGAGCTCTGATTGTAATTCTGATTCGAGTTTTGATTTTTGTTATTAGGAAATCTACCCCTCTTCGAGAATCCACCCCTATAGTTGTTGTCACCCTTTCTTTTGAATCCTCCTCTAAACGAAAAACCTCCCTTTCCACCCTTACCGCCTCTGTTGTTAGAATTAAACCTATTATAATTCAAATCATTGTACCTTCCGAAACCTCGGCCTCTGTTGTTGTATGGGTTGGTTTTGAACTTGCCCCGTCCGTTGTCACGCCTTTCAGGACAGTTTCTTGCAACATGCTGAGGTGGGACGAACTTGTTGCAATTGAAGCATTTCTTGAATCCTGTGTTCTTATGAGGACAGTCAGCCTCAACGTGCCCCTTGTCGTCACACCCATAACACCTTACTGTTCCACCCTGCGGTTGTGCAACCATTGCTCCACCAACAACACCCATTGCTTGTCGATTTAGCTCAGCCTGCATAATAAAATCCTTAATTTCACGATACGTCATTCTATTACCAGTTTGATTTTTGGTCCAAAATTCTAAACCTTGAATACTAGGTACGTTAGCCATTACTGCTTTGTACATAAAGTCTCGTTTCTCAGTTTCTTTCAACTTCTCTTTTTCATTTCTCGCTAAATGATTAAATTTTCTAACTACATTCTCAAATTGTGTAATGAATTCTACAGCTTTCTGTTTCTGAGGTCTGTAAATCATGCTGAAAAGCTGTGTTCTGAGTGACATTGAATCAACATTAATTTCACACTCCTTCATCTCTCTCAGTTTGTTCAAGATCTCAATTGGATCTGTAATGTCAGAGACCATTTCATAATATTTTGTACTGATTCGATTTATCAAGATGTCTCGAACTCTGAATTTTTGTTTCTCTATGAGGGATTGATCTAGATTAACACCCTCTTGACTTTCTGGTTTGACAATATGTAATAAGTTATTGGTTCTCAATTCCATTGTAAAGAAATCATAAAAATGCTCAAAATTCAATTCATCGGTCAATTTATAATCCCTTTTCACACCTTCACCCTTTGTACTGAGAGTTAGCTTGATTTCTTCAGAAACTGATTTTAGGCTAGAATTGTTTTTACTATCATTCAGACTTTGTTTGAGTTTATCATCTAACAAAGTATTCAGTTGATCTACCGTAACAAAATTTCTAGAGACAAGATCACCCGTTACCTGGTTTTCACGCGGTCGAGTTTCCGCAAGGGCATCGACATTGACACGTTGCTGTGGTGAAGACGTCATGGCTACTGTTGCAGACTGACCACCCATCGCAGTTTTCTTAGAAGCAAGGTCTGGAGCATCAGCCTTGTCCTGACCGGATGATGCAGTTGATGCAGGTGATGGTACACCCATGGTAGTTCTGAGTTCAGACATGAATAGCCGGAATTCCTCCCTTTGTTGTCTTAGTTGTTCATTCACCCGTTTGTCCTGTGCTTGTAGCTGATTTTGTAACAACTGCTCATATTGGGTTCTCTGCTCTGAGAGAGCCCTCGTCAACTGATCATTTTGCCTCGAGATGTTTTCATTATACACCCCTGACATCTCGAGTAACTTGCCACTTGCAGCATCACAGTTTCTTTTTACCTCTTTGACAAACAAGCTGGCTCGTTCAGCTGAAGGAGAATCAGATTTGTTAGTTCTAGTATAATTTATCAATTTATATGGAGTGTAGACCTTTACGATGTCTTTCACGATTGGCTTTGAAACCGTCGAATCAGAATTATTCTCACAACTCAAATCATCCTTACATCTTGACGGGATAGTTTGTGTCCAAGACTCCGCCCTTTTCACACCTTCTACACCCATTTCAAAATCAGCTTTGTGAACATTTTGGTCTTGTTGACCAAGTTCCTCAATTTCCATTTTGTCTTTGTCTCCGAGGAGTGACACCTCAGGAACAGGAGCTTCAGCGGAGTATGGCTCAGGAATCTCTGTAGAGTTGGCCAAAGCTTTCGGGTCTTTCAGCAGCTCTTCTTCTTGCTCTGGTGACAGCTCAGAATACATATCCATCTTCTGGATCAATTTAGTGTTAAGTACTAGACCCTCTCCTTGAGGAACGCTGTTGAGTGCCGTCTTCAATATCAGAAGTTCATCTACTGACAGGTTCATTTGATCTGTAAAATTAAATTTCAATCACCCTTCTGAACGTTTTAAAGAAGCTCAAGTGTCACGGATCGCACCGCGAGTCACGTTCGACAAGAGCAGATTGATTCAGAAGAGTCCGCACCGCAAGACGATTTCTGAAAGAACCGTTCAATATTACCCCATCCCAAAAGCACCGCAGTTTAGGTGTTGTAATTTTGAACATATGAAGTTTATTACTCATGTTGTCTTGGTGGCTGGTATTTTGCATGATTGAATTCAGTTGATTGTTTGTGAAAGAACACATTTTGCAATCTATATTTTATTGTAATCATATTCACCCTTACGTTCATGCACCCTTAGTCACTACCCGTAACACACCATCACCCTCTGAAACCTCCTTGCACCCATAGTTGACGTCAACCACACCCAAAATCTATCCCGTATTTTAAATATGTGAATTCCACCAAGCAACATGCTTTCAAGAGAATAAATGAAAATACTTTCAATTTTCATTCAAAAGAATTGAATCCAAACAATCACAAGGTCACATTAGACCAAATTGAATTATCAAAACATACCTATGTAATATGGTTGTTCTGACTCAGTAGTGAAAATTACATTTCCACTATCCATGGTGATGTTCACATTTTCATTAGGATGGTTTTGTTCCAATCCCAGCTCCCTTCCAAATTTCTCAAAGAAATCTCGGAGCGTTTCACACTTGTTATCACCTGTTGATAAAATTCAGTATAAATAAATTTTCGTCACCCATTTGCGCAATTTCATATTCTTATGTATTACACACACCGTGACCTCGAGGTTAATACACCCGTGTTAATTCTAACAAGCTTTGTTTGTATTGATTATTTCATGATTATTATGCATGCATTCATCGGAAAGCTGTTAGTCAGAATAATAGTTCTTGATCTCACAATTCCGTAAATCGTTGTTCGATACATATCGTGTGTTTACTAAATTTTGTGTATCCAGCAAGTGAGTAAGGCGGCGCCACCCACTCTCCAGCCAGAATACACACATCGTATTCAAAATTTAATAATAGGCCGATACGTGATCGAGCCTGCATCGCGCATCCTATCGCGGCTCTGCGCATTTTGAATACCGCCAAGAACTTTGCCGAGTTCCGGGAATTTTAAGTTCAACCGTTACACCGCACAAGAGCGCGAACTTGCGCGCGCACACCCGTTAGCAGCATCGAGAATATTCGAGAAAATGGCTGCCGTGCTACTTGTCGTCACCCGTTTGGCGGTCTCGAGTTCCGCGTCCACCCATGCACTCACACCATGATATACTTGCACCCGTTGCGAGACTTCATGATATTTGCGAATTCGATTGCCGCAATATACAAATCACGTATTTCAACCATTAGCACATCGACCGAGCCGAATACAAGTACGTGCGCTATATTCAAAAATTGCTAGGCCCATATCACGCCGTACTCGTTGCTCAAGCTTAGAATATATAACGCGACAAAAAGGTGATACACCTCGGCGATTTCAATGCGCGGGCACTTTGGAGCGTACACAAAATGGCCGCGAGCACGCCACGCACTACACTTCCACTTTCCTACCTGTTGCGTTGTTACTCACCCACTCGGGGATCAACGTCCTGGCTCGACATGCTCTTTATGTAGTGTTGTGTTCCTAACACCCTGCTGGAATGCCGAAGCTCAGCGCACGAGGAGGTGTGGCCGACGATGAAGATGCTGCACACTCACTCGCGCGCGGTTGAAGCGTGCTGGCCCTTAACCTGAAGGGTTAGGGTTTAAGAAGCACACACTATTTTATATAAACGTATTTAAGTTTAATTATGAACCACCTTACACCCGCAGACACTCCTTATAATAATAGTATGTATACAGCACAAAAGATAATACACGGTAAGGCAAAATACACGTATAGCTGGATACGATGTAAGCTGTATGGCTGTAGCAGCTGGACTGAGCGCCGCGAGTTGCGAGAGCCGCGAGCGGCGTCTCGCGTCGGCGCGTGAGCAAGACAGCGAGATAGAAATAGGTAGTGGGGAGCTTCGTCCATTCTCCAACATTTATAATACATTATGAAATCCATTGATAAAATTATTTCAGCTTTAAAATATTTTCTCATCCGTCCAATACCTTTTGAGACCAGAATTAATCGATTTCTGAAGATCTAAGTGTTCTTGATTGATTGATGATACTAACAACGTGTGCGCATTCACTGTTCTTGTGAATAGCAACTGTTTTATACAGGTGGCTGATCAATTTTTACCTTTTGTAGCGATTGGTTGAGGCAAAAGAGTGGAAGTTCGGCCCATGTGAAAGTCTCAATTGGTAATTTTATATAGAAAACATACTCAATATTGCTGGAATCAGTTTCACCTGCTCTTTTCGTGTCATGTTAATAGGCTGAGCTGATGGACTTGAATACTGTCTTCTTCTGAGATTCTATGAAGGAATTAGTCAAGTAAGTAAGCCCTGAAAAGACGCTTCCTTTTAGGAGTAACCGGCTAAACTCTTCCAAACCCTCGAAATTTGGGCTCAAATGATAGGTGGCACATCCAATAATCAATATTGATAAGAAATATTGTTCAAAAATTGGGGCAAGGCATAAATAAATGATAAAAACATGCATTTTTCCGTCCTTTCTTCGGTTTTTCCATCATAAGTCGGATAATATTGGTTTTTCGAGAAAACTTGTTCAGAAGTAATTTGTAGATCTCTAAACTATCTACAAAATTGGTTCATCTACTCTTTCCCGTAAAATGCATCCTTTTGGAGTTATTCTTGATCAAAGTTATAATCGAATTGGTTTAAATAAACTCGCTAAAATTGTTTATAACGGGTTCAAATTATTTTCCCTAGGTAATTGAGTCAATTTTGAGGAGAAAAGGTCTCCTAGTATTTTTTCCTAAATTTGATCGTTTTTGAGTAATGAGAAAAAGCAAATTTCGCGACTTCTGAACCTCAATACAGTGCTTTCATGACAGCACTTTGACTTGGAAGTTGCGAAATCTGCTTTTTCTTATTACTCGAAAACGATCAGATTTAGGAAAAAATACTAAGAGACCTTTTCTTCTCAAAATTGACTCAATTACCGAGGTAACACAATTTGAACCCGTTATAAACAATTTTAGCGAGTTTATTTAAACAAATTTGATTATAACTTTGATCAAGAATAACTCTAAAAGGATGCATTTTACGGGAAAAAGTAAATCAACTCATTTTGTAGATCGTTTAGGGATCTACAAATTATTTCTGAACAAGTTTTCTCGAAAAACCGAAATTTTCCGACTTATAATGGAAAAACCGAGAAAAGGACGGAAAAATGCATGTTTTTATTGTTTATTTATGCCTTGCCCCAATTTTTGAACAATTTTTCATTAATATTGATAATTGGATGTGCCACCTATCATTTGAGCCCAAAACTGGAGGGTTTGAAAGAGTTTAGCCGGTTAGTGAACTAATTCAGGAGCTTACTTCGGCTTACTTACTCGACTAAATGCATTTGCTACTCTCCCCTGAATATTATGTGCGTAAGAGACAACGAAAGCAATGCTCACAACAACTTTCTTAGCTTTACTGTGAGGAAATTTTTTTCGCAGAGAGATTACTATTCAAAATTACCATATCACAGCACTTATATTCATAATAAAACCAAGTTGAAAGTTAAAGAGTTATATCAGAAAGTCCAAATCCAATTAAATTTTTTCCTGAATAATAATCATGAGGGATGCAGTTCGGTCTTGATTAAAAAGAAAGAAATGGAATTGGTAAAAAAAAATTCCGCTTCAACGAAAAGGTTGTATTGAGAAAAAACGATTCAAAATGTGAAAATAATTTTATTCTTTCTCGGCTCCAGCGCATGTTTAGAGAAACTGTATATTGTTTCAAAATTACCCTAGATCATTACATTCTATTTTCTACTACGTTCCATAAAAGCGTGAATTGCCTGATCAAGAATGAGATACATGCGATTAACTTGTGGCACTCAACAAATCCCAAATAATTTATTATTGTTGAAATACCTCATTGATGTTTAATACAAGTTCAGTATACTGCAAAATTTTGATTGAAACACCTCACGTTTTTATGGAATGTAGTACACAATATAATGTGATTATGTACGGTAATCTTGAAATAATGTGAAGCTGCGGTGAAGCCAGGAGGGAATAGAATTATTTTCACATCTTGAGTCGTTTTTCCAATACAACTTTGTTGATGGGGCGGAGATTAAAAATTTTTCTTCCTCAATTTTATCAATATTAGTCCCGATTCAGCTAGACGCTCCCTCTGGAACCCTAAATTCTCGCCTAAATCACATATCATTAATTTTCAGTCTAGTTACGATCTCTTACCATTCGGTATGAATCGGAACCCCTCACTTTTGCTTTTCCCACTTCGCTCTCCACCGAAGCTCGAAAACGAGTCAAATCACCGGCTAAGGAAGTCTCTGCTTAAGGAAAAAGATCAGCCCAGTCACGATCGGAATCAGATATTTTTTTTTACGAGGGCGTGCACGAAGGTGGGTATGAATGCCTTAGCGAGTTCCCAGCAACGAGAATGGCAAATGGCCTCGACCACGGAGATGGGATACCCTCTTTGCTTTTGTGTTTTACTTGCTTGGGATCGTCACACCCCCGCTCGCGTGGACATCGAGTGACACGAGAACAAGGCGAGCCCCGATCTTCGATAAAACACCGAATGCCTCTCGCCGCCATTCAAAAGCCATTGCCCATTCATGAGATTCGGACTATTACTCGGTAACTACCCCCGAACAAAACTTCATCTTAGGATTTAATGTAAGCATTGACGACGAGGACGTCAGTTGCCACTCGCCGCTTCTTAGCGACAAAAGTTATCTATAAATCGTTGGTAGAGATTGACGCGCGAATAGGCGATTACATTTGTTATTTTTTGATGTTGTCGTGAGGCGTTATGACTGGTGTGTGGACTTTTCAATATAGATACATCTCCGAGCTGGGAATAGATTTGACCAAAGCCACACGTTTTGAGCAAGCATCCATTCCGTGATTGTAGATACAGCAAATACCCACGTATAGCATTGGATCTTTTTCAGCCACCAGTGGATGAATATTCAGTCCCTCATTGTCATTCCAGGACTTGTTATATTTGAATAGGTGATATTTGAATTTTGAGCTGAAAAAACATGTAATACTTGATCTCTTTCTGTAAACATCAAATATGCAACGCATAGTCACCTATTGAAACTGAAAAACTTTTGGAGTTATTGCGTATCATCATCTGAACTGCCGTGGATAACTCACCACTTTTCGCTAATCCCAAGACTATCGGTGATGAACGAGAATAACTTGCCCGTGGGTACTTTCTGACTTACAAATTGTCACATTGTCGTCCACAAAAATCTCAAAATCTTTTCCGATTTTGGCTAAACGAAGAGATATCCAGGCCAAGTTAGATGATTACAAAATCTGGATAACTCACCATTTAGCCCAAATTGGAAACGATTTTGAGATTTTTGTGAACAAAAATCAGCTTGCACGGAGATAGCATCGCCTCAAATGAAAGAATCTATCAAATTGAAAATTCTTCAAAAATTTCATACCCATGGCTTCGAAACTCGTATTCCTTTAAGAATGAGTTGAGCTCAATCGGCTCTCAATATTCATAGACATTTCTTTTCATCCTTTTGATCATCAAAAGACCCTGATCTGGAACCTATAATATTAAACTTTGAAAGGCAGATCGATTGTGAAGAAAATTCTTCAAAAAATGTGTGCAGATAGCCTTGAAAGTCGTATTTCTCTTCAAAAAAGAACTAGAACTCTAAGACGCGCGCGTTGCGCGCGAATGGTTATGATGACTTACAATTCTGGAACATACGGCAAAAGCTATTGTGTTTAGGAAAAAATTATGCAGCTATGTATGGTACCAGAAAGGAGCAAATATGATATAGTATAGAAATATAGAATGGAAATGTCATTCATCTATATGTTTATCTATCTAACATGCCTCGAAATCCAGACTCATGAATTGCTGATTCAAAAATTCACGACTGTCTGAGGGATTTCTCGAATAATCTCAAAAAACTATTCAATCTACGAAGTGCGCGCGCTTCGCGCGCATGGTTCAACCGCCCGTATGGTGTGGGGTCAAAAAACTATCCAGTTTTTATAAAATATCATTGAGGGTGAACATCAAGGAACGGAGATCATTTTGAGAACTGGAGAATTGAACTCAAATCCAAAATCAATGATTTGGATTTACGCAACGTTTGTGCATGAAAATTTCAATTTTCACGTGAAATATGTGGGTTTCCAATTCGATTGAAATTTTCAAGGGTTTTTACTCATTTTTGGATGGAGACATATTTCTCTCCTCCTCCTCCTTCTCCTCTAAGTCGGCTGTAAAAGAGAAGAAGGAAGCATTTTCCAAGGATATGCACAAAGATCAGCCAATCAGCCTTTGTACAGCGAGAATTTCTTAAATGCTTCCGTAGAAATCTTTTTAGTCCACAAGTGAAAAATTTTCGGTCGATTATTTGAAATTCAAACTATCATCATCCAGAAATGAGGAAGTTATTGAACCTCCTACAATTTGAAAAAATACATTATTCACAAATGAAAAATTCTTCAATCCATTCGATCCAATTCAGTGCTATCAACCAACTAAAGAGTTGTTTTACGCATTAGAACTTGAAGAATTATATTCACAAATCAAAAACTTTTTTTAAAATGATGTCAGGATATTCAACATTCACAAAGAAAATTTTAGTTGATCTACCTTAATCACGAAATTGTATACATGCAATTCAAGAATTATGATGAAACATTCATCATTCACGAAAAAATTCTAGTTTATCTACCCCATCAAAGAACAGTATGGATGCAATTATTAAGTTTGTATGGATTATTTTGAGAATTTAGATAAGCGTTTCTGAAATCTTTTCGATCGTTGAAGGAAGATGAAACATCAGAAAATAAATCTCCAAATGATTACCCATTATTACACGGGATATCCAATATTCCTGTTGTCGGTCACGCAGCAATCTACTTTCCTATCACTCTTTTATATAGCGCGCGATCCGATTAATACATGCAGGTGTAATAAAACCCGATATGATGCGCAAGCGCGACGATCACCTGCTCAATGTTGACAACGAAGCAGACGGAACTGGACAGAACGCTACAGTGCGTGAGTTCAGATGCTTGAATCATTACTTTTCTTTCGATAAATTGGAAATAATCAACAGATATGATAGTTCGGCTATGTTGATCGCATGATTGGATACTTTCAACTATATTGATATTGATCCACCTATAAATACATTCAAATGATCCAATATGATTAATCCATAGCAACACACATTGAGACGACTCGTAAGTGGCGCGCAAAATCTCGATCGGAACGCTTCGAATCTCGAATATCGAAGTTATCCATTAATAATATAAGATGAGCATGATCGCGATATTTGGCTCTCAAAATTCTTGGAAGAGCTTCTGAATTCTCTCGATCATCGAATAACCGTATTCCGATGCCTATGATGTGGAAACTTCAATGGGCAAATCGATTAGATTGAAAATACTTCAAAAATTCCAAATCGATGGATTCAAAACTTCTACTTCTTTCATAATGGAATTATTCTTGTAATCGATCCTCGAGACCTCGAGACCAGGATCGATTACAAGAATAATTCCACGACGACCGTTATAAAACCTGAGGACGAGTCAAGAAATTAATCAATTCTACTTCTTTTGTGAGTGAGTAGGACTGGATCGCATCAAATGGCTCTCGAAAATGATGGACGGTTTCCTCATCCCTCTTACCATTGGAATACCTCATTGTGGTGCATATAAAATTAAATTTCTTCGCGGCAAATCGATTGGATTGAAATTCTTTCAAACATTCCATAACAATGGCCTCGGAAGTAGTATTTTTTTCATAAAAGAATGTACTCGATCCCATTATTTGGCTCACAGAATTGATAGACCCCTTTTTCGAGCGTCTCGGAACAATTTTCTTGAAGTCATACGAGCGATCCACCTGTTCTCGAACATCATAGGAAGGTATCTTGATGATCAAAATAATGAAAAAAAAAAACTCGATGAATTTTGAAAGCCAAATTATGCGATGCGTCTCGTTTCTTTTTGATGAAAAATACGAGTTCCGAGGCCATTTTTTCACAAGTGGATGAATATTCAGTCCCTCATTGTCATTCCAGGACTTGTTATATTTGAATAGGTGATAATTGAATTTTGAGCTGAAAAAACATGTAATACTTGATTTCTTTCTGTAAACATCAAATATGCAACGCATAGTCACCTATTGAAACTGAAAAACTTTTGGAGTTATTTTTCATAATACACTTAATAACAAGAAGTTTAGGAATGATCAGGATCAATCATTCCCGCTTTTTTGCTTCACATTATCCTCGTTTACATCATTCTGAAATAGTTGGTCATGCTCCAAAAGTACTCAGGTTTTGAATGATTCCTGTGTTCTCGGTTTTTCATTCATTTCGTTGCGAGTTGGACTTGTAATGATGCTTTTAGCACCCATTTTCGCCTCAACGAGTGATTTACTGAGACTGCTGAAATTAATGATCCAACGCGACCTTCACATTAATAGATCCTTGAAAAGATCAGCAGTAGCTCGCTTTTGGGTCATAATTGAATTTGGCGAGGAATTTGGAGATACCAAGGAGGGGAAAAGTAGTTCATTGTAGCATTTTCTACATCGATCTCTAGAGAGTGTTTGGACTTCAAGTTGGAGTCTCTCAGGATAGGAAATTATGGTATTGAAACGAGTATTGGAAAGTTACAATGATCTCGCAAAACATACAGATATTTTCTACCATCTTACACTAATAGTAATGGACTCTCCATTACAAATTTTTCAGTAAGATACCGTTTAATAAGCGAGCGTACAATGTAGATCCTACATTAATAAAACTGGCCAAATAATCTTGAACGGTGTCAATCGTTTTTTTATGACCGATCTCAGTCCAATAAGCCGCTAAGCCTATCAATCAAATGATTTCATTCGAAATAATGCCATTAAACGGCGACTGAATGCACGAAACACAAATGGGCTCACAGGGCTGGAGGAATCGGGGTAAATGCGAGGAATGAAAATAGAGGGTCGACAGAGCATCAGAGCGCGTGAATCAAACAGACGAGGCAAAGCTGGTGAACTGATGCGAAGACCACCCCTCATCATCAAGGGGCTCGAGAAAGAGTGTCTCTCTCCCTCTTTCTCTCATCAAGGGCTGGTAATTCGATAAAAGCGCGCATCGGTACGTACGTACACTGAATTCGTCGAGTACGGTGGCGGCGCGGGAGCACTTCACGAAATCGAGAAAGCGAGTCGCATCGCATCAGAGTTGATGAGAGCAGGGGCGATCCAGCGAATTTTTCCCACAACCTACAAAAGCCCCAAAAGACATGCGGGCCCGAGGTTGCTTTTTGTGCTGTCTGCTTTTACGCGTTTACAAGTACTTGTAACTTGTACGCACTGCACTCTACTCATTCTTTTGCACAAGGTAGTGGCCTACTCATCCTTGGCAGCGTCATCGTCATCATCTGGACTTCGAGTGGGGCCCCGTACTGTTTTGTATTTCATCGGCGCATCGGGTTCTCGAGAAGAGCGATACACTTGTATGTTATGAGGGTAGCTTAGCTGCTGCTGAGATTGGGCCCAAATATTTATATCGAGTGGCCACCCGTCAGCGACCTGTCGTCTGATTTTGCGACTATGCGACACCTCGACGCAATGGAGAGCCACTTGTCGCCTATTGTAGACGCAGTCGGAAAGTACAGCTTGATGGGGAGTGTGCGAGATAGGGGTCGATTAGCCCGGAGGCTGATTTCTCGAGTGAATAGGCAAATCTACATCTTAGTATTAATTTTATTGCATGTCAACACTCCATCGGCTGCACCATGCTTAGAACAATTTTGACTCTAATATGCTTGAACCCGGCAAAATTCATTCCATCTCTGTGGTGTTTCCGAGCGATTCACGTTCCCTCCTGAACCTGAGTTTTCGAGTGAGTTTTGACCGTAGAGAATGATATTTTACGTCCAACACAGTAAGATGAGTAGTTTTTTTACCATACATTTCGGGATATATTTGTAACAGAAATAACAAGCTCTTGGCACCACTGTGCTTATTTGAAAATTGTTGAGATACGCGCGAATTTTCCAGGCGAAAACTATTCACGCAATATTTGTATCCGCAAGATTTGAACACTTTCAAAACTTCCCACAAATCTCTTGCCTTTGTAGGAATTGCTCTCCGGAGATTTCTCCACGATGTGTAGAAATTTTGTGTCGTCATTTTTTCGACATCTTGTCCTCGAATAACAAGCGGGGTCTGGCACAAGATTCTTATAGTATACATAGTTTGGCACTAACTAGAAGACTCGCCAGAAAATAAAGAATCAGAGTAATGGTTCTCCTGATCAAAGATACAAGCACTGAGATTCAGCATCACTCACGTAGGCCCATATTAAAAAGTGATGTTTGTGGGTAATTTTGCCAACTGAAAAAAGACGTGGTATGCAAGGCTATACGCTCCGTCTATACCAAAACGCTTGTCCTCAATGCTCGAACATGGTCCAAATAGTGCCAAGATTCTGTCTCAAATATAGCTTAGCGCCTACCTATTCACTAATGGTCTCAGAATCATGGAATGGTATGCTTTTCGTAACAGTAAGTGGTTGATATTCAGTACCATCGGCAGCATTCTTCAGCGTGTAACTCAGAAGACCCTATCATAAAAAATTTTTGTAAAGCATCAAACACCATTCCATTATACCACACTATCACAAAACGAGATGTAGATAGGTGTGCCTATCGATAAAGAAGTTTGAGGGAAGTGTTTCCAATGGGAATCCGTGATTACACAGCATCACCCAAAAGACCTATTCTCTTTTCCCCATCGGAACCACAAAAAATTCATCGTCTGAGTGTAACCAACATAATGCTCCAAGCCGGATGTATGTGCCTAATCGTAGAGGGAAACTAATCGCAACTCTAACGCGAGAAAAGTGTTGCGTGAATCGGTTGGAAAAGACAATGAAATTGATGGCACATCGCAATATAGACGGATGGCTCTTTCATTTGTTTTTTGAAAGTTGGTTTTCACAGTGATGGATGATAGAGATGAATGTGTCTTTTGAATTTCGGCCCTGAGGATCCTGGAAATCCACTTATAAGGTAAGATTTCATAAGATCACCACGTTTTTGGAGTACGTGAGCATACGCTTGTCACCCGAGGATGGGATTCTGGTTGGATATGGTCCTGGGCATCTGTACTGACAAAATCTGACAGTAATTATAATTGTAAACTCTGAAACTTTCCAATTTTATTCGAAAAAGTGCTCCTCTCCGAAATTTTCTAGTCTTCTATCCTCGATAACTCAGAAGGAATGCATTTTATCGCAAAAAGTGTAGAGCAACCTTTCGCAGATCTTTGAAAAATGATCAAGAAAGATTTCTATACTTTTTCCCGTATAAGCCGTTCCATTCCCGTAATGAGAGTATTTTCATATTTTTGCTTTCTCTAAAGAGAAAGCTTTGTTTTCACCCCAACGAAAATTTGATCAAATTTTTCATTAAAACCAACATATTATTCAACAAAATTCCTTTTATCTAAAAAAGCCAAAGACCATTCTCTTCCTCTCGCCGAAATCTATCAAATGTAGGTAACACTTTTCCTCCTGATTCCCTTCCAAACCCGTCAGAGACTCATCTTTGCACCCCTTTTTCCGTGTATGTGTGTGTGTGTGTGTGTGTGTTGTTTTCTATCGGACACGCTTTCTCTTTTACTATTCGCCTTATCAACTTTTGGCTTTCTACAAGTTGTAGAGAATCCAATTTCTGAGAGCCCAGTGATTTGGCACCTTTCGGCTCCCAGTCAAATTTGATCCATGGGCTTTTTGAACAAAAAGTGCTCAAATTTCAACTTTTAATACATAAATATCTTTTTCCCACACACTCTCACAACAAATTGAGTCACCTAAACTATGATTTTTTCTGCGAGATCTATCGATTGGTTAATACCGAAATTTCATTTGATCTCTATAGATCTCAAATTTTCAAAAAAATCAAAATTTTCACCAAAAATTTTTTTTTGAGCCTTTTTAAACCTACCGCATCCAAATTCTGTCTCAACCAACTAATAGATATCATCGAAAAAACCTAAGACTAGATGGCTCAAATCCTTCTAAAAAGCTCCCTCCAAAAAATAATTCAAAAAATAAAGGAAAATTTCCCTTAATATTCAATTTTTCCTCCTACCTTACTTCATGACTCATTTATCTCAATCTTGATGACTTAAACTATGATTTTTTCTGCGAGATCTATCGATTGGTTAATACCGAAATTCCATTTAATCTCTACAGATCTCAAATTTTCAAAAAAATCAAAATTTTCACCAAAAATTTTTTTTTGAGCCTTTTTAAACCTACCGCATCCAAATTCTGTCTCAACCAACTAATAGATATCATCGAAAAAACCTAAGACTAGATGGCTCAAATCCTTCTAAAAAGCTCCCTCCAAAAAATAATTCAAAAAAAAGGAAAATTTCCCTTAATATTCAATTTTTCCTCCTACCTTCCTTCATGACTCATTTATCTCAATCTTAATGACCTAAACTATGATTTTTCCTGCGAGATCTATCGAATGATGATGGTCTGTTTATTCTAATTATCATCATATGACGCTTGGAGAAAGCTTTCTGCTAATCACTTTTAGCAGCGTTTTTTGTTATTATTCTCGGTTTTGGTTCCATAACTCGAAGGAATTGCACTTTACTGCAAAACATTTTCAGGTCTTTTTTGTAGATCTCGGAAAAACCAACAAAAAAGGTATCTGCACATTTTTTCGTATAAAAAGTTCCACTTGTGTAGTTGTGTAATGAGAGTATATTCGTACTTTCGTGTTATTTTTCACGGTTTTGGCCCCCTACCTCGGCGGGAACGCATTTGATAGAAAAGTGTGTGGATCAATTTCTCAAAGATCTTGAGGAGATACACTTTTTGTTCGACACACTCTTGAATAGAAAGCATCATGTCAACGTTACTGAAATATCTTTCTCCAGGATTACCGTAGAGTTGAAATTGTGAGAAGTGACCAAAGGAACCCACACAGCATGGGAATATTTCAAGAAAATATTTCACTGGAATATTTCAATGGAATCTTTCAGAAATCTTCCAGGAATATTTCAGAAAATATTTCATAATATTCCGTTGGAATATTCCATAGCAATCCCCCAGGAAGCTCCCAGAAATATTTCATGAAATATTACGAACAATCTTTCAGAAACCTTACGCTGAAAGATTTCTGAAAGGTTTCTGAAAGATTTCAGTGCAACATTCCAAGAGTTTGGCTTGGAAATATTTCTGCAATGTTGCACGACACTTTTCCAGCAACCTTGCACTGGAAGGTCTTTGGGAGGTCTTTGGGAGCTTCCTGGAAGATTTTTGAGAGGTTTCTGAGAGCTTCCTCGATAAGATTTCAGTGCAATATTTGCAAAACATTATCTTCAAACATTCTTGCAATATTCCTGACAATCTTTCAGCAATATTGATTCGGAGAAATTCTGAAGAGGTTTTCCAATATATAGTACTTTGAAAAATTTTTGCAATATCCCAAAAGTATGGCTCAGAAATCTTCCAGGAATATTTCAGGAAATGTTTCATAATATTCCGTTGGAATATTCCATAGCAATCCCCCAGGAAGCTCCCAGAAATATTTCATGAAATATTACGAACAATCTTTCAGAAACCTTACGCTGAAAGATTTCTGAAAGGTTTCTGAAAGATTTCAGTGCAACATTCCAAGAGTTTGGCTTGGAAATATTTCTGCAATGTTGCACGACACTTTTCCAGCAACCTTGCACTGGAAGGTCTTTGGGAGCTTCCTGGAAGATTTTTGAGAGGTTTCTGAGAGCTTCCTCGATAAGATTTCAGTGCAATATTTGCAAAACATCATCTTCAAACATTCTTGCAATATTCCTGACAATCTTTCAGCAATATTGATTCGGAGAAATTCTGAAGAGGTTTTCCAATATATAGTCCTTTGAAAAATTTTTGCAATATCCCAAAAGTATGGCTTTCATATATTTCATGAATTGACAATTTCTCAGCAATTGTGATGGAGAAAATTCTTGAAAGATTTCTAAAAGCTTTCTGAAAGATTCCAGTGCAATATTCTAGCGATATTACTTGAAAATATCCCTGCAATATTCTACAAACAACATTCCAGCAATCCTGGTCCGGAAGATTTTTGGAAGATTCCTGAAAGATTCCAGTGTAATATTGCAAAAAAATGACTTTTGAATATTTCTGCAATATTGCACGACAACATCCGAGCAATCTTGCATCGGAAGATTTTCGATAAAGTTCCTGAAAGCTTTCTGGAACACTGTTGATCGGTACCTGAGTGCTCTTCCAAAGATCCCAGTGCAATACTCCAAAAACATCTTATTATGCCTGCGATGATTCACTGGCAGTCTGTCTTCAATTTCCTCCCAATAAAATATTCGGGCCAAGTTCGTGGAGGTTTGCTGAAAGATTCCAGTGGATCTTCCAAAAGTAGTATTCCGAAGTTGTTCTCAAAAATTTCATTGTAAATATTCCAGCAATCTTATTCCGAACGATTTTTGAATGCTTTCTGACAGATTTCAGTGGAATATAATGTTTCGTGAATCTCATCATCTCCATATATTCCTGCTGTACTGTGAGAATCTTTGGGAAGATACCAGAAAGGTTATCCAGTGCGATATGCAATTGATATTTCTGGAAGATTTCAGTGCAATATTCCATAAATATCTTTCTGAAATATTTGTGCAATATCTGGTTGAGTCCAGATCACATATGCCTCCACGATATGCTCAGGTTATCAAGTGATCTGGATTCTCAGGCTCTTGAACAATAACCGAAATTATTAATAACCGTATGGAGGCTTAGAATGGAAGTCCTGAAAGGTCGATCCTCTTCAAGCTCAGAAGGGTATTTCTGAGACGAAAATGCATCGCTATAATTGGATTTCAAGGTGCTGAATTTATCCAACTATATACTGTGGCTCCGCGAGGGTTAGTTCATCATTCATTAGCCAGACATCTTGAGTATTCCAAAATTCTTCTAATGAGCAAATTTGGCGTTATTGGGATCTTTTACTAATTCGATCCTCTGGTGAATAATTCTCGAGGATCTTGTCCTGGGAAGCCACTCGAAGCTGGTCAGGTCAGGTTAGCAAGTCAGTGCCATCAATTCAGTCAGTGCAGTCAGTGCCAGTCAGTGCCGTGCAGCATCGTGCGGGATCAATCTCTGCACGCCGAGCTGAATATCTTCAACTTGTGTTCTTCGTGGCGAGTCGTGTATAAAGGGAATTTCCATGTATTTCCCAACGTTTCCTTGTTACTCATCTCGTAGTGATGAATCAAGTATTGTCAACCTTATGGAAAACTTTACGAACTTGCGGTCTTACAGTTTTCAAGTGACCGGCATGAGCAACCATAACCTATGCCCTCGTTGTCGGAACTTTCTTAACCCATAGAGCTGATCTGTATTCGTTGCTGATACCTTGTAGATCAGATGAGTATTTCTGCCCAATAATCTTTTTGAGTGCTAGTGAGCAAAGAGCTAGACACTTTGTGTTCAGTCAAAGATATATTTGCAGGAAAATGGGTGCGAGCAAATGGACGAAATGCTATTTAAAGCAGGATCACTGATGACATCATCATTTGTCACTGTAAGATAGAGATAAACCATCAATTATGATGAGAACAATTATCTCAACATATACAAGCTACCCACACATCTTCTGCAACTCTTCATCCCATATCTGTAGGTGAGATTCTATCCTCAACTAGATGGTGATTGTAGGATTCTGTAGACACGAGTCGTACACATTACTTCTCCAAGTCAAACCAATTGGCGGGAACAGGTTTTCATCCAGTTCTTGAATATTTCAATCTACATATTAGGTACATGACAATGGTCATCAAGAATGGCGATTGCATAGACATTCTTAAGCGTTCGTTGACAGTATTTGTAATGAAACAAAGAGACATCTCTTGATCTTTATACCCAGGCTATGTTCAAGGTCCTTCCTTGATGGACGTATTGGATAACCAACCAATGGGATTCTGATATCAGTAACTGTATCAATTGAACACCCTATGAGAGCTTGGAGTATTTCAGCCATCAGACTAAGTAAAACATTAGGTAACCATACAATCCTTTGGATGGAAACGAAGTAGAGTTTTGGAGATCATAACTTTCAAATTTCAACTTAATATGACCATGAACAGACAACTTTTCTAAGAGAATATTTACAAGAATCGAATGGAAAAATTCCTCATCAAACAAAATTATATTAGAGACTTTGCTGTGAAACTCTGCATTGGTTTCTCGTCTCACTTTTGAACCCTCCATACAGTTATGAATCCTCCATCTATCCCACGTGGAATTCTGGTTTGTTTTGTTGAAGCTGATCTCATCAAATTCTTCATTGAGGATGAGATGAACGAATCCAAAGTAAGATTAGTTTTCAGAGAAAATGACTCTATTACCGTGCACTAATATTTCCATTTAATAAAGAAAAGTTTTGTTTGAACCGAGGTTGTCAGTCCTACCAATTTGAACAATGAATTAGTTCTGAACTAATGAAAGCACACTGTGAATACACTTTACATTGTTCATTCTACTCAGATGACAACTGTTGAGTTGAGAACAAAATTAGGTGTTACTCGCTGGCTCTTGTTTCAGATCAGACATGAGATGATACTTCTCACTCAGAGGTCTTTCTAGCCCGGTTCCTCAAGGAAACTACAATAAATTTACTACTAAGCTATTGGTAGGAGATTTCAGGAAACATAACTCTACTGTGAGGAATCCCATGAAATTTTTCAGGAACCCAGATGGAACATGATTGAATCTTCAGAGAAAAAGGAAACTTGGGAGACATTCGAACAATACGCTGATTTCTCACTTGTCTCCAATTTGGAGTAACCAAACGTCCCTTTTTTTCGAATGCTATTTTTTTGAGCCTCTGATGGTAAGTTTAGCGTGAGTTCTGGAAAGAGTTTTTCAACGAGATTCTGTATTATCTCCAACTGGTATCTTTGGATATTACCTTATTTAATTTATGACCTAGTTTAGGTTATAACCTGAAAACATCTGGGATTTCCTGTAAAAAATTTATCTGTGAGTGAGTAAAAGTTCTTCCAATTCGTACAAGTTCCAGAATCTTTACATCCTTTTGTCTGCAAAAAACTATACTGAATATCATTGAATGTTTTCGAAGTATTTCAGAAAAAAGAGACTACAGTAAGAGACCCCGGGCAATCTGCCAAGAATCCAGATGGAATGTACCTATATAGTAATCAACCTGAAATATTTTAGAAATATTGTCAGAAATCTTTTATGAAAGATTCCAAAAATCTTTCACCAAAGATTCCAGAGATATTTCCAACCACAGACATAGTACTGCCAGGAATCTTTCATGAGATATTTCAGAAATATTTCATGGATGATTCCAGGAATATTCCCGACCGCGGACATAACTATATTCCCGAGAGGTTTCAATGAAATCTTCCAGAGATCTTTCATTGAAAGATTCCTGGAAGATTCCTGGCAATGTTACAGAAACGTTCCAGTGAAATATTTCAATGTAATATTTCTGGAAGATTTCTGCAAGATTCCCTGGAATCTTCCCATGAAAGCTTCCAGGAAGATTCCCAGCCGCGGACATAACTATATTCCAGGAATATTCCAGAGTAATATTTTTGGAATATTCCAATCTTTCAATGTAATATTCCTGGAATATTCCTGAAAGATTCCCATGCTGTGTGGGAATATGGGTTACTGTACACTCAGAACGTTTTATGAACTTCCTCAACTGAATTCAATTTTTCGATGAGACTGATATAAGTAACTCCGAAACTTAGCGATTAGCTACTAATAACGGTGGAACCTGTCTAGACTTAGCTAAGTAGTTTTCAAAAACCTGTAGCATCTAAAGAACCCCGCACAAAATCCATTGCTTGTGGCTCCGGGTGAATATTGACAAAACTTGGGGAGATGATAGATTGAAATGTGCAGATCAATGTTTAAATGGGACGCTAAGAGAAATAATGGACCGATTTTGAGATATTTCCCGAAGGAAATAGCCAGCTTTTGAGGTTGCGGGTGCTTGTTTTGGATCGATATTCGAATACTCTCTTAGCCGTGCCAGCATTATTTCACAAGGGCTTGCTCTACCTCGTAGCTCAGATCAAGCGTGCATGGGTATGAGCAACCTGGGGACTGGAATCATTGAGATCCTGGTCAAATAATTGGAAGATATTGCTGTATCGATGTTTTACATAGAGCTAATATCACATAATACCGATAACAAATCGGTGATAATGATGGACAAGATCTAGACAATCCAGACGTAATTTCAGGAATCACTGCAGAGCAGAGCGTTAATTAGTCGTGACGCGATGAATATCACGCATCGTTCATCCATCGTTATACAGCCACGAATCTCTCATCGAACACATTCGAGAGATATTTACGTTGCGCAGACCTGTAGTTCGTACTCGTCCCTTCATTTACATGAAATCATTCATTCATTGCGCCCATTTGAGAGCTGTAGAACGACAGATTTTTGATGCAACAAAATGATTTCATGTAAATCGAGGGACGAGTACAAAGTACAGGTCTGCGCGCCGTAAATACCTCACGAATGTATTCGATGAAAGATTTGTGGCTGTATAACGATGGATGAACGATGCGTGATATTCATACGTAACGAGTAATTAACGCGATGCTCTGCAATGATTCCTGAAATGACGTCTGGATTGTCTAGATCTTGCCCATCATTATCACCGATGTTTTATCGGTGTTATGTGATTTTAGCTCTGTGTAAAACATCGATACGGCAATATTGTCCAATTGTTCGACCAGGACCTCAATAAGTACGGATACAAGATCGCTCAGACACATGCACGCTTGATCTGAGCTATGAGGTAGAACAAGCTATTGAAACATAATCCTGGCACGGCAAACAGAGTATTCGAATACCCCCCCCCCCCTTATTCACTTTTTTTTTCAAAAGTAAAACTAGATGAGTATGAGGTTTAAAAAAGAACCATTCATCTCCAGTACATCAAAACTTCGAATTCTATACGACATGGTTTAAACTCTTGGAAGGAATGAGATCTAAGAAAACCATGTCGAGTATTTTTTGAGCCGATTTGTCACGATCAACATATCATCACAGATAGAGACTAGAGCCACTTTCCTCCAATCAAATCTCTCTTTCAATTCATTCTTATGGTGGTGGTTTGACAATTTCTTACTAGCTAATTGTCGCTGAAATGACCCGGAGTTTAGGTGAGTAGAAGAGGTATAGGGGAATATCGGAATAGAGAAAATATAACTTTATAGCCGCCGCGGCTTTAATGGAGCACATTGCGGGCGATCTATGCGGCCGTCAAGAATGCGTATGCACTTCGTTGCGTAATCTACTAGAGTATGATATGAGATTTTAGTGAATCATCATGAACACCAAATTAAACTCAGTTATATTTTCTCTATTTCGATATTCCCCTGTATTTCTTTTGCTCACCTAAACTTCAGGTCATTTCATCGACAATTAGCTAGTGAGAAATTGTCAAACCACCAGCATTAGGATGAATTGAAAGAGAGATTTGATTGGAGGAAAGTGGCTCTAGTCTCTACCAGTGATGATATGTTGATTGTGACAAATCGGCTCAAAAAATACTCGACATGGTTTTTTTAGATCTCATTCCTTCCAAGAGTTTAAACCATGTCGTATAAAATTCGAAGTGGAAGTGAATAGTTCTCTTCTAAACCTCATACTCGCCTAGTTTTACTTTTGAAAAAAGAGTGAATTAGACACTTTCCGAATTTATACACTGGTGGACACAAAACTTATGATTTATAATTGTCTGTCACACATCGGCAGGTATGAGATTCTATGCTAGGTATTTCTGATCACACTAGAAACAGCTGATACACGCAGAGGCACAGAGTCGATGCAACAGATGGACAACACCCGCATCATTGGTTATACACTAGGGTGGGCCGAAAGATGACTTTTTTTGAGAATCGATACCGGCTAGTGCGCAAAAGTTAGGTTTCTATATGTAGATGGGAAAAAATTTTGCTGGGCGCTGAGAAATGAGATTTTAGGTTCGAGCAAGAGCCATCAAGCTTTCATCAACATTAACGTAGATTTAAATAGGAATGTGCCTGATTCGGCACTTTTTACTTCCTAACTTTGCTCGTATTTCTGGTGCATCTCAACATTTTTGAACGTACTTTAGCTCATTTTGAAGCTTGTTCCAAAACCTACAAAATGAGCTAAAGTACGTCCAATTTCGATCAACCCGAGCCAATCTATCTCAACTTTTCCATTTCGAGTTTTGAAAGGAGTGAGGCGGGAGGGGGGAGTCGCTTATTTTCGAATTTTTCAAAACTAATCACTTTTTAGAGAAATTGAGATAGATTGGCTCGGGTTGATTGAAATTGGACGTACTTTAGCTCATTTTATAGGTTTTGGAACAAGCTTCAAAATGAGCTAAAGTACGTTGAAAAATGTTTAGATGCACCAGAAATACAAGCAAAGTTTGAAGGGAGAATCGCCCCATTTTTGGGTTTTTTAATAATGATTACTTTTTGGGAAAGTTGAGATAGATTGGCTTGGATTAGTCGAAATTGGATGTACTTTAGCTCATTTTGTGGGTTTTGGAACAAGCTTTAAAATGAGCTAAAGTACGTTCAAAAATGTTCAGCTGCACCAGAAATACAAGCAAAGTTAGGAAGAAAAAAGTGCCGAATTAGGCAC
The DNA here is from genome assembly GCA_029851415.1 of Eretmocerus hayati. Taxonomy (NCBI): domain Eukaryota; kingdom Metazoa; phylum Arthropoda; class Insecta; order Hymenoptera; family Aphelinidae; genus Eretmocerus; species Eretmocerus hayati. Next base: position 1,908,222 of record CM056742.1, read on the forward strand.
ATTCCTATCAAAAGGCGCGGTAGCACCTTGCTGGCAAGTATATGAAAGAGAACATGTGAGAAAGAGAGAGAGAGCGTGCGCAAGGCCGCCGTGCCTTATATACGCTGAGTTGGGCCGTTTTAACCTCACGCATTTTTTCGAACTTACTTATTTCATGCTTTTCTCGGTTCAGGGGGTCTCAATCCCTCTGAACCCGTTATTTCGGTCCTCAACAAGGATATTGTCAAGTCATTTCGCCGCTGACAGCGTGTAGTGCCAAAATATCTTACTCACTAATTTCGACCCTTCCCAATGTTTTCGCGTCAAGATTTTCATTTCCAGCCGCGTCAAGACACTCGAAGTCGAACACAATCGATTGTTTATGTCGACCACGCGGGATGGTCGACTTCGAGACGGGTGTTATTTTGATGCAGCCGCGTGTGTATTAGCAGACGGCGTTTCTAGCATTCCGTTTGAACTGTACTCTTTCCGCTGTTTTGATTATAAATATTACGTATAGAGATATAACAGCAGAGATGGAATGCCAATTGATGCCAAACGTGATTGTTGGTGAAATAAGAGCCACCTATTGTTGTGTGTTATTTTGTCTGGAGTGATATAAGAATAATAGGCTCGAATGGGCCAAAGGACATTCTTGCTGTTGTGCAGTGTCAAGAATTGATCTTCAAAAATATCTGGAGAATTTAGGATTTGATCATGAGGAAAAATGAGTGCCAGTATCAATCTACATTTCAGCAGTGTGTTGACTTTCAGTTCCCTCAATACTTCAGACAGACCCAACACTGAAGCTATAAATTGTGCGTCTCAAAGAAAAGTTCATCATAAACCACTCTAGGTGGAGAAGAGTGCAATCAATGGGATATCCTTAGTGTTTCTTTTCGTGTCTCAATGAAAACCTGTTAATGTCCAATACATTAAGAGTGATCGTCTCTCACATTTAGATGTTGTGAGACAGGTCAGTCCAATCGACGACTGTCCAAGAACAGTTGTCGTGATATACATATGAGCACTGATCTCTGGTGCTGCTTTGGTTACTTTTGAATAACATACCTCCATTGCGTAATAATTTAAATCCAGAAGTCTCAGCTAGACTCTTACTCATATGGTATACGGATTTCACTTTCTTGGCGTGTGCCACTCACATTCTTGTCATATACTTTGAGAGCATGATGGCATAAGTTGATGTCTGATTAGGAAGTTGTACAGGGTTCATCTGTTCTATTAAGAGTATTATGGATGAAGAGAGGCACATTTACGCTCTTGGTGGGGATTGGTAAGTTCAAATTGAAAAAATTATTGGTTGAGAAGTCAACCACTAAACAAAGTGGACCCCTACATATATCCGGATGTATCTTGAGGATCATTTTATCACAAATCTAAACAGTCATCACATAATGCTATTGAACATTTATTCCCTTCACAATAAGTTTGCACGGATTACTCCAATTTCTTGATGTGTTACGAATTACCAATGCCCAAAATGGAATGTGTTTTAGTTTGTTTCATTTATTAATTAGTCATTAATTATTCACTTTGATAGTTAGCATCGTTTCTTGCTAGAGAGTGGACAAACCAACTCATGTGGGGAATTTCCACAATCTGAAAGTTCCTTGTAATCCAAAAATTTTCTCTTGGGTTAGGAGTCTTCGCATCAACTCAAGTCAATTTCATGAACTAATCCGAAGTCTTGCGATCAAAAATCAAAAGTTGTACATCTCCAGATTCTTCTTTGCTCATGATCAAAAAATATTCATCTTGGAATTAAACACACTAGTGTGCATTAGGAGAATGACTTTTATGGATGAGATACATCGAATTTTTTTGTATTTTTCTACGTGCTACTATTTACAGCATGTTTTTCAATCTGAGGATATTCAGTCATTACCATGGCCAAGTGTTGAAATCTTCCCCCCTCCCACTTCACTTTTTCCAAAAGTCTAACTTGGCGAGTATGGCCATCCTTTCCCTCTGAAATTTTATCCGGAGTCAAAATATGAATTCCAATTCTTAAGAGTCATGAGATCAGGGAAAATATGTCGAGTAGCTATTTAGCAAAATCTAAACGTAAAACGAATGAAAAGAGAATGAAAAATACTAATTTCAACTCTTGAGAGTCGTGAGATCAAGAAAAGTATGTCGAGTAATTGTTTTGCAGAATCTTAACGTGAAACGCATGGATAAGGATTGATAGAATTGAAATTGGATTTTTTCGGTAATTTTGACTCGACTTGAGTTACTCACTATCTCTACTGATATATTGAGGAATATCATCTATTTAGACCCATGGGAATAAAACGGAAACCAGAAGATTCAATCCAGCACTGATCGCTTTAGTTCAGTCTTCTTCTTATGGGTCTAAATAGATGATCATTCTCAATATATCAGTAGAGATGGTGAGTAACTCAAGTGTATTCAAAATTACCGAAAAAATCCAATTTTAATTTTATCAATCCTTATCCATGAGTTTCACGTTAAGATCCTGCAAAACAATTACTCGACATACTTTTCTTGATCTCACGACTCTCAAGAGTTGAAATTAGTATTTTTCATTCTCTTTTCATTCGTTTTACGTTTAGATTTTGATAAACAGTTACTCGACATATTTTCCCTGATCTCATGACTCTTACGAATTGGAATTCATATTTTGACTCCGGATAAAATTTCAGAGGGAAAGGATGGACATACTCGCCAAGTCAGACTTTTGGAAAAAATGAAGTGGGAGGGGGGGGGGGAAGATTTAAATCTACGTTAATATTGATAAAAGCTTGATGGCTCTTGCTCGAACCTAAAATCTCATTTCTCAGCGCCAAAGGTTTTTTCACATCTACATATAGAAACCCAACTTTTGCGCACTAGCCCGTATCGATTCTCAAAAAGAGTCATTTTTCGGCCCACCCTATTATACACGCATATGGTTATGCCGGTATCTTCCATACCGATGATCACGATTCCGTTGCTATTCATAATATCGATGAATTATATAAAGCTCGGCATGTGTATTGATCTATCTTGGCTCATTTCGAACCTCTGAAGGAAGAGACAATGCGTATTTGAGATTACTCTTATCTCTAAATCATAAGGATGTCACTACCAAGAGAAAGAAAATAGTATATTATATTTTCGGAACGGGATGCATACAGAATTTTATGGCTATCCACCGTGGAAACTGACTTTCTGCGCATCAGCGCGTAGCGTAGATGCGTCGAAAGTCTTACTTTCAACGATGGATCCCATAGAATGAATTAACAGATCTTCATTGGTACGCATTCGATTGACTCTTATCTTGTCTCCCATACTCCAACTTTGGATTTTGGAGAATTCTCTCATTTTGCTGATTCAAAAGAGTGGTGATAGTGGTGATGAATGCTTATTCATATTACCTGAGAACTTTGATGGCACTTAGTGCTCAAAAAAATCAAAATTGAGCTCTTTTTACAAAAAACCGCAAAAAAGCCTATTTAACCGCCAGAACCCAGGATGAGATATTTTTTCTGAAAAGAGCATCAAATTTTACATAAAATTATGGGTTTTCAGAATTATTTCGAGATATTGTTTTTGAGAAAAAAAATATAAGTGATTGTCACGGAACCCTCCATATATACGCCTCATTGCATGAAAAAAAAATTTTGAAGACATGTTTCGATAGCTTTTTGTCTCAGCTTTCAAATGCGCTGAGACTCGTTTTGATACTGTGTTTTGTCCTTGAGCTAGAGCAGTTTGAGTGCGGAAAAGTCAGCACTTTTTTCACCTAGTAAAAGCAAGAAATTGAATTCAATCCTCCACCAGCAGTGCAAAAAAATTTCTAGGATCTCATAGGTGGTCCATTCATTTTTCTCTGAGGTATAGAAACGGTAAAAAACTATGAGGAGAAGATTGGGGACACCATGTTTTACGGACCATTTATTTCATGTGGAACTACTCATGTAGTCTCATGAGAAAATACGTTCATGTTTAATCCGAAGACCCCTTGACCCCCGTTGACCCCTATGTGCCCCCTCGGTTTGACCTGCTGGATTCTATCGAATTTCAAAATTTCGATTTGGGATGACTAAAAATATACTCAGGAACTCGCTCAGAAGTTATCTCACGGAGCCTGGTTAGTTTTTGGCTCAGCCGTGAGCCAATGGCTGCGTCTATACATTGGAGCGTATGCCGCGTATGCGTAGTGCAGCGGACGGGCAGCGCACGAGTTTTCTGATATTGTCTGCATGTTTATTTTTGGGGAATTGGGGTTTTTCAATAAAATTCGAATTATTCTTAGATTACAACACGAGAGGAAGCAACATCACTAATATCCGGCCGCCCAAAGTTGACTTAATTAAAGACCAAAGTGCGAGCGTCGAGAAATGAGGTACATTTTGTGAAAGCTAGAGTCACTTGAAATGATAAAGGATTCTATCTCTTTGTTTGATTGGCCGAATGAAACATGATTTTGTCTGGCAAGGGTTGCAACACAAACACCTCTCAGTCATTATGCTTAGCAATAATGAATTTTCACCATGAAAGCCCAATTGTCATAAAAATAAACTTGCTCGGAGGATAAGAATGTTTCACTCTGACATTAACGTCCGGTATTTGAAAATCGAACTCTTATCATGAAAAACAATCGTCATCAAGCAATAAATGATGAAAGAGGTGCATCACTGGGCTATTGACTGCACAAACGTGTTGAAAACAATAAGGTCTAAATCCATAGCCTGTATCCATCCGATTACAAAACAATGTGTTTTGATTGACTTGAATTCTACACTACCTTACAACTACCAGAACAATAATTCATGAAATCTACCTTGAAAATATCTGCTCGTTGATGACTCTGGTTTGAGATTTTCACAATTTTGAGTCGCCGTCTACGATGATACAGCTCCCCGCCATGTTATAGTTTTGGAATTCAACTTTCAACTAAAATACACAACTCCCCAAAAAATAAACATGCAGATAGTATAACCGCTGGAGCAGAAAGCTCATTCGCCGCGCATCCGCTGCGAATGAGCTTTCTGCTCCAGCGGTAGTTTGCCAAATTGTACAGGCCTCTGCTGGGGTCTCTGTAATTTTGCATACACTATGGGCAGACTGAGGCAGAGACTCAGACAGAATTGGGACTGAATTGAAGAAGGTTCAAACACTTGAAAGATTTTGAAAAGTGAGGTTACAACGATTAGTACCTCAATAGCATGAACTTGGTGTCCAGGGAAAAATGTAGCATTCAATTAGGTGCTTAGGATAACGAGCAGTACAATTTGAACTAGCAATATTGTAACTACACGCATGAATGTGTGTAAAAAATGTCACGAGCGGTCTATAAGACAATCCACATATTAGTGACTATAGCAAGAAGCATGACAAGAGCTCGAGCTCATACAGCCAAGTGTGTGTTGCAAAATTGATGAGGTAGAACTTGATCGCTCGTTGAGCAGAGCGAGCAAGTCGAGGAGAAGGGAGGAAACTTGTCTCGGCGGAACAGCATCGGAGAAACGGAGACATCTAACTTCAAACGCGGAGACAGAGACACAGGAACGCATCGCCGGTATCGCCCAAGTGGCAGCTCGCAGAAATGGTAATTTCGAGCCAAATCAATAAATCGATGAGACTGGCGGCACGATGCCTCAAAAAAATTTGTCCCCGGTACTCCCCATCATATCATCACAAATTAATAAACCGATAATATATGACACAACTTGTGCCTCGACCTTTCTAGAGTTCAAAGCGCGATATTGGTAATATATTATGGCTGTACAAAGCGTTAGCAGTTTAGTGTGGTGGTGATGCTTGGCTTGCGTGTATCCGAGGCAATACTCACACTTATATACTCGATTACTCGACGATATGCACTTGTCAGTCACGTGGTCGCTACTATTATTCGATTGAGCATCATCCGCACTCATCGTTGAGCGAGGCTGGCTTCGTGATGTGTACATCAGCTCGTTGACTAATGATAGCCATCCGACGCGATATCGCGTGAGTTCCCATGATAAAAGCTCGAGCCGCACGATATGATGTATCGCAAACTCGAACGCATTGTTCTCACCGAATTGCGTTGATGGTATAGAGATATGATACGGTGGGAAGAGCTAACGTCCAAAATTTTGTACCTGTGTTTGTGCTCTCGTAGCCAACAAGGTATGATACACAGGCCACTCGACGGTGTATATCGCTTAGCTCGTTAATGTCGTTACGTGCCCCCTGACTCACACGCAAGCAACTTGTTTTACCAATATTATGTACCGCATCCCCATCAAAAGCAAGATCCACCCTGATGGCTATTCCGTGTGCGTGCTTGCTCATTTATGATCTATCACCTCGAGACCTGCGTACTGATACGGCGTGTGTAGTGGCACAAAAGAGACATGCTTGATTTACTCATTACATGCAATCTCTTCATCGCCTTAGATCACTTTGATTGTACCTCTAGTTATTCTAGTGGAAGAAAAATGAAGATATAATACACGATGATGTAATGGAATCTCGGGAGTGATTAATTGTACACTCGGTGTAATAACTTATCGGACGACTACGATGCTATATCACAGATCATACTATTCCATACTGTGTCTCAAAACTGAAGACTTTTTTCGGGAATTTTTTTTGAGGTTATTCAGCAGCTAATTATACTTTGCGCACTCCAACTATTTGAAGCCACTACTGTACCTTCGCTTTAGGACAAATGAACTGAGTTTCTTCAAGTGTGCGTATCGAAATTAATTTCCTCTGCTTCTTAGCAAAATCTGATTTGTCAATCCAAATTCTTGTACATGCGCAGAAAATAGAGGTTTTTAAAATCATAATTCGAAAAAAGCTAGAAATGCCTTGAACTTCAAAAATGCATTCTGAATTAATTTCTCTTTGTAACTTAACAATTTCGACAAATAGTATTTTAAAATTGAATCAAGGAGCAATTTTCATCAATTGGACTATATACAGGCTTGGTAAGATGGTGTCCTTTAAATGAATTCGAGTGAAAAGTTACTCGATTTTATTCGCAGTGAGTGAAAATTCCACTCGAAGCTGGGTTGCAACCGTTTCCAATTGATTTCTTTCAGAGAGTGTGGACTTTCAGAAGTGTTTCCAATGGGTTTTTGCTCTCTAGTCGAATGTATCAAACCGTACTTCGTTATCTAATGTTGTTTTTGAAAAGTGGCGGTTTTAAAATGGGGAAAATCAGAGAAGCCTTGCAAACAAATTTCAAAATAAATTTTCATCAGCGTACCGAGGCGGGAAAAAATCTTCCGAACGTTCTTCGCAGAGATTCCCATTTTGACCTATGGATCTGAAAGAGTAAGCTTTTAAAAAATCTGAGACTCAACTTTATTTTATAAGTCGCTTTCCTGTGGAACTACTTACATATGACTAGGTCAAAGACAGTACCCCAAGTAGGAGCCCATTTGTGTTGTGAACAAGGTAATTTTTTTCATCAAGTTATCACCAAAAATTTCTAATGAGAGCAAGACGATAACAAGACACACAATTGTGAAACGAGACCATAGAAAGCTGCCCAGGCCGAGACCTATAGCTAGACCGTTTTTCTCGTTTTGACTCGTGGAAGTCCTTACTATCACTCTAAGAGCCTGGAATCGTTCAATGTTCATGCTACAGAAAATTCTCTTCCAACTTCTGTCTGAATAATGCTTTTTCTCAGGATGAAAAAAAAAATTCCCCCAGTTGAAATTCATTGGTAACCTGCACAGCCATAATAATGCGCTCATAGAATCATCATAAACGTGGAAACGCTAGTGAGAATCAAACGAGAGTTACTGACGATAACAAATCTACGAGGAAACTCTCGATGCATCGCGTCGACGTGTCGTGAGTGAGGTCGTGAAGCTATACGCATAGCCGCAGGGTGCAACAGGACCAAGTCGTGGCTCGATCGAATTTGCCGAGAGCTAGCCGAGGAGAGATGCGGTCGAGAGGTGAAATGGGGTGGTAAAGGATACAGATCTTGAAGAGCTGAGGTATAGAGTGAGTGACGTGGATCGGGAGTTAGAGCAACATCAAACAGTAGTCGCGCCCTGGCGTACAAAGCCAGGGATGCTGCATCAGCTCAGAGGTCGCCGCGACTGCGCAGTGCACTGCAAAAGCATCATCTTCTCGTACTGTGTGCATCACGAAAGCCAAGGAGTCGGCTCGCCGCACATCGATGTGAGCCACTGAAAATACACATATAGCCATGGCAGCTGGATCGGGATAATAGACTCGGAGTCGAGGTGGTGGGTGCGGGGGCGGGCGTGAACCGGTGCCAGATTCACTTCGCGCTCGGCCAGTCGCAGCATTGACTCCTCGACTCGAGGGCGTGTCAATCCAAGGCGCACGCGCGAACCCTGATTCATTCACACACTGTGTGCGACCGATATGGCGTCGTGCGCTGGCAGATTGACGCCTTGACGCCTCGTAGATCCATCCACTTTACGCCCGGGAGTCAGAGCGAGATAGGCCAATTCAATCGACTCCCTAGGGTCCAATTTTGCCATCAAGTTCGAAGTCGATGTATTCCGAAAGGTATTCCTTTGGGACTTGGTGACCGAAGCGACCACTCCACGCGAATGGATTTTTAGCCCAAACGCTCAAAGCTATTGGCTCTTGGCCTCGTGCCAAGCTCGAAAGCTGTTGGCGTGGTCTGGAAAATGAAACTGACTCTCGTCACCGATGTGTGCCGGGAAAGGTTCTGAGGGATCGAACGCGGACTTGCAAAAATGAATCAAGTCTTGAACTGATATTGGAAAACAATCTTATTTGTGTATGAATAATGTTTGATAAGAAATGATGAGAGTCGGAATTGTGGTTGGTTTGCGAATAGCAAAGCTCTACTATCAAATCATTCAAATTCTGATAATTTACTAATTGTGCAATCTTCCGATAATTGGTTGCTCACAAAATTGCATAAAATCGGATTCGCGTCTCGTTCATGAGATTCCCCGCTTCCAAGCAGTTATCTCAACTTTCGCTTGCGGCTCAGGATAAAAATCAGTCGCTCAAAAGCCAGCTCCTCATAGACTCGGTACGAAATGTACTATTATAGAACATCGATCTTTTCTAGTCAGATTTGTATGATGATCTTGCAGAATTCCATTTGAACTAACATTTGACTCGACATTTCGATAAACAAGGTTGACACAGACTTCCTCACAATTACGTCAATTGACACTGTAAGAAGAAATTTTCAAAGTCAGGAAAAAGTCGTACTGAATCACAACGAAGCCCCTAACCTTGTAATGTTGATTTTTAGACGATACTCGAGACGATATGACTGATTTTGAGAATTTCTTCTTACAGTGGATTTATCATCAAATCGCGACAGAAAGTTGACCATCGTAAAAATGAGTGGAATTTTAGCCTGCTTGGCCTGTTACAGTCCTCATACAGATGTCAGTCAGAAATTTTTGCAACTTCCGATAAAGATATGTTGTTAGAGTTTTCTGAAAACTAATTCCAATCACTTCTTGGTTTTTGAGTTTTTCCCATGAAAATGTTTGAATTCTTCATTTTTCGGATCCCATAATACGTTCTGCCAAAAAAGGTTAACATATTGGTGATTTTGCTCAGACTTCGGATGTCTCGTCGGATGTACTTTTTTTTATCAATTCCCATAGGATTAATCTCATGTCATCAATTTTCATACGTATCAATTCCCTCCCAAGTGTAGGGCCTACACTGCGTCACAATCAAGATAATTTTAAAATTTTCAATCCAAACGAATTTTTTTAGTCATTTGGATAAAAAGTGTTTGTTTTGAATGACTGTCAGTATTTTGAAGGAAACTAGAGTGAGCACGAATATGAGCGCAAACTCACGTAAGATCCACACATGAATTAGTTCACAAAAGAGTTCACACATCTGAGAGCTGTAGAATATATATTACTAAGTCTGCGAAATAAATATCATGTGATCGATCTCCTGCGGGCTGAGCTCGGTCTGCAACACTCAATTAATGGTAAACTTGAGGAAGCCAAAAGATGGAGGTCAAATAAATGCATTTAGGTTATCGATTAGATGGACGAATAGAATTCTTGAGTTCCAAGGAAACCGCAAAGGATCGGGATTCTTCATGTAACATCACTAAATAGCCTGTCGTTTGAAGCAAAAAGGGACCGGAACCGCGAACAGTTGGAGTTTCAGGGGAACCGCGTCCGAAGAAGGAGTTGATGAGACGTCAGAGTAGCTGCGATAAAGATGTGAAAAGAAGAAGCCACGATATCGTGCTGGGCAGCAAAAATGGCGTCCACTTTTTGCGACTTCGTATATCATGGAGGAAAGCATCAGTAGTGTACAAAAGTGGGAGGCGGGTAGAAGGAGGAAGAGGAAGAGGTGGATGAGAGGGAGTATCTGATGGATAGTAAAGCAGAAAGTAGGAGTCAGAGCACTATATATCATGTACAGCGTTGAACGAGCATCGGGTGTAAATCGCAGCGCGTGATAATGGAATTCCCCACGGGGGTCTTTCCCCCATTTTGACGCCAGCGGCAGCGAAATGTCGGTATATACATCCGGATTCGGCTATGTGCTCTTTCTGCTCGATACGGCCCTCCGTACTTGGCTTGCTCACCGAAATCGGGAAAGGGGGGATCGGATCAGATCCGCATCGAGCACTGCACGAATTATTCCGTGTCGTGACGCTGTGGCGCCCCGAGAGAGCGATTTTAGGGATGGTGGTCTCGGAGCCAGCAATATATAGATGGTAGGAGACCGAGCGAGGGGGAGGCTTTGTGATCGAGTGAGTAGAGTATAGCGAGCGAGTCGATTAGCGCGCGGTGGCGGACAGCAACCCCGTGTGAACTGCGGCAGGGGTGTACACGTGTTGCAGCAGCCGCTGGCTGATGCTCTTGATGCCGTCGTCGCGTACACCAAAAGCCCCGTGAGCTCTTTACTTTGTACTGTCGCAGCCATCAGATGCAGATCATCGGACTTGCTTGCACTTCTGATTATGACGATTTCTCGCTCGGCGATGATGTGCCACTCGATGTGCCAACTACACCAAAAGCTTCTTATTCTATCTTTTGCAGTGTATATGGCAGTGTATTCGTATTCGTGGTTGTCGTTATCGAGATCGTTATGTTAGCTTCTCGCCAATTTTAGACATCAGTAGGGGAAAAGATTGCCAAGTATTTTCTGGTCGAGAGTTTACCTGATAGCTCATTTTGTGGAAATTTATCTCGGGATTAAAACTAAATTTCTATCTTAAGAGAGGATATTTCACGAATTTCGAAAAGAAGATCGGTTCAAAGCTGCGTCGAGAAGATTCGTTTCTGATGATACAATGAGAATAATTTATACTAAAAAAAGTTTCCGAAAAATTTAACCACCTGGTTGGATTTCTTATACAACAAGCTGCACAGTTGTCAACGAGGTGGATGAATTTCCCACCCACTGTGAAAATTTAAGCAATTTTTACAGTGTACTTAGAATACGCATTGTGCGTACAAGTTTCACTTTTTTGCACACAGTTTATGGAAAATTATAGTTCGATTTACGGTCGCAAGTTCTTATTTTGCATCTCCCTGATGATTCCAACCCTCACTTGTGAATCGATGTAGATATCCATCACTCGGATGCAGAAGAAGGTTTTGATAATTTTGCTAGGAATGTGCTATTTCGCCACACCGTGTGTGTGGAAGTCGACTCGGGAAGTGGTCTATCGTATTTTCGCACCAATAGTGTGTCAAAGGAATAGCGTACGGTGACTGCAGATCAAATTTTGCTATCTTTGTGACGATTTCGACTCGCATTTCAAGCCTCAGTTTCTGGTTGGGCCTCAGAAAAAAGCTCTGGAAAGAGTTGCCAGGGATGCGAAATTCCGGAGTCTGCACCTGAAAGACGTGTAATATTGTAAACTACACTTATAGAATTCAAATCTAACGATTTTGGGGTCTATTGACCGGACTCATCATCGAGCTCATCATGCTTTTCCAAGATGAATGCCTACAATGAAATTGATTTTGTCTCAATAAAATACACGTTCTGATTCCGCGGAAAGACTGTACGTAACTAGCTCGGTAATTAGGCATTGATCAACGTGAGTATCAGCTGCAGTATTGACTTTCAACATCACAAAAAAATTCGTGGATAAGTATTGTAACAAATTTTCAATCGCCAAAGACCACAAGTTGATGCCACTACGAGTGCCACTATGATATAAGGTCAGTGTACCCAACTTGCCCCCATTAAGCCATTTTCTTAATAACTTTGGCCCATCTCCATATTTTCCAACGTACCTTAGCTCACTTTAAAGCTTGTCTCAAGACCTTCAAAAGAAGTTAAGGAACATTCAATTTGAACCAACTGGAGCCAAACTGTTTTAATTCTCCCAAAAGGTGATTTTTGAGAGTTTACAAAAGTGTGTACCCAACTTGCCCCCATTAAGCCTTTTTCTTAATAATTTTGGTTTACTTCAACGATTTTCAACGTGCTTCAGCTCATTTTTAAGCTTGTTTAAAGACCTTCAAAATGCACTAAACTACGTCTAATTTGGATCAATTGGAGCCGAACTGTCGCAATTCTTCCGAGATAAATGATGGAAATCGGCGATAAAGTGTTTTTATCGCCGTGCACGCACATTTGGAGCTTTTCGGTGGTTCGAAACACTATTTCTGACTCATTTTGACGTGATAAACACGTTCTGAGTGGTAAAAAAAGTCGTTCTGCATGTCCTTTCGAGATAAACGTATGGGGGCATGTTAGGTACACTCCGATGTTGGCATCCTTGTTTACAAATCGTCTCCGTGTTTTGTACATAAAACAACTCCATATTCAAATTTTGCAATTTTGAAAAATGGGTTTTGAAGGTCTTGAAACAAAGAATCGAATGCGCTAAGGTACGTCAAAATTGGTTGAACTCGAAGAATTCGGCACCGATTTTACTGAAGGCGATTCCCTCGGTGCTTTCTTAGCTAAGCAATCACGAAAAATAGAAAAATCACTTTAGATTTCCTGGAGAACGTAGGAATGATTCGGGGTCGACGCAAACTACTTACTTTCTCATATTTTGACTTAACAAACGTGAAAAAAAATTTCGGGGAGGCCAAGGATCGCCCATCCCCGAGATCGGCATATGGGGGCAAGTTGGGTACAGAGGCAAGTTGGGTACACTTACCTTAGTTATAGATTGTGAACAAGGCAAGTTAATTTATCCGAGGCTGTAGCAGCGTGGCTCCAACTATAAAGCCTTTACAGAATTAACACTCGGAAAAGCAGCAAATTTCACTTTGCAGCTGGCGCAGTCGTCGACTCTACGCCAGAGGGAATTTACGAGGCTTTTAATTGCCATGACTACGGGCGATGCTGGGCTGCCTCCGTTCGCTGCTCTGTGTACTGATACCATTACCCTCCGTTCATCCAAAAGCTGTCGCGGTTGCCTGCCTTCCTCTTTTGAGTATTTCCCCGAGTCTCGCGATTTTGACATTATTACCAGAATTATAGGGCTGAATATTTGTAACTCTATGAGCCTGCAAGAGCTATTGCGTCATAAGGTCGAGTTTATTGATCTTTGCAGTCAGCTGCCAAAAAGCACGTAGATCTTGATACCGTTTGCGTCTTCCAATATTTAGAATCATAAAAAATTATTGGGGCGGAAGTGAACGAGAGTCAAAACCCGGCCAAAATGAGGTCCCGTGGCTATTAATCATGACTGCGATTCCGAAAAAAGATATCCGCGTTGGCGGAATAATGGGCCAGACAACTCGCGGCCTTGCAAGGGCGCCAGAATTTTACGATAGCACTGCAGAGGTATCGTTTCATTGCACTGGCCTACAATTCGCGTCGCAGTGACTTATCCCTTCATCGCGAGTGCTCACACTGCCCACAAATGTAGAATCCAGGTACGCTCTGGGATGGATTGTATTCAGTCATCGCCTAATAGGTGAGTTGACTTATTGTATTTACTCAAATAATTACATCTCACTATTTTCTGAAAATATACCTAATCTCGTCTCGACGAGGGGCCCAGTTTTACTGGTTTCGTTGGGCCTATTATGTGATCACCGTCGCGGGAAGTAGATTGTTCAAAACGAAAGCCAATTGACTGCACTATCGGCATTGGGATGGTATATCTACCGTAGTATCGCCACGAGCTGGACCAGTTTTTTGTATCCGACAAATCTTTACGAATACATTGTAAATCATGAAAGCGAGCATGAAAGAACCTGTAAAAATTCACCCCCGACTTGAACTAACTTGTTCAAGTCAAAAAATCTATCGAAGTATCCAGAAATATTTTGAGGTTATGCACTTCCCCTAAGAAGCAAAAAGGTGAAAAATAGAAAATTTTACATTTGCTTCAAATTGTTCTGTTCTTTAACGGGCAAGAACTCCCAAATTTTTTTTTTGAGGTCTACACTGTTTCCTAAATGTTTGATCGATGGTCTCAGCCTCCTCAGTTGAAAAACGAGTTTTCCTGCACATGCACACGAATTTAGGCCGAGAAAATTTCTTTGACTTCCTAGTGAGATTGGTTTCAAAAGCCTGAATTTCTGCTAATGCGCAGGAAAACCCATTTTCCAACCGAGAAGGCTGAAAACACCGATAAAGCGTGAGAAAACTGTTCAGGTTTTTGAAGCAAAATTTGAAGCTATTCTTCCCCGGAGGAACACAATATTAGGCCCCGAAGTATGAAATTTTTAGATTCCAAAAGAGATGGGCTTTTGCGAGATTGAACTTTTTTTGTTTCCACAAATTCTACTGAATCAAAATTGACATGTTTCTCTCATACTTCATGATAAAATTATCATCGGGGAAACAAAAAAATTTTTGATACACCGGGCGTGAAAGTGAACTTTGCGCACAGTTTGTGCACGATTATGGGGTTTTGAGATAATTCGCCAATTTTTTAGGAAAATTCATTTTAGTCGTAATCGGCTCGTATGGTAAGGTAGAGCTTTCACATGCCCTTAATTCACAGTTCATCAAAAAGTCTAATTGGATACACGGAAATAAATCCTACTTTTCGCATCTTCATGGTGATTCCGACCACTTGAACGCAAAAAAAAATTCTACACCCTTGTATCGAAATGTACGACTTTGAACCTCTTGGACATAATAAGTTCATATTTTGGACCATAAAAATTGTAAAAAACCATTCCGAGACATGTCAGCAATTCGTGGGCCACTTTCACGCAGAATTATTCATATGCCAAGTACCATTCTTTCAGAACTATCCTTGTATACCAATCGTAGGTTATTAACTTTGGCGAAGGTGCCGAGCTTGATTTAGAAAAATTGAGGTAGTAGTACAACAAAATTATTCACGAACAGATGGCTTGAGAGACTACGCGCATATGAAGTTGAAATTATTTATCCAAGATTATGCATGCAAAATCTCAGATCGATTGACCGTCCCATTTTAGAGCTACAGATGTGTAGTGAGTTGAGATATATTTATCATATTTGTAACATTGCGCTTATGGGAGCGGAGGCGAAAAAACACATAAATTGGCTCTCAAAAAAAATATGCAAATTATACCGATAAGGTAGATCTCATCGAAATTTTGACTCTATCGCTCGATTTGATGAAATACATTTGATGAATGAATTTATCGTTCTTTCGAGCTACTTGTAATCGCCACACCTCGCGCCGTACTCAGGCAGCGATCACAGTTTGACAAATAATGTCAAACTGCGACCTTCGAGGCTCCACTTTCATAGTGGCTGCATCACGAAGGGGTTTTTTTATTTTTTATTCTTTTTTTTTGATTTTTTAATTTTTTATTGAAAAATTGATTAAGAGGAAACCACCAAAATTTAGGAAAGATAGGTTTGCTTGTTGATGAGTGATTTGTGATTTGGCCAATAAGTCTTTACACGATTGACTGTACCATTTTTGAGTAACCGTTTGTAGAGAATTTAGAATGCAAATTAGTTTTTGTTCGATCTTTGGCGCGAAAAACACGGTTATCAACAGTATTAACGATTCCGCCAAAATTGACGTGGCCGAAAAAGTGAGGTTAATCTCCTCGACTTACGTAGTTGGTGTACAACCGCTATACACAGCTGCACGTACTATCTGATGGCAATGTGTGAGTGTCTAATGTTGGAAATGCCTGCGGATGCAGAAGTAAAGAAATTCCCAAGTTATTTGATGCTGAAAAAGCAAGCCAATAATGTCAAATAGTGGGAAGAAGTACAACTATGCCATTGTCTATGAAACAGAGGCATCTTATGAAGTTACTAGAATGGATTCCATTAAATCGCACAATCTCTTCGGAGAAGCACCACAAATAGGCCACAAGCCGCACAACTTAAATCACCCTTTCAAAGGTCCACAATGTCTGAATGAAGTGAGAGCCAGAGTTGGCGATTAGTGACCATATTGTTCAGTGGAGAGTGTCAATCAAGTCACAAAGTTTCTAGGTTTCTATAGATATGAAACCACATGGCACGTGGCTCTTGCCTGTGATTTTGTAGAGTCATTTCTCTGGTGTCCCTGGCCAATCCGGCCAGTTCTATTCATTTTCCGTATGGGTATTCCTAAGCATGGAATAAGAGAGATTCGCTCAAGTTGAGGCATTTCTTCACCTCTACGAATGGAAAAAAAGGCTTATCATTTGCGGGAAATCATTTTATTGTACAGAGAATACTTCAACTCAAACTGGAAGTTCGAAAATAAGATATGGCTTCTTACTTGATTAGCTGGGCCATTACGAAACGAATTTGAAGCTTATGTCGATTCTCAGTACTGACAATGTGTACAATTGATATTCATCGGGCCCCATAACTTTTCAATCTAGTGGGTATGAAGCAGTACTTTACAGGAATCAACCGGAATCAACTTTATATTCGACGCCTAGTTGTTCAAAACGCACATATGAGTAGTTCCACGCGAAAGCGACCCACGAAAAAGGGTCATGTCTCAGATCCTTTTGTAAACATTCTTATTCGATTCTATGGTACAAAATATGAACTTTTCACTACCTATGGGGCCCCAAAAAAAATTTTTGGTCCCATGGCGAGAATTTTCAAAAATAAAGTAAAATACATTTTCTTAAAATTCTAGCAGCTTTTCTGCACTAAAATGCGAATAAGTCGAGTTTGCTCCCAGATGAAGATATGCGGCTTGCGGCATTCGAAAAGTCTTTCAAAAACCTATCAAAATCGCTATTGAAAAGTTGATTTTGCGGTTATGGGCAGCCTGTACGAGCAAAAGTGTAAAAATCACTAAACAGTGAGTTTCTCAGTTGCCTATTTTTTTCAATTTCTGAAAATCACATATTTGATGTGAAATTTTGTGTTCTTTCAGAAAAAAGTGGTCCCGATTTCCTTTTCCGACGTCTAAGGCCTGTTTCTTCAAATTTTCGCAAACCTATTTTTTAGGCAGTTTGGAATCGTCTGTTTACTGCGCATGCGCAGGAATTTGGACTATTAAAACCAATTCCATTGAGAAGCCAAGAAAATTTCCTTTAAAATGACCACTTGGCAAAGTCAATTTCATCGATTTGGCTCGGAGTTACAGCCTACAAAAGATGAAGCTTCAGCTTGAGTGCGTCAATAGGCAAACGATACATCGGGCCAGAGATCGTGCCCGGATTCCTTCCTACTATTGTCGCGGTGTCTCCGTCCACCTCTTGTTGGTTATCGAGATTCGGTGGTCTTTCAAACGTTGTAGCTCCGAGCCAAATTGATGAAATTGACTTTGCCAAGTGGTCATTTTGAAGGAAATTTTCTTGGCTTCCCAATGGAATTGGTTCTAACAGTCCAAATTCCTGCGCATGCGCAGTAAGCAGACGATTCCAAACTGCCTAAAAAATAGGTTTGCGAAAATTTGAAGAAACAGGCCTTAGACGTCGGAAAAGGAAATTGGGACCACTTTTTTCTGGAAGAACACAAAATTTTACATCAAATATGTGATTTTCAAAAATTGAAAAAATAGGCAACTGAGAAACTCACTGTTTAGTGATTCTTACACTTTCGCTCGTACAGGCTGCCCATAACCCCAAAAACAACTTTCCAATAGCGATTTTGATAGGTTTTTGAAAGACCTTTCGAATGCCGCAAGCCGCATATCTTCATCTGGGAGCAAACTCGACTTATTCCCATTTTAGTGCAGAAAAGCTGCTAGAATTTTAAGAGAATGTATTTTACTTCATTTTCGAAAATTCTCGCCATGGGACCAAAAATTTTTTTTGGGACCCCGTAGGTAGTGAAAAGTTCATATTTTGTACCATAGAATCGAATAAGAATGTTTACAAAAGGATCTGAGACATGGCCCTTTTTCGTGGGTCGCTTTCGCGTGGAACTACTCATATTCGAATCTCGGGAGACATGAATTTTTCACTTTCTTGTGATTATCTCGACTCTCAACTTCGATTGAGACCGGAAAAAAATCGAAAAAAGTCACATGAAATGCACAAACACTTGGCCAGCCCTACAAAAAAATACGAGTCTTTTCAGTTATTCGTGGCTGGGGGCATAACCGAGATAACTTTCTCGCTCGTCGAAGGTATTTAGCATTCTCCGCGAGCGTGAATTCGTCTTCAAAAACGGTTGTTGCGAATGGTCAAATCCGAGATCAAATCGATGGTCTCGTCGATGATACTAGTACGATGAGGGCCATCAGTCGACTTTGCGTCACCTTATTTCTCCCTTTTTACAGGCCAAAATCCTCAGCTCTGGGGGAAAGGATAGGGTAGGCCACTGGTGGGTCTCTTCGAAACCCCGTTGCAGCAGTTCTGTGTTACTTCACTTGAGTGAAGGACTAAATCACAGTGAGTTCTGAAGTTCAAGATGTTAGAGCTCGTGTTGGAGCGTCAATTATTGATCAATTTTCTGTGCTCGATGTCACGATTCATGACTGATCAAAGGATCTACGGAATAAATTTTTTCATATTCCACAAACCATAGAACTAGATATCCTGTACATACGCTAGTGCAAGTAGCAACATTTAGATCATTTCTCCAACTTGTCACTCAAATATTATTTCATATGTTTGGGAGGAACTGACGAGGATTGAGCGATACCCAGTTGAAAAGCACTTGGTCGCTATTTTCTGTCTCTGCAAGGTCTATACGTGAAATTGTCTTCGTCATCAGAGCATTTGGAGAGAATGAACTGACCGATGAGAGTATAAGATCATCACATAAACTCCCAAAAAATAGAGTCTGGTCTATGTGAATAATGAAAAGACGACGATCTAGCTCTGCCTAATCTGAGTTTGTTGATCCGAGCTTTCGTCCATTTTTCTCTCACTGCTTCAACCAAGGTTGCAAATGAAGATATGGGCGTCACTGGGATGTACTGCTAAAAAAAAGCACATCACCGTACACGGCATCGTAGTGGCGGTCTCTGCACAGGTAAACCGAGACTTGTCTTGTACAGCACCAGTACATAGCGTGTGACATGCTTCACTTTTGTGCTTTATTGTGCCCGGTCCCGCCCTCGCTACAGATCTAGGACTCCCGATGAGATATAACGTTCACATACGAGTCTCATACCCAACCCCGCACGACTCCCAAATAAACGAGAGAGATCTCGAGTTACTCGCCGCCATGTTTTTTTGTCCATCCAAAGCATCATAAGGCGAGAGGAGCAAGGTGGATTCACGTACCTTTTGTACGTCTTGAGCTGCTGCTGCTGCTGCTGCTGCTCGGCTTTTGACCAAGTGCTTTGCGCAACGCAATATTGTATAAGCGCGGGCATCATGCAGGTAGATCCATCCAACAATACAAAAGGCTTCCGGAGACTGTATTGCTCGCCCGCCCGCCCGCGCTCTTTCATCAAAAAATCTCTCCATCTCTGATGGGTTCTTGGACTCACCTTCCATGCGCAGCACACCCCCTCGAATGTGGGTGCGTGGATACTTTTACATGCTCTCGCATTATGTATTTCGACTGTTATAGAATGTATGCGGTCACAGTCGTTATAGCTTTTGCCTCCCCGCAACCACTGACGCTCATCAAGGCAAAAATAAGAGACCTGCTTCAAAATTTGAGAGCCGGGCTCATTCATTCGTCGGTTTCAATACTCAGACTACCGCCACTTCATTCGATTCAATTAAACAACGTACACAGGTGGACCTTGCACGACGATCGAGGACTCAACCCTATAATATACTTACTTTCACCTCACATTATTCAAGTGCTCTACTATACTGTACCCAAACAACTTGATCCATAAATGCTCGTCACTGCTCACATCAGACGTATTAGTTCCTCGCGAAGTGGTTTTCTCTTTCATTTCGCGAATCAACGAGTAAGATCTGTCCAACCTATCTCAAATCATCTCACCAGTTACTTCTTTCAAATTTCTTTCTACTTTCTCAGAACTGACTGAGATACAGTCATAGACCGAATGGTGAATTAATAAGTCGTACGAATCGTATTATTAGAGCTCACAATGTTCCCAAGGAACTCCCAAGCACTTCGGTACGAACTTGCAAATACTCCAAAGAATTTCTTTGAGGAAGTTGAAAAATTGGGCATCAACGTCTATTGGGTTTGCATCAGAATTTTTCAGCCTCGAAACAAGTTGAAACCCTTCAAGAACGTTACTGAAGTAGTTGAATCCAGATGTGGTTTTGTTCCAAAACAGAATTCCCTGGAAAATTCTTTAGTTCAACCTATTCATAAAAAAGTTTTCGATAAAACACCACAAAATCACTGGAAAGTCCTACCAGCTAAACGTCATCTCATTTTTCCTATCACAAGAAATTCATTGATAGTCTTGGAACTTTTTTTATTTGAAATCCAAAATCAGTGATGATCATAGCTCAAAGCTGTAGAATTGTGCGAAAAAATTCGGCAACACATTCAAAAGGTCATAATCAGAGATTCAAAATAAGTTGAATCCAAATTTTGCAGCCAGCTCAATATCCCTGATCAGAGATTTCTGCTGGCTGGATACAAATAAGATAATTTTTGTTGTAGATCTTTTGGACTTTGACATGATTGAGCTAAGATGCCACGGAATAGCTCTTTTTCAATCAAAGAATCCCCTTCCATCTGACTGTTTTTGCTAATTCCTTTCACTACGGGACATCGGTACAATGCATCCTTAAGGCTTCTATTGGAAAAATCAGATTGCAATTGATGGGGCCAAGATTATCTAATTATGTTATACCATTAGATGACGTGTGTCTCTTGTCTCGAGTTTTCGGCCGAAGGAATCAAAATTTCGCGTCATCGGGCTGATCATTGACGAATCATTGATCTTCCTAATTCCTGACACACAAATATTTTCTTTTACTCTTAGTGCTCCGGGTAAAATTTCAGTGAGATGAGAAAATCTTTAAAAGCCGGCTCCTCATCTCAAGAGTCTCTATACTCAAAAAAAATGTCAACAAGATTCACAATCATGAAAGAAAGAACCAAGGATAGGACGTCAATGCAGGTATACAAATAATCTGTCTGATATAGATAAGTGGCGTTCCTAGACAAAATGCACTTCTACTTTTATTGGCAAGTAGCCTGGGCAAGGGCGATTCTTTTTAGGCTCCAAGATGGAAGTGATGATAGATTGCAGTTAGAGCTCAAACAAGTCGAGTCTCGTGACTGCTGGGTATATATTACCCGGTAGTCGTTCCGGTCCAAACAGGAACCCTTCGTCAATATAACGAGCCCAATCCGTGATCTAGAAGTCAGACAAGTGGATAATGCGGCGTCGCGTCGGCGGCGGCAACGGGATCAGATGGGCTCTAACCATCCACGCGATCTGGGAACATCATCTCGCGGATATGGCTCGCGGAAAAATGATGCGGGTACACAACAGGCAGCCAGCTCATTAAGTTTCCGTAAAAACGGGACGAGGTAAGAGCAGGTCCGCAAGTGCATAATCGCCCGGTCTGCTCGTCCGTCACACCTGCGGCCCTCTGCAGTATTGAATACTGTGTCTTTGGGGCGCTAATGGCTTGTCGTCGTCCCCTCCGCGGCTCGTAAATTTTCCAAGCCGGGAAAACCCCAGCAGACGTCTGGGACTGGCGGCATCAATTGTATACAATGTCTGGCGTCGTCGTCGCGACACAGTCAATTCGCTAATAGCATAATCGCAAACGGCGATTCGTGACCTCTGAATGGGCCTGTATCTCGTGCCCATATACAATAGACCAGATTATATTTGGTGCACTTGGCTTGGGGATGCTGAGGAGTCAATTAGGTCCTCTTGGGAAAACGGGCGGGACCCAAAAGATCAGACGCCAGCGCTGGCTGATGCGTAATGCGACAATGACTCGTTCTGTGGCGAATCTCGATCGTACGGCGCCGATCGCCCCATGCTAATATACTTGTACTCATGGCTTGGGCCTGTAAACAGCTGGTGTGTACAGTGACTGCTTATATACCACTAATCAACCGCAAAGCCATTACTTCAAAGACGATTTCAAGGGCCATGTCTGCGAGTGGATGATCCTGTGCGCGCCAAAGCAAGGGTTGAGGCCGTTATCGCATGGCGGAATCAAGTCTAATGCATAGCCCACAAAGGCGTGAAGACACCGTCACGGATCATCGCATCTACGATAATCACTTTGACACGTCTATCACTTTGACTGCGTTCAGTTCAGGACCCAGCGTGTCTCTTACACCTTTCAAGATATGCCTCGAGATATTCTCAGAATACTAACCGAACCTTGATTGTTTCTTTTGGGGTCTCATTTGAATTATTGAGATGTTATTTGTTGTTTTTGAATTGATTACTGCCTTGGAGAAATTATTTAGACCTATTATGCTCTGAAAAACCTGAAAAAATTGTGAGAAGGCTTGTTTCTTCAAATAGCCATTAAAAAGTTTTTTTTATTGGAGTAGCGACTAAAATGAGTGCGTTTATGAATTCATTTGCTTTTATATAAATCGCTCCATCTCCATCCAAATCATCAAGTGATAACAGAAGTGGTGGTCCATGTTTCTTAGGATCAAGTTCGAAAAAAGTTCATTTGTTTGTGAAACATATTTCTCAAGCGTGAAATTGAATAAATGTCTCGATGAATGCGATTCGTGTCAAGAAATTGTAAAACATAATAGAATTTTTGAGTATGGATATCATTTGCTCCACCATAAAAAAAAATTTCATACGAATTTAACTTAGAAAACTGCATAAGTGATTGGTATCTCAAAGCAATGAACGTATTTTGGCTTCTCCATTTTTTTGCAAAGGACTTTTCAACATTCAAAAGTCACTCTGAAGGTTAATCTTTTGACGATCATCGAACTGCATTAGATGGCTCTAACTCCAGCTTATAAACATCAAAATTCTATCGGTCGTCACGAACCGTATCTTTCAATATGATACATGGACGGCCCCGGACCAGAATGGAGTGTAAGTCGGGAAAAATTTTAATGGATTCATTTGAAATAGAAGCTTATTGACAAAGTACGCAAGATTGATTCTTCCAAACAGATATTGCACCAAGACAGTTTTCAAATCATCAAAGCAATTTCTTTAAAATCTGGAATGGACTCATACCGGTCTAGTTGCGAGCCGACTACGTGTAAATGAAATAAAATAAATTATTACATTCGAAGCAAGAGCGGAATGAAAGGCAAATTATTAGTTTCACGAAGAAACGGGGACGAGGATTTACCAAAAATAATTGAGTTCCACCAGATTTCGTTTCAAGTCTTCTCGAGAGTCTTCTTCTTGAATTTCCTACTGGTCAGAATATGAAAATCCACCATTGTTAAGAAGAACAACATTTTTTGCACCCTGGCACGCAGATTAAAATTTTGTTTTGAACTTCTGTCGTTGCAAAGTCTTTGTCACTTTTTTCACTGTAATCGTTATACTTCAGAAATAATGTTTGAAAGCATGGAAATTTTTTACGGACATCTTTATGGTGGCGGAAGTTCATATCTCGACCTATGTGGTCAAAAAAGATGACTTGAAAATAAAACTAATCTCCTACGATTTTTGATATCACAGTTTTCTCGTGCATCAAATATTACTCTAGTTTGTAATCGATTTTCAATATAACAACGGTACATCGAAACACTTGGACTCAAAAGACACCAGCAAGAGACTATCAAAGTCGAGATCAAAGTCAAAAATCATGAGGTCAATCTCATGAGTATGAAATACTCGTGTATGTTACTACGAGTTCATCAGCATGCCAGTGACTTGAAGAACTTGATTATATCTGAGATAATAGAAGTCGACAAACAGTAACCTAAATTGTATTATAAACGTTTTTAGGGCCATTCGAAGAAGTCGATTAGCGTTCAAATTCTTCCCACGCTTTTGCTTGATTCATCGCAAAAGCGTAGTTTTTATGGAGCTCAGCATGCGAAAAACTACGACATAAATATCATAAAATGACTCAACGAAGCCACTCAACGTACATTTGCTATCGGCAAATCGGCGACGCGCATAACTCTGCTATGCACCTGAGTGAACTAGAACGAGGGACGCAATATTGATTTACGAAAACAACCAGTCGTAAAAAAGTACGATCGGTGAAGCGAAAAGGCAAATCGGGCTCATAATACTCTTGAAAATCCCAAAAAATACTGCCACTACGTGCGGAAGTCGCTTTTCAGAGGCTCTCTTTGGAGAACATCGTTACGATCGAGTGCCGATACTTATTACTTACACCATCAGTTGCGTGATAAAATTGAGTGTATTATGGTCTCGAGTTTGCGGGGGTGAACCACTCAGGTTTGCTGTATGTGCTGTGTATCGTCGTCAAAGGGCATGAGAGAGTAGTTTATAGGGTGGCGCGCCAACCTGTTGCAGAACGCGTTTCACGCATTACCTGTTTCACGTATATACTTGGCATCACCATTCACCACACACATGCGCACCATGAACAAGGCGTGGGTGCGTGAGCATCGGGGTTGCTCATATACGTTTTGCCCCTATACGTGATGTGTGATATCACGCTAACCCTAAACTCGAGTGGCTCGAGCGAGGGTGGGAACGAGCCAGCATATGGTTTAGGCATCAGTTGCAGCCTATAGATCTTTCTTCAGCAGCTCCCCTATGTAGAATCGTGATGGAGCTGATTTTCGGCAGATCCACGCGATGAACTCTGGAGAGAGCACACACTTTTTCTCGTGGATCGGTCTCCCATTGCCATATGTCATGACCTCTCATTCATTATCGAGGCGCGTTGGGCGAACTAATATACACTGTTGTGCCGTGTACGGCATGTCAGTACATCAACTTCCATGGGAATTTGCGGGTCAATAATGTTTCAAAAGACCCGATACACGGGGAATAACTCGTTCACCTTGCTGCTCGCCTCATAAAATGAATGGTTCTTGATTGCCCTTTTGGGCGTGCCATGATCTGTTTGGTGAGAAATATCATCCGTCATGTTTTCCTGAGGGGATGTAAACTTTCATACTGATGAGTACCAGTAACCCATGACCCAACAGGCAACTTCTTCTTCCCAACTTGGTCTGTAACAATCACCATGGCCAATAAGGAAAACGAAAGAAATCTCGTATCTACCGACCTGATAGAAATAGCGAGAATTTTTTGCCAATAACTAGCCAAGTCCCATTGCCACTGGTCATAGGTGTCCAGGAAAGATGATCATATCTCTTGAAATGAAGGTTTGATGCATCAGGCATAATTTTTTTTCCATCTATTTTTAAATTATCAATGCGGATTCGCATCGCAAAATAGTTACGGTGATTCTTTCTGTATCTTCCACTGAATCTTCATGAGATTCAAACTAAAATTATCAATAATACCAAAAACAAAAGTTCCATGGTAATAAATGGTAATAAAGTCTGGGGTGTAAATGAAATACCGTAGCAAATGTAACGCAGTACGACTGTGCAACTTGGAGAAAGAGCGAATAATTTCAGATTCGATTGCATAAATTGAGCCCTCATTGCAGTTGATTCGAAACAGTAAAGCAATGAAAACTTTGAAATTTTAAAATTCTTAGATTGTTGATCACGAGGCTATTCATATGACAGAATCATGGGTAATCACCAAATGCAGCGCGTGGCAATTTTACTCAGCCCCCGTGGACGTGTGTAACGACGAGAAGCTTGACGAGAAGTGTGAGGGAAATGCGTTGAAAGGTAACGGTGCGCAAGAGGCACGTGATAAGGTAAGTGTGCCTAATATGGCCCCGTTCCCTAATATGCCCCCACTCAAGTTCTCACATGTACGAACCCGCAGACCTTGCCGCGCATTTTTTTCATGTTTGTTACGTTAAAATATGAGAAAATCAACGTTTTGGACCGATCCTAAATGGCACGCGCATTTCTTAGAACAAAAAAAGTGGTTTTGGTACTTTCGACTTCTTTTTTGTTAGTTACTAAAAGCTATGCCTAACAAAACTGGTGCAAGCAATCTCAACGTATCTTAGCTCAAATTCTTTGTTTTTGTTTCAACTTCAAGATGCTTTGTTCAAAATTGCAAAATTCGATTTCTAGCCGATTCTAAGCCCACATTACTAAAAAAAGTGCAGTGTTCCTAATATGCCCCCACCCCTTTTTCCGCATATAGAGGGCTTTGCGCAATGCCGCAAGTACTTTTAGCACTTTTTCATCGAGATAACATGAGTTTTAGGTGTATTTAGATATATCCAACAGCATAGAGCCTTTCAAACGCACCAGATCTCGCAAAACATGCTAAAAATAGATTTTTATGTTGATTTTGAGGTTATGTGCACTCTAAATCATGAAGAATACCTTGAAATATGAATATTTGTCCATTCAATACATGACCGTCATGCGCCGGAACCGATATCGCTTTTCCAGAGCTTCAGAAGCGCGAAATGTATATGGGGGCATATCAGAAACACATTGTCAAAAACTCGCAAAAAATCTTTTCCTACAAAAATCAAGATAGCTCGACTCTAATTCCTTGAAATCAAACGTACTTTAGCTCAGTTTGAAGGTCTTAAAATTATCTTCAAAACGAGCTAAGATACGTTGAATAATATTGAGATGAGCCAAAACTATGATCACAACAAAAGTAGTGGGGGCATATTAGGCACACTTACCTTATTTCCAGACTCAAAAACTGCATACAAGATTCTTCATCAGCATTGACAAGACCAAGAGTCGGAAATTCTGGGATCAAGAACTTAAGATTTTGAAAAACCTCATGAAAATTTATGTAAAGAGGTGAAAATTGTGCAAATTCTGGTTTTTATAATCCTGCAAAATCTAGTATTATGTGAACTATAGAGTTAGTATGTATGCGCTCGTGATCCATTGACTAGCTTGAGAAACTTTATGTTTTGAGTTTCAACGAATTGATGGTGCCGAAATTAAACACATTGGAGAAAGAAGCTCGGAAAGGAAAGTTTCTGTTGTTTGATTATCAATTTACTCAATTCAAGACTTTGATCTTGTGGCAAGGTCAGCCCTGGAGACAACGAACAACACTTATTCTCGAGCCGATTCTACAGTACAACGTCACACTTGAGTGCTTGAATTGGAGCGTTGAAAATTGTCAAGACACGTGTAAAATACACGCGCGATCAGAAAAATTGTACAGTCGACCGGAGGCCCTGCCCACTACAAGTCTGACACATCCTTGGATCGTGATTACACGATCGAATTGAAGTTCAAATCGCTTCGATGCGAGAGCCGTTTTTGGCCCGAGGGCGCATCCGCTTCCTCTCAAAATACGCGCCGATGACGAGGCGGAGGTTTGAGTCTAGCTGCACATCAGAACACATAATAATGTTATACAAGAGGAGCACTTCTTCCGGCCCGAGGAGAGTTGGCTCGTGGCATATTGCGATCTGATGTAGATTCCGGGCTCGCGCGTGCACGTGACAAAAAGCCATCGACGTTGCCAGCGTACGTATATAACACCGATGCCTCCGTTGCCGATAAATATCGAATTCGCTTTTCGGGATTAGGATGGGGTGAGTTTGATGCTCGGGCATCAGCCACCGAGCCGAGAGGAGGAGGCGATCCTCGTGCCTGCTTGAACTTTGTTAGTATAGTGTAGTGGCAGCTTGAGATTGGAGGACGACACGCCAAATGTCCGTTAGTCGAGCGGAAGTTCACTGTCATTGAAATCAGCAGTGGTAGAAGTATAGCAACCTCGAGTCCCTGTTTACTCGCAAATGAACTAGTTTTTTTATTGTCGAGCTTTGGGTACACGCGACGAGTTCTCGAGTTTACTGGATAGAAAAAATTCGCTAACGAGTAGTACACCTTAGAGTATTCGCTATGACTATGACCATTTCTTCAACGACATTTCATAGAAGCCAAGATGCTCGCCAAGATGTCTAACGAGACGTTGTTGTATCAGTAGCCAAGACGTTGGGAAGAATCTAATGACAAGAAAGTGAAGCAAACACTGTTGTACCTTACACCCTGTGCCACTCAGTTCAGAGTGGTGTAATCAGGTTCAAATTTCAAAAAGGGCACCTGTTGTCAGCGATGCATAGTAGACAAGAATTTGAAAGGAATTGAATGAACCATTTGAAGTACATTTACTAATTGAAAAGCAAGCAAGTAGTGCACTGAGAGGAATACATATTTATGAAAAAATTCGACTGAGGAATTGCTTTGGAAGAATTATTCTCTTGCGATCTGTGACTAAATCGTGTTGTAATCCTAAGACTGTCTAAGAAAATTTGTCTACACTCCAGGATGAAAATCGAGTGAAAGAATGACACTGGCACTTTTTGTACTTATATTGGAAACGATACGGAACTTTCGTTACTTTGATAGAATGCATTACATTGTTTTGGCCTCGGTTTTGGCAGCCATCATTAGGAAAAAGATTCTTCCAGATCCGTGAAATTTTGTACAATTCTGGAAGCTTCTCGAAAAGTTCAGGTTCTGCATGGTTCTTGCGAAGGTCATCTATATTTTGGTGAAGATTGAATTGATAATAATTGCCCATCTTTCCAATTCAGGCAAAACTTGAGTGACTTGAAAAATTCTTACTAGCACCAACGAACACGGTAGACGAGTGAGTAGTGGTTGTGGGTGCAATACAAGCCCCTTCAGTTATGAAAATTTTCTTCGTCAAAGTTAGGACTCGCTCTTCTCTAGTCACGTGTAATACTTGCCCGGTTAAATTAGCCATTTCAAGACAAAATAGGTGATGAAAATCCCGGCAAATTCAGTTTAATTTCTGCGGTTGACAGACGTGATCTAAAATCGTCAAATATTTTTGCGTCAGAAATTTGAATCATTTCACAGAAGATTTGCGTGAGAGTGGTGTGAATGGATGATTTCTGTTTCGTATTTTTCAGACCGAGCTTTGGACAAAATACTCTACGACATTTGAAAATTTGAAGAATAATGCGTGTCTTCTTGTCAAAGTTTCAAAATCAACAACCTCAATGGCTCAATCGGACGGAGACAAAAATGATCAGCCACCTTGTTTGTGTGTGAGTGTCGATTATGGAACCAGTCTATAAGGCAGAAAAGTCGTTAACTGTCGAGGCAACTGTGAGAACTCGATCGCACTCGTGGAAGAGTACCTCGAAGAGTGCACAGGACTGTTGCTACAGTTGACGACAAGGCTGGAGGGTGGCAAGGTGAGGAGTCTCGTCAGGAGGCGGTGCGCAATTGTACTCCATTCTGCAAGACTGACACCACGGATAAGAAATCAGAGATCGTCTTTAAAGCCGTCTTAGCTCGTAGCAACTCATCGCAAAAGCGCGAAAGTACGCCCATCCTGGGCGTATCCTTCCGGTCTCCTATTACGAGCCCATCATCACCACTTGCAGGATTTTTTTTTCATGTGCACCGACATCGTCATCAGCAACAGAAGTAGCAGCAGGCTTAGCTAGTTCTGCGCCAATTTTGTGACTGAAATACTTGACTAGAAATGTCCAAGGTTGAGAATACAAGACAAGTAGTTAAAAACGAGCTTGCGCGCACTGCTGCGCCTTTCAAGACGTTTAAAAGACTTGAGAAACCATTGTGTCGAACTCAGCTCCTTGACGACGATGGGAACTTTTGCTCAGCTCGATCCGAAGAACAGACTCGCGTGCTCACTTGGCGACTTTATATACATGAGCCATACTTGCCGAACGGCACAAGTGCAACCCGAGATCTGAGACACGCCCGCTGCCCAATTCAAGGGTTGCACGCATCGGTACTGGAGGTACAATCACCTATTGCTCTATCATGTCCCATTGAAAATCTCCACATAATGAAATCAAAGATACTCAGAAGCATCTATCGGGCGATCGATTCGGTGAAAATTCGTTGAACCTCGCGCTCCTGTATTTTTTTTTTCGGCGAATCAATAGTGGTAAAGTGTCTTTTGAGGTTATGTGAAGCGAGATGGTTCGTCAGTGAGTCACGCATAATCTCGTTCTCGCAGAGTCGCGCCTCGGACCTTTTTGTCAGCCCTATATATACGACGATATATATTCTTTACACCCGTTCTTGTGAATGAAAACTGAGCTGATGCAGGCATGACTCATCTATTACAATATATAGTAGTGTGCATCGGGTAGCTTGCTTGAAAATTGAGATTAGTGCGGTCAAAAATGTAAAAAGGATCAAAAGCTGTAGGGAGCCAAGGATGAGGTGCAAGAAAACAGAGTCAGGCGGAAAATGTCGCAAACGTGGTTGCGAAAAAGCTGCGCACGCATCGCCGACTGACTTCTTTACCGCCGCCACTTCAGCCACTTTTTTGATGCAAAATGAGACCGGCAACTTTGTACTCTTCGGGTGGCGTTTTGAAAGTTTAAAGTGCACCTGGTATAGATTTTACAAGTATTGTACTTTGCAAGTATCGATAATAAGGGTATAGAGGGCGGAAGCAGAGTCGAGAGTCACGTTAATCCCAAGATGAGACGGCTATATCACGCGCTTCGATGCGCATCAACTATATGGACCACACAGCCCCGACACCGCTCTCAAATGTGGACCAACAAATCCCTTATTCCAAAGGCTAATGGGGGATCATTTCGGTCAAGTGCACTGCAACGAGTCGCTTTTCATATAATACACAGACTGACTCTTTCTGTATGGAAAACTTTTGATCTACGCCCGACTTTCACTTGCTTTTTCTCGATTCCTCGCAAACGAATGAACCAATCCAGGCGACTCCGCTTTGACCAGGCTCATACGTCCATTTTCCGAACTTACTTTGCTTGTAAATGATGAATAGGGCCGAAATCGCACCTGCTCAAATTGTAAGTCGACCATTATGCTGCGAGCTACTTCTACGTTGACCGGTCCCATTGATCGCAACTGATTTCATGATTTTGAGAAAATGTAGCCATATTTCACAGTCAGCATTATTGATGTCGGGCAAATTTGACAGCAACCATAAGCACTAATTCAATGAACTTGATCACCACCATGTTTTCTTCGGCGAGGCTCAAGAAACGATTCAATCGCCGCATTTTCAACAAAACTCATGACAAGCAATATTAAGTTATAAGGTAAGTATACCCAACTTGCAACAAGTCTGGTCTACATCAATTTTTCCTCGAATTTTTTGTAACATACTCTAGCACATTTCAAAGCTTGTTTCAAGACCTTGAAAATGAATTTAAATACGTTCGAATTCAACCAAGTGGAGCCGAGAGCTGTCTCAATTTTTGCAAAAAGTGATTTTTTAGAGTTTACAAAGTGGTATACCCAATTTGCCCCCATTAAGCCATTTCCCCAACAACTCACCTCAACATTTCCCAACGTATTTCAACTCATTTTGAAGCTTGTCGCAGGACCTTTTGAATGCATTTAGCTACGTCCAATTCTAATGAATTGGAGCCAAACTGTCTCAATTCTTCCAAAATAAGTGATGAAAATCGGCGATAGAGTGTTTTTATCGATGTGCACGCACATTTGGAGCTTCCCGCCGGTCCAAAACACTCTTTCCGGCCTATTTTGAAGCCTATTTTGACGTGATGAACACGTTCTGGGTGGTAAAAAAAGTCGTACTGCACGTCTTTTCGAGATAAACATATGGGGGCATGTTGAGTACACTCCGATGTTTGCATCCTTGTTTTACAAATCGTCTCCGTGTTTTGCGAGGTGTTTTGCACATAAAACAACTCCAGATCCGAATTTTGCAACTCTGACAAATGGATTTCAAAGATTTTGGAACAAGGAATCGGATGCGCTGAGATAATTTGAGATTGGTTGAACTCAAAAAAATTGGCACCGATTTTCTCGCCGATTTTACTGAACGCAACTTCCTCGGTGCTTTTTCAGCTAAGCAATCACAAATAATAGAGAAATCAATCCGAATTTCCCAGAGAACACAGAAATGACTCGGGATAAATGCAAACTACTTACTTTCTCATATTTTAACATAATAAACGTGAAAAAATTGCCGGGAGGCCAAGGAGTGCTCATTCCCGAGATCGGCATACGGGAGCAAGTTGGGTACAGAGGCAAGTTGGGTGCACTTACCTTATTTTACCATTAATTACTCCTTAATTGAGATCACACATTATCAGATTTGAACTGACATCATTGAGTCCAATTTTGAATACTCATAACCGTCCTAAATGATTCCAATATGAAGCTTAAGACTAGCAAATTCAAATTACCCCTATGGACACCAGTTATGTTGTGCCCGCGAAAATGCCTCTGGTAATTTATTCATTGTTTTTTTTATTCTGGTAACTTTTGACTAGAGCATCAGAAAAATTCCGATTAAAACAAGTAACTTTCTGAACATCAGAACACATACCACTTCTCGGAAAGACGCTTCAAGAACTATTTCCAAAATCAATTTGAAATTTGCTAAGAAAAAAAAATAGAGAACCTCCATTGAACATATTTTATTGCATTTGTTCGTTTGATTTGGCTCACAAGGAGGGGGTCAGGCCTTCGGATCACGGATTCGCCTGAAACTTTGTGAATAGTCTTCTTTTGGCACAGAAAGAAGATATCCAAAACCGCGCTTGCCAACGCTCAAGCGTTTTTGAGCTCCAAGCAAAAACATATGCATTACAGTATATCTATATATACCATTTTTGATGAACATGGGTATACCGTAATGCATGGGTCGTATGCTGTAGCTCAGAAACGCTTGAGCATTGGCAAGCGCGGTTTTGCATATCTTCTTTCTGTGCCAAAAGAAGACTATTCCCAAAGTTTCAGGCGAATCCGTGATCCGAAGGCCAGACCCCCTCCTCGTCAGACATTTGATATCTTGTTGAGCAAGAGATAATCAATAATTCCAAATCCGACGTAGCATGGAAAAATTTTGATACTTGAATTTCTGAGAGGGTATACGAATGGCCGAATAGATGGGCCTCAAGAGATCCAGATAGTGAGTATACTCCTCTTAGATTTGGAGTCGGGCTGTCAGTGGGAACATAGTTTTTCCTGGTTTGCAAGTGTGATTATTTGATCTCCCATTTATTCTGATAATTATTGACACCCACATACAATTCAATTTGCATTGATCAAAAATTCTAAATGTAGAGTACACCAAGTTGTAATTGTTGAAATCAGCACTCTAATACAGTTTTGCTGTAGCTTAAGCTCGAGCTTAATAGGTTATGTAGACGTGAACCTCGATTCTGCTTGTTGGTCAAGAAGTACATCACATGAGATTTGTAGTCTCGTACTGAGTCAGCAATTACACGTGTTTGAATATGGCAAGATTTTGCAAGATTGCACGAAAAACGATCAATTAACGAACTAAAGTCAATAGTCCCGAGGATGATACAATAAACATCCTAATTTGCCATCAGAATCTTTTAATGATTTGTAGTATTAAGCAAGGCGAAATCATTCAACCAATGATACGTGATGTTATGTGTGTAATTCGGGTACAAAAAGCTCAAAAAATTTCCTCACATGAGAATTCAGGTCTTGTCTGACTATTATTCACATAAAATTCATAACAAGAGGGTATTTTCACATTCCCATCGTCATGAAAAAGGAACAAGGACTATTCTTCCGTGAGATGAGACCGTGATATGATATTGACATTCAAGGATGTTATCTTGAATGAGTTGAAAAAGGTCGAAGACTTTCTCCGAAAGTTATTTCCGAGATTTGGAATGTTTCTAGTAATACGGGAAGCCGATCAAGAGCCACTTCTGTCGAATAGAGATCTTCACAGAAGCCAAAGTATGAGATTACTAATACCTGCCTCGGAGATGCACGGTAATGATGCGCCTTTGACAAATGTCGCCTACTCTTCACACGATTTTTTTCTCAAGGGTCTAAGTTCTCTAAGATGGGCCCAAAGACGGGACTAAAAAGTCTTCCCTGAACGATTGGGATCAAAAATTTTACCGCGAAACCTAGTTTGACGGTTTTTTGTCGAGGCGATATCAGATCTTGCTATCGTTGAGAGTCCGACCATACCTATGTTATATCACTTCAGAATGAAAACTCACATCTCGATCAATTCTATTTAGCTCTCACTCCCAGGGCCGTCTTTAAGGGAGGGCAAAGGGGGCATTTGCCCAGGGCCCCGCACCTCAGAGGGGCCCCGCGAACCCTGGGAGGAAACTTTTTACATTTTCGGGAAGAAAATTAAAAATTTTGAGGCTGAGCTGACCAACCCTAAAACCGAGGAATGCCGTTATACCCGTAAGCACCCGAATGATCAGCCCCGAAGTTCTGTCGAGAAGAAGATTTACAATCTAATTTGATGCTCAATCAATATGATCAAGCAACGATTTTATGACCGCGGGCAATCCAAATATTTGGATAGACTGAAATCGGCTTAGCGATGCAGTTATAATATCAGCTGATTTGTCACGGATTGAATTGAGCTTCAATCTAAACTAATTTACCTTCTGAGACTATGCTTGCGAGAATATTGAAAGTTAGGTGGGGGGGGGGGGCAAGAAAAACTAACCATGGATTTGGTTTCTACCTCAAAAAATACACAAAAAATACATGTTTACGTTTCGGAACACTCCCACCCAAAATCCGCATTTCTGGCAACCATTGGAGACGTCAGAGGTTCACAGATTTGGTAGCTTGATTTTCTCATGTTTTGGATCAGCTGGATCTCGGGTTCTACTACTTCAAATCGGCTCACTCAATTGTAATCATTTTGAAGGAAATCACACTGGCTATCGATCAGAAACAATCGAAATGATGAAATAAAACGATCTCTCAGAAATGTTGGAAACTACGGATGCTCAGGAGATGCAAATTACTGGAATAAACTTGCTTCAGAAATGATTTCTTGCATTTTTGAATACTTTCGACCACTAAAACTGATGCGTTTCTGAGTAGTTTTCGATGTAAACTGAGCAAGGAAATACGATGGAATCGCTTATTAACGTTTTAATCATAAAAAACAGTGTTAAAAGCAGTTTTGATTTGTACCCACTTCTTTCAGGGGTTCTCTAAATCACAATTAAGTTGCCGGATACGAAATACTTTTCTCAGTTACTTTGATGTTGGGATCGAGGGGGAAGTACTTCGGGGCTGGCTAGGGCTGATTCACCATGCTCATCCACTTACAATTACTCCCTGTCACTATAAACCAGTGAAATCCTCTGATTGAGATCAGCGTGTATCTGCAGATTCGTGCAGGGAGAGTAGATTCATCCATCGACAGAACTTCTAGTTCGAGCATCCGGGTATTTGGGGGGTTTGAGTTCCTCCCTCGATTTGAGGACCAACTATCCCCCAAAATTTTCTCCTATGAAGACGTGAAAACGACAGTTCTGGATAATGCTAATCTTATGATAGTTTTGATTTGCATCAATCGGGGATCTATAATTCTTTTGTGCGTTCGTGAGGGAAAGAATATTTTATGATTCATGGTCATTTGGGATTGACGTTTACCAATAAACGATAAGGGATTAATTCGACATATTTAGAAACGTTTCTTTGGTCACACCTCTCAAATACGACTCTTTGATACTCAAAATTTCGCTGGCCTTACATGGGCCCCGTGCAAACTGTGCCGAGGGCCCCAACATAGTTAAAGACGGCCCTGCTCACTCCGAATGCTACACTCGATGAGTATCTCAATCAAAATCACCGTGGAAAAAAACTGTACATCGCGACAATTATTCGTGAACTAACTATCGTCGTACCCATGTGAAAAACGAATGACTTGCCAATGACTTGCCGATGACTTGTGCATAGCTTGTGAATAGACAGAAATGGGCAGCGTTTGTCAAGCTATTGACAAGTTATTCACAAGTCATTGGCAAGTCATTGAATGTAGTCGTACGAAATTTATCAGCGATGATGCAGTTATGGCTGGGCCTTACTGGTGCAACTTTGGCACAGGTCCAGGTCGACCGTCAGCGCATCCACCCACGATGAGCGTGGGGTGGAAAAATGTCGTTGTCGGACGCGGGGCCTCAGACTTACTTCGGCACGTGTGCCCTCCACTTACATTCTGCGTGGGTCGAATAAGCATATGGTGTGTTTGCCCCGAGGTTTGCCCACTCCTTGCGTAGGTGGATGAATTGCGGGGCTGAGTAAGGGAGGCAAAAATCGTGGTAAACGGCAAAACCGCAAGAAATTTGCTGAGAAAGTAGATCTTGTTAAAAAATCAAGACGATTGTCAGTGTGTGATAACGTGGTATTTTTCATGAATACTATTCTTGGAAAGTTTCGTTCTCATATACATATTTTTAACGTAAAAATTGATTGTATTGAGTAAATTATTTTCATCGTATTTTATTCAAGACGATCATAATATGACCAATGAATTACAGATTTCACTCGTGTCTGCTAGTATCCAAAATAAGATGAAAAAACACAACAAACGGGAAGAGAGTGCGCTGAACTTGCCATGAGTGAGAATGACGATTTGAGGTTATCGACGAATTTTGCCGATTAGAGAGCATACATTGTTTGGCTGGAAAGTTCATCCCGATCTCGGAGCTCTCGCATAACTCTTTTCGGTTGTCGATCTATTGGTTTGGGCTATTGCATTGGATATACTTGTGCTTAATTCTAAACAATCCACGGAGTCACAAAAAAATGAGGTAATTAGTTCTTTGGTGTCGACGTGTTTACTTACGACGACTATATTGATTAAACATAGATGCCGATAAATATAAACAAAGAATTGACATCCGTCAAGACACTCAAGACCTCGAGACCATAAAGACAAAATCTTTCTGTAGTATATTCAAAATTGGATCATGTTCCCAGGCTCTCTAATTTACTACACATATTTCAGGATCACCGAGAAAAAATGTACGAGTACTTCGAGATCGGTTTTCAGTAAAAAATGCATATTCTAATCACCAAAATTCGTCGATAACCTCAAATCGTCTTTCTCACTCGTCGCAAGCTCAGCGCGCACTCTCTTCTCGTTCCCGTTTGTTGTGTTTTTTCATCTTATTTTATATTACTAGCAGACACGAGTGAAATCTGTAATTCATTGGTCATATTATGATCGTCTTGAATAAAATACGATGAAAATAATTTACTCAATACAATCAATTTTTACGTTAAAAATATGTATATGAGAACGACACTTTCCCAAGAATAGTATTCATGAAAAATACCACGTTATCACACACTGACAATCGTCTTGATTTTTTAACAAGATCTACTTTCTCAGCAAATTTCTTGCGGTTTTTGCCGTTTACACGATTTTTTGCCTCCCTTACTCAGCCCCGCAATTCATCCACCTACGCAAGGAGTGGGCAAACCTCGGGGCAAACACACCATATGCTTATTCGACCCACGCAGAATGTAAGTGGAGGGCACACGTGCCGAAGTAAGTCTGAGGCCCCGCGTCGACAACGACATTTTTCCACCCACGCTCATCGTGGGTGGATGCGCTGACGGTCGACCTGGACCCGTGCCCAAGTTGCACCAGTACAGTAAGGGCCCAGCCATAACTGCATCACCGCTGATAAATTTCGTAGGACTACATTCAATGACTTCCCAATGACTTGTGAATAGCTTGTCAATAGCATGACAAACGCTGCCCATTTCTGTCTATTCACAAGCTATACACAAGTCATCGGCAAGTCATTCGTTTTTCACATGGGTAGTCGTAGTCCGAAGCTTGTTGAACAGAAAGGCGCAGTCGTGCGAGTGATCTGCTTTCTTGTGCATAGGTTGAGACTTAGGGTCCGAGACGGGATACATCGCTCATACTAATCAGTAGCAAAATAGCTCTGCCAAATAATAAAAACATCGATGAGTAGATACAGTGTTGTAAGCGCAAAAAAGTTGCGCTAAAATGGGAGCTAAGACGGTGCAGCAACGCGAATAATTTCAAAGGAGCTATAGGTACTAATTGGATACCTCGTAACTGGTGGAACAAGTGTAAAAGAA
Organism: Eretmocerus hayati; assembly: GCA_029851415.1. Lineage (NCBI taxonomy): Eukaryota > Metazoa > Arthropoda > Insecta > Hymenoptera > Aphelinidae > Eretmocerus > Eretmocerus hayati. Next base: position 1,946,274 of record CM056742.1, read on the forward strand.
GCATTGGCTAGAGTTGAAGAAGATCTGTTGTTCACACCATGCGACCCCTGCGTCTTGCGAGCGTTTCAAAGAGATAAATATGCGAAGAGGCCTTATAATCCCCTTCGCCTATCGATTGATCGTTTGCAGTTAGGCCGGAACTGTCTGTTGAGGCCACCCGTAGGTTCTTGCATAATAAGTTCCCTGTAAGCCCTGCCCGTGCTTGTACTTTTGCGTTGGAGGCAGATATTCACGATTGCCGAGTGAAACAGTTTGGACTAATAGAGGTACTGGTGCATGCGATAGCTGGTGACAAAGTTGCTTTTGACATTATGGTGAAATCCTATTAGCGTTGTCTCGATGATGCCGGATACAGATTTGCGCAACCAGCACTGCAAACTGTCTATTATCCTCTGGATCCTTGGAAGTTTCAGATGAAGTCGGACCGATATGAGTCTGCACGCCGTTGCTCGGTTTTCGTTGCAGTTCCTGTAGGGCATTATCTCAGAGATCAACATTCCTTGGAATTGTTGTAGATTCGTTGATGAGGACTTGGGTGACTGAGGATGGATCACTCGTTGCCTCGCTCGTTGCATAATATAATTCGTTCATTTCTGCGAAGTTTCGTTGATAAGTGCGTCGACCTCTTCAGGCTTTGGTTATCGGAGACGGACGAAATAGCGGAATGAGGCTATAGCAAAAAAAAACGGCCGCTAGGGGCGATGGAAGTGCAACACGTGCAATTCTACTGTCCGTGTGCGTCGGTCAGGAGTTGCCGCATACTCTCTCACACAGATACTTTAACTAGCACACACCGACGTACACGGACAGCAAAATCCACATGTTGGGGAGCTTATTTGACCATCAACGCCGCCCTGGTGGACGTTTTTTGCTATATAGCCTCATTGTCTGTTCCTTGTCTTAGCTAACTATAAGCGGAACAAGAAATGCAACTCTGGTCCTTGTATTTTTTTGTAAACTAGATCGGACCATAGGTACACTCTCACATACATGGATAAAATGATCGGTTTCCCAAAAATTTTCAGTGTGTTCCAAAATGTTTCTTGGACTTCTTGCGTGTTTTTAGCCGTAGCTCCTCAACTTTATTTATTTTTTGTGGTCTAAAAAGTCTTATAACGTCATTTTCATGGGGATGATTCATATGAAAAAGATCTTCTATGCAGGGCTACCGAGAATAAATGACAGATCTCAGGAAGTGCGACTTTGTTGAGGAATTTGTCAAGCCTCAATGAGATTGCGAAGATGAGATTCTCTCGCGAGAACATGTCATCTCAAGTTTTGATTTGTCGACTCTTTGGCTCGAGGCTATTCGTCCATCGACGTTGAAGTAGTGCAAGAAAACAGAATCGCTCATATTATTGAGCTCCATCCCCCCGAAAGAATCCGTTGGCCTAAAAAAACATATCGCTAGCTTTGGGGAGGGGCAGAATCTCTCTGCAACGCCAATCCCATCATGGGCATTATTTATTTTCATCCTCCCGCTCGCTCGCATCGCTTGCCCAAAGCCACCTCGGGGACAATTGTATTTTGATTCGCCGGTCCAATATTACGAGCGTTTAGGCGCATTTGCCTTTTTGACAAAGCGACTCGAATCTCATTTTCCTCCCCCTGTGATGTCTTTTGCGCTTCGTCCATCCAAACCATACTTACACTCTTGGTTTTTGCCCGTATTTTTCTTTGGGGATTCGTATGCCATACAGTCTCGTCGAGAGTCTCATCATATCCCTGCACTGCCCGTGGCTCATCTGGTGTTTCATACTGCTCCTTTTATGCGCCTCATCGTCGTCTCTATTCTCCCCTATTATTCAGTTCATCGAGGGCACCGCAGACCATTATATATATTTTTTCACAGAAAAATTGAGCAGCTATTTTCATTACAGCTCACCTTGAGCAATCTTTCACGCTGGAAAACTTGAGAAAATATCAATACAAGTTATTAGCCTCGAGTTTATCAAATCTCAATGTGGAAGTTGAGAGTAGATTGTTTGATCTGCTCATGATTTCAAGATTCGATCGGTCATGGGAAATTTATAATATTTTAGAATCCAGCAAATAACTCTAAATTTTGATGGGAAACCGCACCGGCCTCGTGGGCCTTCAGCACAGAAGACTGGGGTTCGAATCTCGACCGGCACCAATGTGAATTTTCATAAGTACCTTTCGGGTGGATTCGGTGGTTCGGAACCCACCTCCAACAGTAGGTCCCGCATGATAATCTTAAAAAGAGATTGACAATGCGTTAATGAAGAAAAAAACCAAATTGATGAATTTTGATACAATCTGCAGCAAAGAGTGACATTTGGGAATTTGGAAAATACCGAGAGAGAGCAGTAGTTTGAGGATGAATGAAAAGCAGGAAAAATGCCGTAAGCCACTCGAGTAAGAAATTCTTTTGAAATTCTGCGAATGGAGTGAGGTCAGTGCGAAGTTTTGAAAGGAGGTGGAAAAGTGGAGCAAAGCGGACTATGAAGTTAGCCGGTGCCAAGCAGAGTTTTGCCAGCTTTGGTGTCGCAGATCTAGATTGGAATGCGTCAAATCTCGTGTCTGTTTTGTCAAAAAAAGAAAAAAAATCACAAGCCATAGATCAACGCTCAAAACGGCTACCACAACTCAAAACTGTTTTAATCCTCTTTTTCTGCTTTGCCGTTTCCCGCTTGGGGGGCGACACTTTTTCAGCCCTGCAAAACGAGATCGCCTCCAAAAGTCCGCGAGCCCTAAAAGTGAGTCGCGAGCCGTTCTGTGTGTAATACAAAAGTAGCCCTGTGTGGGCAGCGTCATAAGTATTTTAGAGCGGTGCGAGCGTGGAGAGAACCGGCTTTGTATGTACGAAACTTAACCTGAATAATGATGGGAAGCATTAAAGGCATATATATATGTAGAAACCGTGGCGGCGGATCCAAGAGCCAGAGTCGGAGGCGAGCAGATTTCTCGGATAGTTACGCGGATAATCTCCCCGACATGTTGCGCCAAAGCTAAAAACGCATAACGGCCGAGCGAGCATTATTTAATGCACCCCCGTGTAATATAAGAAAAAGCCAAGCCATGAACATACACATTTTAAGTATGTAACGTGCCGATGGATCGTGTTCACTTTGTGACGGCTGGCTGCTCTGCCGAAAAATCACGCGAGGGAAATTCCGGTCGGCGGCCCTTTGTTTTCCGCCGCCCTCGATCCAAAATCGAGTGAAATCATCTGCTGAATCTTCGATCTCGTGGGATACATATGCTCCGAGTACGTGGACTAATTTGAGCAATAGAGCTGGCCGAGGATGCAGTCAGGGAAAATGCGATTCGTATTGAGGATATAGCGGATATTATAGGAGGAACTGAATGAATTTTGTTGCCGACTGCAGACTGTATTAGTGAGCCACTCGTGAAGTCAACTCGGCATAAGTCCTCAGAAATTATCTGATCAGTATAGTACGGTTGCATCGAAACAGGAAGTGAATCTTTCCACTATTTGGGCTATTTGCGGTGAAGATGCGAGTCTGGGGATCTCTAGTTATGTAGAATCCAAACATCACTCTCGAAACGATGAGAATCTAATGATGCTGAATCTACCCTATGTCTACGTCAATACCATACCAAATTATGTATCGGAGTGTGCGACCCGCCTGTATGGAATAGGGGTGTAAGATTTCAAATCCCCAATTGGTGCCTGTTGAGATAAAAAATCCCATTCACATCGAGATTTAAATTGTTCTTACTGCTCGTAAGGAACTGCCGATACGGTAAAATTCTTCTGCCAAACATCTTTTCTAGGTTAGGTACACTACTACTGGCCTGAGACAAAGTGGAAATATAATAAACAGGAAAAATTATATTCAGAAAAATCGCGCAAGTCTTGATGAAGTACCGTGAAAGTGCTGACTATTTATAGTACCGCCAAAGTGACGCGAAAGTACTGCTAAAGTACTGCTTGAGTACCGTATGAATAATTCTTTTATTGATATGTATTCTCGCACGTCATAATACTCGTATTGCGTACTATAAGGCAGAGCTAGTTTCTCGGGCACTCCAAAATTTTTTTCGAGGGCTTGTTAGGTTCTATCGGTAAGAAGTTTCAATTGCATTTAGAATTTGCTCATAAAGCGCATCATCGGCACCAGAAAAGAGGAGTTTTTGAGATTATTTATTTCAGTAGTAAACTACTCATCTCTCGCAGTATAATGTCATCAGTATCACAGTCGTACTTGTGCGGCATTTCAGCAGTACTTTCGCACTCTCGTGCGTGAGTCCATACACCAGCGTGATAATTATTTTCTGTTACATGAAAGATGAACCAACAATACGTTGAGTTGGAACAAAGTTAACTGAAATTTGAAGAGTTGGTTGAAAATTCAGCCAATTTATATCACATCTTACTTCACGATATTGAGTTTAGAACGCCACAAGTTCGGTACCGACCGTTAAAAGTACTTTTGCTCCAAACATATTTCCCAAAAGTACAAAAGAAAGCGTGTTTTGAGGTCAATTGATGGCGTATATCTTGAATCGAGCGGATTTTTTGCGCCCAGAGGGCGAGATTTTCACACGCGAATGAAATTTTCCATCTAGCCGGAACAATACATGTCGATTGCAGGTAGGTATGAGCGTATGTACCTACTTATGCGCACGTGTTGTATCGATTTCCAGTCGAGCATCGCGCACGCAGACCCTCATACTCATCACTTTTGAGAATGCAAGTTCGGAGAAAGATGCCAAGTCGTCGAGGGGGTGGCGAGAATCCGGGGCAGATCGACATCACATAGATCAAAATGAGGCACCGAGGTGGTCTGTGCTTTTGATCGAAGCTAAAAGTAAGGTATGTATACTGGGGGTGAGTCGCCCATGAGAAAAGGTATTTTGGCCGCAAACAGAGATCGCTTTTGTATGGCGATGTTATACAGAATCAAGGCTCGTTGCGCGCGCTCTGTAAAAGAACGCGCTTGGATAAAACACAGAAAAGAAATTCAAACTCTATTTGCTCTCGTCTCTAGAGTTTCCTCAATGATTTTCCAGTTGGATAATAATGGGCCTCTCTTTTCTTTCAGCACCAAAGGATATCAAGAAAACACACGCAATGCGATGATCGTGGAAATTTTGTCGGGTAATGGTGCTCCTCGTGTGTTTTCATCCCTCGGCTGATGGTACGAAACAATGCCCGGCAATGTATCGCAATGCTTGAGGCAATGCTTGATGAGTGGATCGAGGGTAGCCCGGAGGCAATCTGGACAAAATTTCCAGCGAATCGACGATCTACTTGCTGATCCAATGTACACTATTTGAATCAGATGTAAGTTGCGACGTGACACTGGTGGCCTTGTCCCAAAATCGATATCATCGAGACGAGTTTACACCGCTGGCGAGATGCCTTGAGGCACCGCTGGAGGCTATACTTTGATTGTAATAAGAGGTTTGATCCGAGCATGGATATAATGTATGGCCAAAGGCATGAATAGACAAATCCTCGTCTATCTTTTTCTCATCGAGCCAGCCTCAGGACTGATACTGTGGCTATGAGAAGCAGAATTGGTCTCATAGACCGCGACCAGCAACTTACTACAAAAGTATTTGGAGATACGTCGCTGGATCTTTTTGTTAGATATCGTGAAAACCTGGAACGTGCGAGGGATAAACATCTTATTGAATAATTTTCACGGAAGAGCACACTCCAAGAATTTATATTTCCTGCATTCCGTCAAAATTGATATTGATCATTTGGGAGTCCAGATCGATCTGAAATATATGAAAATTTTTTGACATTGGTGGAGAGCTTGGATTCCCGAGAAACTTCCGCCCAGTGGCTCCAAAACGAGCATATTCCGCAAAAGAATAATTAATACTGGAGGAAACAACCAAACTGGCGATTCATGTGAGAAAAGCGAAGAGAAGAGTCAACTTCTGCATAACTTCCAACCAGCAGTTTTGCCTTTTTTGCTTCCGCTCGTTCGGCTTGTGAATTTCCTTGATAAGTCGGGAGCCCCTGAAATGTTCTTGTAGCTAAAAAATAATATTTATAAAATGATGGGCGATGATCAATTGATGGCATTGAAAAGGTCTCTTATCAATTTCATAGGTGGAATTTCGTTAAACTGATGCCACTAACAGCCGCGAGCCCGTCGAGCTACCTAATCATCAACACGTCGACCCACACGCCCGACCATCAACATACCCCACACACCAGCGCCCCCATCCACAACCCCCAATGCGATGTATTACACTTTGGCCAGTCTAGCTCAGTCCAGCCTAGATCAGATTTAATAAACCAGACCGTAGCAGATCGTACCAGACCATTCCAGACGAGTTCCAGACTATTCCGGACTATTTCAGACAAGACCAGACCATCATACCAGGCTGTTTTAAATCGTTTCAAACCGTTTCAGACTCGACTAGACTGTAGTAGACCATTCCAAACCATCCCGGACCGTTTCAGACCACACCAGACCGGACCAGACCGCTCCAGACCGTCGGCGTCGCTCAGACCATACCACACGGTATAGACGGGACTCGACCATTCCAGACAATACCAGGCTGTTCCAGACCATTCTGAACAGCACTGGACCAGATCAGACCGCATGAGACCCTTCCAGACTGTTTCAGACCAAACCAAACCGTACCAGACTTTTTCACACCGTTTTAGACTGCAACGGATCGCACTAGACGATTCGAGACCTTTCCAGGCCATTTCAGACCACACTAGACAGGACTTGATCGTTTTAGACCGTCTCAGATCATAACGGACGGTTCCAGACTGTACTGGACCATTCCTGACCAGACCAGGCCGTTCCAGGCCGTTCTGGACAGCGCTGGACCGGATCAGACCGCTCCAGACCCTTCTAGACGGTTTCAGACCAGACCAAACTGTACCAGACTGTTTCACACTGTTTCAGACTGCACCCAATCGTACTAGCCGATTCCAGATCTTTCCAGGCCGTTCCAGACCGTCTCAGACCATACCAGATGGTTTAAACTATACCGAACCATTTCAGACCATACCAAATCGTTCCAGATCCGATCAGGCCATTCCAAACCGTATCGAACTGTACCAGACCATCCATCTATCTGACCACTAACCCACCCATTCATGATTCATAAGGTCACTTATTCAGGCGATTTTATACTTCACGCGTTCTATTTAGGCAACCAGACATGCAGAACTTGGAAGGGCGGACGGTCAGATTTTGTTCTGGCGTTCGATTTTCTTTCCAAATTATAATTGTTGATTCATTCGTGATAGTCGTTATCATGTAACTTTTTATGCTGATTCGTGTACCAAGAAAATTTTTGGGGTGATGGCAGAAAATGCAAATGGCTCGAAATTTCAGTCAAAATGCAAAATTCCCTAGTTTTTATCAAAGTCGAGATCAAAGTTCATTCAACTTACAGGATTCAATGGGAGATTTCTTACTCGTATCATTCCAACCTCATAAGCTTGGTGAAAAAAAAATCATTGTGATAACATTCATCTCATATATCCAATGATATAGTTATAATGTGTATACTATTCATGGAAATTGATTGCTCATTCGTGTTCATTATCAAAGTAAACACGAATTAAGCAATAACATTTTCTTGATTTTCTCAAGTGAATTCCTCGATTTCTTCTGGAGGACGAGGAGGAGGAGGGTCACACTATTTCATTCGCGATTAGAATTCATAGATTGCTTCGAATAGCAGTCTGTTGTTGTAACAGCACATACATCAATCGAATTTTGCTATAGGTGCTGACTAAAAATTATGTGGCAAGCAAGTGTTGGGGTAGACTCTTCAACACGATTACAGGGCAGATTATTTAGCCACTTCAATCCAGCAGATCAACTCAAGATCGATTTTCATTGCCAGTCATCGTACCGATGCGAAGTGGCTCTCAATTTTGGGATGATATCAGTGGTAGCTCAAGTAGCAATGCATACCACGATGTCGATGGAGACAAGCTTGTTTCAAGGCATCGAGGTATGTATGCACGTTTTGATCGGACGCCTCGGATAAAAATGGAGTCAGATTCGCGCAGAGTCAAACGTCGCGCGCACCATCAGAGATTGGGGGACACGTACGGGCTATGCGCGCATCTGCCATATGACAACAAATATATCCACATCCCTGGCTCACCTATACCTGCCCAATCTGTGTATTAGGTACATCTGTGCGCACTCGATGTTTCTGGCGATGTACATGGCATTTTGGTGCAGATGAGTGGGATGATATTTCCCGTGTGATTGCCACCACGTGCGCTTGCTACGGCGACTGCTAGCCAGCCCTTTGTGTTGTTCGAATTGCTCGACGAATCCGTTGCCCGAATCACACACATCCCTTACATTGTGTATTTCTATAGATGAGATAGTGCCTATATGGGAGTGAGCGCCATTACACGAGACCACATTCAAATGAGCTCTCATATTGCGGTTTTTGGTGCGCATGAGTTGGCCCGTTGTTTGCGCACTCGTTGCTCTCATTCGAATGCCACAATTTCGCGCTCTGTCTGATATGTCTGCTGCGCATCAACTTTGGGCCTCGTGTCTCCATCTTCTATCTTAGTTATATATTTTTTGTGATGGGTACAGAGACATTGTACACGTACATTCGCGGCTCGATGAATATTCGGCGTCTATGTATACCGATGCGCTGCCTGCCTTGGATTTTTTTTTCAAAGTGTGGTGGTCGGTACAGGCTTTATTGTACTTTGAGTCCACTAATGAGGTTGTACAACAGTGTATAATGCAGCCAATTGTGTGCGCACGTCACCACAAGCGGCATTGTAAGATATGTGGTCTATTTGGACGAGTGACTCTGTTGTCTTGATTTGTAGAGCGGAGTCGAAATTGCAAAAAGTTATACGATTGATGCCCCCCGTGTGCACCGTTGACCCATCAGTCAAGTCAGACTCGTACACAACTTGGTTTACTCCGTTTACTCTCAGTCCTTTTGAGATGTTACTGCTCTGATGCTGCAAACAAACGAGTTCTGATGCAGATTTCATAACCTTCCTAGTGGTAAAAATAAAGTGTTTTGACTCTCGTGGTCCGCTTCAACTCGCCACTTTCCCAAATTGACAAACAGCGGTCAAAATTTGACAAATTTGATTAAAAAGCTCAAACTCAGTTCTGTGACGTCATATTATAGACAAACAAAGCAAATCTTCCAGGCCATCATAGTATAGAGTTTACGTATCGAGGTTCGAGAAATGAGACATGGATTAATGAGCTCCAGTTCACGTATGACCTGGCAAGTTCTGTGTATTCCCATGAGTTTTCAGGCAACAGTGGATATGTGAAGCTAAAATTTCGCATGAAAGCTGAAATGTGTGTGCAATTTTCGTTTATTTCGGTTCTGATGAAAATCAGAATCCTCATATTTCATTTCCATACGTGGAACTTTATTTTGGAAACTTACGAAATAATAAGAATTTAGACAATATCTTTCGATACAAGCGAGTAAACATTTTGCTTCGCATCTAAGTTATGGGTTTCCAGACCGAGCTGCAAACAAGGATCGGAATGTCGGTCGAAATAAATCCATTGCAAAAAACAGGTTTCCACTCCCGTCAATCCTCGCGTTAATCTCAATGCAGTTTTTGACGAGGTTTTTGATCAACTGGTGCGCGCAAAATACACGTATACGCGCACAATGTGCCAAAAATGTGTCCTTTTTTTATTCGCTTTTTTAATAGATATGAACAATCGTCGACGAATCGTGTATGGTCGTTGTCCTGGGTTTGAGGCTGGTTTTAAATTTGTTTTTCAACTAGATATTGATTGGGCGGTGATAAAAGTGATTCTCGATCGTGAGCCAAGCACGAACTACTCAAAACTCGATAATCATTTTCGACCTAAATGTTAACGAGGCCTTTCGAAATTGAAATACGTCCATTTTTCTGTTGTTGCGTATAACACGCGAGAAAAGGTCGAGAATACAAATTGCTTCAACCATGACCCATCCAAGCCAGACAAAACTGGATAAGGCTGACAAAATCTTCTGATCATTTCGATACAAGCGTATAAATTCTGTTTTCCGAGTCCAAATAATGGGTTTCCGGTCCGAGCCGAAGGCGAGTGTCGGAAACATCGCGATGATGCGAAAATAAATTTTACTCTTGCGTATCGATTTATTCTTTTTGATGAACTGAGAATGAAAGTAAGTACACTGTGCGCGAATTACACTCTTACATACAGCGAATCGAATGAACAATGGACCACTTCTATTTCTCGAATTCTCAAAAATCGCGACAAACATCATCTCGATGTTTCATTTAGAAGTGTGTTTGCGAGACACGCTCGAGCGTGACTGCATCAAAATCGCAACCTCGAAATCAACTTTTTAGCTTCTGCATAGGCAATTTACGAGTTCCGAGTTCGCGTGACGACTCGCAGATGAATATCTAAAGATTCACCCTCGTACGCAGTCACTCCATCGTCGCATGCAAATCGATCGCTCGTCACCGCTTGGCAAAAAGGTCACATGCACAGATTTGCGCACCAGCTTCGGGCATATATAGCAATTCATTAGGCAAATCCCCGCATTAGAGCGCATCTTTGTGTGATGATGGGTATTATCGCGCGTGTCATCGCTGGTGCGAGGGATGATCGTCTCTCTCTCATCGCAGCCCCGAGTAATGGTGGGGGGTTGCGCATGCGCACAGCATGTCACGGCAAGCAGAGATTCATCATCCCCGCGGCGCGCTCCTGAGTTCGAGCGAGAAATAGATGCGATGGCGGGGGCAGTTTTGGAAAGCCACACCCCTCAGCCCTCGACGCATCCAATAGCCAAACGTCGCGGTCAAAAAGTTCCTGCCTCTACCGATGTATACCTGCGTTATGAGCACGAGCGAGATCAACCCGCGGGAATACTTTGTCGGCTTATTGGACGATATGTCTGCTCGCCGCAGTCGGTGCATCAGTCAGTTGCAGTCAGTTGGTCGCCCTACGAGCACCCTGCCACTATTTCTCGTGCCCTTTCATTCTGAGTTTACTCTTTGGTCGAGCATGGATCGCGAGTGTCGCTGCTGACTTTTTTTTGACAGACCTAAGTACTACTTATCACCGTGGTGCAAGGACAATTATTTACTGGGGTTGATTTGGGAATTTGTGCAACATAATCGTCTCCGAGGAGAGGAGAGGGTGCCGGCCACCCCGGAGAGAGAGATTTCGACAAGCTGGCCCGTGGGCAGATGATGCACCATCGCCATCGCCAGGAAGCAGCACAAATGGGTCACGTAGCGCAACATCCCCCCTCGCAGCACGTACACCACAACAAGATGCAGGCGTCGTCCAGTAAGTGTCAGTATTCCAAAACAATATTTACTCATTTCATGCACGTACTTTATCAAGTATCTGAATAGTGTTCGTTTACGTATCTGTGCTGCAAATCTGTGATACGTGGATGATCATGGATTTCGAATCGCTCGGTGTTTTTTTCAAGAAAATCGCGGAATTTTGAGCGAATTTTACGCGCCCGTCGGTCGCCAAAACTCATAAATTTTGTACATATGCAAATTCTTCTGTATTTCAAATTTGACCTCTCTTTTTCTGTGGTTCGTGCGAGGCTTCAAGTGATGCGTTTCAGTACGGTTTATGCAGATTTTACTAAAATCGCACGAAAAAGATCTTCGAATTTTGATCGACTGCATTTAGACATGTTTTTTCGGGTAATTTCACATCTTCATTCCTTTTCTGCGACAATCGCTATATGTATTATTTCTCAACCATGTCAATGCACACTTTCAATTTTCTTAATGACTGGTTCCGGATAAGCCTCGCAGCAGATTTGAATACAGCAATACCTCGTAGAAGTGCAGTATACAACGTGATCAAGATATTTCAGACAAAACATCATGTGCAGATGCAGGGCTTGGGAACAAGCTCCAAACTTTGTCCAAAATATCGTGGTCACGTGGTATACGCGAGCTATTCTATGAGATTCCCTGCCGAAAAAAAACAGTTACTTGGAGAAGGCAATACTCATGTCAAGTTCATTTTTCGTCCATTTGAATGGCAGATTTGAATGTCAGCGGCTGATGGCTTGGTTTAACTTGCTCTCGTCTAGTCCATGATTGATTATCTGTTTGCATGTATCGATTGATTGCGTTAGTATCACCTTTGATTGAGCGTCATATTTAAAAATCAGTCCGATCAACTGCATCCATTCTACTTGCATTCTCCTCATTTTATATTTGATTGAACGTCATTCAGCGTGGAGTATAGTTTGTTGCATGTCAATTGCGAACTATCATAGCAAGTTGTTGAAAGTGGGGTGCAATATCGACCGCAAATACTAATATCGCTTCGATCGGTGGATTGTCTCCGTAAACTATACTATCTCCAAAATATGTACCCGAGTTTTTCAACACTTCAAACAATCGTTGCAGGTAAATTTTTGGGATAATCCACATCAGATAGATTCTGCGCGAAGATCAGACCGAAAACAGTGTCACGGGGCGTCATCTCGAAGCCTGGCATCATCGCGCGCCCGCGACGATCCACGACCCAAACATAGCCGCGTCTGCCCACACAGATTAATACTACTGATCGGCTGGTGTAACTTTGACCGTCTGCTCCTCTGATCGGTTATCTATGTTTTCCTGGTGTTTTTTCCCCAAAGATAAGATAACTCTCCCAAAACTTGACAGCATCGCCTCCGAAATATTTCGGTGTATCATTTCGAGTCAACGTGTAGGAAAAAGTTGAGACGGATCGTCTCGACGTGCATTTTTTGTACTCTGACTCCGCGATTATACTGCGGTATTCTACTTCCTTTGAAAATTGCATCTTCTGGGGGTACACCATCACTTTTTGAGTCCCAGAATTTCAGCAAGGGTGCAGATATGCTGCGAGATTTCTTCAACGGTTCAAGAGTCGACGTCTCAGAAAAGGGGGATATTATTACAGTCAGTTCTCCTCGTTCAAAGAGAATTCGAGTATGCAAACGCGGCCGTTACTTTATGAATCGCAATAAACTGTCCCAAAAACAGAGCTATCCAAACGCAGCTCGTCCAGTGTATTTTATCTGTAGATCCGATCAAATTTTGAAAAGACGGGGAAAACCCACGGAGGATGAGGGCGAGCGCCGAGTAAATAAACTTGGTCGTCGTCGACGCTGGTGAATTACAACTCGCGGACCAATTTCTCGCTGACTCTTGTGTCTCGCGTCTCATTGATACTGCATCTCTCGCAGCTGCATCGCAGAGCAATAACCGGGCTTGACTCTTCGTCGCTATTGCTCCGCCGCCGATGGCCCGGCGCGCGCCAAATGTCTTTATTAGCCCCGTCGCTTTCTTTGTCTTTTTCGTCGGCGGGGAAAGCCCGCTGCTGGTACCGTCGCGACGAAAATCCGAAACACTCTCCCACGGTCTTTTTCCTAATACATTATAATATAATGCACAGCCCTTGCTCTCTCCGTCTGTAGACAGTAAAATTGTACGTAGTTCGAGAATGGCTTTTCGTCGTTACGGATTATACTGCGGTGCTGCTGCTGTCGGGGCAGCGAAGCAGCAGGTACCTCATAATCGATGCCCAGACGGACGGCGATCGTATTATCGAGATCAAATCGGCGAAGCGCGGCTTTTCGACTTTGCGACCTGAAATTTCATCTTCCGTCTGTAAAGACTGGCTGTAAACTATCGGTGCCTCTCGATTCAAAAATTTAAAATCTCCACATCATTTCTATATATTTTCCTGCATGCATCATTTTGGTGAACTATTTGTGGTTCTTGTGGATGCCAATTCCGAACAGATATTTGATAAATTGGTGTCGATCGATAACGTATATCTCAATCAGCTGGGACTCTGCCGTTAATTTTTTATAAAGATTCCCACGCACGAATAATAAGGGGATTATGCTCCGATAATTCATCATCTCAAACTCGTGAACATTGCGTGCGCGATAGGACCACTCGGACGCATCCCTCACCGGTTGAGCGCGCGGGGGTGTTGGATTGAGTTGTATTAGATGTACTGTCGTGAGTAAGTGAATTTCGTCAGCAGTAGCAGATCGAAGGGTCATTAGCTTGCAGCACCGAGTGCTATACCGATACAGATACAACATAACGATCGAAGCGCAGCAGATGTCGACGCGTATGTATCGGACCGAAACCACCGCGAGCGCGTCATTCGTTGGTAAATTTTTGATTTTCGGTTGCCCATAACTCCTTTCGAAATTGAGATTTCTCAAAAGATTCATTCGGATTTTTCTCATCACCCATTCCAATTTTGCAAGCGACACATCGCGATCAGTCGAAGAAATTGAGATTTGCGCTCGAGCATTCTATTATTATTGACGGGACGCAAACAAAAGAGTGCCATCAATAAATAACGCGACTCTGCGCGGCTTCTTGCTTCTCGCAATCGGATTTTTTACAATGCGCATTTATATGAAAGCGAACGAGCTATCGACGTTTCGCACGCGTATCCCATCCCAGCGAGTTCTCGGTATACCCACAAAATCAGCTCGGAAAAGTCGAATCGATCGGTTGAAAGCTCGCGACTCTCGGCTGCTTCAAATAATAATAATAATAATAGCTCTCGAGCTTCTCTCGACATCTGATTTTATTGTAACTGTATAATACACGAAGTATACGTGGAGCAAAATCGTTGTGGCATATCCGCAGACGTTTCTTGTGGCCTGCTGTATATACGATGGCAAAAACACTGCCCGCGGATATTTTTTATTAATTCGCCGCCGAGCTTATGTCAGCAGTTTATAGTAAAAGTACATTGCTTATGATATATCGTGCGTGGGGTAGTTGGAACAACACTTTCGAGATAGGATATAGAGTAGTAATATCATATCATATAACGGCTGGAGCAGATGACTACGACGACCCCCTGCGAACAATTGCTCTCGATCCATCCGTATCATAGTCCAACAACACACGCACATGACGCCGGATTCCCATGCTCGTATACATCGCCGAGCTCGCAGGGGGTAGATTTTTTCGGTCAGAGCGTGAGCTAATTATCGCGCCTCAATTTTCGTCGAATGTCGTGTTTTTGGGGCCGTGCTACGATTGTGATGCGTCAGAATTTGAATTGTTTCTTGGCGTGAGAATCGCAGATGCACGCTGGCGCCCCTCTTATTCTCCGAAACACGAGAGCATCTCGCGCTCCCTTTCCACTTGTATTTTCACAACAAATCCTGGGGATGACTTTGCGTCTACAGTTTGGAGTATTTCTAGCCCGTCTACGAGAATCAATAGGTCAAAATTCGAGCAATTTGCCAAAAATGCGTCAAAAGGTTCGGAAGCTCACACCTTTCACGGCTTTTCGACATCATCATCGTCATCATCCTCGCCATCCTGTCAAAATACCCTTCTCCGAATCTCCTATACACACCCGTCACGCCCTTCTACCACTCATACATCAGCACACTCACGAGAAAATCCAATTTTCTTCGAAGTCGAGGAATCATCGCTCGTCGCTCGAGACGTTTGCAATTATATCGCTCGGTGACGATGCGATTCTCGGGCAATAATAATAATAATAAAAAAGACACCCCCCGCTTGGCGCCCCGTCAGTCAACGTGTGTATTTCATATATTGCACGCGCCAAGAATCATCCTCGTGAATTTTTTAAAGCGCCTCGATCAACTCGATGATGCACTTTCTCTACAAAGACGTATCAATCAGCGTACTCGCATTGCGTATTCTTCGGTATATGGTGTCATCGTCGTGTCTCGTGTATCGTGAATTGTCGATTATTCCGCGTATACACACCAGCTTGATGAGTAGCAGTATTAGTAGAGACTTCGCAGAATGGAAAATTCAATATATTACGAATTAGCCGTTGATTTATGCATACGCGTGTCGAATCGGTGCGCTGACGGCGGCAGATGAGTTCGACTCATAATTCATATATATAAGGTCGATTGGCAGGGGGGTCATCAGGTGATGCGTCCGTCGTCGTTTCGAAGACAAAAGGACATCTTCGTAGTGTGGCTCATTGGCTGTTTTTTAGGTTAGAAGGGGAGTAAATTACAGGATCATCATTGCGCAGCGCGATTATTATAGTATATGTTGAAGTGAATCACGTATCCGGTGCATGGCCCCCGCGACACGCGTTGTTGCAACAGCGTCGGATGAGGACCCCCCGCTGACTGCTACTGCTGCTGCTGCTCAAGTTTACGCGCCCCTACAGAGCCCACCTGCCGCTCACAGGGCGCCTCTGACTCGCCCGTACACCACACACACAAACACCCTGCAATTCATACGTGCATTCGCTAACGAGTGTAGCGCGATATCGTAATTGAAGGCTCCACTCACCTCGCGCTCTGCCTTTTCCAGTGTATAACGGCCCGCCCCCTCACCTGACGCCAGCGCACTTGCAACACGGTTATTACCCATTGCAATCAAAGTCTTATCGAATTGCTGAAATCGTTCGATCTCGCCGTTTGAGATCAGTGGAAAATTTATCTTCGAATCAATTTTCCAATCGAGTTCACAGTGAGATTTACTGCAAATCGGTGAGATTTTGGGCAATTGAAATTAACTTCTTGCCCCGTAGCTTCGGAGCGAGCTTCAGAGAAAACTTTCATCCGACTTCGCCGAGGAGCGCGATAACGAATGGTAAAAGTTTTTGAAAGGCAACCGCGATCGAGATTCATATATCAGACAGTCACTGCCGAGCCGTCCGATCAAAGATCGATGCAAACTACTTGCGCCGCCCTGTCACCACAACAATCGAGGATGCGCTACCACAGAGCGCAAACTTGCTCACATATCGAGCTTGAAACTCACCGCAGACCATAGTAAATCCAACGCATCGTGCACCCTCGTGTCCATCTCCCTTTGTTTCTTGGCGCACTCATACTCCACACTTCCAATAACGCTCTGGATTTGTGTATATCACCCATCGCCGTTATATTGCGGCGAGTTTAGAGGCGTAAAGTTAGTCGCGCTACAGAGGAAGACACTGGCGTTTCGAATTATTGCAACCGCGAAAAAAATATTGTGAAAAAAACTCATCAATTTTTCACAGCCCGGACAATACCGTATAGTATAGAGATTATGATGCGCAAAGCTCGTGTGGCGCGCGGTCAGCTCTCTGCTCTCCCTCCCGGCTTTCATTAAAAATTGATAAAGTGGCGCGGTGCAGCAGGTGTAGTTAAACGCGTGGCCCGTCGTCACTTTTCCGATATTATTATATATTTTCTTATTGCTAAGTTTTGTCATGCACGCATTGGTGGTAGCCAGTCGAAAAAGAATGCACCTATTCAATTTTATTTCAACTCGGGAGCGGGCTTTCGCGATCGCCATCGAGGAGAAGTTGCTGCAGCCGAAACTAAGTAGATTTTGGTAGGCGCGCTGGCCGTGAGAGTACCAGCCCGGGGCTACAGACTTCCCGCTTACCAAGTTCGTGGACAGTTTTTTTGCTCTTCCGCGCTTCTGAGGAGACTCTTGAGCATTTTTTACATTTCAAATTTTTGCGCTCCGCTACACTGACACGCTTGTGTACTTGCTGTCTTATTGGACTGTCATCTCGGTTGAATTTATTATAATGTTAGGTTAAAAAGTTACAAAGATGTTCAGACGATTTTTCGTGGATCGAATTTTTTTTACTGCCGTGACGTGGAATTGGAACTCTCGTAACCGCAATATCAACAATGATAGGAATCTTCGAAAATTACCGTCTCATAACAGACATCAAGCAGGCTGACGTGCACAATCATCGACTTTTGATTGTGTTACGAAGAAGAATGAGACCCACTCCCTAAGCAACGCCGAGTCGTGAATTTTTCATGCCAACTCGCGATTTTTACATATACATGCTCGTTCACTCGCTGCTGCACATTACACGCTCTCGCATATTCTTTCTGCGTCTGCACTCATATATTTTCCGCCACTAAAACACGCTACAAATATATCTCATTGTTTTTTCCTCGAGCAAGCCTCGCGACCATCTATTATCCCTCAAAGACTGCACTCGCGACGACAAAATGCAGTCACGAAACAAAAGTGCAGCGTCGAAAACTGCGTCGACGACCTGCACCCTCTCAAAGCGGGCAAACTTTTGCCGATTATGCATCATTGATGCGCGCTAAACAACGACCATTGCCGCAGTGCAGGCACAAATCGCTCATGATGCATTATACTGCAACGCAACCTATTGCCGATGATATGTTCCGAGTCCTCCCCAAAGCTGCACAGCCAAGTCGAATAGGTAATACACTGTGTATATTGTGTGTCTTTTTGCGTGTTACCACAACTATGCCCATATACATACACTTATCGACATCGTCATTCTTTTTCATGAATAAGAGAAGTCCACGTCAAACCGTGAACTGCATATTCGCTCGAATCACCATAGATATGAAACATTCACTCATCACCCACAATCGCTCGCATCTTTTTTTCCGTCATGATGTCCGCGCCGTGTCACGAGGGTGCATCCACATTGTGATATACAATGCCCACGCGACCGGAAAATTTTATTCCGTTTCCGCTTCTCGAGATCTCGATTTGTCTCCGTATACCCACGAGTGTCAATTAAGCCCCACAATTTGTCATTCAAAATCAACATCTCGTCCCCGACCTTCGCTCATCTATACAATATACACAATGTAGTAGTACTGCTTTTCTCTTGAAATATAATAACGAGAGTGGAAGTCCGGGATCCCAGGAAGAGGGTGGAAAAAAATTCCCGACTCTGTATAATCCCGGTCTAACGCGCGAGGCGAAAACTTTCACGGCTCTGATGCTTGCCCATTCAGGTGTACCTCGACGAAAAGCGGGAAACGGGACGAGAAGAGTGAGTCTCCTGCTGCACAAAGTTTTTGTGAAAACGTCAAATATACTTCCTCAGACTACACAATACGTAGCCTCGACTCAATGAAATCGCAAAGTCCCACGGGGCGAGAATGAGCCTTTGCTCGCGTTAATCTGGGCCGGGATTTCGAGAGGGGGTGGCAAAACACACGATTCATGAATTCGAGCCCACCACTGAGCATTCCGACTCAATGGAACACGTCGATTTGTAATAGCTAAAGTCGGGTAGGGCCGCCCGCGAGATTTAAAATACACTCTTCACATATGTATATGAGGGTGACGCGATGACGATGGATTATATATAAAGAGGGAGGCTGCACCGATGAATGAGCCGGATGTGATGGCAGGCAGTGCCGAGGCGCGCAAGTGAGCAGTATGTAGAGTAACTTGACCCCGCTTCTATAAAAGTCCTATCGCGATCCGCCAATCGATTCCAAGCTTCCTTCACCCTATATATAGGACTCCTTGTTTATGTGGGGCTTTGTTTGTGCAATCTTTCCAACGTAACTTTAAATGGTTCTCAAGACCCCCGGACGAGGTACGCGTTCACGTTTAAATTCTCGCGACAACAACCTTGCGCCTGGAACAAAACCAAAGCCAGCGTCTTGATCCGAATGAGCAATAAATGACGGCATGCAGACTTGCACTGAATAATAGAAGCCAATTTTTTTGACGAAGCGGATGTGCACTTGTGACTATCGTGAGAATAATTCTCACAATCTATCACAAACTTTCTGATAAAAACGAATGGCTGGTTGCACTTTGATGAATTTGACACATGCAGATGAAAAATAAATAGACGAAAAATAAATTCTATAAATATAAACTCAAATTCAACAGATGACTAATGAATATAACTTATTTCATGTTACAGGTCGCATCCTACTGGACGTGCCGTGCAAAGTTTGCAGGGACCATTCATCCGGCAAGCACTACGGCATCTACGCATGCGATGGTTGTGCAGGTTTCTTCAAACGGTCTATAAGACGCAATCGACAGTACGCTTGCAAAGCGAAAGCCGAAGGCGGTTGCATGGTCGACAAGACGCACAGAAATCAGTGCAGAGCTTGCCGACTTTCCAAGTGTATACAGGCGGGCATGAACAGAGACGGTGAGCATCATAACCTCTGAATCATTAATTTTCTTCGTCCACCTACACCCACATCCGATAAGAGTCAGATCAATCAAATCAAATTTGATTTTTGAAATAAAAGAGAAAAGATCCCAATCAACGTCGGCCGAATTTGATGACGAATTCTCATGAAGTTCGTGTACGCATTTCAGCTGTTCAACACGAACGCGGACCACGAAATTCGACGCTGAGGAGGCAAATGGCTTTGTATTACGGTGGGAAGGACCATGACATCGTGACGACGATGGTACCTCCACCGAATGCGGCCTTGGACCTCGTCCTGCCAAAACCATCAGTCCCAGAACCAAAGACCAGCTTGGCCACGCCAATAGCCCATCACCCGGTGCCTCTTCCCGTATACACCAACATCAGTATATCAAAGGTAAGCTACGTTTCAATCGTTTCTCCTGAAATCATATTTCAACTTCGATAGTTTTCGAGTATCAAAGCATTATTGATTTGTGCCAAATTCTAATTTTTAGAATCGCAAAGACCGTGAATATCATGCTCAGTTTCACCAATCATTAGAATTCAGTTTGTGGTCATTCGACTTGAATTTGAAACTCTTCCAGAAGCTTTCATCGAAATAGTGTCAAAACGAAACTTTGATAACTAATGTAATTCTTTATACTTTCCAGTTGGCAGCAGCGAGTCAACAACAACAGCCAGTCGTAGCAGCTCCGGCACCTCCAGCGCCAACGGCGACGTTGCCTCTGCGCGCCCCCTACTGGTCCGTGCCAGACTCGTTTGGAATGGCGTCGAGCATGTGCGAAATGGCGGCCCAACTGCTCCTGCTCAGTGTACGCTGGGCTCGGGATCTGAACCTCCACTCCGGACTCTGCGAAGAAGATCAGTTGACAGTTCTTGAATCATCGTGGCGAGAACTGTTTCTCCTGTCTGCTGCTCAGTACGCGCCCTACCTCGATCCCACGGCACTGCTCCCTGCGGGCCCCGCTGGGGTTGGATTGGCCCTTGAAGCTGCCCGTTTCCGTGAGACGCTTCTCGCCTTCAACGCCCTGGGCCTGGATTCGCACGAGTACTCATACGTGAGTGCCGTCGTGCTGTACAAGGCTGGTCTGGACTGTGATTCGTCCGCTATGCATGCGCCCTGCAGTAGTCGGAGCAGCAATGGCTCCTGCTCACCTCAGGGCGGACCAACTAATCAGCAGCCAAGATTGAGGGATGCTGCTAGCGTTGTGAGGTTAAGGGACTCTGCACAACAAGCTCTGGGTGCAAGAATGGCTGCCACGTCGTCATTTGGGGCGCTCAGGTTCAGCAAGCTCATACTCATGCTGCCCATGCTTAGGACAGTGTCAGCATCTGCTATCGAGGACTTCTTCTTCAGAAGGGCCATACGAGACTGCAATATGGAGTCCATCATCTATAACGCTTACTACGGCAAGTCGTGAGTCGAGATCGAGCTCTCTGCGCTGATCCCAGTGCGACTTAACCTCGCAATCATAGTTCTGCGCGTGCGCTTCAGCTGGAAAAGTCGCGCATGCGCGCCTACTGCGAGTGTGATTACAGTGATTGTTTTATGTCTGTTGATAATTTCTTTTGTAAAGAATCACGGTGAAAGAGAAAGTGAGATAAAAATTGGCTGCTCCTGAGTCCAGAGACCGCGTAGCCGATTATAGTTATTTGAGGCGCACACAGTGCGTTAGTTGCAATAATGTCAGAAGAAATTTTATATATCCTTTAAGCGTATGAAGATTTGTGATCTGAGATAATTTTGATATAAAATAGTGCACTCACTGTAAAGTAATGTAAATATAGTCGAGTCAGAGAGTTTAAGATAGTGCACGATGAAATCGATCATATGGATTATACATTATTTCGAAAGTTGTTGATACAAATATACTTATTATATGGTTACGTAAGATATAACGATAAAAGATGATTATGATTTTGATTAATCGATAAAAAATACGTATGAACGAGCTTTCTTTCCAAAATGGAATATCTTACGTTGATTATAAGAGATGAAAAGTACCTTTGTATTTGTGCGATACTAGCACATTAAGATGGATACCATTATGTAAATACGATATTATCGATTCTGAAGATCGCGTCACAATACGATAATAAAATTGTTATTAACTCTAAAATTCTGGTCTCTAACAGATTATCGTAGAAAAACCAGCCTTTACACTCATGAACCCACGTCGTTGCCTTCGAAAGTATAATAGTCTCGAAGGAAGAGTCTAACTTTTACAGGAGAGAAAATTCTTCACGGTCCAGTGTAAGCAAAGGCAACACGAAAGGGGGTGACTTTCGATTACCAAACGTGGCCTTTAAAACAGTTTCAAAGTTCCAAACGAGCGTCAAAACGGTTGACTGCATTCCATATTGAAAATCTGTCTTGATCTCGAGCTGCACCGGTCTCAGGCTGTATCACAGGCCTCCCTTGGCGCAAGGGCAAAAAAACTCCAAACGGGACGCCACCACTGATTTACCATCTGACAAGAACAACCCAAACATCGTCGGGTATAGAACAAGGTGGGCGCGATAGGCCGCGAGTCGTGGCCGTAATGAGCAGACCTCATAGAGAAAGCATCAGTTCGACTCTTCTTCCATCATATTATACCTGCGCCGGCTCACGTTTTCAGGCATCATCACAAAAGGCAGGCTGGGCCTGGCTGGGCGCCTTGGCGCAGAGTGGGTATTTCACGCTGATTTGCGCAGTAATCTAGGGGAGCACAATGATCAGACCCAGTTCTATATCTTTGGAAAAGTAGCCAAGGGACCACGGGACTCTTGCTTTGAACATAATAATCGTCGGAAGGCACGTTTTTGTGTTGCGCCGCGCCGGGCGTTGACGTGGCCGGGATGCACTCGTCACAAGTTTTGGGGGGCGAGAGAGCCGGTTCATCATCTTCCGCTGCAGCATTATATTTCCGCCGAGCGCCACGGACTGGCACAGAGATGCCCATTGTCGTCATTTGTCACGGCTACTCGTCACCCGCTCAGAGAACAAGAAAAGAGCTTTCTTTGACCAAATTGTCGTCTTGACAGGACCTTCCGGGCTTGATTGTGCACCAGGAATAATATTTGCGTAGAGTCGCTTTGATTTCCCTTCTTGGTCCATACCGTGGCTCCGTTCTTCCGCCTCTTCTGGCTGAAACCACACAATTAATTGACATCCTGACCTATAATTGACTAAAACATCCACTCTTGTGTATTCATTCACCGCCAATTCACGGCATTTTTCTGTTTACCACAGGCTCTCGACTGTCTCCTCAATAGACTTTAGAGTGCTAGAAGATGATGACGAATCCATTCTCACTCGTCAACTCCCGCTACTATTCAATGGGCTGATCTCGTATTCAGAGTATTCTATGCATTTTTTCTCGCGATATTCCCCCAAACTCACGTGTGACTCATCGTTCTTCTGTGAAACATTATTTGCACAATGTAATGCAAGCAGTTCACGAGGAAAATAATTGCATCTGTCGTGAAATTCCTTCTTGCTATACGAGTTTTTGTGAAATAATCCTGTGAGATGGTTCATACGGAATTTCGCCTCTGAGTTAGATGGAATAAAAAGAATCTTCAAGAATTTCTCATTACACGAACCGTGTCACATCTTTGTAAACATATATGGGCGATCCCGCGCAAAGTGTTATTTTTGATGTCCTGAGCTGCCATCTTCGAATGGTGTAAGATAGGTCCAATAAAAAAATTTGGTGCATTGAACACCAGTATTTAGCACCTACGAGGATAGTTTTGAGAGTCGATATTGGATGTTTTCCGTTCTTTAGAAATTAATTAATGCTCAAAAACAGGGTTTTTTGCTTGTCCTTTTTTCAATCCCACCTCCTTCATGGTCATAATCTTGCTATGTAACGAAATATATTGCATTCTCGCGACACACCATTCGAAAGCTTATATTTGAAGGAGTATATTCACGCACAAATGCAAGTCCCTGCTCGAGTTTATCGTGGTGTAACCAAGGCGAACATCTTGTCCTAGAAAACCATGTCACATTCCATGGCACCCCTGAAACACCCTCCCGAGCTTTTCTGTGATATCGAACGCTTTTCTCCCAAGTGGCAGCTCATTCCATTTGGGTTAAGGTAGATTTTCCCGGTGTTTCGTAGCCGTTGATTTGAAATGATTCGGCTAGCAGAGCCAATATATGCTCATTTTTCCTAAGGGACGAGAAATATGTCACATTCCATGGCATATAAATTAGAGCGTGTCAATGACTCCAATGACTCAATTCTGCTTTTTTCTTATGTAGTTTGATGGTATTAAAGGGTATATATTCGGCCAAGTCGATCCGAGTTGATGTGAGCTCGTGAGATGAATTTAAAGGTCGAAATGTCATATTCCATGGCACATGAAAATGTCACATTCCATGGTACTCGATAAAACGTAATATTGATCTAGCGTCAATCACATGCATGATATGGGCACTGCTGGGCTCAAGATAGTTTGTCATAACGATACCCCACCCGGTATAATCATCATTTTGACTCCAAAGTGACCAGGGGATGAGTAGAAATCGAATAATCAAAAGGGTAGAAAATGAGCCAAAAGGACAAATTTGACCCCCAAAGTTAACCTTTTGCGCGGAATCGCCTATATTGGGCTCTAAGTATACGGTTCAATGGTAGTGAGGAAGCATTAAAACAAAATATAGGCACGAATAGTTGAACATATCCAAGATTAATTGCGGTATTCAAACTAGCAATGATTCACGTTCAATTCACCACCGATATTGGATCAACTCTCTTTATGACATATTTTTTCTTTACTTTTTTTTGAACCTCAAAAAGTTACATGAACACATGGTTGATAATTTATCAAGAACGTAGTGATAGAAGAATTTTTCTGTGGTTGCGGTACTTTTGATGAAATTCCCAAAAAGTGAGATGGATGTTGAGCGACTTTTCGTACTCGAAAATTCAAATCATTGCTTTCGACACAAGCCTCCAGGTGACAAAATATTTTCTCGAAAAAATTTATGCGAGTGACCCTCATGTACTCGAGTCGACATACAGAAGTATCTGAAAAAGTCTTGAAGAATGCGGGACTCTTCAAAGTTCACACAACAACTCGATTTATCCAGTCCCTCGAGTCTAATACCGTATGAGACACGCATGAGCGAACTTCGCAATGTTGACACTCGCTTCAATGCACCAGTTTATTCTCTCGGAACCAACCTACTGATTACCCATTGAATTCTGACTAAATCATCTCGACAGGTTTGTCCAGCAAGTTGAAATGTCACCAGGATAGTATCAAAAACGTCCATCCAAGTACGATACCGATAATATTATTATAAACCTCAGTTGTATCAATATCTATAATTGAATATTTTATTAGTTTCTTTCTCTATCCTCGTACACCTTCAAACGAGCTTATAAAATTTGTTTCGATGTTGAGTGGGCCAAGCAGTCAAAACCACCTGTCAAATACAATTTTCATCAAGGCGATCTTGATAATGCCCCCGACTCCTCGATAGATCTGGGACTGAATAAAAAAAAATCAAAAATTTCCCTTTTGCATCACGGCACAGCATTGTGGGTTGCCTCTTCGGCGAGCTCTTCGGACACAGCTTATTCAATGAGTTCCAGTAGACCGAAAAAATCAAATCGAGACATCAAAAATACGACTCGCCCAATGCAATAAGACTTCAATCATTACAATCCGGCGAGGCTACTGGATTTTCGGCTGGCAGCTTTGCATCGAAAATTTTTTCAAAGGCAATACGTCAAAGATTTTGGCTTGTTTTGAAAGGACTTCGGCTTGCAGTGCTCTTCGGTGATGTTCCAGTGCACTAAACACCACCCGCTGAGATCAGACTCGGAGACTATAGAACTAGCTTGTGTAAGGTCTATTGTGACCCTCGTTGTACCCTGACAAATTGCCCAGGTAAATACAGTTAGGGGTCGAAAAGAAGCCGCTATATAGACAGGGGCCGCTGCGGTCGATGAATTTTGTTGCGAGCTCGAGAGACCGCAATCAAGACGTCGTCGATTGTGTATGTGCAGTCGCAGTAAGTATGGGTCATCATCGAAAACAACGAGCGATTGTGCCCTCGAGTTCATAAAGAGAGTGACGATGAGTGACTAGAATGAACTCATGTGGATTATCCTCTAAGACCAAGTATATCTTCAGGGATATTAGATTGTGCAGGGTGTGATGGCATGCACTACACGCAATCGTAGTACAAAAATCGTACAACTGACTTGTACTATTACACTGTGAATATTAGCTCAATTTCCAACCAGCAAATTCAACCAGTTTGTTGACACCCTTGTGCATCTTGTTGTAAGTGTAATTCAACAACCTGATTAAAGTTTCAATTCAACTATTGGTTGAGTCAAATTTTAGACAGTTGGTTGAGCGATTCTGAAATACGAGCCGAAATATTTGTTTACAGTATAGATTGTATAGTGCTTACTTAGAAGTCTCCAACATTTGATATGGCGTTTGAAATGTTTCCATAAAAAATATTAAAAAGAGAAATTATTGATTTTTCAGATTTGAGGTTTCAAGATTATTCTTGCTATCATAAGAGTAGAATGTAGTTAGGAAAAACTACCATCAACACGAGTATCTTTGGGATATATGGGGCTATTTCAGTGAACTTCTCGGACGCCTCAGGAACAGATAACTGAGTTTTGCAGGATAACAATCTAGAATTGCCCTGCCAATTCTGCCACTATTGATGTCTGTTCGCTTGCAAATGTGTCCCACAGATACATGGCGTAACGATATCCTAACCTCATTGATCAAAAAATTTCCAAGCAATGTCCTGGTTTGGAGTTTTACTCTGAAACTCGACTCAGGTCGTCACATCAGCAATTATTGGTGCAACTTTGCATCAACAGATGATAGCAGTAACAATTCAATTGAGGACCACAAAATTTGGATTACTTGCTTCAAATGAAAATCGTGTGATGAACCTACCATCACGACGAGACGAATTTTTCCTTCTGTCGAGACGACCTTCTGTGAAAATTTACTATCCCTGAATTGAGACAGCTGATCAAACGACATTGAAACATCTTCTTGTGATGAAAACATCTTGATACCAGAGTCTGAGGCTTTCACACATGCGCACGCGGCGGTCTCATACCCACACGTCCACACTTCAGCTTCATAACTTTGCAATTGGACTTTGAGACTCCATACTTGAGTAAGTAGCACAGTATTGCGTTCATCGTGTGGCGCGTGTATGAGCTACAAGACTCGCGCCTGGGCTAAATTAACATCTCGGTTTAATGATTTGCGGCACTCGAGATTGCGCGGTGCCGTCTGTCGGCAATTAGCGGCTTCACAATGCAAATCATAATTATATATCAGGGGTGGCTTGATAGTCGTCGTTGTACGGGGGGTCGCCTGTCGTGCATATGTACACACTCTCATTCTACAATACTGATGGATAATAAGAGGTGGAGGCTCGTACACTCATCGAGTGGGCCTGCCGATATCTCAAGGGCCCCGGTACATATACTTTTGTTATACGCTCGAGTGAATAATGATCGTCTCGACCGTGTACTTACCACTTATGGCAAATCGATGCGCACAAGTATTACAATAGTGAAGCAGGACTGTCGGCGACAAACATTGCCGTGGGCCCATTGTAACACGCCCGGCATAATGTACTTATATCGCCCGTTGTGTTGGCTGCTGAGGAATTTCGTCGTCAGCTCAATGCAAAATCGACGAGTGGTTCCCACAGCGTGCGTGACCCCGACGACGACGATTACCCTATCGACTCGGGAATGCTGCTGGTGTCGGGAAAGATGTCACCTCTGACCATAACATCACACGACTGGGCTCGAAACTGAGATGGGCTTCTGGACTTGAATCTGATGGTGAAGTGCTCCGATGAGACTTGGCTTTCAACTTGTGACCCTCTTATCTCTCACGCTGACGCCCTCGTGCGACATTCCCTCTTTTCGTGGGTAAAAAGCCACGTTGTTGAGGCCTCGAGGCTACTCGCGCGAGCGAGTATACTTTTAGGGGTGAACTTTGTACGCAAAACTTTTTTCTCGACTTTTTTCTTCGAGAAACGAAGGGTGAGTTTCAAGAGTGCGATCGTCAAATGTTGATGCGTGGTGAGATCGAGTGAGAGTTTCATCGCCTCAAAAATAGTGCAATGCGGAAGTTATCAACAAAATTTGAACCTCGAGACGATTTTTGACCAAGTAAAAAATTACTCTGCGAAGTTATGAAATCAGTACAGAACGAACAAAATAATGAAAAATTTGTGTTGGACACTCTAGTACCGTAAACCGGGGTGAATCTGTCCAATTTTCCCGAAGAAGATTATCAGCATCATATTTTGGCTTCTATAACACCTTCAGGAATAACCTGTCAGGGATCATTTTGAGGCTCGAAATTTTTATATATCAAATAAATGAGTTGCATTCCATGAAAACGAATTTTGATTTTTTTTTACTGTTGAAAGTAGCTTAAAAATTAGAAAAAAATTGTACCACTCAAAATTTTATGTAACGAATAACTTGAACTCATTCTAAGCTCTCTAGGTTTCATCTGGTAATCAGTAGGTAATAATGTTCTGGATATGGAAACACGTTCCTGACCGGGGTGACCGAGATTGAGTGCTACGATAGTTTTGAAACGACCATTTTGAAAAGGCACTGTCAATTCCCGACTGGACCGGGGTGAATGTGTCCACCTTGTTTTTCGCAGTTTTTAAAAAGCCGTGGGGTCAAATTTAAAAGCTTACAACGGGGTCTTGTAGCTGAGCTCAATACTAAAATTTGCGCTACCCATACATTATGTTTTGAAGCATTATACTTGAATAGGCGTACTTTTTGAAAGAAATGCAAGAAATGTGTCCAACCTGTTATCTGCAGTTTTTGGAAAACCGTGGGGTCAAAATTGAAATCTGACAACGTGATCTTGTAGCTAAGCTCAAGACTGGATTTGAGCGGAACTCTGACTACCTATACATTATGTTTTGATACGTATGAAACCAAGAAAATCACAATGAGAGGTCAAAGGAATTCCACATTTATCCCGGTTCACGGTACAATTTGTGATGGATTGTCGGATTGCAGTTGCAGATAAAAACGATGATACAAAGAATCGACAGTCTGAATTCAGCAAGAGGCGTGTACACTACATTTTTTTTTAATATTTCTCACTGACCGCGAAAAACATGAAAACAAATTAGTCGAGTGAACCCAACCTGCTTTCGTATTATGTCGATCCTAGTAATCGGCTTGCGTTGACCTTCCCGCAAATTTTCTACGTTTGTGATGTTAAAATGTGAGAAAATGAGTAATTTGGATTGACTTCAAATGGTTCCTGCTTGTTCCGGATTTATAGTGAATTTTCTTTCTTTTCTTTTTAGCACAATAGGAATCGAGGACGAAATTGCGATTAGTAAGACCGGTACCACCAATTTTGGTTTGGCATATATCAACGTACTTTGACGCACTCGATTACTTGTCTCAAGACCCTTATAATTAACTCTATAGAGTTGCAAAACTCTAATGAGAAGCTATTTTACGTGCAAAACAACTGGATGGCATGTAAACGGATAACGCCAATATTGGACTGTACCAAGAATAGCCCCATATGGTTATCTTAAAAGGGTGTGCAGTTTGACTTTTGCCACCGCTCTGCTCAAAACGTATTTATTGGGTCAAAATAGTCCGGGAAGAGTGTTTTGGACCGTCAAAAAATCTTCAAATGTGTTTGCACGAGGCTTGAAACGATTTCATCGCTTCATGTTGGGTGCACCCTGTCGCGAACTCGCAAAAAAATACTTTTTAGAAAAATTACAATAGCTTGACTACGGTTTGTCAAACTTCAACGTACCTCAGCTCATTTTGAAGGTTTTGAAATAAACTTTGATGTGAAATGAGTCTCGGTCAAAAATACTGACATGAGCCAAAACTATTGGCAAGAGGCCGAGGAGGTGGTGCGTGTTGGTTAAATTCACCTCAAGTACACGTGTGCCAGGGTTCCGAAGAGTTATTTGAGACTCGAGTGTAGCTCCAACAGATTTCCTCCTTAGTCCATGAAAAACGCAGGCGAGATGATAGTTTGTTATAGTAGATTATGCACTTGAGTTGCGTAATCGCGGGATTTCCATGACGAGGGCTGAAAACGCAGTTTACAGCCGGAGTGATGGAAAGCCGCGGCGGCTATAAAAAAAAAGAATTGAAAAAACGAGGATCGGGATTTTTGTCAAGAGTTGGCCGAACATAAATTTATAGGATAAACGGCCACTCATACCTCTAATGACTCTTTAGAACTTACATCCATGCATAGTAAGTAACAACTTTATTCTTGATGATCAATCTCGTGATCACTTATCTGTCTCACGATTGAAGTGTCTCGCTTGAATTTCATTTGGCACAGAAGTTATAATATGCTACTGTCAACTCAACAGAATAACCGATTACTTTCCTGATTGATATGTGCACATCAGTGAAGTATCACACGGCAGTGAGTATTGAGTGCAATATCCCAGTCTCTTGAATTTGTTTATAAATACTTCACGCACAATTTATCATGTCAGGAATCATAGAAAAATCGTGTTTTGCGCTTCAATACTCTGTTTTTTTGTCTTGTGTAAGTGACAGGAATGTTTTTTGCCCGCATTATTCTGATGAAATCCTATATGTAACGGGTCAAACTGGTACCAAGAGTTTTCTCGAATCAGAACATGCTTGCACCCACCCCAATCATACCGATATTTCAGTGATTTGATTCCGCAATAACACCCTCAACCCCCCCCCCCCCCCCCGATAACAAAATCGCTGCACAAGAGGTCAAAGAGGAGCAAAAGTGGAAGATCCTGACCTGCAGAATATTTTACACGAGAAAAACAAAGCATCGAAGCTAGATAATGATAAAATTGATGGAGCGAATATCGAGCCTCTCGTAGACCATAGCAGCACTCGCCCTGGTCCACGAGAGCAACAATAACATCATGAGAGAACAAGTATACTTGTGTACAAAGCAGTGTAGCTCACCATCACCGGGTAATTGCATCCGAGCGACTATGTGGCGGCTGCCAAATAAAGTGTAGAGCTACCCTCGCGATTCTGGATCGACTTGTGCAGCCCCCAAGGGATGACGTCTCGGAGCGCGTCCCTCGCAAACGGGTCAAAGGGAGATATTTATTGTGTAACATATCGTGCCGGACAAATCTCAAGAGGCCCTTTTGTCGCGCATTGTTTTGACGCAACAATGCAGAAAATTCATTGTGGTCGATTAGCGCTACGAGTGTGTGTGTGTCTATGGACGCATTATTGCAAACTATGATGGAGATTTGTGGCGTGCGACACACGCACTCATAAATCGCCACTTGCATGCATAATTCATTATTTTTCAATTTTTAATGATTCTTTGGCGATATTGATACGAGCGTTTGTTGAAGATCGTGCGAGCGTAGACTCTGGACTCGGGATATGAAAGAAGTTTCCTGATGAGTTTTCAGTCAAATTCATGAAGTGATTCTTACAAGAGGCGTTGAGTAGTGTGAAGACAAAACGAGGTGATTCTCTTCATTAATCGCATAAAAGCCGCTGATTAATAGCTTGAAATGGAGGTAAAATAGCGATGAGAGGCATGCGATATTGCACCTGATCGCGAAATTGAATCATGCGAGGCGCCTTCCATAAGATCTTAGGTAAGACCTCGTCGATCTCCGCGAGTATGGATATTGCAACCATTCCTCACTTGAATTGCTAATGAGGAAACGCGCTGCTCTTGACTCACTGTAGACTTACCGCATCGACGTGAGAGTGACATTGCCCATTTTGCTCGTTCAAGCTGATCGTTTGCCCTATTCATGAGCCCATAAATCGGTGTCCAGTCAAATTTTTTGCCTCCTGTATGATTTCATTTCAATTTTGTCACTAATTTGAGGCAAAGGCAGCAAGGACTAGATTTACCAAGAACTACTCAAAAGTTATGTGCAACATGAAGTTACGTGAGTTTTACTGTAGAAAAATCTATGCCAACAAACGCAGGTTGACCGAAACTGTCTTGAACCCTTTGAGTGAAGAGACTTCAAACCAAAAATCACAGTGATGGGTCTGAAATATCCTATCCTTTGGCGTCTTCATTCCTGTATATTGTTTTTCTTTTTCATCAAGATAGTCCAGAGAATATATTGAAAAATCAGATAGCCTGGAGTTCTTTTGAGATGAACTTGTCTATGGCTTTTTTTGATCCAAGCATGTTTACATTTTTCCATTCCACTTCACTGTCCTAGATAGACTTGATCAACCCACACTTAGCACAACCTGTGAAAATCATTCTGCCGTAAAATCATTATTTGCGGCAACTTCTATTTTCATCGATCGTGCGATCTCCATATATCATTGCATGCTTTCATTGCTTCGTTGTCCAATATAATCTCATGTGCCATTGTTGTAGAAAATACAGGAATATCTCCAAAACTTTTTCATTCTTCGTGGGAATATTTTCGCTGAAAGGATGAACATCAAATACAATTTTTCAAAAACCTTCAAAAATATTCAGGGTCTTGACTGGCTTCACATTCACTTGTTATAAAGCTGTCTCAAGACTTAATCTCACGTAACGGAACAAACATCCTGTATCCTTGAGTAGTTAGCACATTTTTTGCCAGAAAATCCACATATCTTGTAATGACGGGAGAAAATTTATAGATAATCGTAGGAGTTATGTGTTTGCACGTGACTCACGACAGAAGCTGCAATGGCATATCGAGCTCACAGATGAAACTTCCATGCGGATCGAATTTCACGTAACGAGTCGAGAAGACTGGTTAGCTGTGTAATGAGATATTCAATATATTCATCTAAACACCTCAGTCTGCCAAGAGTCGCCTGTGAATACACTGCGTAACGCAACTATCAATGGTGCTTTTCCACTTCATAGGTTTAACAGAATGGCCTTTTACGAGCCAGTTAATGTGCTGCAGCACTATTTGAGTGGTGCATATTCAGTGATACCGTTTTCGAGTATGGTGTGGAAGTGTGAGACCTAGATCTCATGAAGGTCAAAAAATTGTGATACTTAACAACAACGTCTCGTTACCATGGCTGGTGAGTGATTGGATTGACTTCATATCGTCTGGATACAAAATACTTGCAAATAGATGTCGAGGGCTGAAAGTAATTGTCTGAAGTGCCTGCAAAGATAGATAGATAGAGAAGACATTGAAAAAAATCAAGAAGCCTATCTACAAACATGTTTGCCAACGGAGAATACAATAAAATAGAGTTCACGTTTGCTAAAGTGTAAACTTTACTGTTCGAGATCCAGGAGACAATTATTCGCATTTGATGAAAGAATTATCCGATATCGAGATCGATTATATGGAACTAATTGTAGCAGAACTTGTCTGATGAAATCATTCAAAGATGGAAAATTATCGAAAGGAATGTTCACAAACTCCAGATGAAAATAGAAAATTTCGATGGGAAGATATCAATCATATGAAAGAAAAATTGGGGGAAGTATCCAAATGTGTAAGAATTAACAGAGAACCATCAAAAAATTTATAAGCAGCCATGTAGCTATTACAAACGTTTTCTCATCTCGTTCCCTCCAAAAATTTTGAATCGTCCCACTGTTTGACACTTGTGGATAGTTTCTTTGAGTGTTTACTTTTTCGGATAGTTTTACCAATCGCTCTCGCAGACTTTTGTTCAAAATCAGAAATTCGTGAACCACTCCATCTTACCCTTACGATCTCAAAAAATTGTATTCAACTGTCATTTTTGGATTTTTCCATTTCAAATGAGAAATGATCCCTTCCACTGATATTTGTTCAATCATCTCTTTTATCGAGATGTTTCAGGCAATCTTGATTTCAAGAGTATCATATTTTATATTAAAACCTTCTTATAGCGGTCATGAAAACAACTTTGACTGTCTAAGTTCCGGGATTTACTGTTTCACTGTCAGTCAAACGTTTTGTTGCTATGACCTATGAGTACGCGCGAGACGGTAAATTTCGAGATTTAGGCCCGAATTTATAGTCGTTGGTGTGGTTGTGGTTATAACCAATGACACCATCTCGCGCCTGTAGTTCCAGCGTTGGTAATGACAACAACCATGCCTATAAATTCGGACCTTAGATAATCCTGGTGGTCCCCAATTATTACGCTGTGGGTGACAATCTTCAGAGTCATTTTTGGACAAGTTTGCCAGTAGAGAAGATTTTATTGTGATATTTGAGCTTTTTGAAAATATGTAAAAGTTGCACAAGTTTCTTGTCCCATCCTGAAAATAATCAATTCTCTAATGTCATTTCGTGAATTACAGACGAAGACGCAAGAAAGTTGCTGGGTGCTCTGGAGAACATCGACCACATAGACGGGGCCAAACACTGCAGCGAATCTCGAATGTACCTGCGCCAATGGCTGATTGCGATGAACATGTGCATCGCGTGTCTAACGACGGGCTTAGCCCACGGTCACGGTGCCATCCTCTTACAACAACTGAAACCGACTGCAGCAAACGACACAACGAGCCTACTCTTGGAGAGGGGCGAGATGTTTGGAAAGCCAGAGATAGTGGTGGACTCTGTTGACTTTCAATCGTGGATAGTGTCGTTGATGCTGTTGTTTGGATGCCCAGGCTGCTGGGCCTTGACAGCCTTCAGCAAATTCGTTGGACGTAGAAAGATAGCCCTGTTCTCCTTAGCTCTATACACCATCTCGTGGATAATGATCGCGTTTGCAGATGGGCCATATCAAGTCATGATAGGACGAAGTTTGAGTGGATTCTGTATCAGCCTACTCTCTGGTCTGATAAGTGCTTACCAGGGTGAGCTGGCTTTGCCCAGGTTACGTTCGACTCTCAATACCTTTCAGACGACTTCTCTGTATCTTGGAATTGGACTCACTCACGCTGTGGGAATATGGTTCCATTGGAGGACAACAGCCCTGTTCTGTGGTGTGGTAACCTTCATCGCTCTGTTGATGAACTTCCTGACGCCAGAAAGTCCCATCTGGTTGCTGAACAAGAATCGGTTCCCGGAGGCAATCCGGTCCTGGACCTATCTACGAGGTATACGTGATCTGGACGAACTGAAGTCACTGCACGTCAAGTTGGCTCGGCAGTCCAGCATAACTGGAACGAAATCGAATAGAAGAAATCACAAGGGATTGCTCTCGGCGACGTTCCTGAAGCCCCT
The DNA here is from genome assembly GCA_029851415.1 of Eretmocerus hayati. Lineage (NCBI taxonomy): Eukaryota > Metazoa > Arthropoda > Insecta > Hymenoptera > Aphelinidae > Eretmocerus > Eretmocerus hayati. The sequence goes on from CM056742.1 coordinate 1,981,275, forward strand.
GGGCATATTACTGGCTCTGTTTGCGGTGGGCCAGATGAGCGGGATGGGCGCTGTGATGTACTACTGTATCCAGATGATGACCGATATCGCTGGACCAGAACGGGCCTACATCCCGACTCTCATACTCGACACCTTTCGAATCGCTGCCTCAATTTGTGTTCCAATACTTACCAGGAGGTACTGCACGAGACACATCATGCTCGCCTCTGTCTTCAATACATCGATTTTCCTAGTTTTGCTGTCTGGCTGCATTTATTTCAAGATCTGGGCTCCGTGGATCGCCCTGATTGTGTTTTTCGCGTACGAAGCAGCTGTGAGCATGGGCCTGGGGGGCCTGCCATGGACTTTTTGCAGTGAACTGTTCCCTGGATCTCACAAGGAGATCGGGATTAGCATTGTTATCAATTTCTACTACGCCATGTTCTTTTTATTTGTTAAGACAAGCCCATACATACTTGCTTTACTCCAGCCTTGGGGATCTTTCCTATTTTTTGGACTGATGACATTTGCCAGCTGGATAGTTCTCTATCTGATACTGCCAAACACAAAGAACAAATCACTCAAAGAAATAGAACTCATGTTCTCCAATGGTGGTACGGTGGACAAACAATCTCGTAACATCTTGCAACGTTGACCAAAGCATTCTCACCTGTGCATGTAATCAAACTCATTTAGCTCTTATTCACTTCGTCATCTGTGAATATTTATTATTGTCTCTCGCAAGGATACGCTCAACTATGGAAATACCTTACGTAACGATTCTCAACGAATCACTTAGCTCAATTTGCACTTGTAAGATATCACGTTATTCGTTGAAATGTCACTACCGTTAATTGATAAATGGTGGTACATTTTATTGTAACTGTCCTTGTTAAATTAAATTTTGTTTGTTTACCTGATTTATATGTCACCAAGAAATACACCTTAGCTGTTCCTGATAAGAATGTAACACTTCCGGAGGTGCTTCTATGTGAATGCATTCAGGATTTTCGTGTGTGAGTATCTTTTTTAGATTTTTACAATAGTCACCTTAAGCTAGGAATATCCTGCTTGCTCGTCATGTTTAAAATGCTTATCATGTTCGCATGTGGGTCTGAACTTCTTCTCAAAACGAGATGGGAGCACAAAACAGACTAACTGAGAATTTCGAGAGATTTCATTGAAGAAATATAATATTTGGAAGGAACTCTCAAAAAAAATTGTAATAATTCAGTTATCAACCGTATACCCCATTGATTCTTCAATGACCACGCCCCAGACTTCTATGATTCGATTTACTCAGCAATAAGCAACTTTTTCAGGATAACAATTGACTATTTTTCCATTTTGTCGTGCTCTCGGATTAGCAAAGCACGTGAGCCAGAGAACACCTTCTTATTCGCAGATGGTAATAACAGTTTCTAATGAAAGTATCATCTTATCTGACCATCAGGAATTCGCTGCATGGGATCATACAGTAAATTGAAGGAAAGCTTCAATCCAATGAGTATAGGATCATAAAGGAAATAACATTGATGCAAATTGGGGATTTTAATAAAATTTCACATAATCTGTGAGAAATTTTGAAGAATTTCAGTCATGTCTCATGCACATTTGTACTTGGGATACCAAGGATGTGATTTTTTATTCACCCTTCTGCAACATTATATTGAATCCCAGCTTCATCTGCCTCCAAGTTGTAATTGAATTTGAATCCGAATTTGCGTACGGCTGCACATTTTTCACTTAAGACCATAGTTAAGAAAATATTACAGAAAATTTAAGCAACTCCTCGATAAATCAGGCAGTGCTTTTTAAAACAAATTCATGCACACCAATGAAGAAGGTTTCATTTACATAATTCTGAAAGTCGATCAGAAACTTTTCACGCTGTATGTAGATCAGATGAGTTTGCAGACTTACAGGGGCTATTTGAGATATTGATTTTTAGGTACTCAGAACATTATGAGAATATTTTCGGACTGATTCATATTGCATTGGATCAATAACGCATTGGAGATATTTTCTAAATCAAACCACACGAAGTTAAACAGTAACAGTTCAAGTAGGGATGAGGAATCTAGATATTCTCGGCGCTCTGCTCTGAAGGGTTGGATACTGACAGCAATGAATTGTTAGAAACATACAGAGCTCAGAAATAAAATGAGCGAAGATGAACGAGTGTATTCCATGTTGTAGTCTTCGTTTTACTCTCGTGATACGTAACCAGAATGACTTGTTGATCACTGAATATACATGAATATCTTCATAAGTAAATTCTACCCAATGTACTCGTTATTTCTCAGTCTCACTTTTTTTTTGTACCTGTCGGTTCGCCCTGATGACTTCGCAAATAAGTCAATTTCCAAAATTTTTTTCATCCTGTTTAGTTATTTAGAGACACTCTTGAGCCCTCGAAGTTTCCGACTTGACATCCTCAGGCTTCAAATTTTCTCCAAACATTGTCATATGTAATTTGCACAAGATATACTGGTAAGGTAATGCCCCTACACCATCAACAGTTGTTTCGACTTCTCGTGTTCTGATTTTGGTCTCAAAATATCAACTATGGATTGAATGATACATTTTGATACAAAGACGTAAGTCCTTCTTTCGCATCGTCGTAGAGGGTCTGAACCATTACGAAGATGCAAGATAATAAGTACCTTTTGCACCAAATTTTTGTGGTTGGAGTTCACTTCTGAGCGATTGATATTAGGCCTGAGTGTCAGGTGAAGAATATAAAATTGCCGCTCAGAAGTACATTTTTCGCATCCTCGTATTGATTCCGACCTTCGCCTACGGCTCAGGCCGGGAACCCATCACTCGGACGCGAAAAAAAGTTTTTCCACCCTTGTATCGAAATGTACTGTTATGCAATTTTGTAAGCACCCAAACATCGGAAAATTGCACAAATAGGTTTCGCAGCCGAGCGCCAAACTATAATTTTTAATCAACTGTATGTAACATAATTCATTGTCCGCTACACGATAGTAAAACCTATTTTCATCTTCGTGATGATTCCGGCTCTCCGATGCGAAAAAAGTTCCATAACTTGGTATCAAAATGTGCTACTTCAATCAAAATTTTGTTAGTACATGTAGCGTAGTTTATAATCCTTCACCAACTTGGACAAATTATGAAAGAAAAAAAACATAAGCAGAAGGAAGCAATGCCAGGTACGCCAAAAGAACAAGTAATTGGAGCTGGAAAAATATGTGCACGTGCACAGGTTCGTCACGCATATCTTTTCTTTATGAAGAATTTAATAAAGTGAGAAGCGCAAGCAATAATCTGAGTGGGCTGAGAAAGAATGATATTGTAAGGAATAAAGCTAAACGTCGTGTTTCGCACGCTTGGGGTGTGTTGAGCACTCATGAAGTACATCATAAGTATCCTTATGGTAAGTGAGGCTCACAAATTCAACTCGGTCATAACATCCATTGCTCTCTCTCCCACCACAGTTGTACTAGTACAGTGGCAGCTCTTACAGCGCCACTCGTCTGACATTTCTCACCTCTTGCCATCCCTCGTGTTCCGTGCACTTTCGATCCCCCTCGAATGAATTTAATCAAATTCTGCCGATTTGTTTTCACGTTCAATCATTATTGAGCACTCGAACTCGCCCTGCTGCGTTTGCTCTACTTTTACGTGGTATTTGCAAAATCTCCATGAAGGTGAATATTTTCAAGCTGGCATATAAGATTCATGGATTAGCGGTTAATTTAAATCGATTGTCAGCTGGATAAGGTAAGTGTGCCTAATATGCCCCCACTACTTTTGTTTTGTTCATAGTTTTGGCTCCCTTCGATATTTTTCAACGTATCTTGACGCATTTTGAAGCTTGTTTCAAGACCTTCAAAATGAGCTGAAGTGCGTTTGATTCCAAGGAATTGGAGCTGAGCTATTTTGATTTATGCAGAAAAAGATTTTTTGCATATTTTTGACAATGTCTTTCTAATATGCCCCCATAGCCATTTCGCGATTCTGAAGCTCTGGAAAAGCGATATCGGTTCCAGAGTATAACGATAATGTTTTGAAAAGATAGATCGTCATAATTTAAGGTATTTTCTATGGTTTAGAGTGTACATAACCTCAAAATTAACATAAAAATCGATTTTTAGCATATTTTGTGAGATCTCATGCGTTTCGAAGGCTGCGCACTGCTGGATACAGCTAAACACACCAAAAACTAATATTATCTCGACAAAAAAGTGCTAAAAGTATTTGCGGCATTGCACAAAGCCCTCTATATGCGGAAAAAGGGGTGGGGCATATTACGAACACTGCATTTTTTTAGTAATACGGGCGTAGAATCAGCTAGAAATTGAATTTTGCAATTCTGTAAAAAGCATTTTACAATTGAAACAAAAGCAAAGAAATTAAATTCGAGCATGTTGGAATTGATCCCATCAATTTTGTTAGGCATAGCTTTGAGTAACTAACAAAAAAGAAGTCGGAAGTACCGAAAACCACTTTTTCTGTTCTAAAAAATTAGCGGATCATTAAGGATCGGTCCGGAACGTTGATTTCCTCACATTTTAACATGACAAACATGGGAAAAAACGCGCGGCAAGGTCTGCAAGTTCATACATTGGAGGACTTGAGTGGGAGCATATTAGGCACACTTACCCTGCTTGGATGTACCAATATCGAAAGAAAACATAATGGTAAATTGGAAACATCCCTATGCCTGTATTTTATCATTACATTTTCTCAATTCTTTGTGATTGTTTTTCAGATCCGTTTCCGCGATGTTTCATGGCTGGTGACTTTTCAGTTGTATGATCATTTAACTCACGTGATGATCTTGAGGACGAACTGATAAGGGAGCTGATGAAATGTTGTGCAAGACTCATTGGTTAAACCCGGAAAGATGCATCGACCCCAAAAATAATTTTCACCGCACCCACATTTCTGTAGAAGGCTTAATGTAAACTATGTCCTGAAATGATCAAGACAGACTCTCAGGTTTTTATTGGCTTCATCTGATGTCATGTGGTTGCTGAAATGTGGAAGTCTTATTTACAGTCACATGTCATTGCCTCGGAACGTATAATTGACAGATGCCATGAGACTCATTATTTGGCTCAGACGAAAGCGTTCAACAATTAATTGATGTTCCAAAACTTGAATCTAAGAGCAACTTTTGATCTTCCTATGCATTGTATTCCTCGAAGAGAAATATACGACTCTGGGTAGCGAATTAAGCTCGGAATTAAGTACGGGATCCCGAGGGTAACCCCAAGAAGTAATGCAAGTAAATCTTCGAGTGATATCCGCAGTGCTAGAAATCTCATTCAACAACATATTCACCAATCACAAAAACCTGTAAATTATGGAATTTTTCAAAGTTTCAGTAACGGATTAGAATCCTGAATAGTTGGTGAAAAAATACTAGCAGTGATGAAGTGTCGTACCATGCTGGTACTCTATAAATCGGTCTCGAGCTCGACATCTTCATAACCCCCATAGGTTATTCTCTCACCCGACACACGCACACACACACACACACACACACACACACACACATTGTGTGCGTATCGCTCGACATCTGACTCGCACTCGAGCATCAGTTTGCGACACTGGCTTATAATTCAAAGAGTAACTCTATCGTCAATCTGTGCTTGTCATCTGTATCGCATATCGATCGATCGTCCAACAGATAGTGTCCCGACACACATCATCAGTCTAAACCAGCATCAGTTCGCGACGAGTGGCTCGTGCCATGCGACGAGCAACTTCGCTCTTCTCACCCTATGTATAGGTATACTTTGTGTACGGATCGATGAAAAGCACCACAGCCTATGGTGGTGTAACTCGGGTATAGCACAACTGCCGATTAGGCATAACTCTGCGGCGCACTTATAGCGCGCGCCTCCCCCAAACGATAATTTATTCGAACAATGAGATTGAGAGACTGAATATAATGGACAGTAGTAGTGATAGAGAAGAGGGGATGCGATGCTCATGGCGGAACTTGGGTGTACCTAAGGCCTATTATACAGCTTTACTTGGCTCGAAGCGATGGTCGAATCCACCCCTTGGCATACCATAATATCCAAGTGACACCGAGAGACGTAATCTGTTCCCATCAACGCGGTGCTTTATCTGGCACGATGGCGTGCAGCTACGGTGACCACCGGCGCGACATTGCTCCAATTTTTCATTACACGTGAATGGGCCAAAAAATGTAGAAAGTTTTGTGGCAACAGACACAAACAGATAGCATTTTCGACTATTCTTTCGATTATTCTGCCGTAAACTCTGGTTTAGAACATCATTTCTTGAGAAACTGGGTTCACAAGAGTCACACTTATCACGGAAAGATGAAGAAAAATTTCATGGACTAGAAACAAAATAATAACAAAATAATAACGGAATAGTTCGAGGATAGTTACTAACCTAAAAATTGAAAAAGTATAAATACGCGCATACCTTACGACTTCAATGACCGAGCCTCAAAACCAGTCTAAATCACAACTAACAGCCAAAAATATGTCCACAGAATAGTGTACCAATAAAACTACTTTCAGACAGGACTGACTGACTTGATTTCTACTCTTGATGTTCTTTATCTTTCAAAAAATAAGGTGCACGCATACGAGGTATACATGGAGCTTAAGATTTCTAATTACAGATGTTTGGCGGGAACACGAGTGCATTTTTTTATAAAAACCACCCGATATTGTACGTAAGCTTAAGTCAAGATTATTTGATTCAAAGCATACCAACACATATTGAAAGTAGTGCGATGCTCGTACAGAACGAATTTTTGGTCGACTATGGAATTTTTCTTTGAGAAAAAATTACATCAGATATGGTAGAGCTACGAGATGCATTCCTTTTACATCGAATACACCTCACTACATTTTCCTGCCTATTTCGCCAGCGCTCTTTCGTCATAGAAATCCAGCCTGGAAATCAAAGACTGCGGGTGAAAAACTTGGTCTTATCGTACAAGCTTTCGTGGTATCACGAACTTTGAAAAATATTCACTTTATCCAACTGAGAATTACAACCTTTACAAAGTATGAAAATTCCTTTGGGGAGGTGACAGTGGTGAATAAAAATTTCAAGTATGAATTTCCTCGCCGAGAATTCTAGCAAAGAAAACTCAGAAGTAGAACTCGATAGCGGAAGAAGCAAAATTCACTCGGGTGGCTGCTGGGGAGAAAAAGCAGCAATCCTAATATGCTCAGGACCGTGGAATTCATTCAACGGCATCAGCATCAGTACGGCTGAGTTATAAGGGGGAGGCGGTCTCACCATTGACGAAACGACGAATCCGGATTTGGCCTCGTTCAAAGGCACTGCACTGCATATTAGGGGCTGAAAGGCGAGCGCTGGTTTATATAGTAGAGCTTTTGCCGGGTATTAAGTATTTAAAAATACCTCAAATAAACAGTGAAAGAGCGTCGGAAGATTGTGTCAGCGTCGGCGACGATGGGCCAGTGACGATATTTAGTGATGGCAATGGAATGGTAACATAGGAGTCAGAAGCCGGTGGCAGGGAGATTCTTGAGCCAAAGTAAAGCCTCAGCTCTGATGGCTCGCGTTTCGGGGGCAAGGCGTAACCGCATTCGGGAGCATCGAAGCGCGAGTGATCTGGGCTGTACTAATCGTGGCGCTATCGCAAAAGCTGCACCGCGAATAGCCGTGCAAAGGCATGCGCTTATTCCATAGTTCAAAAGGGAGCTGCTGATGATGATGGTATCGGACAACTCTGCGGTTAGTCGCTTTCTGTTCTTTCGCGCCGCACGCGTAACTATTATTATGCAAAGACAATGCATTGAGAGGAATTATTGTGTCCAAGTTGCACGAGAATGAAGCAGGTCGGTCTCTGCATGCAGACTTTCTCAGGTGTTGCGGCGCCTGGATACCTGGCACCCGTCTCGCCACCTCTGGATTAGCACTCGCCGCATGCATCTTGCACCCAAAGAGATCACTGCATCAGGCGCAACAGTGCAGCAACTAATAACACCAGCTCCTAATCGCACTTGTCAATCTGATGGCTTATTGTTTCAAAAGTTCGAGCGAAAACTGGTGATCGTTCCGCGCTCATTCGTAAGAGGAAAGGAAATTTTTTATTTGATCCCTTGTGAATTTCACTCAACTATTTTACAACCCTTCGATTTATCAAGCTTAGACAAAAGATAACGAGATAATTTTCACAAATTTTCGAGGTGAAAAGTAAAATCCAAGTGAGAACATTCATGCACGAGCACGTAATAAAGTCATCATTCGAAATCTACTCCTTTTTCCGCTCGATCATCGAAAACTGAACAAGAAGAGCTCTTAGAAATTTGCTTGGGTTAGTTACTTCATGAGAAAAGGGTACTCTTGCCAATCTGATCTGACAATTGCAAATTCTTGGACAAGGGCTTTGGTAGTTTTTGGTAGATCTCGGCATTCTTGCTGCACTTTTCAGAGTTTATTCACCAGAGTCGATTAGCCACAACGAGCATAGCTTTCTTCTTCCAAATTTGTAATAAAAAGTGATCCCAGCTAGATAAAAAAATATCCGCTCATGTTAAGAGCTCGAATCTAGCAAGTCAAAGTCGGCATAAATTTTTCATGAGGTTCATACTTTTTTTGGGATCTCTGCATGATTGATCGAGTGGCTGGGAGGGACGATTTCATTTTGTATTTGGTCAAGTCATCCAATAACTGAACATTGAGCCTGTTCTAACTCGAGTTCTAACTGGATCTTCCTGGAAATTGTTCTCGCGGCCCACTTTGCTTTTCTGAACATCTTTGTCGCACGTTTTGGCGATCAGACGAGATCAGAAGCACATTTTGGCAGAAGCTCAAGATCGGATAATGTACTTTAGATGACTGGCTGACCAAGTGCACCAGTCATTCGTGCGAGCATCGGTCGTTACAAAGCAATTACGTTGGATAAAGATGCCAGCTTGTGCAGCTACTCGATGCTTTCGAGTGTGAAATTTGCACGTGGGGATTGAAGTCAGTCACGGCTTTTCCGGTCTCGATGATACGCGATCGTAAGCCAGTATGATCTGAAAAGGACTGTTGTGTATCAAGATTGACTTCCTATACTTGCGGTCGACTTGCGGTCTCAACCACAAAGATTTCGTCGACCGAATCCTAGACGAGATGTATCCGATATCGCGCAGTCAAATTAGATTCAACTGCAGATGCTTCGTCAGCTAAACAGTCAGACGAGTCGCACGCTGAACCAATCGGATTTTCACATTTTTCGAGAAATACTTCCGGGTTCTGTGTTTCAGTAGTGACAAAGACCATTAGCTTCGTAGATGATCGTCGAGTACTCGCGATTAGGTGAAGTATTTCAAAACATTGTCGGATGCTTTTAGTCATCAATGCATATTTGAGGTGTACTCCGCAGCATTGATGAGATTTATACCTGTTTCATCCTGAAAGGTGATTAAAATTGTAGAGACATAAAAGAATGAAAAAATGGTATTTGAACTTTGTTATTGTGAAAATTATCATTTCAAATGAAAATCACATTGAGTCGCATAAGAGATCATAGGAGTGCATACAATTTGAGAATGAATATGGCTTAGGTTTGTGAACCAGTAACACGACGGTTTGAGAAAATTTTGTTTAGGAATAGTATTCTATCAGTGTTCCCTGCTACCAGTTTAATTTTTGACCAAAACTAGTGCAATATTTCGACTGTATCAAGTTACAGCCCTTTTCAATTTTATATAATTAATCTTGTAATTGAGGGGGTGGGTAGAAAAAGGGCGTAACCACCAGTATGCCCTTTTTCCGGACATCGCTTTTTTGAGCCCCTACACTAAGATCTACCACCCGCCGAAACCCGTTTTTCGTAAGACCCCAAAAACCGCCTGGCAGATAAAAGGGCGTGAGTGCAATGATAGAATGTTAAAAGGGCGTAACTGTTATGATAAGATGTTAAAAGGGCGTAACTGCTGTGATAACATTTCGAAAGCAGGGCTTAATTTTTTGCTCAGCCCAACAGGATTTGGAAAAAGGGCTTAAGTATCTGACTGAAAAGCTTTAAAAGGGCGTAATTACTCTGTAACAGGGCGTAAGCGAGGGCAGATCTGGAAAAAGGGCCTAATTACCAAGGAAAAATTTTATGAAAATTCTCCAGAGCCTGGAAACGCTTTCCACCTAATATAACGATGAAAACATGTTGTTTTACCTTCAAATTAAGTGTTTTTACCCTTCCCCAGTGAAAAAAATTTCTCGTCATTTTCACACGACTGATGCAAGCTTCTCGTGTTCATAGAATCGTGGAGAATGAATCGAACCACCCCCTAGCAATCAGATATCTTTCAAAACATGCCGAGGAACACTCTCAAAAAATTTGGAGACGATTGGATTTGATCACGAGATTTAATTCCACTTTTTGTGAGGAAGAAAGGCCGAGATTTGACCCTGTCTTCGGAAAAAGGGCGTTATATTGCATTTTTTGAAATTGCTGATAAAAGCTCACAATCAAATATCATCCCTCGGCTCGGGTTGGGCTATTTCAAGAATGCTATCTTCTTCGAAATAAGTCAGCTCAACTAGTTCAATTATGTCTCTAGCGATTTCTATTAAGTTTTTTTTTATTTTCTCAAAATGACCCTTTTGCAATTACGCCTTTTTTCCACCCAACCCCTCAATTGTATTTTATCTAATCAATTGCTTTCTCTAAAGAGAAATCTTAGTTTTCACCACAGCAAAATTTTGATAAAATTTTCCATTAAATTCAATATCATCTTCAACGAAATTCCATTTGATCTAAAAAGCTTGAACCATTTCCTTCCTCTCGCCAAAATCTATCGATTGTAAGTAATGCTTTCCCTCCTGATTGCCTCTCAAATCTGCTACAGACTCATCTTCCCTGCCCTTTGTCCGTGTGTGTGTGTGTGTGTGTGTGTGTGTGTGTGTGTGTGTGTGTGTGTGTGTGTGTGTGTGTGTGTGTGCCGCAAACGCTTTTTTTCTACTATTCGTCTGATCAACTTTTGGCTTTCTACAAGTTGTAAAGAATCAAATTTCTGAGAGCCCAGTGATATGGTAGCTCTCACCTCTCAGTCATATTTGATTGAGACATAGGCTTTTTACAACAAAATTCCTGAGAATTCCCAAAATTTCGTCTTTCAATGCATAAATATCTTTTCGATACACTATGCGTAGAAGTGCACTTTGTGCACAGTTTGTCGACTTTTACTCACAGTTTATTGAAAATTATAGTTAGATACACGGCCGCAAAACCTATTATTCGCATCCTCGTGATGATTCCGACCCTCGCCGTCGGACGCGAATAAAACGTTTTACGCCCTTGTATCGAAATGTACTATTTTCTAACACAGTCTCACCAGGAATTGAGTCACCTAAACTGCGATTTTTATGGCATAATCTATTCATTCATTGGTTGGTACCGGAATTTCATTCGATCTTTACAGATCTCAATTTTCCGAAAACATCAAAATTTTCACCAAAAACTTCATTCCAACGCTTTTCAAAGCCACTGCATCGAAACATGAGAATCAAACTGGTTGCAGTGGGAACCGATAGAGTATTATTTTATTTCTCAATCAAACACCAGTAGTGCGATAGAGTAGTCTCATTTCAATATATTGAGTAAATTTTAGATTTTCTAATTACGTGAACGCACCTAAAATACTCAAATTCTCGCATATCGCGCATCGTGCTTGATTATTTTCTTAATTTTGTATTTACAATCTGGGAAGCACAGACTCTGATCCGTGCAAGGGCCATTTTGAATTCAAATGCTTTACAGCTTGTCCGGAAAAATTTGTTAAAATCTTCACGGAGAATTGAAAAAATTGCCAGATGCGGAGATAATTTGAATCATCCATTACTCACATTTAACCTTCATTCGTTTTTGCCATGTTGGTGAATTTCAAAATACCTGCGATAGTCATCTTTTAGATTAAAATAATTTCCCGCGATAAATTGCCTATGCGCATAACGGCATAGAAAATGTTTGAGTCATGATCAATAACATCGAAGCAGGATTTGGCAACTTTTGAATTAAACAAATCAAATTCTCAAAAATATAGCTATACAAACCACTGCAGCCTTGCTATGGTCTTCTGAAATCATCCAGATAATGTATAATATCCACATTGTTTTCGAGAAATCCTGTCATGATGTATACAATTTTATAACAAGTGTATATCCACTACTGTTAGAGTTGGAGAAAATCGAGAACGAACCAAGAAAATCTGCCTTAGTACCAAACGTTCTGAATTTTTTGTATGCCTTGCTTCATGTACCAAAAAGTCCCAGCCTATATACACATTCATCAGTTCCGGATCGGGGGAGCCATTGCATTGACGCAATAACATCAGGAAGTGCGAGCGAGTCGACGAGCAGACTGGCTTTTTGGCTCGCTTTTTGGGCCCCAGCAACGATGCCAAGGAGATTAGCCTTATACACATACGTAACCCATATAATATAGGTACATCTCAGACGAATAAGCAAAGCTACACGTAGTTGATGCGGCATCGAGACAATGCAAAAGTCCGCTCGCGGCGTTTAGTTGAGCGCGCGGGGCGCATCTGCCCTATAAAATACATCTCGTCCCTTTTACGTATTATGAGACATACACGCTCGAGGGACTTTATTCCATACCAGCCAGAGGGCATTATGAGGCGTGCAAAGAAGAGCCATATTATACTTGGGCCAGCTGTGTATATAACCTTTAGACCCGCGTAAATATCGCAGAAAGGGCACCGCGCGACCGACTCATCACAATGGCCGCCCGATCTGACTTTTTCGCCGAGGCAAAAATCAGAAAGCCAGCCCGCCAAACGCACGTGGTTCCTCGTTCCATTCAATATTGGAATATATAGCAAGGAGCAAGGAGTAGTCTTAGTCTTGGTGAGGAGGGTCCTTATGTGCATTGGATCCACGCATGTCTTGCTCATCTATACGCAAGATGCTGTTTCGTATCATAGTTTGCGAGAATACCATATAACGGTGTGTCTGATGTCATCGGATTTCTGCAGGAGCCAAACGATGGATTGTCCTGCAGAATAACCTCATTTCCGATGCCCCTGGATTGCTATTTGGGGTGACTCGGCTTGTATGTGCACCACAGAACAAAAACTTTACTTGTGCACAGGACATATTTGGTGCGGACTATGCGCTGTCCCCATTGGCTGCGACTCGGCCATTTTGAATGGCTTTGCTTCACGGCTATTCGGCTTCGCGCGCGAGCCTCGATATAAAAGCCGCTTCTCGCTGTGGGACAATGGGTCGCCGTGACTGCTGCACTGCTTTCTGAATAAAAGCGTTGACTCCCGCGGGCGTGTACAGCTGCGAAGGGTCGCCATTCGGTCATCCCGTATACCATGGCATGTATTAGATAGATCCATACATTCATCGTGTGCAACGCTCGATGCAAACGTACCTATCTGATTTTTATGAAAAAATTTTGTGCAAATGGTGGAAGCTAATTGGTAGCTGTTTATTTCGTCGATAAGGAGAATTCTCCGCTAATTCCAACCCGGGATTGCATGTGATTGCCAACTTTCAAATTATAGTAATGTATACACTGATTGTATTTTATTTTTGTTCATTGTAGAAATAGAACCAAACGCGCTTCTGGAAACTTCGCTACGATGTTCCTGACCAATTCAGCAAGCCTTTATACAAAGAACACTAAAACGGCTTTTTCCGAACTCCAGGAAATTCTAGCGGGCGTGAAATCGTTTTCTTTGAGCTCGAACGATGGCAAAGTACTATTTTTGCTTTACCTCGAGTTTGGCTCAAGATAATGCAACGCGGTTCGCGCCATTCAAAAGATCTTGAAAAACCCCATCAAAAGGGACCTTGAAAATTTTTGTTCAGCCTTTGCAGGTCCTGATCAGGCAAAATTCGGAAAAATCAGGCTAACCTGATTATCTCAAAAAGCAACTTTCTTTAACTTTTCAAAAGTATGATTTCTTATGCAAAATTGCACGATCATTGCGATGAAATCAGTCCGAAGCTGTTTTTTCACTGTTTTATGCATTTTTTGGTCAATTTTCTGATCTTTTACTCTCTGACCAAGCATTAAACAGAGATTTCTGCGCATGCGCGTGGTTTGCTAAATTTCTATGTAGTCCCAATTGAAAGCTGAGAAAATTTCCTTTAATATAATGACCTCTTGCGAAAGTCAATCTCATGTTCCCAGTCAGTAACTACGGCAACTTGATTGATAAAGAAGGATGGCCAGAGCAAGATGACCTATCTACCGTGAGCCAGAACCTTGAGACCTTCTCTTGTGTCGGTATAGAATCGTGTATCTTCAGTTCCAGTCGATCAAATTAAGTCCCGCAAGAGGTCATCTTGAAGGAAATTTTCTCAGCTTTCAATTAGAACTACTTTGAAATTCGTCAAACCACGCGCATGCGCAGAAATCTCAGTTTTCTGGCTGGTCAGAGAATGAAAAATCGGAAAATTGAACAAAAAACTAATGAAACAGTAAAAAAACAACTTCGGACTAGTTCTATCGCGAAGATCGTGCAATTTTGCACGAGAAATCATATTTTTGAAAAATTAAAAAAATTGCTTTTTAAGATAATCAGGTTTTTAAGATAGCCTGATTTTTCCGTATTTTGCCTGATCAAGGCCTGAAGAAGCTGAAAAACAATTTTCAAGGTCATTTTCGATAGGTTTTTTCAAGATCTTTTGAATAGTGCAAACTGCGTTGCATTTTCTTGAGCCAAACTCGAAATACATTCGATTTAGTAAGAAAAGATCATGATTTTGATGCTCGGATGGAATCAAAAAGCGAAACAGAAATCAGTACCCGCCAGAAAAACAGCGATTACTCGGACGTCCTTGGATCTACGGGAATTTTGAAAAAAGCATTCGAAAGATGAGAAAAAAATCTATCAATTCATGTCCTTTGAGATATTTTTTGCCGCAAAATTCATGCATGGTTTCAATTGGCTCCGGAAAGTGGAAAATTCTTCTTCTCAGTCAATCATCGATCACTCGTCGGGAAATCATGATAGCGCAAAAATCTTTGCGGGATCTCGTAGCTCTCTTCAAAACCTTCAAAATTGTTTTTAATCATTACTCTATGGTTTTCATCACCCGAGTTACGAGTGATCTAGCAAAGAGAATGTGGTTCGGGTCGAGGGTACTGATGATCTAAAGGTATGAGTTTTTCCTTCTTCAAGCTGTCTGAGATCGTTTCAAGTGCGTTCTAAAACAGACCTGACTCATATTTTATGAATTTTAGAGGATTTTACGTGGGAATCATGGATTACGCAATATTTTATTTGGTCTGATGCTATTTCGTGGCTCTCTATGTGTAAAGTACACTCCCCAGTGGTCTGAACTGACCAAGCTCGACATCGCGCTGTCTCACTCGCACTCATTGATAAAGGTGAGAAAAAAGTGAGACAGAAAGATCGTGAAGTGAGCTGTGCTGGTCAGTTCAGATCACTGGGGAGTGTACATTGAATTAAGTCAAACTATCCTGAAAATCGAGCACTTCCTCTGAGTTCATGATGTAACACCTTTTCTCTCATGAGAGCAATGTTTTCGTGACTTTTGTATTCACGGTACATCGCTGTTACGTATCCCGGGGAAAACAAGGGACGCTCGTACTATACTTGGTACTGAGATGGTTAAACTTCGATTCTCTCTTTCAGACGATAAGAAAAGTAACACTCATTACTTGAACCATGCTGAGAGTTGTAAATTTCATCAATTTTGGTATGATATCGTTCATAATATTGAGAAAGAGACATTTTCTCGTTTACTCGGCGAAAGTAGGTCAACATTAGTACCCGAGTCATATTGATGACGTATCTCTCAAGTCTACATTTGGAAATTTGCAGCTCGTTTCCTGTAAATTCTCTTTCCAAAAAATTCGTTCGTCATTTTTCTGTTTGTTCAGTTGTCTATCATCGCCCCTCGTCCATTATTCAATTGCCAACTCCGACAAAGTTCTGCCCTCATACGAATATATCTGGGGCGAGTGAATCTGAAAGATTTCGAGAATACTTCAGGCTATTTGAAAGGCGGGTGAGCTCGCGAAGAATTTCATTGAGGGCTTGACTTCTGCACTCACTCCCTAATATATCAAGACCGCAAGCTAAGATGAAATCGCTCTTAAATATCATCTTCTGTGTTGCTGTTGTGGGTAAGTGAAACGCCAATCCATTAAGAATCAGAAAATTCTTTACGCACCAAAGTAAACTAGAAAACTTATTCAGAAATTTTATCATATAGCCTTTCAGGAAGGACGAAGTAAAAGGGTCAAGCGATTGTCGGGTTCCGTGTATATCGAACCCCACCGTTTTCCGTACAATGTATTCATTAAATATCTCGAGAAGCCTCGTTGCGGAGGAGCATTGGTGGACGAACAACATCTCATAACGGCAGCTCATTGTTTTTGCCATGGAGGGGGAGAACCAATTTCTGATTTGAATAACTTCACAATTGTGGCTGGTTCTAAAGATCTGGCAGATCCAAAGTCTGGAATTACAACGGGAGTGAAAAGAGTTGTCTGTCATCCAAACTTTTATCACAGTCCTGAATGGAAATAGGTCATAAATGATATTGCCGTTGTCCGAGTAGGAATCACGATAAGTTATTCTCGAATCTAGCTTGCATATTTCATAAGTCGTGGTGATCCATTAAGGAACCAGAAGTTTCGTCAAATCACTCTTCCATAACCGAAATTCATGACAATTTCCATAGCTCATCAGAACTCTTCTACAAAATGGACTCCTTTTCTTAACATTGCAATTATAATCATAATTTTTCTCATTTCGTTTGATCCATGGAAATTTCTTGATAGGTTAAGGAACCATTCAGATTGAGCGATTCAATCAAACCAATAAAGTTACCAGTACCATACCAAGAGTACTGTGTAGGAACTCTTTTAGCTATCACTGGCTATGGCTCTGAAACTCCTGGGGGACCATATTCGAATTACTTGAAATTATCGCTGACGAATATTATCAGCCAAGAGCAGTGCAAGGAGCTCATGCCTGATTCTCATCTTGGTTCAGCAACATTGTGCACAAAATCTCGTGATGAATCTCGCGTCTGTGACGTAAGTGTAGTCTCGATTTTCTTCTGACACCTGTTTAGGTGTGCCGATTTTTGTTGCGTGACAGGACCAGTTACGAATTCGCATAATAAATATGAAATCCTGCTTGATTTGAGACCATTCTTCAATTTCAGTATGACAATGGTAGTCCACTTGTTAATACGTTTACGAAGCTAGGAAAAGTTATCGTGGGACTTCTTTCAATTGGCGATCCCGACAGTTGTGTTGAATCACCAGATATCTATACAAAAGTTTCACATCACTTGGATTTCATTCGGACAGGAATATTATCCATGTGATTGGTGCTGAATGTGTGGGAAAATATTCACAATCCTTCAACGGAACTTCCTGGAAGTAGTACCACGTGGCTGACTGGAATTTTTTTTCCATGGTTGCAGACATTAATGACATAAATTCCTCCATTAAATGTTAGAATCAATGGATGACTCCAAGTATCTCAAAGTAGATAAATATGTGCATTACCACTGTAATCAATGCCTTCATCTCATTATTAAATAATTCTGGAGAAAAAGTTGATAATCCTTCGGCTGAGCTTCCTAAGCGACCACCTGGCACACTGAAACTTTCTTTCGATATGTAGAGAAAAACGTCTCGCAGACAGTCTGGCAAAAAATGTCTTTCTGGAGGTCTTGAGAAAAATCTGGCTTACGAAACTTTGCGAGACTTTGAGTTGTGTCGCGAAGAGTCTGGCTGATTCAACCAAACTCAGATCAAGACTGCATGCAGACGAGGATAAAGGGCAAAAGTCTCGAAGATTGTCTGTGAGTTTTTGCCAGACTATTGACCAGATTTTATAAACAATTTTAGTTTGTCTGTACTTGAAAAGATCAAAAACGTTTAGCAAAGAGAATAACATTCTCATAACAATGGCTGATAAAGGGAATGTAACAGTAGCATTGAAAACATCTGAGTATGTTGAAAAAATGGAGGAGATGCTTTCGGACACCACTACGTATCAGATTGTGACGAAAAACCCATTGAATGAGCTGAGAAAGAGTACAAAGAATGTAATGAACCATTGGAATGATAATAATTATTTTGGGAAAAAATACCATAAAAATTCTCTCACTCAAACAGATACTCTGATGCCCAAAATTTATGGATTACCGAAGATTCATAAGAGTGGTGTTCCATTAAGACCAATTGTATCATACGTGAATTCACCTACTTATAGATTGGCAAAAACAGTGGATAAAATTTTAGACACTTGTATATCAAAACCGAAGTCATATATCAAAAATAGTCAGGATTTAATCACTAAAATTGAGAATTTAGAAATTCCTAACGATCAGATATTGGTTAGTCTAGATGCAAAAACTTTGTACACTAATATAGGTAAACATTTGGTCACTAGAGCAGTTGAGAAACGGTATTTAGCTATTCATCAAAAAACAGGAATCCCCCTGAAGGATTTTCTTGATACCATTGAATTTCTTATGGATAACACGTATTTTCAATTTAATGGAAAGACCTACAAACAAAGTTATGGTACTCCTATGGGTTCACCACCATCACCTAGATTTGCTGATATCGTCATGGATGATTTAGAGCAGGAATGCTTGAGTCAATTGGATTTCAAACCTGTATTTTACGGCCGCTATGTAGATGATATTTTTACAATCATTCCGAAGGACAAATTGGGACACGTGCTACAAATATTTAATTCATATGATAATAGAATACAATTCACTTCAGAAGTTGAGGTGAATAATAGATTGAGTTTTTTAGAACTACTAATCATTAGAGATGAGAAAAAACTTGTAACTGACTGGTATCACAAACCAACTTTTTCGGGGAGGGTTCTCAATTTCAATTCCTGTCATAGTTTGACACAAAAAAGGGCTATGGTTTACTCACTTGTTGATAAAGCGATACAGTTGTCAGATAAGAAGTTCCACAACAAGAATATCAGATTGGTTGAGAATATCCTCATTGACAATGACTATCCTATACAATTCATAAAATATCATACTAAAAAGAGGCTACATATCAAACAGGCGAACGTGCAGACTTCAAATGCTAAAAACTGTCCAAGGCTCTCCATTAACATGTCATTGCCATACATAAAAAATTTTTATGAGAAAGTATCGAAAAAATTAAGCCAATTTCATGTGAGAACTTTTCCAAAGATCAATAATAATCTTGGTGATGTGATTAAAAGAGGAAAGGATAGTACAGCCAAAGGGGATAGGACTAATGTAGTTTATCGTATTGGATGTAAAAACTGTGATGCCACATATGTGGGTGAAACAAAAAGGGAATTGAGCGTACGTGTGGGTGAACATGAGTCTAAGATCGGAAAAACAGATCAAAAATATGTCATTAGTAGCCATGTTAGAGAGAATAATCATGAGTTTGATTTTAGGAATACTGAGATCTTGGACTATGAGCAGAATTGGTACAAACGGTTGGTCTCAGAAATGATATTTATACGAATCCAAGATAATTCGCTGAATAGAAAGGAGGACACACGTAATCTGAATCAATCTTATGCTCCTCTATTGAGACATTTGAAAAAATCACCAAGTAAATGAACATAAGTAATTTCTAAATTTAAGGTAC
Organism: Eretmocerus hayati; assembly: GCA_029851415.1. Lineage (NCBI taxonomy): Eukaryota > Metazoa > Arthropoda > Insecta > Hymenoptera > Aphelinidae > Eretmocerus > Eretmocerus hayati. Next base: position 2,000,866 of record CM056742.1, read on the forward strand.
TGGAGAGATCTGTTTGGCCGATCTTCGACAATTAGTTTCCCCAATAAGGAGTTTCTAGTAATGTGATAGGTGTCTCTGTGTGACAATCGATCGATCCATCAATATGTCTAGTCAGTTGTTTTGATTTTAAAGATACAATAATTTTTGCAATTTACCATGTATAAAAAATGTGATAAATTTAAGTGTTCACAAGTGTGCGTTAATATCAATACAAGTCATAAGAATAAGTGTATGAGAGGTATGGAAGTTCATGTGAAGTAGTGAATTGAATTTTTCCAAGATGGGTGAGACTGATTATCTATATACATCAACTCATAATTCTTCGTTATTTGTAGGCCGATTAAAAAATTGAGAAATTGAAGGATCGATCAGAGACAGAATTTGACTTCAGTCTACTGTAGACTGATAACAACTGATAATAGATGAATTTTAAGGTAAAATGCTAGATCCACGAAATACCACTTGATTGTGTATAGTTCTATATGTATATGTGTATGTGTGTGCATGTATGACCTTACCATGAGGATATATATGTATATATGAATTGTATCTTCTCTGTATTATACTCATCAATTTGTATTTTAGACCTGAGGAAGATGGCAAAATAGTCGTCGAAACGTTGTCGCAGTAAATATATCAATTGACTCGTTGATCAGCCGTTTTACTTCGTTTCTTCATCGAATTTATAACGAGTGATAAAGACATCATGGATTATTCAACACAGGGGCGTGGGCTGGAAAGAACCCCTACAAGTCAACCGTCCATAACATCAGAGGACGAAACTCAATTTTTCCGGAAAATAACATCACAATATGGAGAAGGTACAACACGAATTATGAAAGATTGGATAAATGTTAGTAGGAAATTAGTGGTAGCACATTCAAAGAAGAAGTTTCTAGTTGATTGTCGATACCGTGACATCTTACCTAGTCACATTGCTCATATAGATACCCAATTTAATCACATTGTATTGAACAGTAGGACCGGAAATTGGAAATTTTCCAAGTTCCTCAGGAGAGCAAAACAATTCATACTCAATACTGAAATTGAAGATCTTTGCATTCACTGCTCATACCTTCAACAAAAGGCGGATGAATTATTGTCTAGCTTGAAGAATGATATACCGATCGATACTTTGAATCGATTCATTGATACTCAAACTGATTACAACAGCACCTCACTTGAAAAATTCAACTCTATTCATCAAAAGAAGATCAGGAACATATTAACGAAACAACAGTTAAATTCCAGGTCCATTGATACAACAAAAATCAATAAGTGGTTTCGCAATCTAACGGACATTGATATACCTGATGAACTAGCTGAAATTTATGCATTGGGTCCCAAATTTAATAAAGTCGATTCATGTCTAGACAAGAAAAACATTCTTGACATTATTAAGAGCATCGAAGGTAGCTTGAATCAATGGGACGTAAATGATCAGTTGAAATCAGATATAAGATCTTCGATCATTGATGAAATGCTTACATATAAGAACAAAACCAGTCACATTTCATATTCCGATAGAGTATTTGCACAGAACTTGAAAAGATCAAAAACGTTTAGCAAAGAGAATAACATTCTCATAACAATGGCTGATAAAGGGAATGTAACAGTAGCATTGAAAACATCTGAGTATGTTGAAAAAATGGAGGAGATGCTTTCGGACACCACTACGTATCAGATTGTGACGAAAAACCCATTGAATGAGCTGAGAAAGAGTACAAAGAATGTAATGAACCATTGGAATGATAATAATTATTTTGGGAAAAAATACCATAAAAATTCTCTCACTCAAACAGATACTCTGATGCCCAAAATTTATGGATTACCGAAGATTCATAAGAGTGGTGTTCCATTAAGACCAATTGTATCATACGTGAATTCACCTACTTATAGATTGGCAAAAACAGTGGATAAAATTTTAGACACTTGTATATCAAAACCGAAGTCATATATCAAAAATAGTCAGGATTTAATCACTAAAATTGAGAATTTAGAAATTCCTAACGATCAGATATTGGTTAGTCTAGATGCAAAAACTTTGTACACTAATATAGGTAAACATTTGGTCACTAGAGCAGTTGAGAAACGGTATTTAGCTATTCATCAAAAAACAGGAATCCCCCTGAAGGATTTTCTTGATACCATTGAATTTCTTATGGATAACACGTATTTTCAATTTAATGGAAAGACCTACAAACAAAGTTATGGTACTCCTATGGGTTCACCACCATCACCTAGATTTGCTGATATCGTCATGGATGATTTAGAGCAGAAATGCTTGAGTCAATTGGATTTCAAACCTGTATTTTACGGCCGCTATGTAGATGATATTTTTACAATCATTCCGAAGGACAAATTGGGACACGTGCTACAAATATTTAATTCATATGATAATAGAATACAATTCACTTCAGAAGTTGAGGTGAATAATAGATTGAGTTTTTTAGAACTACTAATCATTAGAGATGAGAAAAAACTTGTAACTGACTGGTATCACAAACCAACTTTTTCGGGGAGGGTTCTCAATTTCAATTCCTGTCATAGTTTGACACAAAAAAGGGCTATGGTTTACTCACTTGTTGATAAAGCGATACAGTTGTCAGATAAGAAGTTCCACAACAAGAATATCAGATTGGTTGAGAATATCCTCATTGACAATGACTATCCTATACAATTCATAAAATATCATACTAAAAAGAGGCTACATATCAAACAGGCGAACGTGCAGACTTCAAATGCTAAAAACTGTCCAAGGCTCTCCATTAACATGTCATTGCCATACATAAAAAATTTTTATGAGAAAGTATCGAAAAAATTAAGCCAATTTCATGTGAGAACTTTTCCAAAGATCAATAATAATCTTGGTGATGTGATTAAAAGAGGAAAGGATAGTACAGCCAAAGGGGATAGGACTAATGTAGTTTATCGTATTGGATGTAAAAACTGTGATGCCACATATGTGGGTGAAACAAAAAGGGAATTGAGCGTACGTGTGGGTGAACATGAGTCTAAGATCGGAAAAACAGATCAAAAATATGTCATTAGTAGCCATGTTAGAGAGAATAATCATGAGTTTGATTTTAGGAATACTGAGATCTTGGACTATGAGCAGAATTGGTACAAACGGTTGGTCTCAGAAATGATATTTATACGAATCCAAGATAATTCGCTGAATAGAAAGGAGGACACACGTAATCTGAATCAATCTTATGCTCCTCTATTGAGACATTTGAAAAAATCACCAAGTAAATGAACATAAGTAATTTCTAAATTTAAGGTACTGGAGAGATCTGTTTGGCCGATCTTCGACAATTAGTTTCCCCAATAAGGAGTTTCTAGTAATGTGATAGGTGTCTCTGTGTGACAATCGATCGATCCATCAATATGTCTAGTCAGTTGTTTTGATTTTAAAGATACAATAATTTTTGCAATTTACCATGTATAAAAAATGTGATAAATTTAAGTGTTCACAAGTGTGCGTTAATATCAATACAAGTCATAAGAATAAGTGTATGAGAGGTATGGAAGTTCATGTGAAGTAGTGAATTGAATTTTTCCAAGATGGGTGAGACTGATTATCTATATACATCAACTCATAATTCTTCGTTATTTGTAGGCCGATTAAAAAATTGAGAAATTGAAGGATCGATCAGAGACAGAATTTGACTTCAGTCTACTGTAGACTGATAACAACTGATAATAGATGAATTTTAAGGTAAAATGCTAGATCCACGAAATACCACTTGATTGTGTATAGTTCTATATGTATATGTGTATGTGTGTGCATGTATGACCTTACCATGAGGATATATATGTATATATGAATTGTATCTTCTCTGTATTATACTCATCAATTTGTATTTTAGACCTGAGGAAGATGGCAAAATAGTCGTCGAAACGTTGTCGCAGTAAATATATCAATTGACTCGTTGATCAGCCGTTTTACTTCGTTTCTTCATCGAATTTTAGTTTGTATTGTGAAGTGCGGCTGAGCGTCTGGCATAATTTACCAGACTAAAGCCGAGACGATCAAGTGTATGGATTGAAGTCTGTCATTATTTGTGAGACTGAATTTGAGACCTAAAGTGTATCACCCGTGGTCTGGTATAATTCATCAGACCAAAATCGAGACTAGATGTATATGGTGTCAGGTCTGGCATGATCTGTCAGACCACCGTGAAGGCTGTTGCCAGATTTCTGTCATGTAATGGTGTCACGGAACGTCTGAGATTTTTATCCAGACGTGCTGCGGCACCATCCCCTGTCACGGTTGCAAGCGCAGATCATTGAAACATGACAAAACGAATCCCATCGAAATCAACTAATGTCTCCTTCAAATGCAGCTTGGAAAGAAGAAGTACAAAAGTCAGTGCTCCTCCGCAGTCGAAGCAGGGCTCCCTCGATCTGCACCTGGAACAAAAAATTGTTCACAAAGGGTCAAGGGTTCTTTTTGGAAAATAGGTTCAAAATTGTTGCAATGAAGGATCAAACATCGCTCCGTTATTGATAAGAATGAAATCGTTCACTAATGATTAGAGGGGAGAGAAAGAAGAGGCTCTGCACGAGCAGTGCAATTTGACGCTCATTATCACCGAAATTCGGATAAAGAAAAATTTGAAAATACTCATCTGATGTGCACTGTAAAAAATTTCTAGCAAAATTTTCAATAATGTCGTATTGAAGCTGCGTTTCCGAGACCTTACTGAAAAATTTTCAAAGATTCCTCTTTGAAATTTCAGAAATTATATTGAATATTGTATACGAAATTATTGAAAATTTCGCCACAAGGCCAAATCAGATTGTATTAAATTTTCAATAATCTTGTACTGAAAAGTCTGCACGGCGTTTTGAATGTCTCCACTCCAGAGAAACAAAAAAAATTAATTTTTAAGGCCATGTGAAAGCTCTACTATTACCGGCCGAGCGGCCATTCGTTTGGGTCAGTAGTACCAAGGCAGCCCGGCAGGAGCGCCACAATAAATGACGCCGTCATACACTGTTGGTATAATACGCGTCGCCTCGCATCGCAAAACTGCTTGTTTTTCACATGCATAGAGGTATTTTATTATGCAAGTGAAAGACACACAGCTATATACATAAAGGCCCCGAGAAAAAATTTTCGTCTGGTAGAAGGTCTGGCAGGATTAGTCTGGCATTTGGTCAGTCTTACCAGACGCAGCGAGACCAGGTTTTTAGTCTGGTAAAAGAAGGTCTGGTTGACAATGTGTTCCTTCGTGAGAAAAGTCTGGTGAAATTTGCCAAACCTAATTCCAGACTGAGCAATAGATGAAAATCTTGCTAAAAAGTGTCGTAGGATGTCTGGGAAAATTTTCCCAGATTGAACGCGAGAGAATTTGTTCTTGTTAAAAATCTGTCGATTTTCCTCAGATTGCGGCGTAGGTAGACTAACAAAAACGTTAGTGTCCCTTTTGATGGTATTGGAGAAAGTCTGGCAAATTTTTCCAGACCAAAACGGTAGCAATTAAGCATCTGAAAAGTCTGGCATGCATCTCCAGACTTTATGCCAAACTAATCGTCGAAGTATAAATTTCTCTCGAAAAATGAAGCAAAAAGTCTGGCAAAATTTTCCAGACTAGAAGCGAGATTAATCAGTTGTGAGTACAACCCGGCGAGATCTCATCGTTTACAATAATACTTTTTTTTTTTAAACGCTTCACAACGCTTAGAGTCAATCGTCATGGACTGAAAATTCTTTGAAGATTTTCATGACTCGACCAGAGAGATGATGTATTAGACTCTCAGAGCACCTTAGCGATTCGCGAGTGTAGTTAAAACATTTTCGTTCGTATTGTGACTGTGAGTAAAAATAGTTCAGATTCTTGAGTCTCGATGTAGCATTTCTATCCAATGAGGCCTGAAAAATCGGGTGCAGACATCATCCTTATGTACTCGTCCTGCAACAGAAGAAAGTGATCTACAAAGAATCTCTCCAATTTTTGTGAGTAGCTGACGCGCCGAACTGCGATCAGAGGACACGAGATGATATGCGAATAAAGTTAGATTGCACTACCCTACTATCGCGGTGATAGTATCACCAACCCTGTGTTTGAGGTTATTGATAATATTTCCTTCATACTCTATCGAAATTTGATCCTCAACTTTCAAAAATGGTATTAACTTATCTGATAACAGGAGTCCAATTTACACAACTTCCTGGCCCTTTCTGCGGTGTTGGTAATCGGGAAGATCATTGTTGCAAATTGGTACAGGAAAAAATCCCCACGCTCTCAGTGAAATTCTTGAGTTTTTCCAAAATTGTTGTTTACATCTACCTAACTCGTTGCGCACTTCACTCGATGAAACATAAATAGAGTCATATAAACGGAATGAAGAGGATGCATCGACACAATCGCCAATTGGATATTTTGAACTTCTATGAATCATGTTTTGGTGAAGAGACTGTGTGGGCGAGATGTTGCTACGATCTGGTGCAAGATCGGATACCGTAAATCAGACAAGTTATTACCATTTTTAATCGTTGAGGATCAAATTTCGATAGAGTATGAAGGAAATATTATCAATAACCTTAAACACAGGGTGTTGATAGTAGAGGGTAGTGCAATCTAACTTTATTCGCATATCATCTCGTGTCCTCTGATCGCAGTTCGGCGCGTCAGCTACTCACAAAAATTGGAGAGATTCTTTGTAGATCACTTTCTTCTGTTGCAGGACGAGTACATAAGGATGATGTCTGCACCCGATTTTTCAGGCCTCATTGGATAGAAATGCTACATCGAGACTCAAGAATCTGAACTATTTTTACTCACAGTCACAATACGAACGAAAATGTTTTAACTACACTCGCGAATCGCTAAGGTGCTCTGAGAGTCTAATACATCATCTCTCTGGTCGAGTCATGAAAATCTTCAAAGAATTTTCAGTCCATGACGATTGACTCTAAGCGTTGTGAAGCGTTTGAAAAAAAAAAGTATTATTGTAAACGATGAGATCTCGCCGGGTTGTACTCACAACTGATTAATCTCGCTTCTAGTCTGGAAAATTTTGCCAGACTTTTTGCTTCATTTTTCGAGAGAAATTTATACTTCGACGATTAGTTTGGCATAAAGTCTGGAGATGCATGCCAGACTTTTCAGATGCTTAATTGCTACCGTTTTGGTCTGGAAAAATTTGCCAGACTTTCTCCAATACCATCAAAAGGGACACTAACGTTTTTGTTAGTCTACCTACGCCGCAATCTGAGGAAAATCGACAGATTTTTAACAAGAACAAATTCTCTCGCGTTCAATCTGGGAAAATTTTCCCAGACATCCTACGACACTTTTTAGCAAGATTTTCATCTATTGCTCAGTCTGGAATTAGGTTTGGCAAATTTCACCAGACTTTTCTCACGAAGGAACACATTGTCAACCAGACCTTCTTTTACCAGACTAAAAAGTCTCGCTGCGTCCGGTAAGACTGACCAAATGCCAGACTAATCCTGCCAGACCTTCTACCAGACGAAAATTTTTTCTCGGGGCGCGCTGTATGTGTTGGATCTTATAGAATAATAGTAATCTACTTACGCTTTACTGTACAAACTGATGGTAGATCAGAAATTCTTGTTGCAGACAACTGCTTGAATTTCTGTTTTGAATTCAGAAATTTTTTTTGCAGAGAACTGCTTGAATTTCTGTTTTAAGCTCAGAAATCCTTGTTGCAGACAACTGCTTGAATTTCTGTTTTAATCTTAGAAATTCTTGTTGCAGGGAACTGCTTGAATTTCTGTTTTAGGCTCAGAAGATATACTCGAAGGCTCGAAGGCATACTAGACAATACTGGATATTCAATGACTGATATAACAAGGATCTTGTTCGCATGCCTTATATACTCTCAAGTATATTTTCATGCGACAACCAGTAACATTTCTGCTCATGCTCATATTTTGTTTATACTAGCAAGTATACTTTTTATGTGCATGACTTTTTGGTTGAACCATCACTTCCACTCTTGAAAACACATTTTTGTACTATGTATGGGTATACATTTTTGTACTATGTGCTTTCATTTTGAATGGAGTGATTCTTGCAGAAGTAAAATCCTTAACAACTTTCTCCCCAAATAATTGACCACAAGTACACTGCTCTCTACATATTTCTTGTGCTATTTTGTGGATACTGTTGAGAGAAAAAATTCAAGATCTGTACTGATTATTCAACATAGCTGCCTCTCGTTGACCATAACTGATGCTCCCATGTTACCGCTGTACCTAAAAGAATTCATTATCATAGTATCACCACATACAATGCTCCAAGGACTCAATTCTGATTAAAAACACAAATTAGACTCCATCCGGAACTCAATAAAATCTATCTATTTCATGCATTGCAACTCCACCAAGACATGGTTCAAAATTTTGGATCAAGAATTTCATGAATAGTAACAATTATTGTTTAGAGAAATAGTAGTCAAAACATTCAAATAGGAGGTAATACAATATATCCTTGAGGTGCATACAATCATGACATACCTTGGAATAAAGATGGAATCAGCCTTCTAAAATACAAGGGTCTTAACAAATATAAGTTGAAAGCTCATCGCAAATCCAAGAATTAACTTTGGCTATGAAAGTGACTTGAGCGCACCAATTCCACCAAGTATTCTGAGATGTTCCAGTTGAAACCTAGAATAGAATGATTAGATTGGTGAGAAATATCCTAAGGCCCACAGTTGACAATAAAATTCTGAATTTCATCAATATATCCTAAGGATCATGGAATTTACTTTCTAACTTCTAAACTTTGAGTCACAAAAACCCCACAAGTAAGACAATTTTCAACCGATCTAAGCAAATGGATATAAAATCACTCCTCTGGAATACAAGTATCTAAGCAGATACCATTTGAAGCTCATTACAAAATCCAGTCACTGACTTCTGCTCTCAAAGTCATCCGTGCACACCAATTTGACCAGGTTACTTTGGGATACTCTAGTGAGAACCATAAATAGAATGAGAAATTGATAGAGAATGAATCAAAAGCCAATACATGATAGAAAGGTCCTAACATTTTATCAAGACATACCTGGACTCATGGAATTTACTATCTAACCTTCCAACTTGAGATCACAAATATTCCACAGTAAAGCCAGTTTTCAACATAGACACAGAAGTATAGACTACCGGTCCCGTATCTTTGCCGTTGACATCGAGGCTTCCCACTGGGAGTGAGAGAGACGCAACATAGGAACCGCGTGTTAAAAGCGTGCGCCTTGGAACATGCCGCCTCTCTCACTCTCATGCAAAGGTCTATGTCTCGATGACAACGGCGAGTATACGAGACCAGCAGTCTATACTTCTATGTCTATGGTTTTCAACAGACCTCAAAAAAAAAAAAACACTTGATATCACCCCTGTAAATTGTAGAGATTCTAGCAGACACAATTTGAATTCCATTCCAACATTCAATCATTTACTTTTGCCCTCAAAGTCATCCGGGCGCACCATTCTGGACAGATAAATTAGGATAGAGTAGTTGACACCTTAAATAGAATAGTGAGATTAGTAGAGAATGATTCAGAGGCCAATAAATAATGATAAGATCCTGAATGTTATCAAGACATACCCGGATTTATAAAATTTACCATGTAACTTTCCAACTTGAGATCACAATTATTCCACGGTTAAGCCAATTCTCAACGAATCCCAATAAAAGCACTTGAAACCACCCCTGCAAGTTGTAGAGATCCTAGCAGACACAATTTAAAGTCCATTGCAACATTCAATCATTTACTTTTGCTAACAAAGTCATCCGGGCGCGCCATTTCTGGACAGATAAATTGGGGTAGTCTAGTTGGCACCTTGAATAGAATAGTGAGATTGATAGAGAATGATTCAGAGGTCAATAAATAATAATAAGATCTCGGATTTTATCAAGACATACCTAGACTCACAAAGTTTACCATGTAACTTTCCAACTTGAGATCACAAATATTCCACAGTAAAGCCAATTCTCAACGGACTAAGACAAAAACACTTGAGAGAACCTCTGAAAATTGTAGAGATTCTAGCAGATCCAATTCGGAGGTCACTGCAAATCCGATTATCTACTTTTTTCTGAAAGTCATTTGGGCTCGCTGCTCAACCAAGTATTTGAAGATGATTAAATTGTAATCTTAAGCAGAACCCATTTCAGTAGTAAGATCATAATTTTAAGATCATATTGCATACAAAAAGTCTCAGTTTTAGTGTGATGTGTAGAAAAAAATCTTGAAAATGAAAAGTTCTGACATGTAGTCTCATACAAAAACATAGCAGAAGCAGCTGACTTATAACCTAGCGCATGAGAAAACTACAAAAAACACTGAGTTTGTACGCAACTCATTCACGCGGACAATCACAATAACACACAATAATAAGCACAGCCGATGAGCAGATGCCGGGACAGGTATAATACGTTCGCGTCGTCCGTCTGCGCGCTGCGCGATGACACGAAGCCTCGGTCTCGATCAGCTGATTGCAGGCCGGTAATTTGCTGCTTATGATTCTCGGTCAATATCTATCATTTTCGGAAGAATTACGTAGAAGTGATCCCTTGTTTTGGACTTGGGAATCAGATCTACAATTTAGAAGAAGAATCAAGTTGATTGAAGCTGCTGTTTTTCTGGAATCGTGGTCGCCGTGATACAGGTATGCCGACACAATTATCGTGACCACGATTCTGAAGAAACGGCACAACTAATCGATTTCTTTCTTGTTTTAGATGGTAGATCTGATCACAGAGTACAAAGTAAGGATATTACTCATTCGAGAAATTACACAGTTTTTTAAAGAGAATTTAATTTAGCCATATTTTGCTCAAATGGTAAGGTAGAGCTTCCACCGATTGCAAGTTCCGTAATAAATGGAAATAGTCATATCTCAAGTTGCTGAAGAGCTGTGACGCTCAGTAACAAATTCTGTAATGAAAAATTATTCGGAAATTATGGGGATCGAACCGACGCACCTTAGATTATTTGTCCAACCGTGATGAGTTTTTAGTCTTCCACACAGATAATTTTGATCGGGACAGGCCTGGAAGCACGTAAAAATCAAGTCTAATGAATCGGACACAACAAATCACAGCTGAGCCCCGTGTTAACACGACAACAGCAACCTCAACAACTTCACTCAGTTCTTTCGATAACAATATTGATCAGGAAATGTTAGAAATCTGACATTATATCCATGTTCTGCAGGCTTGTACCGATGAAAATTATCCGCGTGGGAGACTAAAAACTCATCACGGCTGGACAAATGGGATCTGCATATAAGATGAGTATTTTCAAATTTTTCTCTATCCAAATTTCGCCTACTGAGGTTCAAATTGCACTGCTCGTGCATAGCCTCTTCTTTCCACAGAGTCGTATCATATCTCTATGCTTATTCCTCTCCCCTCTGATCATAAGTGAACGGTTTCATTCCTATTAACGGAGCCGTGTTTGATCCTTCATTGCATCAATTTTGAAAAAAGAACCCTTAGATCCTTTGTGGACAATTTTTTGTTTCAGGTGCAGATCGAGGGAGCCCTGCTTCGACTGCGGAGAAGCACCGACTTTTGTACTTCTTCTTCCCAAGCTGCATTTGAAGGAGACATTGGTTGATTTCGATGGGATTCGTTTTGTCATGTTCCAATGATCCGCGCTTGCAATCGTGACAGGGGATGGTGCCGCACTACGTCTGACTAAAAATCCCAGACGTTTCGTGACACCATTACATGACAGAAATCTGGCAACAGCCTTCACGATGGTCTGACAGATCATGCCAGACATGACACCATGTACATCAAGTCTCGATTTTGGCCTGGTGAGTTATACCAGACCACGAGCGATACACTTTAGGTCTCAAATTCAGTCTCACAAATAGTGCCAGACTTCAATCCATACACTTGATCGTCTCGGCTTTAGTCTGGAAAATTATGCCAGACGCTCAGCCACACTTCACAATACAAACTAAAATTTTTTATGAGATCTCGCCGATAGTCTGGCAAAAGCTTGGACAATTTTCGAGACTTTTGCTCTTCATCCTCGTCTGCATGGAGTCTTGATCTGAGTTTGGTTGAATCATCCAGACTCTTCGCGGCACAATTCAGAGTTTCGCAAAATCTTGTAAGCCAGACTTTCCTCAAGACCTCCAGAAAGACATTTTTTGCCAGACACTCTGCGAGACGTTTTTTTTTACCCAGGTGGTTCCAGACGATAGTGACATAATAGTCTATTATCCCCCTGGACGCGTACGCTCAATCCAGACGGTAGGACCATTTATGTCCAGATTCAAGTAAGGAGAATAAGTCCTCCACGCCTGAAATGAGCCTGCAAGCACAGGGCAATCATGATTATTCATCATGAGAAGCCTAAAACCGCGTTTGAAAGCATCACTTTTAGGTGAGGATGATGACTTTTTCTATCAAATATCAGAATCGATGGATAACTCAAAGTATCTTGAAGTAAATGACATTTACATTGTATACATGCATGAGGATTATTATTACTGTTATCAATTCCATAATCTCATTTTTGGATAAATATTGAAAAAAATCAATAACCCTTCAGCTGAACTTCCTGTGCGATTACCATCTGTCACACTGGAAATTTTTTTTTGATAGTCCCAGACATTAGTGACATAAATTCCACTATCAAATATTTGAATTGATGGATGACTCAAAGTATTTCGAAGTTGATGAGTTTGTGAATTATCACTGTTATCAATTCCCTCATCCCAGTATTGGATGAATAATCTTGACACATGGTCTTTATCTTCGGCTGTTACCAGTATTAACTTATACCAAACAAGCACCGGGCAAATCAAAACACTTCATCTTTAAAATCAAATTTTCGTACATCAGAGTGACTATAACAACAAATTAAAAGCGCCAGGAAGATATATCTGTTCTGGAATTCTAGAAAAGAAAGAATAAGAAACTTGAAAACCTACTCTCTACGCATTCATGAGTTAACGGTCACTGAAGTTCAGTTAATCTCGGATCAACTTCAATTGATGACTTTAGGGGGAAGTTTCAGTAAACATTCTCTGGAGTAGCACTGAAATTTCAGCGACCTGGGGAAGTTAGACGGACTCTTGTCCTTGACTTTCCAGTGAGCATCACTGATGAATCAGTAAAACCATTCGAAGCAATCCGAAATACCTGATCGATGTGACCAGTGGTGTATTGTAAAAATTATTATAAATGTATTACTTGGGTTATCTCGCCAGTAGTTATGAGGATTTTGAGCTAGACTCCGTGCCACCAACGCTCGCACTGGACTTTTATGAATTGAGCACTCCTCACGAAGGGTGAAAACCTTAGAAACTATTGCGACGATTAAAAATCCAAAGGGACCAAAGATTTGGAATTCAGAATTACGAAAGGCCAAATATTCGAAAATTGGGAATGCGGGAAGGTAAAAATCCGCTATCCTAAACTTCGGAGAAACGAATAAAATACAGTTTCTTGGCAACGCGAGAATCAGGCATGCTTAAGAATTAATTGGTGAAAATTGGAAGAAAAAGTTGAGACAACCAAATTTTTGCTGCAACTCTCGCAAAATTTGGATGCTACTAACTTTGGATCTCATGAATATTTCGAATATTGTTATTTCTGGAATTTAGCATTTCGAATTTTCGAATTTCCTAAAAAATAGCTGTTTACTCGCTCAAACCAGGGCGCGTGGTTTTTAGTCGTTACGGTTGGTACAATTCCGAGTACATATGAGACCTCTGGGAAGTGCACTTTCAATTAATCCCCACGTATGAACTGATCCAGAAATGTTCACTTCAATTTTCAGAACGTCTACGAGTTGTGTGGATAGCTTATACTTTTATCTGTTGGCTATCTTCCCTGCTCAAACAACACACTGTTGAACGTGAGAAATCATAGTCTTTTGCCCAGAAAATAAGCTAAAATATTTGCTACTTTGTGGAAAAATTGTTGATACTGGATGTGAGACATGAAAGTTCTCTCCCCTGATTTGAGCAGAATGTTTTCGATGTTCAGATCTTCGAAAACCGAATTACATACATACTATATCTCTTGGACGTAAATGTATGACGGAAATCAGATGGTCACGCTGATAGCACACTGCTTCATTCCAATTTGAATAACAAATCATAATAGCCGAACACCAGTCCAAAATTTGTCCGCCCGGGTCGCCTGTGGTCATCCGGTTGCCTACGTGGAAGCCGCACTAGTGCCGCTAGAATCGCTAGGGCTGCACTAAGTACCGCAAGAACCCTACTGATCGTAAGTCTACTAGAACCACTATTAGGACTGCACTAGTACCGCACTAGTGCCGTACTAGTCAGGTCTAAGTGCGGTCTAGTTTAGTTCAATTCGGTCTAGTTGGGTCCAATCCGGTCTCATTCGGTCTGCTAGTCGAGTCACTCTAATTCGGTCTAATTTGCCCGCGTAGGAATCGAAAATATTGGCGGCATGTCGCCGACCAATCGCAAACTGCTATTGGCGATAGCTTTGCGACAGGTCGGCGACAGCTTGGCGATAGCTCGGCGATATGTTTTTGCGATAGCTCGGCGACATGTCGCCAAACCTGTATTTGCGACATGTCGCAAAATGTGCAACTAATTTTCTTCATAAATCTATTGAAAATCACGAAAATTTCATGAAATTTAACGGGAATTCTTGAATTTAGGAGAGAGGATGGTGTGTTTTAGAGTCATCCCCGCAGAGATGGTTTACTCATAATTCTTCCAAAGTTATTCACATGACAACCATTAATACATATCATGGAAATTGACAATCTAGGCAACATTCGATAGGCGTTTCACGAATCCATAAATGTATAAGCGACAATATATACAATTTTTGAAGTTGACAATTTTTATGATCAGCATAAGTAGAAAATCAAAAATAGCACGTCATTTCGGGCAGAAAAACGCCACAGTGATCTGCAGTATTTGCGTCAAAAGAGCCAGGGTTGGTCCAGCTCGAGCAGGTTCTTTTTCGCCAATTTAGAAAGCCATTGGCCTGCGATTTTTCCATGTCACGCTGGTAGAGCTTCTATCAGCAAAAAAATGTCTGGGCCGGTGCAAATCCTGTGAATTACGACATCATTTGTTAGAATTCATGACCAACTCCGCGGTAACCTCAAATATTTTTTTGCCGAGCAGGCAGTAGGCACCTTAGCTTTTCCACGATTTGCTCACAAACGTCTGCTTGAGAAGAAAATCATTGACACTAATTGAATTATAATACTCATCAAAGTGCATTCCCGCAGATGGACGGTAAACTCATTGCCGAAGCTGGATTTTGGCCTTGTTGTGCTGTTACTGCAAAGCCTTTCCGCAAGCTCCAGCCTCTCATATCAGAAGCTTCGCTGGGACCCCAAAGTTTTTCCCTCCTGGCCCAAGATCGAGTGGCATCGATATATTAGATGAGTATTCCTTCTCCTACTCTCTCATCTTGATTCTACATTACCAATAAGTATACAGCTTCATCGAGACCAAATTGTATGCGAAATTGTAGTCTGCTCAATTAATGAATATTGCGCTTGCATTTGTGTCGAATCGCAGCCCCTGATCATTCTATGTGAATCGTCGCGCAAATTTACATCCGATACGTAATTGGTTATGAATTCTAACAAGTGATGTCGTCGTTCACAGAATTTGCACCGGCCCAGACATTTTTTGCTGATAGAAGCTCTACCAGCGTGACATGGAAAAATCGCAGGCCAACGGCTTTCTAAATTGGCGAAAGAGAACCTGCTCGAGCTGGACCAACCCTGGCTCTTTTGACGCAAATACTGCAGATCACTGTGGCGTTTTTCTGCCCGAAATGACGTGCTATTTTTGATTTTCTACTTATGCTGATCATAAAAATTGTCAACTTCAAAAATTGTATATATTGTCGCTTATACATTTATGGATTCGTGAAACGCCTATCGAATGTTGCCTAGATTGTCAATTTCCGTGATATGTATAATGAATAACTTTGGAAGAATTATGAATAAACCATCTCTGCGGGGATGACTCTAAAACACACCATCCTCTCTCCTAAATTCAAAAATTCCCGTTAAATTTCATGAAATTTTCGTGATTTTCAATATATTTTTGAAAAAAATTAGTTGCACATTTGCGACATGTCGCAATTACAGGTTAGGCGACATGTCGCCGAGCTATCGCCAAGCTGTCGCCGACCTGTCGCAAAGCTATCGCCAATAGCAGTTTGCGATTGGTCGGCGACATGCCGCCAATATTTTCGATTTCTACGCGGGTGGAGTGCGGTCTAGCTTGGCTTAATGAGATCTAGTTTGCTTGATTCGACCTAATTCGGTTCAGTTCGGTATAAATTAGTTTTAGTTCAGTCAAGTTTGGTCTGGTTTGGCCTACCTCACTCTAGTTCGCTCTAGCTCGGTCTACTCTGGTCTGGTCTGGTTAGAATATTAAGTACCCGTGTAGATTATGGTCGGAATTGACTCAGCAATCCATTGATTCACAATATGTAGTTTCTCTGAACTTCATAAAAAAACCTCTTTTCAATATTATCAATCGATGATTAACCATCATTCTACAAATTTTGAGCTGCAAAAGCAATTCAAAGGCACCCGCGTAGACATTGATAATATTGGCAACATGTCGCCGAGCTATCGCAAATTCCTATTGGCGACATGTTTGCGATAGCTCGGCGATATGATTTTGCGACAGCTCGGTGACATGTCGCCAAACCTACATTTGCGACATGTCGCAAAATGTCCGTCAATTTTTTGAAAAATGAAATAAAATTGACCACTAGTTCTGATTATTGTCGTAATTAGTCCTTATGATTGAGAGCACGAGGTTGTTCGTTTGAGTTTGTAGTGTTTTTTTATTGACTTTAGAATTGTATTTTTTTGCTACAATAGTTGTTTACATATCTGGCCTCGACTTCGTTTGAAGTTTGTGAAATTCAAAGGCTACATATTTTTTACTAATCAAAAATGGTGTGGCTAAACGGCAAGACATGGAGTATACAATCACAACGTTCAAATTCACGGACATATATTCAGAATCGATCTTTTGATATCGAATCCATGGCTCAGAACGCAGAGAATTAAAAAAGACTCATCACGATTCTCACAGAGACTAATACACTTCACACTATGAATTTATATTTCTGGTATTTTAGCGCCTTGATCGGGGCGTCATCTCGAGATCATCCGTTCGACCTGGAAGCCCTCGGTTTTGAGAGAGAGAGGCGCACAGATGACCTGGTGCAAAGGCGAAGAAACACGACGAGCAGAGAGTAAAATTTTGTGCGGATGACGCTCAGCCCCCAAAGCTCGGGGTGTGTACTCGGAAGCGAAGCGGCGTCACCTGGTGATCTCTCGATCGCCGGATGTCAGGAGTGGCCCAGGTCGCTCTTGCCCGAGCAACGGAATCTTTCCTCCTGCGAACAATATCGTCACCTTATTAATTACAAGACCCTCTTCTTTTCGTAATCGAGCAGATTTCTAATCACGATGAAAAAACGATAGACGAAATTCTTGAGCAGTGATTTGCTGCTATTGATCAACAACAACACGTGTCGCAACTGTCGCGAGGTTATGATGATCGACTACTTATAAAACTGGATTGAAATATTATTGAGACTATGGAAATTACTCATCTGGAAAGTCGAGAGCACTCCTAAGATGTTCTTCATTTCATGCGCTGCCCCCGCACTGCACGCATGATGATGATTCGGAATTGTTTGCCCGCCCTATAGTCCGATATACCGCTGGACTAGGACGTTTAGCCACACCATTTTTGATTAGTAAAAAATATGTAGCCGTTGAATTTCACAAACTTCAAACGAAGTCAAGGCCAAATATGTAAACAACTATTGTAGCAGAAAAAAACAATTCTAAAGTCAATAAAAAAACACTACAAACTCAAACGAACAACCTCGTGCTCTCAATCATAAGGAATAATTACGACAAAAATCAGAACTAGTGGTCAATTTCATTTCATTTTTCAAAAAATTGACGGACATTTTGCGATATGTCGCATATACAAGTTTGGCCACATGTCACCGAGCTGTCGCAAAATCATATCGCCGAGCTATCGCCAAGCTATCGCCGAGCTATCGCAAACATGTCGCCAATATTTTCAATTTCTACGCGGGCCTCTGACTTATCAAGAATATTCACAAGCCGACAGAGCGGTAGCGCGAGAGGTATAATTACGCTATTTCATGATATAAATTGAATATAACTGTATTATTCTCAGGACAAGGATTAGATGCGGAAAATGGACATGAAGGGAAGTCAGCTCGAATAATGCCAAGGTCCGAAAAGCTATTTCTAAGTAACCGCTCAAAATACTTTGTATCATTCGTTGATGTTATGAATGGAGTCAGTTCTATTCAGTGTAAAGCAATCGGTACTTAGACGAACCTTGAAATGACTGAGCAACGAGTTGAGCAGGCGATCGGGTATGCTACTATTGTAGGAGGAGGGGAAGGTATACATGAACTCAGTTCTAAATATATCATCCAGTGAAAATCTTAGTGGCACTTAATTGCACCAAAGGATGACTCATAAGAAAAAAAATAGTAGAAACCAATTTTTCGTGCTAAAATCCCAAAATTAGCTCCTCTACTGCGATGGCCCCCATCGGTAGGGCCTTTTGCACACAGGACCCGAACGCGATTTTCGCCGTCTCAGTGAACGCGTTAACATACCAACACGATGAAGCCCTCAGAACGGCTATCGGAATACACAGCTTGCTTCTTGGCTGGCCTGGGCGCATATTTTGCAGTATCGAGGAATTTTCATGTGTAAAAATCCAAACGTCAGAAAGGACAAGATTTCATTCGTACAAATACACGCCATCACGTATACTCTTACTGGTACATAGAGGCTTGGAGGGGTCAGGTCACAGATACAATTGGCAAACCGAGTTGGGTGGTGATCCCTTTATTCGCTGCCCAATTGCATATAGCATTCGGATATGGACGCAAGGCAGCCGCTCGCTCTCGAGTGTGTTTGCTCGTCGAAAATCACGCGCGAGAGAAAAGAATCAAGACCGGCGCTCGGTATTTGCGGGCAGATTATGCAGCCGCTGCCCGTACGTGTTCCCCCTCGAAGCCCCACTTTTAAACCGACGAATATGTCACGGCCTCTGGCGAAAATTCGCGACGAGTGGTGATTTCGAGCCTCTGGCAGCATTCATATAGCAAAGGGTTGGTTCTGATATGGACGCGTGCGCAGCCGCCGTCCGGGGATTAGGCGCAATTATCAAAATCACCGGCAGCTCTTCTCGGCAAACAATCCGCAAAAATTCAATTTCGCGCGCCTTTTTGTTATACGGCTCGGTATCTGACTGACCGTCAGCTTTTCGTGCGAAACGAGATCTCGTCTCTGCTCGGCGTGTCATACCGTGAGATGTGATAGACAAACACAAGTATCCATGTGTAGACATATATTATCGGCTAGGACTCTCTCTTTCTCGAGTGTTTGCTTGCAATCAAGCCGACTCTGCGTGCGCTTTCGCCGCCCGCGAGAAGTGATCGATATCTTACCCGCAATCTATATATTATGTATGATGGGAGACAGACTCTTTCTCGAGTCCATTATGCACCTCTGAATTAAGCACACCTTCAAAATTTATTGATCGTACAACTATCTTCTATACTTTATTCCGGAATAAGCTTATATTCCAGATAAAACGACATCCGGATCAACTTCTTTGAACGATTTTAATAATCGTTGCCAGAAGAGCTAGTTCAATTTCTCAAAAGAAAACATTATATTTTCGGATTTTTTTAGACTTAGTTCTTCTATACGCGAATGATAACAACCAGAATCTGATGGACTATCCAGGATCAACTTACTTTGAAATCCTTGAATAGGCATTTGAAATGCTCAGATTGCCATCTTGGAACTGATGTATTCAAGCTGTGGTCTGAACCGGTACATAGAGACGTTCAGATTCGGATCCCAGTGGAAACGAGTTGTTTTAATTGAGTGCAGGGATGTGAAAAACTGACGAATGCTACCATCGGATTAATTATCTTGCCACGCCACGCCATTTGACGCTACGAGAAATCTCGAAGAAATCTAGTTTATCACACAAGATGCGTGAACTCCTCGCACGATTATGAAACGAATCTTGATCCCAGCTATACTCTAATATAGTTATTGCAGTGAATCCAGTTGGTTTGGACTACTTCTTTATCTCATCCACGTAATATTTGTTATATAATTGGGTACAGAACCGATGATATGTTCCTCCACAGAGGCTAGGTACCATGCCGATTATCTTACTCTTGAATTGATTCCTCGACTGATTCTTGGACTTGAATGAAGCGAATTGCGTGCCTGGTATCTGAGTTATGCAGTGCAAGATAATCGGATGGTTTAAACATTCACTTCCTCGTCCTGGTATCGGTTTTTGAATCCCATCCAAAATTAATCGGCAGTCTCGTCCCTTCTTATTCGTCCCATCAAAATTTGGAATATCTATTTCCAGCAAGCTTTCTGAACAGAAATATGACCAGAATTCCAGCATTGCGAGGATGACCGCCATAATTTTGTTTGTTTACATGAGCTTGTAATGGCCAGCACCAAATTCCTTCTCGTCTTATCTCTGAAGTCAATATTATTGGCATAAAAAAAGTTCTCTGATCGGAGGAAATAGGTTTCATTCCTACTCCAATCCAGAGTCAAGAGAACTTCCCTCCATCGACTATTACACCCCCTAGGAGGCCTTTTTATGACCAGAAATGGAGGTGAAAATTTCGAGTAGAGGTAAAAAAAATTTTCTAATCGTGATTGCAGAGCCATTTTTAGTGATTGATTTTTCCTTAGTTATATTGTCTTTCGCTCGCATGTACATAGTTGAATGCTTCTGATAGTATTTTCACTCGATAGCTGATAAAATTTTCTTCAGAACCACCTCTTGATGAAACTGACTTGGTGCACAACAACCAGAGCTTGACTGGTTTCGAGAATTGAGAGAGTTCAAGTAGGTATCATGAAGATCATGAATCTGTGAGTCACACAATGCGGTGGTCTGTCAGACCCGAGCGCACGGATTCGACACATGGAACTCTTCTACTTTTTGACACTAGACTCAACTCTGATTAAGATGTATGAAATTAACTTGATCGAGTGGTTATTTATAAGGAAATTCCATGAACCAACGATTAAAGATAGTCTCAAAGTCATCCAACCACGTGCATGCGCAGGAGAGGCAAATGACTGTGTGAAAAGTTTGGCTTAAAAAGCACGGACGATCACCCTGCAGGGGGAGGGGCGATTGAGAACTTTTTTGAAAATGCTTATCTTCAATTTCAGCCATTACAAGGCTTCTAGGACGTGGTGAAGTCAATAAGAGAAAATTGGGGAATAACGGACACCCTTCTTATTGCAATACAGTTGGCAGACTTTTGGAATCAAGTTTGGAATAACTGGAAAACTTGAATGATGTCCCAGATCCATCAGGTCAATAGTGAAAATCCCTCAATGAGGACTTTCTCACTCTAAACAAAGGATTCTGACTGTGATTTGATAGACAAGAAAATAGTATGGCATCTCATGCATTTGAAAATGTCAAGATTCATTAAAGAGTTGAAATACAAAGAAAGAATTGTCACCTATCTAGTAAAATAACTTACGTCAAACCACTATATTTGTTTTGCAGAATTCTTTCTCATTCCAGCCTCTGCGCGCCCCAAATATGCCTCAAGAAAACATTTGATATACATGCCCATTATTCCCTGATAGAAATGTGACCAATTTTTTGGCCACCTATGCAATATAAGTATAGGTATAATAACAATGCAACTAGGTTAGACTTGGCCAAGATCTGGCGAAAAAATGCTCACAATTTCTACCAGGGTTGTTTAAAAAGAAAAAGATCGTCATGTATTCGAGGATTCTCACATGTTGAGAAACATTTTGGCTCTATGGAGATTTCAAAAATTTGCTAAAACTACATTCCAAGAGAAGAACTTGGAGAAAAAAGTCATGGTCCGAAATTTTGCTCCCTTAATCTTCAGCGAGGTCTTGAATTTTCTTGTGATAGGAAGAGGCAACGTATGGTTAGTTTTTGCATCGGCTATAACTCAAAAACGATCCTCAAAAGGTCTTGTTGTATGAGGTTGGGATCGTGATTAGTGTAAGCTCAAACTATGTGAGTCCGAACCTCAACTTTTTTTCATCAGAAAAAATTTTGCCTACTCTTACTCATAGTCATTGTTGATCATGCCCTCGTTGAATTTGATTCGACTGGAAGATGATGATTTACTGCATGTACACTAGTGTTGAACGTAGTCGATTCGATCAAAAATTAGCAGATTTCCCATCCTCTACGACATCATACATAACAAACAAGTTCTAAACCTCAAATGTTTCCAATGTCCAAGATAGGTAAAAAAGTATCTTCTTTGCAGTGAAGTGGTTATTCCAAAGCACTCGATCACCCAAATACAATGATCCCTTTTAAAATTCCCCACTCACAACAAACCCGAACGACTCTCGAGGGGAGAGCCAAATCATTAGTGCATTTTAGTGCTTACATGTCGGTAAAATTTGTCACGTCTGGTCAAAGGGTGTTGAAAGAGAATGAGAGGCTGTATTGAGAGATGATCTGTGGGCCAGCTGTCTGTAATCCTTCTTTTGTAACTTGCCCCCACGACCCCCTACCGCCATCACTTTTTGACGCGCCCATCGCATCAGAGGAAATTTGCTCGCTTAAAACGTGTATCCGGACACAGTTTCAAAATACCAGCCTCACAAAAAACCAAAGATCGACTCGAACCATAGGCCGATTTACTCAAAAGGACTCTATCAGATCTTATCTGCATCGTCATTTTCTTTTGGTTCCTTTCGTCGCACATCAAAAGTCCGTCACTACCATTGGTCTCAATATCCACCCTCGCATCAGTCCCGGCGCGAGAGTCACCTTGAGTTCTTTGAAATCCATCCTCTTCCATCTCCGCGATGTCACAATGATTTTCCACGAGATTTCCAAGGATCCTCGATCACTTATCGATTTCATGCGATCCACTCTCGGCTCTCAGACTGGGGTAATGTTACATTCTCATTATTTTTTTCTTTTTTGAATTGTCCACGTGCGCTCGCCTTGAATTCGTACCGAGAAAAAATTCCAGCTATTGCGTACCCTCGACAACCTGGTAAAGTGCCATGCACCATTGAACAAGCCATTGATGCAGGAGGAACGAAGCAGCAGAAAGAGCGAGGGGAAGTTGTGGGTGAGGAGACCGTAGGAGACTGAGGAATAATAGAACAACCAGGGGCTCGAGTATGTACATAAATGTATGCATGAGCAGGGGAAACAGCGTCAAAAAGGCTGTTCAACTTCCGAATAAGCGTCACTCTTTCAATGCTTAATCTCCTTAAACTCGAGCTAAAACTCATCTTAACGAGTGCAAAATACGAGGCAAAATAACCTGCTGTCGAGCCTGTTATGTAGAAGCCCCTTTCTACAACAATGTGACTTGGAATTTTAGTGACTCACTTTGCTTTTATATCGCTCAAATATGCTTTCATAGTCATTGAATAGGTTTTCCCACATACTTCAGATATTATTGGACGAATTTCTCAAAACCGCAACCGTTTATTTTCTGGAATGTCATTTTATTCGTCCCTAAGTATGATATTCATGCTGACAACCAGTAATGGCATGAGACGTTTGACACATCGTTCGCCTTCATGATTATAGTCTTCTTGTGAGCATTTTACAAATCCATTCCTTTTCAGTCCTATAATCTTAACAGAACACTCTCCTCTCCACACTGAACTGGATACTGAATGACTCCCGTACTTCTTTCAAAGAATCATTGGCAGGAATAATGAGAGATGTTTGTATCATCAAAGTGACACTTTATCAAAGTATCATTCCAGACTGCTCATTTCCGATCCGAAGTCGGTAAATCTGTCTTATTTGCCTCGCATTTGATTCATTCTGACATAACTTCATTATCTTATGATGATGAGACTAAGCGAAAAATAACTTACTGGCTATGATTTTGTAATTGTAAAATTTTTTAGTTGGGGACAAATTGGGCAGACTCTTTCCATTTGAAGTGTCTCTTTATCGTTCTTGGTGTCAAAGTCATTGTCATGCTCGCATGGGATCGAATGTCACATGACAATTGTCTAATGGTTGCTAGTATATTTTGGTTTTTTTATTTTCGAATGTTGTGCCAGAGACATGATCAATCTAATGATTTCTCCATAAGAAATTGAAGTGTTTTAAAAATTTGTGGATAGATTTTGGATAACCTCGGTTCATCAGAAATAACTCTTACGAGGATTTTATGAGGGATTCTCGCCATGGACTTTTCAAAGTGGCTCCTCAGAAAAATGTCGCGGTAAGCTAATGTTGTGAGATTGTGAAAAACCATTGGACTCGAACTATTCCTCAAAGATGTCCATGAAGATGTCACATTGGTACCAATTATTGGTGTCAAGAAATATCGTATCTCACCCATCTATGGTTCTAGCCCCAATTTCATTGCACATTTTGCACTGTGCAAAATTCATTTTAAAAAAATTCAACCAACTCGATGAATATTCTACGAATGTAGTTATGGTTATGAGTACGCAACCCATGAGATAGATACGTACTAATTGTAAATGGTCTCCGGACGACACTTTTGGGTCAGAAAAACAAGTTTCTTCATGATTTTTTGGCCTGACTACCA
This sequence comes from Eretmocerus hayati, assembly GCA_029851415.1. Lineage (NCBI taxonomy): Eukaryota > Metazoa > Arthropoda > Insecta > Hymenoptera > Aphelinidae > Eretmocerus > Eretmocerus hayati. The sequence goes on from CM056742.1 coordinate 2,025,510, forward strand.
GGTTGAGCAGTGTTTTCACGATTAGTATCCGGATGGGTGACCACTCACTTTGCTTTTGCTTAGTTCCTGATCCCAAACAAGCTATAGACTTCACAAATTAAGGCGGGTGTTCATAAGTGCTTTGCGGTGGCTTCGGTGGTTCGGAACCCACCTTTAACTGTAGGTCCCGCAGAATAACCTCAAAAAGAGGTTGAAAATGCGTTTATAAAAAAAAGGCGGGTGTTCACCCATCCGGATACGAATTCCGCCGAAACGTTGCTTAACCTGGATTTTTGAGAGAATAGACTCTTAGCCAAGCTCAGTGACGCCACAACTATTTATTTTTATTTGTTCGTGAAAATAAACGAGGAGTCTACAATCTACCAATTTCATAGTACCCTTATTATATCCATAATAAGAGAATCCGCGAATTTTTCACGCGAGCGAAGTGTGCTAGACCCGGGACGGGCAGTAACCCGTCTGGATGCGATCACCGCTGAAACGTTTATTTAGATCTTCGACCGAAGTAACTCGACTCGAATTCACTCACTTGGTTGAAGATTCAAATCTCCTGGTTGAAAGGAAAGTTCATCCAAGTGTTTGAAGTGTTGGGTGAAAATTCTCCTAATTCCTTACAATGATTACAAAGGAATAATTATGGTGCACTAATATAGGAGCTGTGACCAACGAGATGACCAAGTGAGATTGCCATAGATAAAACAGGATGTGTGAAAATGTCGACATTTTTGGTCAGAACTCTTTTGCATTCGTGTAATAGTCGCCCAATACTACTGATTATTGAAACCGTATTTTTGAGAAGTCTCTCATACATTTCCAATGTTGTCAGACAGTCTTATCAGAACCTATTCGGAGTTTGATCTGGAGTACCCATCAGTAGCCACGGATGGTCGCATGATCTGGGAAACTATTGATGTCATTTGATATTGAACTTGAATGATTCCACGAAATAAGAATACGTCGGGCCCAGAATCACTTTTCCGGTTTGTAACCGAATTCACATTGAAGGTAAAAAAAATCGACGCCGCGCAAGTTAAGCTAGCGCATTAGTGCGATGGGAGGTGGACAAATAGGTCTAAATCTCTCTCGTCGTCTCGCCCGATGATGACAATCTCTTCCGTAGAATCGAGGCAATCCGTACCTGCCTCTGATGATGCTCTACATTATGGCACTGAGATGGCTTGATCATACTTGATGTGATGCGTACAAATTGATGCGGAGTAACGCATGTGGATATACAACACACAACGCACATGTTATGAATCGGTTTCTGACACACGGAGGCATCACATCAGAGCGTTGGGCCTCGACGACGCGACGCATCAAGAATACAAAAAATTGAAAGGGAATCCTCGACTGGGTCGTATATAGGCTTGGCTGGGTAAAAGGGCACTGGAATATAAAAGAATTCCACGTCACCCTACGCCAATGACAAGCGGTTGATGTCAGTGTACGCGCGGCAGTTCAGAGTATAGTGCGGATAATAGAGTCCGCGACTTTAATGGACTCGCTAATCCTCTTGCTAGTTTGCCAGAGAAAGAAAAAGTGGATGGGGGCACGCATGCGGGGCATATTACACGCACACACACGCGTACGTACGCCCCAGAGTCGCATCACTGTCAATGCGAGCGAAAAATCCGGCTGCTGTGTATGCTGCATGCGTGGCTGACTCTCTGTACTTATATGTACGGATGTCCTTTGCACCACCCCGACGTATATGTACTGACGATTCGTGCTCGCATCCTCACTCTAGTAGTACTACTGCATATTTGTAACCCCCCAATTGAACGATCTGCTTTCTCTTCACACCATATATACGCCTCGCTCTCTGTCTTTCACGTGCACTCGTTATTCACGTCATCGCTGTCTCTCTCGCGTGGATATCTCTTTTATTGTGCGCTCCTGACCCCTGAACTCTCCTTTTGTCGATTTGATTTCTCAATTGGCATGACCAAAGATGTACCGATTTAAAACAGGTTTGCTAATGAACCACCCTCGATATTCGACTATCAATAGTGTTCTGCTCACTATTAATGATGCAAATTTTTCAGCAGACTTCATCCAAGTTGGTCATGATAGCTTGAGTAATTCATTCGAAGCAAGATTTTTGAGTTTAAAAATGTCAATATTTGTGGATTAGAAAACTCATGGTCAGTTTGCCGAGAAATAGCATAATCTGATATACCAAATTCGAGTTCTCAATCTGGGCCTCGCCTCCGGATCGGTCCAGAAAATCCAATATGTTTCGCTTCTGGCTCTTTATAATATTTGAAATGAATAAATATTTCTTCAAATATTTATTTGAAAATCGCGTCTTGTTCGAACGCCTTGATCACGAGAAATGATATTCAGATCCCATTAAATATTCTCGCAAGTCTTATGACAAAGCTTCCATCGATTCTGAATGATTGTTCAACTAGAAGAGATAAGATCATATTTGTTCAAATGAAGAAATTCAGAGTCGCATCTTTTCTGAGTGTAGAGCTAAAAAAACTCGCTCTGGCAGTGTCGTACTGTCATCGTCTACTTCGGTGTGAGGGACTAAGAGCCTATTTTGCATACTCATTATTTTTTTCATGCAGTGAGCCAAGTCACAAGATTGTTTCAGAAACAAGTAAACAAGACCAATTTTCCACAAAAATTTTGCAATTAGGTTCCCTGAAAAGCCAGACTTTTTATTTCATTAATCTTCGGATACCCTATCTTTCGGTCTTTTCTGATGAAATTTCTTCGAGAATTTTTTGATTTTTCGAACATGAGATGGAACTAATCTCGCAAAAACTAGACGGGGTGCTCAATTTTCCAACAAATAGAGATGGGGCTTTTGATTTATTTTTAATCTCATAGATTATATCATAAAGATCTTCATGATGAATTTCAACGAAATATCTAGCAATTTTCCATGAGTTAATTATGACACAAAAATAAGTAATTCGAGCAAGGCGGACGACTATGAGCCATAAAATCTTTGCCATGTCAATGCCTCATCTCATCATCTCCAAAACCATCAAGTTTTTGGTGAACAATACCCGAGGCCCATCATGATTTCTAGAGTATCCTAATTGCAGCGTTGACATGATCGATCGACAACCCTTTCGCTCGCGTCCAAATGAGCGACGCACACCCCGATGGCTATTTTGTCGAAAATTATCCACCATTCTGCTCGTTTGGCTGTGACACAAAGGCGCTTCGCTTTGTCTGCCGGTTCGATTTTCTTTCATGGATGATCCCCAACCAGTAACATCAGACCCGACGACGACGCGACGCTGCTGGCCGCACGCGCCACAAGAATCAAATTTGTCGTCTGCAGTGTATGAGGAGACCCAATTGTCCTTTCCTGCTCGCAAAATTCGGCCACCAACATCTAAAACCAGGACATCCCGTACACCCCCACCTCCTAAATCTATCCATTCATCTATCTTTTCAGGCACTGATGGCGTAAGATATATAGAGGGTGAAAAAAGGCGAAATAGCCGCGTGCGACATATTCCACGTGTTCACGTCATTCTCCTATCACTGTTCATTGTACCTCGTCGGCAGGCACTTCATTTTGCAACATAGGCGCAGAGTAGTATTCAGTGGTTTCGACTGGGTTGAACCTATTGGGATCATGCGTATGTGATTTTGGTATAAGGACTGAGGGGGGTTGTACCGCCAAGCCTACCTTTTGAAAGTCGCGCGCTCGAGAGAAAGATACGCCCCTTGTGTGCAACCACCGGTGCGATGATACCTTGATTTCTCGAGTGACATATTAAGCACCCTTCGTGCATTTTACAACCCCCGACCAATACATTACATGACCAAAACGCCGTTCACGAAAGAGTAAAGAGCCAGATTAGGCACAGCTGCGCACGCGAACCGCACAGCAGCGGTGAAATGTGGTCGTCCGTACGCCGGATTCATCCAAAGCAGATTGATAGTTGAATATACGTGGCCACGAGTTAATTTTGCTCAACGAATTAGTTCCTACAACGGCAATCCTGACGAAGCGAACCTCTTTACGAAGATGCGCCCGTTATGAATATCAAGAAGAGGAGGGGGTGGGTATGACTATTGCTTTAGTTATGAATCTAATGCATTTTATTTCTTATATCACCAACAGCTTGTTCACATTTGTATGCATAGATGTATGTGTGAAAATATTCATGGATATTCTCACAGTCTATTGGCTGACGAGATTAGATCTGCTATCTTCAACAATTTGAAGTGGCAACGATGATGTGGGAATTTCTTGAGCATAAAATTGTTCGTGTACCAGTTCACAAACTCTGCGAGGTAAAAGTTTGCCTTTCAGTCATTCCATTTTCGTGGACCTATTCATTCGTTCTCCAGTAAGGTCCTATTTCAACCTGGAACCATGAAAGAATGATATTCCACAACTTTTCGAGGAGGCAAAATGATGTTTTTATTTTTCCCTATATCGACCGTTTACTTCCCATACAGATATTTCATTCCTATACCGTCAACTACAGGGGTAACTTTGAAAAACCCATGAAAAAATGGCTCGATGTAGGTGCTAGCTGCGGTCCAAAATTCAGTTTTAGTGTTCTCCATTCATCATCAGCTTCACTGTACTGGCTGCCCAATCGAATTATATGGAATTTTACTAACAAGAAGAGTCCAGAGGGTCCGGGTCATCAAATCTTAAAAAACTTTTTTCTCACTCTTGTACCACCTAGAACATGGAGAATCCAAAGTAACTCTGTCAAATTGGCCTCTTGTTCGGAGTTAAAGCGTATGACATTAGCATTGCCCATAGAGGCCCATGTCAAAAAGTGATATACATAGATAATCTGTCAATGCTAACGTTTTTGCTTGTAACTCTGAACAGAAGGCCCATTCGACGGATTCACTCTGGATTCTTCATTTTCTAGATGGTGCGAGACTGTGAAAGAAGTTTGGTGAGATTTGGTGACCCGAACCCTCCGGGCTCCCCTGGTAAGTCTTACTATTCTCTTTTGGAAATTACATTTTGATAATGCTCTTTTTTATATAATTGATTTGGAATTTTTTGAACAGTTGTGAGAGTCGCATTCAAGAGCAGACATCGTTGTAATATACCCCTGGTGGATCAGCTATTTTCGAAATCACAACCCTAGCACCCAAGCCTAGCGTGGTTTTACAATTCATTCTTCCAAGGGTGACTCAAAGTTACTCCACTTGACGACACTAAGTCCTTGAATCTATAGACAGAGCAACCATGAACTGGACAGTTAGTGGAAAAAAATATCCTGGCTCATCAAGACAATTGAGGCAAATGTAACATCAGAGCTTCAAGAACCTATCTAGTATGCTTGGTTATTTTTGAACTTTCGATCAAACTATTTTGATATCAAAGAATCCTGCGATTTTATTGCAACGAGTGTGCATCTCGTTTCAAGGATCTGAAGATTTTAGAAAAATGTAGTTGAATCATGTGTATACTAAGTCATTCAAAGAAATTGGAGAGAATAGAGCCTGAAAAAGATTGAGATAGTTTAATCTTTATCAATGCGATACTGATGCCCTGGTTACTCGGTACCTTCTTAAAGGTGCATTACTCAATCAAGATCTTGCTCAAGTTGCCATATTAGAATGAAGCGTGAAGCGTAGAATGTAGGACAACCCTCATGACCGCAAGAAAGGCCATTTAAACGTCATACCGGAAGGCAATAATACACACCTTGTTGCTGGTAAGACCTCTGCGCCTGTATGACGCTCTGCAGGTGGGGTGGCAGGTTGCTCGGGTAGAGTGTCTGCTGGCTCTGTTGGGCCTGTTGTTGCTGCTGTTGGAGCTGTTGGGCCCTGTACTGCAGGGGCGTGGGCAGGGGCTGCCTGTAGAGTGAGTTCGAGGGCGGAGGCGGGGGCTGTTGCAGCTGCTGCTGGGCAGGGTAGCTCGTCTTGTATTGGGGCGTGTAAAGTGGCTGCTGCTGGGGACCGAAACGCTGCACTGCCTGCTGAATGCCCTTGTACACTGGTTGCAGCCTCAATTGCTGTTGTTGCTGTCTCAACTGTTGTTGCTGAAATTGCTGCTGTTGAATTTGTTGATGTTGCTGCTGCTGCTGCTGCTGCTGCTGCTGGAGCGCAGCCTGGTTGTACTGCAACATTCGTCGGTTAAAAAGACTTTGTTCCCAAATCACGTCTGATAATCTTATCATAACTACACGCGTATGAATAGCACATTCCAACGTCTGGATCGCGAACTGTGCATTGATGAAATGAGATCATGTAGGCGAGTTTCACAGAATATCCCCTCACAATCACACAGAATATTTCGGCAAGAATAACATATCATAAAATGTTCAGCTGATCTCAAAGGTATGAAATTCTTACAAGTAACGACGAAAAAAAAAAAATAATGATAATGTTTCAATCAAATATATTTCCATAATTTGAAACTCTCGCGGGTGATCAAGGGATCCTTGCACGGATTTTGCAGTTTTTTGCAGATCATCGAATCACTTAGGTATGAGGTGAGTGCCAAATTCTCCTCCACTGCCTAATTCGCCCCTACTCAAGATCTCGAAAGAGATCTGCCACAAATCTTGCCACACATGTTTCTTAGGTTTGTTGGGATAGAATATGAAGGAGTGAACTCTTTGGGATGATTGAAAATCTTCTCTACGTTCTGCAGAACAAAAATATCATTTCTGCAACTTTTGACTTCTTTCTTCTCGAACGGTAAAAGTGGCCCCCAAAAAGATTGGGCCCAACCAATTCCAATTTACACTTCAGCTCATCTTCTTTGTCTTTGTTTCATCTTTGGAATGCTTTCCACCGAAAGAAAAATTTGACCACTCGCCGATTTTACGAACATATTATTGAAATAAGTACACCACGGCTGCCTAATTTGCCCCATAGTGTTTTTCTGGATTTTTTCTTTACGCCGTAAAATTCCAGCTATTTATCGGAAGATGTTGGGAAGAACTGGACATAAGCTGATAAATGAGCTAACAATAAGGGACATCCCATTTGGATGCCGTGGAATAGAGATATCCTGATTTTACTAAAAACCCATCTAATCTTCTAGAAATAGGCCCGAGAATAGGCCTCTCATAGACATAATGGGGGAAATTATGAGAAGCCTCTCGAAAACTCACAAAAAATTTTTTTCTGCACAATTAAGATAGCTTTATTCGAGTTAATTGAAATCAGACGTGATAATTTATTCTGTCTGATGTATAGATCTTGAACAAACCTCAAAATGAGCTAAGGTACGTTGAAAAATGTGGAGATGAGACCAAATAGCGAGCAAAATGAAAACTGTGGAAAAACTCAGGCACACTTACCTTAGATCAATGAATACGAAGATGAATTTTTTATTCATATTTTCATATTTTTTATATGGGATGAATATTGACAGTAGAACGTGAACGTTACAATCTGCACAATACGACAATATTCATGTGTCGATAGAATATTGGTCTCGATCTTGGTAATGTCTGTGTTACTCATTGCAGAGAATTCTGATTATAATTGCAAATTTCTATCAAAATTTGTATTTTCTTGTTTCCATCAAAAGTATCTGGATCTTTGGGAAAATTTATTGCTGGTTTTAGCCATTTTGAACCATACAATAAAAATAACTGATATTGTGTGCCACAGCGGCCGATATAGCTATAAATTTGAAGTCGATGAAGCCAATTTTCCAGATAAAAAGAATGATAATCTCGTATCTGTCAGAGGTACGACAGTGTACAGGAGAATCGGTTAATAATGTAGAAGTAATCAACCGGGAAATCATAGGAGTGGTCTTAGAGCATCCGGTATGACTTTTCAATTAGATTTCAATCTCATTTGGCATTGATGATGTACAGCAAATGAGCTGAGGAATTTTACAAATCGAAAAAGTGCCGGCTAATTGGAAATTCTTCCGCCACTGGGAAAGTGATTGATGCATTACGCTCGAGTAGCTCTTCGACGTAGCTCTGCATGAGTATGTGCAGAAACCACATCGCGGTAGTATGCAGAGTGGAACGATGGAAAATTGCATAATTCAATCTTGAGCAGGGAGTACACGAGGGAGAACTAATTTCTCTCAAGCTTTCGAGTTTATTGCGGAAAAACGAGCCTGTATGGCAGTAAGAGAGCCATAAGAGGGAAAGTCCCGTTTGATGCTACTCCGCACCTCAATTTAAATTACCTCGTTTTCTGCCCGGAAATTCGCCCAGTTTACCCAATCAAAAACTCATCCAGATACCGTGCAAGACTTTGAGATGTTCTTAAGGCAGATGGAAAAAAATTGAAAGGCTCGGTGGCGCCAACCAATCATGCAAGAAATTTGACTTCAAACGGCTTTTTCTGAAAGGGACTTCTATTCAAATTCGACAGTAGTTCACTAATAAGTCGCTTGGTTCAGTATGATTAACCCTTAATTACCACTGTGGTAGTATTTTGGCACCACCAAAATTTGTTCTACGGCTGAAACGCTGAAATTTCTTCCCAGCCTCTCGGGAACTATATGTAAACTCGTGTCGTGATGTTTTCTCTCCAAATTGACTGTTCAAAAAATTTTTGATAGTTTTTTTTTCAAAATATTGATAAATTAAGTACCCAAAATCTGCCAATCGCAACATTAAAAAAGTTCATTTTTGACGATCTCCTCCCTTCTTGGGGTCCAATAGCTAGTTTGAGACCTACTTGAGGTGACAAGATCATTTCAGAAGTGAATTTTGCAACTTTTGATATGGTTTTTTGGATTATTATAGTCTTTGTCATCGGCCTAACCTAAAAAAGTGACTTTTTGAAGAATTTTTCGTGGGAACCAGGACACTTTTCCACGGTTCAATTATGTTTATACAGATTCTCAAGTTCTCGAAGTTCATGAAGATATTTTTTTCATAACAGTTTCTCAAAAGATTTTTGAAAGAGACAATGTGCCAAAAGTTTACCACAGTAGTTGGAGTGTCACAAAATTCCACGGAGGTAATTAAGGGTTAAAAATTGAGATAGACTGATTCAGTGAAAAAACACACGTGGTGACGTACAATCACTCGGAGGTCTCCACAGAAAATATTGCTAAGAAAATCCGGAAGTATGCAACATGGATATATCAACTTTGAAACCCTCGCGAAAGTCCATTCCAACATTCTGATATTCCCGGCAGGAATGTCAAATATTTTCATCAAGATTTTAAAGGAAGGTGTAACATGAGGAAATCGCGAGAAATCGCATTACGTTGATAAAGAACCAGCCAAAACGAATTATCGTAGTCCATTACAAACTTTCCTCGAAGATTTCCTTCGAGAATCCCACTTTGAATTCTCAAGGCATTGCTATGATTGGAGTCAAACAATTAGCGAAAAAGCAAACAATTTTGCTCGGGATTCTTCGCACAACCATTGAATGTAGGTTATTTTATAGGCATGTATACATCAAGAGACTCATAAAAGCGGTCATATTGTTGAAAGAGATATTTTCAAGACTCACCCTGTCGATGTAAGGCTGGGGTGCTGGAACCTGTTGCACTGACGTCTGGGGGATCAGGATAGGTGACTGCTGTGGGCCCGCTGGGGGCAAGGGTTGCGGTGGAGCAGGGTTAGCCTGGGGTCCGGGCTGAGGCTGGAGCTGCAGCGGTGCCGGCGCTGGGATGTTCACCAAGGGCTCGCGGGCCTGTTGCAGTTGCAGAATTTGTCGTATCGCGTCTGGAGCCTCACCGAGCGGGCGATAGTTTATCGCCAATTGTTGCAGTTGTTGTTGCTGTTGATACTGCTGCTGTGCTTGAGGTAAGATTCCTCTCCGTAACCTAGTCTCTCCTGAAATTCAATCGGAAATTCACGTAAACATTTTATGGAGCTTCAAGAACAGAATATAACGAATTGCGCAAAAATCAGTTATACCCTACAGTTTGCAGTATATTGATACAACTGTTTATTGTAGATTCCTGCGGCACTTGGGGTAAACAATTTCCAGATGAATCTTTCACTTCTCACGAAAATTGATTAATCTTTTTAGCTTAAAATTATTTTGGCTGTTGAAAAGAATTTTTTCAAAGTTTACGTCTAATCGGTCGTTGAAAATGGCGATTTCTGCGTTTTTTCAACTTTGAAACGCTCTTAGCTCGAAAACAATGACTTTTAGAGAAAAACGACAAGAGAGATTTTCTGTTTGAAACGAGCCAATTAACCTTAATGATTTGCTTCCAAGCCGAAAAAGACAGTTTCGACAATTGGTTTAAATTATTTGAGTTTAAACAATTTTGCATCGAAATTCGGTCTGGGAACATGGATTTGCGAATCCAAAAGGGTCTTCTGGAGGGAAATCCGCAAAAAATTCCTTAGGAATAATTTTTCCAACGATGGCGGTGATTTTGCCTAGTCTAAGTGGGATATTAATTCGTCAATCTTTTTGTGCGAAAGAATGTATATCGATTGAACCTCCGTTTAACAAACACTTGATCAGTACTGCAGCAAACCGGATTGCATAATCGAAATAGTCGAGTCTGATTTTTTTCCAATGAAAAAATAAGAAAGACCCAGTCAGCTATTATTTTAGAATGCGTCACCAACGGATTGGAAGAGTCTTGCTGAATTTTGACAAATCTATCTAAATGGAACTGCATCATATTGGCAGATTCTTAGATCCCTGAATGCTCAAGTTATCAAGACGCAGAGGATGCTGTATTCATTCAAGAGGAACAAAATCTTAAAATTGGGGTCCTGTAAATTCTAGAAGAAGTATATAAGCAGGGATGTTAAGATTCATGACACAACAGAGAATATGCGAAACGGGCTCATAAAGTATTAGAGGGATTTACAAAATTTGATCATTTTCTTCCGTCACATCTCTGACTTGCAACCTGAACAATGCCGTGCAAATGATATCATCAAACACACTCCAGAACATTTCGAAGTATCCAATAACGTAAACTTACCCTCGGTATCTTCTAACGAACTTTCGCCTACACATGCCGAGATCAGAAAGAGGACTCCTATAACCTGCGAAATCAGGAAGTATTGGATCATATTATAACTAGAAACTCTGATTCAATTACCGCGAGGCATGTACGTCTAACTATCATCAGATCGAATAATTTTCTAAGAGCGCACCAGTACGGTCTAGCTAGCACAATAAGTACTTTATTAATCTCCAAAACTCTTGTTTGACTGATTTTCAGCTATTGGTCTAAAAAAATGAAGAGAATACGAAATTAAAATATGAAATTTCACTGGCGCGCAAAACGAGATGATATTCGAAAATATTTTTTTACTGTTATCGGACTAACACTCCGAGCTCCCAAGAGCAAAAATATATCATGCATAAATGGACTATATAGTATCAACAAAGTACCCACGTACAAAGCAGAAGATTGTGGAAGCATGGTCTCTATAGGTTGATTGTGAGACTATCATATTGTTTTGTTGGTGTTATTGATACAAGTCAACTTTACGTGCCAGAAAAAACTAGTGGACAATGAACATTCTTAGGATTGTTATCTTCCTTCGCAACTTTTTTTTTTCACGTTAGTATGGATATGGATGTCCCTGGACCAGAACGGTATGAGCTCATATACGTTTTTCAAATAATTGCTTCGATATTTTGAAGACTGTTTCCACCGGTGAACATTTTTTGGGGAACCACTCTTGTTTCGAACAACGGCACTCCATTTCAACTGTAAACATTCTGATTGTTTCGAACAGTGGTGATTGGTAAAAACAACCTTGAAGGTACCCAAGTGATTTTTTTAAAAATCTGTAACGGCCTTACGCCATTTTGGTACCGACCCATGTAGAACATAAGATTCCATGAACATATATGATCATGGAATCCGAAGATTCCATAGCCAAAAAAGTGACATTTTTTACGAAACCTTTCTCTTCAGTGCTTCAAGTGTTCAAAAATTGAGAATGACTCCAAGGAAGGTTTTTCTGAATGATGTTTGATCAATACCTCACTATGTTATACACTATAACATCAATATGTAACTACACCAGTTGTAAATAAGTATACCACGTCTTTCCGGGATAAAAATGACAAATTTTCAAACCGATTTTATACCTGATCATATACGAACATGGAATCCACATGATCATGGAATCCGTGGATTCCATGTTCATTTATGATCAGGTATAAAATTGGCTTAAAAATTTGTCATTTTTATCCCGGAAAGACGTGGTATACTTATTTACAACTGGTGTAGTAACATATTGATGTTATAGTGTATAACATAGTGATGTTTGATCAATACCTCACAGTATTGATCAAAGATCACTCAGAAAAACCTTCCTCGAAGTCATTCTCAAGTTTTGAACATTTGAAGCACTGAAGAGAAAGGTTTCGTAAAGAATGTCACTTTTTTGAAACTCGAGAACGGCTCTTGGGAAGATTTTTTTTCAGTAGTATATGATCAGTATCGTGACGTATTGATGTTAGAATCGGTTTGAATCAATCACAACTTTCTGGAATAAGAAAAATGTTTGAAACGATTTTACGTATGATCATATATTTTACATGGGGAGCCACCCACATAATACTGTTTTTCTCATTTTTCTCTTTCCAAAAGTCACAGATTCAAGGAAAAATATTTCCACGAGCCACGAACAACTAGTCTCGAACCAGCTCATCAATCTAGAAGTGTGCACAAACTTAGAATACCTTCATTTTCTGATACAAGTACGCGACACTTACTGTGGACCGCATGATTCTCGAGCTACGCACAAGTGTATTTGGGAGGAACTCTCAACGAAACTGACGCGAGTCCAAGTCGGAGCAGTGCTATATGGGCTTTTCCACCACCTCTCTCCCCCTCATACGAATAGTACATATTTTTCGCACAGAGCTGACATGCCAACTGCTCTCGCGTAACGAAAGCCCACCAGGAAGCCTAAGATTATATATATATGTCGATCGCAAACTAGTGCAAAGATTCTTTCCACCAGTTCGCGAATGTGCCTTGCGTGTCATTTTTTTTAAGATTACTTTTCCACTTTTCCCTCCAGCGGGTCGGAGCCGATACATATATGAACTTAGGCGACGACGTTCTCGTGTCGCCGCGGGCGGACTAAAACCGCTTTTGACACTCGTAGACTGGTCTGATCTGCTCCAGTACAAAGTGCAAACCGAAGGAATTACTAGCAAGTCATTTGTGTTGACATGTAGAAGTCGAGAATAATTTACTGGTCATTCCGAACGATCGCTAGACCGATGTCAAAGAAATTCGCGCTGCTGTCGGTGAGTCTCGAGCAAATGATGTTGTACTGCTTGAGGGAGATATGAATGCACTATACTCCCTTGTTAGAAATCGTCTTCCAATGAACATCAAAATTTGATCCAACACTTGATTTGCGCGATCAAATTTCGATCAAAGAATGTAATGCTGATTAGGCCAAAATTTGATAAAATTGCGTTCAAAACTAACCTAACCTTCTGTTCTACGGAATAGTAAGGTATAACACAGTAGATGGTCAATAATACATTTATGTCTTTGAATCTGGACGTCACTGCTTTATTTCCTTGTTCGGACTTCCTGATCAATAAATAATGAAAAAATACAAACTTTATGCGAATAAAACTATAATAGTAGGAAAATAAGAGGGAAAGAATTGTGTCCGCTGCAAAAGCTGATCGTTGAACGTATAAAACTCATCTTAGAAACATAATATTTTCTAAATTTCACAGAATATCCCCTATGATGATAGAAAATCAGGGATCATCAACTGGCCCATTTGCTGATGTTTGATACAAGAGAACAGCTTCAGGACTATCTCTGAAACTCGACTTAACCTACAAGACGAATTCCAGAATCAATTGAAATAAGTAGCTGTTGCAATTGGTTCTGGATAAACTCATCCAGCAGAATAAATTCACTTCGAACTAATATCAATTCTGAAAAAACTCGGTATTATAAATTCAATTCGAATCGCAGAAACATATACGCGTCCCACAAAATTTGTGAAAACCAATGCAAGTTCGGAGAGCAGACAACTTTCCTGCCTCAAATCAAACATTTGATCCAGATTTGACCAACGTAGCATTACATTTGGGTCAAATAGTTAGATCAAACTTTGATAATCAGGTCAAACGATTTGAGGATTTTTCTAACAGGGTCAATATCAAAAGTGTGCATTCTGTTTGCATCTTCCAAAAATGAACTATGCTACATTTTATAAGCTTTCGCATGTCATTAGTCCGGTCCCTATGCGATCTTGAGAATGCAGCAATCACACATTCTAAAGAAATCTACCCCTTATCATGTCTAATAAACGATTTTACACGATTTTAAAAAAGAGGGAGGAGATATCATAGCAACAATGTTCAGTTCCAGTCTGTGCTAGTTCTTTTGTGTTAGTTTCAAATTTGAAATTTAGCATTTTCACCTTCGAAGTACATCTGGTAATACAAAACATTGAAGTTATCCAGTGCGAAAGTCAAAATTACATCCCGGTCCGTGATGTGTGTAATCACGGTCCCATCGATAAGCGTTATACGACAGCGGAAGTCATACCCAGAATCTTTTAGAATTGGCAGATCTTGACTTTCTCACTTTGAACCCTGTTCCCCGAAAGAATTTTTCTTTGTTTCCAATTACATACCAATGTACTCAGCTCTACATATTTCACATTCTCTTCTGATTATTAAACAAAATTATGAAAATTCATGAATTTTTTAAGAAGTTTGAAAAAGTATTGTTATAGATCTGATAGTTCGATTTATACCTCTTCTTATGTCTTTGGAGAAATTTCAATTATTAATGAATGGCCACCATAGAAGAAGAGTTGGATTTCAAGGCCAGATGGAATAATGATAATTGGAACTTTTCACGAGACTTTTCATGTTCCTAAATATTTCAATGATTAATCGAAGACGAGGAAGCATTCCGCAAATGTCTTTCTGCAGCGTATTCGCATTCAAGCATTAGGAAGTGCCGATCAGAAAACGCCTGCTGAATTATTCAAATCTGGTACTTACAGTTTCGAGACGCCAAAAATCGCCTGATCAACTCCAAATTTTTGCCAAAGGTAGGAACACCTCAAAAAAATTCCATGATCAGTGATTGGTTTGATGTATATTTCTGAAAGTCAAAAAAGGCTCGGTAGTCAAAACCTCTTCAGGTTACGTTAGAACTCGGTATTTTTTCGCGTACTAGTATCTTGTAGTTCTAAAGAATACTGATGTTGGAGAAGAAAGCTACCTTCGTGTCAGAATATTCATAAATGAATCATGTTTCACTGGATTGGTCATTTTGAACCGAAACTCCTGAACCTAACTTGAGGTAAGTGTATCCAACATGCTCCCATTAAGCCATTTCTCAACAACTCTGGTCTACCTCAATATTTTCCAACGTATTTCAGCTCATTTTGAAGCTTATTCCAAGACTTTCTTAATGAGCTGAAATACGTCTAATTTTGATGAATCGGGGTCGAGCTGTCTTAATTTTTCCGAAAAAACTCAGTAAGTTGTCGATAAAGTGCGTAAAATCATTTTCATCGCGTGCAACCACATTTCGAGCTTATTTTCACCGATCCAAAACATCATTTTTGACCTATTTGCCTTGATAATCTGGTTGGTGAAAAAGTGTAACTGCACGCCCTTTCAAGATGATCATGTATGGGAGCACGTTGGGTACACACCGATTTTGGCCTCCATTTTGCAAAAGAACTCTTCTTTGCTTAGGAAATTGGCCCAAATCCAAGTTTTGCAACTCCCAAAAACGGATTTTGAAGGTCTCGGGGGAAGAAATCAAATGCGCTGAAGTACGTGAAAATTGGTTGAATCAAACATTTTTGGCAACGGTTCTACTAAAAGCAATTTCGTTGACGATTTCTAAAGTATGCAAACATGAAAAATGCAAAAACTCACTTTATGTTCTCTGGGAGATGCAGAATTCATCCGGGTCGTTTCAAATCATTACAATCCCCATATTTGAACATAACAATTGTACGAAAAAATTGCGCGAATAAGGTCATCAAGTGCCCAATTCTAAGATCAGCATATGGGGGCATGTTGGGTGCACTCACCTTATGATCAAGGTATTACGAGATAAATCTATACAGCAAGTTTATAATGTCCAGTTCAAAAGTGAGGATTCATCAGTTGACTGAAATTCGTAGTCAAAACTCTCTAAAATGTGTTCTTCCCATAATTTTCGTCATCAGTCACACATTGACAGCTAGGATTTTTGCGTGATAAGAATCATGGTCAAAAACCTGAATGATCGTCCATTCCAAATGGATATTGCAGAATTGTAGTCCAACTTCCTTAACTATTCCAGGGCCAGGATTCAGCCCCATCAAGGGGTTTCCAACACGTGTGCTGAGACAGACAGCCACGAATGCCATACACACACATGAAAAAATATGTTTGAATGTATGTGTGCTATGTAGAGAATCAAAATTTTAAGTGGGTTGCAATTAATTTCTTTGTAGGGCATTCTATAATCATTCCGCACATACACTGTTGCCCGTACATAAGTTCACAAACCAGACGTATCTCAATGTTGGCTATGTGTTTGAGCTTTCAGCACTCGACAATACCATATGAATAGTGAATTCGCACGAGATATCACACATTATTACAATGACGCAATTTTTCCATGGCACACTCCAGGAATCACGTGCGCTACGTCAGCCTGAAAATCTAGGTAAAGAGATTTGTCAGATTAGAGCTGATCAACGCATTGAACTGTGCGCTCTCAGATTAGTGCAATATCAGTTACATTCTCTCAGTGATGCCATGGTCTTGTATGAGCAGACTCGATGAGAAAAAATATGTAATGATCTACATAGAAGCCTGCATTGCGAAAAAAAAACAGGCCATTACGTGAGAGTACGGAACATTTTATTTCTTTCTCAATGTACATAGAATAATTCTCGAGTTCACACTATCAAAGTCGGAGATTCTTATCATTTATAATCACATATTTCATCCTCAAAACGTCATAGTCAAGAAACATAGGCTATTGTATTCGTGAGCCAGCCAGCGTAAATCCATAATTCATGATCATTCCAAGTCTGTATATCTTACTAATTAACACTAAGACTGATAACATAAACTAATGAGTAATGGTTGAGGTCACCCATTCTTCTTCTAATTTTCACTGTGAAAAGACCAAAAATATATTCCTTCACTACCGCCTATTCTATGGTAACAAGTGTTAAAGACTTAGACCACTAATGATGAATATTTGGAATGAAATACTAGCCGAAAGATTCAATTTAATTTCGTCGTCGACGATCAAGTACCAGCAATAATTCAATGCACCATGTGATTCGATATCTTCCAGCTGGTATGATAAATCCGTAGATCAATAGTTTCTAAACCTGAGTTTTTTTGCAATGCAACAGGCTTATTGCGCATAATTTGAGAAAAATGCATCGAGTGGTGCGTTGATGCTAATCTTCTGATCATGTAATTTCTGGTCAATGAACTTGGTACACTCCATCGATGCTCGACTGTATTCAAGTTTTGCAAATCACATCAAGAATCAAGTTGATCTCGGTGCAGCGTGAATTGAATTACCAAGATCAGAATTCATTTGCGATCACAGTTGAATGGAGCGCGGAACTGTTACTTTCTTGATGAAATCGATATGCACGTGGAGAACCGCACTGAGCTTGATAATGCCAGAATCTCGTATACTTTCTCATATTCCTTGATTTACATTCATGGAATATCTCCATCCATAGCGTTAGTTTCACTATTTTCATTGAGCAAAAACTGCTCACCATATACTTTAGTAGTCTTTATTTTCTTATATTTTTTTGAACCTTACGGTCACACACTCTAAGCCCCTTAGAGGAAAAACAGCCTCCAATAGAGGTGTTTTTGCCTCTGAGAGATTTACAGTGCACAAAACTACTTTTCTGCCAGTAAATTTTTCGTAAAAGGAATAACTCAAAAATCACGATGATATTAACTACAAATATTCTTCCTTGCACTGGGGCATTTGAATTCAATATTCTCATCATCATCCAGAGAACTCACAATTTACTTTTTCATCCTCCGGCTTTATGCGATACATCATCTTTAATTACTGAAAATTGATTCGATTTCGAGGCAATGGGATCGAGAGCCCACAATCGGATATTAAATCTTGTCGTTTGAAAATTGTGTGCACCAAATTTCAAAATTGAGGAGTCGTGAATTACTGCAGCTCTGGAGCGACGGTGGAGTACTGACCGAGACCGGGCGTATTGGCATAGACCGGGCGCCTATTCCCCGGTGCTGGTCCGGGGGTTGGGTAACCTGGCTGCGGCTGTTGAGACGCAACATATTCAGCGGGTTCTGGCACATAGGGTTGGATACGATCATAGGATATCTGGTTTGATACGCTATCGTAGGGCATCTGAGCCTGGAACTTCAGAATCTCCTGTATAAATGCTGGCATGTTAGCAGAAGTAGATGGTTGAGGTAGTCTGGGTTGCTGTTGCCTCAGCCTCGTGTAAGCCTCTCCAGCCGAATCTGCCGCCCCTGACGAAGACTCGTCGTAAGCTGCCTGACGTGGTCGAAGCTGTCGCTCCTGGTACTGTTGCTGTTGCTCCTGATCCTGTTCAGCTTGATAGTATCCGTCGTCACTGGCTGTTGAGGTTGAAGCTTGTCGTTTTCTACGTTGCTGCTGTTGCTGTTGTTGTTGCTGGGACTGTTGGGGTTGACGAGGTCTGGAACGGTATGGACTGCGGGGAGCTTCCTCGATCACCAGCTGGGGTGGACGATCTGCGAGAACTTGTTTTGGATACTCCTCGGCGAACTTGGCTGCCTGCGCTCGAGCTGTTTCCAGTTGGTCGATCCTGCAACGAAACAAGGTGGTGAGATTGATGACTCCGAGGGTGACTTCGAGAAGAGCAATGAATGCTTGAACAGGTGCTGATTATCAGGGATGATTTGTAAATTGATAAATCCACATGGGTGCACATGAAGAATTCCCTTGCATTCTCACAAATTAACGAACTGCCGGGATAATATGAATATCGTATATCGAGTAACAAGTGCACAATAAAATTTTACGCACGAGTTTCTGAAAACAGAGCGTGAAAGTGACTTTTGCGCTCAGTTGTAACTTCTGCGAAATATGCAAAATTATCTGCGCTGTTCGCATGAGTCTATCACTCACGAATGTTGGTGCGGAGAATTGCGTCAGAGTTGCTTACGATACTCTTTGATATTACTGGGCAGAAAGTTGGGAACACCCTTGTAGTATATGAGTATCTCTGTGGAAACTTTGAAATGATGAGTGTCTGCTTGTACGAACCCTTAAAATGCTTGAGGGAGAAGCCTCGTATTTTTTGAGCTCTTTCTGGCGCAATCGTTAGTTTCTTTGATTCATCGACAACCAAGAATATCGTCATCAAAGAAGAGGTCAAAATGTTGGGTCTATAAGATGTGGTTCTCTCTCTATTCGAATTTTGTGATTGTGTGGCACCACCAAGAAGCTTCTTGAAAATCCGGGCGAGCAAATTCATCAAATTTCATAGTGTTGAGCATCAATTCTCGCAGCTACAAGGACCGAAAGACCACTCTTCATGTGCGTTGTGCACATAAATTTTCTAACGCGATTTTGCTAAAAATTCCACTCCCTCAGGATTCCTCAATAAAATGAATCTGCCTCATTCCAGCGCTTTTCCGCGCCGATTTTTTCTGAGAGTAAATCATCAAGCGCAACTTTACAACGTTCCAAAGTACAAAGAAAAATGATTTTCACACTTTGGGAAGTACTTTTCCGCGCGCTAATCTAGTTTCGCTAAATTTCTATGTCAGGTCCGTGTGATACTTAGTCCGGGCGCTGGGGGGGGGGGGGGGGGGCTGAGTAGGCGACTCGTGTTCCACAAGGTTTGAAGGTGTATCCCTATGTATTTGAGGCGCTGAATTGAATGCACCAGGTCGACAGTCCGCAAAACCCGGTGGTTTTTTTTTTTTTATTAACAATTTTCAGTGCAAAAATATGATTTTTTGCGAATAACCCGGAAGATACGCATTTAAAAAAAAAGTTTTAGAGGACCAACGTTATAGAGCATAAAATTTTCTACAAAAGAAATCCCTCAAGTTTCCCGGAAAACCCAAATCTAGAGCGGGAAATGCGTGAAACCCGTTCCTGGGGGAACATACATGGGCTTATATGGGGCGGGCGTTGCAGCACTACTAAACTCGCCGTGACTCTGATAATTGTCAATCTATCACATGTCGACCACGTGCATCTTGAAGAGCATGAAATTCCCTTCAAAATGGTGCAGGTCTGATTTACAAAAAAAATTGTTTGGTTCAGGCGGAGTTTGGATACAGTTAGTTGCTAGATAGTAAAAATGGAGTTCTTTGAGGAAAATTTAATTTTAAGAAGGACAATTGGATTTCAATCGGGTTCAAACGTAGTTGAATCGAATCAGGTCTCAACCAACTGATGGAGAATGCTGGAAAGCACCTTTCTAGTTCATTAAAAGGTGAATAGATTGGTTGTAGAGGTAGATATAAGCAGAAAATGAATTTTGGTTGAAAGGTTTTCATCATGTATGAGTCATTTTCATACGATTTTCTTCAATAGGAATTCAAATGACCTACACTGGGGTTTTTTGTGCAAGATATATCGTCTGGTTGAGGCATAATTGTAATATAGTTGGTATAAAGATGATAAAGATGGATTTCGAGAATAAAATCAATTTTGACTGTATTAGAACGAAATCTGAAAAAAATCGGCATCAACCAATCGATTGAGAATGACGAAAAAGTATCAACTTAATTCATCAAAATTTGAATGGATTAGTTGATGGGGAGATATGAGGAAAGTATGAATATTTAAAAAAATATTTTTGTATATTTTGAGTTATTTTTTTTAAGGAAGCTAGTTAGGGAGATTTGGGATTGTCTAAACTGTGGTTTAATTAGCAAAGTCTGTGAAGTGGTTGCAAGGAAATACATTGAGCCAAAAAAATCATTGCCTAGATAACCCAAATTGCTGAAAGATCAATCATCGAAGATCAAGAAAGATAAAAGAAGCTACGTTACTATGGAAGTAGATAATTTTGCCGATTTCAACTCAAAAAACCTTTGAATAAATTTCGATTGGGAGAGGAGAGCAGCCAAATCACTGGTCTCATCTATGAGTGATTCCACACAACTCATAGAAAATCAAAAATCGATAAATTGGAGTGTAGAATAGAGAAAGCGTGCATGGCGAAAAAACAACATACATACACGCACACCCATGAAAACGGACGGAGAGATGAGTCTCTGGAATCTTTTGGGGATTTGAGGGGAAAAAGTATTACTCAAAATCGTTAGATTTTGGCGAGAGGAACAAGATGGTTGAAGCATTCTTGTGATCAGAAGATTTCTGTTTAAGAAAATATTGGATTGAATGGGAAAATTGGTCAAAAATTTGCTGTACCGAAAACAAAACTTTCACTTTAGAGAAACCAAGAGTAATTTTTCTGACTCGTGTGTCTATGTGGTATAATACGCGGGACGGGGAATACAGAAAATAGATTCTAAAGCATTCAATATGAGCTACAAAAAGCAACCACGCAGAGCTCTCTAAGAAAAATAGGTTCTGAGATATCCAGCTCTGAGGATTATCAGTTTGAATTCCAGGTGTATTGAGACTTTTGACCGGTAGTGTACATAAACTCGTACACACACAATGGGATAGAATGACGATTCTAATGACGATTCTATCCCTTTGTGGATCCCATTGCAGAATAGCGATTCTGCAAAGTGGTCATCGCGGAGTCTTGGGTTACTTGTGAAATTTTTTTTCTGCCAGAGCTTCTCATGCTCAATAAATTACTCGATTCCTTGTGAAAATTCCCACTTCCTAGAAGAAGCTTGAGAAAAACTCTTCCAGGAACTTTTACGTTGATTTCACGTGAGCCCTGGTAACTGCGATTGAAGTACAGGACAAGTCCTACCAAGGTACCGATGTTATACTGCGGAAGTTTTTGTAAAGTACTAATACAGTACTCCATAAACACTTGAAACGATAATTTTCTCTTGTTCCTGATGAAAACTGGCTAGCTCTAGCTCAACTTTTTGGAGCATGTAAGGTTACTGAAGTAACACGAATTTAAGCTTACTCATGGAAGCAGCCAATCACACCCTCAAAACTCCTTTCAGAATCGGCCAATTTTTCGTTAGTCATTGGAAGAAATAGTAGTAATGAGGAGTTCTGTTTTCGATTCGATCTACCCGGAATTAGGTTGTCCGTGCCCATGAGGCAAGCCGGGCTGGAGGCATAAGCCGGGCGCCCGAGATAAAAAAGATAAACCCCTGTAATTTCCCTCTTCCCTCCACCTCTGCCCTGCCACTGCCAAACGACGTAGATATGGCAGCGTAGTAACAGATCAATTTCGTTGAGAACAGAATTTGTTAGATATCAGATACAAATTCTGACGAACTCCCCCCCCCCTCCTCCCCAAAACGAAGGTCCTTACTGATTCACGCTACTACTCTCGTCTACTGCTTCACATGAGCCCAGAGTTACATTCTCGTCATGTGGACATACAGTGTAGAGTTTTACCAATCAGTTTTTGTCATGTTGTAACGTTTTTGTCCGAGCTCAGGTCTTCGAGGTTCCAAGTTCACATCGATGTCGATCTTGATCGTTCGATTAACGCTTGTCATGGCTCAATCCAGAACAGTCTCAGTGATAGGTCACCTGACCTGCCTGATGGAGAGTGTCACATCGATGTCATTTGAACGATCTTTGTCCGCGAGAGGACTTCCACACTGATTGTGGATGTTCGACTGCCCTTGACTTATTGGGACGCAGCCCCTTATTACCACGCCTCTGCACTTCATCTTGCAAGCTATTCTCAGGAAACTATACTGAACAAATCACTGCCAAGTTGGGTACACACCTTTAAGGCTCACCCACTGGAACTGAGATTTTGATAATACCCGAAATATACGTTACCGAGATACATCTATCTTATTATCGGCGTCTCTACCTGTTCTTCTCATCTCTGCTACGTACTCTGCGATTTCATCTATTGTTTCAAAATAACGCTACAAACTGGTGACATGCAAGTTCCCATCTCTATAAGTATGTGGAACTGTATGAACAAAACTGGACTCATCACGTTACATCACCTCACGACGATTTCCATACTTTGTTTGTGTACTTCCTTCCCTCGTCTCTTCCTCGACGTCGTAGTTGATTACTTCGTTGATGAGTTAAGTTTATGATTCATCATCCATGCTTGGTGTAAAGGAGATATGGTGTGCTCACGAGCAGTGTGACCTCTGAGCCAATCAGATTTTGACCCCAGGCGGGCGCTCCGCCAATCAGAGCTCGGGCGGGAATCAGCAGCGTTCAAACACCTCTGGCTTTAGCTTTTTTCATTTCAAGCGTATTTTCACGCCCGGTTAGGTCCTAATTTCTGAATTTTGAGCGAGTCTTGATGTGAGAAAGGATTTACCACTTGGTTCAGATATTCTTAGGCCTGTGGAGTATTTCTGACGCCATTAATGATTTGAGTAATTTATCTATTTAAAGGAAATGTCCAATTCATGAAAAATGTGACCGTTTTTTGTAACTGATGTTGTCCAATACAAAATTCTCTCTGTTCTCATTTTGAGAACTTTACTGAGAAGGACCGCGGCACTCTAATCAAATTCGGAGAAAGAATTGGAAGTATTAATCCGGGAAAATACTCTTACACACATAGCTCTCCATGAATTGGATAAGGATTCGCTCTTTTCGAATTGTGCCTGGGGTGTGTTGCACGTCCAGGGGCTATTCTTTTTTTTTTTTAGCAATTTTGAATATTATTGCGTTTGCTGGTAGTCAGTTCTTGATGGATTTTCCAGTTCCGGAACTGGGAGCCAGGTTCCCAAGAGAAGCTGTGACATCAATCCATCCTTGGTGCATGGTGTCATCTGGGTCGGTTTTGCTCCTCAAATGCTCATATGTCGGGAATCCCCAGTCCGGTATATTGTGAATTGTGATATCCTCGTTTATTAGCATTAGCGAGAATTTAACCCCCACTTTTCTGTTGTGGTTGTGTGGATTCATCCTTAGGCTCCCAATTGGGGGATCACAGTTTGCATCCATGCAGATTAGCACAACCTTATCCTAAAGCTCAGTTAAGATTCTCTTTAATTGTGTGGCATAGAATCCAGATTTGCTATCCTCTAATTGGAAGTATGCCGAGACAATATAGAAGCGGTGAGATTGTAAGCTTATCTCTGCAACGACGAAGTGCTTGTTGCAGAGGTGGGTAACCAATCAGAGCTGTGACATGGTTCAGAGTCCGAACGACTCCGCAACCTGTCCTGCACACTCGGTCCCGTCGTGACTGGCCCTTCGATAGTCTGAACCTGGTTATAAGTGCATTGACCATTGCCAAAATCATCTCTACGTAGTCGTGTCTTGTTTGAAACATCGCGTCGTTGGTCTACAATCCACGAGTGTCGCTCCACTACGTCTCGAAATCCCTTAAGACCGATACTGTCGAACTCGGCGTGTAGCTGGTCAACCCATCAAGCGTTGATTAGATTTCATAGGTAGTTATTAAATTATCCCCGAAATTTGATCACTAATAAGGGGGGACCACAGTGTTCGGGTCACCAATTTAGACCAAAATTTTTCTACAGTCTCGTATTACCTAGAAATTGGGGAATCCAGAATATTGAGTCCTAATGGGCCTTCTGTTCAAAACTACAGCCTATGACATTAGCAAGCCCATATATGCCCATGTTGAAAAGTGATGTATATAGATATACTCGCAGTGCTAACGTTTATGCTTGTGACTCTAAACAGAAAGCCTATTGGTCCTTAATATTCTGGATTTTCCAATTTCTAGGTGGTACGAGACTGTAGAAAAATTTTGGTCAAAATTGGTGACCCAAACACTGTAGCCCCCCTTGTAAGTGGCTAAATTTTGTACAGTACGACGATTTTGGGCTCAAACGACAGGTGGTAAATCCAATAATTGATAGTAACAACGATTGCTCTTTAAACATTGGAGAGTGGTATGACTAAACAATAAAACATGCCATTTCACGTATTTTACGATTTTCCCGTCAGCCAGAGAATATCAAGTATTCGGGAATAATTGTTCAGAAATGATTTGTAGGTCTTTGTATGATCTACAAAATTGACATCCACACTTCTTCTCGTAAATTGCATCCCTTCGAAGTTATTCCTCGTGAAAGTCAAAATCGAATTCGTTTAAAGAAAAGAACTTCGTGGAGTATCTTTTACCCTTTTGACCACCGATAGTCTTATTCTCTCGTTGTACATCCTATGAACAAATCGATAGGAGTTCTTCTCCATGTTGCTGGTGACGAAGTTCTTTCAACTCTCTCTCGAGAGTTGTGACGATTCTTAGTTAACACTCATTGAAGCCTCATGTACAGCTTCCCGGACAGGGGGTTGCTAATCTTGGTATTCACGACGAGCTTCGTACGTTTTCCTCAAAGACCAGGCCGTAGTACCCCGCCATATTGAATGTAGCCCTGAATCCGTTCGGAGGATAAGTCGAATTTTACTCGACCAAATGACTTGGAATTCTACATACATCTATAGAATGCATGTCTCAATCGCGCTACGAAGCCAAATATGTCAATTCCACTCAAAAAAGTAAACAAACGAGATGTACACAAACGTCGTCTGCTAGGGAGCGGCAACCTACGAAGTCTCGAGTAAACCTCATCTGGACACTTTCTTCCAGTGAAATTGACATATTTGGCTTCGTAGCGTGGCTTAGACATGCATTCTGTACATGCATGTGAAATCCCAAGTCGATTGGTCAAGTAAAATTCGACTTATTCTCCGAACGTATTTACGTCTACTTAGCGCACTTCGAACTCACCTTAAGGTATAATTCAACCGTTTTTTCCTGGGCCTTGACTTCTTTGCAGTGCAGTATATTAGGGACTATGGACGACTCCACACTCGTCTACCCGGTTAGAAATCGAGTGTAGGGCGCCAATAGGGGCCCATCTGGGAAACTGTCAGTATGGAAAGGGGCCCTATAGGGCAATTCTACCCGGTGCGTATAGGGCCCCAAGCGTTTTCCCAACAGGTTACCTAAACGAATAGGGCGGGAGTACGGCACCTGTTGGGTTAGGATAGGGATTCATGCAGCAGAAACCACGCAAACTACACAAAAAGTACACAAAGCTTTTCGAGTATTTGTCTGGTTATAATGTGAAACCCATCGTAATAGCCATGAAATAATGAAGTATCAGTCGTTGGATGAAATCATATGAAATATATTTGCTGAGTTTATCAATCATTTAGAGTGTCGGTTATTTGTCTTAATAGAAAATGACCCATCCTCGGTTTCCCACCGTTAAAGAGAATACATGCTATTTTTTCTGCCTCGATTATTTTCTTAGCCATCAGCAGGAGCTTATTTCTCTATCCTGATTCTTTCTGAACAACCATTTCCTGTATATAATTGACAGCTACAGCTGAGATAAATCGATCCGCCATAACCTACAATATTTTTCGAAATGACATATGGATGCATTATGAATGACTGTAGTTCCCGTCCTCCAATCAACTTTCCTCTACAAATTATAATCTCTTTTCCCCATTTGCTCACTCCGAGAGGCCCTTAAAAATGTTTGAAGTGTAACATTTCGATTTTGACTCAAAAAGCAAGGCTGATGGAATCTGACAATATTCAAATGCGCTGCTCCAAATCTGTTTAGGGAAACCTGAGGGCGCCGATAGGGAAGCTGAACGGCAAACGTAGAATAGGGAAAGTATCGGGAAATTCGTTGGGGCCCTGTGCGCGCCGGGTAGAATTGCCGGGCTGTTTCCCGTAGTTTCCCTACGCCCGCCGTAAAGAATCCCAGATGGGCCCCTATATTTTTGTCAGGCAAACCCTATTCAATTTCTGACAGGGTATTGCCCCACTATACCCCCCCCCCCACCTCAATTGCATCTATTCAGACTAACTTAGAATTCTATTTTTGAAAGTTTAAAGTTGGCCTCCATGAATTATGGGAGGGGGGGGGGAGGAATTTGGGTTTCTATATGATCCCTTACTTGATATTCAACAACTCTTGTATCCAACACTTTTTTATTACACGTCACCTTTGGGAGATATTGGGAGTGGGTCCCGTCCTTTGTAGAATCTTGTAACTGCCCCCCCACCTCCACCCCGACTCCACTAACACAAATAATATAACTGCAGATCACCTTGATGAATATCCTTGAAACTTGCCGGAACGTAAAATTCTCCACTCTTTCTGAATCTGAGGTGAAAAATTGGGGTTTCTATTCAAAAATCGAAAGTTGGCCTCAATCAATCGATTCATAGGGGGGGGGGGGGGAGGGTGACTGGAGGAGTATTGAAGAAGGTTCATCTAAGCCCTTACTTGATACTGGACAACTTTTGTACGAAACAATTTTTCACTAGACTACATCCTTGGGAGACAGGGGGAGGAGGATCCGGTACTTTTTGAACATAACGCAAATAGTGAACGGCTTTGCAGGCTAATCATTCTGAGAGTTTCAGACAATGATCTCGTCCTTTGCACAGTTATTTGATTCCGTCATAAGATTAGATCTCGAATTAGACAGTCAATGTCTTATGGGAGGCTTATAAAATCGCACGCATCGTTGAAATGATAATGAAATGAAATCATAATCCTAAACTTCTGATAATGCACAGACCCAAGACAAAGTTGAGCATTTCTCTCATAATCAGCGTCACTTTTTTCCAAATTCGAACCTTGTTGATGATACCTTGATGCAAGAGGAATAACAATGTGAAATTCCAATGAGTTTCAAACAATCAAATGACACAGTTATAACTTCGAAGAGTTACAAACCAGAGCAATGAAAGTGTATTACTTCGCGAACTTTTTTGGCGACTCAAAATGGTTTATATTGGACGAGCCAAATAAAGCACAGAAACAGGTCTTATTACAGTAATTGGCAGATTTGAACTGTTTGAGATCCACCCATAGTGTTGATACATTAAATTTTATGAGACACTATCATGTGCCACATCCAGAGATGAGTCGGATATCTTGAACTATCTTGAGCGACCCGAATCTTTGCATGCAATTTGATTCTGAATTTTGAAGAATTTCATAACTGCCGTGTCAGCAATGGGTCATATTTACGACACATATGTCGTTTCACAACAGCTGTGGCGGACCACATAATATATCGAAATCCCTTGCCTATAATACCGTTCAGTTTTGCAAATCAACTCGACGCAGTTCGATACAATGAGCAAAGAAATATAATTAGGACATAATTATATGCAAGGCATGTGAAAGAGTATGTCTGACCTGAGGTGCTCAGGAATGATGTTGACATATGGTATCTGCGCCTGGAACTGGAGGATCTCTTGAATAGACGGCGGTGCCTTATCAATGGGATTGTAATTGACATTGGCGAGGGGCGCTTGTTGGTAGCGCGGCTCCTGCACTGCTTGTGCTTGCTGAGGCTGGGATTGCTGCTGCAGCTGCTGTTGCTGCTGAGGTCGGGCTTGGCCTCTGCTCCTGTGCGAGGGCCGACGTTGGGGAGCTGGTCTCGGCGCCTCTTCGCTTGCTTGGGCTCTTGCTGCGGCTTGGTTGTACGATCGCCAATTCACTTGATTACCTATCGAGGACATTGATCACACCATAGTCAGTTGATTGCTTCTGAGAAGTAAACCAGTGAATACTTGATAAAAAAGTTGATAAACATGTGAAACAAGTTAGTCGGACGGATATTTTCAGTTAACTCTCACGTTTCGAAGACTTATTGATACACGATAACTTGAGTTTGAATCATCTATTCCGGCTTAGAAAGCCAATGATTCGAACTAGCTCGAATGCTTCACAAGAGAAAGTCGTTTCATTCTAAAGTATTCAATCGATGTTTCGATTATTATAAATAATGTTCTCAACGTAGTCAAAGCAATATTCTGTTTGATTTCCATTCATAATCTCAAGATTTCTCAGTTGTTGAACGTAGATGACTCATTGTAGGTGTTGTTTTCCACGAAAATCTCTATCTTTCCTTAATTGAACTGCAATCACAACTATCAAGGT
This sequence comes from Eretmocerus hayati, assembly GCA_029851415.1. Taxonomy (NCBI): domain Eukaryota; kingdom Metazoa; phylum Arthropoda; class Insecta; order Hymenoptera; family Aphelinidae; genus Eretmocerus; species Eretmocerus hayati. The sequence continues at coordinate 2,054,415 of CM056742.1, forward strand.
TCTTGAAACTAATTTTTCCCCTATAATATATTCTCCGCCAATTAATTCATTTCTCGACACTATCTTGGGCCGCTTTTCCAAATTATCTGCATCGTCGCTCGTAAATCTTGAAGGAAGAATTTTGGAGACCACAAATATCTATCAAATTTGATGCTTTGAAACTTTTTCACGCGATTCTTACTTACAAGGGGGGATCACGGGGTTGGAGTCGCCAATCCTATATGAGATTTTTCGATCGACTGTGCGTAAAACAGACCGGTGGGTCCCGCCGCAGCGAACGTATTAATTTCGGCCCTTGCCAGGGCTCGGGCTGAAAACAATCACTCGAAAAGCACAACCAAACTTCCCACCCTCGAATCGAAAAATACTATTTTGCGGTTTGGTTTTACTGAAAATAGGAGGAATCGAGGGTGAATCCAGCATTTGGGTCTCCTGTTCAGAGTTACGAGCAAAATGATAGCATTGCCAGTATATCGTTTTTAACATGGGCCTATGCGAGCACTGCTGATCTCGGTGGCTATACCTTCGAACAGGAGACCCATTCGACAAAGTTACTCTCGATTCCTCATCTTCTAGGTATTACCAAACTGTACAGAGATCTTGGGGAAGATTGAAAAGTTGAACCGCGTAGTGCCCCGTAGTTAATTTTCATCGACGTTGAAAATTTCAAAATATCATCCATCAATTAATCACTTGAAATTTTGAACCGAATCATTCCGCCATGAAAAGTCAAACAGCATATTGCAAATCGACGAGACGTAAATTTGACTGTACTTTCAAAATAGACTATCAGATTTGGGTTCGAGAATGTGACATGTAACTGTTGTCTCACAATCAGTCCCTTCTTTCGGACAAAAGTTGAAAAAGTACTGATGGGTAATCTCAGAGAGAAAATTTGTGATGGTATGTCCTGAAGAAACAGAGACTTTCATGCCGAACTAATTCATCACGATATTTTTTGAGAAGGATTCCGTGATTAAAATAGAGTCCGGAGTAAAATTTGTGCGTGCTTCAGTGTCTCCCCAAAAATCAATGTAATAATGAGTCTTCTCTCAGAGCTCGTAGATCCGATGGAAAGGGTCGTGCGACTTAAGGGATCAAACTTGTGAATTTTTGAACGGCCGACAGTATCCCGTTTGATTTTTTGTGAGCGGATCATCCCTGTAGAAGTCATAAGTGATTGGCTAGTGGATAATTTCCCTAGATTCTCGCCATCAATAAGAACCGAGTAAGGAACAAAAAAAACTTGAAATCGCCTAATAAGTTAACACATTTTTGAGATCTTTGGAATCCTTTTTTTTATTCCCCATACGACGAAAGGACGAATAGGAAGAATCGTCTATTTGCTGAGACTATTGGTTATCCATTAATTTTGGTAATTTTGGAAGGCACTGAAAGTTCCCATCTCACTCGAGTGCCTGAGAGTTGAATGAATCTAAATTGATTCTCCTCATCAAGCTCGCTATTGCAGTGTATACCAGGGCACACTAATTGCAGTGCTAATAAATCACCACTAATTGGTCTCATAATGCCATTCTGGTCAATTGAGAGGAGAAATAGATCCAGAATAATCGGTCTCACCACTCGGTTCCCTATATTCTATTGCTCTGCCTTGAGGGGCAATTTGTTGAGATTGACTTTCTTCGTAATTTTGAAGGTAAGCTTGACTCCCTCCGGCGGTAGGTCCGTGAATTTGAAATTCCGAGTTTCCATCTGTAGCGCCTTGAATTTGGAAATCGGAATTTCCATCGGTAGCTCCTTGGATCTGGAAATTACTGTTACCATCACTGGCTCCTTGAATTGAGAAGCCACCTGTGCCCAACGATGCTGAAATTATATTTTATGTGAGTGTCGAATATTAATTCTAGATCCAGTGGTGAAATATTTCAATCCTCTTTTAGATTGTTGGAACATAAAGAGCAAATCTAGGATCAAATCTCGATCAAATGTGTTTTTTAATGAGGTTTCTCTTGTGGAGAGGTTCTCGCAATTTTTCTTCGAAGGTGCACAAAAATCAAAGAGTGGATGAAATATATCTTCGAAATAATTTTATCTAGAAACGGTTTTTGAACACAATGTCAATGAACTTTCACGTGAGTTCGAACGATAAGTGACCCAGAATCTTATACGAAATTCTCAGCGGACAATTAAGAGAAGTTATCCAACAGAAAAAGTCGAATTGCCAATTGGAACAAATCGGCCAGAATATTTCCCAATCGCGTTCTGATTTTAACTCGGCTCGTTTCATCAAGTGACGAATGGTCCATAGCAAGTCGAGGCACATAACTCGTAGACACTATTTAGGTGTGTTTGCACGCTTGGGCGCTGCATTGATTGGACTGACCATGTCTCCGTTATATTGCACATGCATGACAAGAAGCGAGCACCTGTCACAGGCCTAACTCTGATCACGCGACGACGATGCCTCGCACACGCGAAATCCACATCGTAAAAAGTAGTGTTCGTATTTCGCAATTATCACGCACTCCTCGGGCGCAATGCATATGTGGTACAGCCTCGCGGGTACCATAAATTCTCATTGCAATAGGATGGCATAGTTGATGCAAGCCATACCTCTAGTCACGGGAAACCTTGCGTTTCTCACTTGGAGGCATGTAAAGGTGGAGGAAGGGACGGATAATGATTGAAATGAAGGTAATTACCAGCCTGGTCGGTGTACTCGACTCCCTTGTCCGCGCTGTACTTGAGGCCCTGCGCTCGTCTGTTCCCGTCGCTCGGGCCCTGTATTGAGAACTGACCCCAGCACTGAAGGGGTAGCAGTAGCAGCAGCGACCCCACCGCCTTAATCATCTGCGGCAACCACATATAATTTTGTTGTAGGAATAAAATTCGAGTGGGCAATTGAGTACTTGAGAAGTGATTATGATTGTGATTGAGAATCAATTTTGGCCATCATGCATAAACCTATGCAAAGTCATTTCGAAGAATATTCAGCATGTTCTATCGCCAGGCTCGGTCTCAAAGAATCAATAACATTTTAACCGTGAAATTGATCTGAAACCTTCACGCAATTGTGGAAAGAAGAACATCGGGGGAGTAACGATAGACTTTGAATATGAAGGAAACAAAATTTTTATGGAGAGTGAAAGCGGGAAGTACTCGATGTTTACATTAATAGGCCCAAGAAAACGATGAGTCCATCCTCGAGATATATTGATCTTGTATTCATGCCTTAAATTCTCACGGTCTCTATTGGCACAAGGTGCAGAACTATGGTGTACTGAAAGAGATGCCGTAACTCGAAGCGGGCTTTCCGTTCTTTCACATTCAAGAGCATCGGCATAAATATCGAACACACTTGCGCTCGCGGAGATCGGCACAACGCTCTTTGGCCGCGAAACGAGAGAAGTGAAATAGAAAGTCGATTTCATACAATGACTCTATATACGTACATGGGTGAAGCCACGACGATTCTGGATGCAATGCAATCACGAGTCCCTGGATTTGTGTCATGCACAGACGTGGAACCGATCGAAATGAATCTCGAAATGAATCATCTAAGCTTGATTAAGCCATGTTTATGAGAGAAGTTTGGTAAAAAGAATATGGATACATTGAAAATACAATTTTTCATCTATAGACGACGCAATGTATCAAGATACTGAGAACTCCATTCTTCTACTTTGGAAATTCTAGAAATCATCGAATCATTCTGGTGGAACAAAATTACAATCCTTGTGAATTATTGCGGACACAAGATTTCGAAACATTCGTGCAGACCAAAACCAATGAGTTTAAAGGTCCTACTCCACTGGATGTTCAAAAAGGAAAGAAATAATACAACTTCATAAAATACTTCTGAATTTTTTCGAGAATTTTGCAAAGTAGATATATTTACGACATTACAAACGATTTCTTAGATTTTCCTAAAGCAATCGTCAAATCTGCGCCGAAAATTTCTTTGCTAATATTGTGTGAGAATGATCCATCTAGCGAGTAAAAGTGCTTGGGCGAGTCAATGATCCATGAAATCTATTTCGAATGCAGTCATTTGCGTAGCTTCCGTGTTGTTGCCGGAAGTAGAGAATCAATTCTGTAAAATAATCCATGCTCTGACACTCTATGGCAATTCATCTATGTTAACTTTCGGCCAAGAAACTCAACTTGCGGATTCTCAATCGTAAAGCATTTCGGTCAGTATAATAAAATTTTCAGGATAATTTCTACCGCTAACCAGCAATTTCCCTGATATCTGCGAAATATCAGTCTGCGTTTTGTAAGTAGGGAGTTTCGTAGGTTAGGGATGATTATTTTGGATTGGTGAATTTCCTATGAAATGTTGCTGAGTAAGTTTAGTGGATTGGTATTCCTTTCGAGGTGAAGCATGTTACGGGATTGTAGATTGGGTCCACTATTTGGTGCCCATATTCCTATCTAACACAAATTGATTCATATGATTCCATAACTATTGATATAAATATCTGAAGATTAATCAATAGCGCAGTGAAACAATGCTTCCACAATGCAGATAATTTGTAGATTTCTAAGTGAATTGGAAAGATTAATATTGAGAAGTACATGGGATCCAGTTGATGAAATATTGATTGCAAACGAATTCTAGAGAGTGATACATTCGCCGGACAAGAGTTTAGAGTCAGAGTAGTTGCAGAGTTTGGGCAAAGGCATCTCGATTGAATTTAAATCCCTTGAAATCGCTCAGCAACATTTTATTACAGGCATTATTTTCATGTCAATAAGTTCACTGCTCCAAAGTATTCACCCCTAACCTATAAATCCCTAAATCCATGGAATGCAAACTAATATTTCTGCGGATACCGGAATAATTACAGGTTACCGGTAAAAATTACAGTTCAGCAGACAAATTTACTAGTTAGCGGCTACCGTCATTTATCTAGGCAATTTTATAATCCGACCCGTGGAACAAATTTCATGTGGTCAATATTGCCTTATTATACCAAGTAAATTGAAAAAATAGATGACCAAAGATGCAAAGTGATGATGTCCAAGTTATGAGAAATTGATGAAATAAATAATTTCGTGGACGAACTCTTTCGTGTTTTCAATAAATATTAAAATTCTTTCGGCAAGTTTGTTACTGCACGTCCCGATTCTCAACTGATACTTTCAAAAATCTCTGCCACAAAAATTTTGAATGAATGCTTTGAGACGATTGGCCAGAGTTTCTAGATTCTTTGCCTCTTTATACAATGTAGCACCGTCTGTTACATTGATCATCACGTTGGACCACACCAGAGGCGCCCTTGATCCTTCACTTTTCAATAGCTACCGATTTATATTCGCTCGTAAACCCTTTTTTAGAGGTAATCTATAATGGACGCCATGATGAGCTGAAAGATAGATTACCCTCATATAGACGAAGTTGTCAAATTCTATAGTTCATGGACAAAATAAAATTAAAAAAAATCGGCCTCGCAGTCTGCGTGTTGGGCTAAATACGTGGTACCAATTTCAAAACTAATCATGTTTGTATGTAAAATTTCAATTGTGGTAATGATCACAGGGATCGAGAGTGAATCAAATACTTCTGTAATATTTACTCAGTTATGAAACAGACTCGTGTCGGCCGACTCAAACTTGGAAAACTTTTTCAGAGTAGGTGAAGGCTTGTAAAATATAATTTCAGAAATTGTCCCTCAACCTGGTAAGATTATCGCTGAAAAACTAGTTATTTGATTTAGTTGATGATGAAAGCACTACGCGTGATACCCGGAAAACAGATGGCTTCTCTTGTTCACAGAACAGCCTGTAAAAAATCTATCGACTTTATCGGATCATACGTGGTTAGACCTGGGTCAGTCTATCAAAAGGCGAGATCTGACGTTATTTGGGAGTTGGTTCACGTTCTGCACCACAATTGCTCACCTGCACTTTGGCCATGAGTTTTGCAGCTCAGCTCCAAGTAGAAGTTCAATGGCCACAGCGAGTGCAGCCGGAGAGGGTGGAGCGATTCTGAAGCCGGCGCAAGTTGCTCCGATCAACTTTATAGGTGCAAGTGCGCGCACGCGAGCTCGTCTCTGCTAAAATAGACCGGTGAGGCGGCACGACGATCGCTGCTGCTGCTGCAGCCACCGGTGAACGGCATTCGATCCGATTTTCTTTCTGCTTCCATCTCTTGCACAGGCTAGCTCCCGGAAAGACTAGCCAAGAGCTTGGCGTAACTCCCACCAAAATGCAATTGAATGAGCTTCAAGGTTACCACTACCTGGATATGAATTGACCAAATAATACAAAAAAAAACACCCTCTGCCCATCAAGGCCCACTCCAGTCGGGTATCAAGTTGTATGTAGACCTTACATTTTGAGCTCATCTGGACAAATTTGATAATTTTGACTATGGTTTCATCTCAATGCTCTCAAATTTTTCATGGAATGATCTAACCAGATCCCAAGCCTTGCTCTTTTTGGATCACGTCAGTTCAGTTCTGATTACACCAAAGAACCAAAGAAAAAAGAACTTTAGTAAGTTTTACAGAAATTTCCTTTAATTATTCAAACTACTGTAGAAAAGCTTCCTGATAGCCAGAACACAACATATCCCTCGAATTCAGATCCATTAAACTATCACCACGATGAGGTATCGGTCAACTAAAAATGATAATTGAGATCCTGGATGGTACTGTGACCTTTGAGAGATGAATACTGAATAATGATCAGCTACTCGATTTTCAGTTAGATGTCTGGGCCCCAAAAACGGTGTGGGGTTGTCTTAGGTTCTCAAGTATGTTTTTGGTACTTTAGGAGCTCTTACTTTTGGTGATTGCTTTCTCAAAAAAATTGCTGCAAATCTAAAACCCATGAGCACAATATGGAAGAAAGTAGCCATTTCACAAACTATTATCCCCAATAAGATCGGTCTCATAATGGCCTCGGTAAGGGCGATGTAGTTGTCCAAAAAACCGAATGTATACTTGGACCAATCTGGTTAAAGGCCATCTAAATAGAGCGAGATGCCACGAGGGATCGGTGGGGTGGGAAGATGAAAACTAACCTAACATGCTGCTCGGCTGTACGAAAATAACATCGCAAATTACGAAGCTCGCTTATTCAACAAAAGTTTGTACAAAAAATGTCGTCATACTCAGTATCCCTACTCAATGCACACCGCACTACAAATTTGAATTGTTGAATCACCTCAGGCTATGATCAGAAAAGTGATTCAGATTGATAAATCAAACTCAAAATGAAATGGATAGTAATTTAAAAGTACTTGTATTATCACACGGAATAGCGCATTTCGATACAAGGGTGTAAAAACTTTTTTTCGCCAACGAATGATGGGTTTCCGTCCCGAGACCCAGGTGAGGGTCAGAATCATTGTAAGAAGTTATAGCTCTCTAAAACAATAGCTCAGAATCAACTCAACCTCCATAGACGTAGTTCGACTCATAGCGAGTTATGGTAATTTTCACTCGGGTTTTAAGCAATCTCCAATGGCATCTCGCTGGATTGAGATGGCCTTAAACCGGGTTGGTTCAAGTATATATTCGGTTTTTTGAACAACTAGGGGAGAGTGGGGCGAAATTGGACGGATTTTGCAGTGGGGCTATCTGACGATACTTGGGGGTAGGCGCGCTATGGGACTTTGAAGTTCAACTATTGAATATAGTGTAAAAAAATTTTCAGACCCCTAGCTCTCAGCGTTCATACTTTTTCTTGGAGTTGAAAAACAAAAATCTGTCCAAATTCGCCCCGAGCTTGGGGGCACTTTTGACAAGTTTTGGGGGCAAATTTGGACGGCCTTCCAAAATTGAGATATACGACATTATTCTTTACCTATTAGAGTCGCATTTGCTCATCAAAACACGTGGTAATAACTCAGAACCAAGAGGGAAACCCGCCTGAGACTTTTACATCCTCCCATAGCCCGAGCAAGCGATTCATTTTTGTGTCATTCTTCAGCATTATTGGAATAGGCGCTTCATTGGTACACTACCGTCTTCAGCAAATCAGCAATCGACTCGTGGCTTCTAAGAGTCGACTATCATTCGTATTTCTTCAAATTAGAGGTACCCATACTTGCCCTAAGTCAACGATCCAAATGATAGAGTGCGACAATCAACCCAATATCAGCGAAAGCGAGAGTGAAAATGCTTAAATCGAGCACTATCTTCGAACACGTAGAAAACGACTTCTGACCTCTAATCTGACTCCTAAAACCATCATTGGACATCGTAACTTCATTTTTTCACATATTTTCGATAACCTAACTCATCTCCAACCTCCCGCGCTTCGAAAGATTCGCACAGATGCATACGCGACTCGATACGCGCAATTAACATCGAAAAACACGGGCTCGCGATCGGTCGACCGATTTTAGATGGGATTTAGCATTGTCCAATTTCGCCCCCACCAATTCGTCCAAAAATGCCCCCAGGCGTTTTTTTCGCAGAATTGCGATCATTTGGGCCCAAGTGAACCGATTTTGGTCCACGACGGCTCAAAATCTTCGTTTTGTAATGTAGTTTTTGACCCCCAAACGGCGATTAAGCTCGTCCACTTTTGCAGAAGTGGCGTGAATTTTTGCATTTGGAAAATAAACCGCGTGAGGCCCTCGAAAAGCACCCCTACGTCAGCGGCGACTCCCAGTATTGTTTCGGGAGGTCTAACCGCCATAAAAACCATTGTCTGTGATGGTATTAAAAGAGAATTTACGCGGCGAAAGCCTAGACTCGCCTCCGACCGAGCTATCTCACTTATCCAATTTTGCCCCCGTCCAATTTCGCCCCACTCTCCCCTAAGTACATTGCCCTTACCGAGGCCATTATGAGACTGATCTCATTGGGGATAATAGTTTGTGAAATAGTTACTTTCTTCCACATTGTGCTGATGAGTTTTAGATTTGCAACAATTTTTTCGAAAAAGCAATTATCAACAATCGTAGATCCCAAAATACCAAAAATATACTTGGGAACCTACAGCGAATCCTGTCTATATTGGGCACCCTCGGTTCCGAAGAAATGCGACCAATATAGGTATGTAGTTGCTCTATGTACAGAGACAGGCATTATTTCCTGGGGATATTTTTTTTGAAAACTTGAACCATGTCATCGTGTCCAGAAAGACAAGTATCTAGGGATAGATGTACTTACGCATTCATCCTAAAAAAATCCTTTCTCTCAGGCCAAATTATTTGTGTAAAAATCAGCGAACCGATACAATACTTCATAATCGAATATATATAATCAGGGCTTATTAAATCCTTAGAAATGATTAAATTTATGTCTAATTCGCTTTAGCTATGGAATAAAATGCTCAAATCAATACAAATTTTGATTTAAGAAGAGTCAATACAAACATTTTCACATGATGAATACAAGCTGCCCATATACATCTAAACTCAATGATTGGAGTTTTTCAATTTTCTGTTCGATCTATCTGCTTAGTGAAGAGTTCTAAGATCTTGCCTTGTTTTAATGATTGAGGATTTCATCTTCAATCTCACCCTGCATCTTCAACAAACTTGCAACCGTTGGTGGTTTTTTGTGCAAGGAGGAGTATGCAACCAATTGCGATACAAGCTCAGTGACCACCAAATGGGTGCCCAACTTACGAAGATAATTTAACATGCAATTGAATACAACAAGAAAAGTAAAAGTAGCTTAACTTAGGCAGGTGCCCAGGTTACGGAGGTGCCCGATTTGACAGAATTCACTGTATGAATATTCCACACCGTTTTCGGGACCCAGCCGTCTAACTGAAAACCCAATGTCTGACCATTATTCAGAATTCGCCACAAGATTATTCCAGCTTTGAACTTCCGAATTTTCAAACAACAATTCTAAGTGCCTCAAGATGAGAAATTGAATGAGCTAAGATTCGTCGGAATTGGCGTGTTTCCCGTGTCACGCTCAGTAAATGAGAGCTTCGAGTGCATTAAAACTTTATAGCAGCGCAGAACTAAATAAAAAAAATTGAGCCACACGAATTACGAACATTTGGGATAGTACATTTGCAATGCAAGTCCATAATGATATTATCTGATCCAAATCTTAGGCTCAATGTCACAGTTTGGAAGCCCACTGGACTGGGAAAATCCAAAAACAGGTATCTTGAGTAAAAATTTTCATATAAAAATGAGGTGCAATCGCGTGGGTGAATTCGAAAGCGTTACAAGTATGCGCGGAAGCAGTATCAGACTACTGATGATCGCCAATTTACACATGCTTCCTTCCTCATCCGAGAAATTCTCGCCGCCATCCACGCTCATTTCATAGCTTTTTCCATGAGATATACTTGTTTACAGATGCGCGTACAGTGTACACACGGGTGAAATTTTAAATCAAAATGCCACGCCTTCCCTCATCGAATTCAGTCATTTTTATTTACCTTCATTTTCAATTATCTGTCTCATTCTGCAAAAAAAGTTACTCACACATGAATGTTGACTTATGATAATGGATACAGCAAGTAGATTTTGCATCGCTAGGCCTGATTCATTACCGAGTTTCACTCGCTCGCTTGCGAGAGAGTGTAATTCAGATGCAGGATAATAAGGCCTGTATACTTATTGTTGCTTAACGCTCGATCTGAGCGCGCGCAAGTGATGTTTACGACGAGCACAGCATCAATTTTCTCCTTTCCAGAGTATATTATAACGCCGGAGATAGTTTTGGCGTCAACGACTGTTACACGATGGATTGCATAACACTAACTACTTGCTGGGGAAATTAGAATTTCGGTATGCTAATACAATGTATGATCACTTTTCACCATAAACACATGTTTTTTCTTCAGTCTTATAAACTATACTTATTTCGTTCGTTCATTTGGTTAGTGAGTCGTAACAGTACACATGGACTGGTTATTTTTACTTCTTACATCTATGAAATAGATCAATACTGTTCTGATTTACATGCTGGGTCGAATACAGCTTCTTAGCTTGATGACCGCCTCACTGGTTTCTGACAAAGTGAAACCTTCCTCTATTCGAAATCATCAATCTGAAGCTATGACAGTCTACTCATCGGTCTGCTCCTGGGTGTTATCCCCAGAGGCTGGATTACTCTGGGCAAACCTCGGACTCCTCTGTTGTTGCTGTTGCCGCCCCTCGCCACTTTCGGATTCCCTCTCAGCGTCACCCACGTAGTAAATTTTGGTTCGATAACCCGAGCTCTTGTCGTACTCTCCACCGTCATTTTCGTCCTCGTCCGAGAACGGTTTTGGCACAAACATGCTCTTGGGCTTGTACACAATTTTATCGGCTATTATGTGGTAAGGAATCTGAGCTTGCAACTTTAGAAGCTCGTGGATAGCCTGTGGCATGTCGTCCTGTTTTTTCTGTTCCTGATTCGGACTCTCTTTTTCCTCGGAACCTGAATTTGACCCACCGATACCATAACTCACGTATTGTGACTGTGGTTGAATTGGCGCTGGTGCCGGTGCCGGTGCAGGACTTGGTTCGAACGGGTACCGGATCAGGCCCAGTTTCGCCTTGTTACGGGGGAACTTGGGCCCGTAGTATCGTGGTTGCTGAGGCTGTGGTGAGCTTGCGGCTGACACCTGAACGGACGATTCCTCAGAGGATGACCCCAGAAAGCCGCCTCCGAGACTGTTGAAGTCCTCGAATGAGCGTTGTTGCTGTTCGTCGGAGTGAAGGTGTTGGGGTTCTTGAGGTTGGCCTATCTGGTAGAGGTAGACGGATGGGTCGATGTACGGAATTTGTGGCTCGAGCATGTGCTGCATTAGCTGTCTTATATGAGGTGGTGCCATCTCGAAGGGTTTGTATTGAATCTGTAAAGAAAGCGAATAAAAAAGGGAGAACCCCGTCAGTGGAGGCTCGGTACTTGATCTACTGGGGAGCAAAGTATTATGTCTAGAGGGAATGAAATTTGTGACAGGATCCGAAGTCAGGTTCCAAGCTACTCCTGTTCATCTCTTTGAAATCTTCCCACCAGCGAAGTCCGACTCGTTTGCAAATCAAAAACAGACATTTTCGGTGATGAAATAGAAGAAGACAGAGATGGTATTTGTAGCGTAAACCTGAGGTGGCTCGTTATCATCTCTTATGAGAAATATTGAATATTATTTTCTCACCAGCTACTTGAGCCTTTGGTTTCTAGGTTATGAGCCGTAATACCGGTGAATATCTCCATTTGGTGGCGAAAAGTCTCACTTACAAGGCGCCAAGCGTTGAAATACATTATGTGATAAACTCACGGATGCTAAAAATTGATGACTCTCTTCACAAGGCAACGCTGCAGGACTCTGAGTTTGTATGAACGACTTCCACGAAATTGGTCACAATTGTTATCTAACTGGGAGAATGTTTGCCAAGTTCGCGGAACTTACTACTTTAAATAGAAATCTCATAATTTCACTTCACGCCTAGGAAGCGATAAAAATTTTTATTCACCTGTCAAGGAGTCCATTGACTTGTAATACATTGAAAAATAGAAAGATATGTACTTATAAATGGTGAGAGCGGGTGATCGAACGAGCTCAATTAATCGCTCTGCCGCTCGCTGTCTCTATCAATCTTGTTCAATGCGCGCAAATCACGTCTAATTTCTTAATCAGCATTTACATCGCTCAGCACAGCCAGTAGTGCTTTCTTATTCCATATTTTCACTCGTACACACCTTCGCAAGGAAATGAAACGCGGATACCAGAAATGTCTGATTAAAAGAATCCAATGGGGATGAATTACCTACAATCCTAGAGTAAGACACGCGTGTGCATATACTCTACATATGTAACCGCACGTCTCTTCGACAACTGAAAATCACGGAAATGTCAGAGATTGACTGGCCACTTATACCCACAAATTTAATTCTATCTTGCATGTCACTCGACTTGAACACATAACAAATACCAACGAAATTACAATCCTAGAAAATTCTCTGCAGTAAAACAAGGCATCACCTAATTTTGCATCTCCGAGTTACGATTTCTGCAGGAATTCGGATAATATGGGTTCTCGCCGCCCAGCTAACAACCAGGCCAATTTTAGCTGTCCAAGATAAGTTAACCTATACGATGCTGCAACATCACATACGCCTTCCGAATAATGAGCCGCCGATTTTGCAACACATGCTCACCTGTTCTTGGGGAACTGCAGCGGTGGCAGTTGGGACGGGTTGTTGGGGCCTATCTTCGGGCCCAACAGCGGGTCTAATCAGCGCTGCCTGATTCCCATCAATGTACACATTCGATGGTACAGCGGTACCACTTTCGGCTCTCACGTTGCGCTGCTGAAACTGTTGTTGGGACGTCGAAAAAGGCGAGTACAGCTTCCAGTCGACTCTGGATCCTGAAACAGATTCATCCCGGAAATACAATATCTTCACGAGCATCGCAATTTTATTGCAGCAGTTTTAATAGTGTACAAAATGGGCAACAAAAGCAAGACTCGCAAAATTAATGAAGGCCCATTGTAGTAACGGGGGCCTGGGTATATTCTCTGATGCGAGATGAGGAGAGCAATTGCAACGATTAATCGACGCTCGCGTTATAGAAAGTTCTCGCGGGATTTTTGAATCGTTGGCTATATACTCGCGAGTGGCGCGATGGAAAGTTGCCGCGATATATATACGTTTATATATACGCCGAATCACTTTGAGTAGCCAATTAATTAACGCTCGGGCATTTGTATCTACTTATAAAGCTCAGGCCAATGCCTTCTGCGATACGCATAGTTGGTGCAAGTCTTTGGTTTACGTAATGTGATTTTGAGAGACGACTTTTCCCGATGCGGGAGAAACTAATGACAACGAGCTTTTTTCCCGACGCTTTTGCTGATTAAACTAGCATTGTGTAGGATTATGGTAATTGTTGACGATTATCGTTATTGGAATTATTATTGTCTTACCATCGGGATCGCTGTATTGGAGCAAGGCTTGAGGTGCTCGTGCAAAACGTTGAGAATTGGCTTGTGATGATGGGCTCTCTTGTCCCCTCGATAAACTGCAGCAGCAGCACGCGATCGACAGGCCAAAAAGTATCTGAGAAATTAATCATTATCATAGTTAAGGTGTCCGGGTAAAAGTTTTGATCAACATTGCTCTCACGCGCCTTTTTTAATGAATATTGGGTACCTTATTTGCTACCGAAGGCGTTCCAAGAAAAAAACTCGAGTTGATTGATGATTATGATCTTTAAAATTGCCCACCCTCATTATTTGTACATTTCATCAGTGCACAAGGCGCAGTCTTTAAGCTAATAAGATGCTGGGCATGGTGCACTCGCATTTGGCCGAAAATTGAATCTAAATTTTTTGCGCTCGACTGTTGGAATTGATTTACACAAAAAACCTCATTTTCCCGGCACACTCTCGTTCTCCACATACTGTTCTACTCAGCACAAGTTAATTTTAACTAGCCTATACGCTTCGCCGTATGAATTTCACAATAACTGTTCAAAATCGTCAAGACTTTACGAAGTGCTACCCGTCGATGCAGATTGAGCCACAATCATTCCGGCAGCCTTTATTTCTAAGTAAAAATTTTAATAATCTTTTTTGCTCTCACAGTTTCCAAATAAGACGCCAAAAAACTCGAAGTTGCAACCCATACTCGTGCGCTTACTGCAGTAATCGCACGAGTCCTCCATGGGAGGACCCAGATTACAGGGTTCTAAGAGAAAAATTAATACAGCGTGCAATGACTACATATAGCTTCCCGGTGTTGGTCCGCAGCACAATGACTTGTAATAAAAGAGCAGTTACATTATGCATGAGAATTTAATGGATCTGGATGAAAGTTAGATTTTTTCTTTGCTGGGCGAGAGGTTTTGGTCGTGACTTCCGATACTTGGAATTATGCAGTAGACTATTTTGAACGAGATTTCGAAGGTGCAAAATGGTTCGAAAGAATTTATTGATTTTCACGACATCGGTTATTACAAAAGCGTAGAATGCAAGCAAAAAATGTACCGTCGATTCTATCAGCCTCCGTTCCTGTTTCATCAAAGACCTCACTGGTTTTTAATCCACTGGTTGAAATTAGAGATAATTGTCAAATAATTTGTAAAATAATGTGTCTTCATCGTGCAACATAATATACACTGCCGGTCAGAAGTTTCAGGACACCCAGAATTTTTTTTCCCACTTTGTAAGTGGATCTACGAGGCTCCACTTGACCAAAAAGGACTTTATTGAAGCTCATTCTGAAAATATTTTCACGTTCTTCAAGGCGGCATTACTCATTTTCATCAGTACGAATCTGGATCTTCCCAATTTGAGCTTGAAAAAGTGCCAATTTCGATGATTTCTGGAAGAATCTCCTGGCTCCGGTAGCCCAAAGGAACAGAAATATTTCGGAATAGATCTAAAAGGACCTGAAAGTACAAGTCTGGAGCTTCAAAATCCGTTTTCCGAAATCCTTCTGCGTCACTTCTACTCCGAGCTATGATATTTTCTCTGAGGAGAGTTGGTATTTTCACATACTTCAAGGCGGCATTACTCATTTTCATCAGTACGAATCTGGATCTTCCCAATTTGAGCTTGAAAAAGTGCCAATTTCGATGATTTTTGGAAGAACCTCCTGGCTCCGGTAGCCCAAAGGAACAGGAATATTTCGGAATAGATCTGAAAGGACCTGAAATTACAAGTCTGGAGCTTCAAAATCCGTTTTCCGAAATCCTTCTGCGTCACTTCTACTCCGAGCTATGATATTTTCTCTGAGGAGAGTTTCCCCAAAAAAAGTAGCACCCATATTGAAAAATGACGAAGACATTCACTTTTTGGGGCATGTTGCAAAGGTTTCTCGTTGTCTTGATCATGATATAGAAGACATATACCAGGATCAAAGGTTATATTCCCCTTCAAACGCAATTGTCTGTCTTTTTCAAATTTTGGTGTTACTTTTAGCGAAAAATCTTTCTTCACAGAAAATGTCATAGCTCGGAGTAGAAGTGACGCAGAAGGATTTTGGAAAACGGATTTCAAAGCTTCAGACTTGTAATTTCAGGTCCTTTCAGATCTATTCCGAAATATTCCTGTTCCTTTGGGCTACCGGAGCCAGGAGGTTCTTCCAAAAATCATCGAAATTGGCACTTTTTCAAGCTCAAATTGGGAAGATCCAGATTCGTACTGATGAAAATGAGTAATGCCGCCTTGAAGTATGTGAAAATACCTTCAAAATGAGCTCTGATGAAGTCCTTTTTGGTCAAGTGGAGCCTCGTAGATCCACTTACAAAGTGGGAAAAAAAATTTTGGGTTTCCTGAAACTTTTGACCGGCAGTGAACCATCGCCAGGTAAGCAATATTAATTGAAAATTTCTCAATTATTCGAGATACAGAAATGATAAAAAACCCCAGCAGGTATAATTTGTTGGCAGCTGACTTGACAGGCAAACGAATACTATTTTCCCAAGTTTGGATTAAATTTTATAGTACTCCGAGGAACAAACTCAAACATTTTGAAGAAAACTGTCAGTCTGACAAAGTTTGTATCATTCATGCCTTTGCGAAAGCATAATGTGTGGTCAAATTCACTTCAGTTGATTCTGCTTCATCGTATGAATTGCCAGGATACCCTCGTCAATATTCTCATTGTATCCAAGTCAAAATCAATTCAATATTCATAGATTTAATACGGACGTAGGCTAGCCACTTGAATTCCTTATTTTGGTGAATATTAGATGGTAAATAAGGGATAGATTCTCAGATAGATTTCAAGGTACGGAACTATCACTCGTTTCATACAAAAATTCAACGGAAACTATTTGTGTACCCATTCGCTATGAGCGTCATCCCTCCGTATCAAAAAATGTTCTACTGCGGAAAACAAGGAGGTGAACTATAACGATACATGATCACTGACATCGCCTACTGAATAAACTGGAATTAAAATAGAATGAGTATTTCAGAGCTCAGGGTTTGAAACAATGGTCGCCTTCTCTGGGCCAGGACTTTGAAATCACGCTGAGTGTTTTAATTGATTTTCAATTTTCGTGAAAGCTCTGAGCCACTCTGTCAAAGCTTTGCGAAAACCAACAATACCACTTTTGCATCGAAATATAATGTTTTCATCCTATATTATCTGTGTAACATGCTAAATTCACACAGATTCTCACACTTGGTGCTAATAGGGCATTTCATGTCAGGTTTGAGATCGAATTTGTACAGATTCCGAGGTAAAAGGCTTCTGGTTTTATGATTCCGCAATTTCTGAACCATACATGGTCGTGCACGAGACGAAACATGTCATTTTATTTAGTTTCTCACTGTCATGTATGAAAATCATCATTCAGAAGAAAAGCTTGCAAGAATATCACTGCATAAATTCAATGTCGATATTCTCACATACATTCATGCCTCTTTATTCATATTGCTGAGAGCTCAAAAACCCAGTGCCAATGAGTATATTGTTATTTACAAACAACTGAAGCTCGATTTGGAGAGCAGAAGTTATACCCGAGATGTATTTCTTCCAATCAATATCTACGCATCCACTGAACAAGTTCATACGTAAACGTCAGATTTTGAAGAATTTTCTTAGAAGTCAGCCACAATGATCAAGTTTTGTGGGAAATGACTCCAGTAAGATTGAAATTGCTTGATGGAACTGAAGTTAAGACGTTTGCAGCGAAGCCGAAAATCGTAGTTCCGCCCCAGTGTGTGGCGGGAACCGACGCGACGGTGAGTCCCGCACAATCTTAAATCGCATAAGATTAACATTTTTAACGCACAGAGGACGGCGAGACCCACCGGTGGGTCTCAGAGTGGATCCCACCATAGACAATGTGTTAGAATCTTCAAGTCTTACGTTTGGACTAATAGCTCGAAAAGCTGAAACTCCAAATCAAAATTAGTTTTGAAGAGCATGTAATTTGGTGTCAAAAATTGTATACAACTTCAGATTCGAGGTCTGTCTATTTTGCGGCACGGCTTTTCCCGAGTGTAACAAGGGGAGAACATTCCCCGTGCCTCAAATCAGCCTGCTGTGCAAGGGACATATGTTATTTCTAATAAACACCAATTTCCTGTGCTGAGACAGGAGTAAAGGTGGCGCTTCGGTCGCCCCATGCTAAAAACAGGGTTTGACACGAAATTAATTTTGGATTTCGTTTCATTTCGTATCGGGAGGTCAAACTTTTATGATAATTTTCATTTCATAGTATTAAACGATGGGATGCATCTCCAAAATTATCATAAAAACATTAATCCTCCAATACGAAACTATGATTTCGTTTCGTGCCAAACCCTGACTGGGAAGCATCCAAAGCTGGTTATTTGTTAACAACTGAAAACTGGTTAGCAAAGTATTGCTGAGAGTATTTCCCAGAGTAGTCGGCTCTTTGAATCATCTGTGAACAGATTCGTCTAATCCAGAACTCTGGAGTTTTTTTTTACAAGTACCAGTGGATGCACAATCATCATGACAAATGAAGAAAAAGATCGTTCCAGTCTGTGCGTATTTTTGACTTTTTTAAAGAACGTCATCGAATATCTCTCAAAATTAGAGCTTGATAATCTTTACGTTGTATTTCATTTCATAATTTAGATGTAATCGATCGAAGTGATTTTTCAAGATATTCCAAGTCAGAGATTGCCATAAATGACCTCTCATAGATTCCGAAAAAAGTGAGCGGTGGTACTCAATCAAGCAAACTCACGATAGGTTTCATACTGCAGACTCCTCGAAGATTGTGTCCGCAAAGGGTTGAATGTCGTGGCGAGTTCAGAGTCTCGATGGATCTGCGCTGCCTTCGTTCGGCGCACTTTTCTATATAGGCGCGGGCCGGTGGTGGCGCGGAGTGGCGTAATTGGGCCCCATGCCAAAGTATACCGCTTGCAAACGTGGGGTCTCTGTCTATATCCCCGGGCATCAACTATGCAGCGAATAATAACGATCACCTCCTCCGAGAGTATTGCTTGGGCCTCCCGACCAAACGACCGAGACGCTACTGCTCTGGCGTAATAATCTCGGCTGGAAACACCTCGTGACGGTCTCTAGACGCGGAAAAAGTATCCGCGACATTACTCTCTGCTGTATCTGACACTTATACACTGCCCTCCCAGATGATTCCATTGTTTCGTGAATAGAATCTTACTCGAGACTGCCATTTTTCATTCGTTATTTGAGACTTAGAGTGCATAACCGCTTCGTAGGGCTGCTTCCGGGAGTTGAAATTTAGGCTCACAAGGCTGTGTGAGAACTGAATTGGTCGTTGAATATTTTCTGTTCCGTTTCTTGTAATATATTAAAAAGCCGCCAAACTGAATGACTCCAGGAAGAACCCCCTTTGTAAATGCTCGGAAAGAATGATGAGCAGACCATCAGGTTAAGATTGCTTAGACCTCGTGTGGCTGAGACGAGATACTGTCCCAAAACAGTAGCTGAGCAACATCATTGCGGAAAGAGAAGGGGTTGTAACCAAATAAATGAGAAAATCAGTCAAAAATGATCTCATCTTTCGGAAAATACTATCAGATTCTCTCTCGAAAGTGATCTAGTAGCACTTTTTTAGCTTTTGATAGGAAAATGAGACTTATTAGAAGATAGCCTCTCCGGGTTACATGCAAGCCAAAATCTAACCGCGTTTTCTGGAAAAGAAATTATTTTACGTCGTTATGATGTGCCGCAGTATTTTTTATGCGTTTTTGCACTAGAACAGAGCAAGAGAAAAAGAAACTTATGCATGACTCGGTATCTCGATGAGCACCCTATGTGATAAGAAGTTCCCTTCCTAAGCTCGTTACTCGGGCAGGAAAGGTCGTACAGGAAATAAAAATTGTTTTTTCGTCGTCACTTATGACCCCGTAAGAAGCACGAAATAAATATTTCAAATACATAAATCGATAGACTATTTTCTGATCTATAATATCTTTTCTCCAAAATTTCTCTACAACAAAGTGGGCTAGAGTAATTGTTCATTTACTGAGGTTATCCATGATCCATTGATTTTGGGGGGTACTGTAAGAACGTACACTTGTTATCAAACACTGATGCTACGTCGGTGACGTCGGCAAAGTGAATATCTTTGACCAATTTTGGAATTCGATTATGGATTAGGTATGCGCGGGGTACACGTTTGAAACTTAAGGAGTATGTCTCACTGGAGTCAGTGAAAATTGTACGTTGGTTGGTGAGAAATTTGGCAATCTTAACAATTTTGGTAGAGCACCCGATTTGAGCTAGCCTTTGCAACAGTATATCAATCTTGACGTTATCAAAGACTTCCATAATATCTAGAGATATAAGCATATAAAGATTTTCTCCTCCTGAGTTTCTCTTGAGCGACCATGAATAGTTTGGAAAAATTGTCTGGACACGATCAACCTTTACGGAATCCATTTTGGGTCTTCGGCAACATATTTTGGGTCTCAAGCCACCACATGGACTTACTCATCATAATAGTCTCACAGAGCTTACAGGTGGACAATAATCAGTGATAAAATCGAGTACGATCTATATATCAACCGTGCTAGAATGCATTCGTAGCCAATCGATCTCAAATTGAATCCTCTTTCGCCGATCGACACCGCAAGATTGAGGAGCATGTAGTTATGAGGGAGTGGCGCAAAATCTTCCCAGTAATGAACCCGGGTAGCCATTTGACGAATAATTAGTTGTTGGGATCACACACCTTGAATCAAGGACTAAACATTTGCCGACGACTCAAAACCTTGTAATGTCTTGGAGCCCCAGTCTCAAGTTTTTCTTTAACTTGGAGCCAAAGTTTGAGAAAAAACGCATATCAGAGATGACCCTAACCAAACAAACCATTCCAACACGACTGATTTTCTTGAGACTTGGATCACTTTTTTCTCAGATTGTTAGGAAGATTTATCATCCATTCTCGTGACGTATATTTGATATTTCCATATACTATATTGTCTCACTCAATTCAGACATTGATGAAATCATAACTCCCTTCCAAGTCAGTGGAACGGAGCCCCCCCCCCCCCCATCTTCCGTTGTATTATACGCGGTAATTTCCTGGACCTGAGCCCCGAGGGATAAGAGATTCTTGTATCATTCTACAAGCTTAAAAAAGATAGTTTAATTATGATAAGATGTTGAAGCCAAGATGTCGGGTCAACAATGTAGAATGAGATTTAGCAGGGGAATTTCGTGGTTTTTGACCATTTTAAAGAATCTTTGCAAGTGGAATTAGCATATTTCACAGCGGCGAAGCCCTCCTCTCAGTAGCAACTCCTAATTTACTACGAAATCTCCCATTTTCTACACCTCAGAATGTCAAAATAACTGTTCCTATAGACTACTGGATAATGTTCCATTTTACCGATGTCACAAAATCAAGACGCATTTTTGTCATGCTTCTCCGAGGGAATCTCATAAAAATAAAACCAGAGCACGAAAAATAAGCCATAACTCAAACAACAGCTGATGTAATGAGCCATCGAGATATGCAACTCTCTTTAACAATGGGCATTCAAAGTGCAATGTACATCTCAGTTATTTGGGGCGAAGCATTTGGCTCTGTGTCCTCATATTTTTCAGCTCATTTTGAAACACCATTTTCTGGCTACAGTTTATTTTGATCTCAAGAAGAACCAAAATGACTTCATCATTGGGAATACCTTCGCAATAACATCTGTTGCAAATTTGGATGTTCCCAAATCTAAGGAATCGAAATTTGAATCATTGAGTGCATCAACCACGTTTTATAATCAAATGTACAACGATGAGCGCCATTTTTCACAATTTTTTCACTAATTGATCCTTAAATAGAAGTTGGTTTTTCATAATGCTGTGTTTTTATGAATGTGGATTCCTCGTGAACTTTTGGCCCGTCAAACATGCATTTGAATCTGCTCAATAAGTGTTTCTAGTGAATAGTTGGTTGACTTTGTTCAAAATTCTTCAACCAGTGGTTGGAATTTCTATAACTCTGAAAGTCAGATTTGAGGCTGAATTTGACGTGCAACCAGTGGTGAACGCCTCATTTCAACCACTTGGTTGAATATCGACTCCAACTAGTGGCTATAATCAGAATCGGAACCCTTTTGGTTGTAGTTGATCCCAAAAATTCCTTCACAGAGTGCTCAGCTCGTCTGAAGAGGAATTCTTTCCTAGTCGCAAGACCGATACGATAAGCCAGTATTCACCCTCCGGGCGTCATCTCATACAAGCAACATCTGAAATTGGATTCTCATTTGACTGTTCCTAAAGAGATGTATCAGCTACAGCGGGTCCTATACAATTGCAGACAATGTTATCTGTTCAGCTATGAGAGAAAATGTGTAGGTGATTGTAACAAGTTGAATAAGAGATGCCAACAATCTCAATGGCTATGGTCGTATAGCGAGGATGCATGATTCCACTTGAAGGGCAAAAGAACGACCTCTATATTCCACCGAGCGAAACTTGGCATCAATATTTTCCTGTAGAGCAGCCGCAAGGATAACCGACCCACAGATGTTACTTTCACTGCAATCTAAAAGCTGCAGTTGGTATGAGTTCTGGTGGTTATTCTCATAGATGGCTCGGAGAGACCAAATTTATGGGCCCCTTTATGCCCGTGACTTTACTGGTCGGGCCGCGGGGCTACCATTTCCCATTGGGGGAATTATTGATACGGACCGGGGCGATTATTGACCAACTCGTCAATAGATTTACTTGGATTTATTGATAGGTTATGTAGGTATACATTGGTATACAAACTGCGAGCTAGTCATAGCTAGCCGCCGGTAACGTAACTGCTGAGCGCAGGCTCTCCAGCCTTGCTCCCCATGCTTCCCCTACTCTCCCGCCGGAGGGGCGGTTGTAGCTATATAGGTTATATCTATGAGGGCACTCGGTGCCTACAATACTCCCCCCTGGGGAGACGGAGTCTCGGGTTTTTGAAAAAATGAAATTACATGATTTTGAGGTAGACTGCTTAAGTTTGAGAGAAAAATGAATGGCTTTTCGCAATATGAATGAATCAGTTGTATTAATTACTAATAGGAATTTAGTGACGGTATTGATCGTCAATGGCATGTAGTTTTTTGGTGAAAAAAGATGCCTTTGGTAGACGCAAACGTCTTTGGTGAACGTAGAAGTCTAGATAAGAAGATAAAGAGTTGACAGAGGGTTCTCTCGAATAGGCTGAGTTGAAATGTAGAGCTTGAGCTGAGCTTGAGCTTTTAACATTCAACGAACCTGATATTACCTTAACCTAAGTTATTTTCTGACAGATTCATCATGATAACTTAAGAACTAGTGGTATTGGACTGTCCCTAAATTAAGGACTACGGAAGAGTTAATTGCACTTAGCACTGTTGCACTCAACACACTATTTGCACTTTCTTCTTTCTTGCATATGTCCTTAATGGCGGTGGATTATTGTCCACGGTTGGCGATTGCGCTGTTGGCTGTACGTTCGCAGTGCTCGGTCCGTCGGACGGGTTATTGGCGTACGAATGCTCGAGTACAACGTTTTGCGCGGTCGCGGGGTCTTGGCCGTCAGAGGCCGGTCCGGGCGCGGGTACAGGAGCAGTTTCTTCGATGAAAAATGCTGGTTTGAGCCGCTCGACCGATACCGATTTTATGACGCCATCGATGTCAATTTTGAAGACCCTGTCCGACACACGTTCGATGATTTTATGCGGGCCGGTGTACGGTTGCTCCAGGGGAGGCTTTTCCGCGTCGACGCGTAAAAATACATGTGAACAGCTGTGCAGGTCCTTAAAATAGAACGTTCGACGCTTGTATTTCTGAGTGACCGGGACGGGACGAACCTGACGCATATATTCTCGGAATTCTTCAAGGAAGATCTGCGGGTCGGCCGTGAACTCGCCTTCGGCCATGAATTCACCTGGAATACGCAGGGTTGTACCAAACAAGTATTCCGCGGGCGAGGCATTTGTGTCGAGTCGGATACGCGTGCGCAGTCCCAACAACACGGTTGACAGCTTACGGGACCATTGGGGATCATCCTCGTGACACATGAGGGCTACTTTGAAATCTCGGTGCCATCTTTCTACTAGACCGTTCGCGGCAGGATGATACGCTGTGGTGTGTATGCGCTGTGTGCCTGTCATGGAAAGTAACGCGTTGAGTATGGTAGACTCGAATTGGGAACCTTGATCTGTTGTGATCGTGACCGGAGCACCGTATCGCGAGATCCAGAGATCGTAGAAGGCTCGTGTGATGGTCTTGGCTGTGATGTCTCGAAGAGGAATTGCTTCTGGCCATCGTGAGAATCTGTCAACAATGGTCAGACAATAGCGATATCCTTCGGAGTCGCGCCAGGGACCGACTATATCCATGTGGATGTGTTTGAATCGAGCATCGGGCTCTGTGAAGGGTTGCGGTAGCTTTTTCACATGGCGTGATACTTTTGATCTTTGGCACTGGAGACAGTTTTTAGCGAAACGAGCGACGTCTCGAGAGATCGTTGGCCAGAAATAATTCCGTCGGATCAGGCGATCTGTAACGCGATTATTGGGGTGGGCCGGCTCGTGTATAAGCTTAAAAACTTGTTCTCGTAGTGGAGCTGGTATGTACGGGCGGATGGACTCGCCATGTACATCAAAAAATAGAGACACGTTATTCCACGTCATTTGTTTATAACGATTATGGAAGTTCGGTGCTTCACGTATCAGAGCAAACTCCTGATCGGCGAGCTGTGCATCGGCGAGCTCTTTCAGATCAAGACTTGGCTCCAAGACGATAGAGTCGACTCGTGAGAGCGCATCAGCAACAACATTACTCGAGCCAGGAATATACTCAATGTCTGTAGTAAACTGACTGATGTAGTTGAGCTGACGAAGGCGCCGTGGGTCGGCTTTATCGTGAGTTTGCTGAAAGACGTACATCAACGGTTTGTGATCGGTGACAGCTTTAAATGCGCGTCCCTCCAAAAAATATTTGAAGTAACGTATACACTCGAAAATGGCTGTGAGTTCGCGATCGTAAGTTGAGTAATTTCTTTGAGCAGAGTTGAATTTGGACGAAAAGAAAGCGAGAGGCTGCCAGCGTCCGTCAAGGAATTGTTCGAGCACGCCTCCCATGGCTTTGTCCGAAGCATCCGCGACCACGCGGGTTTCTGCGTCACCTGAAGGATGTGCGAGCAGGGCCGCGTTTGCGAGGTCTGTTAAAGTCTGTTCGAAAGCTTTTTCAGCTTCTTGGGTCCAGAGGAGTGCTCTTTTGTCGTTTTTCTTCGGTTCGGGAAGAATAGCGTACATTGGAGCTTGGGTCTCAGCGGCGTGTGGTATACAGCGACGGTAGAAGTTCACCATGCCTAGGAAGCGGCGAAGATCGCATACGGTCGAGGGTTTGGGCATTTTCGTAATAGCTTCAACTCTTTCCGGAACGGGCTTCACGCCTTCCGAGTTGACCAAATAGCCGAGAAAGACGACTTCAGATGCGCCGAAAGTGCATTTATCAGCGTTTATCTGAAGGTTGAAATCCCTGAGTCGTTTGAGAACTTCGCGTAAATGCTCTTCGTGCTCTTCGGGTGACGACGAGAAGATCAGAATATCATCAGCGTAGATAAAAACGTAATCAAGGTCGCGAAAGATGTGATTTAGCCATCTTTGCAGAGTGGGGCTAGCATTTTTCAGCCCAAATGGCATAAATAAATATTCAAATAGCCCGAATGGTGTTATCACCGCTGTCTTGTGTATATCCTCCTCTGCGACGGGAATCTGGTAGAAGGCTTTTCGTAAGTCCAGCGTGGTGAAAATCTTAGCACCACGTAAGTTGGTGGCGAAATCAAGAACGTGTGTAGGAGGATAGCGGTCAGCGACGGTGACAGAGTTGACTCCTCTGTAATCGCCGCAGACTCGATATGTTCCATCTTTTTTTCTAACTAGATGTATGGGACTAGCCCAAGAACTGCTAGAAGGTCTGAGGATGCCGTAGGCAAGTTGTTCATTGAAATCTTTTTTGGTTACAGCGAGCTTGTCTGGTGAGAGACGGCGAGCTTTTGCTGGTTTGGGCACCCCGTTTGTGACGATGTGATGGAAGATTTCATTGTGAATCTCGGGGTGTTTTTGACGCGGGTTGGTGGTCTCTGGGAATTCGAGTAACATTTTCCTGTATTTGCAGGCGGTGCTGATTGTTTTGATCCCTAAATACTTCACTCTCTTCATGGTACCTTGTGTCACGAGACATGTTAAGTTGTCGGCAAGGAGCTTATTGCGGAGGTCGACAGTAAGACCGAAGTGGACTAACAGGTCTGCTCCGATAATTGCGTAAGGTACGTCGGCTACTACAAAATTCCACGCAAAATCGCGGCGTAAGCCTAAATTTAGAACGCGTCTTTCTTCGCCGTAAGTTTTGATCACGGTATCATTTGCTGCGTAAAGAACACGATCTGACGGTGTTTTGTGAACCGCAGTGCGGGGAATGACTGATATCTCAGCGCCTGTGTCAATGAGAAAAGTCGTTCGTGAATTCCGGTCTAACAAATGGAGACGTTTGGAAACTCGATGTCCTACCCCCGCCTCCGATGAGGCAGAGACTCTCAGTTTTTTGTCTTCTTGAAGTTACATTTTTCCGGATCTCTACATTTTTCTGCTCTACCTTTCAAGGTACGGTGGTACCAGCAAATCCACGTGTCCGGGTCGCGGCGGTTTGCGGGCGTATGCTCGCGAGACTTGCTGCCATTGTTGGAGCGGTTGGTAGGGCGAGAGCGGTTCGAAAGTTGGGACTTGAGTGTTTTTACCTCGTTCGACAATGCTGCGATTGACTCGGTTAGAGACTGCACAGCGGAGGCCTCTGAACCCGTTGAGTCGCTCAATGCTGCTACGTATGACGCCGCGGAATTGCCGCGCTGGGTCTCAGCCCAAGAGTCGGCATAGTCTCCTAGAGTCTCGAGTGGTGCGGTCTTGAATGGGAGAAGAGCGCTCTGGCACGCCGGAGGGAGTTTTTCTAGGAAAATTGATCTGAGGAAAGATTCGTCGACATTACGGGGGGCCAAGCTGCGCAGACGGTATAGGATCTGCGAAGGCTTGCCTTCTGATTTCACCTTGCCTTTCAGAAAGTCGCGCAAGCGGATTTCTTCCGACACGGTGGTTGTTTTTAAGATCCTTGTCTCCAGCTGCTCGTAATAATCGGTCGCGGGGCGCTTTGCAATCAGGTCCTCGACCGTGATAATCGTTTCCGTGTCGAGCGCCATGACGACAAAATCTCCCTTTTCGCGAGAATCCGTCACCCAGTGAGCTCTGAACGACGCCTCGGCTTGCAGAAACCAGGCTCTGGCATCCTCACTTTTAAAATCCTTCAAGCGGTTCAAGGGTTTAGGTTGCCGCGGAGAGTGGGACGGCGTAAAAACAGGTGCCAGCGGGTCGAAGGCGGCGGTTACCCGAGCTTGGAGCACCTTAGGTTCCGATTCAATTTCTTGTGGCATTTGTGACGGGGGTGTAGCTTGGGTACCGTCTGGCGCGGTTGTTGACTGGGTTTCTTCCACGTGGGTTTCGAGACCATCTGTGAGAAGATCCCCAACGGGCGCCGATGACTGCACCGGGTTTGACTGAGACTGCGTTTTCAGAGCCGACTGTACCGACTTTTCGACATGCTCCGCGATTTGCGCGTTCATAGTTTGCATCAGCGAGGCGATAATGGTGTCTAAGGATTCTTGCGCCAAGATCACGGGATTAGCCGCGGTACTTGGTGGTGGGCCACCGGAAGCCTCGTCCTTTTTTTCCGTCCCCGTCATGTTTTCCCCTTGTCGAAATGGCTTATTATTCCTCAGGCGAGACACTTGAGGAGAGTGCTCAACTGGCATTAGACGAACGCGATCACACGGGCTTACACGTCGTAAGAGTTAGCTGTGCACACGCAGGTGCCTCACAGATTAAAATGCCACGTGTGACGTCAGTTGACGCTGACTTTGTGATAAGCTGGCTGAACCTGTATGTAACCGGGTCATCGTTGACGCGTGCGTGTGACTTGGACGCGCGCGAGTCAGAATGTGGTTATCCGCGAGTGATCTGGGCGCGCGCGAGTTAGCATTCAGTTGCGCGTGGGTCAACTGGGCGCGCGCGAGTCAGCATCTAGTTGCGCGCGAGTGAATTGTACTGTACGCGAGTGAGCTGAGCGAGCAAGCAGACGGGTCGCGCATCGCAGAGCGCCACTCGCGAGGATTCAAAATGGCCGCAAGAGGCGAGCGCGCGGTGGATCGACGAGCAGACTACAGGGAGAGAGGCGCGCGGCTAAATCGAGCGACTGCGCGGATGATCGTGCGCGCGCGGGACCGAGCACGCGAGAACGAAGATACGTATATATGTATACGACGCGCGCTGTAGTACTTGCGCTTCGATGATGCTGCTGATGATGCCTCGATGATGATGATGGTGCTGCTACTCGTAGTTGTCCCGGGTGCGTGGGCGTTGGCAGGGTTGCGGGGCTTGCCGCATTGGCAAGTCTAGGCCCGCGGCGTGGTCCAGGTGATAGACGAGGTTGAGGTTAGGTTACCTCGTGCTGCATGGGGTCAGCGAGGTTATGTTGACCGGTGCAGCATGCGGTCGGCGAGGTCATGTACACTTTCTGCACGTGGGCGATGTAGGACACACTCTCATACCTTGTCTGGTGTTTGTGAGGCTGTCCACATGTACTAGGGCAGATGTGGCCCTTTCCGTGAAAGAGGGCCTCGACCTGCGCAATGCCAGCCGTTATGTTCGTACTCCGAAAATTGGAGCTCGGGGTCACCAATATGGGCCCCTTTATGCCCGTGACTTTACTGGTCGGGCCGCGGGGCTACCATTTCCCATTGGGGGAATTATTGATACGGACCGGGGCGATTATTGACCAACTCGTCAATAGATTTACTTGGATTTATTGATAGGTTATGTAGGTATACATTGGTATACAAGATGCGAGCTAGTCATAGCTAGCCGCCGGTAACGTAACTGCTGAGCGCAGGCTCTCCAGCCTTGCTCCCCATGCTTCCCCTACTCTCCCGCCGGAGGGGCGGTTGTAGCTATATAGGTTATATCTATGAGGGCGCTCGGTGCCTACAAATTGTTCAAGTCTGTGGCCCAGCTTAAATCACCTGGATTCAAAACCTCAGTTGCATTATCAGTACGTAAGTCCGTTTACGATGGAAAAAACTCATCACGTGATCTTGAAATTCTTAGTGGTGAACTGAGTAAGTCGTATCATCCATACAGATCAAATATTGAGATTCTGGAAAAGAGTATAGTGACTGTAGAATGGTTGATCCAAACAATCCTATCTTGAATAAAAATGTATCAATAACGTTCATAGTCACAGAAACTTGAAATTAAAAGTACAGAAACTTTGTTAACGACCCTTAGCTAAGTTGTCCGAAAGTTATGATCTGAAATACATCATGATAATTATATCAGTTTCTAGAATTTAAATTAATCAAGTGAGCGTTGCTAATTCAAAATATCATTGAGAACGGGTCAAGCAATTTTGAGTCATTACATCAGGATCTAATACTATTTGCGACATCAGCTCCAAACACATTCAGAAATACCCAATAAAAATTGATTGATTCTTGTAGAACGTGACGGGCTGATACTGTAGAGGCATAAACAACGATACGATTCTCTGGGAAAGCTTATAACTGTTGATCAGGATGTTATCCTGAGCTCTTCAGATTAAAAAAAAAACACAAGTCAAGAATTAGATTCCACGTCCATGATTATCTTAAGTATTGGCGCCGCTCATGAACTATTAGCAATAAGAGCTTACATATTATTATAACTGATTCTATTGCAGGGCAATCTGATGATACGATGTTCAAACGATTCTATCGGTATTTCCTGCTAGTTTTCTATTTTTCAGCAACGTTTCGATTGTTATAATACAATCCTCATCAGGCTTAAAGAAGAGTTCAGTCTCACATCTGAGGAAGTTGGGTTAAAAAGCAATAAATACAATCGAAAAGACTTGGACTTATATTCGTCACGTCGACGCCAGAAATCCCTTCATGAAATATCTCGTGTATTGTCGTGAGAGACCTCCGGCCTCCCCGAATCCTGCAGATATATCCCTTATTCGGGTCTCTTGCCACGGCTGCCAACATTTGAATGGAGGAAAAACGCTATCTTCTAAGAAGAAGAACTTGAGCTTTTTCACAAGGCACCAGCTCAACTTGGGGCGTCCTTGAGTGTCCATTATTCTAAATGAACCCTCCGAGTCTGGAGTCACTGGGTGTTTGAAACCTGTATGAGTAGCCATCTGAAATGAGACAATGGAAAGAGGATATGAAAGTCTATTTGGAATAGTGCGTTCTAGTCTGACCTTACGTTTGGCAGTAATATCATGGCGTCGGATCAATCGTATTCCTGCTGGATGATTCGAAATTATTTTTGACGGTTAGATCAATTCTAGCAATCCAAACTTTTTCACAGCGTTATATCGATCGTATCCTCACCAGATGATTCGGAATTATTTTGCACGGTTAGATCAATATTGGCGATCGAAAATTCGTCATAGCGTAAGATCGATGGTATCCTCGTCCGATGGCTTGAAATCACTTCCCCCGGTTAGATCAATTCTAGCATTCCAAAATATGTCATAGCGTAAGATCAGTTGTATCTTTTCCTGATGATTCGAAATTATTTTTCACAGTAAGATCGATATTAACAATCCATAATATTTCGTAGCGTAAGATCGATCGTATTCTCGCCGAATGATTCGAAATTACTTTTCACGGTTAGAATGATCTTAGCAACCGAAATATGTCTTACCCTAAGACCAAACGTATTCTCGCCGGATAATTCGAAATTATTTTCCACGGTTGCATCGACTGTGACGTGCGAAGCTACTATTAAGTCGAATTCTTCTTGATCTATACTCATGACCACAAGAGATAGATTCAAGAATGATTCATTGAGAATTCAAGTTTTTCTGTTCAACATAACGACCAAGTTCAACCAGATGTAGACTGATGGAGGAGAGGCACTCTTTCTGATATGGTTGGATCAGACGGCTAAGATGTTGGAAATTGAGAATAATCATTCAATTTTCTCAGGGGTGGGAAGTGATAATTTTTCTAATTATCCAATTTGTACAATTGTGAAACTTCTCAACTTCTCAGAATTCAAGTTCTTCTTGACATATACTCGAGACCTATATTCCACAAGAACTATATTCAAGAATGCTTTATTGAAAATTCATGTTCTTCTTGAATTACTAGTGGTTAAATCGTAGGCCTCCTACAAATCTTGGCCTGTAGTTAAAGTTCTGGTCCAGGTCCTTGGGTTTCAACTCATGAACAGACATGAATAGACTGATGGAAGAGAGAGAGTGCACAGTTTTGTTGGAAGTTACGAACTAGCAAAAATGACCCACATAAACTAAGGCCCACAGCGTGACTTTCCAATATTTTGGTTCAAAGATCCTCAAGAAATGGCTGATTTGCAACTACAGTACAAACAGGAGTTTGCACTTGGATCGTCGGAACTGGGTATAGGAGCGAAAGACTAATCGAACCATCTAGTAGCTGGTTCACTCAGAAGTTTCCCACAGGATAGCTGGCACTCGCTAGAGCGAGTCTCATCTGGTAAAGCGAATGATTAGAGGCCTTGGGGTCGAAACGACCTCAACCTATTCTCAAACTTTAAATGGGTGAGATCTCTGGCTTGCTTGAACATTGAAGCCACGAGATTTTTCACGGATCGGAGTGCCAAGTGGGCCAATTTTGGTAAGCAGAACTCGCGCTGTGGGATGAACCAAACGCCGAGTTAAGGCGCCCAAGTCGACGCTTATGGGATACCATGAAAGGCGTTGGTTGCTCAAGACAGCAGGACGGTGGCCATGGAAGTCGGAATCCGGTGAGGAGTGTGTAACAACGCACCTGCCGAAGCAACTAGCCCTGAAAATGGATGGCGCTGAAGCGTCGCGCCTATACTCGGCCGTCAGAGGCAAGAGGGACGGCCAGCAGCGATGTTGGTCGTCATGAAGCCCTGACGAGTAGGAGGGCCACGGCGGTGTGCGCAGAAGGGTCTGGGCGTGAGCCTGCCTGGAGCCGCCGTCGGCGCAGATCTTGGTGGTAGTAGCAAATACTCCAGCGAGGCCCTGGAGGACTGACGTGGAGAAGGGTTTCGTGTGAATAGCCGTTGCACACGAGTCAGTCGATCCTACGCCCTAGGAGAAATTCTCTGTCGATGAAGGTGTATGTTTCTAAAGCTTGAAAGCAGAGCACACCCGTCGGGCAGAAGGGGATCCGGTTCCTATTCCGGAATCCGGCAGCGGAACCGCATACAATCCGGGCCCTCGTAAGAGTGTTCGTTGGGGTAACCCAAGATGACCTGGAGACGCCCCGTCAGGAGATCCGGGAAGAGTCAAGAGGCGCGGTAGCGTCTCGCTGGCGAGTATGAGCAGACGAAGAATCAAGCGAGGCGCTATGCCTGTCTATACTTTGAAGTGGGGTTTTTTAACCTCACACTTTTTTTCTACTTCGATTATTCACCTCTTAACGTTGCTCATAAAGCTCTGCAGTGCTCTAGCAATTCCTTTCTAAAACGATTCAGAGTTCTGTACAATTATTTTCTCAATCCGGGCACTGGACGCGTTCTATTCAGTACCGCAAAATTCGTGCCTTCTTTTACATCTCAGTTTGATTTCACCAGCCCCGTACTTCGTCTCGAGAAATATAGAAATGTCTCTACTAAACATGTATTGGGTATGTAAGATGGTCGAGGGAGAGAGATAGATGCAGAGCGAGAGAGAGAGAGATAGGAGCGCGCGCGCAAGATCTAGGATCCCTTTGACGGTTGCAACGAGGTTGTCTGCTGCGGTCGCTATATATTGCAGATACCGGACAACGCGGGCACCGATCAGCTAGTTTGTTAGAATGAATTTCCGAATTAGCTGCATTTCTCAATTTTATATTGCATCAGATGTGGATGCTCGAAACTAGCCACGACTAGCGGCGACGTGAAGATCAGTCAAAGCACCATGCGAGTCGGACAGGAGAGAAGAGATTCGTCTGCTTTGTTGTACTTTGTGTGTTCGTCGCGGCTCCGCAATATTGCTCTTGCCTGTATAGTCAAGTGAGTAAGCTCTTGAATTCGTGGCTAAACTCTTCCAAACCCTCCAAATTTGGGCTCAAATGATAAGTGGCACATCCAATAACCAATATTGATGAGAATTATTGTTCAAAAATTGGGGTTAGGCATAAATAAACAATAAAAACATGCATTTTTCCGTCCTTTTTTCGGTTTTTCCATTATGAGTCGGAAAATATTGGTTTTTCGAGAAAACTTGTCCAAAAGTGATTTGTAGATCTCTGAACGATCTACAAAATTGATTCACTTACTCTTTCCCGTAAAATGCATCTTTTTGGAGTTATTCTTGATCAAAGTTATATTCGGATTTGTTCAAATGGATTCGCTAAAATTGTTTATGAGGCGTTCAAATGATTTTCTTTAGGTAATTGAGTCAATTTGAAAACGAAAGGTCTCTTGGTATTTTTCCTATAGTAGTGCAAGTAACCCCCGAAAAGTCGCTTCCTGTGGGAGAAAGTGACCAAACTCTTACTCACAGCCTAGTTTCGGCCTCAAATCGTAGGTGGTACATCTTGTTTGATATAGCAAAAGGTTTTTTGGTTAAATATTTGGGGGAACATATAAATAATCAATAAAAACATGCATTTTTCACGCCTTTTTCGATTTTTCCATCATAAGTCAGAAAAACTCGATTTTTCGAGAAAATATCTTGCGGAACAATTTGTAGATCTTTGAACGATCTAAAAGAATGATCTGTACACTTTTCCTCGGAGAATGCATTCCTTCCGAATTATTCTTCATCAAAGATATAATCAAATTTTTTCAAATGAACTCGCTCAAACTGTTTATAACGGGTTCAAACTATTTTTCTAAGATGATTGAGTCAATTTTGAACAAAAAAGGTCTCTTGGTATTTTTCCCAAAGTTCAATCGTTTTCGAATAATGGAAATAGTGAGTTCTGCGATCTCTCACCCAGTGGTTGCTCTTATTCAGGGGTGGAAGTCACAAAATTTGCTATTTCCATTACTCGAAAATGATGAAACTTAGGAAAAAACACCAAGAGACCTTTTTGATTCAAAATTGACTGAATAACCTCAGAAGAATAGTTTGATTCCATTATAAACAATTTAAGCTAGTCAATTTGAACAAATACGATTATATCTTTGACGAAGAATAACTCGGAAGGGATGCATTCTCCGAGGAAAAGTGTGGAGATCATTTTTGTAGATCGTTCAAAGATCTACGAGTTATTCCTCCACACATTTTCTCGAAAAATTGATCTTTTCCGACTTATGACGGAAGAATCGAGAAAGTCGTGAAAAAATGCATGTTTTTATTGATTATGTATATGCTCCCCCAAATATTGAACCAAAAAACCTTTCGCTATATCAAACCAGATGTACCACCTACCATTTGAGTCCAAATTTAGATTGTTAGCAACAGTTTGGTCACTTAGTGATCGAATTCAGATGTTTAGTTGCACTACTACCAAGTTTGATCGTTTTCGAGTAATGAGGAGAAGCAGATTCCGCAACTTCCAAGTCAAAGTGCTGTCATGAAAGCACCGCATTGAGGGTTAAAGTCGCGAAATCTGCTTTTTCTCATTACTCGAAAACGATCAAACTTAGGAAAAAATACCGGGAGACCTTTTCTTTTCAAAATTGACTCAATAACCTAAGAAGAATGAATTGAACCGGTTATAAACAACTTTAGCGAATCTATTTAAACAAATTCATCTATAACCTAAATCAATAATAACTCCAAAAATACGCATTTTACGGGAAAAAGTGTTCCAAGCAATCTTATAGGCCGTTTAGAGATCTACAAATTACCTCTGGACAAGTTTTCTCGAAAAACCAATATTTTCCGACTTATAATGAAAAAACCGAGAAAAGGGCGGAAAAAGCATGTTTTTATTGTTTATTCATGCCTAACCCAATTTTTGAACAATAATTCTTATCAATATTGGTTATTGGATGTGCCCCCCATCATTTGAGCCCAAATTTGGATGGTTTGGAAGAGTTGAGCCGGTTACTCCTAATAGGAAGCGTATTTTCGGGGCTTACTCACTCGACTAGTAGCTGCATGGCTCTCCAGATTGAACTGAACAAAATATACACTGATAGTAGTGTATTTTCATGAAAAAAATGACGGAGCCGTGTGTGGAAAATTCTCAAGTGCGGTGGGGACAAAGTGCTTAGAAAATTTGTGGTTACCATTGGATTTTTACAAGAAACGAGTGAGATCCTCCCCCCCCCCCATTCACTTTTTTTTCAAAAGTAAAACTAGGCGAGTATGAGGTTTAGAAAAGAACCATTCATCTCCAGTACATCGGAACTTCAAAATTTATATGCCATGGTTCAAACTCTTGAAAGAAATGAGATCTAAAAAAACCATGTCAAGTATTTCTTGAGCCGATTTGTCACGATCAATATATCATCACTGATAGAGACTAGAGCCACTTTCTTCCAGTCAAATCATTTTCTCAATTCATCCTAATGGTGGTGGTTTGAGAATTTCTTACTAGCTAGTTATCGCTGAAATGTCCCAAAGTTAAGGTGAGAAAGAGAGATACAGTGAGTATGATATGAGATTTTTGTGAATCATCATGAGCACCAAATTGAACTCAGTTATATTTTCTCTATTTCGATACTCTCCTCTATCTCTTTTGCTCACCTAAACTTTGGTTATTTCAGCGATAATTAGCTAGTGAGAAATTCTCAAACCACCACCATTAGGATGAATTGAAAAAATGATTTGACTGGAGGGAAGTGGCTCTAGTCTCTATCAGTGATGATATATTGATCGTGATGAATCGGCTCAAAAAATACTCGACATGGTTTTTTGCTTTCTCCAAAGAGAAAGCTTTGTTTTTGACCCAGCAAATTTTTGATCAATTTTTCCATTCAATCCAAAATTTTCTTCAACAAAATTCCTCTTATCACAAAAATGCTTTAACCATCTTGTTCCTCTCGCCAAAATCTAACGATTGTAAGTAACACTTTTTCTCTTAGAACCCTTCAGAACCTTCCATGGACTCATTTCTCCGTCCCTTTGCCTGTGTATGTATGTGTGTGTGTATGTGTGTTGTCTTTTTTGCGCCACGCTTTCTCTCCTACACTCCACCCGATCAATTTTTGCTTTCCTACAAATTGTAGGGAATCACTCAAAGATGAGACCAGTGATTTGACCGCCCTCATCTCTCAATAGAAATTGATTCAGAGGTTTTTTTAGGTAAAATCGTTAAAATTGTTGACTTTCATGGTAAAATATCTTTTAACAACTTGATCTCTCGGCGATTTGGGTTACCTAGGCTACGGTTTTTTTGGCTTAATCTATCAATTGGTTAATACAGAAATTACATTTAATCTTCATAAGCCTAGATTTTTACAAAAAATGAAAATTTTCAACAAAAACTCCATTTTGAGCATATTGAAACCAATTGTATGAAAATTCCCTCTCAACCAAGTTACAGGATTTTCTAAAAAAAACCTCAGTTTAGATACCCCAAATCGCCCTAACTAGCTTCCTCAAAAAAATAACTCAAAATATACAAAAATATTTTTTTCGATATACATATTTTCCTCATATCACCCCTAAAAACGTATCTTTTCAAATTTTGATGAACTAATTGGACACTTTTTCGTCATTCTAAATTGATTGGTTGATACCGAATTTTCTCAAAATTCGTTTTAACCGACTCAAAATTGAATTTATTCTTGAAAAATCGAAAATTTTTCAAAAAACTCAACTTTTCTCATCTTTATACCAACTATACTAAAATTCTGCCTCAACCAGTTGATATATCTTGCACAAAAAACACTAGTTTGGGTCATCTAAAACCCTCTAAAGTGAAATCTTGTGAGAATAACCTCAAAAATTATGGAAGAATCCAACTAAAATTCATTTTTTGCTCATAATCTCCTCTACAACTAATCTATCTACCTTAAAATGAACTATACAGATGCTTTTCCATCATTCTACATCCATTGGCTGAAACCTAACTTCATTCAACCTCCTTTGAACCCTATCCAAATCCAATTTTCCATCCAAAAATCAAAAATTCCTCAAAAAGCTCCATTTTCACCATCTTTGAAACAGCTCTATCAAAAATCCGCCTCAACCAAACGATTTCTTTGTATGAAAACTACACTCTACATCATGTTAACCACCGTGTAAGTATTTCCGCACAAAATACTCATGATTTCAATAACTTTATAGCTGATATGTTATATTATATCTTTTTGAGAGGAATCTATATATAATATGATGAAGAGTTTTTATATTATTTTGTAGAATTGTTTTACTAATAAAATGTATATTGATTATAATAATATCATTAAATAGATTAATATTGTATTTTCGTTATATGGATAATATGAAATGCGAATTAAATGTATTGAACAATTGAACAATAGGAGAAATGAAGATATTATGGAAGGATTCTAATGATGGTTTTGGATTTTGATCAATTTTCCAAAGTCATGATCATTTTAGGTGATCATCTACGGGTATTTCGCTAAGAGAAAGCATTCTGCTAATCTCATTTAGCAGCGTATTTAGATCTCATTTCTTTCAAGAGTTTGAACCATGGCATATGAATTTTGAAACTCCGATGTACTGGAGATGAATGTTTCTTCCCTAAACCTCATACTCGCCTAGTTTCACTTTTGAAAAAAAAGTGAATGGGGGGGGGGGAGGATTTTCTTTTCTGCATAAGCGTTCGAGTTCCCTGGAAACCTCTAGCAGGGAGATAGGGTTTGGAACGCGAAGAGCACCGCAGTGGCGGCGGTGTCCAGATCTTCCCCTCGGACCTTGAGAATCCAGGAGAGGGCCACGTGGAGGTGTCGCGCTGGTTCGTACCCATATCCGCAGCAGGTCTCCAAGGTGAAGAGTCTCTAGTCGATAGACTAATGTAGGTAAGGGACGTCGGCAAATTGGATCCGTAACTTCGGAATAAGGATTGGCTCTGAGGAGCGGGGCGTACCGGGCTTGGTCGGGAAGTGGGTTTGGCTGACGTGCCGGGCCTGGGCGAGGTGAACGATCTTCTCTTCGGGGTTGGTCGGGATCCGAGCTCGGAACCGTGCCTTGGCCTCCTACGGATCTTCCTTGCTGCGAGGCTTTCGGGGTGGTTCTGCCGTCCTGGTCGTTCTCTTCAGCCGCCATTCAACGCTCAGCTCAGAACTGGCACGGACTAGCGGAATCCGACTGTCTAATTAAAACAAAAAGCATTGCGATGGCCCTCACGGGTGATGACGCAATGTGCTTTCTGCCTACTGCTCTGAATGTCAATGTGAAGAATTCAAGCAAGCGCGAGTAAACGGCGGGAGTAACTATGACTCTCTTATGTGAAGTGAATGCGATTGAGGAATTGATTATTCGGACCAGAAAACTAGCATTAAAACCTTCACAAAAGGTAGTACTGCTGTAAACCTACATACTGCCGAAGTTCACGTATGGACTCATAATGTGCCCTCCGTCGGCGGGGAGAATGATGGAAATAGATGTAGTCATACGTCGAAACGTAAAGGAAATACTCCATCTACATGAGACTACCAATATTCCATCCGTGTATACAAGTCGGCAGTATGGAGGACTTGGCATAGCCAATCAGCATGATATGGTATATCTGTCGGCCCTCAGAAATGGAGTAAAGGCAACATCTGCTGACCCAGCACTGAGAGCTTCAATGAACCAGGCCAAGACGGTGAAAAAGTTAGAGGAATACGCGCAAGCAGTAGGACTTAATCACCCAATTACAGTAGAACAAAAGTAGATGAACAGAAAGAAAAGTTGAAAGGAGGATGGGCAAAGGAATGGGAAAGATTACCGGCGCAAGGGCAGGGTGCGAGAAATTTCAGACTCCGAATTTCAAATGAGTGGATGTTCCAGCCCTTGCTATTGGAGTCTAGACTGCCGGATGCGTATAAGATGCGCACTAATACGTTTCCCACTAGAACGGTGTTGGCAAGAACAGGAGTAGCGGGGAGAGGGAATGTATTATGTAGGAAGTGTGGGTTACAAGATGAAACCTTAGAGCAAGTACTGGGGTACTATATGGGTACGAAGCCGCAAAGGATCAAGCGGCACGATGATATCAAAATGTTGTTAGCTAATGAGTTAAGTCTCAGAAATCGTGTTTTATTGGAGCAAACGTTCGTCCTAGATAATGGGGAGCGACTTCGCCCAGATCTCGTCGTGCAAACGAATGAAGATCAGGCGTACGTGGTCGATGTCACCGTGATCTATGAGAACGGAAGTGCGATGATAAATGCACCCAAAGGTGAAATAAACAAGTATGATAAAATATTGAATGAAGTTAAAAGAGTACTCAAGGTAAGTAAAGTAGAAGTCGTGCCCTTTGTAGTAGGTGTAAGAGGGGGCTAATCGCGGAGACTAATATCCGCAGCGAAAAAGTTGAAAATATCAAATGGTGATTTGCTAACTTCTGTGATGGTCGCGCTTAGAAGCTCTATTGAGCTGGCTGTAGGATTTTATCTATACACAATTCCATTCATACAAGACTTAAATTAGAATAAGTTTTATATATACATAGTAATACTTAAGATAAGGCAAGTCACCTTAGTATGAGTTTAATACCAAAGTAACTCTTTGGAGAATCCGTCCTCCTTCGGAAGTAGGACGTAGGGAATAATAAGTTTGAAAAAGTTGAATGTTAGATAAGTTAGCCCATCAACGAAGCGACAAGTCGATGGTGCGAGTCGCACAAAAATAAGCGGCGCGGAGCCAGCCAACTGATTACCGCTCAATTACTTGGCTATGGCGGACGCCTCCTCGTGGCTTTCCCTGGATAAGTCTTAGAGCACTCGCTTTAGGATGAACTAAGATCCGCTGCTCTCACAAGAGATCTCCATTGACTAATTTTTCCAGCCCATGTTACCACAAGAGTTGACAGCGAAGATGGGATGAGAAAGACGGGACATCAGTGGAATCAATTTGAAACATGTTCAAAATCCTGAAAATACCAAGTTAGGCTTGGAAAGTACGTCCATCCCAATGATGTTGAACGCAAGATATAGCCAAATGCCTCGTCATCTCATTAGTGACGCGCATGAATGGATTAACGAGATTCCCACTGTCTCTATCTACCCCCCTCCGTGGTTGGTACCCCTCCGTGGTTGGTACCTTGTCGTGGCCCCTCCGTGGTTGGTACCTTGTCGTGGTGGAGGGGCTTAGCCGCTCGCAACATAAGCGGCGACCAAAACCAATCAAAATCCGGGGAGGGAGTTTGCCGAAGCGTGGTTAGTACCCTCGGGGAATACCATTAGTAGGCATTCTCCATGGGCTCGGCAAACCCAGGACTCCCTATTAGCCACTCGGGGGAGGGCCGGAAATAGCGTGGTTAGTACCTCTTCATAGAAGAGGGAAGGCGACCTATGGAAAGCCCATTGAGCCTGGCGAGCTCAGAGTCCCCTATAGCTAATGCTGAGGTTGGCAACTCAGCACTTCGAAAGCGAACAGAAGCCCGGGAACCATGGATTAGCCGGGGGACCCGTTATCGAAAGCATCTACTCTATACAGAGTAGTATAGGACCCCCCTCCCCCTCGGCCACCCCCCCCACTCTGTAAATTTATCCCTAAACCTTCCCTGGACTTATACAGGAGACCACAAGTGCATATCTATACATATATGTGCGCAGAGCCCATATATATAGATATACATAGGCATCCTGTATAAGCCTCCCATAAGACTCCATGCATTACCGTCAAGTACACTCTGGTGCTCGCATCGGGTGGAAAAATTTTTGCAACGCTTCGGGCTGACTTCAGAACCTCTCTGGAGAAGGTCCGGAACGTATTCCCAGAGAAAACCCGAGGAAAATCGGTGAAACTAAGTTTCCCGAGATTCCTGGCTGGGGTCAATTTATTGCAAAATTTGCAATATTTTGATTCCTCGGGCTCTCTTGAGGCGGCAAGTGCAGGTAAGTGACTACTTGTACTTGCTGCTTGGGGGGTGAGCGGCCGGAGGTGAGGGGGGGGGGGCCTGGGGTAAGATGGGAAGGGTTGGGGTGGGCCCCGGGGATTCCTCCTTATTCCTCTTTTCTTGTTTTCAGGTTTTATTTTCAGGATTTTCAGGCAACCAGGACCAGGACCAGGACGACGGCGCAGCGGAGGCGAGAGGAGGACAAGCAGCGGCTCTGCCCTATTGGGCAGGCCTAGGGACCAGAGTCCTACCTTCCCTCAGCCCATAGGCGGGCTGGGGCGAGGAGGAATGGGACTCTGGGAAGGGGGGAATTATTTTCAGGTGCCAGGAGTTGTGGAATAGCCACTCTCCTGTATAGTGTGGTGGCTCTACCCTTTCGGGTAGGCCTAGGGATCGGGCCTCTGCCCTCCCTCAGCCGAAAGGCGGGCTGAGGCGGGGAATAACAGAGCCCCGGGATGGGAAAACTTTATTTTTAGGTACTCAACGACGGAGGATCAACGGCGGAGGACCAACGGCGGAGGAACAACAACAAGGAGACAACGGCGGAGCGGAGGAGGATCACCGGCGGTGCGGCGGCAGCGGACCAGGTATTGGGTAAGTTTTTAACTTTTATTAGGGATCTCTGCGGAGTCTCCCCAGGGGAAGAGATGGCGAAAGGAGTCATCTGGCCCCCCCTGGGTCGAAACCGAGTGGAGAACCCACCCGTAGGGACTAAATATGCCCCGCGTGGCATTTGATAGCTTATTAAGTATGTATGGCTGGTGGTGTCACCCTCATTGCGGGAGGCACTGCTGGTGTGTTCTCATGGTACTGGGATGTTTGTAGCAACATCGCAGAACATGCGAACATAGAACGCGGGGGAAGTAGAGTGCCACCGGGCAGGACACCGTGTAGGAAGGGGATAGGAGTATGCAGAGGCCCGTCCACGCCAATGCATGCGAAG
This sequence comes from Eretmocerus hayati, assembly GCA_029851415.1. Classification (NCBI taxonomy): domain Eukaryota; kingdom Metazoa; phylum Arthropoda; class Insecta; order Hymenoptera; family Aphelinidae; genus Eretmocerus; species Eretmocerus hayati. Next base: position 2,096,128 of record CM056742.1, read on the forward strand.
GAGGAAGGTTGGAACGGCCCGCTCACGCCACCTTTCTCTCGAAAAGATCGCGAACGTGTCCCTTCGAAGTAGGAACGTAGGAAGTTAGGTCTGAGTAGGAAGCCCCTCTAAGGAGGACAGTTAGCTGTGGAGAGGCGGGGCCTAGCTGGCCAACTCCCAACTAATCACCCTCTTTATTTTCAGGTAACCAGCTAGATGGGTTAATCACAAATGTAAGGGAGGCGACTGGGTTAAGACTGTGGGATCCTCATTCCTACCAAATCCTAATACCAACGCCACGTTTCACTTCCTAGCCCAATCCTCACCTAACCACTTCTAACCAAATCCATACCTAACACGCCAGGGCCCGAAAGGAAAGTCCATAACCCAATACCCAAGCAACGGTTCTGAACATCCCAAAACCTACAAAAAAGGGCACCCGCAACCCATCCACTAATTCCATCCTACCCACAATCAAGGGAACTTTAGGGAAACAGGGGGGTTAAGGGTGGGATGAAAGGGAAGGGAGGTCCCCCAAAAAAAGAACTGGTCAGGGATGCGGGATCCTTATTCCTTCCACATCCTGGCACTGACACGATGTCCCACTTCCAAACCTAATCTTAGCCTAACCAAACCCTGCCCAATCCTCATCCAACACGCCAGGGCCCACAGAATAAGTCCGTAACCCAACATCCAAGAAACTACCCTGATAAGCCCCAAACCCATCAAGGGCACCCGTAACCCATCCATTAACTCCATCCTTGCCCGCAGATAGGAAACGACCAAGCTGACAGGGTGGGTAGGAAAGAGACACATTACGTGAACATATACCTTGACGAGGACAAGTACAGCACAAATACCGAACTACGAAGGACACATCTGGCCGACCCGGCAGACTGATACAGCACAGAACAGGAATTACAACACTTAACGCCACGGAGATCAATGACATGGGTGGAGTTCGGGTTAGCATCCGATCTCAGCTATGAGCCCGTCTCTGTGGCGCACGTGTACCCTTAAATCGTCTAGTGATGCGGGGTCCCGTCACGTTCACGGCACAGGTTGCGCTCCAACGGATTACACCTAGGAGATCTCACAGACAGAAGCTGACCCATACGACAGGACCGCACTACGGAGACAAGGACACAGGACAAGACGCTACGGGGATCAACAACCTGGGTGGAGTTTGGGTTAGCATCCAATCTCAGTTTACTGAGCCCGTCTCTGTGGCGCACGTGTACCCTTAAATCGTCCAGAGATGCGGGGTCCCGTCACGTTCACGGCACAGGTTGCGCTCCAGCGGGTTACGCTCAGGCGATCCCGCAGACAGACAAAACAGCAAGGACAAGCATCCACAAGACAGAACACATACGATACTACGCCACTGAGGTCAATGACATGGGTGGAGTTCGGGTTAGCATCCGATCTCGGTTCACTGAGCCCGTCTCTGTGGCGCACGTGTACCCTTAAATCGTCTAGAGATGCGGGGTCCCGTCACGTTCACGTCACAGGTTGCGCTCCAACGGGTTACACCTAAGAGACCTCTCAGACAAGACAGTGAGACACAAGACAGAACCCACGAAACGCTACATCTACTCAGGGACCCCCCCTCGGACGAACACCGACAAGGAACGGATACAAGACGACTGACAACACCGACTTCAACACGAAACGGTGAATCGGGACACCGGAACGTAGTCAGGGGAAGGGTTAGGGGGAAGGGTTAGAGGGAAGGCAGAGAATTTGGTTGAGGGCACCGGCCCACTCACCGCCCAGGCAGCCACTCTTTGGACTGCAAGGGCGTTAATAAACACTCCCCTTCTCTTTTTTCTCCACAGGAAATTTTGACTCTGCTGATCACCGATTGGGTCCAGGGGGTACCTCCAAAGGGTCAAAAAGCGGCAAAAGTCCCAGTCCCGGGAAGGGGTGCCGGCGGACCTGATCGGGCTCGGCCCTGTTCCGTGCGTGGCACAGAGCGAAATCCAAATAAAAGACCCCCGCACATACACAACACATACATACAAACACATACACAACGTCCGGATCACCGCCGCCGCGACATCGTATCACCAGATAGGACATATACTAGGGGCGAGGGGTACTAGACAAGCTCAAACTGACCGTTGTCTCTTCCTCCAGAAGCAACAACATGGCTCCCCCTGAACTTGATCCGGACTCCTCGACAGTGGAGGTAGAAACCCCAGAGACTGACCTCCCTGCGAGCCCGTCCATAAGACAAGCAGGCAGCAGGAGAGGAGATAGGAGAGCCCACGTAAATGAGCTCACACAGGACGACCCGGAAGTCGCCGAGAGTCAAACTTTTTCAAACCGTGTGCTGGACACCTGCACTGATTCCCTTTCGCAAGTCTGCTTGGATGGAGGGGAGAAGCGCCCAGCCAGCCGAACTTCCAAAAGGCGAAGGCAGGACTCTACAGAGACCCCGGGCACAACCCCAAAAGCCAAGAGAGCCTATGTTAAGCGTAGAGTTACAATCAAAATCCTTCTTGTCAGGGAGTCGACTCTCCCAACAAAACCCGGATCTTCACCGGGGGAACACCTAGAAGCAGGGAGTGTGGACCAGGATCATTTGGCCTTCAGCCCCCGCACCAGTGAGTTAAAGGGGACGGCACGGGAGCAGAACCGGAAGAGGCATGCCTCCAAGGTGGAACAGAGTGCCGCCCCCAAACGCCCAAGGGTGCCTGCAACCAAGGTAGACCGGAACTACAATATCCCGCTATCTCCAGGCTCGGTTTCGGAGGAGGATGAAGCACCTCTCCCTAGGATGGGCCTCCCCCAACAAATTCCATACTCCCGTTTTACAGACACAGCCAAATGGGTTTTCGACGTAGGCGTAGGCCCCTCAGGCCAAAGTAGTAAAAGAAATAGCCCTCCCCCGGAGAAGGGACAAGGACATCAAACTCAAACTCAGCCAGCCGCGGTCCCCCCAAAACCGGACAAGGCAAGGGAAGAACAACCCCCTCCCGAGTCAGCCCCTCAGGCACAGCCGGCCTCATCGGAACAGCAATCTGAAGTAAGCGCAAGCATGCCCAAATTCAATAGACCTCTGCGCAGCGTCAGAGGAATAGAGAAGACACAAGCAAAAGACACCTTTTTAAGGTTAACAAGCTCAAAAAGGGCAAATCAAAAAGATCACACAAAGGGCCAGTCAAGGCGACCCAAGAAGACCCCCAAAGCCAAAGGAACGAACAAATAAAAGGAAGAAACAACGCTCAGACAAAAAGTAAGAGAGAGGGTCCAAAGATTAGAATCGCGGGAGACCCGGAGGTCATTAAAATCTTACAACTGAACTTCGCAAGGAAAGTAGTAGTATCGGAAGAGCTTAAAGTCTTGATCGGGAAACACGATATAGATGTCATGCTCCTCCAGGAGCCCAGATACAGAAAGAAATCATATGTGGACCCTCCCACTTACTACTGCCAGGGACTGGGGGAAAGCAATATCGTGTCATCAGTACACGATACACAGCCATGGGCAGCGGTAGTTGAAACCAACCCGCGAGTTGGTAGCATGGACATCGCGAGTCTATGCAACGCGAACTGCGTAGTAGTTGAGATCAATTTCACTCACCAGAGATTCTATGCAGTCTCCATGTACTTTCAGTCGAAAGACGTCAAAAAGACCCGAGGTATGAACCGAGAGAGGGCGGACGTGATGAGGGTGAAGCAACTTACACACCTGGATCATGTCCTTCATAAACTCAAAGGAGAAAAGGTAGTCATTGGAATTGATGCCAACTGCGAATATCCGGCGTGGAGCCCGTAAAACAATAGGGACTTAGTGGGGGAAAAGCTCGAGGAAATAATTGCGCTCCACCGATTAAAAGTACACAACACCAACAACAGAAACACGAATCTCCCCACATTTGTCTCGAACTCGGGTAGGCGCTCATGGGTAGACGTCACACTCTCAACTCCGGAGATGAGTGGTGATATTAGGAATTGGAGGATCTACAAAAACTGGTCATCGAGCGACCATAGGTCAATTTATTTCGAGGTCACTAGGACCAGAGGTACCTCGGAGCAGGAGAGATCGCGCCGTTTCAACACCAAAAGAGCGGACTGGGGGAAATTTGAGGAGAGCCTCGCGAAGGCACGCGAAACCGAATTAGATAACCTCTCTCTAGAAACCGCGGAACAAGTAGAAATAGCTGCCGAAAAGCTAGAAAAATGCCTCCAGAAAGCCTGCGAGGATTCAATGCCGATTAGGAAAGCGAGGAAACAACAGAGCGCGTTCTGGGACGATGAGCTAGAGGTGGCGAGAAGGGAATATCTAAATGCGAGGCGCGAAGCTCAGAAGCAAAAGGGTAATAGAACCGCGGAGGTAGGAACGAAACTTAAGGAGGCGAAACGCTTATACGAGGGCGAACGCAAGGCGAAAAGTAACGCGTCATTCCAGAACTTCGTGTCGACAGTAGGAAATGAGGAACCGTGGGGATACGTTTATAAGTACGCGACCGATAAATTACAAAATAGGCGTACGATAGCGGCAGTCAAGGGCCCAAACGGTCCCTCTTATAGTATAGCCGACTCTGCTATAATTCTTTTGGACGCGCACATCCCGGATGAGGGAAGGGAGGAAGACTCACCGGAGCTCAGGAAAATTAAGGAAAGCAGTCGGTCCCCTCCGGACACTGCAGAGAGTCCCCCAATCTCTAAGGCGCAAATTAGGATTCACGTAAAATCTTTCAAAAACGGAAAAGCCCCGGGGCCAGACAGAGTGGAGGTCGAGGTCCTTAAGAAATCACTCCCTCTTATCAACAACTTCTTAGTTAAACTCTTCAACGCCTGCAAGAAAGTAGGCAACTTCCCGAAGGTATGGAAATCGGCCTCACTGATTATCATCCCTAAGGGCGATGATAAAGACCCCAGCGACCCTAAGTCATACAGGCCCATCTGCTTACTCTCGGTGATAGGAAAACTCTTTGAGAAGTGTTTAGTGCTTGCTCTGGCGGAGACCATCTACTCTGATGGGAAACTCTCTAAAAGACAGCACGGCTTCATGCCGGGACGCTCAACCGAGGACGCCCTCGTAGAGCTTGTCACCACGGTTAAGGGACTAAAATGTGGTCATCAGGCGCGCGCTCACTGTAAATGCAAAAAGGTTTGGTGCCTAGGGCTACTCTTTGATGTCAAGGGGGCGTTCGATAATGTTCTCCATCAGGTCATCCTACATGGCCTGAAGGAGAAGGGATGCCCAGCGGATATCTATAGAGTATTCCAAAGCTATTTCGCGGATCGTAAAGTCACACTTGAATGGGAAGGGGGGCGAGCTTCGAAAGTCCCAACGCGAGGGTGCCCGCAGGGATCGGTTTTCGTCCCCACGGGGTGGAACGTATCCTTCGACGAACTTTTGCGAATTCTGGAGGAACTGAAGAGGGAACTAGGGGACTCTTTCAGCTTCATAGCTTACGCGGATGATCTGATCGCTCTAGTCAACGAAAAGTCCCTCTCGGAACTGAAGGAAATCGCACAGAGGGTCGTCAATGTAATAGAGAGCTGGAGTATTAAAAACAAGCTCGAGCTCTCTAAAACAAAGTCTGAGCTCATAACGCTCGCCGGAGGAACGACAAATTCTAAACTCCCAGAAATCACTTTAGGTGGGGTTCCCCTTAAATACAGAAACGCGGTTAAGTACCTAGGAGTAGTAATAGGTAGGGACGCCAAAATCCACGGGCACGCGTCATACTTGGCAGCAAAACTAGGGCCGCGATTTAAGAAAATCAAAGACTACACGCAAAGGAACTGGGGCCTCACCCCAGTTACCAATTTTAAGATCTTTAAAGCCGTGTTCACATCCACAAGTACGTACGCAGCGGCTGCGTGGGCCCCGGATTTAAATGCTTCCGATGAGCAACGCTTAGAGTCATTGCAGCGTGAGGTCTTAATAGCAGTTACCGGAGCCTACGTGACGACACCCACGGACGCCCTTCAGGTACTCGTGGGGGCTCCCCCGGTAGATCTGCAGACTGCCTTCGCAGCGGCAAGGTATGCTCTGAGCCACAAAAGGGACGTGGAACTTAACAACACCCTATTCGTATGGGACAAGGCAGGCGCGATTGACGATGTAGAGAAATGAATCATCCGGGAATGGCAAAACCGCTGGGACACCTCAAACACGGGTAGGCTTCTATACAAATTCATCCCTGATATAGCAGCTAGGCTCAAGGCAAACTGGTTCTGTCCCTCCGTAAGAACCACTCGCATTCTCACTGGCCATGGCCCATTTGCGGCCAAACTCCTATCATTTAAGATAGGGGACACGGACAAGTGCGCGTGTGGGGAACAGGACACGGCAGAACACCTCCTCTTCGCCTGCCCGCTCACCGAAGCGGCCAGACAAACGGCAGCAAGAGAACATAATCTCTCCGCTTGACCAAAAGCCCATACAGCTTTCATCAAGAGCAAGGAACTGTTCCGTGCTCTCTTCACTTTCGCAAAAACAGCAATGAAAGGGAAAGAGAAAAGGGACCAAATCAACCAGATAGAGCTGGAGGAGCTGTTTGGAGATGTAGAGTCTGATATGTAAAGTCATTGGATCTTCAATCCACAAAGTACTGTCCGCAGGAGACAGATAAAGTCATGCATAAAGCCAAGGAGCAGCTCGTAGAGTCAAGATAGGACTAAAATCTTAGCCGCTTAGGTGACCCTCCCTCGTCAAATTATTCAGGATAGGGGGCCAGAGGGAGGGAGAACAGAAACGGCACAAAAGACTCATCAATCTGTTCAACTCCGTAGAGTCGTAGAGTCAACAGCTCAGGGGACGAGGGGCAGTAGACGTTAGAAATCCAACAGGGTCTTCAGCGTGTACCGCCAAGTGGTTCCCCGCGGAACCCCTCGAGGAGCTGGATCCTCGGGGGGTGACTGAATCACGCTTAACGATATCCACCGGTCCATACTGGGACTTACGCCTCCCCTCGGCATAACTATGCCGAAGGGCGACGCATCTCCTAGACATGAACCCTGGAGGATTAATTTTTCCAAGTAAATCCAGTTCCCCTGATGGAGGCTCCGCTGGTTGGTAGATAGAGGTGTCAGGGCGTGCAGTTCCACTTCGACTGTCCTTTAGGGGGCAGTCCGCCGGCTGCCGTTCGCTCGGATTATCCTACGACAGTACTTCGGTGCTGTCCGCCGCGTACCGAGAAAGAGGGGGTGCCCAATTGGGCTCTATGCACCTCAGGTGTGGGCAGGGCAGGGGCCTCAGTGCTCCCCTGTGGCCACCCACATCAGACACCGTAGGTTTTGTAATGTCTCTATCTACCCCGGGCAAGCCGTAAAAAGCCGGGTCCATGCGGTCGTCTATACCGAACCGCGACGCAACAACCGTGCCGCGCATTATATGCGCCACCACGGTTTGCCCCAAATGGCGTGGGACTCCGAAGATGGAGTGTGCGCACGGCTAGGCGAAAAGTACAACTCAAAGCATGGCTTCCTCAAATGAGAATTCGCCAAAATCTACAGAATCGGACCCACTGTTGAACTCAACAATAGTGGACGTATCGGAGACCATGGAGGTCGTCGACGTGGTGGCTCAGGAGGAGGACAACCAGCAAGCAGCAGGATCAACAGCAGTACAGACAAAACAGCAGCAGCAACAACCACCGCAACAACAGCAACAATGGGGCTTAAGGCCGGGAATCTTTGCACGCGACCGCTCAGATAGCAACGCAAGTCTATCTAGTCTATCGAGCACAAGGGCACAAGCGAGCAGCAACAGCAACGAACGCCCTAGGAGGGCCAAAAGGAAGAAGACAGAGGACAATGCAGACGACGGGATTGGCCCCGTTAGAGCAGCCATCGAGGAGTACTACAACTGCAAAGAAGTAGTTAGGAAATACATCCGAGACGCCCAAGAATAGATGAAAAATTTCAATCAGACAACTGTTGGCAAGATCATAGATATGTTCGCAGAACTGAATAAGTCGTTCACTTTCCTCGCAGTTGAGGCAAGCAAGGCAAGGACAGCCGAGGTCTTTCTGGAACAGCAGTGCTTTAAGCTAGAAAAGGAAACACAACATCAGCAAAAGCGACGACAAAAGCAGCAACTATCTACGCCCCAGACACCACTTTTTGGCACGGAGTATGCAGCGACACTCAAGGCTCCGCCACCACCACGACCAAGGAGACAGAGGAGCAAGGTCCCAGAAAAGCGGTTTACCGCCTTTGTGAAGCCAGCCGACTCTACCGAGGCAGGCACGTCTGCCCCGGCAGGAACCAAGAAAGCCTTCATGGCAGCGTTCGAACCCAGATCATCGAAACTGAGGGTCAAATCAGTTAGGACGACACGTAATGGATTGGCAGTGGACGTGGCTTCCCAAGCCGATCTGGATAAGATCACCTCATCGAGCAATCTGACAGACAAAGGCCTGACAGTCTCTATTGCACAACTCAGAAAGCCCAAGGTGATTGTGTACGACGTCGACAAGGACATGTCGAACGCAGACTTTGCCGATATGCTCTATGAGCAGAGCGAGGAACTCTTTGCAGGGATGCAAAAGAATGACATGGCGAACGGCTTTACGGATCGCTTCAAAGGTCGACCAGGACAAGGCAGAGAAACCACCAACTGGGTAATCGAGGTGACCCCGGCCATCAGGAATATTCTTATTACTGCGGGCAGGATCTACCTCGGTTACTCAAGTTGTCGAGTAAACGACCACATAAGAGTACCCACGTGTTACAAATGCCAAATATATCGACATGTGAGCGAACACTGCAAAGCCGAAAAAGACACTTGCACGATTTGTGCCAAGGGAGGACATGATAGGAAGAGTTGTCCGAACTCGAAAGACAAGCGTAAGTGCGCGGCTTACGTACGCGCCAAAAAGGCAATAGTGCAACACAAGAAGGGAGAGCAGTGTCCAATTTACCTTGGACTTGTGAGGGCAGAAAGGTCGAAGATCGACTATGGACCATAAATGGCATCACTCGCCATCGTCCACGCGAATCAAGCAAGAAAAAAGTTAGCCATCGGAGAGCTTGTGGACCTTGCCAAGGAAATACGCGCTCCAATTCTTCTAATTCAAGAACCAGCGAAGAACAAAGCTCGGCTGCCATACGGCCTGGGCAAATACACGAACCAGATCTTTTATGTATCAACCCCAGAAGTCCCGCAATGGGCATGCGTCGCCATACTGGACAAGAAGTACACCGGCACAATGTTACGGAACGTGAATACAACGCACTGCGTCTGTGTCCACATCGAAGGACCACGATTATCGTTCTATGTGATATCTCTCTACTGTCAACATAAGTTCCCAGTAGAGAGATATATGGAACAATTGGAGACGGCCTTGGACTTCATAGGGGATCATCCTGTGCTTATCGGCATGGAACTCCCGTGATTGATCTAACCGTGGGAAATAATTTTACAGAGTGATATAAAAGTGATCCATGATGTTCATCAGCGGTCATTGCTTCTGGTGCCGGTTTTCAATACATGGTGTTCTGTTCTGATGACGGAAAAAGTCGGATGCCACCTGGCGGTGGAGTGTGAGTCCACGCGGATTCCTTGGCCATTCCATCCGTGGCCGTGTTATGAGAGAAGGGAAGGGAAAAGAGAGGACGTGCGCAAGGCGTTTGATCTCCGTGCAATACCTGTTCATGTACATTAAGAAGATGTGATGTGACCAAAGGCGGGAAAACTCGTATCGCCTGTTCGTTCGTCGTGCATGTGCAGGATTAGTAAATATTGAGCTTGCCGGTCTTGCTGTTAGTACCGGGATAATAGTGGAGATCGCGATGTGTAGACTGGGCAATATGAGATCCTCTCACGACGAGGGCCCAGTTCTAATCTGTGTGTTGAGCTTTCGTGAGGTTTACTATATGAATTAGTAAGAAGCTATTCTAAATTGCGCTCATTGTCGTTATATGCATTTTATCTTTTCTCAAAACCAATAGTGTCTGAATGTGCACATCGGTCCCACGTATTTGCACGAAAATGCAGAGACGGAAGTGCAATAGTCGAGAAAAGTTGCGGACCCACACACTCATGCATTCATAACAGTTTCGCTGTGGGAGCAGCAGCATTGAAGACAGCGAAAATATCGCAGTATCATTAGCGATAAGTAATGCGATTATCAGTTTTTTTGAGTAAACAGATCCTCCAAGCTTTCTATTTCACGATGCCGTTCAAGCGCAGGAACTCCAGTGCCGTCTTGTTATCCATCCATCTATCCATCCATCGATGCGTCAAATTTAGTAGCGTCATGATAATTTTTATGGACCATTGAGAAGCTGAGACCACTGCGAACGATATGTTCTCTAGGTTTATACTATGCAGCCGATACGATGAGCCACGGTGAAAGAAGATTCCCGTGTCATCCATGGTCAACCCCTCGACCACCTATACCTTCAATGTTGACTTATCAGTTCATTATCATGAATTAACATTGAAGAAATTCATCGTACCTCTAGCTCTAAATGCGCTCGTAACAGTTAAAAAGGGTCCTCAACGTTTCTCGACATACTTTGAATCCGCCTGTCGAACAAATGTGTCTAGTTTTGAAGAGTGACGATTTTGCTCTATTGGTCACAAGGTTGTATTTTGGAATGGAAGCCCTAATAACTCGATTTGCTTCGTTGACGATCTCACAAACTACAATGCGTTTGTATTCATTGATCTCCACAGTTTGCAGGATCAAGTTTCATTCAACCTTGAATGATGTACACTGTGTAAATAGCAAGATCCTCATTAGTATCCGGCGAATATGGGGGAGTGCAGGGTGAGATCGGATGAATTTTCCAATTCTTTTCTATCCCAGAAATCAGCTTGAAGATGTAATCATTTATCTTCAAAAACCATGCTCTTCGTCTCTTCGACCCCAAATTATACCAGAATAGTACATTTCGATAAACTGTGAGTAAAAGTCGACAAACTGTGCGCAAAGCACACTCTGAAGCACAGTGTATCGAAGAAGAACTTCTGCAACGTCAGATCTTGATTTTCATATGAAATTTTCAGTCCTGGGAGATGGGAAAGTTGACCGATTTTGACTCGCTCTCTCTCATTTTCCTTCGACTCCTTGATTCTATCAACAATGAATATCGACTTCAAGTCCGAAGGCTATTAAAATCTCTAATGAGTTGTTTTCCAGAATAAAAAAATGAGAGGCAAGCATAAGTGCACTCGCTGAAAAGTCAGACCTCATGGAGTGACATCCACTCTATCCTTTTCAATAAAAGTGATGCTATCAAATCCATAAAACAACTCAAATCACCAACGAGAAGCCATGGCTATTCCTACAAGTTCGGGTTTTCTCTCAATAATCTAATCATCCTACTTCTATTACGATTCTGGAAATTTCAAAGGAATCGTGACAATGATACGACGCCGTAAATTATAAGGCATGATAACAGTCCTGTTTCTTCGAAACGTGCGGAATATTGTACAAGATGTACCTTGGGTACTCTTTATCCGGGCTCTCAGAGATACTTAGGTTTTATATAATTCACGGTGTCGTATTATTATGATAACTCCCTAAAATTTGCAGAATTATTAAACGAGTACGATGGTTAGACAATTGAAAGACGGACCAAACTGGTGAAAACATACCTGGCTTCTCCTTGATCATTTGAGTTGTTTTATGGATTCGATAGCATCTTCACTATTGGTAACGGTAGAGTAGATGTCACTCCATGAGGTTTGACTTATAAAAGAGAGCACTCATACTTGCGTCTCGGTTTTCAATCTCTGGAAAACAACACATTTGAAATTCCAAAAAACTCTGAGATTTGTAGTCGATATCCATTCCTTATAGATTCGAGGAGTTGAAGAAGAATGCGGGAGTGCGTGGCAAGATTTTCAATAAATTGCATTGTTGCAATTGTACTATTGCGGCATTTGAGTCCTATTCTCTGCCAAAATTATATCTGTAGTAGTATCACTGTTATAAGGTGAGGCGATAATGATACTACAGTATGAGGTAGTACGTAGTTATACGGTAACTATGGCAGTAGTGCAGTAACAGCTATAAAATTTTATTGGAATAGTTCAAAACTACTCGAGCAATAAATATGATTTGAATCTTTGACCACCAACTCTCCAAGTACACGATACATTTCGGTCCGGAGATTCGATTCGTCCGGCACAGGTAGACCACTATTGATGGGGTTCAACAAACTCCACAGTCACACCGACATAGCTAGGAAGAGAATTGGCACTTGGAAATATGTGTCAAGGAGCTCGAACAATGAGAGACAACGCATTACAACATTCTAAAAATGCAGTCTATAGCAAGAATCGTCGATGCAAAAATTAGCGTCGATGCAAAAATTAGCAGCAAGTGCTGTAACAATTTGACGCAGAGAGCAGTATTGGTGAAGGTTATTTTCTCATGGGGCCCATTGAAACGAAACCACTGGGGCATTCTCTCTTCCAGAGATTTTGCATCTCATGCATGAGAAGTAGTATCTGGGGCCCACCACCTGGCGACAATGTCCAAAAGCTACTTGACAGACCCTGTATTAATTTAGCCTGGTATTACCACACCAAGTCAGTAGTGTCTCCGAACTGATGGGAGTATTTTCTTCATACAATGTTTGTCCCAACTGCTGGTCTAATGTCTGCTGCGTAGAGTTCACTAGCATTTTCGGGGGCCAGCGGATAAAACTTCATGATTTCTGTGTCTTTTGACCCTGTGAATCGGATTTTCCAATGCAAAGTCAGAATTATCGTCAACTAATTATTAAGAACAATTTAAAATTTGCTTTCTGGAGAACGGAAAAATTTCTTCAAATTCCTCAAGTCATTTCGGGTCGAGAAGGTTTCCAAAGGGTTTCCATGAGAACGCATAGTTTTCCCTAAGTAAATTCCCGAAATTAGGAAAAACCCGAATTAACAATCATCGAGCTATTGTTGCTCGGTTGAAAATTGATAGTTCTTGACGCGTGGTGACTCGAATTATTCCTTAGAGCGTGTTCAACCAGCACAGAACGTGGAATCTGCCGGGAAACGGCGTGGCTCTCGTTTTATCCCCTCTGTGAAATGAGCAGAAAAGACCTGGTGTTTTGTTGCTTTTTTTCAATTATTCGCTTCATCCAATTCACAGAGGCCAGATTCACTATGCATCTTGATTGTTGTTATACTTTATTTGTGACGGCCCCCAGCAATAATTTACATTTTGAAATTTTCCTTAAGGATCTCTTACAGAATATGTCTCTGGAACTAATACCTTGTTATCCTCTCGCGCTCATGCTGTGCTCACTGTAACTCAAATGACTGAAAAATGTAATCGAATTTCCCAAGTAAAGCAATATGTCTAAAGCCTCAGAAATTTTTGAAAGGCACCATAGAGGCTAGAATCGATTTGAAATAGTCTGAGTTTGAAAACCAAAATGGGAACGATATACAATTTTTGGCCGAGTCAAAATTCATCGCAGTTCGTAATATGCAAAATAGCAATTCAATTACAATTAGGCCAAAAGTTTATCTCTGATATCTTTCCAAAATGTAACTCGTTGACCAAAAATATCTCTTGGATATGTAGCTTGCGTTTGAAACGTATACCATCTCCATGGAATAATAAATTCATTTTATATCTACGAACAATGCTTATTAAATAATAAGTATTACGAATGACTGGCAATTGATGAGCGATGCGGAACATAAGTCTCAAATACACCATGAAAGTTTCCGCGATTATTATATTTTGATGTCAGCGGAAAAGAGTAGAAAATACTATCTATATCCAACACTACTCTTTGAATATATCTGCACTCGCCAAATCGAAAATGTTCAGATTTTGTTATGTCATTTGGTGATGCATTCATAGATTTCCTCAAATACAAGACCGAAAACAAATATTTTGCTCAACAGAATCTACAGACCCTTTTGCAAGACCAGTGTCATACAATTGAACAAAGCTCAATCCTGGGACTTGGTTCAACGTAGAACACTTGGTTGATAGTCCTAGAATACTCAACTGTTCTCCTAAAACAATAAGGCAGGCTTTACATCCTCGGGGAATTTATAATTCGTAATACGGTGGATCCCATATTTTGCATCCAAGCAGCTCCTATTTGAACCAAAGACCCCGTGGCTGAGTGAGGGAGATCAAGATTCTGGTAATAGTGTGTCTGACCTAGAAATGAAACACTCATCTCTGGAAATGTCACACCATGCTCATGGCCCGGACAAAATCTGCAATTGCAGCAATGGTTAACTAAACTAACCCGCATAGAGTGTCTGTACGCTAAATTTGCATCAATAGGCCAGTCAATCGATCTACCCATACAAAGTATACCGTCAGATATAAATGTGAGTGAGCTAAGTAATAGGAGGCCCACCATGCAGCAGTCAGGCCTCTCTTGCGGGGGCCCTATACAGTTTGTCTATATAATACACATGGGGCCAGGCGGGTCGCGTATAAAGCGCCCCTCTCAGGCCCGCGGAGCCGCACTTGGTGTATTAGCTCGTTTGCAATAGCCTGCGATTGTAGCCGACACCGCCTCGCGATTGTGTTTTGTACATTACGTTCGTGCCGCACCCGCCCAGCTCAGCTCAGCTCCAATTATGGGCGCCACACAGCTCGTAAGTACAAATTATTGTTACACCTGTGTGCACTTGCTATCTTTGCCAAGCATCACCTCTGAACCGTGTCTTTTTGGAAAACTTGATGACGTGCTTTGACTTATTTAACACAGATCCTACAGTTTTTTGAATCAAAGGTCCCTTATTCGAAGGATGCTTGATTTTTTGAGGGATACCTTATATTTTCATTATCTGAAGAGATGACCGATTCAATGCTGATTCCTTGTACTGATGATTCTGACAGCAACTGAAGAATCACATCGTCTCATTGTAATTCTCAACGAATCGGTACAAATAATCGATCGGGTTAAAAACTTGTTTCATATTTGAGAGCTCTCCAGCGAGGGCAGGGGATGTCTTGTATTTGGGGGAGGGCTATATTCGAGGCTGTACTGGCTCTTCAATAGGCCTGTTTAGTTTTCGAATGTGCCTCATAATAAGCAAAACACGGTAATTAGTGAGGCTATAGAGCAGAAATGTCCAATCCGCGCATACTTATATCAATGAAATGCTGATCCACTTTGAGATATTTTGAAGTTTGTACAATTCTATGGGACATTATTTGACTACCGGGTGTGCCGTATTTCACTTCGAAGTGATATTTTTCCAGTTTTGGGTTCAAATTCTGAAGACTTCGAAAACTCAGCCGGACGCGTTCATCCCGAGCGAGGTACCAAGCTCAAAAACATACAGATCTCGTCAAAGATCCCATCTCATATAAATTACGTGTGCCTCATTTGCCCTCACTTTTTTTTCGCTTAGAACTTTGAACTACCCCAATATTTTTCAACGTTTCTCAACTCGTTGTGAACCTTGATTCAAGACCTTGAAAATGAGTTGAAGTGTATTCAATTTTGACGAACTGAGGACGGTCTATCTGACTTCTTGCGAAAAAAGATATCTTGTGAGTTTTCGAAAGGGTGTGCCTATACTGCCTCCATCGTGTTCAAGAGCCTATTTCTATGAGATTGTATGAGTTTCCCGTGAAATCTAGATATAATTGTCTACTCCAGCACGTTTACATGAGTTTTGCCATAGCTTATTTCGCAGCTTTCTTCGCAGCCTTCTGCACCGTTCGAGTCAATGAATGGATTCTCATGGCGTGAATAGCAAACGTAGGAGACGAAGAAAATAAGGGCGAATCAGGCACACGGCACTTATTTTAGTATTGTAGACGTAAAATCGGTTCGGCATCGAACTTTGCAATTCTGCGAAAAACTTTTCAAAGTTGGGACAGAGACAAAGAAATGATCGAAAGTACGTTGAAATTGATTGCATCAATTTTGTTTGGCATAACTTTTAGTGACCGATAAAAAAGTCTAAATTAGCAAAAACAGTATGTTTGTTCTGAGAAAAGCGGAGACTGTATTAGATCAATTGAAACAATCAATTTTATCATATTCAAATGTAACAAACATGAAAAAAATTTGCGACAAGTCTTACCAGTGCGTCCATCGGAGATCTTGAGGAGGAGAAAATTGGGCAATGAGAGCAAATTAGGCACTCTTACCTTGGGGAAGTAAACGTATCTACGAACTAGGGAATTCCCGTGGATTCTAGCGATGGAGAAATTGTTTTTTGGACGTAGCAAAATTACTAGTTGAATCCTACAATAACAAATCGTTCTTCACAGTGAGATATTTGACAATAATCTTCACTTCATTCCTTGCCAATTAACAAATTAAAGAATCGCGCTGCTGGTAGATTTGTGTGGAGGAATATAAAATCTGTCATGTTGAATTTCTGTGAATTTTCCCTAAACACAAAACAACGCAGCTAGCACTTGATCATTTAGGAATCAATCATGGATGAAAATGATAATAGTAGCTGACATCGAGTGCAATTTACATGTAGGGCAGCGGGAATCCAAAACATTTTCGTATTCTCCACTGAGTCAAGCCTATATTGTGCGATGCTGTGTGTGTCAAACTTGGAACTTGAATCATAGGCAACATAGAAAGTCAGTCAACCTGTTTTGCCGATGATCATTCATGGTTCTGAAATTTCACAAATCTGACCATTGGTTTCTTTCCTCGTGAAGTATTCCGAAATGCAAGGAATTCTACATCCATCGATACTGAAAGGTGACTCAGAAATTTTCTGAAAACGGTGAAAAGGAACATTATCCTTCTCATTCCATCAGATAACGGAGGAAAAGAAAATGTTCCTATCCGAGTTTGGTCAATGTTGTTGTATGGAAATTTTCAATTGCAATCCCATTGAAAGAGCTTACGCATTACGTCGACGAGTGCGTCTAATGTATTATAAATATAAATGTAACAGGAGAAAGCAACGGAAGTGCGAATTGAATGTAGTCGGGGCTGAAAGTGAGTAATGGTCTGTATCGAATGGTCACACAGGCACAATGATGTAATATGCAAATTCATTACACACGCGTCTATTTTATCCAACATAGGTTCTCCCTTATGTCCAAATACGGCAAAGTTGTGGAGAACATTGAAGGCATAAATCGATCGATGAGATAACTCGATGCGAACGATTAATTACTTCCTGATCGTGTGTGCTCTTCTATAGCTAAATGGCAAACTTTTCTCACAGGCAAATGCTTCCAAGACAACCACCGATCTTGAATTAAAATTTATCCTAAAAAATTATCCGAGCCAAAGCAAATGTTGGAAAAGCCTTCGATCTACAGAGATCCATACAATGTCCAATTGCCGGTGAACTTTTGTAATACACTGCAAGTTGGTGAACTGCCCCTGTACACGTGGGCGTCGCGTGCAGCTCGCAATCTTATTCGTATACGGTGTTTTCCGCATATTATAAGCTATTGCGTTCGATTCCACCTTGCAACACACAGGCCTGTTCATTTGCATGTGCGCTCGAAACAAAGTCGCGGTGGTCGATCGAAACCGGTTCGGCGTGTTCAAAATCCTTGCTGCGCCACAGAACATTCGATCGAACCGATTTGTTGACAAACAAAGAAAGATTTATACTACGTAGAATTTGCGTATTTTCAGATGCTGGTGGCAAGCTGCTGCTATCTGTTATCATTGGCAATTTTGGTGGGCGCGCAACTCGACTACCTGAGTGCGTCGCAGAACGCGGCTATCCTGAAGGACTCGCGCTACTTGGCGGGTCGATCATTTGGTGCAGCTTACACTCAGGACGATGGAGTTGAGTTCAAGGAGGAGAGCGACGAGTACGGGAACAGGCGAGGCTCGTATTCGTACGTTGACCCGACCGGACAAAGGAGGACCGTCACATACACCGCTGGTGTCAACGGATTCCAGGTACATACGAATCTACACCTAGAAAAATCGGAAAGGAACCGGAAATCAACGGAATAAGATGAATTGCACATTGAAAAGGTCAATGTGCTAAGATCTTGGGAGTTTTTCGGTTTCATTTCCAGATTTGCCAGTACCGACATAATCATGAGGTATCTGACAATTCTGTTTCGTGAACCAAAGTCTTCATTACAACATCATAATTCATGAGTCTTAGAACATTTCAATTAAATTGTTTGTTCCACACTATTGCAAACGTATTTAAAAGTGAAATTTCGTGAATCAGAGCTGATTGAATTGAACACATTTACTCTCTTTTTTTACATCGGGCTGGTCTCATCATTATCTCACCTACTGAAATTTTCTATTCACAATAATTATCATTGAAGCATAGCTCGGTTAATGACACCATACTTTAAATACTCATATTGCCACGAATAGTTTGAATGACAGACATTGTAATACAATTTCCCAGAATTATGCTAAAATTTGCCATAGCATCGATTTTATAAGGGCTTCACCCATGTTATGCTCAGAATTTTCAAATTACAAAGTGTTATTTCATGTTCTCGTGAGAATCTGACTAAGCGAAGATGTGGCTATTATTCAAGGAAGAATGAGAAACGATATCGGCGTATTGGCAAGGTGCAATGGAAAAGAAAGGTATGTTTCGAGCCTTCTTGAATACGTGAACTTGTGCCCTAATTCCATTGTCACGACTGGCATGACCTGCAAACCAGACTGTTTGCGCTCTTCTTCAGATCATACCACCAGCATATCCACTACATGAGGGCTTTTCTCTCGCATTATGAGAATATGTTTGACGCGATTATCGCAAATGTTCACTTCCAACAAATTTTCTCCATAGACGTCCTCTCGATCTTCGGGCTTGCGCAAACTTTAAGCGCATCCTCATCTCAAAGTACGTGTCGGTGAATTGACGCTCTACCAAGAAATTAATAGCCCAGAGTGCAGCAATCGCCTTTTTTGGAATCGATTACGCTAACTCGACTAGTTTATTGTTCGCCAGGACGGTTACAATCATTGAGATTCTCAATTGGTCCCTCATTCGTCATTGTGCTAAGGGCATAAGAATCACGAGAGTCAACGGAATTTTCGAAATTTTACCATCGAATGCTACCCAAGAAACGCTTACATCATGGACTAATGTGGTGCAAATTCCTATTTGATCTATAATTGCGCCATTTGAGATGATATTTTAAGGAGTTCCACTTATTAATTGATCATTTTCATAAATCAGTCGAGTCGTCTATATTAGTCGGTAAGCTCATTCACAAGATGATGATGGTGCAACTGAGAGATACATTTTATCATACAACATCGAGCTGCAAGCGTATCAAAATAGAGTCTTGTGAAATATGATCTTGCTATCGTAGCGTTAAGATTAATTATTATGCGCTTGGAAAGTGGTTCGCACGCCCCATATCAATTCATTTCCAATATCGTATTCGGTTGCATATTAGGCCAGTATTGAGATGAAACAGGTTTAGATACCAGTCTGCAATGTTGTCCTGATGAAAATTTCAATATGCACGATTAGTATTCGAAGTACGAATTACTCAAGAGACATCATTTTTAGAGAAAAAATGCAATGCTCGATTTCAAGTCGAATTCCGTAGTCGTGTATAGCCATAATCCGGTGTAAACAGGGAATAAAATTCTAGACCTCTGGCTAAATTTCATCCCGTAAATTTAGCAGATGACTTAGAGATGAAAAAATTCGTAGGAGGCGTTATTGAGAAGTATGCTATAGCTAATGACGATAATCCTAATAGAGCAGCTTTGCACGTGAAAGAATTTCTGATCAAACCACTCGAAGAACATCGTATTGTATCGAAAGTACTGATCAAGAGTTTCTGTGAAGAGCACACGGGTCGAATTCTGATCCTGCTATGGCGATAAGTTAATGAGAGAAAATTTATGGTCGATAGTGCCAAGCACGCTACGCTCTAAGATGAGTCGAATCCAGAACTTGATTTGTAAAAATTCATGATACATCTCACAGATTCCAAAATTGAATTCTCATCGAATCCGTTTTGTTATTGTGCTGTCAAATTCCACTTGGTACGGTATCACTTCGAATGTGGAGGTATTTGTAATGCTTTAGCCTAAGGTTGTGAGTCTCCAAGACCTTGATAGCGATGGTGTATATTGTGCATAAGATTCAATGGAAGCAAAATTGAACTTCAGCGTGATAAATGTGTGCAGGCTACCGGTGACCACATACCATCGGCACCACCACCAACTCCGGTCCAGCCTGAGTATGTGCCTCTGCCCCAGTACAATCCACCAGACTATGTGCCACCCCAGCCCCGTCCGGCGATTCCAGCCCGAGCCGGTCCGCCATCTCAGCCACCTCAGTACCAGCTAGTTCGTCGCCCCTATCAGCCCCAGTACGAGACACAGGAGCCATCGTACGAGCCCCAACCTAGGCCTCCACCACCGGCACCAGCCCCAGCTTCGCTTGCCTACAGGACAGCAGCACCTCCCAGAAGACCACCACCCCCTCCGCCGCCGTCACCCATACAACCTCAGCTCGTGAGTTTCCTTCGAAATCTGATTCGTTCTCATCAATTCCCTGAGAAATTTATAGTGCAAAAAATTCATTGCAAACGAGAAAACAAATAAGGCTCATCAACATATTGGTAACCCATTCAATTTATTTCGACCAAAAATGTTTACCATTTGGGATTTATAAAGAATTTAAGAACAATTCCCGTTTCAAACTGCACGTGAATAACACGGGCCTACAGGACAAACGTTTTCTGACCAGAAAAACAAAAGAAGCCATTCGTGACGTATTTTGAGATCCTGAATACAAATTTAAACTCAGAGTAGCACCTTTCTTTGGCCGTTTTCTAGTTATGGTCATATTGATGGGTGAATCGATACCTGCACATGGGATATTGCGTTTCAGAGGCAAATTGCGCGTCCAATTGATGCAAAATCAAGAAGATCGTTTTGGACATCAAGTTTTTCACCAAAAACGTATTCTGTACATATTTTCGCACACCTTAGGGAGTTGAAAAAAATGTAGATGTGTTGAAATTATCTAGGCTAGACATTGTTATCCCAAACGAAAATGAAGTCAAGATAATCTAAACCTACGGACGGAATCCGATTCTAAGTCAAAAATCGCATCGGAAATATATTTTTTGGGAATCTTCAGCGACCCTTGGGAGCCGAAAGGGAAGGCAAGCGAAAAATTACACTTTCCGGCCTCGATATCAGTATATTGATGCTGAGTAATTTTAGTGATTTTTCCAATGATTTTTGCACTGCTTCTAATCTATGGCTTCTAGCATCGCTTACAATTCTCAAAATATACAATTCGACGTGAAATTCGATGTAGAATTTGATCCCGTCCTCAATTTCAACCTATCTATCACAGTTTGGGTTTAGGACAAAAATGACGCGACGAGAATTTAGTGCCTCTAGAGTCTTTTTTTAGTTCCTTGGAGGATACAGGAATTCTACAAAAATACGTTGTTAATATTTTATTAACACGTACCAAACCTCGGACACCAAAAGATTGTAATCATGCCTGTAGTACCATTGGTCATCAATTCGAATGTACCACTATACATGTGACAATTCTCTGCATGGAGTCTGACTGAGTCTATCTGGGGCTAATGCTATGTTTTGGAGGTGTGTGATCAACAAGTTATACTCAAATTTGAAAGCAATCACGATCCCGCTCAGGATCGATGGTTTACTTGAGAACTGTAGACTTCGAAACAAAACAGATCTCGATCCCAGATTTTCTATCAAAATGTGATCCATATTACGCAAATAGATCAAAGTGCCGTTACAACCTCAGAGATCAATTCCTTAGACGTTTGACTGCCAAAATGTTTCAAGATTGCAAAATCTCGCTTTCCGAGTACCTCAGTTACGTCTTTCCACATTCACCCGTAGGAACGTAACTTCTGAAACTTCATTCGTAACGATTAACCAAAAAATTTCCATTCCATCCGCCTCCTGCGTATCTCACGTACAATGGATAAGGTTCCCGATTAGCCCCATAAAATTTCTGACCGAAGCTTCTGGACTATGAAATCACCTTTGATTCAGTTGCAGTACCAGGCTGCCTACCCAGGCTACCCAGCAGCCCCACGTTACGCTGATCCAGCTCTCAGCCCGCAGCAGTACTCACCGCAGTACACACCTCAGTACCAGCCACTGATGGGCCCAGCACCGCCAGCAGGCCCAAGCCCTCTGATAAGCCCGTACGCCCCGGGACCTCCACAGCCATCTCCAAGCCCGGCACCTGTCCCAGCTGTACGCTACCGCTACAATGAGCTTGCGACCCCATCTCCTAGGCGATTCTATCCTCCAGGCAAACTCGATTTCAATAGGACACCCGACGGATTCGCCTACACCTTCAGCAAGAGTTGAAGAGCTAAAAAAGCCAAGAAGATCTGCCCCGACGAATAAGTTTGCATGAAACCCACGATCGTATAGTCGGCAGCGGCATAAATGTACATTTCCATGCGTCTTCGGTGAAGGGGATTTGCAGCCCGCACCGATCTTGGCAGGAGTTTTGTACAGTGCAACCAGAAGAAAGAGTGAGAGAAAGATATAGAAACCTCTCCCAAGTATCAATGCACGTATATTTCGCTATGATCCCACCTGCATCAGACGTTACCATTCTTGCGCGTTGAGCTCTCACAACATCAGTTCGAGTGTCTGAGACGCGCTGCATTGTTATTGTGAAGCACCTATCAAATACTCTTTACTTCACTCTACCGCTGTACATGTACCTAATATAGATTCAATGTATGTATTTCTAACGATGACGACGATTGCAGATCACGACTGATCAACGTCAGAAACAAATCATGTATGCATAAAACGAGTTTCGCACCTGTGATATTTACTCGAAATCTTGTCGCGAAATGACTCGTGGAATTGTCTAGTTCGATATTTAGATAACAGATGTAGCTCACAAATACTCTCTGTCGTTAGGAAATGTCTTGATATCATTTTAGAATTGCAGGATGGAGGTTAAATATGAATTTGCTACATTGATTGATTCCAACGATACAAATACGACCAAAACAAAAAAAATGAATGAATAAAGTTAATGTTTGTCCAAAATTTTGAAATTATCATTTCAACCCACCACCAGGTTACTTTCATATAATTTCTATAAAAAGTAAACAATTACTAGATTTATTAATTTAGAAAAACTTGCGAGGACTTGCGTGCATATTCAAATACATTTGGGTAGATCGCCATACCTTGGAAGAATCGTGCACACAACACCAACAGATTTTTATGCCATTGTCTCGCATGAAATTAGTTATTGAGAACTATAACTTTGAACAACTGCGGGAATTTTGGAATTTTAAAAGAGTCTCTTTCTTTAACATTTTCCAAGGACTTGAAAAATCGGCCAGGAGTATTCGAGCAAGGCCTAAGGAATCACATCAACTCATCTGGTGTCAACTCTCAGGAAAAAATGGTATCAAATGTTCAATGTTAAAATGTAAAGTCAATTTTTTGCGATTGTCAAGCTCTACTAAAATAGCTGCCGTTTCGACAGATCTCAATATTTTTCGATTCAGCTCAGTCATGTTAGTTAAATGTACCCAACATTCCCCCATATGCCTCTCTCAAGAATAAGCACTTCTTGGCCTCCCGGCAACTTATTTACGTTTGTTCTGTTAAAATATGAGAAAGTGAGTAATTTGCATCGACCCCGAATCGTTCTTGCGTTTTGAGCCAATTTATGCATAGTATATTGTGACGTGTTTAGAACAACCCCTAGATCGAGAATCAAGAGCAAGATTCAGTAAAAGTATAAAGGAACGGCCGCTACGGGGTTTTCATGGATGCGCAATAGCGTATCAGCAGGAACAAAGATGCGCAATGGGACGTAGCGGAAAGGAGGGGGAGGTTACTATAACCACCGAGACAACCAGTACAAGGACGTGAGGGTATGCGCACGTTCGGTAGAGGGAGCTGAAAACAGAAGATATTACCAATCAAAGGAAATCGTGAAAAAGTGGTAAGAACCACGCGGTTGATGCGAGAACACATAGAAGTGACATAACGAGGCGCGCAGGCTGAGATAATACAAGCTGCAGGGCGAAATACCAACAACAAAAGTGAAGTAGGAATATACAGAAGTAGGGACCAGATCGAGGGGATGAGGAAAAGGGTACGGGAAAACAACCAGGAACAAGTAAAAGGAGTCAATAAGAAGAAATACGGGAAAAAATGATAACAACGAAACCCCAGGTAACAACTACTACCCCGTAGAGACCAGTGGAAGACCACGCCTGACCATGACCAACCCAAATCACTGGGTCACCGGTAGAAACCTGGAGGTGGGGGTCAATCCCCGCGCAGTCACTCATGGACCGGGTCTATACCGGTTTATCCGGGTTAATGGCTCGTAACGCGATGGTTGAGCTATAATAGCCGCACTTTAGCTAGGATCCAGAAACTTGAGTCGTGCAAGATGACCCTCTACTGAAGGAGGCCAAAAGCGCCCAGCGAGAAGGCAAGGGGAGGAAGGACGTAGATGGAAGTCAGAACACAAAGGAAATAAGAACGGAACAACATCGGAAGAGGAATACCATCAAGACAAGAAAAAAAGAAAAGTTTCGGAAGAAAGAGCAGAAGAACCAGGCAGGGAAGAAGATCAAAGTGGCAGTATCTAGGCTGTCCCGCCCCCAAAGCTGGAGGGCGACACTAGGGGTAGCCCTGATTGAACAATGGCTGGGCGTTGAGTGGACCAAGTTTGGGTGGTAGTGAGCGAGGCCACAACACACGT
Source organism: Eretmocerus hayati (assembly GCA_029851415.1). NCBI lineage: Eukaryota > Metazoa > Arthropoda > Insecta > Hymenoptera > Aphelinidae > Eretmocerus > Eretmocerus hayati. The sequence continues at coordinate 2,120,710 of CM056742.1, forward strand.
CTTTGCCAGATGAGATTGGGGTGAGACCTCACACGGCGACGGTACCTTCACGTCGGAATAAGCAGGCAGACCATCGCCTCAGAGACTCTCATGAAATGTAGGAGTAGGGGGGAGGGGGGCTATGCATACGGTCCTTGGGGCAAGATGCGCCTCCTGCCCATCGCGTGTTGGTCGAACACGATCACGATGAGGCACCGAAATAGAGGGAGGAATGCTGACGTCCTGAAAGCGAACAATATCCGCAACGCCCGAGAGGGTTGGCACGTATCGTAGAAGATATCACCACAGAAGCTGCACGTAGCCATGCCCGCGCACACGAGCCAGAGCCGTGGTGCCACCATCGCTCACCTGTTATGGGGCCAGTCCTGCGAAGATACGGGTATCCACGGATGGATAGGGGTCCTGTGAGCGATGACAACGATAATCACAAGCATGAAAAATAGCAATGAAACATCGTCAAAACATGATAAGAACATTACCAATGAAAATGAAATGGATCTAGGAGATCCAGTAAATGAGACCAGTCAATCCTAGCCGGGGTTCATGGGGAAAAGTATCCCTATCTTCATCTTTGAATCCGACCCGGGAAAGAGAATACGTACGAATAATCTAACAAGTGTGGGAAGTGAGAAAAGCAACAATAGCGCGCATGAACGAGCACGCAAAAGGAAGAAGAAGGCACAGGAAAAAAAATTAGTGCGTCCAGACCGAACGCGCAGCAGAAGACGGAGTCATGCATGAATTTTTTCTCCCATTGAGTTTCGCACGGTATCATAAATGTACCCAACTTGCCCCTGTGCCCAACTTGCCTCAGTATGCAAACCTTAGAAATGGATAATCGCTCACCTTCCCGATAATTTATTGACGTTTGTTCAACTAAAGTATGAGAAAATAGGTTTTCAGTTCAACTAATCTCAAAGTTCTTTAGCGTATTTGATACCTTGTACCAAGACCCTCAAAATCCATTTTTCAGAGTTGAAAAACATCGATCTGGAGTATGCAAAAGTCAGAGATAGTCGCAAATAGTGGTTCGGACCGGCGATAAGCTTCAAATGTGGTTGCACGACGATAAAAACGGACAAACACGGTTTGCATTTCATCGCCGATTTACATCATTTTAAATGATGGGAACAAGTTGGCTACACACTTTTGTAAACTCTCAGAAATTACTTTCTGGGAAATTGCAAACAGCTCGGCTCCAGTTTATCAAAATAAGGCGTACAATAGCTCATTTTGAAGGTCTTGAGACAAGCTTTCAAACGAGTTGAAGTACGTTCAGAAATATTGCGATAGGCCAAAGTTATTTAGAAATTGGCTTGATGGGGGTACCCTATATTAGTTGAAATCACTGAACATGTACTCAATAACAGTGCGGTACCTTCGGCCGTACCTCGAAGTCGCATTAATATGATCAGGAATTGACTCTATACTTCCATGATTCCTATTTTAGACACTGGTTGTTCCGAACTCAACATTTTACTCATCATCTGGGAGACCTATCGCACTGGAATTGTGGAATCGCTTCATCTAAAAATTATAAAACGTGTAATAAGAGAGAAAAGTTTCCGATTCTATATAGATATCGTGCTAGAACAGTCCCGGTGATGTATCAGATCCGAGAATTGCGTTTTGTTGTCGACTGATGTGAATTTTCCTTAAAGTCTCAGACAAAGGTTTCTCTTGGAAATTCTAGCAATTGCCAAAAAAAATTCTCAAAAAAATCCACATTGAGATCTTCAACACGGATATGATTCTAATCTCAAACGAGCTCTCAAATATGTAATGCACACGCATTGCGAATGTCATCAAAACTCCCATAAACGATTTACCGTAATTTGTGCAAGAATTTTGGACGCTCGAATATTTCCACGTAAGTAAACGAGAGATATAAAATGAAGCATGAAGCAAGGCCATCATCAAGCAAATGCATGCTATAGCACACACGACACACACACAGCAAAGTCGTTATATATAGCACATACAGCACTTAATATGATGGTGAGCATATTACTAATATAATGTATAGCGGCGCGCGGCGCCTGCGCATAACATAGCAAACGATCCCGTCAACTGAGAGCGTGTCCACATGGCTTCCCAATCACGGATTCACTCGCACCGCGCCGAAAGATGACTCCGTCATCAAAGGGAAGACGAATCCGAATTCGTCAATGACGTGATAAACAAGTACAGGCATCCCTCGTTCAACGCGGGGTTTACGTTCCGGCAGGTTACCGCGTTGAGCAAAACCGCGTTGAACAAAGCATTGCTCTTATGGAGAAGTAGGGAATACGTACCAAGACTCATGATCGACCAACTATGACCGATTTTTTTTGTGAATTTGGGATCAAATAAGATTCTTTCTAATAATGAAATCATCGTTAGTGCTGATAAACCATAAAACTTTCCCGCATTTTCTGTTCACTTTCACGAATAGTTCTTATGGTTGATTCATTTACACTAAATTCCCGCGCAACTTCTGCAACTCTTACACCTGTTTTCAATAGGTCCAAAATTTTCGATTCTTCTTCCAAGTTCATCACTTTTCGAGGCTTTTTAGCAGCGGGAGAGCTTTTGCAAGGTGATACTTGTTTTCGTTCTCCGGACATTATGGAAGAGACTTGATAATTTCACTATTTTTTTTCTAGATTTTACTTTGCTAAAAATACAGCCAAGATTTGTGTAAACAAGAATTTAAGTTTTTTGGTTAGGGGTTCAAACAATCAAACGTTTTTGTCTAAGAAAGTCAATAACTCATCATGATGAATACACTACTCGATTCGTTCACCCAAGAGAGCATTGAAAAGTAGAATTCCTCAGGAGTGTTATATGTGTGATTATTCACAAGTTTTAGCACTTAACAGATTCGATGTAAATTGTTTGTTATTCTTGCGGTCGATTGCGTCTTTTTGCTGATGTCATTCGAAGTTTTTTCCAAAAATTTCATTCTCAAAACCGCGTTGTACAAGTCGTAAACCGCGTTGAACAAAAAAAGGTGGCAATTCAAAAACCGCGTATAACCAAAACCGCGTTGACCAAAACCGCGTTGACCAAAACCGCGTTAAACGAGGGACGCCTGTACTACGACACGGAGGAGGCAATAAGGAATTATTACACTGAAGCCTCGAAAGAGAAGAAGAGCTTCTCCAAGGATGTCATGGCAGATGGCAGATGACTTATTGGCTGAGCTCGATAAGTCCTTCACGAGGGCTGTGGTGGAAGCTAGCAAAAAAAGAACACTAGAAGACTAGTTACAGAGATAGAATGAGCGCCTTGGCCGAAAGCTGGAAGTCATCCAACAACAAACGCAGAAGCCGGCGACGCCGAATCCAGTGACACCACTGAGTACTACCGCTTGGCCCTCCTTGCCTTCGAGAACCAACCGAGCAACCAAGGGGCAACCACCAGTCAAAAGATTTACCACCTTCATTAAGCCAGTGGATAGTGATGAGGCAGGAGCCGAGGTAACTTCCGAAGAGACGAAGAAGAGCTTCATGGAAGTGGTAAATCCGAAAGTGGATAAAATCAGAGTGAGATCGGTAAGAGGCCTAAGGGACAGGAGCCTAGCGGTAGACTGCGCTAAGCAAGAAGACCTGAACAAGATTGTCAGTGATGAAGCATTGGCTCAGAAAGAATCAACATCCAGCGTCCCATCAAGGACGAGACCCCAGGTCATTGTTTACGATGTCCCAAGAGAAATTACGGGGCACTCAAGCAATAAAAGAAGTGCTTGGCATGCAAGAAGGCCAAAAGACCACACCATCACAAAAAAGGGAAGCCGTGCCCAATTCATCTTGGGTTAATCAGGGCTGAGAAATCGAAAATCGACTATGGCAACTGATAGCAAGAATTGGAGTGAGCTCACGGGAGAAGAGTCTGGAGGTAGTGGCAGCGTAGACAAGAGAAGAGAAGCAAGAGGTAAAGGAACAGTGATTTTGAATGGGTATAGATACGGGATGACTGATTGCCCAAGGTGCTAGGAAAGTTTCCTGGGAGTTGCTTAACTCTTCGCACACGTGTGTGACCACCATAGTCGGATGGACATCCACTGGAGATGTACAAGGTGTCCCGAAGTTTTTCAAACAAAACAGGCGTGGGCTTGTCAAGCGGCTCTGTGGTAACGAGCGAAGGCAGAGATCATAAATGCGACGAGTGCGCAATAGCCTTTACCACACAGGGGGGCTTATCCATGCACATCAGGCATCAGCACCCGGAAACAAGCAACAGGCTAAGGAGGGGAAAAGCAGAGAGGAGCAACGTCAAAAAGAAGAAAACGGGAACGGTATGGACGGAAGCAAAGTGAGCCTCAGTCAAAAGGTATGAAACAATATATGGGAGGGAGGAAAAGATAAACATGAGTATTGTCCAGCATTTCCCAGGACGCACTTGCAAGCAAATGTCTAATGCAAGGCAAAGAATAAAATAAATGGAGGAGAAGGTAGAAAAATTCCCCCCCCCCCCATGGAAGAAAGGCAACTCAGAAGAGCAGAAGAAAGCGGGAACTCCAGCGAAGAGGAAAATAGGGTTAGCCCCACGTCAATGGAACACGAGGAGGTCACAAGTACGGACACGAGTGATGACTCAGATGTGAATAATGTACATGTTGTGAATAGTAGTAGCAAAGTGAGAGAGAATCAAGGGAATCGGGATGAATAAGAACTGACGGGTGAGAAGGAGGGAGGAGCCCCCCCCCCCCCTCCAGAGTCATCGAAGAAGAATCAGACAGTTCCTTCAGTATGGACAGAGGAAACCAGGATAGGGGAGAGACAATAGAGGAAAGGGAACATCAAAGGGAAGAGACATTGGACAATTGGAAGAGAAAAATTGTCATGGAAACACGTTCCATGACATAAGAAATGCGAAAGACAAACGAGCAAGTCATAGACTGGTTGGGGAAAGCAAGAAGCCTCCCCCAGGCAAGTGGAGAAGTGGAACACGCAATGGAAAGTCTGTACACAGACTTGATATGCTCAATTAGATCGCAGGACGAAGAAGAAAAAGGATCAACAGACGGACAAAGAATACAAAGACGAAGCAACAGAGCAAGAGATATTTGTACGCAAGATGCCAGAATATGATCAAGAAAAATCCTAAGGAACTGGCAAACATCGTCATTAGCGACCATCTGAGTCTATTGGAACAACATGAATCGCCCAAAGTCAAGGATATCGACGAGTTGTACACGGGATTATGGGGAAAAAAGGGAGAGTGCAGAAAGGAATATAAACAGGAGCAGGGAGAGAGGCCAGTCAGAGACGTGTTCACCCCGGTGTTGGTCAAGATGGTGCGGAACAAGATCAACCGCACCAAAAATGACTTGGCGCCGGGACTGGTCGGTGTAAGGAAGTAAAACCTTACGAACAAGAGAACTCGACAAATTATAGCGATACTGTTCAATCTTCTGGTTCTCCAACAATATTTCCCAAAACTGTGGAAAGAAAATAGGATGAGTGTAATCCCCTAGGTGGGAAAGGATAGCCTCCAAGCCCAGAATTTGAGGCCTATCACGGTAGGATCTATGATCAACAGGCTGTTCCCGGGCATACTTGACAAAAACCTTAGGAGCATTATAGAACAATCACCGAGACAGAAAGGCTCCACCAAGGAGAACGGGTGCTACAACAATATCAAGTTGCTCGGGTCAGCCATTGCAGCGGCCAAGAAGAGAGGAGGAGTAATCTCAGCTTTGGACATAAAGAAGGCGTTCGACACGGTGCCTCATAAGGCAATAGAACCGAATCTAATAAGGAAAGGAGTGCTAAAACTAGTCGCACTGTATATTGCGAAATCATATGAAGGCTGTCGCACAACCATCAAAGTTGTAATGGCGAACTCAAAATTGAGCTGAAAAAGAAGATCAAGCAGGGAGACCCTATGTTGCCTCTGATATACAATGTCATCGTACAACCAGTACTAGAGGGAGTGGAAGAAATCTCCATGAGCATCAAAGTAGAGAACACAAGAATAAAGGTTGCGGTGTTCGCTGACGACATAAGGTGCTTTGCTGAGCCCTCTCAGGAAGGAAGAGCACAAATCGAAAAGGTCAAGACCAGTCTGAGTGAGTTAAGAATCGAACTGTCACTAGGGAAGTGCGAAGCCTTCCAATATTTGATCAGAAACAGGACGTGGTACGCCAAAGTCCCAGGTATAGAGATAGACGGAATAAAAGTTTAGTACTATGGCGTTGGAGGGAGCTTCAGATATTTGGGAGCCAAGGTCTGCCCTTGGAGAGACTTTGGACATGTCCATCAGGTGAAGAACTAGATGAAGTCCTAGTGAGATTGAGAAAGTTGCCCCTGAAGCCTTTGCAGAAGATTCAGCTCCTGAAAATAAACGTTCTCACAAGGTATACGTACGGGCTAATAGTCAGCCCCCCAAGCAACTTCGCGTTGCAGCATGTAGACAACAAAATCAGAAAAAGAGTGGAGGAAATGCTGCACTTACTGCAATCGGTCAGCACGTATTTCCTTCACACACCATTGAGGCAAGGTTGGATAAGGTTATCCCAAACTGGAACATCTCGTTACAATTTCATCCTTGAGAAATGGAATAAGAGCGAAAAAATCCAAAGATGCGATAATGAAAGTGATATGTAGTACCGAAAAGAATCTCAAGATGTTCCGTGACCAAGCCAATAGCTTAGGACTACAATGGCCAGTGGCAATAGGAAAATTGGACGAAGTGAAGAACAAACTAAAAGAACAACATGGAGAGGAATGGGCGGAGCAGAAGTGGCATGGCCAGGAAGTCCTTGAATCTGTACAAGACCCAATAGGGAATAAATGGTTGTGCGACGAAAGCGGTGCCACATTCTTCACTTTGACCAATCCTAACGTACCTCAACGCATTTGATTCCTTGCGTTTTCAAAATTCGGATGTGGAGCGGTTCTATGAGCAAAACACGGAGATGATTTGTGAAACAAGAAGGCCAACATCGGAGTGTGCCCAACATGCCCCCATATGTTGATCTCAAAAGGACATGCAGTACGACTCTTTCTACCACTCAGAAGGTGTTTATCGCGTCAAAATAGATGAGAAAAAGTGTTTGGGATCGGCAAAAAGCACCAAATGTGCTTGCACGTTGATAAAAACACTGTATCCCCGATTTACATCCTTTTTGGGAGTAAATTGAGACAGTTCAGCTCCAGTTGGTCAGATTTGAGTGTATTTCATCAAAATATGCAGCAAATAGTGTTAAGTGAAGTCTCTGTGTCAATTCAGGATGGATCTATGCTTGCCCCACATTTCTATGGCTTTGAAAGTAAGTAGACGAGTAGTCCGTGCATCTTATTAGAATACATGAAGAATTTCTTGGGAGAATATCTTCGTTTGATCGAGTTAATTTCAGATAAAATCTGGGATCTTCGAGGACCATTGCACCATAAAATTATGCATCCAAAAGTTCATGACTTTTTATTAACTTGATAGAATTAAAATTTATGTATAGATGACTTTGATTGCATACCAGCACATGCATATTCAGAGTCCAACTGGGTCGTTCAATCTAAACTTGTCAGCCTTATGCGATTAAAGTCATCCATACCAAATATCAGCAGGCCATTTAAATCACGTGTCAGATAGAGAAAGAAGTTTATGATTATGATTATGATTCATCGCAGATTGAGATTATTTGATGTAATTTTTCAATTATATCGACTAGTTTATAATGTATCTGAAGTTTCGTCGAGAGATTGTTGATCGACAAACTTTCTTCTGACGAAGATCGTATAATGAAGGCCATGCTTGAGTGAGCTTCATTGCTGAGCAAACGCAATCTCCTGCAAAGGTCACGCAAAAATTAGGAATATCTACCAATCAAGGAACTCAACTACTTTAGAGAGCGCTCCCTTCCAATAGTTCGAAATCTCGTTCGACGTGTTTTTCCTTTGCCTAAAAATAGTTTATGTTGTGCTTGTCCTGGAGGCGCGATAATTAATGATATCTCTATGTGGATATCCCAGGGAAACAGAATTCTTACTTCTCCGAACTAAATTTTTTCGTCTCCCTTGAGCCCTCTCAATGATTCAATGGCCTGGATATGCCTATAAGTCTCTCGGCCTTACGATTTGGCGTACAATGAAATGATCGTAGGGGAACTTTTTGGTTGAAGAGAACGTCGAATTAACTACGGAATAAATCATACCATTGGCGATTGGGGATTTGAAAACAAAGGAGATTTAAATCCAAACAAAGAAGAAGCAAAATACTATTGATATACTGTTGATGTAAGATCAGCCTGGTATCAAATCAAATCAAAACTCATAGGCAAGTATTGGAAAAGATATTCAGAGAATATTTTGGATCTCAGGATTTGTTTCAAGACATACTTTTCAATTCTGTGTGAAGCTATCAACAGCCACTAAAGCAGGAAACACTGAGGAAATGTTTTCGAGTTCTGTCATGTAAATGGAAAATCTGTGTGACTTTTATCACTAGAGTCGTTGTAAGTCTACAACAACGTGGATTAGCGTAACCACGCTCAACGCATCAGAAACATCATGGAAAAAAATATCCACCCGGGACTCCCAAGGGGGCCAGCTTGAATCTCGACAGGCTCATACATGATTCCACGAGCATTACTTTTAATTTGTTCGAGCATATTTGTGGGAAGCTGAGTGAATTTTAGGACAAACCACTGATCACAAACAAATTTACAGTCATTTTCAATCATAAGTACATGAAGGATCAGGTGCGAAATCCCAAAATCACATCGATGTATTCTTGGTTGGCTGCCTGCATGTTTGCGTCTACACTGCCCTCGATCGTTTGAACGCTGTAACTCTGATCCTGGTTGATGTAATTGAAAACAGTGGCTCGCAATTTCGGAATAAAGTAGCTCGGTATGGAAAGGAAATTGATTTCAAAGCCTCCTACATCTGTGCATGTGCAGTAAAAAGCCGTTTCTGGTATGGAAGTTCGATAAAAAGTAAAGACAAATTTAAATCCGAAAAATGACTCGGAAATATTCCTCTATAAAAATAGTACATTTACATCGTCTATGCAGGGACGAGCTATTTTTGCACGGAATTTTGATTTTCTAACCCACGCCGACGATGGAAAAATAGTACTTGTGTGACGGCCAAGTCAGTCCGTCTCCCTCTCTCCCTGGACCGAATATTGTAATGATAACATTTTGTGTTACAGCCTAAGCACGAGAAGAGTTGCTGCATAGTTTAGCCAGGTAAGAGGGAGAGAGACAGAGAGATGGCACCGTAGTAGGGCCCGCGCGCCCCATATTTTGAGCCGTCCCTGGCGCAAGCCAATGCTGCTCCGGCCAGCAACCTTTTACTATACATTCCGTCGTGACGTTTCGGAGCGCTCGCACGCGCCTATCGAGCTTATTATCGTGCGCGTTGTCCACGCCGCCCGGAGCCCGTCCTTGGCATCATTTAGCCGGGGCTCCGGTGCGTGCATTTCATATAACCTGTGCTGTGGTCTATGACCAAAATCATCATCGTCTGGGACAATTGCGAGCTGCCTGATCGTCGTGAGCTGCGAGGGCCGGTGCCCGATTCGAGGTCGAGTGACCAACCTGCGTCAAGGCCATTGATATTTGTAAGTGCCTCTCGCAAATCTCTCTCTCCTCTTTCTGGGCTTATAGATTGTATTTATCCCAATAATGCGCCCTCGATAATCGTGCTCGGGCTTGATCAACCGTAACGGTCAGCGGACCGATTTGTAAATAGTCTTTTCTTGAATATATGCCCTTTCATTCTTAATTTTAATCGAGTGTGTGCTCATTCCGTGCTCCCCTTTCCTGATTTCTTGAACAATTACAGCAATTGCTCACTCCCTGAGCTTCTCAAATAAAAGCAGGCCCTGCCTGCACGTGACGAGTCCACCAAAACCGTCACATGGCGCCCAACTAATGGTGCTGTCAGTTCAAGTGAAATCAGTTCAAAAATTTGTGCATCAAGTTGGCGCACCGTCACATGGCGCCCGACAAAGGTGCTGTATGTTCAATTAAAATTAGTAGAAATTTCTCCCAATAAGTTGGCGAGCCATTACATAGCGCCCAAATTAAGGTGCTGATTTTGGGAGAGAGTAGCACTCGAATGTTGCTTCGTGTGTGTATTAGCATGTAAGTGTATTAGTGAGTGCAGTGTGATAAATTCCGTGTCCGGTGCGGATGAGTGAGTCAAGCCATTGCGCTTCGGACAATAGTTTTCCATCGTACTCCGTTTTGAGCGTTCGGACGAGTCCATTTTCTAGGTCGGTCGACTCGACCTCGAAAATTTTTCACGTGCCGCCTTTGGGCACTCATCTACATGTATTTTTCTTATTTGTTAGATGCACTCGGCTTATTTTTGATTTGCAATATTTTAGTGCAAAGCTGATTGCGTGCAAATATAATTTGACCGTTTCGTAAATCTTTTGGTCTGATTTTTGAAACTTTAAAAAATATTCAGTTAGCTTCTCGTGACATCTTGGCGTCCCGTGCTATAGGGCCTCAACACAACAGCTCGCGCGCCATATATAGTCATTGTTTACATCGCGCGTTTGCTGCCGCTCGCGATCGGCCAAGCTTATCTTTGGCTTCGATTTTTGAATGCGTGAGTGCGAGAGAGACAGACGCGCTGGCGTAATATTTCGAAAATATTCTCTCTCGCTTTGCTTGATCGGCCATCGATGAACCAGTGGTCATATGTGCAACACGTATGTGTATGTGTGTAGCGTGCGTGGATAGGCACAAATAATTGACGAGCGAAACTCAGTGATGTATATAGATATACAAGATGTTGTGATGCGTGTTTAGATACTGATTTCGATTCTTGTGCTTTTTGGAAATCTGGAAAAATCGGCCGATGGCTAGAAACTTCTGGACATTGTCCTCGTTTGTTTTGTGCACAATCATAATAAATTATTTTGTCTATTTGACTATACTTGATGCAATTTGAGTCACTTGGTCGTATCTTGATTGTTTTTTTTTCTGAGAAATGTATAAAATTTTGAAATTTCTTTCATGAATTCAGTGAAATATCGATGACTCTTGCACACTTGTGCATCGCAAAATTGAATTGTTCATGATAATTTTGTCAACACATTTTTAATTTATCATGGAAAATTGGTCGTTTTGACCTGAAAATGCTTAAAAACTATAATTCATTGTATAATTGACCTGTAATAATTTTTCATGGATTAAAATGGTCTTTCTTGGAATATACTGGATGTATGTAGATATAATAACTATCATGAAGTCTAGCATTGCGCTATTGTGTGTGTATGCCTGAATTAGCGTGGGTGATAATAAAAAATGCTGCGCGAAGTGTTTTTACGCAATATATCCCATCTGATTGTTTGAAAAATTCTAACAAATTGCGTAGCTCTATAGGAATCCACCAGACGTTGAATTTTTCACGAAAATATATACAAAATCACAAATAATTAGACATTTTGCAAAGTTTATCAGATTTTTGTCCAAACTGACTTTTTGGAGGCTCAAAATCAATACAGACCTACCTTTTTGTATTTTGATATCTAAAAGAGCTCTTTACTAATGAACTCACGATTCTTCTCAATAGAATTTTGGATCTGAAAATACTTATCAGGGATTCGGACTAATTTTGTCCATAAGATGAACCATACTCAAAAGAGTTTGTTCATTTTTTTCCTGAGTATGAACATCTAAGTTTAGTCATTCGACTGCTAGCTCAAAAATTTCTACCGTGTTATATACAGCTCATTTGGACTTCATCCGTGGGCACAGTTTTCTCTCTAGTCATCGACTATAGACTTCGTCTTTTGTTTGATGCAAGGAGCACGTGGAGACCTAGAGCAAGTGGTCCATATGATGAGACATTTACAGTTAAAATCTAGAAAATTTGGAAATCTCATTTCTCTTTATCGCGATTGAAGGAGTACTTTGAAAATAATTCCATGATGTCTCCTAATAATATTTCGAGTAATCAAGTTCTCACATGGTCCAATTGGATTTGTAACCTCTCTGAGGATAAAATTCGAGTAGCGCTCGCAAAGCTTGAGCTGAAATTTGATAGTTTTTTCAACAATCATCAGCGATTAATGCGGCGTTTGATTGGCCAGTATGTAGAGGATGATTTTGTGGAGAATGAGAGTTCCTTGTGTGATATTGCGCTGAAACTACACCGTGATGCGTTACGTAGTGACTTCATTGTGAGCGTCCAAAGTGCGTTACTTCTTAAAGAAATATGTGAGACATACGCGCGCGCACCCAACACCACCGTTCCCGTGCAGCAGAAGAGTTCCAGTGGAACATATCCAGCTGACAATGGATGTCAGAATTTACCCACTCCTGCCGATATCGAAAGGTGGAAAAATGACACTTTAGCACTTGCGACTTGCGAGCGAGATTTTAAAGCGAGCAATCAGTCCAATATACGTTGTGCTACTGTCAATAATGAAAAGACTTGCAATATGCTCATTCACGGAAATTCAGCGTTATCATCGCCTGTTTCCTCGAGCACGCAGCTTGTCAATTCAAATTCAATTTTATCTTCCGATCACACGATCGATAGCAATATTCAGACTAATCATCCCCTGTCATCGAATAATTCTGATGATTCGGATAAATTTCCTGAGAGCCCTGATCTTTGCAATTTCTCTGATGAGATACCTGTGTCACCAAGACCATTTCAGATCGCAAAGTCGGTGCAGGTCTTCTCACCCCAAATTCCTGAGTCTGATGAACAATCAAGCTTATCGTTGGATCGATTTCAAAATATATCACCAGATCATGACTTTTTGTCAAATACTGATTTTTACAGGCAAGATTATTACTCGTCTGTATTGACGGATGTCCACGTGGCTCAATCTTGTGCCTATCCTTCATTGCCAGACATGACGTCTGTTCAATTTAGCCAATTCGGGCATGAAATTTCGCACGAGCAAGAGTGGCTCTGCTCAGATAATCATTTTGATTTGGTATCTTTGCAATTGAACCGAGAAATGAAATCTTCCCATCTCATTAGGGCAGAAAAACGTGGCAGCGCTCCAGGAGAAGGTACATCTTATGAGTCCTTCACAAATCCTCTGGATGTCATTGATTTGTATCGCCCTTGTGAGTCATTGAATCTTTTCAACATCAATTCATACCGATCATTTATACGACCATCCGGTTTCCATTTGATGAGTGCAGTCGGAAATGTAAAATATGACAAGCACGCGCGTGTTGTAGTGCAAACTTGTCTGCCTAATGAGATTGTCAAGTTTCTTGGATCTGGAATTGCATCAAGATTAGAAATGGGCCTGATCAACCCTAATCTTTTCAATTTCGCCCCTCAGTTTGAGAACAATGTGACATCCCCCAGGCAATTGTATTCGTTTCGTACCGACTTGCAATATCTCATGTTTAAAGTTTGTTGGAACCCATATAAAACACTCGATGGTCGCAGGATCGATCACAAATACTGGTCTGAGTATGAGGTCGTGTTTGAGCAGTCTCGACCGACCAATGAAGCATTTTACCTCGTTTTGACTGAAATCGAGGCCGAGCCCCATGCTCATGATCAAGAAATAATAGAAAATAATTATTCCAATTCCTTTCACCTATGCACGAGCATTGTGCGAGTACCGCAGTACCATTTTCAGGTACCATTCCTAATTTTGATATTAGTAGAGTCTCGGCACGCACTTTTATCTGATATGGCACGTTTCTTGCCTGAATGCGATACTTTGCAGAATTCAGGGTGCGATAGCCTAGCAAAGACTCTTGAATTTTTTGGTCTGAAAGAACTGACCTATTATTTGGAATTTTCTAGCTCACCACACAGGACGCAACTGTCCACGCAGCTTGAGCAATTCAACCCCAATTTCTACGAACTATTTCCGACATTCTATAGTCGTGATAGGGCACTTATATTTGATACAGCCCATGACCATCGATCAGCTGATCGATTTCTCTCAATTGACTCGAGGCCAATGCGGTCAATACGACCGTGTCAGGTCAATACGACAAATTTAGACCGAGAGACCGGCCCAGGAGGGGGCATAGCGACTTCATAGGCGCAGGAGCAGCCTAGTGCCCGTAGCAGACAACCACGTGCTACTGACTGCAGCTGAGGATCGTCATCGTTCCGGAGGAAGATTCGTCGATGGACAGCGAGGGATGTGCGCGCGCCAGTCTCACTCAGTGGTTAGGTTGTGTCCGAACTATTTTACGCGAACTAAGTGTGTTTGAAAAATTAGACGTTCTTACGTATGTGAACGCAGATTATTACATGTAAATCTAGCTCATAAGTAGATATATTTTTATTTTCAATCGATCATTGGCCAATCAAAGTTATGCGGACTCACCCCCTAGAGAATGATGAATGAGGTCAATTGACCATGATATTATTGTATGATTTTAAGTATGTATTAGACCTAGTATGTATGGAGTGCAGTATGGTCTAACATTAAAGTATGGGCTATGGGACTAATGTCCAAGAGTATGATTTGTGTGTTGTATGCACAGAATGCTTACAAGTGCCCAATGGTCAATTCAAGAGACCAAGTGAATTAGTGAAGACCGTGAAGTGAAATTTCCTGTAGTAATGTGCCTCAAGAGCAAAAACAGTGCAGTGAAATAAACGCTCCCACAATTACTTAGAGTTCGAGAAGAACAGCTATGAATTCTATATAGACTGATTTAGTATGGGAAGTATGTTAGTGTGAGTGATCGCGTTTTCATTTTTCGAGGGAAATACAGTCTCATTTATTTGGAATTCATATTTTCAACATCACTTTTAATTATCACTTTCCGACTGATAATCTTTTGATCAGAATATTTACTTTTGATTCAAATTTCTTGAGCAAATGGCTCTTTCCCTTTAGTTTTCGGCCCAGATTGAGAGAGGTAGGTTTCCGAGCTGGTGCGCCAGCCGGCTACCCAGCGTCTGGGGGAGGGGTGTGACGGCCAAGTCAGTCCGTCTCCCTCTCTCCCTGGACCGAATATTGTAATGATAACATTTTGTGTTACAGCCTAAGCACGAGAAGAGTTGCTGCATAGTTTAGCCAGGTAAGAGGGAGAGAGACAGAGAGATGGCACCGTAGTAGGGCCCGCGCGCCCCATATTTTGAGCCGTCCCTGGCGCAAGCCAATGCTGCTCCGGCCAGCAACCTTTTACTATACATTCCGTCGTGACGTTTCGGAGCGCTCGCACGCGCCTATCGAGCTTATTATCGTGCGCGTTGTCCACGCCGCCCGGAGCCCGTCCTTGGCATCATTTAGCCGGGGCTCCGGTGCGTGCATTTCATATAACCTGTGCTGTGGTCTATGACCAAAATCATCATCGTCTGGGACAATTGCGAGCTGCCTGATCGTCGTGAGCTGCGAGGGCCGGTGCCCGATTCGAGGTCGAGTGACCAACCTGCGTCAAGGCCATTGATATTTGTAAGTGCCTCTCGCAAATCTCTCTCTCCTCTTTCTGGGCTTATAGATTGTATTTATCCCAATAATGCGCCCTCGATAATCGTGCTCGGGCTTGATCAACCGTAACGGTCAGCGGACCGATTTGTAAATAGTCTTTTCTTGAATATATGCCCTTTCATTCTTAATTTTAATCGAGTGTGTGCTCATTCCGTGCTCCCCTTTCCTGATTTCTTGAACAATTACAGCAATTGCTCACTCCCTGAGCTTCTCAAATAAAAGCAGGCCCTGCCTGCACGTGACGAGTCCACCAAAACCGTCACACTTGATACTCGGGTGAGGTGGTTTCCGGTTTCGAGCGATGATTCGGACCCTCGCCAAGGTTCGGTTCGATAAACATCGCTCGAGCCACGGAAACCAACATTCTCGCCCTCTTATTAGAATGTACAATTATAGAGGTTTTACGAATGGAATTTTGAGAAAAATATAGAGAATGTACTGCTCGGGAACGCCCATAGTTGAACGTAGTTAGATTGAGGGTTCCGTAAAGCTCTCAAACAGGTTTTTCTTGCATCGTTCAAGATCGTCTCACCACGCTTCTTTAGCTAACATTGTTTTTCAAATACAATTCTGTGAATAAAAAGTAACAAGAATTTTGCAAAATACTTCAAAACATAATTTTCATGGATACAAAATTTTAGGAAAAGTTTAACTATAATTCCAATTTTCCACCTTTTCCCGGCCCCTGAAAAAAAAAATTAGTTTGTTTGTGATCAGAAAAGTTTCGGATGTTAATTCGGTGGTAGATTTTGACCAATGGGATTAAGGAAGATCTGACTCCAACTATTCCTGATGTATGGTTTTTTTCTGGAATTTCTCATATGCAGCTCCAACATCCAATAGAATCAACCCGGAAAGCTTGCATAACGCAATTCTGGTTGGCCCTACAAAGGAGATCATACTCGACACGCAACATAACAAAAAAGGTAGAACTTGGATTAACACAGCTCCAGCCCAAGATCCGCGATGCTCGATAGCCGCTGCGCAGGATATAATAGCCAATACAGTATACAATGAATTTCCACATTCGCCAATGTAGTCTGCATAACTTTTCATGGGTATAGCATACGACAACACATAAGGTGGTCTGTTATGTCTATTCGCTCGCGTCGATGGCATAATGGTATGTAATCTACAAGTACACCAATTGCCGATAGCTCGTACACACCAGTGAAAGCGCGCCGCATTATCGAGTGACCTGGCTTGTGAATTCATAATGCTCGACGCTTATCGTACACCCGATCAGATGAATTTGTGTGGACGTTAAACAGCGCAACGAAGTTTTAGATGGAATTCTTTTCTGAGATCGAGGTCGCTTCATATATGCGATTCCTCTTGATCTCAGCATTCTGTGAGATAGAAACCTTGGATAGATATGAAAAGGAATAGCCTAAGCAGGATGGTTCACTGCGGGATGCAATTTCGGTAAAAATAATATTGTTATAAGTTTTCTCATAGAGATAAATTGATTTATTGCCTGGAAAAGTTATGGCCTTCTGATAATTATTCCTCATCACCAGCATCTTTTCTCATGAATATTCCTGTACAGATCAAATCCTAGTTTCCCCGTGTGAGTCCTCACGATTGAGCTCCGTACTGCTCAAATATTGGACACTCATCATACTTCGAGATATCAATTCTCACAAAAAGTCCATGGATGTTCAATTCTATTATACCTCAAGTAAATGAGTTGCCATATTAGAAAACGAAAAGGAAATTTTTTGCCAAAATAGTTAGGAGTGTTTTATTCTTCAGGCTGATCCCAAGGCCAACTCCTAAAATTCATATGCTGTCGGAGAAATTTATCTGCAACTCTGGTGCAAAGTACAGTTCCTTCTCTTGCTATTGGAGTAAGATAGTCGTGCCTCAAATGTGAAGTGCTACCATCTTCAAGTTTGCTCATTTCTGATCAAAGAGACTTTGCATGACGAGGTCTCCTACTCCCAGAAACGACAAACTTACACTTTGCTCCGAATAGAATAATCTTCCTCAAGTAGCAAGGTTTCACCTCTTCCTGTCGACGTGGATCTGTATTTCGTGTGTTGAAATTGCTCCCAAATAGCTATTGAGTGAAGGCACTATTAGCCGCGCCCTCGCGGAAAATTTGACGTGATGTGGCTCTATGCACTTTCAAATCCTTGGGATGGAATTGCCTGCCAAAAGATCTACTGAGACCTTAATTCGAGCCGTTTTGATGCGATTGAATATCAGAGATTTTAATCTACTTATTTTGATCCAAGGCTCCTGTGACGTCACCTGTTCCACAGCTTCCGTATTCTTAATTCTTCGCATTGAGCACCACCATATCAACCTATGACCTCGATTGCCAGGTTGACTATGTCCTCTCAAGAGGGATAACAACCGCTGCACGGTGAGTCGTTTAGGCGAAAAAGGTCGAGTTGCGTGCACGTGGGTTTTGCCTGTGAGGTATGTTTTGGGGTCATTAGTAGAACATTTCCCATCAAGAATCAAAAATACGCTGCTAAAAGAATTTAGCAGAATGCTTTCTCATTGCCATAGAAGATGTCAACCAATCTCACATATCCACTCAAAAATTTGAATACATTGATTTGTTATAAGGTAAGTGTACCCAACTTGCCCCCATTAAGCCATTTTCCTAATAACTTTGGCCCATTTCCATATTTTTCAACGTACTTTAGCTCATTCTAGAGCTTGTCTCAAGACCTTTGAAATGAGCTAAAATACGTCCAACTTAGATGAAGTGGAGCCGAGCTGTTTGAATTCTCCCAAAAGGTGATTTTTGAGAGTTTACAAAAGTGTGTACCCAACTTGCCCCCATCATTTAAAACAATGTTAATGGGCGATAAAGTACATAAAATCGCTTTGATCCGTTTTGATCACCGTGTAGCGACATTTGTAGCTTTTAGCTGGCCCAAGACATCGTTTCCGACCTATTTTGACGTGATAAACACGTTCTGAGTGGTAAAAAAAAGCCATACTGCACACCTTTCCGAGATAACCATATGGGGGCATGTTGGGTACACTCCGATGTCGGCCTTCTTGATTCTCAAACCATTCTCGTGTTTTGTACATAAAATCGCTCCAAATCAGAGTTCTGCAGTCCTAAAGGGCGGATTTTGAAGGGCTTGAGACAAGGAATCGAATGCGCTAAGGTACGTCAAGATTGGTCGAACAAAAATAAATTGGCACTGGTTTTAGTGAACGCGATTTCCTCGGTGATTTCTTAGCCGTGCAAACACGAAAAATGGGGAACTCACTCTATATTTTCTGGAGAACGCAGAAATGATCCGGGGTCGATGAAAACTACGTATTTTCTCATATTTTAACATAAGAAACGTAAAAAAAAATTGCGGGAAGGACAACGAGCGCCCATTCCTGAGATCGGCATATGGGGGCAAGTTGGGTACAGAGGCAAGTTGGGTACACTTACCTTATTAATCAATTCTCCTCATGAAATTTTTATTAAAATATTCATTCATCCAAAATATCAATATAATCAAATAATCAACTTCATGAAATAATCAATCCACTAGATAATAAATTATTTCTCAATCAATTTCATACAATCTTACAAAATTTTCATGTTTAATAAGGGTACTCTTCCAAAATTCCAGTCAATAATATTTTCATCGAATGATTCTGCAGTATTATTTCATCAGTACAATAATTCTTCATTGACGGATCTCTAGCAAAACAGATTGTTACTGCGTATGCTGTCGCTAACAGACCGCAAGAACTATAATCAATCTGTTTTTCCACCTTCTTAAATACTACGAAATCATCTTCTAGTGAAGGATACCTTTTTTTTATGAAATCCCTCTGTTCATCATTAGAAAGAATATTTGAGAAATGAATTCTGTTTCCCGGGGATAAACAAATCAAAATGATCATAAAGTGCAGAAAGTTGGTTATGAAATATAAGAATAACAAAAAGGATATGTTATATATTTGGTTTACTAACATATGGGTTAGGGATGACTATTCTCAGTTGTAAATAATGTTCGAATTGAAAATTAATTAATCATGGTGATTATATTGTGAAGGAAATGAACCGGTTTGGAGAATATCAAGTAGAATTGAGTATTTTTCTACAAATTAGTTATTTGAAGAATACATTATAGAGTGTAAATTTTAATTTTCAGTATGTGGAACAGAGTGACAGGAATGTAAAAGTCTTTATTCATTTTCATTAACGAGAGAAATCGATTGATAGATAGACAATTTTAGTAAACAGGTGATTATGTTAGGAAAGGAAGAAATCAACTGTCGGTAAACGTGAAAATTGGAATAAAATGTATCATTTGGAACGCAAAATTTCGAGATCGATTTGACAAAATCTTTTGAGACCTTGTACGTGTATTTTGGAGACTGTGGTGATGATGCCAGTAGATTTTGAGTATGATAGCATGGATATTTTTTGACTTGTGAATTTTTTAATGAGAAATTTGAAATTTTTCGGAAAGAAGCAAATCTTATAAATGATTTGTATTCCATTCTACTCCATGAAAAAAATGTATAGGAAGTAATTTAGATGTTTTTCGACGTGCTGAATCGATTGGTTGGTACGAAATTTGGTTAAATTGTGATTATACAGGTTTTATAGCTCAACGAAAGAGAGGTGTGTAAAAGATATAATAAAATGAGCTTCAATCGAAATTCCGTATTAACCAATCGATTCAGCACGTCGAGAAACGCGTAAATCAACAGCCTCAGATTTTTTGAGCAGGAAGGAGAGAATATTTTTAGTTTTTAAGATGAAAAAAAATTATACATAAATGCAAAAAAATTCATAAGTATAAAAGTAATCATCGGGGGGCACTCAAAATCTAGCATTCCCATCTAGAGACGCCTCCGAACATGCCATAAAAATTTCAGGACGATCGATCAAACCAGTGAGGAGTTTTGCTGAGCAATAGAAAACAACATACATACATACACACACAGACACGGACAGAGGGCTCGAAAGACGGGGTTGTAGTAATTTTGTGAGGGCTTATAACGAAAAACTGTGACCTACATTCGATAGATCTTGGCGAAAGGGAGAGGACTGTACCAATTTCATGTATTCAAGAGGTTCACTGGAGGAGAAAAAAATTTTTTTTAGAAAAAATTTGACGAAAATTCTGCTGGCACCAAATGAATGCTTTCTCTTTTGAGAAAGCAAAAATCGGTAGAGGGTTTTTGAGAAAAGATTGAAAAGGATAACGTTCGAACTATTTTTTCCGTGACCAATCACGTTTCGGGCATTTACGGAGGCTTGTTAGTCAATCCTAAGATTGACTAGTGAATGTCCGAAATGCTGCCATTTCAACAACATTGACTACACTGTAAAAAATGTGCAACGTTTTTATCAATTACGGAAGTGAAAAATGTTTCAACCACGTAGTTGAACCGGTTTTTCAACTACGTAGTTGAAATTTGTTTCAACTCAGTGGTTGAAAAATATTTCGTTAACGTAGTTGAAAATTTAACTACGTATTTGAAATTCAACTATATGAGTTGAAAAATGTCTGCGGAGAAGTTCGGAAATAGTTTCGTCCAATATGTTGGTCATGGAGGTAACATCAATGTCTATAATTTGTTACTCTCCTTGCTTGGGTTTGACTACTGTTTGTAAAGTACTAATTGTACCTTAAGATGCACAATGGCAAAAGTTCAGACGAGTGAGACTGGTGATGTAATATCATTGATCATACAGTGCTTCCATTCTACATGCTCATCAAAAAAAGAGTAAGTGATGTCAAGAATTCAGCAGTGTCATACGGAATTACCCACGAAAAATTCGGGAGACTTTTCTCCTCATTGACTCTAGACCCGGGTACTGATTGAATACTGCGAGTGTTCAAGAAACTTCATACGAAATCGTCTGCCAAAACTATGTAGAAGTAATTCACGGAATCATCTCAACTGATATGTATTCGGCCACAGAACGAAAATTCGAGATCAGAAGCCGTTCTTACGTGGAAAAAGCGGTCCAAAATTTGGTGAACTAGTTCGAATTCTATTGGTTTGAGGGATCAAAGTATGTTGGTTTGGGAATCTACAGCAGTGAATCTAGAGCGAATATGAACACATAATTTATTCAACAGGAGAAAATGTCACGAAATTCAAACTGGGAGTCCTGAGACGATCTTTGGAGTCAATCGAACCCCAACACAAAGGGATAAATATTTCGAAATACTCTCCGTATCGAATTGAAATCATGTAAGTGAACATTATAACGAAAAGTAAAAACATTTTACAAAATGTCAAGTAGAGATCAACGAGACTCTTCAGGGTCAATTGATTTCCAAAAAAAAAAAAAATTGTTTTAAAAACTAGATTTTTGGGGACACGTACTCCTCAAACGAGGACGATTTCCTTGAAGAATAAATTGGTACGAAAAAGCCTGAATTGAGGTATTTTTATCGAGGGAAATTAAGGGGGTACAATTATAAGTAAAATTGGGCCACAAAATGTACGTGCTCGTCATGCACACACAAAGTGCTCTTTGGGCTCTTATAGCAGTGCTATTTGGTGCTTGATAGCATTATTTTTGATGAGTTTGCCCTCCCGAATCCCGAGTGAGTCCCACCGGGGCGCTTCACACTCCATTTCGACAAAGGTCGAAATGGAGAAAAACCACAGCGCATGCAACAGACGTTTTTTCCCCTTTTTTGATGACAGTTTCTTGGGCGACCCAGGATCGAAATACCAACGATCGCGCCAGAAATAGCACCAAAACATACGTCAAAAATGAACGATTCTTTCCCTAAGCGTCTTAAGGGTTCGTACAAGCAGGCACACATTATGTCATAGCTTCCACGGAACTACTCATATACAGGTGTATACAACAAGTTGATGTATAATGAACGTGCATCAAAACAATGTAGTAGCGTTGCGCGATAATCCGCGATGGTCGTTGGTTTAGCCACGCAAGCGATCGTAAATTTGCGCTATGTTTACAGTTCTCCTGAAGAATCTCACGTTGCTATTTTTCCGAGAGTTTTGGATTTGAATATTTTCATAATAGTATTGTTATATTTACGAAGACGATCCGATTTTCATCTTTCCCTCACTTTATTGCGAAAATTACAGACGTTGCCTTTTCTTTCGAGGATTCGCTTAGATTCTTTTACCACATTCATTCATTTGTTCTCAGTTGAGTTTGAGCTTCATGCCACCCTCAAAAAAATCAGGATGATGAATGCCAATTAGAGCTAACCAAACTCGTCAGAAATTATCCCAAGAATTGACTCGTGAGGAAGAATTCGACTCAGGTAGTTGAATTTTAATGCGGTTGTTGAAAAAATTTTTAATTCCGTAGTTGAATTCAGATTCAACTACGGAATTGAAATTCAACTACAATTAGTTGAAATTTCTCCCAATTACCGTAGTTGAGTCGGTTTTTCAACTACTGTAGTTGAATATTTGGTTGAAACCCATTGTCATTTTTTACAGTGTAGACCTCCCAGTCAATGCTGGACATTTACTAGTCAATCTTAGGATTGACTGGCCCCACCAGTCAATCCTAGGATTTACTAGTAAATCTCCGGCATTGACTGATTCCGGACATTTACTGTAACATATATATTTTGAGAACGTTCTTGTTTCTTCAGTGATAGTTAGGCGATGACACGCTGTGATCAAGTATCGCCCAACGAATGTCAACCGACTTGTGAAGATCTTTACTTTGAAGTTATTGGTAACTACCAGCAGTGTATGTGAAATCAGCGCTCTCGTAGAATATCCCTGTCTCATGTACAGTATTAAAAACTGATTTCTTTAATTACCGAAGGAGTTGAATCAATGCCTAAAAACTGGTCTGCATCTTACTTACATTTAATGAAAGTTCGTTAGAGCTCGTTAAGTACATTGAGAGTATCCAAAACCATTCCAATCTTAAAAGACTGAAGAAAGTATACAAATGACTGAGGGGACAGCTTTTTCAACCTGGGATTTGATTTGAGATGACAGTGACATATTCAAGTCATGGATTCAGGAACTGACTAGTTATATGGATCTACACTGACATATCTTTGCCATTTTTCTATACAAATGTGCCTAAGAGACATTTTATCAATACTTCAGAAATTATCGAGGTGTTTTGTCGAGTATGATCTAGGGGTGACTGCTTGAGTAATAATATTTCTTCGGTGTTGATTTTGAATGAAAGTTTCTGAATAGCCCTAAGAAATGAACTTAAAATTCAGATTTAATCTGATCCCATCCATAGCAATTTTGGCAGAAATAACTTGGTAGAAATAACTCGATAGGAATAACTTATGACTAAAAAAGAAGAAATAAAAATTGAAAAAAAAATTTTTTAAACACGTTTTTATTACACAAGTTGGATCAGAAAAAAACGACTCAGAAGTAAAGAATAATTTTCTCTACCTTTCATGCCCATCTTTTGTTTGGAAGAATCTCACTGTATTTCACTACATACCTTGGGAATTTTCATTTTCATGTGAAACTTATCCCATAAAAGCGTGAAATGCTTTATCTAAAAATTGAGATGTATTAATGACCCTCAGGAGATCTCCAATGTCTATTCCTGATGGAATAAATATTATCGTTTGCATCTACAGGCTGAGTCTACATAGACGCGCTCCCTCGGGGCGCGCGCGCTCTCTCCGCTCGCACTCTCCATTCAAACACCGGAGTAAATGGGATCTGAAAATTTTTTGACGAGTGTTTCCTCTCAATCAGAGTATCAGCACGAGTTTGTGAGATGAAAAACGGCCAATTTATCGCGCAAATCGATTAAAAAATTCATTTGCATCGAATAGAGATCAAAAAGTGAGAGACTTGGATATGGGCCGATGTGCCGAATATCACAACCCCCCAACTTCTCAAGTTCCTAACTCGCGGCTTATTCAACAATATTCAACATTATTTTGGGTTTCCATTGATACTCATTCCAGAAAATGTAAAATAAGCAAAGGTGCGCGGAATTCCGGTTGAGAAGAATCGAGCTATACCATGTACACCAAAGATCAAATTTGTGTTACAAGCGTCACTCCTCCGTAAACTTGGGACATCTCGGGTGTTCTTATGCAGTATTTCATACACTTAAGCTCATCATTCAGCTTCTGGAATAAGTTTCAATGTATAACTAAGTTGGTGCTGAATATTTCTGAATGGTTTGCAAGTTGGAGACCTGATGAAAAGTTTGGGAATGCTTGTAAGAGACACAACCACGCGAGCAACCACGCCTCTCATTTTCCGATCTTTATTCGATGCAAATTAATTTTTTGATCGATTTATGCATTAGACTGGCCGTTTTTCATCTCACAAACTCGCGCTGATACTCAAGTTAAGGGGGAACACTCGTCAAAAGATTTTCAAATCCCATTTTTGGTACCTACTCCGGTGTTTTGGGCAGAGAGTGCAAGCGGAGAGAGCGCGCGCGCCCCGAGTGAGCGCGTCTATGTAGACTCGGCCACAGAATTGAAAATTGAATAGTTTCAACAGAAGCACTTCAAGCTTTTTTGGGATAAATTTCACATTAAAATTAAAATTCCCAAGGTATGTACTGGAATACAGTGAGATTCTTCCAAACAAAAGATGGGCGTGAAAGGTAGACAAAATCATTTTTTCCTTTTCAGTCATTTTTTTCTGATCTAACTTGTGTAATAAAAGCGTGTTTTAAAAAATCTTTTTTACAATTTTTATTGATATTTAAAAACAATCTATTCCTTTGAGACCAACTCCAAATTTCACCAGGATCCCTTTGTAACCTGGATGCATCCAAAGGAGAGCTAATCTTCTTGAAAAGTTTCACATCATCGTCATGAATCAACAAATGAGAAATCCGTTCAACTTTAGAGAGATCATCAATAGGTAACAATGAATAACAAAGGTCCCGAATGGGATCCTTGTGGTACACCACACGTAACTAGGAATGGATTGGAGAAAGAGTTCTCAAACTGAACAATTCCATATCCATCGCTCAAATATGACGAGATCTTGAAAAACTTTTCGTTGCAAATATAGTTGCACTGCCCTCAAATGAGACTAACCCAAGCATTTCCTCTAGTTACAAAATTGCCAGTTCAACTTCATCATTAAACATGAAGTTCATCATTGTGTGTGCCGTAGTCTTGATGGGCGCCAGTGCCAAACTTCGACATGGTAAGATGCACATTAATCAAATTCATTTTCACGGTCACTATGATGTCTTGACGCAAGTGATTTCGTTCACCCGAACGGTCGCTTCAATTTTAATGAGCAATCTTTGAAATGCTCATGCCATGTCGATCATTATGCGGGCAAATGTAAATCAATCTGCGGGAAGTCCACAATCCTAGAAAATGATAGTTTAGTCAAACTGTAGCCGCAAAATCTCTTCAGTCAAATATCTAAATGTGATGACTAAGAATCGGCTTCATTGGTTCGATAGGATTGATAGGAGGAGGCACAAACCTAATTGCTAGTTGGGCCTCTAAATCTGGTGAACTAAATCTAGGAGGTGGTGGCTCTTTAGTCACAAATGAAATATCTCCGGACCTACCATCACTGCCTGCGGAACCACCAGCACCGGAAACTTCATCAATTCAAATACCAACACCAGAGCCTCAATCAAACTCGGCACCATCCACCACACACTATCCCTTCTTCATAATTAGCCCCAATGCCGGGTCATTGATTGAGAACCTGGCCAGAGCAATACAGATTATTTCCATTGGTAAGTATGACGGATCTCTTGCAGATGATAGCAATTTCACCCTCGTGCAAATCTTTTACTCTTCGTGCTCTTCATTCTTAAATCAGTAGTTAGAAGTCCGAACAAGATTTACAATATCAAAGCGATCATCTATATTCATACGGAAGTGCAGTGGCGGGTGGATAAAATGTTGGTTTGCTTTTCTGCCTACTCTGTTGTCGCGGAATGTGCTTCAACGGGTTGAATAGGGTGAGCCGAGAAAATATATTTTTGGCATAGTGCGACTAAACGGCCATTTTTCTTCCCGGCTCGCATCAGAAAATTGGCGTTTGGTCGCCCTGATACCAAAAAATGGTATATGCACCTCGCTCGTCGGGCCATTTTGGGGCATTAGTAATCTTTCCCCCTCGTTACACCTGGGGAAAATTGATCCCCATGCCCCTAAAGGGCCTAACCTCGCATCGGTGCATACTGTACTTTTTTTTTTTTTTTTTCATTAACGCATTTTCAACCTCTTTTCGAGGTTATTCTGCCGGACCTACAGTTTAAGGTGGGTTCCGAACCACCGAAACCACCGAAAAGCACTTATGAGAATTCACATTGGTGCCGGCCGAGATTTGAACCCCAGCCTTCTGCGTTGAAGGCAAGGACCTTATCCACGAGGCCGAGGTGGCTTCCTGCATACTGTACTTATTCAAGAATCGCTTAGGATTGGTCAAAATTTACTGTCTTTGGGTGAGGAAGTGTGAAAAAATTTTGTTGCACGCTCGAAATCGAGTTTTCCAGGTGGAGCAAGAGCCTTGGAGTTTTTATGAAAAACGTATGGGCAACGCCATCTAAGGGTTTTCTTTTCTCCTTCAAATAAGTATTGCCGCGGGTGTTGCGTATAATTGGTGTGCGGGCGACGAGGCGGGCGATCTCACTTTCGTTTCACCAAGTAATTTCACTCATTGAAAATGACCCCAGTGGTTTTGAGTAGCTACGATGCATTGGGCTTGAGACGTGGACTGGTGAAAAATACCAAATTTTGTGAAGAACGATGAAAATGGCTCGTATGACAAACTGATGCTTAGTTCCAGGCGCGTCCTCTATTCCTTGAACCACCGTAATTCTATCCAGAAGGTTGAAAAACCTTGAAAAAAGTAGATGAGGCTGCCCGCGCACCATTAATAACACTATACTCATGAATTTGATGATTTGTAGGCCGAGAGAAAATCTTCAGATGAAGTTTTCAATACATTTTCGATCAAAACTCCGTAGCACTTGCTGCACCTAGAAAACTTGACTTTGATCGTGCAGCAGATTTTTTTCCACATTTTCTGACTTAAAGACAGCCAATCCCGACTATTGCTGAGCGGCTTCGGCCTAGTGTTGGATTAGAGAAGAATGAGTCAAAGTTCTTCCGAATATCTCGCATTAAGTTCAACGTTCTAATTCCAAAATTATAAGATGAAACCAAACTATCTCTTCCTTGCATTTTCGTTCAGAAAGCAAAGAATTATTACAAACTATTGGTCTGTACGTACTAGTCCACCTCAACGGTTTGGTCGGTTTGCCAAACATAGCACTACTAACAGCCTGTGGCTGCCAAAGTCAGATAGTAAGAGGTCAAGACCTTATGTTCTCGATTAAATGAATGTGAATTTTTCTGTCCCGTGTAGGTTCCGCCCGTATGGAGATAAATAAGCTGAACGAAAGACTTCACAACACTTACGATTGCAAGCTCGTATTCTTGAGTGACTGCCCCGAGTTGAAGGATTATATTCAGGATATACCAGGGAACGTCAAGGCCGTAGGGATCCCCAAAATAATGTCCATCCTTGGAGGTACTTACTCAATCAATGTCTTGGAGATCACAAAACATATAGAATAATTTTGAGCAGCTGGCCCGTAAAATTTCTTTCGATGACCGATCGAATCAAGGTGCGGTTACGAGATCGTGATCCCATCGTTGTTAGTAGCTGTGCGTCTATGCTACTCCGTTAGCAAGTATTATTTCGTATTGAGTGCATGGACTTCTGTTTCGTTACAACGGATTTTTATCGGAATTCATTGACTGAGTAAGCAACAATCTATTTCTGACGACCTCTAAAAGTCATGAGTGGTCACTCGACCACTACGACTGAAGTTTTGTACCCCAATCGAGTATTATTTTGATACAATTCCTCAGAAGGAATAGAGTCTTGGCACGTTTGTCTCACATGACGAGTTTCAGAGGACGGAACATTCTGATCATGACTGAATGAATACTTTGAATACTCGCAAAAGAGGTCCAATCTTAGCCGCAGTGCAGGTTCTTCCAAATTAAATTGGAATTCTCTAGCAGAGAATCGAGTACACTCGGTGTACATTTGTGGAGCATCTCAAGTATTATTTATGATAAAATAAAAATTCTTATGAACGCATCGAAAAATGGTTGAAGTCGTTCAAGTTTTGAGGTCATTTACGTTCGATAATACAAAGTTCCCAGAACGAAGTTGAATGTTTACCGCGTCACAGCGACGCCCCATCGTGAATGAAATTCCCAATTCTTTCGATAGATTCGCTAAACACTATCCAAAAACTAGTTGAGAGGAAAGTTCTCAACATGACTTGGTAATTGTTTTACTTTGGCATGGAAAATTCTTTTGTAACCCATAGATCACGTTAAATGTGGAGATCTACAGATCATTCATTGTCTTTCCGAGCCGGTCATTAGCGGCTCGGAAAGACAATGAATCGATCATTTCATAATGCACTGTTTATTTACCTACAGCATACAATCATGGTGAATACAGGCTGCAAGTCTTGAAAGAATTCGGCTTGATGATTGTGTCAGGGAATTTCGTGTGCCAAAACCCGACGAGCTCGTGAGATGGACACTGCCAAATATACTACAATCGGATAGATTGTTACCCACAGTGTGAAGTACTCTTCAAATTCTGTGCATACTCGGATATCGAATAAATCACGTGTTACTTCACACAAAGAAACTGTCTGTCTTTTACTTCATGTGCTCTAAGTTGAGGTGACGTTGGAATTTTCACGGTATAATCGAATTGATCGCTAGTGTTGACGATGGATCATCAAACGTAGAGCGCTTCAGCAGCGTTCGCCGTCGACATTACCTTTTTCAACTCACTCATTCGCATGATGACTCACAACAGGGAGTATTAACCGAGAAGTACTGGGATCCTCATCAGGTTCATTCGTTTATGTTGCTCACAGTGCTCACAGCCATATAGATATTTTGGTATGATATATCTATGCTGACAGCGTTCGGACCTCTCTCTCTCTCTCTCTCTCTCTCTCTCTCTCTCTCTCTTCCCCATACTCGAGATCCGAAACTAGAAAGAGAGGATCCGAACCCTGCAGAAACACTATGAGCGCTGTGAACTTCTCAATTGAATGAACCTATTGATTCGTCATTCCAGCGGGCACACTATAGAGAACGGCAATCTCATTTATTACAACATCTTCACTCATCATCCATTAACATTCGAGACTAAAACTTGGAATTGGAAACGTACACTGAGAGAAAATTCTTGGTCGCATGGCCATGCGTTTTGCCGTGCGACCAAAGAGTAGTATTGCCAGGAGAGCGATTCCGATCTCATCACTACGTCAAGCCATCAAAATAATATGCCACAATCTAAATGGAAGAATTATCAGATGCCTCTAATATTTCTGCCAGAATAATTGATAAAGTCACAATCACATTACGACTATTTCGCCATAAGTAACATCGATATTCTGCACGAAATGATACCGGAGAGAGGATCTATTGATTCAAAGATTCTTGAAGGTTATTCAACTGCAGTAACAAATTATGATGCTGTGATGACAATCCAGTACTGATCTGACAGTAGTATCACGTTACAGTACAGTCGTAATGATTTGACGGCCATAGCTTACTCTCAGAGTGATCCGAACTCACAGCCGTTGATCGTGGTTATGGTTTTGGTCGTGACCGACGACCTAGAGCTTGCGTGGCTAGCCATTCAAGGGCTGGAATTCATAGTCGTCTTCCGGAGCAAACTTTTGCTTGGTCGGTAAGAGCCAATTTCCTACCTTTGCTGGAGGGACGCTATCATCAAAGGAATAAGCTGGTAAAGCAGACGCCAGAACGTGGGAATGCGAACAAGCGATTCGACAGCAGGGAAATGTTATGACTTTTCATGAGTTTTCCTCGATTTTCAGATTGTGCGTGGACAATTTACTTCTTCTATCCAGGAAAAACCATTAATTAATATATACGAGCTTCTATCGCAGGAACCAGGTTGAATGGAGTAGGCTGAATTTATCGGTTTTTCCTGCTATTTTATTTGCACTTTTTTTATTCTAGTGCGACGTTTCGATCACTTTTCCTGTGACCCTTTTCAAGCTAAAAATCATTTTATAAAAGCATATAATATAGATAAATTCTTTCACACTCTTATGAATTAGTATTAAGATTGAATTAAAATGAAAATTAAAAATTCACTGTACATTTACCTTATAATATCAATCAAAAGTTCATGATAATGCTAAAATAGACACTTTCACCAAGCTCAGCTTGGAGTCAGGATGAGTTACATCTAAAACAACAATTAGTCAAAAAAATAATAACTATCCAAACACTCAATTTTTTCTTTGAGAAGAAAGGTGATTCGAACAATGGTTACAACTTACTGTGAGAGTCTTGGAATTTCGAGTACATTTTTGAGTTTAAAAAAAGATGGAATTTCTTTCGGTGTTACTCTGTGACACCTGCTCAAAAGAGACTGAAAATTGATGAGGAAAGACAGAGAGAGAGAGAGAGAGAGCAACAAGACCACACGACTAATGAATTTCTATATGCTGCGTTGAATATACATGAAGGACACTGACTAATCGACTGTGAAAATTTAGACCTAATGATTGATTTATCGATTGAGTAAAGATGTTCTGAATCTATCAATCGAATTCTTGTAGATGGATTTTAGACGCAATGTGTCCTCAATGCGGTTGAGCGTGTGAGGGTAATAATGTATGTTAAACATTTCTGAAAAAATTCTTGTTCTGTACCTATTTTCAACATCCAAAATCTGAATTTTATCGAAGTCTATTGTGTGCCTTGTGTTTGAAATATGAACAGCCGACGCGGACGTTTCCTTTTCTTTTCTCACATCACATTTGTGCTCAAGAACCCTCTGTTTTAGTTTACGTTTGCTCGTGCCAATATATGTTTTATCACAATTTTTACAATCTAGTTTATATACAATGTTGTGGATCTCATGTTTATCCAACGAATCTTTACCTAATCGGATTATTTTATTGAGCTGATTTCTGTTGTAACTAATTGAAGTGAAAGAGAATTTTTTTTGCTATTTGGTTAATAGAAGGTGTCAGATTTTTTACATATGGAAATATCAGTTTTGGAAGGTGTACAAATGAGTATTTTTTCTGATCTTTTTGCGCTGAATTCCTTATCTGATATATGCGTTTTCTTATGTATTTTTCAATGCATTCAGTGGGGTAATCATTAGCCCTAAGAAGAAGGCGTATCAAGTTAAGATTTCGTTTATGGAATTATTGGTCCGAAAGTTTCATACACTTATCAACTAAATTGAAAATGATAGCAATTTTTTGAGCCTGTGAATGATGTGATTGATAATTTATGAATCTGCCTGAGGCTGTAGTTTTACGATGCCAATCCGTAATGCAGGGAAGATTTGGTCTACGAATTACTTTCAAATCTAAGAAACTAAGACTATAATTTTTTTCTGATTCTAGTGTGAACTGTAGGTGTTGATCATAGCTGTTGAAAACTTCAAGAATTTTAGGAATTGCATTCTTTGCCGCGATGAAAAAACAATCATCCTTATATCTCTTGTAAAGCAATATATTACTCTTGAGTATTCGTAAACAATGAGTTCCAAGCAATTCGAGGGCGGTTTCAGCATAGAACGGACTTGTGCACCCACCCATAGGTGCCCCAATTTTTTGTCTATAATATTTGTTATTAAACTGGAGAAAAGTTGATTGTAAAAGAATACCCATTCCTGCAAGAAATTCATGTTTACTTATACATCTTCCAAGGACGTGTTTCAGGAATTTCCATTTACCGGCCAAAGCTTTTTTAATGATTTCGTGAGTGAGATCAGTATACATTGTTATAACATCAAGAGAACCAATTTCGTAATCTTCTGGGACCACAGACTCCTCCAAATGTTTTTTCATCTCAACGCTATTTTGAATTCTAGATTCGGGTGAAGGAATATGTTTGTTGAAAAATTGAGAAAAACATTCGTCTATCTGATAAATCGGACTATTAGTTGCTGAAACTATTATTCTGACAGGGTTGTCTTTCTTATGGATTTTCGGAAGGCCATAAGCTCGTGGAATGTTTGTACGCGAAAGATCATCAGAGAAATACCTAAAAACTGGGTCTGAATCGAAAACACCTTTTTTCTTCCAATCTTTAATTAGTTCAGAGATATTCTTCTTGAGGAAATTGAAAGGGGAACCACTCACTTTCTCATAATATTTTTCATCGTCAAGGCATGCTTCTACTTTCGAAATGTATGCATCTTTCGTCATTATAACAGTAACGTTCCCTTTGTCTGCTCTTGTAATCAAAAGATTGTCCTGATCATGAAAAAACTGTTTTGTTAAGTTTGATTTATGCGAGACGATCCTGTCTTGTATGGATATATGACGTTTTTGACTGTTAAATCTGTCTAACTGTTTCAAAAATTTTTTGCGGAATTCAGGATTCAATTCATCCCAAGTTTCATAGGTATGTTCAAGATTTTTCAATAAAGAAAAGTGAGTATCTTTATCAAGATTTAATGAAAAATTAAATTTTTCTCCTACTTGACTACTCAAATAAAAGCAGATTCTTGAGTGTGATACACGAGACACATACTGAATATCAATCGGAGTAACTATTTTGGACAATTCGACAGCATATTCTTCAATACGATGACCTTCTACAGAATCAAATACAATTGCTTGATCTCTAGAGAGCACTACTTCTTGTTGTACCATTGCAGCAAACGATGTGGTTGGGGTAACGGTTTTCGTAGAAACAGACATCTTGATCGAGAGACGAGGGACACCCTGTAGTCAAGGTGTTACCCTTCATCTCGGGAATCCTTCGGAGCAAGCTTGGAAGCCGCGTAAAAAACGCGCACTCCACTTTGTTCACACAGTCACAGTCACTGTCACTCGTAAGGTCACACCATGCACCCCGAGTGATACACTTTAAACTCGTGTTTGATCACAGTATCGGCTCGCCGCGCCGAAGTAAGCGGGCTGCCGAGCCGTTGCTTCTAAACACGTCTGCACTGTTCGACGGTACGATCGCCTATCGAATGAGAACTTGAACAAGTAAGAGTTAAAAAGAATTTTTAAGATACGCTTTTATTAACTGCGTCAAGGAACGTTGTAAAATTTGACATGGTGCAATGGAGAAAAACTTTTGAACTGAGGAGACTTTAAAAAATTGCTCAATGCACAACACAGTTTGAGTATAGTTCAACTATAGCTATAGCGAAGATGCGCGCGCTGTTGGGTGGCGAATATTATGTTTATCCATCGTATTTAAATGTGGCGCCATCATCCAGTCGCGATTCACACTCATGATTAAATGCAGAGCAGACGATAGATATGCATAGACAAGCATTGCACCACATTGCACGGATGGTTGACGCGAGGTATAGATTCGTCAATTGATGCGATGAGTAGGCAGTCTTTTCCGGTGGGCAATCTCGCACACGTACTAATGCCACTAGATCATCCGCTGAACCGGAAGGTGAAATAGGGTGACAAAACGAGAATCTAGGGGGGAGAAAACCAGAGCTCGGTGAAGTGGAATGAAAGCGTATAAAAGAAAGAGGCAAAGCCTGATGAAGATCCTCAGAAGTTTTTGATTCGCCTCATGAATTTGAGCTCGAAGACTTTTCCCACAAAGCTCTTCAGAGTTCATTTTTCATGTGGCTAAGACATACATTCCTTGAGGAGTAAGGGCACTCTTTATCTCCAAGCAACGTGTAGCTTACGGTTTTTGACCCCAATTAACACCTTCACTGCGATGGGCCCCACCGGTGGGGCCCACGCGTCCAACTCCACGGTTGGCCTGAACCGACTTTAACCCAAAGATGCATGCCTCTCAGAATCGATTTTTCTCACTTCGAGTACATGATAAATGGGAGTTTTTCCCGCAAGAATGAAAATCTTCCGTCGAGCCGTTTTTAAAAAATGTGACATTCATGGTTTCTTATTGGAATTTCTATAGTACTCTATCCATGAACTAAAATGCAGAATTTGTTCCTTCACCAGAGTGAAATCTAATGATTGGCTTAGTCAATTTTATTCTCATGCATATGATGAAATATTTTGAAGCAGAATCTCTGGATTGGGCAAACGCTTGTCACGTTCAACGTGAGATAACTCGAGGTTGTCCCGCTTTCCAAGGAAATTCTTGCAAGAAATTGCTGGAAAATGTTGATCTACTCCAGACTCCAAATCATCACCGCATCAAGAAATTTGCTCAATCATTCAAGGATTTCAGGGGAGTAGTGAGTTCGTGTTTCGGGGATGAACTGGAAACAAGTTATAGGTCGTGTGTAGGAACCTTTTGAGAAAGTTATTTAGAAATGGTGATGCCAGTTTCCCCGAAAGTTCACGCGGTATTCTTCCACCTTGAATAGTATTGTTAGCTAAAGAGGATGGGCCTCGGATTCTATAGTGATCAATCCATGGGATGAGCACATTTTGACTTCAACTTAACATGAAAAAATTGCATGAAGCAAAAATCCTCAATATAACGAGAAACTTGTTAGAGTTTTGTGTTTGTACAACAGTATGCACAATCAAATTGTAGTTTATTATCCATAAAATTGTTCCACTGTAAAGTGTGTTTTTCTCATGAACTTCCGAGCATTGATTATTGTTGATCTATACTCGCTGGATAATAGCGATTCACGCAAATATGTGTCAAAGGTCGATTTCAAAGCTCATCCGTGATTATTCTCAAAATAATGTCAAAATCAAGAATCAAAATATTTCAATTTGAATTCTTTCGATTGTAGCTCCGTCGGATGTTCTCATTCTTGCGGGAAATAACGACCATTTATCACGTACTTGGAGGCAAAAGGAGGAATCTGAGTAGCAAGGATCTTTAGGCTGTAGTCAGTTTAGGCCTACCGTGCGACATCATTGCTTGTCTCTCGGCATCGTCGGATCATGGATATTCGCCTGTACTATAAAATCGTTCCTAAAAACTATGCTTTTGCTGGATTTTAACGTATTTCGATGTTCTTAAGAATAAATTTCAGGGAAGTCGGCCGAAAACTGCATTTTGATCGCGCATGGATAGATTAGTATGGAAATTCCTAATAGAAGCCATAAATTTCACTTTCTTAAAAAACGGCTCGACGAAAGATTTTCATTTCTGCGGGAAAAACTTTCATTTATCATGTAGTTGAAGTGAGGAGAATCAATTCTGAGGGGCAAGCATCTTTGGGTTAAAGTCAGTTCAGGCCAACCGTGACTCTGTGTGCGGCGGCGTTCAAAGTCCCATTAAATGGGCCCCACCGCACAGTGGGGCGAAACATCGATTTTCCGCCATAAAGTGCATCCGCGCGGATTTTTGACCGATTGACTTGATCCAAAAAAGATTCTCTTCGTTTTTCAACCCTCCACCACGTGGCACTGCAACAATTTTGATTAAAACCGTCCTGGAGTGTGGAGGAGGCACTGAAGTTGCGCTGAATTCGAGACAGGAATACGCTGATTTCTTGGGCCCGGGCTGTATTTAACAGCTTGACATCTTCCAAAATGACCTATATGGTCCTTGGATTGTGTACACTACCCTTCAACACTTTCCTGAACCATTTAATCGTTTGTGATGGGTCGAATGAGCTCAGAAATGGTGAAACTCGAACCTCGAAAATCGTAGAACGACCCCCAAAATCATGAAATCTAGGTGTCATTTGAGACTTCAGTGCCTCCTCCACACTCCAGGACGGTTTTAATCAAAATTGTTGCAGTGCCACGTGGTGGAGGGTTGAAAAACGAAAAGAATATTTTTTGGATCAAGTCAATCGGTCAAAAATTCGCGCGGATGCACTTTATGGCGCAAAATCGATGTTTCGCCCCACTGTGCACCGGTGGGGCCCATCGCACACAAGACCCGAACGCGATTTTCGCCGTCGCAGTGAACGTGCTGATTATCGATTCTAGGCCAAAATTATTTGCATCAAGAAATTCAGAGATTTTCGTCAATTTTGATGAAAATGAATAGAATAATATAACACGGCTATTTTAATTTTAGTGGGAGAGATAGAAGAGAGTTTTTTCTTCAAGCGCTCTCATGCAAGCTTAGCACATCCAACAAAACGTGAGATTCACGGTTTTCGTTCGATAAAGAAACATAATCGACCGCACAGAATCTAAAAATCGAGGAAAACCTCATGAAAACTTATAACATTTTCCTGTTGGTAAATCGCTTGTTTGTATTCCCACGTTCTGCCGTCTGCTACTGCCAGCTTCTTCATTTGATGATAGCGTCCCTCCAGCAAAGGTAGGAAATTGGCTCTTATTGACCAAGCAAAAGTTTGCCCCGAAAAACAACTACGAATCCAGCCAAGATATAGGCCGAAAAATAAATTGTGAGTCAAAATTTTCAGGCTCATGTGCGAAATGTGACTATAGCTGGTATTAGTTGAAAAAACAGTGGTGAAAAGGGCCCGATCAGAAATTTCGGTGGTTTCCTCGCGGGGATCCTACGGGGTCTGCCCCGAAGATCGCGGGGCCCCGCGGGGCAAATGTATGCAGAAGCATATGAGGTGTAACGCCTTCCCCGCGGGGCCCCCGCAGGGCATCCTCGGGGCAATATTTCCATGAAGTAATTGTCATTTCTAATAAAGAGTGCAGTATAATTTTGGACATGTTTGTTATTCTAACTTTATATGACTTTTATGGTTGCCGGGCTACCATAAAAAATCATATGGCCCTCGTGTCGCAATCGCGGCTTTCCATGACTAGTGTCGCAAACGAAGTTTGTGATTCCCGCGATTGCGGCTCTCGGGTACATAATCCACTATTTGAGTATTCGAGTAAGACTTACAAGTTGTCTCAGGCAACAAATATATTTCCGGTCTTATATTTATTGTCTCAGGCGTAGAGGAGTAAGAGCCTCACTCGAGTACTAGAGGTTAGTCTAGTCTTTGTTTACGATCTGCTGTGAGGAGTTGGGAACTTGACTTTGCAGTATGTGATTATAGTACATTACGCGTCAAGTGTTGGAAACATTTTTTTCTTCGGGAAACCGAGCTGGACGTGGGCGATGGCACCGTCCAGCTTGGTTTTCCAGAAGGAAAAATGTTTCCGCACGAGACGCGTATGCAGTTTTATACGTCTGTACGCAGAAACACGCTGTCTCTACGTATGGAAGTATGAAAAAAGTTCTTTTCCTGGATTGTAATTCGTGTTGAAAGTGAGTGCTTAACCCTTAATTACCAACGTAAGATGAAGTTACACTCTAACCAACGTGGTAGATTTTTGTCACATCTCTGTAAATTTATCAAATTTTCAGAAGTGAGTGCAGTGAGTGACATGAAAAAATTATTTCCTCAAAGCTACAGCACAAGCACCAAGACGAACGCTGCCGGCAACGGCAGGGGGGGGGGGGAGCAACGCTGCGAATGATGCAGCTCAACTGCAATGGCGAGGCTCGAGTGATGGGTGAGCTGAAGGGCTTGCTTGTCGAGCAGCAGCGGCCATTCGATGTTCTGCTCCTACAGGAGCCATAACGCGGTGGGGACGACGTTCATCCCGATAATTGCCGTTATTTCGCGCATTATTGGGCTAGCGTTGTTGTCTTGGGTGGCAACGGGATGACGGACAGGGCCGAATTGGTTTGACGTCTACAGGGACGACGACGACGACGACAACGACGACATTTCGTGCGTAAAAGTGAAACTTTGGGCAAAGTTGTAACACTTTGCCCACCCCATCATTCTTCGTTTGATGAGTGATTAAGGGGGATGTGATCGATTGGCTTGGATTTTGATTGATCAATTGGATGGGGTGGAGTATTTTTGTCTTGGAGAGCTGGATTATTCTCTTCTATCCGGTTATTGGAATTGATATATAGAGCGCCGCCCCTGTGCCCCCGTTGGATTCTCTTCGATAAAATGAAATAGAATGCGGAGTGAAATTTCTCTTCCTTAATCCCGATCTATCTGAATTTTGGCGGCTTCC
Organism: Eretmocerus hayati; assembly: GCA_029851415.1. NCBI lineage: Eukaryota > Metazoa > Arthropoda > Insecta > Hymenoptera > Aphelinidae > Eretmocerus > Eretmocerus hayati. The sequence goes on from CM056742.1 coordinate 2,158,931, forward strand.
CCTATAGTAAATGTGTCACGTTGTATTACACAGTATCATTTTTGATAAATTTTCATGGTTTAATTCATCCCTAATTGACTTTGCCATTCGTACATGTATGAGCACCGCCCTTTTTCTTTTTCTCGAAGGGGAGCAGCAGCAGCAGCAACACCGACAACACCAACAACATGGATATAATTAGAGGGATAAATACTAGACGATCTTTGAAGACGATCAAAAATTACACCAGGCGAAGTTCTGATGATAATTATATCGATCAGTACAATTACTCTTGCCTTGTTTTGGCCATCGTGAAAAGGAGAATTGGTGTAGCTGTTGCTCTGATTAAGGCGGGGGCTGATCCGAATAAGAGAGTCTTTGTCGATGACCAAATACCTGACACACGTTCTTTGTACATGGCAATATTGATAGGGAACAAATACCCTGTCAACAAACTAATTGACGCCGGGGCAAATCTTATTACACGTAACAGGTTGTCTATCCATGTCAGTTGTGTGTGTTTAATCTCATCTCGAAATCTCTGCCGTATTCGCAACACGGGAATGAAAAATTCATTCCATTGATGGAAACAATTTTTTGCAGGTGGCAATTTCTAAAGCAGACATCGCAATGATAGATTTATTAATTCAGCGGGGAGCCAGTTTTGCCAGTTACGACGGCAATGACGATTCACCAATTGATTGCTGCATCAACATGTTGCGATTCACTTGGAACAGTCCGGATCAATGCTCATGCATGCTGAACCATATTCTTAACACAGAAGCAAGTAGAATTATCTCGATTCTTCCCATATGTACCAATATTGGTATTTCAATATGGCAATCTTGCAATTTTATTTAGATTACTTGATGTAAATGTCCATGATAGAGCTAAATGCTGGATGATTGTTACATTTTGCTTGATGAATGATGACAAAGGAATAATTCGATACATGATCGAAGATGAAAATCTTCCTGTCAATATTGCCAATATTTTGGGCACGGCACCTTTGCTCATAGCCGCTGAATTTTCGAGGTTGTCCATTTTGAAAGTTTTGGTCAAATCAGGGGCAAATGTTGATTCGGTTAATACGTGAGGAAAATCCGCGTTGAATCGATCAACGAGGAATGGGATGGATGCTAATGTGTTTGACTATCTGTTAAATATAACCAACTCGGCCAATATCCGCGTGCTGTTTGATGGATTGATAAGGGGGACAGGAAAAAAAATTGATGAAAATTATGAAGCTAATGACGTTCCGGCATAGTAGTATAGGCATACCCGACTTTTATCCTTTTTTCATAAAAGATAGACATTCACAAGTTACAAAGTACCATGAGCAATGCATGCGAGATATAAACTTTGCCAAAACTGATTCGATCATGGATCAAATAAGATATCATGAATTGATCATGATTGACAAATTAGATACTCTAAATCAGACAAATACGTTGAGTCCATCACAACACTGCTTCACAGCTCAGCAAAACGCTCTGTGCCTAGGAGAAAATGGAGGGTAAGATCGGTCCCTTGGTGGACCCAGGACCTCAAAACCAAGAAAAAGACCGTCTACAAGATGCGACGAGACGTTCAAAGAGAACAAGATGAGGAGCGGAAAGCTGAACTTAGAACAGTGTATTTGGAAAAGAAAAACAGCTACGATAAGAATATGGCAGATCTTAGACGTGAGAGTTGGAAAAACTCCGTAGAGAAAGACACAGCCGCCAATCCATACGGAGTCATCTACGAGATGATGAACCAGAAGCTTGTTCCGTCCAAACTCTCGAACGTTCAAAAGCCCAACGGGGAATTCACCCAGGACTGGACTGAGACGGCTGAAGCCCTGTTGGAGAACTTCTTCGGGGACGGTGACGCACCTCTTGAGGACCATCGCCCACCGAACGAAGTCCCAGCAGAGGCAGAACCAGAACCATTAGCATGGTCAATCAATGAGATTTTCCGTGCAGTCAAGACATGCAAAAACAAAAAGGCACCTGGGAAATACCTCTTGGAAATTGAACTAGTCAAACGCACCTGCAAGAACACCGACTTCCTGTTCAAGCTAACAAAGCTCTACAACGCTTGTTTGACACTAGAATACTTCCCGAAAGCATGGAAGGAAGGGAGCATCAGAACGCTACTGAAAGGAAGGGACAAGAACCCCAAAGTCCTAAAGTCCTATGGGCCAATTTGCCTGTTGTCAGTCTTGAGCAAGGTCTTGGAGAGACTGATGAAATCCAGGATCAAAGAATTACTGCTTCGGCAGGACTTTGCCTCGCAGAGACAGTTTGGATACAGAGAAGGCAGGTCAACCGAAGATGCTATCAAGCAGATGCGGGATTCAGTCGACTCGACACAAGGAGGCGCAGTCCTGGACATCCTATTTGATGCCACGGCTGCCTTCGACAAGCTCAAGTGGGTCAAGATACTGACAGAACTCAGAAGGAGAGGATGTCCCAGAAAAGAGTACGGGCTAATCTCAAGCTATCTAGAGGACAGGTGAATGACTATCGAAGACAACTTTGTCTCAGTCACCAGGACAGTGACCAAGGGCTGTCCCCAGGGCTCGATCCCGGGGCCAGACTTTCGGAATCTTTGCCCCGACGAGCTGCTTATGATATTGGAACGAATGGGGGCGGAGGTCTACGCATATGCGGATGACATATTAATCCTGATGAGAGGCAATAGCAGATCGGAGTTAGAGATGGAAGGGCAAAGACTCACGGACGTCGTCTACCACTGGTTCACAGCCAATGGTATAGAAGTCTCCAAGTAAAAAACAGAAATGGTATTATTGAAAGATGCTGCCACTGGAAGGCAGTATGACAACAACAAGATGGGAACCAGTGGTAAGGTCCTCAAGATCCGACCAGCCAACTTCACCAAGTCTTTGGTGAAGACGGACAAAGGCGGCGTCCGGGGGCCAACTATCAAGATAGATGGCAAGGGAATAAGATACAGTCCGGTCGTCAAGTACTTGGGTATGAACATCGAAACAAGATTCAAGATAAAGGAACATCTCAAGACAGTAATGGCAAAAGGACTAAGGTTCTTTATGTCAATGTCCAGAGTCATAAGGAAAAACTGGGGTCCCAAATACTCAGACCTGCAGACACTCTATATGGGGGTGTTCGTCCCTATTGTTCTGTATGCAGCCGTAGTGTGGGCTGACCTCTCAGAGGAATCAAAAAGGTCACAGATATTACTTAAAGCGCAGAGACAAGCCCTAGTAAAGATCTCTAGAGCGTACAGGACAGTATCGGGCGACGCTCTCCTGGCAATACTAGGCGAGGTCCCCATGGATCTGATGGCAAAAGAGAGAATGTACAACTACAAAGTCAGGAAAAAGGAACCCTCCGAGTATGAAGGATACACACACGATCCCGGGACAAGTCCCGAACTTGCCAAGCTGAAGATCCGCCAGGAAAGTATAAAGATCTGGCAGAAAAGGTGGGAGGCGTCTGACAAAGGACGCGAAACTAGACGTTGGATACCGTCTGTCACAGACGAACAAGTTGCCTCCAACCACTATGTCATCCAATTGATGACAGGGCATGGAGACATGAACTCGTACAGACTTGAAAGACGCCTCTCCACCAGCGTTAGATGCGAATGTGGAGAAGAAATAGAAGATCCTGACCATATAATAGACACTTGTCCCCTCTGGGATATCCCACGGGACAAACTTCGACAAGCAATCCTGAGGATGGGCCTGAATTGGCCCACGCCGAGGGAAGATCTAGTCAGAATGGAAGAGGGCCTGAGAGCCCTAACAACCTTCGCATCAGAAGTGTTTAAGGCCAGAGAAGATAGAAGGATGTCACAAGGAGGAAGATAAAAGAAGATAGAAGAAACGGAAGGAAGATGCGGAGGCAGAAACATGTAGATAATAGTCATAGTATAAGAACAAATGGAGTAGCCGACATATGCTAAAGAAACCAAAGAATAGGATAAGACACTAGGTTAAGAACTAGAATAAGAACTTAGAACTGAGTCAGGGCCTGGGCAACAGGGCGCCGACGATCCGACCTCCACGTGGTCCCCGCTGGGCAACCGTACCTCTTCGGAGGACCGGCTAGCAGGATCGTCTCGGTCTTATTGACCGACACGCCTCCCACTCGAGACCCTTTACATCTCGAGTGGGGTTTTTCCAAATCCGTTCAGATTTGGAGTCAAAACCGCAAGTTAAGATATTATGATAAGTCTGGAATGAGACAGAAACTTGGAGTGATGATAAACGGATGGTGGATGAGTATGCGGGTATACCGAAAGGTGAGGTACCGCGAGTAGCCAAAACAACACCAAGGCAAGCTCAACCACACTCAATGTTCCTATTCACTCACGCGCAAGGGGGATTGGAGCAAGGTGCCTCATCCCTGAGGTGTGACGACCCCCCGGCCCCAGTTATCGCCCGCCGGAGCGAGGAGACCGCACATCTCCATCCGGCACCACGGGAGTGGGTGAGTCTAGGGACCCAAATTGGGATCGCCCTCGGGCGATAACGATGCGAGCCCGTAAGACTCATCCATCATCCCGAGGGACTCTTTGGGCTCTCAGGAAGCCTCAAAGAGTCCCAAAACCCCCCACCGAGGGGTGGGCATCGGCCTTGTGCTGGTCGCTGAGCCCAAAATTCGGTAGTCGGGGAGGAGGATTGAGTCATCACCGAGCCTGGCTTGGCGTTGGCCATCCTCCGAACCGACGCGCTGGCAGGGCGTATCTCTGCCCCGCGCCCATGGGGGCAACCGGGGTTGAGCCGAAAGGCAGGGACCCGGTGTATAAAAGCCAATATTCCTGTTCCTATTCACTCTACCGCAAGGGGGACTCCGTGTCCTGGGGTGTGACGACACTCCGGCCCCAGTTACAGGGACACCGTACCCGGGCTTAGGCCCGAAGCCGGTAGGGAGAAGACTGGCCCCGTGACTGGTGCTCGGTGCTTTGACTTCTCCCGAAAACCCGCAAGGGGGGTTGGAGCAAGGTGCCTCATCCCTGAGGTGTGACGACCCCCCGGCCCCAGTTATCGCCCGCCGGAGCGAGGAGACCGCACATCTCCATCCGGCACCACGGGAGTGGGTGAGTCTAGGGACTCAAATTGGGATCGCCCTCGGGCGATAACGATGCGAGCCCGTAAGACTCATCCATCATCCCGAGGGACTCTTTGGGCTCTCAGGAAGCCTAAAAGAGTCCCAAAACCCCCCACCGAGGGGTGGGCATCGGCCTTGTGCTGGGGTCTGAGCCCAAAATTCGGTAGTCGGGGGGGAGGATTGAGTCATCACTGAGCCTGGCTCGGCATTGGCCATCCTCCAAACCGACGCCCTGGCAGGGCGTATCTCTGCCCCGCGCCCATGGGGGCAACCGGGGTTGAGCCGAAAGGCAGGGACCCGGTTTATAAGAGCCAATATCCCTGTTCCTATTCACTCACCCGCAAGGGGGGTTGGGGCAAGGTGCCTCATCCCTGGGGTGTGACGACCCCCCGGCCCCAGTTGTCGCCCGCCGGAGCGAGGAGACCGCACATCTCCATCCGGCACCACGGGAGTGGGTGAGTCTAGGGACTCAAATTGGGATCGCCCTCGGGCGATAACAATGCGAGACCGTAAGACTCATCCATCATCCCGAGGGACTCTTTGGGCTCTCAGGAAGCCTAAAAGAGTCCCAAAACCCCCCACCGAGGGGTGGGCATCGGCCTTGTGCTGGGGGCTGTGCCCAGAATTCGGTAGTCGGGGAGGAGGATTGAGTCATCACCGAGCCTGGCTCGGCGTTGGCCATCCTCCGAACCGACGCGCTGGCAGGGCGTATCTCTGCCCCGCGCCCATGGGGGCAACCGGGGTTGAGCCGAAAGGCAGGGACCCGGTATATAAAAGTCAATATTCCTGTTCCTATTCACTCCCCTCCGTGGTTGGTACCTTGACGTGGTGGAGGGGCTTAGCCAACCACTTTGTGGGTGGTGACCAAAACCAACCAACCTCCCAATTCGGCGGTGTGAGGACGTGCCCAGCGGCTTGGTTGGCACCCGGGAAGTTAATTTAGGTGTCTCAAACGACTCCCTGGGGAAGTGGCGACCCCCCTAGTGTACTCAGCCTTATCGGCACACGCGGGGCTCTGTGGCGGTGGACCCACCCTTCCCTAGCTGCTCGTGGGAACAAAATAAAAAAAAACTAAACCCAACCCAAAACAAAAACAAGAACGTGGCTAAAAATGAAAAAATAAAAAAGAACGAGGGTAAAGAGGATAGGAGTCGCTTTAGGTCTCCGGTCAAGGCCAGAGACCATAAGAGCGAAGGATCCGGGGGGAGTGGGAAGAGTAAGAGAGTGAAAGGGGGTGTGATAGTGAGAGAGAGTGATAAGCAGGAATTCAAAAAAGGGAAGGACTATGGCAAGGAATATTTTGCGAAGGCCGCGAGAAAGGATGATGGAAAGGAGGCAAGCAAAACCAAAGGAAAGAGGACTGCTCAGGGATTGGAAAAATCAGAGGAATGGGAGGAAGCCTGAGCAAAAACAAAGCAAGAAAGGAGAAGGAGAGGAAAAAGAAGAAGGAGGACGAGGATGATGTGCATGAGGATGAAGAGAATGGCGAAAAGAGGAGGATAAGTGTGGATGTTAAAGCGAGTAGTAGTGAGAATGAGAGTGATAGTGAGAATGAGAGTGAGAGTGAAAACGAGAGGGTCGGTGGAAGTGTGAAAGGAAGTGTGAATGGAAGTGCGAAAAGTAAGGAGAGTGCGAGTGTGAGTGTGAGTAAGAGTGCAGGTGTGAGTAAGAGTGTGAATGTGAATAGGAAAAGGTAGTGTAAATGGGAAAGGTAGTGTGAATGGGAGCGTGAGTAAAAGTAAGAAAGGGAGTGAGAAAGGAAAGAATGGCGAGGTGAATAATGGAATGGATGTGGACATGGCAGAAAGGGAAGCGGATGAGATGGAGTCGGAGGAGAGCGAGGAGGATAGGGGAAGAAAGATCGATGAGAAGGTGAGTAGAGTGAGAGAAGAGTTGTTCGAGTGTTTGTTTGCTGAAAACAGTAAACTAAATAAGGCAGAATGTGGGGAAATAATCTCCCAATTCGCCAAGATAGAGGAGATTCTCAATGAAGAGAGAAGACACTCAGCAACGTTGGAGGGTAGGCTAGACGAGAGTAGGAGGGAAAGGCTTCACCTCAGGAACTCCCTCGCGGCTCGAACCATCATCGAGCGCAACATGAACACGAGGGAGGGGCCATGCATGAGCGAAGAGAACGAGGGCAGCCGGGCCGAGCAAAGGGTTGAGACATCAGTGCAGACTCAGGCTAAGGCGCAGGCTCCACCTCCGCCTCCGCCTGGAACTGCCACCCAGGGCAAGAAAACAAGGAATAAGGGAGCTCCGGCACCCCGCCCGCCCACAGCACCAAGCTATGCCTTGGTGCTGGAACAGGCGGACGGAGTGTCGAACGAAGATGCGATGGCAAAGGCGAAAAAGTGTGTGCTTGAGAACAGAGGTGTGAATGTTAAGGGTATGCGTGTGGCCAGAAGCGGAGGCGTGGTCGTAAAACTCGCCTCCGATCTGGAAAGAATGAAAGTGAAAATGAGTGGAATGTTTGCGAATGAATGTGTGAGTGTTGTGGAACCAAGGCCTCCAAGGCCGCAGCTCGTTGTTTTTGATGTCCCTAACGAGCTGTTGGGCGATGGGCTCATGGAGGATATCCATGGGCGTAACTTCCCGGAAATGGCCCTGGAAACATTCCGGGACCAGATCCGGGTCGTTAGGACCGTCCCCCAAAAGAAAAAAGTGAGGAAAAAAGACGAGGAAGAAGTGGAAGTGTCGAATGTGGTCTTGGAGGTGAGTGTTAGTATGGGAGAGAGAATGTTGAGTAAGAAGAGAGTGTATGTGGGATGGGTGTCTAGCAAAGTGAGAGAAAGTGTGAATGTGCCAAGGTGCTGGAAGTGTATGGAGTATGGTCATGGTATTGGTGAATGTAAGAAGAAGGATAGACTGTGTAGGAGGTGCGGACGGGCTGGGCACTTGATGGCGGCTTGCCGAGAGGCGGAGAGGTGCGTGAACTGCGCTAAACAGCCAGGTTCACGCAACCTTAAGGTAGTATTAGCGGTACTGGATGTGTCAAGTGCCGAACATACCCGCGCTTGACTCCCTTCCGCCCGTTATATAGGTATAGTGAGTGCACGCAGCAGACGACAAGCTAACCCCGAAACCGCAGAAATGAGTGACACTTGAGATCAGATCTTCTTTTTTAGGCTCTGAATCGTCAATCTGATCACTGCTAAGTGTTTTTTGTGCATTCTCACATCTGTGTATTCACTGCCATGAAAATCTGTGCGTCAGGTATCACTCTACTCGTGATTTTCCATAAGATGCCGTGTTTAACGGCTTTTACGAAAATGCTCATAACTTTTTTCCCCGACTCTGAAGGCTTCTGAAATTTCAACTGAAGCATTTTGAGACCCTAATCTATAACTGTGCCGACTTTCGTGATTTTCTGAGCGTCAATTCGAGTACCGCTAATACTACCTTAAGCACTCAGCAATGTCGCCTCAATGCCCGGAGTATCAACAGAGAGCAGACCAGATTAGGGACCGTTGGAAACAGAGTGGATTGGTGAATGATTGCGTAAGAATGGATGGGGATATGGATGTGAATGAATGATGGCTAGTTTAAATGTTGTGCAGGTGAACTGTGCGAGGGAAACGGGAAGTGGGCCTGCCATACTTGCAAATTGTGTGAATGAGAGAGTAGATGTGTTTTTACTGCAGGAACCACACGCTCCCTTTGGTCAGCTTGCTGGCTGGGGGAGTGGGACGAGATCCTGGGTCAGCTCTAGTGGTCGCGCGGCTGTTGCTGTTCGAGAGAGCAACATCACCTGCGTGCCACAGAGCGACCTCAGGTGGAAGGACGGGGTGTGTGTGATGCTTGAGGGTGAGTTTGGTAGAGTGTGTGTGGTTTCATTGTACTGTGCGCAAGATGAGAGTATGGGCCTCTACACCCAATACCTGTATAGGGTATTGGAATGTATGGGGGAGTATGCGGTCTTGATCGGTGCGGATGCGAATGTGAGCTCTGAAATGTGGTACTGCAAGAACAATGTGGTTGGATCCAACAGGAACTACAGGGAAAGGGAACTCGAGGAATGGCTTCTGGAGGATAGATGGGGGATCGACCCACTGAACGCTCAGAGTCCTCACTACACCTTTGTGGGGGCTGTGGGGTTCAGTGATGTCGACGTGACCCTATCTGACATCCTCCAGAAGAGGGAGTGTGTGTGTGAATGGTGGGTGGAAGACAATTGGGGAACGTCGGATCACAACGTGATTCGTATTCGTATCCGCATGGAGAAAGATGAAAGTGTGAATGAAAATGAAAATGGTGACGGTATGAGTGAGAAAGCATGGAAGTGGAAAGGCGTGGACAAGGAGAAATACATCTCTCGGCTCGCTGACTTGAGCAGCGAGTACGAGATAGGTGCATTCAACTCCTTGGGTGTGAATGAGATGGTCAAAGTGTTGACTGAGTGGGTATGGAAAGTGAATGATGATTGTCTGAAAAAGGAAAGAGTGAGGAGTAAGAGGGGACTGCCATGGTGGAATGAGGAGCTTGAAAAGGAAAAGAAAGAAGTGAAAAAGAAGAGAAGGAGATGGCAAAAGTCAAAAAAGAAAAGAAGAATGAGTGAGGATGAAAGAGAGAAAAGGCGGAGAGAGTATGTAGAGGCGGCCCAGGTGTACAAGAGGATGTTGAAGGATGCCAAGGCTAAGCACTGGCAAGAATTTGTCGAGGGAATTGGGAACGAGGACCCGTGGGGCCCTCTCTACTCGGTTTGCCAAGGCAAATCGAGGAAGACGGACCTTGCGGGCTTCAAGACGCCAGGAGGGGACCTTACCCGCACCTGGGAACAGGGTGCGAGGGCCCTTCTGGACGAGCACTTTCCCTCAAATATCGAGGTAAGAGAGAATGAGTATGTGTGTGTGAGTGAGGATGAATGTATGAATGAAGAGAGTGTGGAATTTAGTGTGGATGATATGGAGAGTATGGTTGCGAGAATGGAGATGAGAAAAGCACCTGGAATGGATGGGATTACGAACGAGATGATAAAATGTGTGTGGAAGGGTCTGCCTGAGCACGTGTTGACTCTGTTCAACGCATGTCTCAGGCAGGGGGAATTTCCTCAGGCATGGAAAGAGGCACGTGTTGTGCCTCTTCCCAAAAGAGCAGGGAAAGCCATGGCGCTGCTCAGGTCTTGGAGGCTGATTAGTCTGCTTCCAAACCTGGGCAAGCTGCTAGAACGGGGGCTCAACGATAAAGTGTTGAAGGTCATGGATGGGAGATGGGAAGAGGCACAACACGGCTTCATGCAAGGGAAGTCGTGTGAGAAGCGTGGCAGGAGGTGAGAAGTGTGATTGAGAGTGCGAATGAAGAGTATGTAGTGTGTAGCCTCATCGACTTCAAGGGAGCCTTCGATTTTCTTCGATGGCTCATGGTCTTGAAGGAGATGAGGTCATATGGGGTGAGTGCGAGAGAGATGAAAGTATGAGAGAGTTATTGGAAAGGAAGGCGTGCGTGCATGAAGAATGGTGGAACGACGGTATGGAAGGAGCTTGAAGCTGGTGCTGCGCAGGGATCCGTCCCTGGACCTACAGCGCATTTACGCATTTGCGGACGACGTCAACCTCATAGTCAAGGGAAATAGCAGGAAAGGGGTCGAAAATAGGTTGAAGGATGCTATGCTGTTGGTTTACGAATGGGGAGAAAAGGCTGGAGTAGAGGTGAGCGAAGAAAAGACAGTATGCAATTTAATGAAGGGATTTTTGAATGTAGATTACAGGAGTGTACAAGTTGAATGGAGAAAGAATGTGAGGAAAATTAGGTATGTGAAAGAGGTGAAGTACTTAGGTGTGTGTGTTGGTAAGAGGCTCTCCTTTGCCCCTCACCTACGGGCTCTTCGGCCCAAAATCAGTAGACAGGTGTATAAATTTAGAAGAGTCCAGAAAAAAGATTGGGGGGTTAGGATGAAATGTGTGAATCGATGGGTAAACGGGTTGTTTAAAGCGGTTGCGTTGTATGGGGCGAGTGTGTGGGCGGACTCTCTCCGGTACCAGTACGTCCGGCGTGCCATCAATTCATGCCAGAGAACCGTTCTTTCGGCATGTTTGAGGGTATGTCGCACAGTCTCCACGGAGGCCCTTCAGGTCTTGGCCGGTTGGGCACCGTGGGACTTAGAGTGCCGGAGACGAGCCGCCATATGGAGGGTAAAGAAAAATGTGGACATGCGAGCGAATGATTTGGTAAAAGAGGATGAGATTGTAGGTATGGATGGGGGTGAAATTGTGGAGATGATTGAGAAAAGAATGAGGAGTGAGTGGCAAGACAGGTGGGATACGTCATGGAATGGGCGCGCCACTCACGCTTTCATTGGCCAGGTCACACTGGTGGGGAGCATCGCGAGAGGTTTGCTTGAATCGTCCCTGCGCCCTTGGTGTATACTCACCGGGCACGGGACATTCAACGCATTCCTCTTCAGAAGAAGGCTGAGTGACACGCCCAGGTGTGTGTGTGGTGACGAATGAGAGGATTGGTTGCATGTGTTGTGTGAATGTGGATTGTATGAGGAATTTAGAGACTTGGAGGGAATGGGTGTGAGAATGAATGAATGTGGAGTTTGGGATGTGTCTGGAATTATGAAAGGGAAGAAGAGTTACGGGGTCTTTTGCGACTTTGCGGAGAGGGCGTATCTGAGAAGGGAGAAAGCGGTGAGGTACATAAGAGAAGGAGGTGGTGAGGACGACGACACTTAAGTGTCTTATCCTCAAATTTAGACCGCAAGGGGGACGATATCTCCCGGGTTGTGACGACCCTCCGGCCCCAGTTACAGGGACACCGTACCCGGGCTTAGGCCCGAAGCCGGTAGGGAGAAGACTGGTCCCGAGACTGGCGCTCGGTACTTTGACTTCTCCCGAAACCTGCAAGGGGGGTTGGGGGATGGTGCCTCATCCCCGGAGTCTGACGAACTCCCGGCCCCAGTCATCGCCCGCCGGAGCGAGGAGACCGCACATCTCCATCCGGCATCACGGGAGTGGGTGAGTCTGGGGACTCGTATTGGAACCGCCCTCGGGCGATAACAATGCGAGCCCGAAAGACTCATCCATCATCCCGAGGGACTCCCTGGGCTCTCAGGAAGCCTAGACGAGTCCCAAACCCCCCCCCCCCCCCCACCGAGGGGTGGACATCGGCCTTGTGCTGGGGCCTCAGCCCAGAATTCGGTAGTCGGGGAGGAGGACCGAGTCATCATCGAGCCTGGCTCGGTGTTGGCCATCCCCCAAACCGACGCGCTGGCAGGGCGTATCCCTGCCCCGCGCCCATGGGGGCAAGCCGGGGTGAAGGTGAAAGCCAGGCACCCGGGATATAAAAGCTCAATTCCTGTTCCTATCCACTAGAACAACAATGAGACAAATGAAGATGGCGAAATAGTGGAAAGTCTGGTGGTGGCGCATGAGCTTAATGTACTGAATGTACCAGGTCAGTTATGCACATGCACATGTGGAAGGAATGATATAGACGCCACATTCACCAACAAGAACTTCCCATGGCCAACGGACTGGCAAGTCTTGGAGGATGGCACTAAAAGTGACCATCTTCCGATCCAGATTACCATCGACATGACAAATGTTAGCCAACGACCTCAAGTAAGGCGAAGGAGATATAATATCTCTAAAGCGAACTGGAAACACTTTGACGCGCGGCTGGAACAAGGGCTTGAGAAATTTCAAGACACAGAACTAGCAACAACACTTGAGATCGACAGCTATGTAGAGTCCATCACTACGTTGCTCCATAACTCTGCCAAACGCTCCGTCCCCAAGAGGAAGTGGAGGGTGAGATCCGTCCCATGGCGGACAAAAGACCTCACCTTCGAGAAAAAGATAGTGTATAGAATGCGACGCGAAGCACAGAAGGAACAAGATGGAGGACGTAAGGCTGAGCTCAAAACAGTTTACTTGGAGAAAAAGAATGACTACGACAGAAAAATGGACACTTCGAGACGTGAAAGCTGGAAGAAAATTGTTGAAAAAGATACAGCCACCAATCCTTATGGGATAATATATAAAATGATGAATCAGAAGATGGCACCTTCCAGATTCTCAAACGTTCAAAGACCAAACGGAGAATATACGCAGAACTGGACTGAAACAGCGGAGGCCCTGCTGGAGAATTTCTTCGGGGACGATGACGCACCTCTCGAGGATCATCGACCCCTCAAAGAAGCCCCAGCAGAGGCAGAACAAGAACCGGAACCGTGGGAGACCATTGACGTCCTCCGGGCAGTAAAGACTTGTAAGAACAAGGAAGCACCGGGTAAAGATCTCGTGGAAATCGAACTTGTAAAACGTGCTTGCAAAAATACTAACTTCTTGCTCAGGCTGACGAAGCTATACAATGCTTGTCTAAGGCTTGAGTACTTCCCGAAAGCTTGGAAAGAGGGAAGTATAAGAACACTGCTAAAAGGAAGGGATAAGGACCCCAAAGTCCTCAAGTCCTACAGGCCAATATGTCTATTGTCAGTCCTGAGTAAGATCTTAGAGAGGCTAATCAAATCAAAAATTCGCGAACTGCTACTCGAGCAAAACTTTCCCTCGCAAAGGCAGTTCGGCTATAGACAAGGCGGGTCGACAGAGGACGCGATAAAACAAATGAAGGATTCAGTCAAGTCGACACAACAGGGTGCGGTACTTGCAATCCTGTTCGATGCAACATCCGCATTCGACAAACTGAAGTGGAGCAAGATCTGTTCAGAACGAGAGAAAAGAGGATGCCCCAAGAAAGTACATGGGCTGATCTCAAGCAATCCAAAAGATAGGTCGATGACCATTGAAGACAACTTTGTCTCAGCCACCAAAGTAGTATCCAAGGGCTGCCCCCAGGGTTCAATCCTGGGGCCAGACTTTTGGAATCTCTGCCCCGACGAGCTATCACTGATACTGGAAGGAATGGGTGCAAAAGTCTACGCATATGCGGACAACATACTGGTCCTGATCAGAGGTAACAGCAGATCAGAACTTGAAAGAGAGGGCCAAAGACTTACTGACGTCATCTATCAATAGTCCACAAGCAACGGAATATAGATATCCAAAACGGAAATGATACTCCTAAAAGACGCAGCCACCGAAACCCAGCATGACAACAGGAAGCTTGGGACCAAGGGCAAAGTCCTCAAGATCCGTCCAAACAACTTCACCGAATCCCTGGTGAAGACAGGCAAAGGTGGTGTAAGAGGTCCAGTCGTAAAAATCTAAGGTAAGGGATTAAAATACAGCCCTACTGTTAAGTACCTTGGAATGCAGATCGAGACAAGGTTCAAGATTGAAGAACATCTGAAAACAGTAAGTGCAAAAAGACTTAGACTCTTCATGTCTATATCACGGGTGATAAGGAAGAGCTGGGGCCCGAAATATTCGGACCTCCACACATTGTACAGGGGAGCGTTTATCCCGATCATACTGTATGCAGCCGCAGCCTGGGCTGACTTACTGGACGAGTTGAAAAAATCACAGATATTATTAATAGCCCAGAGACAAGCACTGGTGAAGATATCTCGGGCATACAGGACGGTCTCGGGTGATGCTCTCCCAGCAATACTCGGCGAAGTCCCTATGGATCTTCTGGCAAAAGAAAGGATGTACGATTGCGAGGTTAGAAAGATGGAACCCTTCACATATGAGGGATATAGACACGAACCAGGATCAAGTCCTGAATCAGCCAAACTGAAGATCCGGCAGGAGAACATAAAGCTCCGGCAAAAAAGGTGGGATGAGAGCATGAAAGGACGCGAAACTCGTAAATGGATACCCAACGTCTCAGATGAACAAGTTGCCCCCAACCACTGTGTCATCCAGCTGATGACAGGACATGGAGACATGAATCAGTACAGATTTGAAAGGCGTCTCTCCAACAGCGCAAGATGCGACTGCGGGGAAGATATAGAAGATGCTGATCACATTTTAGAGGCCTGCCCTCTGTGGGACATCCCACGAGACAGGCTAAAGCAATCCACACTTGGCATGGGCCTGAACTCGCCCCTGTCAAGAGAGGAGCTAGTCAAGACTGAAGAGGGCATGAAGGCCCTAACAGCCTTTGCATCAGAGGTGTTCCAGACAAAAGAGAAGAGAAGGATAGAACAAGGAATCCGATGATAAGAAGGAAGAAGAAGGAGACCATGCGAAGAGAAACAATAAAAGACACAAGATAAATAACTGGAACAATAAAAGGAGTAGCCGACAAATGCCAAAGAAACCAAAGACTAGGATTAAGACACTAGAATAAGGCATAGTAATAATCACTAGAATGAGTCAGAGCCTGGGCAACAGGGCGCCGACGGTCCGACCTCCTCGTGGTCCCCGCTGGGCAACGGTACCTTCTCGGAGGACCGGCTAGCTGGATCGTCTCGGTCTTATCGATCGACAGGCCTCCCGCCCGAGACTCTATACATCACGAGCGGGGTTTTTCCAAGTCCGTTCACATTTTCAAAGTTAAAAGAATATGCATGTTACGATAAATCAAAAAGTCAGAATGAGACTAAACCTTGGAGTGGTGAAAAACGGATGGTAGACTAGAGTTACAAACGCGGGTATGCCGAAAGGTGAGATACCGCGAGAAGCCAAACAACAACACGGCAAGCTCAATCACACTCAATGTTCCTATTTACTAGCGAAACGGAGCTGGTTCATGCTTGCAACAGCTTCCGATGTCCCGAATTGTCCGCGTCCTCGTCGCGCTAGGTGTCAATTCCCTGGTCGAAACTTTCGGCCAGGAAGGCCGAGAGGCAATTAAGGGTTGCGCTCAGTCAGTGTCGAACCAAGACTGAGCGTGGGGTCGACGTCAACAGGACCCCGAATTTGAAAGCAGGTGAGTGTTGACAAAGTGTAAGTTTCCTGACGTGCAAGAAAGTGTGTTGCAACTCGACAACATCTCGAAAGCGAATCTCGAAAGCGTACCCTTGCAGCTGCTGAGCATCTGGTGAACGTCTTTAGCCAGGTGTCTTAGCAGTTGCATTTTCTTTTGCTTTAAGGAGATTTTCGGATCTTCTTGAGGCACCCCGTTGGGTTGCATCCGGCTCCCGTGGTCGACTTCTGTTGGCCCGGGGGGTGCATCCAGGGCACGATGGAGAGGCAATGCGTATGGAACTTCTGTTTCTTGTCGCAAGACAAGTGCCTAAGTCACGATCCAAAGTAGACGCAGCTTTCCATCGTCCTAAGACCTTAGACAACGAACTAAGTCACAATGAAAGCAAAGGGTACGTGAGTTTCGCTTTCGAGAGCTTTTTGTACTATAGCAAGAAATACCTAAAGAAGAAGATGATGAAGGAAGATCAAGGTATAGTCAGGGAACAGAGTCATTGACCGTTGCCCAGCAAGGCAACAGTTTACGCGACTCGACACTGTCACCTCCTGCTTTCAAACCAATCCGCATGAAATTTTAACATGCGGATTGAAGAAACCAATCCGCGTGGGACTTAGTCATTTTCTAAGGAGATGACCGAAAAAGAGCGAGACGTTCAGACTCCAAGTCCACGCGAGGGGCGGCTGTTTCCCCGCCTCGTGCGGGCTGCCGGAAGAGTAGTCCTGCTGTGCCTCTGGCAGGAGCAAGGCTTTCGAGACACGTAGTCTGGCTCCGCTTTGACTGAATACGGCGTATACCGCCAGCAGTCTGGAGAGCCGACCAAGTCTCGCAAAGGCTTGCCTCTGCCGAGATCGGTAGGGTGCTCCATGGTAAGTGGTGCGAGGAGTGGGGGCAGTCCCCCCTCACTGGTTTTTGGTGCCTGGGCACCAAGAAGAAAGAAGAAGACGGAAGAAGACTGAAGAAGAAGTCAACATCGCAGCAGAAAAGAGAAGAGACCTAAGTCGAAGGAAGAAGAGGACCAAGAAAGGCATCCCCGAGGCAGTCTCGGGGTGTCAGCAAAAAGTCCGGGGCTGGTAACAACCCCCGCACAGTACTTTAGCGTCATCGTACAACTCAAAATAGACTTATTGATGCTTTTTCTTAAGGCAACACCGCACCCCCTAACATCTCGGGGTGTCCCGGATTCGAGACTGGAGCCCGGCAACCCAAATAGCTCCGACAAACCAAACGGCTGGCTGTTGAGCGTCTGTTCTCCGGGTAGTAGGGGAAACCAGCGCAACACACAGCTTCGCCAGAGTAAGTTGGAGTGACACCGGGAGGCTCGCTGCATACCGCCGCAGTGAGCTAAGTCCTCAAGGGATTCTTTGACAAGAATCCTGGCGGGAGGCCACTTGTATGGCCCTCGGGGTGGGGGTCTTACCTCTGCACGCCCTCGCGACGGCGAATCGCGACCAAAGGGGTGCATCCGTGAGGAGTGAGGTAAGACTACACCTTTAAAGCCCGTCACTGGTGCGCCGTGAAATCAACAACATCGATGGACCGCCGCACCAGCCTCGGGCAGGTCGTAAAAAGCTGGGTCCATACAGTTGCCTATAACGAACCGCGTAGCAACGGCCGTGCCGCACCGCTAGTGTGTCACCACGGTCTGCCCCGAATGGCGTGGGACTCCACGGATGAAGTGTGCGCGCGGGGAGACGAAAACTCTTTTCCAAAGCCATGGCAACAAACACCACTGAAGATTCGCCCAACACAGATCTAGACAAGACCATCAGCTAGGATCAAATAGAGATCAACGACATCATCACTGAAGACAAGACCAACACCGCCGGAGCAAGTCAAGAACCAAGGCAACCCCTCTTTCTCGCACCTCGCAGCTTTCCACCACTAGGTGTAGAGAGGCAACGTACCAGCAGTACCAGCAGCCAGCATAGTAGTAGAGCTAGTAGCTCCGACTCAAGACCAACAACAAAAAGGAAGAAGACATCGACCGATGACACCACCAAGTCATCTGACTTCGTGCAAGCGGCCATAAACGCATACTATGATGCGGAAGCTGAATTCCAGGAATTCATAAAGGAATGCCAGGAAAAGAAGAAATATTTCACTAAGGAAAATACAGCTTCAATTATCAGTCATCTCACAGCTCTGAACAAGGCATTTACCACACTCGCTGTGGAAGCTGGCAAGGCCAGGACTTCAGAACTGTACCTTGTGAAGCAGTGCGCAAAGCTCGAAAAGCAACAAGCGCAACAAAGACCACAGGTGCCGCGGACTCCGGCGACACCGCTGACACCGACCAATGGGAGCGGCTTTGCAACAGCTTCAAAGGCACCACCATCGCCTAGGCCTAAGAGAGTGAGGAATCAACAACCTCAGGAACGATTCACAGCATTTGTCAAACCAGTGGAAAATGCAGAGGCCGGACCCTCTGCCCCAATAGCGACGAAGAAGGCTTTTATGAGCGCCTTCGACCCCAGGACGTCGAAGCTCAAAGTGAAATCTGTTAGAACTATGAACGATGGTAGCTTGACGGTGGATCTTCCATCTCAAGCCGAGCTAGACAAGCTTACTGCTTTTAGCAATCTAACGGATAAAGGACTTACGGTCGCAGTTATGGCACTAAAGGAGCCTGAGATCATAGTCTACGATGTGGACAAAGACTTGTCTGAAGCCGACTTCAAAGATATGCTCTTTGAGCAAAACGAAGAGCTCTTTGGTGGCATGACAAAGACAGACTTGGCCAATAACATAGCCGTAAGGCTCAAAGGTAAGACCGCAGCAAGTAAGGACGTCTCTAACTGGGTAGTCGAAGTGACTCCAGATATCAGAAACCGCCTTATTCGGGCAGGGAGGATATATCTTGGATATGCCAGCTGTAGACTCAATGACCACATAAGTGTTTCTACATGCTATAAGTGCCAGGCTTATAACCATGTAAGCAAGTATTGTAAAGCCAACACAGACACTTGCATGCATTGTGCCCAGGAGGGACACAAACATCAAGATTGCCCAAATAAAGAGGACAAGCGCAAGTGCGCTGCCTGTGTTAAGGCGGAGAAGACGAATGTCACGCACAAAAAGGGCGAGGCATGCCCGATATACCTAGGCTTAGTTAGAGCCGAAAGGTCGAAAATTGACTTCGGTCAATAATGGCTACCACAACCCTGACAATTTTGCAGGCAAACCAAGCCAGGAAGCAGGATGCCATGGGCGAGTTGCTACTGGCAGCCGAGGAACTAGCTGCCCCCATACTACTTATTCAGGAACCAGCAAAGAACGAGAGAAGGCGTCCTTACGGACTTGGAAAGTTTACAAATCAGATCTTCTACGTGGAGACACCTGACACGCCGCCTTGAGCGTGCGTAGCAATAATGGATAAAACGTACACAGGAACCCTAATAAGGAACATAAGCACGACCCACTGCGTGTGTGTCCACGTGGAAGGTCCGAGGTCGTCATTTCACGTAATTTCACTGTACTGCCAATGCGCGAATCCCGTGGATTAGTATATGGAGCAGCTAGAATGTGCTCTAGACTTCATTGGCAACGAACCGGTCATCACAGGAACCGACATCAATTGTATCTCCCTGATGTGGAATTGGCGGAGTGACCAAACAGACGATGGAGGTGAGCTTGTCGAAGCACTTATTATGCAAAGACAGCTCAAAATCCATAACTGCTTTGGACAAGCAATCACCTATAAGGACGGCTCAAACGATATTGATGTGACACTGTCGACCAGGCAGTTCAGGTGACCAGTAACCTGGACTATACTGGAAGACGCGACGACAAGCGATCACAATGTGATCAAGATTAATATCGATTTTGATGCAGAACCTCGGCGCCCGGACCTCGCCCAACAGAGGTACAACATGACAAAGGCTAACTGGCAGAAGTTCGACAGTATCATACAGAGGTCTTGTCAGCAGTACGACAATGTCACTCTAGACACACGTGAGGCAGTGGATGAATGTGTCGAGTCTATCACGGCACTGCTCCACAAAGCTGCGAAAAAGTCAATGCCACGCAAGAGGCATAAGCAGAAGTCAGTCCCCTGGTGGACCGATTACCTCACGGTCCTCAAAAAGAAAATGTATAAGGACCGTCGAGATTACCAGCAAGAACAGGACCCCTTGTGAAAAGTAGCCCTCAAAGCTGCATACTCCAAGAGTTGCGACGAATATCATCAAGCGACCTCTGAACGCCGTAAGGAAAGCTGGAAAGAGTTCGTGAAAACAAGCATGGAAGACAATCTTTATGGATTTGTCTACAAGATGTTCAATGAAAAGATTAGTCCTTCTCAAATGAACAACATACAGAGGCCGGACGGAACCTATACTTCGAACTGGACCGAAACGAGCGATGCACCACTTGACAACTTCTTTGGAAGCGAAGACCCTCTAGAAGAACCACAAAACGACAGACAGCCAACAGAAGGAGATGGTACCATATGATCCAAGACATGGGTAAAGAAGACCATAAGGTCTATTAAGAATGAAAAGGCCCCGGGTCAGGACGTGGTTGAAATCGAGATGGTCAAGAGAGCAGCCAGACATGGTATGCTCGACATCTTGACCAAACTCTTCAACGCGTGCCTGAACCTCGGGTATTTTCCAAATAAATGGAAAATAGGTATAATTTGGACCCTACTTGAAGGTAGTGACAAAGACCCATTATAAATGAAATCGGACAGGCCGATCTATCTCCTGTCTGTACTCAACAAGATTCTAGAGAGACTCGTTAGATGGTCATTGCATGAGGTATTCAGAGATAAGAGGTTTTCCTCGGAAAGACAGTATGGGTACAGACAGGGAAAAAGCACAGAAGATGCAATTAGTGACCTCAAAACGTCAGTTGAGAGTACTCAGGAAAATCTAGTCCTTGCAATTCTCTTTGATGCCACTGCAGCGTTCGACAACCTGCGTTGGAACAAAATCAAAGAAGAACTTAGGGAAAGAGGCACAAACAAGGGCACAAAGCCCAAGGCTTATAACCTTGTCTCGAGCTATCTGCAGAACCGCGAAATGCGCATAGAAGGCAACTTTGCCTATGCCACCAAGATGGTCTCCAAAGGCTGTCCCCAGGGACCCATCTTGGGGCCAGACTTTTGGAACCTATGCCTTGACGAATTGCTCAAAATTCTTGAGGCAGCTGGATTCGAGGTCTATGCGTACGCAGACGACCTCGCAATCCTTATGAAAGGAGACCCTAGAAGTCAGCTCGAAAAGAAAGGCCAGCAAGCTACAGACATCGTCTATAACTGGTGTCAAGCCAATAGCATCACTCTGAGCAAGACCAAGACGGAGCAAGTAATTCTCAAGGATGGAGCCACAGGGGGTATCCACGACGGAGCTAAGCTCGGGTCAAAAGGCCAGAAGATCCTCCACAAGAAAGGCACACTAACTGAGTCTATCGTAAAGAGCAAGACCGGTAAAGGTGGATTTCGAGGACCCTGCATTAAGATTGGAGGCAAGGGTATAAGATACTCAGACACGGTAAAGTACCTAGGCATGGAGATATCGACAAGAATGAGGATTGACGAGCACCTCAAATATGTCTCAACAAAAGGCAAGGCACTCTTCCTGAAGATCCAGAACATCATGAGGGCCAACTGGGGACCACGATACGCTGATGTCAAAGTTCTTTACAAAGGAGTATTCCTTCCGATACTCCTTTACGCGGCCTCAACGTGGGGAGGCATGCTCAGGAACACTGAAGTCACTAAGAACCTCCTACAGGCACAGCGTATTGCACTAGTTGCGATAACAAGAGCCTATCGCACAGCCCCCAGTGAAGCCCTCACGGTAATCACAGGTATGATAACGACTGACCTTCTTGCAACTGAAAAATCCTACATCTATGAGGTGAGGGAAAACATACCCTTCATATTCGGCACTGTCGAATACACAGGGTCCGAAAGTGAAGTTGAAGTTAGGAATGCCCTAAGACAACAAACGATGGAGAAATGGCAGAAGGGTTGGGACAAGTCCATCTTGGGGAGGGAAACATACAGCTTCTATCCCAGAGTCAGTGAAATGGTCAAAAGCGATCTGAACTACTACGTCACCCAGTTTCTTACAGGGCACGGCGATTCAACGTCAAACTCCACGAACGTCACCTAGTGGACTCCCCTGTATGTCTCTGTGGTGACCCAAGTGAAACCAGTGACCATGTGCTTATGCACTGCCCGCTGTTCGATGACATCAGGGAAGAACTTGAAGGAAAACTGTCAAGACTTGGCATGAGGCCTATCAACAAGCCACTCTTAGTCCAGGATCCAGTAGCCTTCCGTCATCTTCCGGAGTTCGCCTCTAGGGCACTCAAGAGGAAAGAAGACAGACGCCACGAAGAACGCCGAACAAGACTTGCTGAAGCCATGGCTTCGAGGGAAGAAAATCTTGCACCCGTCCAGAGGAGTATGGAGATGACGATGGAGGTGAGGAATACGAAGAAGACTGAAGATAGAAGAGAGAAGATTAGAAGACTGAATATGAGAAGACTGAAGATACCAGCATCCTGGTGCAGTACCAGGATGCTCGGCACAAAGTCCAAGGGTCCACAGACCCTTGGCACAGTACGGTGGTCACTCACCGAAGAACTAGCTGTAGCTATGAGGAGTAAGTTTAACAATACCAAAGACACCAAAGATTAGGATGAGTTACCTGTACAGTATTAAGACATTATCTGAGACACTAAAATAGGAATAAGTCAACTGTAAAAAAAAAATAAGACTGAATACGACCTGGGTTCAATGAGCCACTCACCCCACCTCCTCGTGGTCCCCGCTGGGCAACGTCTCTCGTCAGAGAGGCGGCTAAGTGGGTGAATTACCGAAAGGTACAGGTCTACTCACCCGAGACACCTTACATCTCGGGTGGGGTTTTTCCGAACCCGTTCCACAACTTGCGGGGTTTCGCTGGTAGTTAGGCTAACCTAACGCGGGTATAGCTCATTGCTGAGGTGCCGCGTGCTGCCAAACAACAACCAAGGCATGGCACAAGTACATTGATTGTTCCTATTTACTGGAACGCAAGGGGGACACTATGTCCCGGGGTGTGACGACCCTCCGGCCCCAGTCACATGGACACCATACCCGGGCTTAGGCCCGAAGCCGGTAGGGAGAAGACTGGTCCCGAGACTGGTGCTCGGTACTTTGACTTCTACCGGAAACCTGCAAGGGGGGTTGGGGCATGGTGCCTCATCCCCGGAGTCTGACGAGATCCCGGCCCGAGTCATCGCCCGCCGGAGCGAGGAGACCGCACATCTCCATCCGACACCACGGGAGTGGGTGAGTCTAGGGACTAGTATTGGGATCGCCCTCGGGCGATAACGATGCGAGCTCGAAAGACTCATCCATCATCCGAGGGACTCCCTGGGCTCTCAGAAAGCCTAGACGAGTCCCAAACCCCCCCACCGAGGGGTGGGCATCGGCCTTGTGCTAGGGGCTGAGCCCAGAATTCGGTAGACGGGGAGGAGGACTGAGTCATCACTGAGCCTGGCTCGGTGTTGGCCTTCCTCCAAACCGACGCGCTGGCAGGGCGTATCCCTGCCCTGCGCCCATGGGGGCAAGCCGGGGTGAACGTGAAAGCCAGGCACCCGGGGTATAAAAGCTAATTTCCTGTTCCTATTTACTGACCGCAAGGGAGACGCTATGTCCCGGGGTGTGACGACCCTCCGGCCCCAGTCACAGGGACACCGGCCCGGGCTTAGGCCCGAAGCCGGTAGGGAGAAGACTGGTCCCGAGACTGGTGCTCGGTACTTTGACTTCTACCGAAAACCTGCAAGGGGGGTTGGGGCATGGTGCCTCATCCCCGGAGTCTGACGAGCTCCCGGCCCCAGTCATCGCCCGCCGGAGCGAGGAGACCGCACATCTCCGTCCGGCACCACGGTAGTGGGTGAGTCTAGGGACTCGTATTGGGATCGCCCTCGGGCGATAACAATGCGAGCCCGAAAGACTCATCCATGATCCCGAGGGACTCCCTGGGCTCTCAGGAAGCCTAGTTGAGTCCCAAACCCCCCACCGAGGGGTGGGCATCGGCCTTGTGCTGGGGGCTGAGCCCAGAATTCGGTAGTCAGGGAGGAGGACTGAGTCATCACTGAGCCTGGCTCGGTGTTGGCCATCCTCCAAACCGACTCGCTGGCAGGGCGTATCCCTGCCCCGCGCCCATGGGGGCAAGCCGGTTTGGAGGTGAAAGCCAGGCACTCGGGGTATAAAAGCTGAATTCCTGTTCCTATTTACTAACCTAGCGAAAATCCAAACTGCCACGTTCCCGTCGCGCTAGGTGAGCCCTGACTCCCACTGCAGTGGGAGTAAAGCCAGGAGCAGTTAAGGTGCGGTAGGACAACTACCATCGGGTCCTACTTTAATCACACATGGGAGAGGATTTCCGATGAGGAACCTCGACGGCGACCAGTCAAACGCTCACAGTGTTGACTCCGAAACACTGGTATGTGAGAAATTTCCTCGGCGGCGACTGGTCAAACGCTAGAACGGGGATCCAAAACCATAGAACTGGTAGAGCGAACCGTTTAGAACGGTCCTCGACCTGGTACCGATCAAAGGTCTAAACATCGGGAGAGGACTTCCGACAGGAACCTCGACGGCGACCAGTCAAAAGTTCGCAAGTGAGGTTGCGTTACACTGGGATGAGCAAACGTGAAAAGTGCAAAGTACTCGATGCGAAAACACCCAGTAGCGTTCCTTCCCCGCGAAAAGTGCCAGTATCCGAGACGAAACCCACCTAGTAGCGATCCTCAAGCAGATACCAATTAGGGCTGTACATTGGGAGAGGTAACCCGCAAGGGACCTCGGCGGAATGATTCCGACGCGAACGCCGAAGAGCGCTCAATTGGAATCGCCATAAGGAACTGCTGACCGCGACAGGCGAGTATGTGACGACTATCTCTGACTTCCCGAGTTATTCCACGGATTAGACCACGAGACCGTGGTCTTATTTGAAACGTGGGAGAGCATTTAATCTCCATAGGAGTTGCTCGAGCAGTGACCTGTCTTGTGCGTGAGCGAAATAGGGAGAATGTCCTCACAAGAGGCCTCGGCCATGACCTTTCAAGGCTGAAGTCGAAGGGCTTCTAACAAAGGTACCCACGGTCGGGGCTGAGCCCAGGGTTGTTCGTGCTTGCACGTCTACCGCTGCCCCGTCATAGGGTTGGACTCTAGGGGGCACACGGTTCGACTACTGGATGGAAAGCTGCCACCCCACCGAGGTGGTAAGAACTGGGAAGTCCGCGAGGACGCGATGACAGGGCGTAGCCCTGTCCACAGGCTAGGAGCCAGTGGAGAGTTTGAGCCGAAAGGCAGGTATTTCCACTGAAATCAATAAAGCAATTCAATGTTCTTATTCACTAAGAGACAAGCTTACGCCTTGCTGAAGAAACGCGGCATCCCTTAACATCTTCGGGTGTCCCAGGTCCGAGACTGGGGCCTGGCGACCCGGATAGCTCTGACGAGCCAAACGGCTGGCTGTTGAGCGCCTGTTCTCCGGGCGGTAGTGAAGACCAGCGCAACACGCAGCTTTGATAGTGCAGATTAGGGTGAGACCGGGAGGCTTGCTGACTACCGCCTCAGCAAGCTAAGTCTACAATTGGGGTGTTTGAAACGAGCACCCTGGCGGGAGACTGCTTGCATGGCCCTCGGGGTGGGAGTGTCGTCCCTGCACGCCCTGGCAATGGCGAAGTGCGACTGAAGGGGTGCATCCGTATAGAAGGGGGCGTCACTACACCCTCAAATCCCGAGACTGGTGAGCTGAGGAATCAACAACATCGATGGACCGCCTCATCAGCCTCGGGCAAGCCGTAGAAAGCCGGGTCCATGTGGTTGTCTATACCGACCCGTGTCGCAACGGCCGTGCCGCACATTATATATGTGCCACCACGGCTTGCCCCGAAAGGCGTGGGACTCCAAGGATGGAGTGTGCGCGCGGTTAGGTGAAAAGACAAACAAAAAGCATGGCATCCTCAAACGAAGATTCGCCGAAATCAATAGGATCAGGATCGGATCCACTATTGAACTCCACGATAGTGGAATCAACCGAGACCATGGAGGTCGTAGAAGTGGTGACAAATAATGATGACAACAGGCAAGCAGCAGCAGCAACAACAACAGC
Source organism: Eretmocerus hayati (assembly GCA_029851415.1). NCBI lineage: Eukaryota > Metazoa > Arthropoda > Insecta > Hymenoptera > Aphelinidae > Eretmocerus > Eretmocerus hayati. The sequence continues at coordinate 2,184,891 of CM056742.1, forward strand.
GGGGGAGGAGCAGCAACAGCAACAACCAGAACGACAGCACCAGCAGCAGCAATGGGGCTTGAGGCCGGGTATTTTCTCCCAGGTACGTGAACGCTCAGACAGCAATGCGAGCTTATCCAGTATTGGGAGCTCCAGAACGCAAGCGAGCGGAAGCAGCGATGGACGCTCAAGGAAATCTAAGAGGAAGAAGGCCGACGGGAACGATGATGATGATGGGATTGACCCAGTAAAATCAGCAATTGACCAGTGTTATGGTGCAGAGGAAGAACTGAAAAATTATGTACGAGAAGCCCAAGAAAACAAGAAAAACTTCAACACCAAGACAATTGACAACATCGTGGACATGCTCGCTGAAATGAATAAGTCCTTCACTATTCTTGCCTGTGAGGCATCTAAGGCAAGGACTGCTGGAGTATTCTTGGAGAAGCAGTGTGCCAAGTTGGAGAAGGACACTCATCAACAGCAGAAGAGACGACAACAACAGCAACCAGTGACCCCACAGACGCCATCTGTTGGCGTAGTTTACGCAGCGACATTAAGGGCTCCGCCACCTAAAAGGCCGAATGGGCAGAGGAATAAAGTTCCAGAGAAAAGGTTCACTGTATTCGTGAAACCAGCAGACACCACCGAGGCAGGTCCGTCCGCCCCGGCAGAAACGAAGAAGGCCTTTATGGCGGCATTCGATCCTCGGTCATCAAAACTGAGGGTGAAGTCAGTGAGAACGACGCGCGACGGATTAGCGGTGGACGTGGCTTCACAGGCTGGTCTTGACAAGATAGCATCGTCAAACAATCTGACAGACAAGTGTTTGACTGCCTCCATCGCAGAGCTCAGAAAGCCTAAAGTCATCGTATATGATGTCGATAAAGACATATCAAATATGGACTCCGTTGACATGCTCTATGAGCAAAACGAGGAACTTTCCCCTGGCATGCAGAAGAATGACTTGGCAAATGGAGTTACAGTCCGCTTTAAAGGCCGACCAGGCCAAAACAAAGAAACAGTCAACTGGGTGATCGGGGTAGCCCCAGCCATCAGAAATGTTCTCATTACTGCTGGCAGGGTCTATCTTGGCTACTCGAGTTGCAGGGTAAATGACCATATTAGTGTGCCCACGTGCTATAAGTGTCAGGCTTATGGGCACGTGAGTAAGCACTGTAAAGCATAGCAGGATACCTGCATTGTTTGCGCTAAAGAGGGACATAACAAGAGTACCTGCCCTAACGCAAAGGACAAGCGCAAATGTGCGCCATGCGTACGCTCCAAGAAGTCAGTGCTTCAGCATAAGAGAGGGGAACAACGTCCCATCTACTCGGGATATGTGAGGGCGGAGAGATCAAAGATCGACTTCGGCTCATAAAAGATGGCGTCACTTACCATCATCCAGGGGAACCAAGCGAGGAAGAAGCTTGCTATGGGAGAACTCATAGATCTTGCCAAAGAAGTACATGCCCCTAGTCTTCTGATCCAAGAACCGGCAAAGAACAAGGCACGACTACCATATGGACTGGGGAAGTATACCAACCAAATATTCTATGTCTCGACTCCGGAAGTTCCGCCATGGGCATGTGTTGCCATATTAGACAAGAAATACACCGGTACGATAAGAGGGGATGTGAGCACGACGCACTGTGTCTGTGTGCACATCGAAGGCCCGCGCTCGTCGTTCTATGTCATATCTCTCTACTGTCAACACAAGTTCCCAGTAGAGAGATATATGGAACAACTCAAGACAGCTCTGGATTTCATTGGAGACCGACCAGTACTCATCGGTTCTGACATTAACTGTATCTCTCCTCTATGGAATTCTCGAAACCCCAACACAAGCTTGGGCGGAAAGATCGTAGAGGTGGTGATTACTCAGCGACGACTCCAGATTCATCACCGACCAGGCCAACCTCTAACTTATAAGAAAGGCAGAAACGACATCGATATAACCCTGACTACTCCACAATTCCGATGGCCGGTAACCTGGCCCGTCTTGGACGGGGCCACATCGAGCGATCACAGGCCGATCAAGATTGACGTAGACCTCGCCCAAGAGGCACAGCGACCAACACTCGGACATCAGAGATCCAACATGTCTGAAGCCAACTGGAAGAAGTTCGATGATACGGTGTAGAGGCTGAGCCCACAACTACAAGACGTCTAGTTACGAACGAGAGAAGATGTTGATGAGTACGTAACGTCTATCACAGATCTATTACACAAGTCGGCAGAAGCTTCTATGCCAAGAAAGAGACATAGGCAGAAGTCCGTGCCATGGTGGACGGACGAACTGACTAGTCTTAAGGAGTCGATGTACAAAGCTAGGCGAGATTATCAGGATGAGACGAATGGAGATAGACGGCAGGAACTAAAGAACATCTACCGGGGAAGGAGCAGCGAATACCACATGAAGTCTGCGCAAGTCCGGACCGAAAGTTGGAGGAATTTTGTCAAGACAGATATGGAGGAAAACCCATATGGATTCGTCTATCGTATGTTTAATGACAAGGTGATACCCTCTCAGATGGATAACCTACAGCGTGAACCCGAATCTTACACCACTAATTGGGTGGAAACTTCCGAAGAGCTCCTTAACAGCTCCTTTGGGAGTGGTAATGGTCCGCCACCGCGTCAAGACAACGATAGTATGGATACTGACCAAGATGAGACACAGTGGTCGAAAACAAGGGTGAAAAGGACAATACGCTCTATGAAGAATAAAAAGGCTCCCGGGCTGGATGGAGTCGAGATTGAAAAGGTGAAGAGAGCAGCAAGGCATAGTCTCCTGGAAGTCTTGACTGAGTTGTTTAATGCCTGTCTCTCCCTGGGTTACTTTCCCCAGCAATGGAAGATGGGCCTGATCAGGACCCTCTTAGAGGGAAAAGACAAGGACCCGTTAATGGTGAAATCTTGCCGATCAATCTGTCTGCTCTCAGTCCTAAGCAAGATACTAGAGAGACTTATGAGATGGGACCTACAACCTATCTTAATGCATCCTGACTTTGCGTCTGATAGACAGGATACCGCCAAGGAAAGAGTACCGAGCATGCCATAAATGAACTGAAAACATCTGTAGATCAAACATAAGAGAGTCTGGCCATGGTCATTCTCTCTGATGCAACAGCGGCTTTTGACAGTCTTAGATGAGAGAAAAATGAAGCCGAACTTAGGAAACGTGGCACCACACCTGAGTTGTACAATCTCCGCGCGGACTATCTGACAGATAGGGTGATGCGTATTGAGGGAAACTTCGCCTATGCAACGAAGACAATAGACAGAGGCTGTCCTCAAGGTTCAATCCTAGGTCCAGATTTCTGGAACCTCTGCTTGGACGAGTTGCTGAAAATTCTGGAAGATGCCGGCTTCAAAGTATATGCCTATGCCGACGACCTGGCTATCTTGATTAAAGGTAACTCCAGAAGACAACTTGAGATGGAAGGACAACAGGCAACCGATATAGTCTACAACTGGTTTGCGGCAAACCGCATTGTACTCAGCAAGACGAAGACTGAGCTAACGATCTTGGAGGATGGTGCGACTGAGGCATACATGACGCCCACAAGCATGGCACTAAAGGACATAAGCTCATCCAACGTCAGGGAATATTGACCAAGTCAATCATGAAGCCAGGGAATGGTGGTGCCAGAGACCCCTGTGTCAAGATCGAAGGCAAAGGTATACGATACCAGGAAACTGTCAAATACCTTGGTATGAAAATATCGGCGAGATGCAAGATTGATGAACATCTAGAGTATGCCTCTTTTAGAGCCAAGAGCTTCTTTATGAAGATTCAAAATGTAATGAGGGCCAACTGGGGTCCAAGGTATACAGACGTGAGGACACTCTACAAGAGTGTTTTTCTGCCGGTCCTTCTGTATGCTGCAACCACCTGGGGAGGCATGCTTAAGGACTCGAAGGGGCGGGCTGTCCATCAAGCACAGAGAATTGCTCTACTCGCCATCTCTAGAGCATACAGAACGGCTCCAAGTGAATCTCTCTGTGTCATCAGAGGTATGATTTCACTCGACCTCGGCAACAGAGAGATCCTATTGGTATAAGACAAAGTGGAAGATTCCCTATACCTACAAAACTTTGCGTTATACAGGTGAAGAAAATGAAAATCATATCAAGACTGGACTTAGGAAGATAACAATGGCACGATGGCAGAAAAGGGGGGATGAATCCATAACAGGTAGGGATACATATGAGTTCTATCCACAAGTCACGGAAAACACCATAGGTGAACTCAATCACTACGTGACGCAGATCCTAACAGGACACGGGGACTCCAATGCCAAGTTGCATGAAAGAAAGAGTATTGAATCACCACTCTGTGACTGTGGAGTCAAACAAGAGACCAGTGACCATTTTCTAAGGCGCTGTACTCGTTTCAGTGACCTTAGAGAAACACTGAGAACTGGACTTGTTGACTTAGGCCTTGAATGGCCACTTCAGAAAGAAAAAGTCGTGAAGAATCAACAATCTTTCATCCTTCTTTCGGACTTTGTAAGTAAAGCCCTCAAGAGGAAGGAGGAGTGGAGGAGAGAGGATATCAGGGGTTGGGATGAAGTACTTGAAGAGTGCGAAGAAGAATCGGAGACAGATTCAGATTCAAGTGACGAAGAGTACCAGTAAAAACAAGCATCCTGGTGCAGTATCGGGATGCTCAGCACTAAGACCAAGGGTCTATAGACCCTTGGCAGAGTATGGTGAAATATTCACCGAAGACTAGATGTAGCAAATAGATGTAACCTCGCAGACACCAAAGACACCAAAAATTAGGATAAGACATGTAGAGTAGATAGACACTAAGATAGAATTAAGACTAGTTGTAGCAAATAGATGTAAGTTTAGAAATGCCAAAGTCACTAAAGATTAAGATAAGACCCTTAGAGTACTAGTAAATAAGATAGACACTAAGATAGGATTAAGCCAACTGTAAAAGAAAATAAGACTGAACACGACCTGGGCTAAAAGCCGCTCACCCCACCTCCTCGTGGTCCCCGCTGGGCATCGTCTCTCGTCAGAGAGGCGGCTAAGTGGGTGAGTTACCGAAAGGTACAGGTCTACTCACCCGAGACACTTTACATCTCGGGTGGGGTTTTTCCAAGTCCGTTTCACGACTTGCAGGATTTTGCTGGTAGATAGGCAGAACCAATGCGGGTATAGCTTATTGCTCAGGGACCGCGTGCAGCAGCACACTCATACTGACTGTTCCTATTTACTCGACCGCAAGGGGGACGATTATCCCGGGGTGTGACGACCCTCCGGCCCCAGTCACAGGGACACCGTACCCGGGCTTAGGCCCGAAGCCGGTAGGCAGAAGACTGGTCCCGAGACTGTTGCTCGGTACTTTGACTTCTCCCGAAAACCTGCAAGGGGGGGCTGGGGCATGGTGCCTCATCCCCGGAGACAGACTCCGACGAGCTCCCGGCCCCAGTCATCGCCCGCCGGAGTGAGGAGACCGCACATCTCCATCCGGCACCACGGGAGTGGGTGAGTCTAGGGACTCGTATTGGAATCGCCCTCGGGCGATAACAATGCGAGCCCGAAAGACTCATCCATCATCCCGAGGGACTCCCTGGGCTCTCAGGAAGCCTAGACGAGTCCCAAACCTCCCACCGAGGGGTGAGCATCAGCCTTGTGCTGGGGGCCGTGCCCGAAAGTCGGTAGTCGGGGCGGAGGTCTGAGCCATCACCGAGCCTGGCTCGGTGTTGGTCATCCTCCAACCCGACGCGCTGGCAGGGCGTATCCCTGCCCCGCGCCCATGGAGGCAACCGGGCTTGAGCCGAAAGGCAGGGACCCGGTATACAAAAGCCAATATTTCTGTTCCTATTTACTTCAACCGGGGTTGAGCCGAAAGGCAGGGACCCGGTATATAAACGCCAATATTCCTGTTCCTATTTACTTACTTGCCCTCCGTGGTTGGTACCTTGACGTTGTGGAGGGGCTTAGCCACCCGCGTCTCGTAGGTGGTGACCAAACCAACCAACCTCCCAAGCCGGCGGTGTGAGGACGTGCCCAGCGACTTGGTTGGCACCCAGGAGGTAAATTTGGGTGTCTTGAACGACTCCCAGGGGAAGTGGCGACTCCCCTGGTGTACTCAGCCTTACCGGCACACGCGGGGCTCTGTGGCGGTGGACCCACTCTCCCCTAGCTGCTCGTGGGAACAAAATAAAAAAAACTGAAACCCAAAACCAAAGCCAAAAACAGAAGGTGTTAAAAAATGAAACAAAAAAACAAGAGAACGAGGGTAATAAGAATGAGGAGAGGAGTCGCTCTAGGTCTCCGGTTACAACCAGAGACCGTAAGAGCAAAGTATCCGGGAGAAGTGGAAAGAGCAAGAGAGGAGGTGTGAGAGTGAGGGAATGTGATAAGCAAGAATATAGGGAAGGGAAGGATTAGGGCAAGGAACATTTTGCAAAGGTCGTGGGAAAGGATAGTGGGAAGGAGGCGAGTCAGTCGAAAGGTAAGAGGACTTCGACGGAACTGGATAATACAGAGGATTGGGAGGAAGTCCTGAGCAAGAATATGGGAAAAAAGGAGAAGAAGAAAAAGAAGAAGGAGGAAGATGATGAGCATGAGGATGGAGTGGATGACGAAAGGGGGAGGATGAGTGTAGATGCAAGGGTCAGTAGCAGTGAGAATGAGAGCGAGAGTGAAATTGAGAGTGTAAATGGGGGCGTGAATGAGAGTGCGAAAGGAAGTGTGAATGGCAGTGCGAAAAGTGTGAGTGGGAGAAAGAGTGTGAGTGTGAGAAGTAGTGTGAATGGGAATGGGAAAGATATTGTGAATGGGAATGCGAGTGGGAGTAAAAAAGGGGATAAATCGAGGAAGAATGGTGAGACGGTTGATGGAATGGATGCAGAGGCAGCGGAAAAGGAGGCGCATGAGATGGAATCGGAGGTGAGCGAGGAGGACAGGGGAAGAAGGATTAATAAAAGGGTGAGCAGAGTAAGAGAGGAGTTGTTCGGGTGTCTGTTTGCCGAAAGCAGCAAACTCGATAGGGCAGAATGCAGAGAAATCATCTCTAAATTCGCTAGAATGGAGGAGCTTCTTAACGAAGAGAGGAGGCACTCAGCAATACTGGGAGGAAGGCTTGACCAAAGTAGGAGGGAAAGGTTACACCTCAGAAATTCCCTCGTGGCTCAAATCATAATCGAGCGCAATATGAGGGAGGGACCTGGCATGAGTGGGGAAAATAGGGGCACTCAGGCCAAACAAGGGGCAGTAACACCTGTGCAGGTTCAGGCACCGCCTCCGCCTCCGCCTGGACCTGTCACCCAGGGCAACAGGACCAAGAACAGGAGAGCTCCGGCACCCCGCCGCCGTCAGAACCAAGCTACGCCTTGGTGTTGGAACAGGCAGACGGAGTGTCGAACTAGGATGCGCTGGCAAAGGTCAAAAAGTGTGTGTTGGAGAACAGGAGCGTGAATGTGAAAGGGATGCGTGTGGCCAGAAGCGGAGGCGTAGTCATAGAACTCGCCTCCGATCTGGAAAAGAAGAAAGTGAGAATGAGTGGGATGTTCATGAGTGAAAGCATGAATGTCTTAGAACCAAGGGCCCAAAGCATAAAGCACAAGACTACGCTCAGTTTTTTTTTGTCGGGACGAGCGAGAGGCGAGTTGGGGGACGACGAGAGCGATTGGTCAGCGATGATGATGTCGAAAAAATGCTCGGATGTTTTGGAAGATTTTATCAAAGAAGACACAATGGATGAAGTCGAATTTTGCAAGCTCGACACGTTGGGAAAGGAGTTTTTAATAGAGTTTGCAAATGAAAAAAAGACAATTGCATGATGCACTGGGCAATTTCAGTGAAGAAGGTAAGGGACGAGAACGATTGGTCGGGATGATGATGGTTATTATGATGATGATCTTGATGTTGGGTGGGTCGCCGGGGTAGGATCGTGTTCGGCCGGAAAATAGAAAAAATTAAAGATATCGAGGAAATTCGTTTTGTTTGGCAAGGTGGTTCGGACACTGCCACGGTCGAGGGGCGCGGCGGAGACGAGTCGGCGGGGCGAGAGATTGCAAGGGGGCTGATTTTAATGAGAGAGGGGCGCGCGCGCGCAAACACTTGAACACCGGCTTTGCAGGCGCGCTCGCGCTCGATTGTTTGATTGGGTAATGAAGCGGACGAGAACAGTTGGTCGGGGATGACGTTAATGATGGTGGGTGGGCGCTGGGTGGGGGGTCTCTGCGGGCAAGATAGAAAAAATTAAAGATATCGAGGAAGGTCGCGCTTGCGTGACACTGTCCTGGTTGGGGGGGGGGGGGGGGTGGCTCGCTCAGTTTATCGGGACGAGGCGAGTCGGGACAGGGAGCAGTTGGTCCGGATGATGTTGATGGTGTTTTTTGTGCATGGTTCGTTGTTGTTTTTGTTGTTGTTATATTATTCTATTTGTAGAAACGGGACGAGAGCAGTTGGTCGAATAAATTGATTGAATCACAGACTATGAGGTCCAGCGGCGGCGCGAAGGGATTCTATTAATAATGTCGTTCGGGATCGCGTTTCCATAATTTGTAGAGAATAATGTTCGTTATTGATGGGGGGATAGACAAAAAAAATTCGTACGAGATAATATTGGGGAAGCTAAATTGATGTGTTGCGTGCAAGCGAAGCGACGGTGGTAAGTAACGTCTCGCTGATTGTTGGCTAGCGCGCGCGCAGGGGGTTGAATCGGAAGAAGTTTGAATGAGAGAGAATGCAAAAGACGGAATAGTTGTTGAGAAATTTGATTTTGTGTAAATTTTGATAACTATCCGCGCTTCAAGATGGGGAATGAGATCGAGTGTTGCATCGAGTGAAGGAAACATATTGTAAGAGCTGTTGGAGTAGGTCGAAACGAGTTTTTTGCTTCTTTTATCTTAGAAGGAAAAATCAAAGTTGCAGCTCTGATTGTACAATGTGATTGATCGAATTAAAAAGATGATTTGAATGCTCTGGCTGTTGTGTTTTGCGGAGCTACTGGTCTCTGATTCATATTTACAACGAGAAGCTATGTGGCTAGACGAAATCAATGGAGATGACAAATCTTGGACGGCATGATTATTAACAACACACATCTCAAGTGATGAGAGGGGTCAACAGAACGCTTTGATGAGATTACCAACCGGTGCGCAATGACTGGCTGCTGCTGCTGCTTCTGTGATGAAGGCGGCGCCGCAAGCTCTGCTGTGTCTCGATATCCCATCTTGATTGAGGATACCTTGAAAAGAGAGAAAAACTAGTGTAAATGAGGTGGGTTTTTCTATATTTTGGCTTAATGCCCCCCACGATTTGGCGCTCGGGGGTGTTGGTGATATTGGTACTTGGAATAATCGGATCGATTTATAAAATTTTCAAGGGGACAAATTTGAGAAATTTCAATGATTTTTCACAAATGGGTGAATAAGAAAATCTCTCACGTTTCTGATGATATTTGAGACCTGAAGAAGCTAATCATGAGCGTATTTGAAGGGGTATAAAATACGAATTCTAATCTTAATTGCATTTTTTGTATTTTTATTTATATTACATCGAGCAGCATCGGAAGGCCAATCAGGAGCATAGTTGTTTTACACGAATTCCAGGGGGACAGTCTCAATTTCCGACTCCAAAGTGGAAATTCGCATATCTCCGATGCAAAGTCGGTCTGGGCTAAGACACGTGTAACCTCGTTTTAAGTGAGTAAGGAGGGAATTTTTGATCTTACGGACGGTCATAAGACACACGAGAAGGGAGTCATTTTTCCCCGAAACATTTTTCCCATGGGAAACAAATTCCCCGACTCTTCTCATTTTAACACGAGGCAAAATTTCTCAACTATTCTCTCTTCCCCCGGGACAAAATTCCCCGCCTGTTACTTTTCCCCGGGACGAAATTCTCCGGGTATTCTTCCTTCCCTGACGCAAGTCACTTCAATTATTATTTTTCCCTGGACAAGTTCCCAACAAATCCTCGAATTCTTTTCTGAACATGTTGCATATCATCTTGGCTATAGTCAGCAAACACCCTTTGTTATTAAAACTTGTAGCCTTAGTTTGAATTCAGATTTTTTTCGGCCACGCATTCGAAATTCTCCGTGTAAAGTTCTCGCGTTCTTTATTATATAAGATTCTAAAATATGGTTGAAGTGATGTGGCACCTGAGGAATATATTGGTCATAGCTCGTATTTCTAAAACAAAATTGTGTAAGTAAAGAACTTGTCAATTTGGGGAAAATTAATCGCACTTGAAGAACCAAAATAAACATAGTACGTATACTGTAATCAAATAAAGGAAGCAAATACTGGATTCAGATAAACAGTGAATCACTTGAATATCCCCTTATAATTCCAACGTTTTCGAGAAATTGGGGAAAACTGGCTCGGTGAGTTATGGTTGCGGGGAAAAATAGCCCGGGGTAAATTTAGGGCCTTCGGGGGATTTTGATCTAGGTTGTTTTTGCTTTGGGGAATTTTTTGTTCGAGGAAAAATGCCCGGGGAAAGATGACTCGGGGAATTTTGACTGGGGAAAAATGACCACCCCCACACGAATCGCTATTCGCTAAGGTCACGAATGTGCTATATGAAAAAAGTAGACTGTAGCGCCGCTGGTGGCAGAAAATAACCTCAAACTGTGGTGGGCTTTGCGAGTTGCGAGGCCGCTGCAGGGGAAGAGCGGGGAGGCCGAGATAGCACGGACATGGAAACGTTGAATGTCTGTGTGAGGCCCACCACGGCGTAATGCGCGAGCTAGCCACTAGATGTCTCGCGCAAGCAATTTGACCATAGCGAATATCGATCGACGTTAGATCGCGCGATCCGTCAAGTCGTATTTTTATTTTCCATTACGAAGGTCACGTGCGCACGCGCAGTGATCGGGTATATTCGCGGTTACGCTTTAACGTCGAAATACACCTGAATTGTGGACAAATATGTTGAGACAAATGTGGGGTACAACATAATACCGCTCGACGAGATTCTGAATCCCTCACTCTATGTATCATAATGGTGTTTCACCATGTCGGGTATTGGGGTGGTTTTTCTCAGTTTCTGAAAATCGAAATGATTTTAAATAAAAATTAAATGATGAATCGCTTACTCGAGAAAACTCAAAATAAATCAATGTTCTAATTGCATTCTAATGCATCTGAATCTTTTTTTTGTATATCCTCGGAACTACGGCAATTGCTTGAGAGAAATATTTTCATGTCGACAAATTCAGATGCTCCTAAAAGCGGAATTCCGCAAAACTAATAATTAATCTCATATTTGGTTTGAAAAATACTTTTGGTGGTGAATGATCTGATGTGATATCCATGAAATTGCGAGACCATCTTTTTTATGCAAAACTTTGCAGTTGCGGTGCGCAAAGAGAGTGCGATTTACGATGCGCAGAGTTCAAGAATCGTGCGCGAAGTATTGAAATTCAAATTTTGGCCGACTTATCGCTTTTGTTGTTGTCGGTTTGGTTCAACTAAAATCAGGATATATGTGTAAATTTCTATTTTTGTCCCGTGTAAAGGGGGGATTGTCAATGATGTGAGAAATTTTTTTTTTATCATTGATGATGAAACATTTGAACGACCAATTGTGTCTTATTGAACGACAGAGCGAGCGTACTTGATATTCGTGTGGAATGATTAATTGATACTACTGACGAAATGGGGACAAAATGTGCGAGAGTTTCTTGTATAATATGATGGGGGATCACTGTCTCAAACGTAGGATATTCGTGAATTTGATCATAATAATGTCCAAAATTTCCGCGGATTTGTATAATAATGTGTTTGACGGATTCTGTGTAATTTGCTTTGAAATTTTATCGTGTACAATGAACTATGATTATTAAAATCTTGAGATTGATGGAATCCTCGTATTGACAAAAATCCTTGGGGGGGGGGGGGGGTTATTTCATCAAAATTATGGACTGATGAACACGCTAATATACTAAAAGGCACGAATATTGAAATGACTCGAGCTTCAATCTTTAGCCATATGATTTGACGACGACGGTGATACTTCCCATGGAGTATGTTGTTTCATCTTGGAAATTTTCGAGATCCCAATGATTTTTATTTTCAAATCACATATATTTCGTCTGATATTTGCGCTAATTTCGAGAATTGAAAACATCTTTGAACGATTGGGTGACGAAAAGTATGGCCTATCAATTGGGAAATTTTTTCATGATACATTCTGTATACATCAAGTAAAAGTTGTGCTCTAGTTTGATCGAGTTATTATCTGGCTAATTGTTGCGTACCTTAAAAAAAAATACTTGCGTATAAATGTGAAAGATTATATCCAGTTTTCGATCAACTAATAATCTTGCTGTTTCGCTGGGTAAAGTCAAGGATTCTGATCGATTAGGAAACTAACCTATGAATCTCATGGTCAAATGTTTGAAGTGCCCTAAGTGACTTGCTATTGTATACAAAATGACCACGATATTTTGGACAAAACATACATGTGCAGGTGCAGGGCATGGGAATAACCTCAAAATTTTGTCCAAAATATCGTGGTCACATGGTATTGCTGTAACTACGACGGGATAAAGTGTTTTAGTGCTTATCATCCATCGTGCTCCCAACGTGCTGCTCCACGTGGAGATGGATCATTCAGAACTTGCTGTCGAGAAATTGATTGGATACAATCTGATAATCGGTCTGACAGTAATTCAACAGCTCATTAACAGCTCTGGAACTGACAAGTTTGATGATTGTGAGGAGTCATTTCCTATAGATCGCCCAATCTTTGAATCTGTAGGTCAAGAAAATTTAACAATGGGCTCGTATGAAATGACTGTAATGGAATTATGGTCGAGAAGCTTATGAGTGAGATGAATCTGGAAAAAATCAACGATAATGTAGATAACAAGACAAGTGAAATTTGAGAAAAAATGGATGATGCACTTACAGGAATAAACAATCTGGGAGAAAAAGTTGATGATGCTATTGAAACTGTACTTGAGAATATACAACAAGCAGATAAAACTGAAGAACAAGAACAAATATACAGTGAAGTACATGAACGCGTATACAGAGACATAAAAATTTAATCCTTTTTTGAGTGCCTGAGTCAGATGATGTGAAATTTTTGAATGAATTTATAGATGATCTATTTGCTGAAAAGGACACACCATTTAAAAAGAATTGCTACAGGTATCACAGATTTGGGAAAAATGTAGAAGGCAAAACAAGGCCAGTGAAAATAATATTCAATTCTCCTGAACACATGCAAAATGGATCTTGGTTAATCAAACAAAGTTCTCCGAGCACAATATTGAAATTCGTGAATGACAAGACACCAGAGCAACTCAAGTACCTCCGAGACTTGGGTAGCCAACTAGATGACTTGTAAAAAAATTGGTGTTAAACACTATACGATCGAGTATGTTAGAGATATTCCAAAAATTGTTGTAACAGAAATAACCAAAAACCAGGCAATGTTAAGACCAGGAAAGCACCCAAACTAAGGATTACGAATAACGTAGCTTCTGGGAAAAATTACTCAACAGGATGTGAAGTAAGTACACTAAAACCTTCAACTAGGAGAAGAACAAATAGTGCCTCAACGTCCAATAGCTCACACTCGCAGAGAAAGTTAAAAAACTGAGTCATGAAAATCTTCAAGAGAATAACAGCTTGGCTACTTAAATCCGAAATGTGGGCAGTATCAAAAATAGGGTCCCAATGTTAATGAGCGATGTGCTCACTACAAGTATTGAATTGATATGCATAGTTGGGACATGGTTCGATTCAGATGTGCTCGACTCTGAGTTATTCGTACCTGGATATAAAATTATTAGACTTGACAGAAACAAGGTTACAACAGGAAAGTCCAGAGGAGGAGTAGGAGGAGGAGGGGGAGGAGGAGGAGGAGGAGTCATCATATATTCTAAAAATGAGATTAAATGTTGTTATGAACTAACCAAATTCTCTGAAGCAAGTGAAATATTATGTGTCAAGTTGCAAGTCAAAAATAAACATTATTTGCTGATGGTAGTGTATATTCCACCGAGTTCCTGCTGCTGTTGCTGCTGCTGCTGCTGTTGCTGCTGCTACTGCTGCTGCTGCTGCTGCTGCTGCTGCTGCTCGACCGAAAAGATTCGGCGTTTCATCATTCCGAGGGCTGGTTAGAATTATAGAAGCATTGTGCATAAGATGAATCCAAAAAGTGAAGTGTGTGTGTGTGGTGACTTTGACTTGCCCAATCTTGTATGGTTTATGAAAGACGGTATAATTTCAGCTGAGGGCTTACAAAGAGGTTTAGCTGTAAGAGATGGTGCAGACTGTCTAGATGAATCAATTTAATCTGACAAATTTTTTTGGGAAACCTAATGCCATTGGCAACATTGTTGATTCTAATATTTACTGATGTTTATAATGCAAAATTCTCTATTAGCTCCTGATACTGACAAATTTCATTAAGCATATGATATCATAATGTTCCATGTGAAAGCAAATAAATATTTTCCACAGAGATAAGGTTGAATTATAACAGAGCCAACTTTGCTTGGATTGATCTAATGGAATATGACTGGGAGTAGTCAAACTCTATTGATTTGGAGTCGTCTGCTGTGGATGAATTTTATCGCATTCTCTTTGGATCTTGTCGTATTGCATTTACAAAAACGTTTACATCCTTCTATCCAATTTGGTTTACCAAAGAGTTGAAACAAGAAATTGTCTTAAAAAAGAAATTGCATTTTTGTTATAAGATTCAAGAATCCATTGCAAGCTACGATGAGGAATTTCAAAGAAGCAAATTTAAGAGAATGACAAGAGATGTTTATAGAAGTTACATCAGTGGAATTGAAAAGAATATTAGATTGGATTGTAAATCGTTCTGGGCTTACCCGAAGAATGAAATTAGTCCAGAAAATTTGACTTATGAGAAATGATCGATCGCATGTGAACTTAAGTTGTTTGAGAGATACTTTGCTACATTTTACTGCCAAACTCCAGTTGTACAAACCGAAGAAGCTAATTACATAACTGTTATGGGTACTGATCCAATATTGGTATAGGGGGATATAAGGCAAGGGATTATGGAGCTGATGGACTCCTTTGGCATGGGGCCTGACGGGTAATACGTAAAATTTGTAAAAGCCTGTCGTGTTGCACTTGTTGAACCATTCTTTTTAGAAAATCTTTGCACGTTTTTCCAAAAATCTGGAAGAAATCGTGGATCTATCCCTAAGAGTGGAGATCAAGTTACAAATTATAGACCTATATCAAAAATGAGTGTTCTAGCAAAAATCCTAGATTCAATTGCGGAGAAGAAGCTTTCTAAAGTCATACATCCGTATTCATTGTAGAAGAGCAGCATGGGTTTATGCCTGAGAAATCATCAACAGTAACGAATTTATTGAGTTTCACTGCTGAGAGTATACAGCAATGAACAGAAACATCCAGGTTGATGTACTGATAAGGTAAAAGCTTTTGACTTGGTGAATCATCAAAAACTATTACTTGCTGCAAATCTGGATATAAATCTACTGAGTTGAATTGCTAACCGGCAGAGTACAAAGCGTTAGGATTTGTGGGGCAAAGAGTCTGAAAGTTTTGAGTTTCACTCAGGTGTTGCTAAAGTAATCAGAAATTCTCTATTTCTTCTTCTTGCTGATGACTTAAAAATATTCAAAATGATTGTTGTATCGGATTCAGTAAAACTCAAAGGGGTCATGAACAACTAGGTGAAGTGGAGTAATTTTTTTGGAATCGAGTTTAATGGGAAAGAATGAAAAACAATGTCATTTTACGTAGCAAAGAACCCAGTTTTTGGATTTTACTATGATTTGAAAGGTCATCAACTAGAAAAAGTTGTTGAATTTGAGGACCTTGGTATCATCGCATTTTATGGCAGACTAAAATTTGACTCGCATGTTAGGAATGTGAGGAATATGCTTGCATTTTTGAAAAGAAAGTCAGTTCACTTCGGAAATCCTGAAACATTAATGGAATGTGACTTTAGTCAGATCTCAGTTAACGTCTTCGGTATGGTTGCCAGTAGAGCAGTATCTCATAAAACAACTTGAATATCAGTCCAGCATAAATTCTTAAGATTTCTTCCATTCTTCAGCTAACAACCCCATGCACCCTTTTGACCATGATTATAGTGATGTAGCTGGAAGATTTAAGATTTGTAGCTTGGAAAGTTTTTTCAAATACCAAGATATTATGATGTTGTATAAAAAACTTCGGTGCTGTGTAAACTCTCCATATTTGTTAGGCCAAATTGATATAATAATTCGTGATCCAATGAGAAGACCCATAATCTTCAAACGCAAGATGCTTAGTTTATTTTATGCAAAGAGATTATTCCAATTAGTAGATTGCAATCACTGGGTAATGAATATTATGAATGGTTTGGTTATACGTGAATATCTCTGAAATAGAGTGTTTAGCCCGACAAGAGATCATTAATTATCAATAATGTATTGAAAATTATATGCTCCATATTATATAGCCATATATCCCACCTCGCAAATTGGGAATTACATTAATTGTATAAATGTATTAACAAACAATTAATCTATCGTGATGATATCCTTCGTGATAGATCAAAACGATGACCATCTTTCATGATGGGTGATGATTTCAGTTCGCCCCCTTCAGTCGCGAAAAAGTCAGTCGAACAAGAAGAGTGAAGAATTCAGTCGAGACCAAGGGATGCAAAAACTAACCATGATGCACACTCGTTCGAGCGTATTTCCAAGTAAATTCTACAAAATTTTCTCTGACCATTTTTTAATCCATCGATGAGTTTTTTCCGTTTTATAATGTTGAAAGAAGATGGTTCTCTAACCATTTTGAGTGCCTAAAGATTATTTTTGCTTTACCCAGATCTATCTGAGTGATCATGCTACAAATTCGAAATTTGAGAAATTAACTCGGCGATTCGCGCCTAGCTTTGGGCTGCTTTCACCCATCGCGATTCTGCTCTAAGAAATTCAAAAGAGGGTTCGAAAACCTATCAATTTATCATCTGCCCATAATTTTCGAAACCGTCCTTGCCAGACTACTCAAAATAATCTTAAATTACGGTGTCGGTGTAGCTTTCTTAACATGCTCAGAAAAGATTTGTTTCAGTCATGTTTTCGGTTGTCATCATCTACTCATGAAAAATGTTGGAGCATCATTTCCAAGTTATGGCTTCCCTACAATTTTTTTTGTGCATTGAAAAGTCAAAACAGTTGCAAATAATTTTTTAAAAAGCTGGAGTTTCTTGCAGAGCTTTGAATTTGACTTGATCGTGTTGGTCCAGTCATTTTACATCGAATACACTCGGATATACCAGGGTGATGCCAACAAATTTTGTTGGTCCTAAGAACTTTAGGGTCCATCTTTTTATCGACACTATGGAACGGAGAAAGAACATGGGGGAATATTAAAATGCACGGAGGAAACATTGCGGAATCGACGTGAAACTACTTATTTGAAGGATTGCTCCCATTCAAATTGAAAAATTGACGGCCTTAGCAGAGCGATTGAATAGCAAGTCAACTGACACATTTGTAAAAATATCCAGGTTCCACATGAGAATTCCCTGAGTTTTCCCTGATTTCAGGGTGCAAAACAAATTCCCTGAGTTATCTCTATTTCCCTGAAATTCAGGTTCGGTGGACACCATGGATGAGGTACGGTGAGAGAGAACTACTGCGAAAAGGGAAATGAATAACGTGGGAAAAATAAAAGAAGAAATTTGTTATCCAAAAACAAACCGACCACGCAATAGTTTTTGAAATCGAAAAAGTACAATAAAATACAGATCTTGGGCAATTCTTGATTTTCTCTTTCGTGTCAGACTTTTGTGATAATTGGGGTGTAGCTTGGCTTGACTTATGGGACTACTTGTTAGCATTTTGATAGGGTTTTGCAGCGGGGCGCCGCCGTATAAAATCGCCGGGTGGTGACCGTACCACCCCTGACAAGGGCCGATTGCTTACCCGGCCCAGCTCATTCTTTGTTCATTGCAACGAGCTATATGGGGCGAAGGTATGTTACGGGAAAGGGCGGGATACTTGTGAAAAATAATTGATGATGCATACACTGAATAGTTTGCGTTTTGAATTTGCTTTGACAGCAGAGAAAGTTGTGACAATTATTCTTTCAAATTGCCATCATCGATGGCAGCATCTCTATGAATGATGTGACTTTCGAGCTTTTCAAAGTTTGTTTCGCGACCTTTGGAAAATTAATGGATTTTTTTTCAATTCTTGGACGCGATGTCGTTAATCTTATGTAAGATAATTTTTTATCTTCTTGTGTGTGGTACAATATATGGAGAATATTGAACAGGGTGCAAGATTTTACGGGTCAAAACGATCGCGTATATACGGGGAACAAAGTGGAAAACCTGAGGCATACATATTCCGCAAACTCTCGGCTCAGTCCCCGAGCCATGTGCCTCACAATCGTTTCATGGAATTTTCAATATAAATGAAAAATTTTCTAAATGTGCTGTACAGCGTATCCTAAATTCACTCTGGGTAGCTTCGTCGCGGGCGAGATCTCAAGAAAATCAGCGTCAAATATTGCGAGAGAAGGCCAAGAATTAAGTTTTCCAAGGGGTGCTGCTGCATGAATGGAGAAAAAAAATTAGGCATGAACTTATGCAAGGTCCGTCGTTGACCTACTGAAAATAATTTTATCTTGGCGCGTAGAATAGTTTTCGTAAAATTATTGGATGGGATTGGATGAAATCTACTTCCTCTGACAAGTTTATAACTCGACGATTTTTGCGATTGATTCCAAGGGCAAAATGTCGGGTTAATGATCACGCGTCAATATGGTCAAGAACCTTACCTTGGCTTTTAGAGATGTACTCACAATTGCACGATTGAGACGGAGAAATTAAAACTCGTTGAAAAGCCGTATTTTTCATCCTATGAAATCATCTGCTCCAGAGCGCATGCACATGGGGCGCCTCAATTTTCATCTTGTGAATTTTTACGTCGAAATTAATATGTTATTCGTAAGGGCGAAAGGAATTTTGAATAAAATTGGAGTACCTCGATCCAGGGATTTAAGGGGATGAAAGATCATTTCGAGGCAAACGCAAGGATTTCAAGTATAGGCCATTTGAAAGATTCGCAGGTTTTGAAAGGATACTATGACCCCTGTTGGATACAGTTTGATAAGATATAATAGAATAGGAGGGAGTGATAAAGTGATGGATTGGGAGATGGAGAGAAATATGTAGAAAGAGAGAGGGGGGGAGAGAGAGGGAGAGACACTTTTACTGACCTTTGTACGGGGGATTATACTTGTGATGATCGCCTCCTCATACTCCTGATGATGTTGATGATGATGATGATGATGATGATGTTGCTTGTTGCTGCTTGTTGCTGCTTCTGTGAGCAAGCAGGGTAATCCAGGTGAGGTGAGGGCCATGGAACTTTGACATAATCCGTCCGATTATATTGGCCAAGAAGCAGCTCAGGAACGTTGAAACTTTGGCCAAACAAATGGTCACAAAGCTTTGCTGTGGATGAGAAGAGAATAGGGCCAATGTTAATCAAATAGATCCAAAGATGGGGTTGGAAGGATGGTTAGTTTGATTTGATGATGTTTCAAAGATTAAGATTATTATAACCGGGGTTAGTTGGTTGGGTGGATGAACTTGACATGGGGAAAGAATCGAAAAAGATGGTCATCAAAGGATGTATGTACAAGCAGAGTGTGTTTTGTGTGTGAACAGTGTGTGCAGTGTTTTGTTGGGATGGTGTTTATTGGGATGATTGAAAATGAAAAGAGGCTTACCTCCTGATGATGTATTCACTTTGATGTTGATACCAACACTTGGCTCGTTATGCCCCTCCTCATAATCCTCCTGATGATGATGATGATGATGTTGCTTGTTGCTGCTTGTTGCTGCTTCTGTGAGCAAGCAGGGTAATCCAGATGAGGTGAGGGCCATGGAACTTTGACATAATCCATCCGATTATGTTGGCCAAGAAGCAGCTCAGGAACGTTGAAACTTTGGCCAAACAAATGGCCACAAAATGAAAATTATACCCTCGCTATGTTTCAATATATGATAGGAGGAACGGCCGAATTGCGAGGCATTCCTTATCGAAGCAAGATTTCTTGACAGAGCTTCCGTCACTCTGTTTGTCTGGGGAACATACATCCCCTATAGAGCCACAGAGCCATCGGGAAGATATCAAGAACCCAAATTCAATATCATTATTAGTCTCAAATGCAGAGCTGATGGTAGTTTCTCTTCCCGGTGGCTCTGGGGCTCTATAGGGGATGTATGTTCCCCAGACAATCAGAGTGACGGAAGCTCTGTCAAGAAATCTTGCTTCGATAAGGAATGCCTCGCAATTCGGCCGTTCCTCCCATCATATATTGAAACATAGCGAGGGTATAATTTTCATTATTCCACCAAACGACATGAGGCCGTATAAAGTCGTTCACCACACGAAGCTTAACATCTGCTTCGTGTCTTCATCACTAGATGGCAACCTTAATTCATGGTTGTTTTACAAAAATTTCGATGTTAACCCTTCTTCAACCTGATGTCAATCCACCCGATTTACAATAGTGTCTGAGACAGGTCTCTCTTCGTCTCACTGACGAGCTCAAGAGAGAGGCCAAGGCGAAACACACACTTGATATCACACATCTTTTTCACAGTTTAAATAATTCAGTACGGTGCAGAGACAAGGATGGAAACTACCATCAGCTCTGCATTTGAGACTAATAATGATATTGAAGTTGGGTTCTTGATATCTTCCCGATGGCTCTGTGGCTCTATAGGGGATGTATGTTCCCCAGACAACCAGAGTGACGGAAGCTCTGTCAAGAAATCTTGCTACGATAAGGAATGCCTCGCAATTCGGCCGTTCCTCCCATCACAAATGGTCACAAAGCTTTGCTGTGAATGAGAAGAGAATAGGGCCAATGTTAATGAAATGGATTTAGAGATGGAGATGGAGAGATGGTTAGTTGGATATAAGAATGATGAGGGGATTGATTAATTAACCGGTGTTGGTTGGGTGGGTGGATGAACTTGACATGGGGAAAGAATCGAAAAAGATGGTCATCAAAGGATGTATGTAAAAGCAGAGTGTGTTTTGTGTGTGTACAGTGTGTGCAGTGTTTTGTTGGGATGGTGTTTGTTGGGATGATTGAAAATGAAAAGAGGCTTACCTCCTGATGATGTATCAACTTTGATGTTGATACCAACACTTGGCTCGTTATGCCCCTCCTCATAATCCTCCTGATGATGATGATGATGATGATGTTGCTTGTTGCTGCTTGTTGCTGCTTCTGTGAGCAAGCAGGGTAATCCAGATGAGGTGAGGGCCATGGAACTTCGACATAATCCATCCGATTATGTTGGCCAAGAAGCAGCTCAGGAACGTTGAAACTTTGGCCAAACAAATGATCACAAAGCTTTGCTGTAAATCAAAAGAGAATAATTATAATCAAATGGATTCAGAGATGGAGATGGAGAGATGGTTGGTTGGATATAAGAATGATGAGGGGATTGATTAGTTAACCGGTGTTGGTTGGTTGGATGGGTAAACTTGAGATGGGAGAAGAATCGAAAATGATATTCATCAAAGGATGTATGTACAAGCACGGTGTGTTTTGTGTGTGTACATTGGGTGCGGTGTTTTGTTTGGATGATGGTGTTTGTTGAGATGATTGAAAAATGATGAGAGGCTTGACTCCTGATGATGATGTTGTTGTGGTTGTTTCCGCTCTGCTGTGAGAGCAGAGCAGGAGAAACCATATGATGATGTTGTTTTGTTGCTTTTGCTGCTTCTGTGAGCAAGCAGAGCAGGAAAGACCAGTTGAGGTGAGGGCCATTGGAACTTTGACGACACAATCCATCCTATTATGTTTGCCAAGATGCTGATCAGGAACGACGAAACTTTGGCCAAACCAATGGTCACAAAGCTTTGCTGTGGATGAGAATAAATGGGGCCAATTTTAATGAAATAGATTCAAAGATGGGGTTGGAGGGATGGTGAGTTTGATTTGATGATGTTTGAAAGATTGAGATTATTATAACCGGGGTTAGTTGGATTGATTTACATGTAAGATATTAATTTGGGGTTAAGCAGACGAGTTGGGAGAGAATCTTTATGTCATATTTGTAAGGGCAGAGTGTGTTTTGTGTGTGGACTTTGAGTGTGTGGATTGTGTGCAGTGTTTTGTTTGGATGATGTTTGTTGGGGATGATTGAAAATAAAAAGAGACTTACCTGATTATGTATCAACTTTGATGTAGATACAAGATGGTGATGAGCCTCTTTTGATGATGGTTTTGTTGCTGCTTCCGTGAGCAGAGCAGGAAAGACCAGTTGAGGTGAGGGCCATTGGAACTTTGACGACATAATCCATCCTATTATGTTTGCCAAGATGCTGACCAGGAACGACGAAACTTTGGCCAAACCAATGGTCACAAAGCTTTACTGTGGATGAGAATAAATGGGGCCAATGTTAATGAAATAGATTCAAAGATGGGGTTGGAAGGATGGTTAGTTTGATTTGATGATGTTTCAAAGATTGAGATTATTATAACCGGGGTTAGTTGGATTGATTTACATGTAAAATATCAATTTGGGGTTAAGCAGACGAGTTGGGAGAGAATTTTTATGTCATATTTGTAAGGGCAGAGTGTGTTTCGTGTGTGGACTTTGAGTGTGTGGATTGTGTGCAGTGTTTTGTTTGGATGATGTTTGTTGGGGATGATTGAAAATAAAGAGAGACTTACCTGATTATGTATCAACTTTGATGTTGATACAAGATGGTGATGAGCCTCTTTTGACGATGGTTTTGTTGCTGCTCCTGTGAGGGAGCAGGGTAAACAGATGTTGGGGCCATGGGAGCGTTGACGAGATCCATCCTATTGTGTTTGCCAAGCAGCTCTGGAACGAACGTGGAAACTTTGGCGCCCCCAATGTTGGCGTGGGCTTTGCTAAAAATGGAAAGAGAATAGCAAATAGATTTGGAAATGGAGATGAGAAGATGGTTAGTTGTATATGATGATGATCAAAAGATTGATTCATTAAAATGTGGGTTGGTTGGGTTGATGTACTTTACATGCAAAATATAAATTTGGGGTTAAGCAGACAAGATAGATCTGTATAGCTGTAAGAGCAAAGTGGATTTTGCGTGTGCTTATGTTGTGAATGTGTGGGCGTGGAATGATTGGCATGATTGATGAAATGACTTACCTTGTAATGTATATGAGGAAGTTGAAGTGGAGACAACTTGATGCCTGATGTCTGCCGTTGCTTATGCCTGTTGCTCATGTCTGCTGTTGTCAGGGATGATGATGATGATGGGTATGATGATGGTCACACATCATATTTGGGAGCAGCAGTGGCTGCATTATGATGCTGAAGCTTGGGGAAAATAAATCCAGGTCCTGTCTGCTGCGTCCAAGACAGCGGCAAGTTGTTGACCTTTTATACAGAGTTGGAGTTGTTTGTGGGTGAAAAGTCAAGGATTATACAATGAGAAGGGCCAGGGTGATACGAATCAAGTTATTAGTTTATATTTACCTCACAGGCAGGTTTGCTAGCGTGAAAATGCAGCCTTACACAGAGAGAGCCCATGATGAAGGGGATTAAGGTTGGGGATAAATAAGGTGGGTTTGAAAATTTTGTCATGGTGAACAAATGATTTAACGTGATGAGCAAATTCTCGCAATTGATATGAGATTAAAATGTTGAACGTGAAAATTTTCAAATGTATTGGGGATGTT
The DNA here is from genome assembly GCA_029851415.1 of Eretmocerus hayati. Lineage (NCBI taxonomy): Eukaryota > Metazoa > Arthropoda > Insecta > Hymenoptera > Aphelinidae > Eretmocerus > Eretmocerus hayati. Next base: position 2,208,581 of record CM056742.1, read on the forward strand.
TTTTCGACTAGATTTTATTTCATCGCATGGCCAGCTGACGACACTCTTTCCGTAGCAAGTAGCGCGGTCGGAAGCATTGCAGATAATCCTAATCTCTCTCGGCAATCATTGGATTTGTTTGTTCAAATATTAATTATTTGTGATTCTTGTGGGTGTTTTATTAGTGTGGTTATAATATTTTTCGTTTATAAGTGTGTGTGGAGTTTTCCGGCTACGGCCAAACGGCGTTGAAAAAAGAGAAACATTGAGCTCCTGAGAAACAATATACGGGCATACCTGTGCGGGGGCATTCATTTTTTATTGAAGGCGCCGCCAAGAAAAAACCCGTGACGACGACGACGAGCACAGGCGGAGTCGGGACCCGTTTTCATTCATCACCAGGTGGGTAAAATGAAGCATGAAATTATTTCTTTTGAATTCGAGGTTAGAGGGGGGGGGGGCCGAATAAGGGTCGGCCCACATGTCGATTTTAGGTGCGGGCAGCGGCGCGAGCAAGGGTCGGCCCACATGGCATGATTTTAGGTGCGGGTGGCGCGAGTAAGGTCCGGCGCATGCGCAATGGAGGATTCGTTGGGTGCGTCGTTTATACGCATGCGCGGCTCACCGCTCGCATTGGTCCGGGCTATAAGCAGCTTTCATGTGTGACTCGAGGCTTGTGTTGGGCTGTGGCGGCCGTGTTCGATCTGATTGAGTGCGCTTTCGTTCGGTCGTTGTTATCTGGGTCGCGTGTGAACTGGGGTGAGTCCCGCTATTTATTTTTACTCTTCATGGGATTTGATGATTGTTGCGCATTAGTCTGGGTTCATTGAGGGTGCTTATATGTCGGACCGCCGCGCCCCGTGCGCTTTCGTTCGGTCGTTGTTATCTGGGTCGCGTGTGGACTGGGGTGTGTCCCGCTATTTATTTTTACTCTTCATGGGATTTGATGATTGTTGCGCATTAGTCTGGGTTTATTGAGGGTGGTTGTATGTCGGACCGCCACGCCCCGTGCGCTTTCGTTCGGTCGTTGTTACCTGGGTCGCGTGTGAACTGGGGTGAGTCCCGCCATTTATTTTTACTCTTCGATGTCTCGAGTTTGGCGGATGGGATTTGATAATTGTTGCGCATTAGTCTGGGTTTATTGAGGGTGGTTGTATGTCGGACCGCCGCGCCCCGTGCGCTTTCGTTCGGTCGTTGTTATCTGGGTCGCGTGTGAACTGGGGTGAGTCCCGGCATTTATTTTTACTCTTCGATGTCTTGAGTTTGGCGGATGGGATTTAATAACTGTTGCGCATTAGTCTGGGTTCATTGGGGGGTTATCGCCGCCGCCGCCGCCGCCGCCGCCACCACCATATATCATCGTCCTCGATTCGCCTTTTATGAGGTTGGATTATATACATTGTGTGGGCCGGAGGACGAGGGGGAGGAGGAGGAGGAGGAGGAGGACAAGTTAAGTGAAATTTACTGATGATGATAGGGAATAATGACTAAGCGCCCCGCATGGCGCGCTTGATAGCTTAATTAAGGTTTACGACTGGTGGTGTCACCCCCAAACAGATGGGAGGCGCCGCTGGTGTGTTCTCATGGTACTGGGATGTTTGTAGCAACATCGCAGAACATGCGAACATAGAGCGCGGGGGAAGTGGACTGTCACCGTACAAGACACCGGTTAGGGGGAGTAGGAGTATGCCAAGGCCGGCCCACGCCAAGGCATGCGAGGGAGAGAGGTCGGAACGGCCCGCACACGCCACCTATTCTCTCGAAATCCTCGCGTCGCGTGTCCCTTCCGAAGTAGGCCCGCTCTTTTATCATCTGATGATTATAATTCTGGGTTTATGAGATTTGTTCAGATTCTCCATTCGGCTTTGAAGAAAATTGTGTAATAGGTTGATGGGGTCTTGCAGGGGTTTTCCCCTTTTTCCACCAATTAATTGGTCTAAATTCTAAATCTCTCCGAATAACCCTCATTCAACTGCGGCAGAGATATCTGCAGCAGATTGTCTCGCGTCGTGTGATATGATTTTTGCCTGTTTCAATCGTGTATCTTTCTGAGTCTCTTTCTATGACGGTCAGCTTTCATCTGTTTCAAATTAACCACTCTCTGCATGGTCTTTGATCGTGATTGAATCACGCCGCGTTTGATACAGGCATGTTCGTTATTTTCAAGTGGAGGGCTCTGGATGCTACGGGTATTGACACTTTGTTAACTGTTTGTGCGCACATCTTCCTGCCCATATGTGCTCGAAATTCTTACTGGACTTTTCGAAAGATTATTGATAATAAAAACAGGGACCATTGGCGTACTATATACAACGTCTGGAGTAGTTGAATGATCTGGCTCGCACATCCTTGAGCACAAATTACATACACGAAGGACTCTGAAATTAATAGACGAATCGCAGCAAAGATGCTTTTGCGTCCGTGTCCACACGGTGAGTTGTTCGAAGCTGGTGGCGCCGACTCGTTGTCATCGACACGGCCCTTGGTGTGTAACCAAACAGAGATGACTCTCTGGTATATTTGTCTAACAAGTCCAACACTCCCTCCAACAGAGTAACTTGTTACATATGGGTTGTAATTTTTCAATGGATTATCTGTATATCAAAACACATTGGAATGAATTGGATTGTGAAAGTTATGAATAATGGGGCTAGGACATGAAAATTATTCAACATTTCGAAAAGGTAGATATTGTTGTACGAGAAGTGTAACAAACATGTCAAGATTCTCATGAATGAATTTCTTCAGTCTTGGAACTGGTTCCCCTCTGTGTGTCAGCATTTATATGAGAACGTAGATATTGATAGGTTCCTGGATTTATTTCGATTCCTCGTTCTTCCTATCAGTCAAGTGTGCTTCGAAAGGGAATGTTTTTGTTCCAATATCGGATAGATTTTCTTTAGTATCGTTTACGATAACTTTACCTTCGTTTAAAAGCGCTGTTTGATAAAATCACCATGAGTGCATGGGACGCGTTTTGTACCGTGTTTATGACTCGCGCGAATATTCTAAAATCGCCAGCATCAAATGATTTCAACTTGTGACACCCTTTTGTGCAATTTTGAAGGAGGATTCGTAAGTGAATTGATTTGTCAATAGAAATAAGTTGTTGGCAAGGTTCACTCGCGCGTAGGCAAAAATACTCTCTACCTGACGTGTTGAAATCACTCGATTGCGACGACTGATCCAACGAGTATCTCCCAAAATGATCTGGCGATATACCAGTCGAAATGTAGTCTATGCGCGTCTTTGACTAGATTCTCAGGGTTAAGCCGAGAGATTCGTTGTGCCTTCAAGATATGATTGGAATGAAGAAGCTTGGTTTGCAAAATGATTTACCATCAATTGTTGAAAGATAATAGTTCTTTTGTATGTTGATGAGATATCGTAAGGTTGGAGAAAAAATATATCGAATCAAAAATCATTTGAATCAAAATTTAAAAATGAAAGACCTTGGTGTACCAAAGTTATTCGTAGGTATAAACGATTATCATATATCAAAAATGTTTTTTTGCCATTGTGTGCGTAAAGTTGTGCGTAAAATTTACTCTGCGGTTAAGTGTGCGGTGCACAAAGTTGGCTTGATCGTGCGCGCAAGGTTCGCCAATTCGTGCGCAAAGTTGTAATTGAATTTCGAATTTTCGCGGACTTTTGTTGGTTTGGTTCAACTCAAATGGATATGTGAGAATTTCTATTTTAGTTCCGTGTAAAGGATAATCTTGTATACCCACAATGTGGAGTTTTGTTTTTGATAAAGCTCAAACATTGGGACAAAGTATCTTACTTATTGAATGAGAGTAAATGTACTCAATTGTTGATTTGGATAATCGTGTCGAATGATTGATTTACACTGCTGTGTGAGACAAAGGAGGACGAAATATGTGAGAGTTTCTAGAATAATATGATAGGATTCTCATGTTGACCAGCGTCTCGGGTGTTTCTCAGTTTCAAAAAATTTTGAATACTCAAAATAAATAGAAATTTGTATAATAAATTGTTAGACGGATTCGGCTGTGTATTTCAATTTGAAATTTTATCCTTATCACACTGTACTTGTGTGATTATTTATATCTTGAGATTGGTTTTATCCAAATTTTCAACACCAATATACTAAGGGGGGGGGGGGGGAATATTCGAATGACTTAAGCATCAATCTTTAGCCATAATATTTGACGATGATACTTGCCATGGAGTCTGTTCTTTCATCTTGGATATTTTCGTAATCCATTCTTACAATGATCTTTTTCCACTCACATATTCCACTTTCGTCTGATATTGGCACTTTCGAGAATTGGAAAAAACACGTTTCAACGATGTGGTAACAGAAAATATATCAATTGGGAAATTTTTTTATGATACATTTTCAGAGCTTTTTTCCAGTCGGGGGGCTCCGCCCCCCGAACCCCCACCGGGGCTCCGCCCCTGGACCCCGCCCGCGCCCTGTCCTCCCTCATTTTCCAAGGCATAGAACGCGGGGGAACGACTTTGCGCACCAATGACAAAGAGTAAACAACAACACGGGCGCCACTTTTCCGCTCTCGTTCCCGAAATTCTCAGTTGTAACTTTGCGCGCACGGCGCAAAACGTAGCGTACATCGCAGAAATTACAACTGTGCGCAGAGTTCACTTTCACGCACTCATTTCGGGGACTCGTGCGTAAAAGTAATTTGCGCCCTTGTTACTACTATTGAAAAATTTAATATGCAAAAGTGTAAGTCTTGCTGCATGTGTCTCGAATCCTCTTAATGTTGAATAAACTCTCCGTTTGACTCTCAATTGCTTGTTGAAAACGAAATTAAGCTGGTGGTTTTTCAACTAGAATCCGAACTTGATTTGATTTCATAAAATCTAATTATTCTTGTACGGCTTTCTGCGAGATAATTCTTTGTCGGGATAAGCCATAGCTTCCTCATGGGCGACTGGATCATTCTGTATAGTATATGACCAACATCGTTGATTCGTCAATCAGATTCGTTTGAAAGAATTGACCTGGGTAGACTCGGGTAGTGTTGGCATGGGACTGGTTTCTCGACTCGATGCGCTTGTGTGTCCTGAATCTTCAAGTTTCCTCTTTGCGTCTTACACCACTTGTTCAGCTTGTTGGGGTCCCTGACAATCTTTGGGTTATTGATTTGAAGAATTGTGGTTTTTGCGAGGCCTACCTGGTTTTTTTGGGTTGTCAATATTATATACAATCTCTCCGTCTCAACAATGGACTCTCATGATCGAGCTGTGTTTTGAATTCCATTTGCTGTGTTTTAATATCCATAATTTTCATTGAAACATGCGCCTACACTATCGATAAACTTGTGTAATTGTGGATGCCAATAACTCGTGTTGATTGCTCGATTCAAGTTGTGTATTAATATATAACTAACGCATCCGAATTTGTTGACATCATCTGGGGGGCTAATGGTGCCAATTTTCTCACGGGAATTTCATAATTATTGCGTGTGGAGGGTTGTGTATTTTATGTGAAGCTCTTCTGAAGCTAACCACCGCGAATTGGGCATACCTGAATCTCAAATATGAACTAGCTTTGAATTGACTTGTTGAATCCTGCTCGGATGTGTACCATTGTATTGAGGCGTATAAGGGAGGGGAGTTAGACCCTAAGAAAATTCACCCCCTTTAAATTCTAAAGCCTGATATCTGATTTGATGGACAAAACACATTCTTCATTTGATCCCAAAATATTTCTGGCTGATGTGAGAAAGATTATAGTGTTTACTTGTCAAAAATAAGTTTTCGCATACCCAGCGTCGACAAAATATATGGCCAGGAAATCAAAAACCAATTGCACGTTATTCTCCCGCGATATGTTGATCTGCCTCTGGCTCAAACTGTTGGGCCTTTTGATTGAGGATTACCCGAAAGAATTAACAAAAATAAAAAAAAATTATCATCCAATAATGGATCTAAGTTCGTAGACTTGTGGATTATAGGTAGTTGGGGATCTGTGTGTGGAGCGCCACGATCGCTTGCATGATCAAGCTCGTTGGGGATGATTGGCGGGCAGGCGGGCAGGCGGGCAGGCAGGCAGGCAGGTGAGCAGACTCGATAAAAAAGAGAAAATGTTATTGAAATCCCAAGTTACAAATACCGAAATCCGATCCTTGCTACTGCTTCACGTTGTAGTACACGTCGCGCAATTTTACCTGGAATTCTACTCGCTTAGCAGCTTTCCTCGGTAAATCATCATCTTTCCACGGCCTGAACTCTTTCAAACTCGATCGAGAGGCGTGTGTAAGTCGTGCTCAAAAAGTATCTGAGAAAAATTGATTACCGTACGTTTTGGGGTAGTCTTTCAAAGGAATCTACGCTAAAGTTAAATGAGACAGTTGGCGCTGCCTTGCTAGTTATTCATTCATTTATTCAAACCATGGTCAAGAGAATACAAAATTAATACAAAAAATGTGGAATTGTCACCACCAGGTAGTACGATTTCAAACATAGCTAAAATTGAATAGTGTATCGGAAATTGAAAATTAGAGAAAAAATTAAGAATAATTCTTAAAAAATAGCTCTAATTTCAGAGATTTTTTGAAATCAAATTCTATTACCTTTGGACTGTGTGAACTTGGATTATTCCACTCTCTGCTAATTATAGGAGAATTGAACGAAAATGTAGATTTAATGGTATTTTATTGAGGACATGTTGAATTGGTAACATGCTGCTCTTTTTGCCTCAAATCAGAAATATGTGATACATCAAAGTCAGATGACATTTTATGCAACGCTGTGGGTAAAACTGTGCGAAAAGTCAACTTTCTACGTAAGGTACCCGTGCCGAAAGAATTGCAAAAAGTCATTATCGCACGGCTAAGTGCGAGAACGTAACTTTCTCAATATGTTTGACGACAAAACATAATGAGAAAATGAAATTTGTGCGGAAATGAATTAATCAAAATTCTCATGGGGAATTGAAAACTTGGAAAAAAAATTCAATGAGTCAACCTTGCATGTCAATGCGTTTCTAGTAGGCATATTCCAACACTTGGATTAGTCATCGTTTTATATGAATTATATCTTCATCTTTACTTGAAAAATACTTCCACTGGATCGAGATATATTCATTAATTCCAAAACTAACTTCACAAATGTATTTGGATGATTCGTTATACATAGTTGGATGAAATATCAAAATTGAATCTTTTGAAATTCGGCGTCATTTTTGAGCAACGAGGTTTAATACGCGATATGAGCGAGAGGCTTTTTTTTTATACATTTTTCAGAATTTTATTTCAGTCGGGGGCTCTGCCCCCTGCACCCCCACCAGGGGCTGCCGCCCCTGGACCCCGTTTCGCGCCCCGATCCCCCGACCTGACGCCGACTTCCGCCAAGGGTTTGTCGAACGAGAGGCTCTGACGTATAATTTGGAATGGTTAAAACATTGTGTTCCAGTTCAAAAAACTCATAGCGAAAGCCCATCTCGCACTACATCGAAAATGATTGTATCCATTTTGGAGGTCGGTTGAGATCCTTAGAAATGTGCCATTGATTTGTATATCAGATCAAGGTACTCGGCAATGAATGTGATTGAATATTAGAGACACTTATTGGTCTAAAGGATACTACTCATTTCAATTGAATAAAATCGGTATAAGATGATGATTGTTATCATTCCATTCAAGTCCTGACCGTCAATTGTTTTAAAAATCGCGGAGGCACAGTTTTCCACACAGGTTGCATAAAATAGTATAAGCAGCTGTTACGGGCGCAAGCTACACAGATGCCCGCACTTCAAGTGTATCACATATAAGGACCGCCGCTTGGTGCGGCCGGACTAGCTCAGTCAACAGCGTGTCAGACTCTTGATCAAGAGGTCGCCGGATCGTTTCCCGGCGGCCGCACTTTTTATTCAGTGCATGAAGGCGAATAAATATTATAACAACTGGTGTCAGGAAGCGGAACGATCCCCGCCCACAAGTGGACTGCGTACTCGGAGGATAATAAACGATGATAATTAGGTGGTGCTGCCCACGCGTAGACCTGCTGTACCGACAAGATGGACTCGGGATCTACATAGACGACGATTAGAAGTCAATGACAAGACGTTTAGACGATGAGGACATCGTCGACTCTGCCCAGGGGGTGTGTTACGGGCGCAAGCTACACAGGCGCCCGCACTTCAAGTGTATCACATATAAGGACCGCCGCTTGGTGCGGCCGGACTAGCTCAGTCAACAGCGTGTCAGACTCTTGATCAAGAGGTCGCCGGATCGTTTCCCGGCGGCCGCACTTTTTATTCAGTGCATGAAGGCGAATAAATTCATAACACAGCGCGGGCGAAAAGTTCTCGCACTCTTCCGAGGCACTCATGCGGGAATCTTCTTTTTCGCCCATGTTGCTTAAGGTAACTATTATTTTACACCGAGAAGACTGGAAATCTCTGAATTCAAATCTATGAATCTTGGCTAAGGTTGCACACTTTCCACAAGATTTTCCATCATCAGATAACCTTGATTGAAAAGGTGACCAGATTTGCGGACCATAATTTTACCAGAGAATTGAACAAATATTTAATCGAATCTGGATTCCTAAAATCTTTAGTTATCCTATTAATGACATAGCTTTAGCGTTGAGACAGTATACTACTCTCCACATGCAGAACAAATTTTAGATGTGAATCAAAAATTATTCCTAGATCTTTGACATGGTAAACCTGCTCCAGAAATTGATCATCCAGCTTACAACTGAAATTCGACTTATCACTTTTCTTCACAAAACTGACACATTTTGTGGTGTTCAATCTATTTTTTCAAAGCCCAAATCGAAATTGCATCTGGATCTCTTTGTAAGCATCCAGAGGAGAGCATTGTCAGCGTAAATAAGAATTTCAGAGTGACGGACAAAATTTGGGGTAGGTCATTTATGAATAGAATGAATAATAAAGGTCCCAGATGTGATGGGAACCAACACCAGAGTTAAGCAGAAACTGATTGGGAACTGATTTTGTAAAACGATTAATTTGATATCTGTCGCTGAAATACGACTTAATCCAACACGCAATAGTTTACCGCCAATCATCCCACCAGGTCTATAAAATTTTCAATCGGGATGGCATGGGGTCAAGTGAATCAAAAAATATAATATATAATTTCGATATATATTATTATATATTATGATTTATTGTGATATATTTATATATATAATATATTATAAAATATATTATATATAAAATATATTATTTGAATATATAATTCCCGCCGCGCACTTGGGGTTTCGGAGGGGTCACGGCGGGGTTTCGCTTGGGGATTCACGTGGGAGGGGGTCGGGGCCCCCCCGTCTTCTTGTTATCCAGATAAATTATATTACGTGATGCCGACAGTGGTTTTGCGTTCAAAACACTAACCATCCCTCTTGGGAGATGACAGCCGAGTAGATGACAGAGGTTCGCTTAGACGGTGGTTTTGCGTTCAAAACACTAACCATCCCTCTTGGGAGATGACCGCCGAGTAGATGACAGAGGTTTGCTTAGACGGTGGTTTTGCGTTCAAAACACTAACCATCCCTCTTGGGAGATGACCGCCGAGTAGATGACAGAGGTTTGCTTAGACGGTGGTTTTGCGTTCAAAATACTAACCATCCCTCTTGGGAGATGACCGCCGAGTAGATGACAGAGGTTTGCTTAGACGGTGGTTTTGCGTTCAAAACACTAACCATCCCTCTTGGGAGATGACCGCCGAGTAGATGACAGAGGTTTGCTTAGACAGTGATGTGTGCCAATGGGAGCTTCCATTTTGTCTCGTCCGCATAAGTCACTTTCCAGGTTATATATAGAGGTAGAGCTATACGGACGTCCGCATAAGTGTGAGAATGTCCGCATGATTGTGGGCAAAAAATGTCCTCATGAATACCATTAACAATCCATATATATATATATATATATATATATATATATATATATATATATATATATATATATACATATCTATCATGAAAGTCAATGACACTGAATTATTGAGCCGAGCTTCCGTTAGAATAAACACATCTGGTTGAAGACTGCTGAAGTACCGACAATTCAGTTATCAGACGACCCCCTCAATAGAGATAAGAACGAAATTCCATTACTGAAATGTCACCGGGGACTAGTTGCTCAATGTGGAGTTGCAGCTCATCTACCAGTACAGGCCTTGTTTGCATTTTATGATTTTCTTTATTCGATTGGTTGCATTCTATCCTTTGGATTTCTTAACTTGGCCAAATATTATCTCTCTTGAGGAGTCTTATCTCTGATGAAAATTCAAAAGGCTGAGTCAACTTATTCTTCAGAATGTACATGACACTGAATCACACAAAGTGTTATGAAAGTATAATTTTATTAGTTGAAGGCTTTCCCCCAACCTTTTGCATGAATATAATACTGAAAAAGCATTCTTCACAGCATCATAATCTGCAACTGGTGAGAATTATCATTCTGAAGATTGGGTGAGATAATCATACGCCTGTTCCTCCTTTCTTCAACTGCAGCTTCTTCAATTGAATTTGGATCAGTTGTTTTTCAATGATTCCTTTTGTGAGATCACGATCTAATTGTAGTCTGCTGAGAGTAAATTTTATCAGCGAATCGAATTGTGGAACTACTGTTTTTTAAGACCAGCCTCCTCATATTGTTATCAACATTGTCGCATATATAAACTTATCATTTCACATAATCATGAAGAGCACCAGTTTCATCTTTGAATTGATGATTTACTCTTAACGTAAGTGTAATTCAGATGACGACTTTTCAAAGGGATTTTTCAAAGAAGATGAATCATTTTCAATTTTCTGAAAGTGCTCATTCAATATAACATTAATATCTATCGAAATATTATTAATTAATATGAATTATCCGCGGCGGTTAGTGGACGACAGTTGGGCATCATTCGGCCAGGCTCTTGACACGTAATCTAAGATGAGCCATCGGCTTGAGCTACAACGGGATTGAGTTTCCTCTCGCATTCGCAATATCCCCTACAACTTGCTTCATGCGAGTCGAGCAGCAAATGAGGTAAGAGTTTGTTGAGGAGCCGGATATCGTTCGATACTCTGTCGTAAAATTTGATTGACTAACACTTGTTCATTTTTCTCAACCCAGTTGTCCTCTGAAAAGACCTGTCGTCTTCTTTTCATGTCTAGTAGTTTTTCCGAATATTCTTTGGGATGTGCTGAATATTGGTGGTGAATCGGCAGCGGGTTGCACCAAATCTCGTTCCACGGGGCCGTGTCGGTCGGCTGATTGCGCGCGATTTTACTCCTCAGGCGAGGGTAAAGGAACTCGGTTCCAAAAATTCGACTGATGTAAAACCACGGATATTTTTTGATAATTATGTGTACGTCTCTAGGCTGGAGTAATTATAGCACAGCCAACGTTTCATAATCAAAGGGGCAAAAAACTCGGTAACCTCCACTCTACAAAACTCTCCTATACCTTGCACGCTGCGAAATATAGTACGGATTTGGGTTGATCGCACGAGCGAAATCATGCGTCAAAGTGAAACTTTGTGCGCGCACGGTAAGACACACTTGGCGCACCCCGTCATTCTTCTTGTGTCCTCTGGTGAGGGGGATTATAACGGGGGGTGTGGCTTGGGGATTTTGATTTATCACGACGCAATTGGATGGGGTGGAGTATTTTTGCCCTAGGTTCTCTCTTGTATCCGGTTGCCGCTGCTGATATCTGTGCCCCCCGTTCGAATCTCCTTAATATCTGGATTTTGGAGGGTTCCCATCTATACTGTGCCCCCCTAATTGCCCCCGATTCGTACATGTATGGTAAACCGGCCTTCCTCTTCCTATCGGTAGCGAGAGCAGCAGCACAACCATGGATATAATCAAAGGGATAAATACAAGGAGATCGTTGAGGACGATCAAAAATTACATCAGGCAAGGTTCTGATGTTAATCGTATAGATCAATACAATTACTCTTGCCTTGTTTTGGCCATCTCGAAAGGGAGAATCGGTGTTGCTGTTGCTCTTATTAAGGCGGGGGCTGATCCAAATAAGAGAGTCTTTGTCGATGATCAGATACCCGACACACATCCTCTGTACATGGCGATAATGACAGGGAACAAGTACCTTGTCAACAAGCTAATCGACGCCGGGGCGGATCTTGTTAAACATAACGGTTTGTCTATCCATGTAAGTTTAATCTCATCTCTCGAAATCTCTGCCGCCGTATTCGCGGCGCAACAAGGGCAAGAATGTTGATTGATGGAAAAACAATTCCTTGCAGGTGGCAATTTCCACACTGGACATCCCAATGATAGATTTGTTAATTCAGCGGGGAGCCAGTTTAGCAAGTTACGACGTCAACAACGATTCACCAATTGATTGCTGCATCAACATGTTGCGATTCGATTGGAACGATGAGGATCAATGCTCGTGCGTCCTCAGCCTTATGCTTAACAAAGGGGCAAAAATAGAATCAGCTCGATTCTTCCCGGATGTGCCAATTTTGGTATTTCAATATGGCAATCTTGAAATTTTATTTACATTACTCGATCAAGGGCTTGATGTTAATCTCTGCGATAGATCTAGATTATGGATGATTATTACATTTTGCTTGTTGAATGATGACAAATGTATGATTCGAAACATGATCGAATATGAACATCTTCCAATCAACATTGCCAATATTTCGGGCACGACACCCTTGCACGTAGCCGCTGAATTCTCAAGCTTGTCCATTCTCAAAGTTTTAGTCAAATCAGGGGCAAACGTTGATTGGGTTCATAATTGGGGAGAATCAGCGTTGAATCGATCAACGAGAAATGGAAGGGATGAAAATGTGTTTGACTATCTGTTGAACATAATAAGCTCGGCCAATATCCGCGTGCTCTTTGATGGATTGTTGAGGGGGAGTAATGTTAGGTTTATGATGAAATATTGCTTGAAAATTGTAAAGCTCATGACGTTGAGGGATAGTAGTATAGGCATACCCGACCTTCATTCGTTTTTCATAAATAATCGACATTCAAAAGTTACAGAGTACCATGAGCAATGCATGCGAGATATAAACTTTGCCAAGACTAATTCGATCATGGATCAAATAAGATATCATAAATTGATCATGATTGACAAATTTGATAGGAAGGCTTGTAATGTCGATCTAATTAATCTTGTAGACGATACACCAATAATACAACTCCTTCCCGTTTATGGCTCCGACCTTATTAGAAATTTCAAAAGAGCGATGAAATATCAAAATTTGGTGTCGGGTAGCCGCGAGGCCTGAGGTTGCTACAAGACCTCGTCGACAGAGGCCCCGTGTGTTGAGACAACAGGGCTGCAAACTGATCTATTAATCAACCGGGGTGGGGGGGGCGATGAATCGAGTATAGGGAAGAGGCGTGATGCAGTTGTTGGGCGGACTTGGAGCGTGGCTACAGAAAAATCGTGGTCGTGCGTTACAGATCCGAAAGCGTGGACTCGTAATTTGGAGTTCGAGTGTAGAAGAAGTTGCATACTTGGTTGGATTTTGTCACTGGAGGTGGTACTTGCAAATTCCTCAATCTCTGTTGAACATGCTACAAGGTAGAAATGATTTTCGAAAATGTGAGTGATATAGAGGTGGTCCTCGAGGCCCGAGTGCGGTCATTGCTTCTGGTGCCGGTTTCAAATTCACGGCGTTCTGTTTTGATGACGGAAAAAGTCGGTAGCCACCTGGCGACGAGTTGTGGCACTACATGAATTTGTTGGCCATCCGTGCCCGTGTTTGATTCCCATGCAACACTCGTTCATGGACATCAGTTAGATGTGTCGTGACGGAGGGCGGGAAAACTCGTATCGTTTGTTTGTTCATCGTGCATGTACGAGATTTGTAAATATTGAGGCACACTACCCTGCTGAAAAATTCACGGGATTCACATATGTAGCTCGCAGTTACCATGAGGAATGACACGATTACAACTGTAAATTACAGTTGTGAACTCTACCAATTTTCTCATACAGGGTTCACCATGTTTGATCATTGTTCTATACAAATTGGCGAGTATGAAAAAAAAAAGAAAACCGAGCGAGTCGCTGTGCCTTATATACAATGAACTAGGGTTTTCTAACCTTTCCCTTTTTTCTTGCGTCACTTCATCCCTCTATTCAGCTCAGTAAATACCATCATGCTCCTCAGACGAGTTCTTACGAATGCTGGATAGGTTCCCATTACATTCAGCCGACGGATTCAGAGTTTTCGGCTTTTCTTCGTCATTGCAATTTCGCGGTGCTCATTTTCCTCTCCGTTCGAGTTTCTCCTAAGGATCGAATACCGCTTCGACTTTTTCCTAAGGATCGAAAGCAATGATTCCGTGTGAGGCATCTCGATCATAGGGTGGACATTCTTCAAGAAAGGTGAGAAAGAGAGAGAGATTGATTGATTGATTGATTGATTATTTATAACGAGCAGGGGGATGATCCCCATATGCTCGAGAAGCAGGTTACAGAAGAAGAACAAATTTATATAAATAATATAAAGCAGGTATCATTGAAGTATCGGTATGTGAGAATTCAGTGATCGGATCGGTAACACTAACTAAAACTAGAACAACTCAAATAAATATAAAAACATAATAAACAGACACTATTCAAATTATAATTCGATGCACTCGTGAAGTTCACTCATAATCACATGGATCACGCGGAGGTGAGATCGCCGTCATGTCTGTGTGCGTGCCCATCTCATTTTGCTCTTATGGCTCGAGGATACCTACGAGTGCTGTTGGGATGGGATCAAGTTTTTCTCGAGCAGCGCGAGCGAACCAGTTACGCATGTCGCACGAAAAGAGAAACTCAAACAAGACGTTTTTGATAACCGATAGAGAAATCTCGTCGAAATTGATTGGAGGGAGCTTGTTCAGGAGACGTGATGTGACAACTTGGAAGGATTGATTTTGTGCTTCAGTCCGAGGGGCGCGATACGTCAAGATGTTCTTGTTGCGACGCTCGGATTGTCTCAGATCAGGGATGTCACGTGTCAAAACAAATCCAGACCGAAGGTAGGTAGGTAATGCGGTTTTAATTACAGAGAACGCTAGAGAGCCCATGAGATACTCTCTCCGTGCCTCAACATCAAGCCAGCCCAACGCGAGACGGAAGGGTGTGACATGCGCCCTCATGGGTATGTTCCCGTAAACAAAACGCACGCATGCATTGAGGAGTCTGTGCAACTTGAGGGTTTGTGTCTTGTCCAGACCTGTGAGAAGGGCGGAAGCGTAATCAAAATGCGGAAGAACAAGGCTCTGAACTAGCTGTTGCCGAATATTACGGGGTAGCGCACGATTGAGTGCCCGAAGAGAGTAAAGAGAACCGTGAACACGCTGAGAAATGTGGTTAATCTGCCGACTCCAGTCTAGTGATGGTGTGATGTGAGCACCTAGAATCTTTATTTCTGATGCATATGATAGTTCCGTGCCCATGATGTTGATTCGGGGAATTTGATTGAGATTCAAGCCAGAAAGATAGATCGCGCTTCCCATGACTATTACAACAGTCTTGCCTGCATTCAGGCACAGTACGTTCTCAATTGACCACTGGGCTACTGCATTGGCGTCTTTGTTGATGAGGGCTAGACGAGAAAGTATGTCAGATGGGAGTGAATGGATGTCAATTTGACTGTCATCTGCAAAAATAGCATGCTGGGTGTGATTGAGTACTTTTGAGAGGTCATTGATGAATATCAGAAATAATAAGGGCCCAAGGACGCTACCTTGAGGGACCCCAGCATTGATGGGCAGCCAGTCCTCGTGCGTGCCGTCATCTAGTCTAACAGCTTGTGTGCGCCCACGTAGGTAGCTTGCAAACCAGCGGATGACGCGGTCCGAGCATCCGACCTTGCGAAGTTTTATGAGGAGTTTAGCGTGTGACATTGTGTCAAAGGCCTTAGAAAAATCAAATGATATAAGGATAGTGAGCATGCGTTGGTCTATGGCGCGGCGTACATCATCTAGGATACCCAGGAGCGCTGTTTGGGTGGAATGATGGGGGCGATAACCGGACTGATAAGGGTCAAGTAAGTTGTTCGATGACAAGTGAAACGTGAGTTGTTCATGTACTATACGCTCGAGGAGCTTCGAGGGTTCCGGGAGTTGCGCTATTGGACGGGTGTCAGTAGGTCCTTTGGGCGATGTCACTTTTGACAGAGGAATGATGGATGCTTTTTTCCAATCAGAGGGAAAATGACCAGACGCCAAAGAATCATTGAAGGTGTTCGTCAGCTGTGGTCGAAGGGAATCGAACGACAACTTCATCATGGTTGATGAAAGTCCGTCTGGTCCAATGCCTTTCGAGTTCGAAGTAGCAAATGCTCGTGAAACGTCGTCTACTGAGATGGGTTTGAAATCAAAAAGCGGCGCACCGCTGGGTATGGGTACAGAACAGGCAGTTTCAATGTCACTATCGGGCAGAGGTGTATGATCTTTAGTAACTGAGGCGTAATGCTCATTGAGAACTCTACTATTGAAAAGAACCAGAGGAGATGGTGTCTGTTTTGTTGCCACGCCAAATTTTCTCAGCTCACGCCACCGCATCTTAACGTTGGGAGCGGAATTCAACTTGCTCAGGATGTGAGCATTCTTTGCTGTATCTAGAGCAGATTTTGCCTCCCTCCGAGCATGTCTGTACTCATCATAGCACACAGAAGAACCATTCCGGGAAGCGCGCTGATAAAGAGCGTCTCTTCTACGCATCAACCGCCTTATGTCAGCTGTCACCCAGGGTTTTTTAGTAGAAGTGACATTGAGGTACTTGATGGGAGACAGCTGATCAAAGGCGTTGAGCGTAGAGAGAGAGAGAGAGAGAGAGAGAGAGAGAGAGAGAGAGAGAGATCATGCGCGCGCAGAAGGCGCAGATCGCGAGCTGAGCAGGCGACGGGACGTTTATGTCGGCTGCTCGGATGTCGGCTGGTTTCCTCTGATGATGCATCACAAATTGTTTTGATTAGCGCAACCTAATTGAGTCCGATTGTGATACGTGAAGTGGTAAATTATTGAAAACTATGGGAATACTAATGACAGTTTCTTTCAATTGTCAATAATTCATTCCAAATTTTTTCATTTGGTCTGGAAGAGTGAACTTTAAGCAACGAGGTTTAATTTGCTGCTAGTGAAATAATAGCTATTATCAGAAAAAATCCAATGTTTTCATCAGCGACTGGTTGGTCCATGTCAGAACAATCAAGTATCAAGTGGTACTTGTGTTGGCTTTTTGTATCGGGGGAGCCATTTCTGAACATTCATGGATCTCACTTGAGATTGATTGTACAAATATGTTCTGGACTTTCACAGATAAACAATTACCAGCTGTGAACCATTTCATGTCTGAGGTGGTCAACAAGAATGTGGCTCACTATCCTAGTTGAACAGTGAGTTGAGGTACAGCGTCTTTTACCATGTCAAGGATGTTGTCCAAAGTTATAGGTTCCAAAGTCTCAAAAAATCATGCTGATCTTGCTATTGATAGTTTTCTGATGTTGAAAGCATATCATATTGAGAGGGAATTCTGTCATTCCTCTCATCAGTATTATTTTCGACGAAAGACTACAAGTACTCAGATACAAAGCAAGCTTCTCAAAGTAATCACAGGTGGAATCTAATAGTATAGAACTGTTGCAGACATTGTAGGATAGTTGTGGAACAGGTAAATCAGCTTGATCATATCAACAATTGAAAAATTGATCCATGATTGAAGAGAAACTGAATAATACTTCCAATATAGAAAGATGCGCATGAAGTCAACTCATGATTCAGCCAAGTGCAGAATGATTTGAGTTTGACAGTTTACTGATATGTGAGTTTTCATCTGTCACTACTCTCATATCTCATTGAAATCCAGCTGAGAGCAATCATGGTAGTAAAAGAACATATTAGTGATCTCCCAACATTTGGGAGTTGACCAAACTATGGTTTGACTTCATGCGCATCTAACTATATTGAGAATGTTATCCAATTACCCAATAATCATGCTTCAAATTCATTATCTTGAAAAGAAGTAGGTCAACTCACTGGTGCTACGGGTGGTATCCTACCCTGTGAGATATATTTCTACTAGATCCTAGTGGTAGTTACTTTGAGAAGCTTACTTTTTCATTTCAGCATTTGCAATCATAGTTCGATAATACTGGTAGGAGGATTGAAGTATTGAGAAAATATGATACGGTGACATGAAATTGGTGACTTCCCTTCTCCAACAATATTAATGTCTAAAATATAATACTGGGGAGTTCTATATAAGCAGAGCTACAACCACTTCAAGTCAACAATTGAGGGGGTGGGTGGAAGAAGGGCCTAATTACAAAACGGCCATTTCGAGAAAAACGATAAAAACTAATTGTATCTTGCCCGTGGCATGATTCGATGCGCATACCTGGCTCATTTCAAAGGTTGTGGCATCCCCACAACAACCGCACAGGAATTGGAAGGTAGCTGTCGATTTTGAGAGGTACGCAGCCATTCAAAAAAATGTAATTAGGCCCTTTTTCCCAATACTGGGTCAATTTTTGGGATAGTTGGTCCACTAAAAGTTGGATAACGATGCGAAATCGAGTTCAATGGCCTCCAAATTTCATCAGCATATCTATGGGTATGTCACACAAGATATCCAATTGCAATTTAACGTCTCAATGCATTTTCATCGAATCTGCACGTGGAAGATGGTTCCATTGAGTGTGTGAAACTGAGGTCACTCAATATTCACTTGGCAAGTATGAAGATACTTTTTTTGAAGGCCAAAGAACATGATTTGATAGCCAGAATTGGTAGAAAAGAAATATGGAGGTCATAAGAATTTTTTTAGAATTTTTTCGTAAAAAATTAGGCCCTTTTTACCAATACCCTACCACTTAGGCCCTTCATTCCGATATCGATAGTGGACTTAGGCCCTTTTGAACGAATTTTTCCGGTGATTTAGGCCCTTTCTACCAATACTGTTGCACTTAGGCCCTTTTTACCAATAATGTTGCACTTAGGCCCTTTTTACCAATAATGTTGCACTTAGGCACTTTTTACCAATGCTGTTGTACTTAGGCCCTTTATACCAGTGCTTCTGCGTTGAGGCTCTTTTCATCAATACTCTTGCACTAGGGCCCTTTTTCCGAACAAAATTTCCATGTTGTTTGGGCTCTTTTAGAAAATCTTCGAGGTCTTGGTGACTTTGTGGGTACCTCTCCCTTGAAGTGAGTTACACCGGCTATCAATTGACATCACTTTTAGAGACATCAGACGACGCGCATGCACAAGAGATGTAAATACTGAATTGGAATTCGTTTTGGAGATAACTTTTTGCAATCTTGACCACTTCCACCGTAAAAAATGATAATTTTCGAAACGATTTCACTGTAACATGACCCGGCAAACACGATGAAGTGGTTAACTAACGTCTTGATTACAGATAACATGGTTAGAAATCAATTCTTATCTTTTATGAATTTTCTCAGAGGCCTCAATCACAGGTTGTCGATATACGAATACTGCTCTCCTATTTGTCGAAATTCCGAAGATATGTCGAAAAAAATCAGGTTGTTTCATTGAAATAGATCGGAACACGATTTTATTAATGGAACGCCGATTTTCAACTTCTTTGGAGGATTACTTAGAATACCGTACGACACAGAGATGACCTTGGGACGTTAGAAAGCTCTTTCCCCACTCAAAACTAATAAAATAGTGAGGTCATGCTTTTCTCTTCAAAATGATTGGCGAACCATTCGTGTCCAATGGTGCAGCATCGTACAGTTAGACGATTCATTCTTACCCGTCAAAACTATACAACTAGCTGGCCAAGGAGTCTAGCCGGGTCAAGCTGCCTTCAGATAATAGACAGAGGATCTAACTTTCATCATACAATCGATAAAAGGGCCTAACTCCCATCATATAATCGACATAAGGGCCTAAGTGCACTTAGGCCCTTTAATCGAATATATAAAAGGGCCTAAGTGCACTTAGGCCGCTTTATCGAATATGTAAAAGGGCCTAAGTGCACTTAGGCCCTTTTTCTGATCTATGGGGTTTTCGAAGTTTATGGAAAAACAACTTTCATGGGGTGATAGATCATGGTTCAAGGGTTCAAAAAAGTGGTAGGCCGGAAGAAGGGCCTAAGTGCACTTAGGCCCTTTTTCCACCCACCCCCTCAATTGTAATCCAATAAAATTGGATATTATTGGTCACAAACATTATTGGATGCAATAGTTGTTCGTATCCTTTCTTTCTCTCTTACGTCATGTGATATTATTGGAATTTGAAATTCGTGAACAGGAGAGACATGTATGACTCTACCTCTGGACTTTCATAAGAATGGAGTGAGATCCGCCCCCCCCTCATTGACATTTTTACAAGTATATAACTAGGCGAGTATGAAACTCTCAACCAAAATCTCAATTTTTTATCCACGCACGACATGGCTTAAATCAAATTTCTACTCTTGAATGGAATGAGATCCAGAAAACCATGTCGAGTATTGTCTAAGCCAAATTATTGGTGTTTATGCTATTGCACAAAACTGGAACTTTTATGTTCTGATCGGGTCTATTTATGAAACATCTCGATGACTTATTTCACTCATTTTCCATGATTTCATCAATCGTCCTCATTAGAGAGATAGAGAAAGAATACTGGGATAGTGGGGATGTAGTTGAGTCAGAATCGCCAATAATAATCCCCAGAGATTACATGATTTTCGACCTCGAAACCATGCAAATCAACCACCATTTTATTGAAATAGGGCCAAGTGTAGCACTTCGTATTGATAATCAGATACTTACCTCTGTCATCAGAATTCTGTACTTCTGAAGTTATTTCCACTGGTCTGGAATCAGCAGTTTTCGAATGACTGGGATGTAAATCTGATTATTATTTTGAGATGCTAAATTTGGTTCCATTCTACTGAAAGTGGTGGCTGATTTGCATCGTTTCGAGGTCGAAAATCATGTAATCTCTGGGGATTATTATTGGCGATTCTGACTCAACTACATCCCCACTATCCCAGTATTCTTTCTCTATCTCTCTAATGAGGACGATTGATGAAATCATGGAAAATGAGTGGAATAAGTCATCGAGATGTTTCATAAATAGACCCGATCAGAACATAAAAGTTCCAGTTTTGTGCAATAGCATAAACACCAATAATTTGGCCTAGACAATACTCGACATGGTTGTCTGGATCTCATTCCATTCAAGAGTAGAAATTAGATTCAAGCCATGTCGTGCGTGAATAAAAAATTGAGATTTTGGTTGAGAGTTTCATACTCGCCTAGTTATATACTTGTAAAAATGTCAATGAGGGGGGGGGCGGATGTAGAACTACACGCAAATATGGAGTCTGTAAGTGATCTGAATTCAAAAAATCGACAAAATTTTACGACTTTGTGGCATACAATCTATGCCAAGTTCAATCTTTGAAGATTGAATTGAGATTTCTCTCGAACATGAAACAAGTGTAAAGCTTACGTTTATGAAGTTCAACTGATGTTAATAAATTTTCACTCCCAAGGAGACAAAATTCGAATGACTCCGAGCTGGTAGAAAATTTTAAACTACAAAGACTTTCGATTAAAGTATATTAGGAGCCAAAAATAAGAATCACGATCCGTGAGTATCTAGATTGTATTATAATCGACAACACTGCTGCATAAAAGGATCCTACTCCTTGAAAGAATACTCGCTTGTTTCTTCTGAACTATTGGAGAAGCAATATTGAATCCTGATAAGGACTCAAATCATATTGCAAAGGGTAACCTAGTTTCGTCCAAACAGCTTCATCATTCCGTATAATCGATTCATACGTGTACGTCTCGCATACTTCATCAATTACTTCTGCATGAATGGGGTGATCGTGAAATTTGTTAATGCAACAGATGTATTCGTTAGTCTGCTTAGAGTGTGCGAAACGTGTACGTATGAATTGATTATACGGGATGGTAAAGCTATTTGACAAAACTTAGTTGCCCCTTGCGATTCCAATTACGTTGGTGTGATTCGAAATATTGACCAAGCGAAGTTGGAGGGAATCCAAATGAATTTCAATGTTATTCGTATACTATGATGTAGATCCTATCTATTCAGTATAACAACCACCATGTAAAACCTCATCTCAAGTAGATAGAGAATTTTTGATTCAGATAACGGAGTAGATAGTTTATAAAACGCCGACAGGCTTATGCTCGGGCTTATGAAGCTTTTTCAATACTATCTACACCCACAATTCATACATTTTCACTCATTGGACCCGAAAAGCCCCGATATGTTGAACCTGACATACATACGAATAATGCAAAAGTGTAGTCCACAATAAAGCTGGTAGGTGATAATGTCATGGAATGAATTAACACTGGTCTGTACATAAAAAATGTATTTCAATGAGTACATTACAGTCCGGTATTTTCAGTGAGGCTACTCCACTCCATACTTAACAACTCCTCGTCATATGGAAGAGATTATTGGATGGTCATAATAGCTCCAAACTTAGCCTAATTTTTATCAACAATAGCATGAAAAAAGACCACATCATGAAACCAATACTCATAATTTACAGGGGAATGTTTCGATTCAAGTGGTCCCCGATATGAGGAATATTAACAAAACACGAGGAAGGATCACAAAGTTTAAGAGAAGGCACCTGCAATTTCATCATTGTGTTATATACATTCCTTCAACTCGGCTACTAAGAAGATTTTGGATGTTGATTAACCGGTCATTTTCACTGTGAATCCAGGACCAATAATCTCAGCAATATTAGTAACTGAGGATGAGAGACATTCATTTCCTCGATAAAACATAAAAAAAAAAAGAATCAGTCATTGTTGCTTATTTTTACAAGGAAAGTTTGATTTTGTAGAAGATAAATGCTCGACCTACCTGGAACAGTAACTTTTTTTCAAAACTCATTGCTTACAATGCAATTGCTCATTATCGATAATGAGACATTAGAAATATGACCAAGCTCAGTTTGGCGACTGATCCATGTGTGGAAAGAATAAACATATTTGGGAACATGCGTTTTTCAACGCTTCTAGGTCTATTGTTCTGAAAGATCCGA
This sequence comes from Eretmocerus hayati, assembly GCA_029851415.1. Taxonomy (NCBI): domain Eukaryota; kingdom Metazoa; phylum Arthropoda; class Insecta; order Hymenoptera; family Aphelinidae; genus Eretmocerus; species Eretmocerus hayati. Next base: position 2,231,565 of record CM056742.1, read on the forward strand.
TGTAAATATGCTGCAGTTCCTCAAAGTGTCATTAATCATCTCAAAGTATTCCTTCCAGCTCTCACGAGCCACTTGAACCACACCAATCTTGATCAATATCAAAGAAACAAACGATTCTTTTCCTTCGGCAGTGAGAATCATAGCCTGTTGCAGGTGATGTCATTGAGTGATAGAAAATAGTACATTTCGCACCGAGTTGATGAGGTTTTAGCTCGCTTTCGTATGCGATTGATTTTTGTTCTGAGCTACAGGCAAAGATCGGAATAATCGCTCAGAAGCGGGAAATGCCATGCATGAACGAGGTGCAAGAGATAGTACTCTTTTTTTGCAATTTCGTAAGCACCCAAACATCGGAAGATCGCAAAAGTTGTTTTTTCTTAACGAGGGGAGGTATGAATAGCACTACACGCTATTAAAGAAAGACGAATTATCAAATAAAAATCACAATGAAGTATCGATAGGTAACGGCATATATGGAATATTTACATTTTGCCGATTCCGCAGTTGATAATAGAGAGTCTTACTGGCAGTGCCGCTAAATTTTGCACGCTAATTATGAGGAAGAACATTATTCTAATCTGGACCAGTAATATTCGCTGGATTATATCCTAAGCGTGAAATAAATATAATCAATCGAGCAAGTCTCAGAGTTTTGATTGTATCTTTGTTTCGAAGTATATATGTTTCATTAGATAAATCTCATGTGGAATCATTGCACGAGTCGAAAATTAACAGTGATTGAAAACAAAATGGCACTAAGGATCGCCGTTTGTATGCCATTCAATAGCCACTCTTTGAGATCGTTCCCATTATGACTGCTTTCAATACCCTCGACTGTAAAAGCTACGGCTGAAAGATATCGCATTCCATTTGCACTTTTCTCACGAACATCTTGAAAATTCAAATTGGATATCTAAAATCAGCAACATCTCAGACGTGCAAGTGAGCCTGAAGCGAGAGAAACCTCGATCTCAGTTGGCCCTAGCTACAGAGACCCGAAGGATCAACCAGCCCACGCGCCAGCATTTCCGGATCGTGATGAGGCTGTTGCTGATGATGAGATTGAGGCTGAACCTGACCCACGATATTGGACAGAGGCTTGACGGCAGAATCGAAATGCGAACGGACGTGCAGAATAAACTCTGTCTTGTCACTGAAGTCAGCCCGGCACATCATGCAGTGCTGACGCTCTGGCGCTGCTCCGGGATGATAGGCAGACATCGGCGTTGATTGAGATGCTGCACCGGAGAAGTACGGGCTGTGTTGTGACAGCGACTGGCCACTAGCTTCCAAGTGAGACCTGCAATACAATTTCATTTTGCATGATTCGAGAGGCGAATTTGGTGAGCTCCTTGGGGAGAGTTGTTGAAACACTCTGCAGAAATTTTAGCCTGTATCTCGCTTCAAGAGGGATACTATTTTGGGATCATAACCTCAGAGAATTTTTCATAATCTTGTGCCAAGAATCAGTTTGGCTGCAGATAACATGGAAGTAGTTTACTCACACTACATTCAATCTCGTAATGGTTCAAATTTTTGCCCCTATGAGCAAGACTGACCGAGTTCACAGGTTTTTGAGTTCATGGGACAATGGTTCTGGATGGGCATCGACAAAATTGACACATTGCATCATCATACCTTGCGTGTTGTGACCATTCTTCACGAGTTGCTAAAACGCGACCGCACAACTCACAAGCCCAACTGACCGGCTCTTCTTTGAGTTTAATGCTGGTGTCGGGTCGTGGTTGCTGTTGCGGTGGCGTCTGCTGCTGTGGTGTTTGCTGTTGCTGTTGCTGTTGCTGTTGTTGTTGTTGTTGTTGCTGCTGCTGCTGTTGTGTTTGATGCCCATTTTGCTGAATAGTAGCGATAGAGGATGGCGCTGATAAGGGTGAGACACCTGGTCTATGCCTCAACTTGTTCATGTGAATTACCAATTTGTCTCTTCTAGCAAATGCTTTACCTAAAAACACAGGTATTTTGAATCATACAGAAAATCAAGTACAGTTTTGTTGATTCGGAGGAATTCATTCCAAAGGTATTGTGTAAGAGAAGAATTGAAATATTGCGCGTCGAGTGCTGGAAACATCGTTTCACTGACCTAATGAAAAACAGATCCTAGGATCAACCACGATCTAGAACCTTGAATCCTTTTTTACTCAAACAATCGCCCCCTATTCCGAAATAGAATAATACAATTTCTCCTAATGATTATAATTATATGGAGATTCGAAAATTCTGTCTTTGATGACGTGGGTTCAGGCCAGTCCGTAGTCAGCCGCCATATTGAATGTAGCCCTGAACCCGTTCGGTGGATTAGTCGAATTTTACTCGACTAAATGAATTGTGATCTTACATGCATCTGTGGACTGCATGTCTTAAAGGTATTACGAAGCCAAATATGTCAAATTCACTAAAAGAAAGTATTCAGACGAGGTTTACTCGAGACGTCGTATTTTGCCGCTCATTAGCAGACGACGTTTGTGTACACCATCTGGATACTTTTTTGTAGGAAATTGACTCATTCGGCTTCGTAGCACCCTTTAGACGTGCATTATGTAGGTACATTTGTGCATTATGTAGGTGCATTCAAAATCCCAAGTCATTTGGTAGAGTGAAAATTCGTATATCCTAATACCAACGGATTTAGAGCTTTTGGCGAAGTGGAGGAGTCGAAAACACTTACCGCAGACCTCGCAAGAGTATGGCTTTTCACCCGTATGGATGCGCATGTGGATGACCAGCTTGTCCTTGCGGGCGAGACCCTTGCCACAAACTGTGCACGCAAACGCCTTAGTCGTGGGTTCACCGGTATTCGTCGCTTTCGACGCAGATACAGGTCTTCTGGTGGTTTGCTGTTGTGGTTGCTGATGATGTTGCTGTTGTGTCTGTTGCTGTTGTTGTTGCTGCTGTTGCTGATTTAAAGTTGTAGGCTGAAGTCGGCCATTGACGTAGGGTGAATCTGTGGCAAAAGTTGGGGCCATCGTTGTCGCTGCCCGCATCGATGCCGCCGAGTAATCCGGAGACCTACAAGCGAAAATATTGCCCCATTAGTTTTGAGTGATCACCGATTTCGAGACTCGGAATCATTCTGATGGCTTGACGGTACATCCATCACAAAAATATACCTCTTAAGTATAATGAAAGAGATTTATTAAGAACATGATAATTCAACATTTGGAGTTGACTCTCGTTAAAAATGAGCCCAGACTGTAAGTGTCAGTATTACTGAATATTCCCCTCCACTTATGTTGGTCAAAGTTTGGGGCATCGAAAAATAGCAAATTGAAAGCTCTAAGCAATTTAAACACGTTCACTGCGGAGGCTAAAAACGGTGATCCTTCCCCAGGTGCGGTGGGGCCCACCGTTGGGCCCCGCTGAATATTATTCCCCATGAGGCCAACGAGGGGCCCAACCGCAGCAAACATGTCAATCCGATCAAACTATTTTTTGCCCTGTTGTAGAACTCGTGTACGTGATGGTAAGTTGTTTGCCTTTCTACCAAAAAACTTCAGAAGGACTGTAGATGAAAAGGGTTGATGAACCCACGACTACTTCTGGATCTTTCGGAAAAAATATTCGTCTTTCTATGAAATAACCATTGATAATCCATTCTTGGCAGACCTGTCAAGACATCGTGTTACAGATGCTGGGACAGAAATACACGAATCGGACATTCACAGATACAAGAAGAGTAGCAAAACAGGGATCAAACCCATAAACTCGAATAATTGCAGTATCGACTCATCTTCAACTCAATTGAATGATAATATTTGAGAACAAAAAGCCCTTGAATAAAAAATACCCGCAAACTCTGACAGGACTTTTGAAATGGTTCAAAGCTGCTTGCTAAAGTTTCCACACTAGGAATGGCACAGGGTGTTATTGAAACATTCATCTTAACAGTGCGTGATTTTCCTCACAATTTCTTGTCAATATTTTGCGAAAGTCTCATACAAACCAGAACATATGAAATAAGAGTTTCCACGTTGTCCATTATTTTCCCTACATTTGAGAATTTGGGGGTATTTTTTCGTAGGCTGGATGAGGTCTATAGCAAATGGCAACATTATTCCTGGAAGTTTTAAGAAACTTCTATGATATATTGTCTGCACAAATCAAACTCACCAAGTACCAAGAGAACGAAGTACTCGAACCCCATCGTCATAGCCAAGGCCGTCATCGGGTATTGTGAATGTTGGGTTGGCGTGCTGAAGAGGTCCAGTCCCCGGACCCGTTGACAGTTGCAACCTCGCTTGGGCAGCAGCCTGCTGAACCATGTGCTGCTGTACTGCCGCATGGGCTACTGCGTGCGCCTCTACGTAGGCTGAACGTCCAGCTTGTTGCTGATGCTGCTGACCAGCAGTTGACATCTTTTCTTTCTCGTTCGTCTAGAAAATTCATTGATGGCCTCAAATCTCTAGTACTTGAAGTTTGACTCAGCAGATTTTTTGGTTTAAACATTGGTTTTGAGAGTGAAATTCAGAAATTCTGAGTAAAAGGAAGGCAAGGCATGCATTGAGATTTTGGGAATTTCCAAATTTTTCTAACTCCTCCATGGTTCAAAATCACCTATGAAACATGGAATTACAATAATTCCTGGGAGTGGAGAGATCGAGATTCCAGTGCAGAATCGACTGAGATCTCAGTTTCTGTGTTTTTTTTTTCATGATTTATGGAAAATTTTTAGATATAACCAACTCTTTTCAACAAAGCTGTTGGCTGTTACACTTACACAAAATAGTTTTAGATTTTTCTCAAAATCACAGGGCAAGCTGTTGTAGTTCAGGTACTGCATCTCTACCACATACTCGACTGTTGAGACTCTACTGTTGCGATAGGTTCGCTTGTGAAATGAGATACGTTGCACGTAGAATAAGCCCCAAATATATTTTTCCCTCAACCACAGGACCAACCATCAACATCAACGCGCAAGAGAAATCAATTTATAGCCCTCATTCCAGCCAACTTGATGAAAGATTTGCTTTTACATTCTTTGGAAATATCCTGAAACTACAAAATAAATTCGAAGCTATAAACCAAACTGTTTCATTCACATCAACCCAAATATCGTTATCCCAATCATGCGTCCATTTGCTCCGGTTTCCAGTTCACGGAATCGACTAGTGGCCCTTGCAGATCGGGCATATGTATATATTCAGGAGCTTGACAAAAAAAAGAACAGTGGCAAACTCGTTAAAGTGGTGGCAGGAGACGGTGACTGCCCTGTTGCTCAACTTAGCGCCGCATTAACAATAAGGCTTCGCGGGCCTTTCTCACGAGATCAGCCTGCACCGTGCATCGAGAGATCGTAATAACCAGTAGCCGTAGAAGTTATTTTGTCCTAAAGACATTTCCCTGATTTGAGAACTGCCGTGGCAAATAAATCAACCGACGAAGAGTGAAAATGAATATGAGTAGCCCGCTCATCGATGCAAGCAATTTTTATCTATTCAATGCCAGCAGGAATTCCTCGCGAAGCTACAGAATGAGAAAATACCCTGACCTGTATTTGAGCATTGCACTCTTTGAACTACCGTCAAATTCGGTAATTTTGGTGCAGTGAGTGCAACTTTGGTACACCCCTGAAAAATGACTCTCAAAGCTGCGTTCGGCATGGTCAATGATCTTATCGCTCTGAAACCTATTCTCCCCTTTTGACACACACATGAACAGTTTGTTGAGCCACTGTAGATCCCGCGTGCATGATTGCACTTGTTTATTGAAGCTTTTTCCAGAAAAGGATGATTTAGTAGCGATACACGAGTGGTCTAGTTAGTGTACCTGGCAAAAAGTGTTCCGGAACGAAGTACGGGTGAATAGTGCTACATTTTGACCACATATATCACCATATTGATGAAATCATCGTTACATTGAGGTATTGACAGCATTTGGAATTTCCAAGAATGAAAAACCGAGAAAAACCACGAAAATGTGTACCAAAGTTACCCTACTCTAGGTAAGAAGCATTACGGTGAGGTTACTTCATTAAACCTACCTATAACAGCTTATTTCAACTTATCTTGAATCTAGTGATGGTCCATGAGGTTGTAAAATGTATCGAAGCAGCTGAGAAGAAGATTTCTCAGCAATTAAGATTAATTCACTTACATTGTGGTGGGTAAGACTGAAGTATTTCATGAGTGAACCAAAGTTGCCCAGTCAGAGTTTAACTTTCGTACTCTTACAAAACTGCCAACAGCTCCGGCTAGAGATGTCAAATCATTATACTGCAGCTCGTCGATCAAAAACTGAGACTATCAGCTTCCGATTGACCACTGGTGAAGGTGCGATTCGTCATTGTGCACGAGCCAAACAAAATAAAAAGTACTAAAATCGCACCAAAATTACCCAATTTGACGGCCTGTTTCGCGATTTTTCAATGTTTGGCTGCTTTCAGAATTGCGAAAAATAATATTCGCACCTCCTTTATGTTTCAGCCATAATTCCGACCTGCGTCTGATAACCAATCACTCAAAAGTGAGCTACAACCTCGTGAACCCAGTGCAAAAATGTAGTATTCTGAATTATGTAAGGAATACGCGGAAGAATTTCGAAGGAGAGAAAAGCATTCAATCACGAAAAATCATGATGTTGACTTTGAGTATTTTCTGTTGAATCAGCCATAATGAATTAGGTAAATGTATGATTCTCGTAAGTTGTTATTCATTTAAATTTTGCTTGTGCCAATCAAAATCTAATTCAGAACTGTAGATGTTGTTTTTGTGAAGTAAAATTTTAGAAACAAAATTTCTAGTTCCAAATTCTTTGTAAGAGTCACCACGTCACTTACTAAGCTATACGATTGAGTCACCTTTGGGCGTTCTTATAATGTTGCTTGGTTGAGATTTGGCTACCAAACAATTTCTATGTATCGGACGTCCATGGAACCTCTCAAACATTTTCTCCAAAATAGACGAAGGATTTTTTGTTTTCTGTATGTGATGACTATTTTCTCTGGTCTCTCAACATTGATAACAGTCGAACTCGTCCAAGTGGTACTTCGGATCTGGGCGGGTCTGGGCAACCCCTCATATTAAAATGAGAATCTCAGCCCCGTGGGAAAACTTAGCTCTGAGTGGAACGCTTTGCGAGCGGTTGGCACCCTGTATCTAAAACTACATTTGAGGAAAACTCCGCAACTCGGACGTAATGTTGAAAAATACCCGAGTCCCAAGCTTGAGGCCTGTCATTGATCATCTTCTGCTTTAATTCTTGATCTGATTAGTATTATCATAATATTTGATCAACGTGTTTGAAATTTGGATAGAATTGATGATAAATCAACGTAGATATGGGCGAGTCAATTTGGGGGATATAAAGAGAACCTGCATGAATGAGATTCGGATGTTTTCGACCCCCTTTTTTAGGATACCCGATTACTGGGCAACTCCTCCATCTGGAAATGAAACGTGGTCCCTTTCAGATTCCACTTATACAAGTTCGACTGTATGTTGATGTTTTTGAGAATAGTTGAGAATCGACGATCTTTGAAGAGTAAAACGACCGGACCGTCGCCATAGCGAGAAATTAGAGGAAGCGAGGCTGCAGATCTTTGGCCAGCCCGCGAAGACGCAGAGTGCGGGAGAGAACGGGAACCGCGAAGGTCGACGGGAGTAGAGAGGAGTATCGATTCTCCGGCAACGACCTTATGCACTCGCTCGCGAACGAGTGTGCAATAAATAGCGAGAAAAGGAAAGGCTGTATGGGGCACATTCAATATCTCTCGGGTGCGGGCCAAAAACTCGCTACCCAAGCAAATTTAGCCCCACAAAATACCGTTCGACCAATGTCCAGAGTATCAGGATACCTTTAAAAAAATGAAAATCGCGTTTTGACAAGATGATTTGAGCGAAGAGGAGTCTTGAAGTACCATAGGACTGCGAGTAAACGAAGTTGGGGTTGTCGCAAAATATTTTTCTCAAGCCACTGCACCGCGAATTTCATCGCCAGCAAACAATGCGGTCCGCGAGTTGCTCGATTTCGGACTCGACGTAATACGCGAGGTATAGAGAATGAAAGAGACCAAGAGAAAGATGCCTATCGACGCCCCGATGGTAGCGTGTATTTCGTCGAAGAACAGGCCCGGCTTCCTCGCGCTTTTTTTCTCTTACTTGCGAAACTTGGATGGTGTTTGCTCATTCGCCTGTTGTACGGCACTGCTGACTTAATTAGTGACGCTTTCACCACGACGATTGTATCATATCATATAATGATATAAAATCAACAACAAGCCAAGTATCATATATCTATTCGAATTCATGGGAATAACTTGAACTGGCTCTGGAACACGTTCTAATCACAATTCCAGTTTATTTGCGAGACAGACGTCAAATTGAGTTGATCGGGACAATTTCACGTGGCAGTCTGCGTTCCAGTATTGCCCAAAAATATTGAGAATTCATTTTATAGTGAGGCATGATGCTGGATTTGTTTTCTTGGTGCGGGAGACTGCATCATCAAGATTATGGAATGTATTGTGTTTTGTCACCTTCAATTCTCGGACTCTATGGAATTGCGGTTGACAAGTCCATAATCTCAAAACCAATAATATTGTAACTTATTCCTGTTATGCGATAACAGTAGTTATACAGAGTTTTGGAAAAAAATCCAATAACTTCTTACTAGATGATAGAATCCCAATACGATCATTCGTCATTGACCAAACCAAAATATCCATCGATACAGGAAGATTTGATTCAAAGGTGAGAATGATCTCCCCTTGAACAAAAAAACTGTTCTTGTAGTTTAAGTCAAATTTGATATTAAAAAAAATCGGCATTTTCACCATGTAATGGTCACGGAACTTGAAGATATTATTTGATTCATTTTAGACCCGTGTATTATTGCCATGGAACTAACACCAATGTCCCCCTAGTTTCCCAATTTCATTCCTCACGAAAGAATCCCACCGGGATGATCCTTCTAACGATCAAAATCTCATTCAAGCAAGATAATCGAGAATAACTCGAATTGAATAGTCGTATCGTATAATTTGAGCCACCCTCTCAAGTTTGCCAGAATGAGGAAATTTCAACAGACCATCGCAACGTTCGAATGGAGATTCAGCGGTTGATTTACAATCTTTTTCTCCATCGCCAAAGTAAATACCCCAACAATCTTGACGTAAACTCACGGAAAGCGAGAATCTCGAGGGTATAGAAACCGAACACCAATTGTCCACTGTGACCTCTCACGACCCTAATAAGAGAGATTACCCCCCAAACACTGTGCTGCGTTGACAGCCACTCAGCGTCGACGTATCACTCAAATCCATCACAATGAAATAATTTCCATGTAATTAGTCACTCGTATTTTCACGCATGCCACTCACTAGTGGCATGTTAAGTATATCCCGGTTCACCCGGCTCAACAACGGATGCAGCATCCGAATCGGCAAGCTCCCGGCGCAAAACTGAGTGAGGTTAGACCAAGGCTCCTGAGCATCAATGCCGGTGGCACCGCACCGCAGTGTTATATCCTCGGTGCAGTGCGCGTATGCGCAGCTTTTATTATTGGTCCCTCTCCTTTCGTGTACAAGCAGTGGCGCTATATATCTCCATACTATTTGCTCTGCACGCGGATGTGGATATGGATGGTCCAATGCACTCGCGAAATATTGCTGGAGGCGAATTTTGTGCGTCGACTGGTCGACCTTGACATTGACTCTCGCATGAAGATTTACATGCGAAAATACCTGATGGTCGCAGATCCACAGCCCAAAATCCTTTACAGGAATTCTATTGAAGTTTGTTTTGGAGATCTGATTCGGTACCATTCATCAATTCCAATATCTGAAAAGCTTTGTGATACACAGTTTGTGACTTGCACGAAATTCACAATTTTAGAAGAACATTAACGAGTCCTGAAGAGTATCCATGTTTTCTGGAAATCTCCTAAAAAATCACACATTTTTTTCAAGATGCCTGCAACAACCTGGAATGAAATGAGATCCCAAGCTCAGACTTTGAACACCTTGATCAAACATCAATTCAAGGGCCGAAATATTCCTTCTGCACATTGAGGAGTAGAAGCCACCCTACCCTAGCTCAGAACACTGTCCGCCATTACGTGGGTGGGAAATAAAATTGAAATCTCAAAGAGATGGCCTAAGGTCAAGTTTTCTATTGAAGTTGCTATTCATCTATGTGCATCACATCGTTAAATATTGGAGCTTGAAAAGTTTCTGATTTTGCCGGCACGTCAGTGCGTCTGAATGATACGAGAATTCCAACTGGTTGAGGGTAACGCATCAGCCGTTCTGCAATTATCATTGAGGAACGAGATCGAGATTGTAGAAAAAGCAAACAAAATATGGACTAAAGAATTTGAGCGCTAAGATGGAATGCAATTACTCCGGGAATCTTTCGGGCGAATAAGATAAAAAGCGTATAATTAGTCTGTCAGGCGTGCACAATTGAGGCTTGCACTCCTGGAATTTCAATGCGAGAGGCTAAAAATAGCTTTGCACTAATGGTGGTGAGCTATCAACGAGACTATTATTTACCTGTAGATGTCATTCCCTTTTGATTCTAGAGAGGCAACTTTGGCTCTACAGTCTCGAAGAGAACAACTTTGGATTTTGCCGAGTAGATTTTGCACTGATTAGTCATCGCAAAGTCAAAATTTTGCAGCTTCTATTTATTCAGATTCAACGATAGACAAAAGGGTGTTACCAAGGAAATTGAAGAATGGGTACTCAGATTTGGTTAACAACCAGACGAGATGAGAGTGTAAACAGACTAAACCATCAGTTCCTCTGTCGAGTGGTCAAAATTCAAGCAAAATGCTATTGTATAAGGGATTCCGCCGCAGATCGAGCAGTATTTTATACTTCACGATCGCTTGTGTTACGTCTTATAATGCACGGGAGCCCACCACGACGCTGACCAGGAACAGGTTTTGCGCGGCTCTCCGCGGGACTCGGTCGCGATGGCTGGCGATCGTTAAAAATGCCCCGCGATACGCAGACAGCCACATCGACTTATACATCCATGCTTGAGATGAAAGTAAGTTTGGACAAACTAAATCAGCTGCCGTTGCTATACTACTGCCAGATTCGCTGCACGATTTACGGTTTATTTACGAAATTCATCATGATTTGGATGCTTATTTATTAATCTGACGAGTGCATCCTACCGAATATGACTGTTCGATTGGATTCATACCCAGGTTGTCTTTGTTCATGATGCGGCCTTGTAATTCAAATAGAATGGAAAGCCATCAAAATGTAGTTGGGAGAGTAGTTATAGAAGCTGATTCATCATTGAGCCCGATGGGGACTTTGGTATCCCGCCGTAAGAGGGAAAACGGTTCAACAGAGACGGAATCAGTAGTCAAAGGCGGGCTCGAGTCAGACACAATTTTCCAACTCAGAAGTTAGGATATCCAGAATCACCGACAGATTGTGCAAGTCTTACTGGAATTCGTATTTCCCACCCAACAAAAATTTCTGTCCGATGCTTGCAATGACAAATTTAAAGCGAATAAAGTCAACAGGAATGGCGAATTCCGGGATCGAAAGATGACCCGGCACAGTACATCGAGTCCATGGTCGAGATCGATGTTATGGGCCATTCTAACTTTTTCATAGATTTTCATGGAGATATTCTTCGAGGACCTCCTCAAACTTTCTTTTCGAGAAACTGATGTGAATGACAACTAAAATTGGGATTTCTTGGGATGGTTTACCTATGAGCTCGATGCAAAAGTCATACCTTTATCATCGATAAAATGGTCAGGCTCTTTTTTGATTTGCCCTTCTTCAAGTCAAGTTGTTGAGTTCCACGAGGAATGCCCATGAAAAACACTCGAAAAATCCATGATAAGACTCACAAGCGATGTATACGTTAGATTCGTCAAATCATAAGTCGTCATATTCCATTTTAGAAAATAGCGGAGGTTCACAAAGGATTCTCAAATGGTCATTTGTGTACAGAGAGTCCATACATTTTTCATTGATTCTGTACTTGATACAAGAGTCTACGAACGTACCTAAGTAATGAACGGGAACTTTGTGGCTGTGAATTAATTTTCGCACAAGTTTGTCATGGAAACATGAAAAATGAATGAAGCAGCGAAGAAAAGAATGTGTCAAAAAACATGAGCAACGAAAAACTCGTACATTTCTCACTCTACGAAAAAATTTCGGAGTGAAGAAACCATGAGTCCTCTGTCAGTTGGAACACTTCTGAAGCTCTTTCCAAAGTACCAGCATCCGAGGACTCGAAAATTCCCATCATCATATTCCATCATGAACTCCCATTCAAAAATCTTTAAACTGAAAGTAGTGAGCTCGATCTGGGAGCTCAATATCATTGTATATACGTTGTGAGAGTCAGGGGCGAGCAGGTGAGAGGGAGTATGAGGAACGCGAACAAAGAGGAAACTACCTATCCAAGAGGAGAGAAACGGGAGCAAGAGCCAAGTCTCTATATACCCATGGGTAGCGCAGACACGCCGCAGACTTTCGCTTTCCGCGTGTGATGTCGAGATGCGAGGGCTAGCGCTCACAGTAGCGCGCACCATAATACCGTCCGATCAATATAGCGTCGCGCCGCAGTGCCTCTGTCTCATGCTCTGATGCGACCACCCCATACGAACACCTCTCTCTCTTTCTGTGTTTTAACCCCCATGCCCCGGGAGCCAGCATTCCCACTATGTACTGAAGCCAAAAGACTCTGATATGCCTCTTGCCCCCCCCCCCCCCCTCCCTGTACTGTACTCTGTGTACATGTATACAGCCTTAGACGAGGTCTGAAACGCGTGTGAGCACCCCCTGCAGAGAAAAAGAGTTGCCTCTTTGCCTTTTTGTCCCTCGACCGTCTGACCGACTACTTCTCATGCTATTTTAGAGCTATGTACGAGCGAGATACGTGATGCCGGTGTGGTATAATACACGCACTTGCCCTGAAATGAAATTCAAAGATTTTTAAGGTGAAAAGTTTGAGGGATGCGACTTTCAATCGGAGAATTTGCCAGTTGGATAATATCCCTTCAAATGTTGTTAATTTTTTATTCGATCACAGAAACCATTTTGGTGGTTAAGCATTGGACGTAGGTACATGTGAAATACTCTATGAATTCCCCAAAATCATTGAACCAAGACCTTATCGAACCGATCGATGGAATAAACCGGTAAAATTTAGTTTCAACCTGTATGACGTATGGATAACGAAAGAATTAACCTGTCTCAGCCAATCAACTGATCCAAAAGTACGACAGTAGAGCAGTCCACCAAAAAATTTACACCCGAATCATCGAGTTAAAACTTTTCATCATCCCTCACCTGATGATTGACCGATGCTGCAAGATTTTTCAGACTATCCGCGTAGTTTTTCAGCACAGTGTCAGTTGTCATACAGCTGACCCTGAATTCGTAGAACATGTCCAGTTTGTAGACACATCTCTGGCATATATTTTTTGGTAATGCATCTTCTTTTGTTATCTGCGTAAAGATAATGGCCAAATTTAGTAAATTGAAAATTGGCGAGCACTGCAATTACGGTCAGAGAAGAAAAATATCCAATTGACAATATGTGCATCTTTCAAGGTCGAAACACGACATTGACCAATCAAAACATCCGGTGGACGATACACAAACAAAACTCACCACTGCCGGTATGCAGGAGCGTATCTTGAATAACAACTGCCTCTGCTCGCCCTCCTTGTCGAAAATGTGCATTTGCTGATTACTTTTGAGGGAGCACAGTCTGCACAGATCCGAGAAATTAAAATCCTCGCTCATCGTCGATGCCACTCACCCTTTGTACCCAAGTTGACAGAAAAAATCTCTCGAGGTTATGATTGTCTGAGTACCACCGAATGACTGTTTGAGAGCGCCCATGCAGAACACCAACCGCACTCGGTCAAAATCTTCCAATCACTTGAAAGCAACTTGATCCACAAGGTAACTGTGACCCGTACAGTCTGGTTGTCTAATTCAATAGTTGGAAATGGGCTGAGAAGAAGACAGTAAAGGGTGTCGAAGGCCCATAATTACTGAATTGTGGTCGCGAGGGACTGACACACCATGCGCGCAAGGTGACTACAATGCGACGGCCATCCCGCCCTTGTATAATCGTGACTCGCACATGAGCACGCGCATATGCCGGCTACACCGGCACGGTTTTGCCATTGGCCATCTGCACGTCATCCTTGGAACTGACTGCGAGTCGCCCAATCGTCCATGGTTGGACAGCTAGGGCCCTGTACAGATTCATCCTGTTTGATCCTTCGACTCCAAGAGACGAACTTTATACGAGTCTCATCGCGCTGCAACCCGTGATTCAATACGCGAGCGAGACTACTTATTGAGATGATTTTTTATCGTCACTAGTGAAACTTGTCATGTGGTATTATAAGATGACGGAACAAACTTTGGAGAGCAAACAACTTGGATAGCAAAGATAATCAGATTATTATAAAAATAATGCAAGTCAGAAAATGTTTTGCAAGATGATGTTTCTGATTTCGATGTGACTTCCTGGCGATGAGTTCTAATTCAATCCTAACTCCCGTTTTAGAATTGATTTTGATTCCTCACATCAAACCTCTGCCTCAAGGTTCAATTCTCGAAAACTATATGCTGCCTTATGTATCACAAAATATGATGTCAGGAAATTTCATGAAATGGTATACTTTCTTCTCACATCAGATCGCGATTTCAAAGTTGGAGATTCGGGGTCGATGTTAATTCTTTACACTGAGAAAAAAGATTCTGGAAATATTCCAGAGTCGTTGAGATTCGGGTGTCATGGACGCATATCCTGTGAAATTATTCCATTTCACTCGGGAAATCTTCCAGATCACTCTGGAAAATGTCCTGATTCTAATCAAGAGAATTTGGTCTTGGAAAAAGTCCGGATTTGATTTGGAGTTTTTCCCGATCTGAACTGGAAATACTCAAGAGCCTTTCATAATTATTTCTGAAACCCTACTCTGCGAAATTCCAGTTGCGCCAACTAGAAAAATTGTATAGTCACTCGGGAAATTCACCTGAGTATCTTTTGGAAGTAATACAGAGTTGTTCAGGACTCTCTACCGATTCTCGCAATGTACATCCCTACCTGAAAATTTCCAAATGAGAAATGGAATAATTGCTATCTTGCATCGGAAGTATTTCGATTTCTAGTCGAAAACTTCGCGAATAAGAAGGATAAACGCCGTTTGGTGCATTCTCCACTTGAGCGATTTAGTTGTGGCCGAGAAAATCGTCGAATTTGGGGCCGTCAAAGAATATCCACTTGACGAAACATCAATAACAGTTCCGTCATTTTCAAAATGTTATACCACAAAATCTCTCTTCATCTGTGAAATCTTACGAATGGATCCGCAAGAATGGGCGGGTATTCAAGCCTAGCGATATAGTCGTCAAGTTTGAGGACGTGGGACCCCAACTCGACATGATTTCATCGATTCTTGGTGGAGATGACGAGAATTTTTATGTCCTGTTTAACCGTTTACAAGATCCACACTACAGTATGCATCAGAAAACGTACTATGTACTAACGTACTATACTTGGTACCTCAAATAGCTGATGTAATTTCAAAGATTTCAAGAAAAAAAACCGTTTTTACTCTATGGGCTGTAATTTGGACGCGGATAAAGATAGAACAATTTTACGAAAAGCATCTTGAAAAACGGAAAAAATGCCATTTGCAATGATTTTTCGATTATTTTTCACGTCGTACTAATAAGAGTGTGAGAGCTCTCCAAGTAGCCAGATTCTCGGATTTTCAATGAAATTCGTGTAAAAACAGCAAAAAATGGCAAAAATCTACGGTTTAGGCTACTTTGAGAGGTCTCACACTCTTCTTCGCACGACGTAAAAAATAATCAAAAAATCATTGCATGGCATTTTTTCCGCTCTTCAAGATGCTTTTCGCAAAATTGTTCTATCTTTATCCGCGTCCAAATTACTGCCCATAGAGTAAAAATGGGTTTTTTTTTCGAAATCCTTGAATTTACATCAGCTATTTAAGGTACCAAAAAGGCTGAGAAAAAAATTAAAAAACCACACGGAGTTAGCATTTTTTCTCATCTTCAAGATGCTTTTTTCTAAATTCCTCTACATCAATCTGGGCCCGAGCAATCGACGTTTTTGCAAGAGAGGATTTCATACCCCCGTTCAGGAATTTTTGCACGGTACTGTATTTGAACACAAGAGGCTTTATATGGGCAAATCTCAGAATTCGGGCGATTTTGTGATGACAACCTATTTTACATCTGAGGTGACATAATTTACGGCAACTGGGGACTTTCACTAGGAATTTTCGAGAAATCACTCGTCCTTAAGATTTTCAAATGCTTCAGAGATCCGCATCTTGCTTTGGCCCAATGATACGAGATGTGTTATGTGGGAAAGTAGGTTTTTTGGCTGTCGCAACGACTTTCAGGTGCACGCCTTAGCTTGCAGGTTCGCGGGTTGGGCGACTGATCAACCATATTATCTTGTAGATATCGTGTAGATTATGTTTTAAAATATCGAATCCCTTTGGTCTCATGCATGGTTGTCCTCGTCAAGATGAGAGAGCTGATGGGAACTGTTGGTGTGTTACAAAATTTTTGTCATTTTAAAAAATCGCTCTTGCTCACGATCCTGTGATCGGGGCAATAATATAAATGGAATTCTGCAAACGGGATCTGACTCACAAGGAAAGTCCAAGGGGTTCGGGAGCTGGATCTGGCTGAAACTCTGGGAATCATCTCCTTTTGGCACCAAAAGATGATCCCCAAAGCCGCAGAGTCTAACGCTCAAGCGTTTCCGAGCTACAGGCTACAGCCCATGCATTACAGTATATCTATATATACCATTTTCCCACATATATAGCTATACTGTAATGCATGGGTTGTGGCCTGTAGTTCGGAAACGCTTGAGCGTTAGACTCTGCGGCTTTGGGGGGCCAGGGGGCGAAGCCCCCGGCGGGGGGTCTGGGGGGGCGGAGCCCCCCAGCTGAAAAAAACATTGGTATATTTTGATTACATTCGTTTGTGTTACACATCGAAAAATACAATTTATTGAGGTTGAATTGAAGAAAGATGAGCAGTCATTTAATTATGGATAACAATTTCAGTTTCGAAAAAATGTACAATATATCCTCACGCCAATTTGTGAATAAAATCATGACTATCATTAAATATCGATACACTGAACTTGTGGATCGGTTTTTCGTTTGTTCTCACGAAAGGTTTATCGATTATTGCAACAATCAGACTTCATTTTTACTGTTCATTTGACTTGTACTCTATATTTTCTCAGCGACAAAATCTTGAACAGCCTAATCCAAACTATTTTTTAAATCATCCACATGCACAGCTAGGAATCCATAATTTTGACTTTCTTACTCAGAGTAGATAAACCCCTCTTAAATGACGAAAAGTCACAAAATATGAATGAACTGAAAAAGCGCTAAATTCTCGATTTTGCCAGCAGTTTGGGAGTGTTCTGGGGCGTATCTTGAATCATACCCCATGATCAGCCAGTAACATGATTCCAAAGCGCAAACGAAGTTTGAACCATGCGCCAATGCCTCATTGGCGCACAGGAGTTCATAAAAGTTGTGCGTAAAAAAAATTGGCGCACTGATTCTCATTTACGCATTGCGTCAAAAATTTTTGGCGCACCCTTGTTCCAAAATAATGCGCAAATCCGCTATTTACGCACGCACACTCGCGTCTAAATAACCATTTTTGCGCACAGAATAACAAAAATGTCTTTTTCGCAATTTTCGAATATGTGGATGCCTACAGAATTGCGAAAAATAACATTTACGCCTCGTTCATAAAGTTCCTCGCCAACCTCATAAACTTGGGGCGAAATATACTATTTCGCACGGGACATGAAAATGTAGACCCCGTTGCATCTGGAAACAAGCGTATTCGATCTCTAGGAAAACAGGAATGTATGTGAAAATCGTCTCGATCGTAGATGTGTCACGGCCATCTGGTAGAATCAGCCGTTTGGCCAAATATAAGGCTAGCCACTTGGTCAAACGGCGCCGTTTTGATCTCACAAATTTCATTCTGCAATCGGGCTAGCCTTTTAGCCAAACGACTGACCTTCCTTAGCCTTATGGTCAAGAGGTGGCCAGAGCTCAGCCCGTTCATATCGAAGACTTTGCGTCGACTCTTACCAATATCAGCATGCAAGCCTCATTCAGTGAATTTACACATAGGATATTTGTGAAGTGATGGTGCAAGATGAGTTATCAAATGAGTGTGATACATGACAACCCAAATTATAGAACCGATGTGTGTTTCGTAGTCATGTCACTGCCATGGGTTACATTGCCAAAAAATGACTGCCGATATTTGACTGCAATAATTAATCATTCATACGTACGACATAGAAATTTTGTTGCCACCTGACGTGAATCCTTTTGACAGTTTCCACAAGATTACCGTAGATTTCACCATCAATCTTCGCTATAAGTCTAAATTATTTCCATGGTATCGCCAATAATGAATCAACAATTTTCTTGATAGTTGTATGTCAAAAATACAGTACGTAGGTCTCAATGACATGCGACTTTAAGATACCTACCCATAAGAATAATACTGTTTCTTCCTTGTTTGGCGTGAGGTAATGAATTCAAGAACCAAAACATTCGAAATGAAATCATTGGTCAGAGTCCTGAAAGACTATCCAGGACACTGAATGATCACCAAACTTGTACTCGTTCGATTTTGAGTGATCTTCTTAAGACCACGCTCTTTCAATATGATTCTTTCGGGTGTGCTTCATTTCTTCCATTGTGCTGCTACGACGGAAGTTCCTATTTACGGAAGTACTAGATATATCAAAACTGTGTACCGTCATTACTCGTAAAATTAAAATCATGGGGAAGGATTCATAAGGACTACGTGACACATGCTTATAAAAACCGGTTTATTGATATAACTTGCTTCATACAGCCATGAGATGATACAAAATCAAGCAACGCACGTGGCATTTTCTGAGAAAAGAGAAACTATGGGCATTCATTATCTGGTGGTAGAGCAATATTAGAACAGTCCATATGGCTAATTGAAAGTAAAAATTTTTGCCTATAAATTGTTCACTGATAGAAAAGTGAAATGTTCATAAAGAAAAACTATCAATTACGATTAATATTTTAACATTAACGTCCGCGCTCTTCCTATCCAAAGAGTTGGCATCTGAGTAATATTTTAGAGTCGAAGGATATTTTTGTCTGGGAAACCAACGAAAAATTCACAAGTAAAGTTTTGAGTCTCCTGAGAGAGGATAAAATATTTCATTTGACGGTATTTCTGGATTTGTCACGACAATTAGTCGTTGTCGATTGTATAAGTATGCCAAACTCTTAGGATAATAATTTGTGTAAAAAGTATTGATATTGCATTATCATCTTACAATTAGTAAGAAAGTGAATGTAGATAAAACTTGCAGTACAACTACATGTGGAGGCACTATTTACAAAATCGTCAATGATTTCTATTTACACGTAGATTTGCAAGACTTCAAGCCAGCAAATCCCCAAAGCCTTGATAAGACCCTGCCTTATCATATTCTTCATTCTTGTACTCATTATGTTCATTGTGTATCACCTGTTTCAATGCTACAATCAAATAATTAAAATTGAATGCCAAAAATTCAATAAACACTATCACAAAATAAGCTGCCAGCTGTTGTATTGAGATACAAGTTATGAGTTCATCTACTCGCGAAGTAAAAAAGAAAGTTCGTTGTTCTCTTTTTTTGTACTGTTTTTGTACACGGCGATCTCTACGATAGATCAGGGATCACTCAAGTCAGAAGTACATGTGGCGTACTTTGAGCATATTCAAAGATCAGATACCAAGGTATTATTCCTCTTCATAATGTAAATGTCAACAAAACACTGTATATGATAACATCTTACAATCGAATACATCTGTAGAGTTCTGCAAAAAGTACGATTCAGGCACCGAATTTTGTATTTAGAGTACTCTTTTCCTCGAAAATTATCATGGTATTGATAAAAAAGTAAACTGGTTGGTGGAATCCAATTTTTCGACTCAATATAATTTTTACTCCGTCTATCGAATCCAGAAGAAATCAGGAAAATGAATCTCAACTGGTGAAAGTATTGTAGCTTGATTAAGGATCAAAGAGCTCAGATTATAGACTGGACAGAATATCCCACGAACTTGTATCAAGTAACGATTACAATCGAAGCAGATCGAAGTTTCAAATGATCCTTCCATGTAGATTGCTTGGAAATGTACGATAGAGTTGAGTGATCGAATTAGTTCACTATGATTACAATAAATAAACAATACAATACTGGATCTACAAGGTGTACACCCCGTATCTGTGTGATTCTAAACAATGGGAAAAATTATCGAGTAAATCACAATAAAAAGCACTGACTCACAGCTGATACTAGTACGCATCGAGATTTTACCATCTGTCAAAGATCTCCCATAAGACTTGGCAAACTTTGTCAACTTCACGAAGTCACTGAGAATCGAATCATCGCAATGAGTCAGTGACACGGTTCTGTGTGGACTAAACTAATATGATATATCTATTTACAAAATCGCTGCATCGGTATGTAAGCTGCAAGAGCCCAATACTGCTGGAACAACTACGTGGTAGTCTCGTTGAGAACTGATTTCAACGTCGTTAAGAGGATGGAACCGTTCAAGTCAGTCGAAACCGTACTGTTTGTAACAGCGGGCTTGTATATTTCGATTATTTGCACGAGGGAGATCCAGGTGCCAGAAATTAGTGCAAAAAATGCGACCAACACTAGGAAAAGATTTTTCCACAGCCTCCAATATCCAGTGCCAAGGTGACCGTCCCAGCACGAGATCGTCTCAACAACGGCTGGGAAACAGAGACCCAGGATCGAGAAGAATACTGCGCCGACCAGAGAAATGAATGGGTCCAGGTCTGGCACCAGCATGGCAACACTTACTGCAAGAAAATATTAATTATCAGACTGGATCGATTCCCATGCGTAATAAGGCCAATTTACAGGAATTTTGGGCAAAATTTGTCCATCCGGTGAAAATGACAGAGGGTCTAAGAACTCTCCATCGGGATTTTTTCCGATTTTTTTTATCAAGAGAGTGCTGCGATTGCGACTACAGATCAATAAAAATTGCATGGTTACTTTGGCACTTGACTGAAATAGATATTCTGTGCTTCGAACATATGACATAGTCAAATTCGGATTTTCAGTTGATCAGAGTAAAGAGAGAAATATGATGAAATATTGAGTCTTACCAGTGGCGAGGACCATGAGCACACGCATGATTGTCTCCCCGGCAAATTTCCAGCTATGGCTAAACTTAGATTCGATAGTATTCCAGATGATTTCAAGAGGCACGAAGAACTGCAGTCCGTAGGTCAACGTTATGGCAAATGAAATCAGAATCTTGACCGCCTGACCTAACCTGCAAACCGATTCGATCCCATTATTTTCAATGATAAAAGACCGCCAAAATGTAGTCATAGTGATTCAATTTTGCTTACCTTTCGTTAACCGGTAGATTGAATGTGATACTGCTTTCAGTGGCTTCTCCAACATGCAAATATCCAAATACGCCCATCATGGTGTACAGAGCTATCACAACCGTCATGGAGAAGTTCAAAACTCCAGGGCAACCGATAAAGTGATTGGGATGTGCCATGCTGTTCTCAATTGGCATTACCTGTGAAACGGGTGTAACATTGAGATGCATTGATGTAAATCAAATTATGTACATGAGGAGGTTTATGACTTACGGTGCCAATTCCCTCGATGGCGAATATAACAGTCGCAAAGAATTTTGGAAACTGTGACCACGATGCGACGTAGTGAATTTCTTCGAGTGGCCGAAGATCGCTGAATATGTAGTACAACGTGATTGCAAACCCGACTGTTAAACAAATGTTGGCGATTACTGAGAAGGGCACCAAGATTTTTAGAGTCCGAATCTGACCGAGAAGAACTACTGCTGGGATGAGGCACATCATGTACGTCCTGATCGGGATTTGTTCATCTAAGTAATAATCACCCAACTGTAAATGACAAATGATTAACATTGATTAGCTGAGTTATTTTTATTCGCTTTTAATATTCGCTTCTATTGTTATTCACTTTTATTTATACCAATACCAATATGAAAATTTTGGAGCACGTAAAATTGGTCTCAGCCAAAGTCTCAGACAAAAACAAATGACGATTCTAAGAATATTTTCACATTTTGAGTTGCGCCTATGTTCAACAGTTCACATAAAAGCGAATTTTTAAAAGTTTTTTTTTCTGAAGCTCTAGACTTGTACTTTCAGATCTTTGGAGATTCATTCCAGGATATTCCTGTACTTTTGAGCTACCCGAGCCAGAAAATTCTTCAGAAAATCATCGAAATTAGCACGTGACAAAAAGTTCTGCTATGGTGTCACACTGGCTTATCGGGCACATCGATCAACTCGCAAGGCATGCCAAGCAGATAACACGTGGATCGATTCACTCAATTTAGAAGAATTCTATAAACGTGTTTATTATCCCAAAAATCAGGACACTGGTCTAATTTCAATCAAGTGACTGAAAAAGCAATTTGATGTAAGGAATGGAGTAAAAACTCAGAAATAGACGAACCAAGATCTTACTGTAATAGGTGCAATTCACTATTCGCTAAGAAGACTCCCACACGTCACCACCCGAGGGTTTTACCAAAAATTTAAGTGAGCCGTGTTTTTTTGATAGCAACGCGACCTTGCCGTGTTTTGCGTGGTGTTTTGTGTATTTTCGCGTATATACAACAAAACAGCTCGTGCACGTATATGCTCAACACACGCTCTCGGCGCAGCAAAATATTGGCATTGCACAAATCTCACAAATATCACAAACATTCGAGCCCTCGTGTCAACAGAATAAATTAGCACTAGTCCCTGTTTTTGGCAAGTATGAAGATAACACATGAACAAATGACATATCAATTTTTCAACGACTTCTCTGAAGAATTCTCAGAACACTCATGAGAACGGCCCGAAAAAGCCGCCTTCTGCTGCACCGTTTCTCTATTTCACGTGTTACGAGCTCAAAATCTTAAAATTGAATTCTCCAAAACAAAATGGACAGGCTCCCTGAAATTTCATCAGAGGGTGTGTTATGGGCAGAATCAACACGAAAATTCCCGGAAGATTCTCTAAAAATCGTAAAACCCGGTGACATACCTTAATGCAAAAATTGAGTGAAGAGTTATTTTCGTTTGTAATATAGTAAAATCACTAAATAATTCTTCCTGCATTCCTCACCTCTATAACAAAAGACCTTCTAAGAATTTTTGAATAATTTTCGTACAGTTTCCGTCTAACTAATCGATCCGTAAATGACGTTCACGTTTACTTTGAGAAACTCAGATTAAGAGTCCTTGTCAGTACAAAACTTTCGGTTCGACAAGTCTAATGATGCGCCATGAAGAATTACAATAATTGAACCGCGATGAAAGTCATACAAAACTTTTCTTTCTACCCAAAATCGATTGAACGAGCGGGAGAATAAACAACGCTCGGTAACCCTATGGGCAAACCGCAAATTATAGCCTTTTTCTCATCAGAGTCAATCATTACGACGGTTCGGCTCGGCAGACTAACATGCTGTCGATCGAGTAAGCAATAAACGTTTCCAGTGTGCCGAATAAAATATTCAGATGTTGTCAAAACGGTACCAATTTTTCCTGCAAAGGCTTCATTATTAGAAGAAGTTTTAATTTTTATCCGAACTTTTCCTTCTCACCAGAATCTCCCGTAGAGGTATAAAACCACTTCCACAATGGCATGAACGACTCTGGACCAAAATGTCTCGGAACCTTTTCGGATGTTAAAAAATATTTAGCATTTGGAATTTTGAAGGCTGTCGATAACGACGATGACAGTTCAAAAATGCTCAACCTCATCATCCAGAAGAGGACGTAATTTGCACGATGAGGAAGTATTTTTTCAAAAAACTGCTGAGGTTTCATATAAGAGAGGGCATTGAAATCAAGGTATTAATCTAACCTGTTTGATACTCCCAGCAATGAAGACGATGTAGACGCAAGCACCACCAACATAGGTAGCGCATAAGGCTGCATCCACAAAACCCTTTGCCGTTCCGGCGTATTTCCTAAGGGGTTCCGGTCCACATTCGAATGCCGCTCCCGCAGTCTCGGCATACGTCATCTGAGGTTTCCGCATCTTGCGGCACAGTACGTGCGACGATTTCACCAGGATATGCACACAGTGCGAGCACAAAATACCAATCAGTACAGTTCCAATACCTCCGACGATTAGGCCTCCATTTTTTACAGCACTGGGCATAGCCAATATTCCAGTACCCAGCGATGATTTTATCAAGTGCGTCGCAGAACCAGCGTCCCTGAAATTATCATCATTATCATAATATATATAACACCATGTAAATTGAAAGAAATTCGTCATAATTCGTTCATTGTTACGGAAGTGTTTATTATGTGAATTGCGTCGAGGTAAGTGACACGATTTCAAGAGTATTTAAGGTCCTTGACAGCTCAGAGAGCACAGTCTCAAAGCGTGACCATGATTTTGGAATTTTTCCAAACAGAAACAGAGAGAGAGAGATACTTGTGCAAAGCGATGTATTTATAGACTCCTTTGGGACGTATTCTTCTTGGCATTGAGTCTCGCGCCATCAAAGTGTATTGGACGTCGTAAAAAATTCAAGTTCGTGGCACAGATAAGCGGTGCCGCATCACCTCATTCAATGGTTCCTCTTATCGTCATTACGACCACGTGACTTCAACAGGTCTACGTAATAATAACCAACAAACGTCCCAGGAAGAGCCCGAATCGGCCATTATGACAATCTCGAGTCGATTTTATTTTGTGGCAATCGTTTGAGATCAATTGTACATGAGATTGTGAGGAAGAGTCACGGCCTGTGGGCAGACATTTTCCGGGAGTATAGAAAATCAGCTTGATTTCTCTAATAACAATACAATTTTCGGAAGAATTCAGTCGGCCTCTTGAACAATTGAAGAATAAGGCGTGCATCAATATATTGTGTTCACAGAATCCATGAAAAGCTTCGCTTGTAGACTCTATCAATTATCCGAAAGGTTTACGTTTGCTCAGCTGTTGATTGTACTGCATCGACATTCGGCAAACAAATATTTGATGAAGGTTTTCCTTCCAAAATACTATTATCGGAAAGTCATGAACCGATATATTTGGTCTCGGGGCCAATAATATTTTTGTCCTGCAGAGATGCCCGATAAAACAAGCCATCAAGAAATTTTTCCATCAATAACCGGAATCCTTTCGATTCCAGTGAACTCGAGTTGGTACTAATACCACACGAAACAGTCGATGATTAATTCATCTAATCGTGTGGTTCAAGCATGTGCCATCAGCGCGCGGTCGAACGCGAGACGGCATGTCAATGATGGATGAAACGTCGCCAAACTACTTGACCAAACGTATTTTGAGATAAGGATGAAATTTAACGTGTCAAAGAAGGTAGATAATACATATAAATGAGGAAAAATATTGACATTCCGGGAAGCTTTTAAACGTGACTTATTATAGAATCCGAGCTGTTGATGTCTTAAAAATTTTGTTCGTACCGGCGCGCTCTATCTCAGCTCGCAAAACGAAAATAATCAAATCCATCCATGAAAATTGGCTTCCACATCCAAGGCAGGAATTCTTCTTTATTACAACCTTGAATTTGCGCTAAACGATGCTCCTTACCTCTGTCGATGTGCGTGCCTCTAAAAATCTGAGGAAAACCCCAGCTCACGTCATTTATTGCATATCTTTTCATTCCAACAAGTACAAGTCTAAATGTCCCCGAGGCAACGTCTTCGTGATATGCAGCCCGCACGCATATTATGCATCGCAGCACATGCCCTGGGTCTGGACATCGGAATTACCGTGAAAGCAATTGTGTCAAGTACACGAAATCCACTCAATCATTCGGTGCAACAGCCTAGCCTGTCTGCCGTGTATAACTATACAATTTCAGCCACATGTGATGCACAATTCGAATTT
Source organism: Eretmocerus hayati (assembly GCA_029851415.1). Classification (NCBI taxonomy): domain Eukaryota; kingdom Metazoa; phylum Arthropoda; class Insecta; order Hymenoptera; family Aphelinidae; genus Eretmocerus; species Eretmocerus hayati. The sequence continues at coordinate 2,257,568 of CM056742.1, forward strand.
TTTATGCCATCTCAGAGACCGTGTATATACGTCAGACGCGTGCACACTTCGAGACAGAATTATATGCAGTAAATGTCGAGGAATAAGTACAACACGTATGTATAGTGCGAGCCGATACAGACAATCGAGTTTTTATTGTAAACGAAGGAGGCAGAGTTTCGACCTTGATCCCGTTGCAGGATCCGCAGGTGAAAGGTTCTCGCTGCGATGGCCATTCTTAGACGAACGCATGAGTTTGTGTGTACTCAATGCCCAGGAGATTATAGGTACAGCTTTTTATGGAGAAGCATTCAATAATACTCTGCTGCTACTCGATCACGCGCCCAATTCAGAGTCTATTCGATCTCGCGCGGCTCGACCTTGCGCATTTCCCACTCGTGCTTGTATTGAGCCTCCGTTCAAACTTCTGCGATGATGGACTTGACGTAGGTGGTACAAGACTCGAGAATATATCCTTGCGAATGAAAAGCACGTGGGATTTCCATGGGCTTTGCTTATGAATAGCTGGTACGAGGCTGCCAAGTGACCTTCATGTCCGATGGTTTTGTTGAAAAAAGTTGCTATCAATCTTGGCACGTCTTCAAGAAATATGATCATTACAATTCGGAACAAAGTTATTGTAATTTGTTCCTTCCAGTCTATCCATAGCCCTCGAGCATGAGATTCTTGATATGCATTTTCGAATGAGTGAATGAAAAGAATTTCAAGTTTGTGAGTCATCTTTGGATGATTTTATGCGTAATCGAGATACTGTGACTCAAAAATTCATTGTTAACTGCAAGAAAGTATCCAGAAATAATCGCACCAAAGCTAAATATTGACTTTTTTGAGTCTCAGATGCTTGACATTCTCCGAAAAAGTGAATAATTACTACATCAAAATGATGATCGGTTTTCAGATAATTGTGAGAGAGAACGTTTTGCTTGGAACCAGCTGAGTCAATAATGTTAAATTCTGTACTGTTATCTCTTCATGCATCCCGTAGAGAGCAGGACTGGTGAACAAAGACAATGAAATGAAAAGAACTATAAATTTTTCTGTCTTGGTAAAAGAGATTGATTCAGATGAAATGGGATTCTAAGCTGACGTGTTTTCATCACGATGAAAAACCCCCACATAAAGGAGATCAGCACAGCCCGAGTTAGAAGTAGAGTACCGTGAGCTAATCGGTAATCTAGCATCAGGACGAATCAGAAAATTGATATGTAAGACAGAATAAATTTCCGTGACCAGATGAGGAGAAGTCAGAGGATCAGTAGAGTAGTTTTCAAGGTTCTCATCGTTTTTTTGACTTTTTTAAAATTCCGATATGGTAACTCTGAACAGGAATTGGATATTTACGTACTGAGCGCATTAGCCTATTTTGGGCACTAGGACATTATTGAGACAGACGTGTCTTCCAGCTTGCAAGGCCCAAATGGCCTAGCAAGCGAAATGCGGATGTATCATTCAGTCACAAGAACCCTGAAATCACATTTAACCGTGGCATTTTTGAGATAGAGTAAACATCCCTCCCCCTCTTCCCCCCGACGACAACGATTCTCACCCTAACTTCACTGAATCAAAATATGTCCTTCGGTGGTCAGAGAAAAGAAGAAACACGAAAAAAATTCAGGGATTTGGTAATACTTTTCTGGCCAAATCTACATCATCTTCTTGCCTGCGATGGGAAGTGGCATTTCGACCGCAGAAATCGGTAAATATTTTGTTGGAATAGTTTCGTCATTTTGTACTGCCACATAGTCTGATCTGACAATAATTTAGGATCTTACAAAAAAACATGATTTACCTTCCCGCTCTACAATCCAACTAGAGCCAACTTGATACTAAGAATCAAAAAAAGTATGGAACATAAGAGCACTGTTGATGTTTTCAGATGAACTCAAAGGAACTAAAAGAGACTCTGTTATCAAATCGAACTCACTTTCATGAAAACGACTCACGAGATGTCCTCTTTGGCGTCTCCAAAAAAGTGCTAAAAAAATGAGAGTCACTCTTGAGGATGTTCCCGAGAAGAGAAATGCAAGGCAACCGTAAAAAGTCACATCAACGGTTGCATATTTCTTGCCACTCTCACCTTTACTTCAACGGGTATACATTAACCGGTCACCTCACGTGCAGGATGACCTAACGACCGGCGTAAATTTTCCGCGGGACTCTACTCGACTTCCGCGGCGCAGCATCTCCCGAACCTGTCATCGTATGTTTGCAAACATGCGGCTTTCACGCGACGACCATCACTACTTTTGCCACTCTCCTCGACTTTGTGGCTTATGCCACTTGCGGTTCGCGGCCATTGCAAAGTAAAGTCACAAGAAGGACTACTACTGCGGTCACGCAGAAAGCAAACGGAAACGTACGACTTTGGCGATATTTTGTTTGCATTCAGGTCGCGATTAGAGGAGCTCAACGAAAACTTTTCTTCTACTGCTATTTGTTGAATGGCTATGTATTTAGTATGATGCACGTGTTCTCTGTTATTGTCGATTGAATCAGATTTACTCGGCTGATCGAAAGCGAAGTTCATCAACTCATTTGAAGGATACCCACTCTGGTTACTTTTTCTTAGCTGTGGCCATGAAACAAAAAAGTTTTCCAATCGGCAACTTGGACGATTTTTCAATATCTCTGATTGAGCGTCAACAATTTTTTAAGTCGCTTTTATCTGGCTCTCATTCACATTCTACATCAATTTTTGAGAGATGGCGAAGCTAAGAAAACCATAAAAATGTTTCCAGACACAAATTGAAAACCTGAAATCTCTCATTTCAACTTGTCTCTTTAAGCAATGGAGATGAGATAAAACAAAAGTCTATTGGCTTAGTCTTTGGATCGAGATCCCTGCAGGAGTAAATAGTTGGATTCAAAGTACTAAATTCAGTTTGATCCTATTTGAAGTATTCCAATCGCAGAATGACGCTACTAATTATCCAATAAAGTTACAAAGATGTTATGCAATTGGCTTCCAATCAACACTCGATGAGGGAAGAGATAACTCATATGGGATCAAATGACTCAGGTACGTTATCATCCACAATGTCTTTCACTAAGTCCCCAAAATACATAGTTTGAGGATATCCCAAGAGTGACATGAGGTGACGCTCTCTCAAACTCGTGTGCAATTACCAAAATCTCATAAATGGAAATTCCACATCATGAATTGCGCGATGATACCAAGAATGCATTTTTATCATACAGTCATTCATGTGTGAGATCTTCTATCATTGAAAAGCCTCCACAAGCTGTCAGAATTGTCTTTAATGAGTCAAAGTTACTCACGATGTTGCATGTCTCTTGTCCCTGTGGTCAAATGGATCGTATAGCTCATCTTTTTCCTGGTATTGGTTAATCCCTCCCGCAATTTTGGTCCTGGAATGAAGGAAAATGTCATCATCTTGCTCTATTACAAAATGAACTCGTAATCGTAATGCAATATAACAGGAAACTCAATGAATATGATATTTAATTTGTGTATTTAATCAGAAATATTTCTTATAATCCTGACAACTCTATCAGCTCCGAGAATATAGTGGTCAAGTGCTTATAGAAAATTTGTCACGTGACCAAATATTTGCTCAAGATGATTGTGACTGTGTCCGGAAGGCAATCCAAAACGCGGTTGCCACCCGGTGTGACCGTGATAGAGTGCAAAACTCGAAATTCCAACCTCAAATAAGAATCCATGTTCCTCATATCTACAATTTCTGCACATTGCCTTGCTTGGACCACTAGCATATCCTGTTTTCACCAATATAAGTAAAAATGAACTCACGTGCTGCTGAAATCTCTCATCTGCTCGCCCGGTACCTCACCAGCTTCTTTTTTCTTGTCCATTGTGTTAATCTGCAACAGAAACGCCGAATTCACCATGATCAGTTCAATATACTTCATCAATTTTCATAAGGAGATGTTTAGTATACTCTCGAGATTAACAGAATCTTCCAACAGAAAATTGACGTTTCTGGATTCAAAACTCATTTATGAAGATGTATGGACGTCCAACTTGTTATAATGTCTCCATGCGTCCAACACATGGACCCATTTCGAGCAACTTTCTGCGTGCAAATGAGACTTCCGGGGTAAAGAGGATATGAAGGATCAAAAGTCATCCCTCGCAAAATCATCTAGGCGTTATGAAGTGGTTCAATAAAGCTTGAAAAATCGCTAATAACTTGATGTAGACAAACGAAGAATGCTCGCGACTTCGACGTATGAATTGTGACCCCGATTCAGAGCTCCCACGCAATTTTCAAGAATTGTCGTGCGCTTCTCGAGATTACCAGATTACAGGATGAGTGTGGAAAAAGTATTTTGCGCGACAAACAATACAAAGCTCATAATGAATTGCATACGTAATGACAGAATGATCAGTGAATTTGCGTGCAATTACAATCAAATAATTTTCATTGCCCACTCAAATGAATATTATTGCGGCATCGATGCATCTGGTTGATCCTGAAATCGTCATCGAGATCGATCTTATCTTTTTGCACTGAAAGTGAAAAGACAGCGATGACGCAAAGGTGTGACAGGCACAACTGGAAGCACGTGTAATGCACATTGTCATTAAACAAAATTGGACTTTGTCACCACCGTGTCTTTTATCTCAAAACAGGCTTATCCAATCTCTGATCTGCATTACGTGATCGCTCGTCGGCGAAACAGTCCAGTCGATCCCCCCCCCCTCGCCCTTCTCACGCAGATTTAATCAAGATCGAAGCCGAGATTACCAACGTACTCATCAAAACACTTTCATTCAATAAAATGTCACAGAGTAGCTAGACTGAAAATCGCAATTTCCAAAATGAGAGCATCTTGTCATTCGTTGCCTTTGACGGCCAACTGAGTCAAATGCAACGAAACTTTCTGGGTAAATATTGACTCTGCCAGGCCATGTGATTCTAATCCTGAATTAGCGCGAATCATTTGATGGAGTGAAAAAAATACTTGCATAAGCTGGATGTAGAGTCGTGTATTGCATTGCCATGCGAGAGTAATGACGGGTGTGTAATGAAGTGACTGTGCTTCATACCTCTCATGGCTTTTTCATTGCAGAGTGAGCCTTTTTGTGTTGGCTCTAGTAAAACCCCTCAAGAATTTAATTACGTCTCATCAAATGTCAATTTTATCGTTGCATAACATGAATGAAAAACTTCAGAGTCGACATTTTTTCTCCCGAGCACGCGGCAGATTTTGATCTTGCATTCTCTTATATCTCCGCGCGAATGAGAATGAAAGTACTTTATCCCCCGATGCAGATAAAGTACCGCACGCAGTCGTGATCTCTTTGGCGGTATCGGACCTGAGTAGAGCTTGAAATCGAGAGTCGATGGTTCACGTTGATGGATTTTCGCTTTGTCTCGTCAATTATCCAACTCGGCTCATGTTCACAATGGATCTGGCAAAAGATGCCAGGGTAATCCACACTATCAAACGGCGTTGATAAGAGATTAATTAAGACAATTGAATTGATAAAGCTTCACAGTTTTCCTCGAGTAGATATCAATTATAATTGCAAGCACGTGACTCGTCCAATCAGGTTAATGACTCAATTTTTCCTGCATTTGTATATGAGGAATTAGACACAACAATTTTTTGAGGAGTGCTGCGGATAATAACCATTTATAGTCTCATAAGTATTCTGTCTAAATACTTTTTGAATACAAGTATTGTAATTGAGGGCCGGTGTCCACCACGTGTGAATTACATGATCTAACCTCAATGTTATATGTTAGTCACTCACAAGGGGAGGTCATGGTCTGTGGGTCGGGGATTCGGCTGAAACTCTGGGAACCATCTCTTTTTGGCACCAAAAGATGATATCCAAAACCGCTTACTTGAATGCTGAAGCGTTTTGGAGCTACAACCCATGACATTAGCATTGCCCATATAGGCCCATGTTAAAAAGTCGCATATATAGATATACTGACAATGATAATCTCTATAGCTGTAGCTCTAAAACGCTTTAGCATTCAAGTAAGCCGTTTTGGATATCATCTTTTGGTGCCAAAAGGAGATGATTCCCAGAGTTTCAGCCAAATCCACGACCCACAGACCATGACCTCTCCTTGTCAGTACTTTGGTCATACGTAACCGGTACTTCAGCAGTACTTGAGATGTACCTGGTCAAAACTTTTGCGGCACTTCGACATGTCTATTCGCGGTTGGAATCGTTTCCTAGCAGAAAACTTATTCTCAATGTGAAAGGGCCCTGTAATAGTTTTGGATTAGTTTACCTTGGGATTTGTGGCAATGTGGGCGAAATCCAACTGATACCACAAAATCCAGTGGCGAATTTTGGATTATTTTTCAACAAAATGTATGTAGATTTTGAGATACTTATCATGAATTCCAGTGTGGAGAATCTATATCTCGGTTCAAATGAATTGAAATGAAAATACAATGTATCACCCTTTGATAGTAACTTGACGGGAGCCGAGTAATGTGTCCACCTGAAACGTTAAAGTCATGATTTTGACAGTTTAGATGGAAACAATCCGCGAAGATAATAGTAAAATAACAAGGCAAAACACGTGTGCCGTGTCACCCGAAATCATTACACGCGGCTACGAATGTCACCTGTATTTGCTCATTCACACCGTTATTCATTGCGTCAAATCAAAAATACCGGATGACATCCATTCGTTCCGCATGCCGCACCGGAGGAATCTTGCTCTTCGTGATCGTCAAAAGGCCCCATACCAAATTCTACTCCTTTTGCCTCTATAGGAAACTGCGGATCTATTTCCTTGTCCTGGCATACGATAATTGGTAACAGCTTGAATGTTCTTTAGCTTACACAAGTTGCATAGAATTTCACGAAGCGTTTGGGCATGATTCAGTCAATGATGTTTGTTTAGTTTCTGTTAACAATGTCAGTGTGGTGACAGTCCACGCGAAGAGTGTACCTCTCCTTCGACATCAATTATGTTATGGAAACGGCTTGTGAATTGAAATTATGAATGAGGCTAAGGTTATCTAGCTCATTAATCATGATTATTCAATATTTCACTCTATCGTCATCAACTCAATCATAGACAAATGATGATTCGCTCATTCATACGCAAAAATTCCATCCAGGATACGGCAGGTACCAAAAAGTGAAGGCCTTCAATTATTCCTGGCACTGAGCATAGTAATACACACTTTTCAGGAAGCAGAATTTATACATTCAGAAGTTGTCAACAGATCTGGAACACTTGGGCGATGATCTATACGCTATCGCAAAATGAACCATTCCTCACCAGACACATACAGAAGTCATTTTCATGCAAATAATGACTTGCGCAACGCTCGATACGCACCTAGAGGACACCTCTGCTCGTCCATACAACTGTCATCTTTTTGCTGAGCAATAGCCTGAACGTATAGGTCACTCTTTACATTTACACCGATCTAGTAGGCATGGATATAGGTAGATCAGCTCAGCTGGATTGTCAGAGCTCGTTTGCACAACTGTATATTTTTACGCGAAAAAATAACTGTGCCGCACGAGTTAGAAGCAACGGGTGAGCCCTCATTAGCGCCTTTTTCAAACTGGCTGACGCTTTGACATTGAAATTTTGCTCGTTAAAAGCTGCGAGCTACAGCATATACATAGTAAGCTAGGCACCCATTCATTGAAGAAAAAAACACAGGAGCCATCTAGCTCCTGCTCTAGATGTACCTTTTGAATGCAAAAGTCTGCATCAGACCCACGAAGAGAAAGCCATCGAACGCTCCATAAATTATCCCATCCGATCAGAACGGTTTCGACAATGCCTGCGCTGCAAAGCTTGAGGAGGACGTGCATCCTCGTTTTGCAACGAGCTTGTATGTGCGACCAGTCAAAGAGTATTTTCATGAAAAATTGCTAAAGTAAATTTGCTCTCCTTGCGGCCTTGTGACGAGCAGTTTCGTAAAAATCTCTTGCTTGTGGTCCCTCCGAAATTTACTTCCCCAGTAGCAGCAACGAGCCTTGAGAGCTGTGTCGGTCACGCACTTTTGCCGTGATGCGAATTTGAGACTTTCTCCGGTTGGGGCAAGCATCACTTGTTACGAGCTTGATGATGCAAGCAATCGAGACGCAATTATAGTTGCATTGGTCATTCAACGCTGTATTTCGGAAGTCACAATGATTCCATTATTTTTTTCTCAAAACGAGATCATTTATATTATATCAAACATGGACTATAATTGCAGCTGCAATTGCACCGAACAGAACGAATGAATTGAACAATTATAATCCACAAATTGTGCTCAAAATTGCATCAAAATCTTTTTATGAGTCACGATCAGAAGCTCAATTTTTGAATTTGTATTATTCCGAAACACAAAGGACATCCGTTCCGTCAAAACAACTTGTTACAAACGAAATGGAAAAAACAATTATCAAATTAAGAGGTGCAAAAAGTTAACCTTCTCTGGCTGACGAGAATGATTGAAAGGATCTAATTTAGCACACTTGAATTTCAAATTTTTTCCACACCAGATAGTCATCAAGAAAATTTGATCAGAAATATGCAATTCATCCAGGTGCCTCTCTCAGAACAGATCGGTCAATCCACAAATGTTCAAAGCTCAGTAAAGTGTGAGTTGAGATTCGTAAATATTCTAGGATACCTGAACATAGTTCCTGGAATGGTACCTCAAATCTCAATTTGATGCACTCGACCAATTAATGAGTGGCAATACCAGTATCCACCAGTTATAACCAGCATGCTCGTTCTGCAATGAGAATTCAAAATCCGCTTCAATCAGAAGCTCGAATTCATCGACCAGTCTCACGATCGTCCAGATTACTATACTCAATTCTACCCCCCCCCCCCCCCCCCAAAAGAGCAAAAATTTCGACGACGATTACGAGACGCTCATCTGTAATCAGTCACGTTCAAATATACAGACGACAGAATCCTGTTCACATCTGATGATGTCGGTTTCAAAATGTGGCTTCCTGGTTCAGCCGAATTTCCATACCTCTGAACCCGTTTTGAAAATTGTCGATGCAAATTATACCAGTGCCCGGAATCACGCAAACCGCGGAATTTCATCACCATCGCGCGGCAGCAACACAGCAGCAAAAAGTGGAAAAAAGCGATAGGGCACGCGCAGCTCGTGAAATAATGAAATGTCTGAGACAAGGAGAATTCGAGTCTCGCGTATATATAGTCACGTGGTCTAAGTACATACTATACGGGACGATAAGAGTGCAACGTCGCGTGCGAAATTGATACGGGGCATACGTTGTATTTTTTATTATAATTGCGCGGTAAAAAATTTTTTGCAGATGCGCATTGCGATGAGGTGCGAAAGAAAATCGCGAGCAGAAAATGAGACATCGTTTACTACGAACTGATGTACTTAACGAGATAGCCTCAATCCGATTCTAATACGTACTCGCTAAGCGCGCGAGTTCTGAAATGATAAGTGGTCGCGTGAACAACGATTGCAGATAGGCGTATGTAGGTGTGCAGCTCGCGAATCACCTATTCGAGCGTGAAGATTGAGTTATATCCTTGCTAGTGACTTAAAAGAGCTTGGTTACGCTTCATTAAGTCCGGATTCTTTGATAATTATTTCATCTCGTGCACACTCGTTATGACGCGTTTTAATCTAAGCTTGTGACTTCTGTTTGATACACATTCCAGTTGAGCGGGAATGTTTTTGTGTGGCACACAACGCAGCAGTGACTATTCGATTTTTGCTAATTCCCTTTTTCCTCGGCAATTATGATCGATCGGATTGAATTAATTGTCAAGCGGAATATCCTGTTTCTATAATGTGAAGCGATGACTTTGGTGTGAATATGTGATTAACACAACGAGGGAGTGAATTCTGAAATAGATTCATAGAAAATAATCTTTCAATAGAACGGCGATGGAGAATTGGATATTCTAATCAGAGGAAAACTCGTGATAACACTCACAAATATACGTTCATTCATTTCAAGGTGGCAGCATTTAATGTCCCCGGACTACTCGATTACGCATATAAATATATTCAATAATCAATTTTTTTTTTTTTCATACCTCGCTAGGCGTCAACGAAAAAAGCGGTCACGCGGTCACGAGTTGCCGAGAGATGTCGATATTTTTACATGTTTACGATCAAAGTCGACGCTGAGTGACAATTATTTTTTAGTCCCCCCATTGCACACAATTTTAGCTATGTCGAGGTTTTCCTGACCAAAGCAAAACTCCGGAAAATATCAGAGAAAATTTGAAAATTGTGAATAGCCGTCTGTGCTGCATCTACAGAATATACTAAAAATTGTGGAAAATTCCATCAGACCTAGAAGTAGAGATGCAACCCAGATTCACCCACTGTTTTTGCAGCTTTTTATCGCCACGGAGAAATGGCGAAGGAACTGGAAGAAGGAAAAGAGAGTGAGAGACCGGTTTGACCAAATATGGGCAGTGCACGATCGCATCAGGTGAAAATTGCGCTTCTAGATGGATTTCATCACTCTGATTTTTCCCTTTAGACTGCTTGGGGATCCAGATAATTTTATCGCAGACGACAAAACAAAAACAGTCGAGTTTTATTTACTTTTATATTTTTAACGAGACAAAGCGTAGAGGATTAGAAAATTTACGACTGAGGTCGCGGAGGCGTGTGTAATTACGCGAAACAGGCGATAAGCCGTCGAATTTTCTACCAGAGTGATAATAATAATAATCGCACCGAGTTCCTAAGTCCCGAGACTGGCAATAAATTGCGCGACGAGTTACCAACGAGGTGCGTCTATTATTTGTTGTTTTAAATTACCCAAGCTCGCGGCTGAGCAATGAGCACTGACCTCTGGCTCCCTTAAAAAATTTTATCTGAATTTCGTGGGGAAATTGAGCGAAAAATTATGATTCTACGGATGTACGAGTCTAAAGCTATATAGAGGAGGGGGAAAATCATTCTCGGGCGACGTCGTAAGAGGTAATTTGATATCGCTACGGATCTGACCGACTGATACGGTCCTTATCAACTCGAATTCCTTGACGCGAATAAAATCTCCCCTGAATTCTCCAGCGCTTGCGAGTGCACGTGTCTCCCCTCCACTTTTAAGCATATTATCGTTTGTTTCACTCTAATCAGATATTCTGGTTAGGCGATTTATCGAGGCTTAAAATGACCCCACCGTTGGGCGCATCAAAAAGTAAGCTTATGGCTGACCTCAGCTCCAGCCTTTACTTCTAATAAAAATGAAATTAAAAATTGGGTTACCTAAGAATTTCGATGTTGTATGAGAATTTCTGAATCGCACACATGGATTCTTATCACAACGTGGATTAATCTTAATGTCCTATTCATCAATGAATATATTCGTTTATGTCAGCGACTCGCGGTAGTCAAACAGCAGATTTGTATTCATCCAGGAAAGATTTGAATCGAGGCATCGCCACCAAGTTTTGGACAATATGAGCGTTCCCTCAAGTTTGCTAACTCGATAATATTTTAACACAACTCCTTGAAAACTATCGAGAATGAACCGAGAAAATTCTCATACCTAGTAAATGGTCCGTTTCAGAAGTTACGCAAAAAGGGCACGGGAGTGCTAACAGCTTCTGCTTTAGACGCACAACGGTCGGCTCCATTTAAAAGTTCAAATGATTTGAAAAATCGTTACCGGTAGCGTTATCCAGAAACAATTCAGCGTCGAATTTAGATGCAAAATCGATGCTTGCACATCAAAATTGGCTAGCAACATTTTTTCACGAGCGAGTCTCGAGATACTGATATTGTCGGCCTTAAGGACTTTTCATGCCTATGTTTCATTTGATGATAGTGGTAGTCTTACCCTGTGTATTTCAGTTTCATCCACATCGTATGATTTACAAAAGACTCAATTGAACTTTGCAATTCATTCTTTCACTCGTTCTTTCATCATTCCGATCACATGGAAACTACTGCCCATTATCATTGTGTGTTATCACTGATTCGAAAAAAATTAAAAAGCAAATGTTATCTCCATTAATGACTGACTCACACACAATCCTAGCCCTACTTTTTCTAAAGCTTACATTGTGCAATATTGAGATATTCATTTGGCAATTTCATCCCGTTGATCGTAACTGAATGACGAATGCAGTTTTCAACAGTCGAAAGAACTGATAGGCTGTAACAGCATTATCCTCTGGTCAATGGAATGGTGCTGGTACAGAAAGTCTGGGGAAGCCATGCGGAAGATATTTGCAGACTCTATCAGAGTTGCTCATAGTATTGCGAAAGCTATCTGGGATTACCCCGGAAATCTTCCAACTGATTTGGTGGGAATTAAAAAACAACCTGAAAGTTTGAATATCTCCGGTGGTTTATCAAAGAGCGTCGCTGCTATTTTCATGAAACTCTCAGAGAACTTCCCAGTTTCAACTTCGCTTGCTGTGTGATTCCTGCTTTCTTGATCGGAATGTTTGAAATGGGCGAGGTTTGCGAAAGACTACATTAAACGAAAATGTTGAAGTGATGAACATTTTCATCTCGATTTCTATGACTGCTGAGAGGCTGTAGAGCGAGCTGTAGAGAGTAAAGTTGTAAAATTTTACTCATAACTATTTTTTCTTAGAGAGAATCGTAGCGTAGAACGACTAGCTCGATCACCGAACCGCATTCATGAATAGACTCAGATCTCCAAAAAAAAAATGCGGAACCACTTTTCTGAATATCCTTGGTTTGGCAACCGTCTGTAGCAGTTTTTGGTCCAAAGTTACAAAATTCCAACGAATGCCAATAGCAAAATGCCACTGTATAGATAAATACGGTGAGAGATTGTTGTTATATATGAATGCGGCAACAGTGTCTAGAATTTTAAACGTAGAAGGCATTAAATTGCTGCAGAACCGATGGCAAAGCTGCACAGATACGTTTGAACTGAACGCAAGAATTCCGATCTCTCGTACATAGAAAAGGTATTTCGCGTTGGGCAATCGTTAATTCCGCCGGGGCAGCTGCACTCGAGAGAAAGACTCTATACATGCCGGTATTGCAATAATTTCTACCTAACAGTTGTCTAGGCACTCGTATGTAATGTGAGGTATAGTCAAACGTTTTGCATTTGCAAAATGTTTGCGAGCTATAGGGATCCGCTGCAGCGATAAGCCATATACATGCGTTGCACATATGTATACACTGTATAAGAGGGTTCAACGCCAGCGCGGCCCGCGGCACGTGCGCGACTCGGAGCGAGCCGCGAGCGCGCCAGTTTCAATTTACACGAGTATGACTCTTTCCCATCATGGAGACGTTGACTCTGATGGTGCGAAGCATTACATCGTGATGAACGGGATCGACTGTCCGATCAATTAAACAAAATTTCGGGCAATCAATTTCAATTGGACGAGTGACACTCCCGCGGCGATTGCCCAGCTTGCGCAACAACGAATATCCCGAATAATATCTGCGTGAGATCGCATTGAAATTGAATGGGATGAAAGGACCGTTTGAGCAGCGGGTTCGATTACGAGAGTTGCGCAGTCAAGGTCTCGCGGAATATTCCTTCGGCAGCTGCTTTTTTTCTTCGTCGTCGTCGTCGTCGTCGTCGTCGATGGTCGTCCCCTCGCATCGTTCGCTCCCTATGCTATGTACTTTTGCTTTGCGTCGCGCGCGTCTCGAGTTAGGTAATCGTCGTCGTCACCACTTTCTTTGTTCGGTAAACTCTGACACTCCAAAAACCCATAATTCCCTTCCCCCTTTTTTTTCATTGTCACTGCACTAAGAGAAAAAAAACACTGGGCTCACCTGCGATTTTTCCTACCGAGATCAATTGTCACGATTACGTTGAGTTGACACTTTCTTTGATCAAAATAATTCCAAATTCCACTGCACAGTTTCTGGCGCCTCAAACTGGAACGTCGGCAGATCCAAGAATGACTCAGTTGTAGATGTTGTTTTTTTTAAAAGATGGTCACAGACAAAAATATCACAAACGGTCCAGAAATCTGCCGGCAAGAGCCCCAGGGAGAAAGCGCGTGCGGCCGCTCGGATCGCGCTACTGTTCCGGACTGATGTGATCCGCGCAGCGCAGTCGGCAAAATAATGCTGCTTGCTACCGCACGCGGCCACTCCACTCTCTGCTCCCCGCGACAACGAGACAACGGGGCCTATATAGCTCTGAGCTGCCAAAGCCACTGCTGGATGCCGGTATGTATCATGAACGAAGCGGGGAATTTTATTGTAGAGGGGAAATCACCACGTGCTTCATCACCAAATACCGGGAGAATCCGGGCAAGGGGGACATGAAAAACTCCACTGCCCTTGATTGTGTGGGGGATCTGCCCACGCTCTGCTTCTGTATGTGTGGATATACCTCACGTACATTCGGTATTTTCAGATGATGTGCGTGTGGCAGAGTCGTCCGACAATAGCCCACCCTTTACTACTTGCTCGCGGGCTACCCTGATGTCGGTATATTGGAATCATGGGTTCGTTGGCACCCCTTGGAGTTGTTTTATTGCGCAGCAGACCTACCCCTCCACTGCTCAATTTTGCTCACGAGACGCATGTTTTTCGGCTCACGAATTACCCTAACCATATATCGATTTACCTGGAATTGCACTCGTTCAATGAATTACTCAAGAGCGGTTCCATACGTAAAAATAGAGTTTGATGTTTATGAATTACGGGAGCGCGTGTCGGCTGGGGTATCGATTTTTGTTGGCACTTGCTACCCCTCATCAAGCCACTATTCACCATGGCCAGCTCAGATATGGTGTTACGTTTTGGGAGTATCGATCTGTCTTTCGAGGGGTGACTCTCCACGCCGATCGGCCTGAATTCTGGAGATAGAAAATTCCATGAGCTGACGTATTGTTTACTTCGTCTCCTCGACGAGCAACTCTGACGATTGAATTTTTCCACCCCCAACTAATTTGAGAGCAGTTTAGTGTTTTTCAGTGGCTCATCTCAGAAACTGAGCATGGTTTCAAGGGATGCATGAACATCACTTTGTGTCTCAAATTCACTCATGTTTCAGGAGAATAGCCTGCTATTAAATTCTATGCAAGTTACTTCAGCGTTCATCTGACCTCCGACTCATAGTAGAAATTCTTCCCTTCTCCCTTTTCCATTTTTAGACCCCCCCCCCACCCTTGAGAGGAAAATTGAAGTCTATCCCCTCCCCCTTGTATCCATGAGCTAAATTCCATCAATCATCTCTTTTTACCTCCAGGAGAAGTATGTCAGAGAAAAAAGACATTTTTCTACTGTCACACATCCGAAGGGGAGGATACTGTAAGTGAGCCCTACTCGTTAATTTTTTGTACCAAGAAGAACCGAATCATATTCCAGACAAATGGTTGGAAAATTTTTCAAACTCAGAACTCTCAGTATAATCGTGTATGCGACATGAATAATAACAAGTGGAATCAGGACAGAGTCCTGTGAAGCCATGCTGGCTCAGTCGATAAGGTCTGGCTCTTCGACGCAGAAAGTTTGCATTCGATGTGGGCCTACACCAACTCAAATCCTTACGAATTACATTATATATTATGTACCGAGTTGCGGAAAACGTATTTTCTTCACCAGGTACTCGAGGCCAGTCCGGAGCGGAACCCAAATTTTTCGCTCAATAGATGGCGCTTTGATCGCCCTACACATGCGATCAGAGATTATGAATCAATTTTTTGTCTCATAGTATTCCAGCCTTACATTTCCGACTCGACAGGAATAATGCAAGTGAAACACCATAACATTCTCAGCCGAATGAGTTGTTTCATGCCTGGAAATCTCATTCTATATCTCGAGACAATTGTAATTTTTCGATCCGCCGGGCCTTGTAGTGCTCGATGCTCTCACTTCTTCCAGGTTTTTGCGAGCTAGATTCAGAATTTTCGGACATGGAAGAGCTCATTCGATTGGATCTTTCAATGCGCATGCGGGATGCTATCTGATTTTGGCTAGAAATGTTATGTTGTTGAGTGATGAGAATGAATAGGCGAGACAATCATTGCATGTAGACGCAACCTGAAAGTACGCCGGTGCGTGTCTGGTTGCTGTTCTGCGGGGACTCCGAACTGGCCTTGAGGCGAGTCCGGAGGGAATCCAGATTTTTCGCTCAATAGATGGCGCGTCGACCGTATTGCATGCGGTCGGAAAATATGCGTAATTATTTTTCCTTGTTGTATCTCAACCTCTCATTTCTATAGCCCTACAGTGACAACGCAAACAAAGCATCATAAAATGTCCAATCAGATGAGATGTTTCACGTCGAAAAATATGCATTATGTCCGACGAAAATCTCAATTCTTTGGCACAATGAGTGAGTTATCATGCTTGATGCTCACACCTCTTCCAGGTTTTTTCGAAGGGGACTTTGACTTTTTCGACGTGGGAGGGCTCATTCGATTGGAAATTTCAATACACAGGCGGAATGCTATCTCATTTTGGCTGAAAATTAATTGTTGATGGATGATTGATATGAGTTGACGAGACACCTCCGTGTTCAGACCCCATTATTAGTTCCAGATTTTCTCGTTTCCTACTAAACAGATTGACACGAATTTTCGTGTACCTTCGTGAAGTACGATTTGGAAGTCGGGATGCTATCTGGACAACTTATCCAAATCCAATAAAAGCGTATAAATAATAATTCCGCTCTCACAATCATTGCGTGTAGCCGCAACCTCAAAGTACGCCGGTGCGTGTCCGGTTGTGATTCTACGGGGACTCCGGACTGGCTTTGAGACATTTTATCGCCTGACCACGAAAACAGCGTTAATTCATTCGCGTAGACCGGCGGAAGCACGATGTTTCTGTGCAGAACGGGGTAATTTATCTTGGTCAACATCGGTGGTCCAGAACCAACCTGAATCTGCCTGTGCCACTGAATGACCTCGGAGAAAGGTTGCCGTAGGAAATCGTGGAAAGCCATCAGAGGAAGAAATTAGGTGCTGGGTTAGAATGACTCTTGTATTCTGTTTTCTAATAGCCTCAATTTTGTGCAAAGGTCATCACTCGTGTGGAAAATTAGATAGAAGATAGATTTATTATTAGTCGCCGATTCAAGTACATTCCTGTCACATAAATAATCTAATATGCACACGCGCTTATGATTAGCATACAAAGATTCATTCAGAATCTCAAGTATTGCGATTTTTTCAATATTTTATAGTATTCTTCAAACCAATGGAATATTTTCTTGGAAAAATAATGCACGTAACTTCTAGGATTTGGCACGATAGAATCCTCGGGATTTTCTCTCGTGTCATCGATTCAACTCATCTTATGAGACAAAGCACTTCGTTGAACTTTTTTCGTAACTGCTCTCTAGGAATAATCCTAAGGCACTCTTGAAACATTTGCCTAGTGCTGAGATGGCAATCGATCCAGTGAATTTGGATCCCGCTGATTTTTCCTCTTCCCACCATGAGTTCTTGACAACAAGGAAAAGTCGATCGAATTTCAATTATATACCAAGCCGGCGAGTTTTTTGTGAGTGGAAAAGCTCAACATGAAGAAAGAACATCGAGGGTATCTTTTAATCCCAAATGCAAGTCGATTTGATCACACAGAAAAAAATTCCAGTTGATAAACTCAACTAGAAAACTTAGAAGAGTTGAAATTCGGAACCTCTTTCTTACCAGGAAATCTATTTCGAATCCTCAGCTTCTCAGTATCGAACTCGATTTCAATTCTGACCAATAACTCTTTACCATAAGATTGTTGAAACATGCATGAATCAGGTTTTGAGAATAATACATTATTTTCAGGGATGTTTTGACGTTACACTCGATTTTTTAACGTTACACTGATAAACTCCATCGTATCTGGCAGGTTTAACGGTGATTACTTGAAAAAAAAGTTGAGGAATGGGAATGCTCAGGGAAATGTATTATTCTGGTCAGTCTGATTCGTGGTCATGCGATTACTTATACACTTTGTGCCATACAAATTCACATTTTTGACAATACTCCGTTGAATTGCTGTAAAAAGCCACCAGAAACTCGACATTATATTTAAGTCTTGTAAAAAGGAAAACAATCGTATTATCTTGTTCAACTCGAGTTCCGTCACACCTCGGTTCACATTCCTTGAGCTACGCGATGTAAGCAGGTTGAAGGAATGATTTGCGATAAATGTGCGCACAGTGTCGCATAAATTCTTAATTTAAAATCAAGTATCTGTTAATGAATTGCATCAAGAGAATACAATTGAGGCATCATCACTTTGGTGGCAATTACAAGATAGGTAAACGGGTGTTACGCGCCGATAAGATATCGATTGACTATCTGAATCGCCCAATCAGCGAGAAATTAATTGATTGATCTCAAAATTTTCTACGGTGGCGGTCACATTGTGTTTGTCTCTGAGAATGAACTCGTTCAGGTTTTTTTTATTTTTCCCCCACCCGATATGAAGATTGAATTGAAAACACTTCAGCCTTGAAACTCGAGGCATCGTTATATCCACCATAAATTGTCGCCCAACTGTCTCAGCAATTTTGAGCTCGGATCTCGGTTATCGACTCGGATTGACGTCAGATCTCGAATTCGGCGAGCGATTTAAAAATGCAGTGAATTCAACCAAGTCGAGGTCCTCTCTCTGCATATAATCATCAACTCGTTTTGCGTGCAGAAAAGGAAGAAATTCAAAAGTATCATCGAATACAGAATGGGAGGCCATTGAGCATCTATATATCACAGACTGTTGCAGTGCAGGATTCGCACGTGCCAAGCACGTGACGGGCTCTCTGGGCTCTCTCGCCTGTCACTCCCCACTTGAACTTTTGAGACAAGCTCTCTGATGTGCCTGCCTGAATGGGAGTCCAAGTTATGGGAGGGCAATGCGCGATTATTGCAGCTTGGCTCTCGGCGACTCTACGACGTTGCGACATCACCATCACCATCACTCGGCGGCGGGTACATAATTCAATGGGTCGCGGCAAATCGCGGAACGCGCACGCGGTTAGATTAAATCAACGCCGCGGATACTTACTTGGATACGCGAGACTATTAAGTTCATGAGACGTTTATTATACTACGGAACGGTAATGAGAGTTGTATGAATTGCTAAAAGTGGAATGCGAGCGATGCTGTGTTGATAATATGTGCTTGACGTCACAAGTGTACCATATGGACTGAGAGCGAGGTCATTTGCGGCGAATCCGTGGATTTATGTAATACTAGTCAGGTTTACGGTGAAGTAATGAGAGTTTAGTCCAAGGCGGAAGAGCCTGATTGGCTCGAGTAATACCTGGTAGCTTGAACCGTGGTGATGTGAAAGGATAAATCGATAGATCTGAATTTTTTCCGAATCCTATCCAAAAAATATACATATCTGGGACGGTGGAATGGGTTACTCAGCTATCATCATTATCACAATGAGCTTGCGGGATATTGTCCAATTAGCTCTCATTTTTGGCGTTTTTTGAACCTTTCGAATGAATTGGGCTGCCGGACGCCTGCTGATCGTGGAATACAGTATAGAAAATCTCAAACTCAGAACTCCCAAAATCGAAAAAAGCCCATCTCAATTTAAAAGTTCTTGAAAAAAATTTTCCGTCTCGAAAAAAATATACGGTGAAATGGTGACCCACTAGCTCAAAATAAATTTCGCTGGCAAAATCTCCTTACCTTGAATATTTGATCGATATTCGCCTATTCTTGAACCAGGAACTCTGTATGACACGAATTGAATGAGCAAAAATTGGCATGCTATGACAAGAACTTTCTGTGTATCAGTGATCTGACTTTGAGAGAACTCATTCATCTCGACACGAATATCGCTACACAGGGTCATCTGAGTAATGAAGGTACCCTGAACAGTGATGGAACTTTCTCGGAGTCAAATTATGAATTGCTCGAGATCTGAAGTCGATGAGGCTGTTTGGCGCATAACAAGCTCTCATTGGCCTCAGATCATACTTTGAGGGAGATTGAAGGAACGGTAACGAGATATCCTCAGTTCTGTCTCGGTCAAAGAATGCCTCGACTCGAAAAACTCCTTAATTCGAATTTTCCATCGAGTATCTTGAGATTCGGGTTGGAGAGTTTCTATTGTATTTGGGAGCCAAACGATAACCTCTGGGAACGGTGTATAGTACCATTCAAAACCCTCCATATTATGGTGTCGTGCAGTACAGTCACAGGGTGGTCTATAATTACGATTATATTCCGCCGGAATACCTAATATTCCTATGCAATGTACTTTTGTGCACTCGAGGAATCACCTTCTGACCAGAATTACTGAAATCGCACTCTGAGCCGAAAGTTGAATGAAATAGTATAATTCCGTACTGAGCGCGTTAGCCCATTTCGGGCACTAGGACAGTTTGACTGTCGAGCGGAGCGAGACAGACATGTCCTCCAGTGTCCAAAATGGGCTTGCAAGCAAACTGCGGATATATTTTTTCATTACGAGAACCCTAAAATCCTATTTAAAAGCGGCATATTTAGGTTAGAATTATAAAAAATATTTTGGAGTTTTACTTATTAGTCAAGAATTCGTTCTCAATTCAACCTCACCCCGGTCATTCAAGTGTCTACTCTAGAATTTATAAGCTAATCTCTGCTAAATATCATCACACGATTCTTTCAGTTACAAAATATACACATTTTCAGTTCTGGGAATCATGTTGAGATCTTCTTATGATGTTGATACTCACAATGGAAGTATACCGAGGGGATCGACCTTGACTGATCATCATCAGGTAGAAATTCTGTAGGAGATACATCACAAGTATTCCCTTTTCGGCTCTGTCGAGAATATTTTTAGGCCTGAGTCTCCATCAGAAGTAAAAGACTTGGACCCAAATTCAAGATGTCTATGCCTAATGAAATAATTTTTTCCTCACAAGAAAATACAGCTACTTCTATGCAAAGAGTATCGATTATAATTTGCTCCTCAAGGAGACGTAGTTTCCAATCCGCGACATGAGACAATTACGAGCTCATTACAGCCGGATGCTCATGAGAAGTGATGACATCTTTCGAATTCTACGTTACAACAGAAGGTGGAAACTGTCGGCTGGTATTACGTCAACGCCCAAGATCAACCGTCAACCGTACAAATGGAATCTGAATTGAAAATTCAACAAGGAACTGGACGACGATCACTAGACTCGATTAGAGCTTACTCTTTCAAGCATTATATACAAGGATTTACTGCGAATCGCATGAAATAAATTAAGATGTTAAAATGACTGCTCTACTAATCACGATTGCACTTGTAAATTACATTGCTATATAGCATTACAGTTATCAAATCACGAAACAGTTTCCATTCGAAGTGGATATGCTAACTGGTTACCAGCTCTTTGTTACGTACGTCTTCAATGGTGCATACTTCGATCGTGACGAGTTTTACCCCAATCAAGAATTTGATCTATCGATATGTTTGTGAAGATGGGAATCATGTGATTCAAATAAGATGAATAGTCGTGAGAACTTGATCGAAGATCAATCGAGATTCTGAGACTGCATCGATATGGAGTCCGATATGGAGTTAGCGGAGCGGTGAATCGTGGACCAGGAAGTCACTCGATTCTTTTAGATCAGTCTGAATGCGAAAATCGACATTCTGATTTCCAAATACACGCGCTAATCTTCCAAAGGTTCACTCTTAATTCCTTGAGGTGGAATTTCCTGTCAAAAAACCTACTGAAACCTTCATTCGAGCTTTTTTGGGTTAGATTTCTACCTCAAGAGTCTGAAATCTCAGTCCAAGCGGTGTACTGAAGATGTTTTCCAATCCAAGCTGGAATGAAAAAGCGTGTTCTTGTTAACTGTGTTTGCTAACCTTTTGCATTGATGCGATTAAATTTCAGAGATTTTCATCGACTGATTTCAATTTGAGGCCTCTAAAGCTTTGCCATCGCAACAAGAAATGATACATTGGCAGGGATATGTCATGTGAGCTACACATAGTGCGATTTGCATCTCCTATTTGTAAGTATTTCGCATTGTTGTTCGAAGTCACATAAACATCAGATCCCTCGCTATTTCTTTCTTCCAACGCTTGAATAACTCGAATTTCCAATCAAAAATTCAAGAGAACTATTTAATACAACGAGAAATTTCATGAATAACGAATTGTTTTTTTGAAAATTCACGCCAGATTTATTGTTTATTTTTGATGATTGATTCACTCCTATTTGAGCTGAAATTTCAGTCCAACTCAATGGGCTATTTCCAGTAACTTTTCGGGTGGACATTCGACACGCGCAAGATTGAAATCCACTCCAAGGAATTTAGAGTATTTGGAAATCCTTCCTGAGCACTTGAGATTGAGACAGTCTCAATGATAGTTATAACGTGAAAACTCTCAGAAGAATCGATCTGCGTATACCTTCGTCCTGGGGGAGTAAGTCCACAGCCCTCTTAAGGTTTCCATTCAGAAGTATTGTGGAGTACCTGGCTCATTGTACCAGCTATAGTGTAAGAGATTTCACTCCAGAGAATCGTTGTGGCACATCTAACTTTTGAGACTCCAAAACACACCCCACAGATAGAACAGCATATCTTGACTCACCATCACTTACATACTATTTATAAAATATCTTAAAATAAAAAGCTGGAGCTTTTATTTTTAGATTGTGCGACGGACACCCGACAGACAGTCGATGGGTTTCGGCTCAAGGTTGGATGTAATAAACTTTGTCAATCTAATAGTCTAATAATAGAAAATGAAAAAAGTCTCATGGAATTCGTTGCGCTGATTCTCATCGTCAACAGATGCGCAGAATTCTGTTTTCAACGCACTTAGCAAGGAACATTTAAATTTCAAAAATGATTATCTCATTCAATCACGCTATAAGCGACTATTTTTCGACGATCCCCTCTCCAAAAATCATTACAGACTTCTAAATCAGTTACGTGAAGTTGGCCCGCCACTTTGAGATGAGTATATCAAAAAATCAAGCAAAAAATCTCGAATTCAATGGTGCAACTCCTTTAATTTGAACGATTTGACCATTTGAGCAATGAATTTTCAAAGTGCTGGAATATCACCTCCCACCAAAACACAATAAACGCTCATTACCCCGCGAATATATGCAGTAGGAAAACCCACGGGGGGTCAATTTGAAGCTCTTAATTTGACCATATCGATTCAATCATCAGAACTTATCACTATTAACGCAAAATCGTTCAAACAGGCTGGAAGGAGTCCCCATGTATAAGGTATAGGCCGGCAGAGGAGAGGCAGCGAAGGAGGAGCACGCATGGTGCGCATGGTCCCCACCAGTCGGCACCTGCCTATACCTTATACATGGGGACTCCTTCCAGCCTGTTTGAACGATTTTGCGTTAATAGTGATAAGTTCTGATGATTGAATCGATATGGTCAAATTAAGAGCTTCAATTTGAGTCTGCGTAAGTTTTCCTACTGCGTATATTCGCGGGGTAATGAGCGTTTATTGTGTTTTGGTGGGGGGTAATATTTCAGCACTTTGAAAAACCATTGCTCAAATGGTCAAATTGTTCAAATTGAAAGAGTTGCACCATTGAATTCAGGATTTTTTGCTTGATTTTTTGGTATATTCATCTCAAAGTGGCGGGCCAACTTCACGTAACTTTCAAAATCTATTTTTGAATTAAGAGGGAGGGTTACCGGCTTCAATGGTCGGAAATAATAATCTTTCTCAGGCTCAAGTATTTCGTTGTGTGGTAAAAGATCAAAGCGTTCACTTCATTTTCAGCTGTGGAGTATAGCTCGGAGTATAGAGTAGACTTTTGTGAATAATATATGATTGCGATGTGTGATTCTCGGATTTGGCTTAGGAGAAGGGTGCCACGGGTATGCATGAGTCACAAATTTAGCTGAAACTCTGGGAACAGAGTTTTTTTCAGCACCAAAGGACGATGTCCAAAGTTGCAGAGTCTAACACATGAGTGATTTGATTTACAGTCTATGACATTAACATTGCCCATATAGGCACATGTTGAAGAAATGATGGATATGGATATACTGCAATGCATGGGTTATAGGCTGTAACCGTTCGCCGGACATCAATCTTTTGGTGCTGAAAGGAGATTATTCCCAGAATTTCAGCCCAACGCGTGACTCGTACATCCTGGACTCTCCTCGTTAGTTCATGGTGTAATTTTTCCGAGTACTTTGCGGACTATTCCAATTTTTTTGTGGGAGACGACATAAGGTAAGAGTACCCATAAACTTGCCCCCATTGGGCCAATTCTTCAATAAATTTTTGGCTTACGTCAATATTTCCAAACGCACTTCAACTCATTGTGAAGCTTATCTCAAAACTTTTGATATAAGCTGAAGTATCTAATTTCGATCAACTGGAGGCGAGCTGTTCCAATCTTTCCAAAGAGTAATTTTTGAAAACTCACATAAGTGTGTACCCAATTTGCTCCCATAATTTGAAACTGTGTAAGTCAGCGATGAAGTGCATAAAAATCGTCTTGATCCGTTTTTATCGCCGTGCAACGATATTTGGCGCTTTGCACGGGTTCAAACCACTATTTCCGATTCATTTGGGAGTCATACGAGCGTGATAAACACGTTCTGAGTGGTAAAAAAGTCGTCACTACGCGCCTTTTCAAGATAGTTATATGGGGGGCATGTTGGGCACACACCATTTTGGCCCCCATGTTCTGCATCCGATCTCCGTACTTTGCTCATCAAATTGCACCAAATGCAAATTTTGCAAATTTCAAAAGAAGATTATCTAAGTTCTTGAGATAAGAGATCGATAATGCGCTAAAGTACATTGAGATTGGTAAAACTCAAAAAATTTTGCACCGGTTCGACTGAAGGCAATTTGCTCCGTGCGATTCCTTAGCTGTGCAACCACGGAAAATGGGAAAATCACTTTATATTCTCTGAGATACGTAGAAACGATTCTGAGGCAATCGAAACCACTTAATTTCTCAGATAGTGTCAAATCGGATACAGAGGCAAGTTGGGTACACTTACCTTGTTTCGCTACGAGAACTCGAATTCTCAACGATACATCATGAACGGTGAAAGAGTCGTACTTGCAACGATATTCCCTCGATTCCTCCTAAGTTTTTCCTTATAGTTGGTGGATGGACAAAAAAATAGTGTCCATACCGTTTCCTGTATGGATCTCGCATAAATTTTCAGTGACTAGTCCATTCTTCAGGAAAATCAGTTTTTCCCTTTGGAAAAACAGTCAAATCACAGATCAGAAACGAACTAGAATAATTTTCAGGAACGAATGTCCAAGCTCTTGACTTTTAGTTTGAGATATTTCTTGAACTAAGATAGTTGTACCCAACATGACAACCCCCCCCCCCCCCCCACAACCGTCAAGCCGTTATGCCAATAGTTTTGGCCCTTTTTCAATATCTTTCATCGTAATTCAACGGATTTGAAAGATTTTTCTAAGACCTTCCCGCGTAAAAACTAATTCTATTGGCAATATATTGGCGCAATATTGGCCATTGCTCTGGCCAATATATTGGCCATATATTGGAAAAGCAATTTCCAATATACCGCCAATATTGCGGCAAAGAGCACTATCCAATATTGCGCCAATATATGGCTAAATGAAAAAGAAAATTCTAAGTGGCACATTGTCACTTCAAGAGCGCTCTTTTCAACATTTTCATGAATTTTAATTTTGGTACTTGTCATACCATACGTGACTGCGTGACTGCGTTTATCTCGATTGGTCCTCAGAATCTCGTCGAGCAACACGGACATCTCTGCGCCTGCAAAACACAATGCAACCACAAAGCATCAATTTTCTCAAATTTTGGATCATGCTCGGGATCATGCATGATGGAAATAACGCGCACGACAAGGCGGAGAAAAGCACGAGGAACTCGTTGATTGATTCGTGACATTATTTGAGGGTTGAGGTGGCCCGGTGGCCCGGATTCTCAAGAATATAAAACGAAATTGATCAAAGTATGTTTTACAAAACACAAGAGGTTATGGGGATCTGATTATGTTCATGAATTCCGCGGATGAATTGAAGTTACTTATCTGACTTCTCGGTCGCAATAGTTTCTCATTTCCAGCCCCGACATCATCGTACGAGTCGATTTTCTATGACACAGCTACGATCAATCAGTTTTTATGAATTTTTGAGAATCCGATCGAGGGATGCAGCAAAATTTGTCGGCGCGAGGTCGAGCAGACTAGAGCACGATGATCGTCGGGTAAACAAACATAAAAGTTAGTCTGCTCGACCTCGCGCCGACAAATTTTGCTGCATCCCTCGATCGGACTCAAAATTCATAAAAACTGATTGATCGTAGCTGTGTCATAGAAAATCGACTCGTACGATGATGTCGGGGCTGGAAATGAGAAACTATTGCAACCGAGAAGTCAGATAAGTAACTTCAATTCATCCGCGGAATTCATGAACATAATCAGATCCCCATAACCTCTTGTGTTTTGTAAAACATACTTTGATCAATTTCGTTTTATATTCTTGAGAATCCGGGCCACCAGGCCACCTCAACCCTCAAATAATGTCACGAATCAATCAACGAGTTCCTCGTGCTTTTCTCCGCCTTGTCGCGCGCGTTGTTTCCATCATGCATGATCCCGAGCATGATCCAAAATTTGAGAAAATTGATGCTTTGTGGTTGCATTGTGTTTTGCAGGCGCAGAGATGTCCGTGTTGCTCGACGAGATTCTGAGGACCAATCGAGATAAACGCAGTCACGCAGTCACGTATGGTATGACAAGTACCAAAATTAAAATTCATGAAAATGTTGAAAGGAGCACTCTTGAAGTGACAATGTGCCACTTAGAATTTTCTTTTTTATTTAGCCATATATTGGCGCAATATTGGATAGTGCTCTTTGCCGCAATATATGCGGTATATTGGAAATTGCTTTTCCAATATATGGCCAATATATTGGCCAGAGCAATGGCCGAGATTGCGCCAATATATTGCCAATAGAATCTATTTCTACGCGAGTTTTCAATGAGTGTAGGTAAGTTCAAGAACAGAGCCTAGCTATCACGATTTTCCTAAATAGTCATTCTCTGCGAGTTCGCGGTGGGGTACGAACTTAATTCGCCCTCATCAAGCCGTATTCCAACAACTCTGGCTCACCTCAACATGTTCCAACGCACCTTAGTTCATTTTCAAGCTTATTTCCACACCGTCAAAATGAGCCGAATTCGTCTAATTTCCATCAACCAGGGCCGAGCTGTCTCAATTTATCGGAGGAAAACAAATATGTAAATCATATCATGGAAATATACTTGATCGCTCTTTGCGAGTTAGAGTCGGCTAATTCTGCTAAACTTTTCTGGAATGATTCGAGGATGGATTTCACTGGCCGAGTCTACATAGACGCGCTCACTCGGGGCGCGCGCGCTCTCTCCGCTTGCACTCTCGACTTAAACACCGGAGTAGGTACCGAAAATGGGATTTGAAAATCTTTTGACGAGTGTTCCCTCTCAATCGAAGTATCAGCGCGAGTTTGTGAGATGAAAAACGGCCAGTCTTTTGCGTAAATCGACCAAAAAATTAATTCACGTCAAATAGAGATCGAGAAATGAGAGGCGTGTTTGTGTCTCTTATATGTATTCCCCAACTGTTCACCAGATCTCCAACACGCAAACATTCAGCAATATTCAGCATCATCTTGGTTATACATTGGCACTCATTTCAAAAGCTGAATAATGAGCTAAAGTATATAGAATCCTGATTAAGAACACCCGAGATGTCCCAAATTTAAGGAGGAGTGACTCTTGTATCACAAATTTGATCTTTGATGCATGTGGAATAGCTCGATTCTTCTTAACCAGAATTCCGCACACCTTTGCTCATTTCACAGTTTCTGGAGAAAGTCTCAATGCAAACCTAAAATAATTTTGAATATTGTTGAATGAGCCGCAAGTTAGGAATCTGAGAAGTTTGGGGGTGGTGATATTAGGCACATCGATCGACATCCAAGTCTCTCACTTTTCGATCTCTATTAGATGCAAATCAATTTTTTGATCGATTTTCGCGATAAATTGGCTGTTCTTCATCTCACTATTTCGTGCTGATACTCCGGTTGAGAGGAAACACTCATCAAAAGATTTTCAGATCCCATTTTCGGTACCTACTCCGCTGTTTGGATGGAGAGTGCGAGCGGAAGAAGCGCGCGCGCCTCGAGTGAGCGCGTCTATGTAGACTCGGCCACTCCGTTCTGATCAATGCACTTTCAGAGCCTCGTATGGTTCCGAGGACGCATCTGAAAGATTTTGATGGAATTTCTTGCCTCATGTTTCTCATCTCATCTTTCAAAAAAATCCCATCAAAATCCTTCAGACGCATCGTCGCTACCATACGAGGCTCTGAAGGTGCATTGATCGAAGTAGAATGAAGTCTAATTCCGATCTATGCCAAAAAAGTTCAGCGAAATAAGCTAACTCTAATCCTTATAATTCGAAATTCCCGTGAGTGATGTATACGTTGTCCCATCATATCCATCGAGTGTCAAAATTAATTACAACCATGAAAGTCGGTGGTGAGGTGCATGAAATCGTTTTAATCCATTTTCATGGGCGTGCGACCACATTTAGAGCTTTCTACCGGCCTTAAACACTATTTTCCACCCATCTCCACGTGATGAACGCGTTTTGAGATGTAAGAAGGTCGTACTGCATGCCCTTTCCAGATAACCATATGGAAGCATGTTGAGTACACTTTGATGTTGGCCTTCTTGTTTAACAAACGATCTCCGTATTTTGCTCATAAAATCGCTCCAAGTTTTAGTCTCGCAATTTTGAGAAGTGGATTTTGAAGGTCAGACAGGAAATCTAAAATGTTAAAGTACGCACTCCGAAAGAAGGTGAACTGCAGTGGGATGAGGGTCAGTGCAGTGTAAGTTCGATATCTCCCGTCTCTCTCGCACTCAATAGGCTATATGGCACGCGTGCAAACGAAATGGAAGATCTCGACTTGTCACTGACCGTCACAGGTACAGCAGTCCACCTTCTTCCCGAGTGTGACGTTGAGAGTTGTCAGAGTAAACAAATTTTATGCCGGTTTCACTGAACTCAATACTCTTGGTCATTTTTTAGTTGTGCAAATACGAAAAATGGAAAAATCATGGGAAGCGATGAAATGATTCGTTGCTGGTCCAAATCACGTATTTTCTCTCATCGTAATATGACAAACGTGAAAAAGAAGTTGCGGGAAGGTAAACCAGTGCCTATTCCTGAGATCGCCATTTGCGGGCACATTAGGCACAGATGGCACGTTGGGCACACTTACCTCAATTCGATACATCAGTAGTGTATTACTCTGGGTATTACATGTGTTGTTCATCAGTGCAATCATCCAAGAAAAAATACAGCAGTGACGGGGAGGGTAAAGGGTATCCGATAAGCTCAAATGGTCATGACAATATAATTTTTCATAGAAATCGAAAGAGTCTGATTGAAACAGAATATTAAAAATTTCCGAACCATTTTTGTAGAACGGACTGTCAGAATTTTTCCAGAATACCAGTCATTTTTTTCGAGATATCCTTGTCTGTGAATAGTCAGGCTGAGTCTACATAGACGCGCTCACCATGGACGCGTGCACTCTCGACCTAGACACCGGAATACGTACCGCAAAAATTATTTGAGAATCCACCTGAGAGTGTTCTTTTTCAATCTGAATACACAGGCCGACTTTATGAGATGAAAAGCGGTCAGCCCATCGCCTAAAATGGAAAAGTAATCGATTTTCATCGAATCGAGCGCGAAAAATGAGAGGCATGGATGTCAACGAACGTGCCTAATATCACCACCCTCAACTTCTCATCGGGTCTCTAACATGCAAACCATTCAACAATACTCGGCATAATCTTGGGTTCCCATTCGGACCAATTCCAGAAGCTGTAGAATGAGCTAAGGTGTATGCAATTCTGATTAAGAAGACCCGAGATGTCCCATGCAAAGTCATGAAAGTGTGACTCTCGAAACACAAATTTGATGTTTTGTGAACTTGGAATAGTTCGCTTCCTCTTGACCAGAATTGCATACACCTTGGCTTATTCTACAGCTTCTGGAATTAGTCTAAATGGGAAACCAAGATCACGCTGGATGGGGTTGAATCATTCGCAAGTTGAGGACTTGATGAGAAATTGGGGGCGATAATATGAGGCACATTTTATGAAGCGCTTTTCATTTTTCGATCACAATTTGATGGGAATCGATTTTTTGTCATGCTAATCGATAGACTGTCCGTCTTCCGCCCCACGAACCTACCCTGTAACTCAAATGGGTCGGAGAAACATCTTAGGTGGACTCTCGAATCATTTTTGCGGTACCTATTCGGGTGTTTGGGTGGAGAGTGCGAGCGAAGAGAGAGCGCGTGCCCAGGATGAGCGCGACTATGTAGACTCAGCCTTAGAGGTGTGAATGCTGCTGAAGTATCACGTTCCTCGGTCACGTACACATCTGAATCTTATCCTATCATGAAGGATACAGAATCTATCTTGTCAGGGCCACAAGGGCAAAAAGAAATGACTGGTAATTTTGGAGAAATTCAAAAAATTCTTTCTGCGAGAGTGGTACGAAAACCTCCAGGATTCTGTTTCATTCAGACTCTTTCGATTTCTGTGGACAATTATCTCGTGTGAAATGTAAGAAGATATTAGATATTGACATATTTCATTAGAGGCGATACAAAATAATTGGAATTACAGGATATTACAGGAGTTTTTTGATAGGTTTTTCTTGCAACTGTGATATATGACGGATCCCGGGGTTTTCAATTCTCCGACAGGACCGAAACAGGGAGGGGAGTGGAGTTGTCCTCTACGTACGCAATGATTTTAAAGTGAAATATTTGGTTTTGTCGAACACAAATGGTCCAGGGAAACCTGGTGTTCCTGAATTTCTATTTTGCGGCGTACAGCAGGGCAACTCTGCTCCAATTCTTGTTGGAGTAATATACAGACTTCCTGGAATCGCCATACAAAAGGACGGTGCGTTTTTTAGCTCATTGCGCCGGTTGTGTGGTGATTACAGCCACAAGATCATCATGGGGGATCTGAACGCGAACCTGTTAAATATTACTCATCCTGACACAAGAGCACTGACTGAACTGACAGAAGAACTATCCTTACGGATCGTTCAGCATGTTGCGACTCGCCATCATTCCTCAGATTCTTCCTACACATGGATCGACCACATTTATACAGATGACGATGATACCATTATCGACTACCAAAATAGAGTACTGCCCAGTTTCGGCAGGCACGCAGTTATAGATGTTACGATCAACGTTTTTACCCCTGCTCCTCCGAAAGAGTCTTTCGAATGTCGTAATTTCCGTAACATCAACCCGGAGCAACTGAATAACCACCTGCTACGCTGTGACTGGACAGCTCTACAACACCATGAGACCAGCCTGGAAGACGCAGTAAATTGCCTGAATGAAAATTTGAAAATAGTCATTGATGAGTTAGCTCTGGAAAAAACGATATGTTCTCGCAAAGCCGATGCTCCTTGGATTGGTCCCGAGTTGAAGGTGCTCATGATGAAGCGAAATGCGGCGCGTAGGCGTTGGGAGCGCAATCAGCATAACTAACGCAAGTGCCCTGAGCTTCAGAACGAGTATTTTCGGCTCAGTGAAGAGGTTGACGTGCGCTTAGAACAAGAGCGTACCTTATTCCTTCAAAGTCATCTTCCAGACGCTCTTGACTTGAATAAGAACATATGGAAGGAAATGCGCAACCTCGGCCTCTTGTCGAAAAGCAAACAGGAGGAACTACATGGCTTCACACCGGACGAGTTGAACGCTCACTTTGCGGGCGTTTCCATCTCGCCTGATGAGGATATTGGAAAAGCAATGGATGAAATAATGTCAGCCCTAGACGAAAGCTTCAAATTCAAGCCGACAAATTCCAGTGATGTAGTCCTTGCTATAAAACACTCCTCCTCGCAGGCTCGTGGGGCAGATGGGGGCCCCAAAGCGTGATCGCGAAGGCTCTTCCGGCCTTAGGTGATCTTATAGTACACATTTTTAACTCCTCTTTCGCTCACAGCATTTTTCCCGAGGCCTGGAAGCAAGCGCAGCTGATTGCTCTGAAGAAGACCGCAGCTCCACCAGCGGTCACGGACTTCCGTCCCATTGCACTGCTGTGCTTCCTGTCCAAGGTTCTGGACAAGATTGCACATGACCAAATCACGGAGTATCTAAACAGTAAAAATTTGTTAGGTGGCTTCCAATTTGGTTTGGAAGCCATCATAAGCCAACAAAAAACATCATAGTACTCAGAGTGCCTTGTTGAAGCTGACTGATAACATCAGAGTCGGAATTGACAGGAAGAAGATCACCTTGTTACTACTGTTTGACTTCAGCAAAGCTTTTGACACAATTTCACCATCAAAGCTATTAAGTGAACTCAGACATCTTGGTTTCTCGAGATCAGCTCTACTGTGGTTAAAATCATACCTAGAAGGTCGCACCCAAATAGTTACTTCAAAAAATGGGAATTTTGATTGGCTCACAACCAATCTGGGTGTACAACAGGGGTCTGTTCTCGGCCCATTTTTCTTTAGCTTATATGTCGATGATCTACTTGAGTTACTCGATGGACAGTTGGTAAGTCATCTATTTTATGCAGATGACCTCCAAATCTATCTCCAAGTCGAGAAAGAGAACATCAGAGAGGGAATTGCTCGGCCGGGAGAAGCCGGAAGGCTTGTTGCTGAGTGGGCCCAGAGCTCTGGCTTGCGCCTGGACGCCGGTAGAACCAAAGCAATATTTTTCACATCCGACAGGAACACCGCGGATCTGAAAAGGATGGATTCACCGGGGGTTGAGGTACAGGACGGAGTTTTCATTCCATTCAGTGACACTGTCGTGAGTCTCGGCGTGACATTAGATAGTGAATTGTCTTGGAAACCGCATATCAATCAAGTAACAAAGAAAGTGAACAAGTCCCTATATGGCCTGTGGTTTATGAGGGCACGCACTACCGAGACTCTCTGTGTTCGACTAGTCGAGACCCTAGTCCAACCACATCTAGACTACTGCACAGTCGTGTATCTGGACGCCACTGACGAACTGAGGGCGCAGGTACAGAGACTGAACAATTAATGTGTACGGTACATCTTTGGAATTAAGAAGAGCGAACACATCACATCGTACAGAGAGCGTCTGGATTGGTTGCGTACTGATTCGGGTATAATGTACTTCGCAGCTCTTTTGATGCACAAGATCATGCACATGGGTGAACCTGGCTACCTAGCTGCGATGTTTACCAGGTACCAATCCGAGCGCCCTCAGCGTGGTGAGGCAAGAGCTCAGGAGCTCAAAATTCCGAGAATGCGCCTCGATTATGGATTAAGATCTTTCCAAAGTCAATCCGCACGTTTCTGGAATTTCCTCCCTCTAGGACTCCGGCAGGTTAAGGAGGTTTCCCTGTTCAAAGGGGCAGTGAAGGAATTTCTATCAAGCCTTCTCCCTATGAGGATTAATGTGGACATAGGGCAATTTTTCAACCTTTGAGGGCTTTCAGAAAGTAATGTGTAATTTCTCTTTTTCACTGTTTTGTTTGTTCATTCCATTTCTGATTTCTCCAAATGATACAACTTTCACGTCAAATTTTATCATAATCAACTGCCAGCCCTTGTTACTGATGACATTTTTGTAGATTACTTTTCTTCCTTTCGCTTTTTTCGAATGACTAGTCACGACTGTGATAATAAATCCTTGACCAAAATGCAATTAATTAATATATATGTATATGTACATGTTATGTAAATCATTTATATATTTTTGCCTACGGGCGAAGAAAAGGATATTCTATACTATTTTATTCTATATATTTGGTCGCATGCCCCAGATGAGCTTGATTTTGCCTCGAACCCAAGTATCTCACTGATGGTCGTTGATGGAAGATTGTATGTAGGGATAAGGCTTTGGCTATTGATGTAAATGTGGCCGTCATTCGATGAAAAATTGGTCGAATCGAGTTTCCGAAATACTATATAGCCAAACTATTTAGATGCAATAGAGCGTGTTTGCTCCTCATCACTGGAATAAAAAAAGACTCCAAAATATGAACTACGGATGCCAAAATGACAAACTGCGCAGCAATAAGATAACTAACGAACTCGGTAATCTCTTTCAATCTTTGCATGACGAAATCGCTCAATTAGCAAATATGAAGCAGGAATTCTGGAACAAGAGTAATTATCCAAAGAAATCACTATGATCACGTCTGATTTTTCAGGCTTACATGAATCATCAGTAAAATTTCCATCCGAGATCCCGAGAACTGAAAGACTTATTAGAACAAAATAAAACACGGTAATGCGCTGCTCAGCTTAATCACATAATCTGTGAAGAATGACGTCGGAAATGACTCGTTTTGATGGAATTGTGCCAGAATTGTTTGATAATAAAATACATTCTTTCCTCACTAAGAAGACTTGGGGCGAAGACAGAACCGTCCGCGCTGGTCCCGTCCATGCCATTATATTCAATTACCGAAACAATGGCCTCGTTATACAGTGATTATCTTTGATGGATTATGAGAGAACCATCGATCTTTATCTGAGCGTCACTTCTGTCTTTTGCTGTCTTACACTGAAGAGAGGTAGTTTTTATGCGCAGTTCAAAGGTTTCTCTCGAGACCTTCTATGTAAAGATATAACTTTACGGACTCACCTGTGCCGTATCGGAGCCATGAGAGACATGTATTAAAAGATGTAATGGTTGCGATCAAAGTATTCGGGTTCATGGACCAAATTAGAGGCTGTACTAACCTCAAATCAAAGCCAATGACAACCGCACCGAATCTAAAATAATCATGTCTGCTACTAAGTCTATGGTTTGCTAACAGTGGTTGTTCGCATTGTCTGTTAACAGACCCTTCATTTCAACCCTTCTTTAGCCTTCTTTCTCGCAATTTTGAATCTGAAAAACCTGTAATAAGTAGTTCAGACTTATCGAATTCATCGGTTTCTCCTGCTGTTTATTTGGATGTCCATCCAAGCATCGTTTCAGTTTTCAAACAACCCTTATGAAGTTAAAATTTCATGTGGTCACATGGGTACATAGGGGCTGCAGAGTAAAGATGGACTTATGAAAAAACAAGTAAAATAACATAACTCAATAAACAAAGTGAGTTTTATCGAGATGGATTTGAATTATCAATTTTATGCGGATGTCTTAACCGAGTGTGAACTTGAAGTCGATTCACTTGAAAACGTACACAATAATTGTGGTATATGGTGAGCGTTTATATTGCATACCTTCCAGATACATTCTGGTCGGGTGCTGGGTGGATTGTGTACCTTGTAATGTAAATCGACTCCAAGTTTGGATTTGATTGAAACCTCAGCGACAAATTGATAATTCTAATCCTTCTTGACTGAAACTCATTTCATCTTCAAGGTATGAAACTTTTAATCATATGGCTCTGGTTCTATTTTATTTATGTACTGAATTTTCAGCATCATAAAGGTTGTTTGGAAGATACAATTGAGACGTTGCTTAAATGAAAATTCAAATAAATTTTGGCAGGAGAAACCGATAAATTCGATTTTTCATCCATCGTGCAGTCTTTCTGATATTTTTCAAGCCATTGAGATAGTAGTTGCAACTTGACAACTTTGATAGAAAAATTTGATCCCTGGCATGGAAACAATCTCTCAGAAATCTTAATGGAAGAAATCGAACCATTTTGATCACCGCAAGTGATGGACATCGTTACCATTTTGACTGACGATTTCATTCTGAACTAGCGTTTTTGCCTTACTCGCTAACGCTCGTTCGGCTTGTAAATGTTTTTGACAAGTCATAGGCACCAGAAATGCTTTTATAGTTCAATAGTAGTATTTGCAAAATAATGATTGCTGGTCGATTCAAAGTGTCTAAATAAAGTTTTTAAAATAGTCCGCAAAATTCGTATTGTGTTAAATTCATGGGCGTTTGCAGCAGGGGGGAATGGGGCGACCCCCCCCCCCCCCGAAAAATTTTACACAGGTGAGATATAGGAAAACGCAGGCATGACCGCGCGCCGCCCCCTAGTTAGCTTAACCTCCCCCCCCCTCCCCCAAGTCGGATTCTAGGAACGCCACGAGTTGAATTATACTGGCTAATGGTGGAGATATAAATTCCAGTAAGCAATAATGAATATTGAGGAATTGTATAGTTTCTTTGCAATTAGCTGAGCTAGTATATCATTGTTCATTAGAGTAGGCTGAAAAACTTCTGTTACATGGCATATATCTAAAGGGTTAATCAAAGCGAGGTCATATCAAATCTACGTGCAGTGTGCATAAGTTGACCTTTCGTTCAGTGTAGTTCAGTCTAGTGGAGTCTAATACGGTCTTGTACGGTTCAATTCAGTTAATTATAATCTAGGTCGATCTAGTTCGGTTTGGTTTGGTCCAATTAAGTCTAGTTCGGTCTTCTTCGGCCTACTTTGGTCTAAATCGAATTAGACCGATCTAGACGGTATGAGACCATTCTAGACTGAATTAGACCGAACTTAAACTAATCATCATGAGCTAGACTCAATCAGACTGAGCTGGGTCAAATTAGAACGAATTAGCTTGGTCTAAGTCCAGCTACAGAGAGTTGCACAAAAGTAGACCGAACTAGATCGACCTAGATTGAAGTAGATCGGATTGGACCAAACTAGACCATATTCGGCAGTACTAAACTGAACTAGACCGAATTAGATCAAACTAGACCTAATTTGAAAGAACTGTACCTAACGAGACCGAATTACCCCGAAATCAGACCTTTAAAAGTCTATTATATAGAAAAATCGTGAAAATTTGAGGTTTAAAAGTTGGAATACGGAATAGTAAAAATGAGCTTGAGACGACTCGGATGAAAAGATTTTGAACTTTTTTATTCTTCACTGGAAACTCAGTAAAAGTTTCACTGAAACTTGAGCGGAAGTTTCACTCGATACATCTCGTGCACCCCTGGTTAGCTCAAATCGATATAAGTTTCGCAAAAAATTCACGTTATTTTTGTGCCTCCACGCTACTTCTCTGTATCATTGCCATAATCCATAACCCATCACTCACCAATCTACCCATGACCCATACGGCCACCCGACCACGGACCCACCCACCCATCTACCCACTCATCCACCCACCCATAATACTTCAGTCCCTCCACATAGGCAACCAGATACGGAAGATCCGGACGAACAAAATTTAGAGTGGCGCTTAATTATTGGAAAAAAAAATTCGATGATGCAATTACATTGGGATGCCTCACAGAGTATCCAAAATAACACACGACGTAACCAAGGAATGAATCGAACAATCTTTCACGTAACTCCGAATCGAACAATCTGCTGTAACTCCTCATAACTCAATTCCCCACGACTCAATTACTCATAACACATTCCCACCAATACACCGAGCCGTGTCCCACACGGCCACTGTTTCACCTACCCATGACCCATACGATCACCCGATCACAGACCCACTCATCGACCCATCACCCACGGATTCACCAACCTGCCCATGACCCATACGGCCACCCAATCACCGAATAAAACCCAACTGGACCAAACTAGAGCAAACTACACCGGATGAGGCCTAGGTACACGTAATTAGACCTAATTCCAGCATTTCTATTCCCACGACCATGCCTCATTTCTGATAATTTATTCCTCATCACAGACTCCGCAAAACTGGTTCCTCATAACTCGGGTACCTCATGAACCCCGAGTTCCTCATAACACGAGTTCCTCATGACTCGAGTTCCTCATGACTCGAGTTCCTCATGACTCGAGTTCCTCATGACTCGAGTTCCTCATGACTCGAGTTCCTCATGACTCGAGTTCCTCATGACTCGAGTTCCTCATGACTCGAGTTCCTCATAACTCGAGTTTCTTATAACTCGATTCCTCATAACTCATGACTCGTTCTTCATAGGTGTTCATGCCTTATTCTCCATAATTTGTGCCTCATACCTTATAACATTCCATCCATCCATCCATCGACTCACCCACCCACCACCCTACCCAACCATCCACCATCCCGTTACACTTCACCCCTTCCGAAAAGGCGACCCGATGTGCGGCATGTGGACGGACAAATTTTGCTTGGCTCCTTAATTATTATAATATCGTCAAATTTCTCCTATTCAAGTTTCTGAGAGATCGTTCGCACAGCAGGGATCAGATTGTGATACTAAGAATATTTTTCTTCAATGATCTCAGTAACTTGAAAGATATATCAAGAGAGTGCAATCACTACGTGAAACCAACGACCGCTTTGAGCATTCATATTGACTCTATTGACGGTAGAGTTTTGACGGCAGAGTTTTGACGGGCCCCAATGACCGAGGCCTAAAATACGGGCTTCCTCGCAAAATGAGAAGGATCTTCCGATTTGCATCAACTCGACCTCTCAAACTCCGTCGGTCATGCATAATGAAAGATTAGAGTAAAAAACCACGTAATTGCCTCAAGCCTACGCGATCCATGAACACATGCTTGAACCGTGTGTAATTGATAGGCCCTGAATCTATCAAAGAGAATACCGAATTTTTCCGACACTATGCTCTGTTATTTTGAACGATCAGACTACTAATAAGAAATCTTGGTGACCAGTGTCACCATCATATTCGACGCCTCCTATCCATAAAGTTGTATCTTACAGTTGAAGATTATAGAGCCGTACCTTAAAATGCGACGCTTATAATCTGAACTTTCGTACAATATAGTAGTGTCCAAATGGAATCCCTAGGCAGTATGAGTGGGCAACTTGTATGAGTCAATTGTACTTGAAACATTCATGTAATCGTAGTGTAGTCTAATGAACTCCGCGAAACGATTTTATGACCCCGTTTGCCATGATGTAGCTCCATTCCGTAAGTTTTTATATAGCACGTAAGTTTGGATTAATGACTCGCATTTTAATGGGAGGTGTCGAATTATTCGTGCGGAAATTGTTATTAGAGATCAAAGTTATGAGTGTCTGGGTGAGGAGGAAATTATAAAGATTCATTTCATAGCTCAGTTTCATGCGATTTCTCACAAAGCTACAACGTATCTCGATGGTCAGAGTGGAACCTCGTCGACGAGATTGAATGATAGTAAGTACGTGTATCCAATACAAACTTACAATCCAATACAATAACAACGTGCACATGACGATCTGAGGGATGAGCTCAATTCAACCTTTCCACGAATTTTTTTCATGGAAGGAAATTACTATGTTACGACCGGTGGGAGGTCCAGTTGTTTTGCCGAACGGGAAAACATCCCTTGTGCCTCGAAACCGCCTGCCAAGCAACGGTCATTTTATATTCTCTAGCATTAGGGCAAATGAACGTTATTTACCCTGTGCAGATAAAGTGGTTTTGACCGACTCCGAATGGTCTCTTTGCATTTTTTGTGTGCAATACCAACAAGTTGTAGTTCAACCAATCTTAACGCACTATTGCGATTCAAAAGATTCTAATTTACGAAGTTTTACTGTATTCTTATAAAATTTCACGGGCCCCACTGTGACCAGTAGTATCAACCGAATTGCCAAAATCAGTATTATTAACCTTCATGCTTCAGGCATACAGTAATTGTGACCATGGTTTTGGCGTGCTTAATTCAACTCATACGCTTTGCTAAGCCTGATTTTGAACTGCGGTTTATTGGCGTGCAGTGATACCTGCCAAATTGGGTAACTCCGTTACCTGGGCACCTGCCGAAGTTGAGCACTTTCTTGTGGAACCGGAAATAGTATATTACGCTACAAGTGCAAAAAGGGCAATTTCCGCACAAATTGACAAACGTGAGCGTGAAATTTACTTCTCGCGGGAGTTGGCAACGTGTGCGGAAACTTCTCGCACGTGTTGCATATACTTTTTTTTTGCAACTGTGCGAGAAGTTGTGATTAAATGCACCACTGTCCGAGTAAGATTGTCTTAGAAACGAAGTTTCGAAGCGAGGCCGAATTCAGAGGGATGATGCGTGACATCATATTTTGGAACTGTCCGTGAATGAAAATTCATTAGAGCGAGAAGTTGCATTCACGCAATCTCCACCAGTGCGTGAATGCAAATCTGTGCGTGAATTTATTTTCGTGTTACTTCACGCACTGCTAATAATAAATAGAAGTTCCATTTTTTTACAACTTTGCGCAAAAAGTTACAAAATATATCTTCAATACGGAGTTTAGCATTTGTAAACTTGGAAAATTTTCAAAAACAGTGTATGAGATGGTATAAAGTCCTATGAATCAGGGCGAGGCCGCGCTCGGTCGGATATCACAACCTTTGGGGGGCTTGAGCTACGATGGCTGTTGTTGAGACTAACGACGTGCATCAGGCAACGTCGCAAAAAGTAAGTCCAGTCGAATCATTATTGCAAATTATGACGATGTTGGAGCATTTTCTTGCACTCGTGATCCGAGTCACTACAAATTGTATACCCAATTGTCTGAATTGAAAAGGGTGAGATGGATCGCAAAGTACCCAATTTCTTTTTATTCGTAACAATTTTTCTTAGCGATGATACGCAAACCACGATAGACGAAGAAACATAAGAATCGCTGATGCAAGCAAACACTATTCTGGAGATTATCTACACGAGATTGGTTGAGCCCTTGATGGAATCATAACTAGAGCCAATCTTCCCAAAGTTGTTTTCTTGGAATTTTGAATCATTTTTCCACACCATTCTTGAAAATCAAAAATATGCCTCACTCGAATCTGCGTAGTTGGTTTTATTCTACACGTACTTAAATTCAACCCGTTCACTCACATCTGATATAATAAGCAACATGGTTCTCATCGATTTTCGATATTTGGTTATTATTCCATTTCGGACATGTCACAAGAATGTGGGAAAATACTTAAGAGCCCCTATTAATACAAGTAATTACTCAAGCCAGGCACAGCGGCTCGATACCTGATAGCGAGTAGCGTTATATGCGGAATGGTCCCTACGTGGATTCTCATGTATGTTTGTTCCTCTTCAAAAATGTGCCATACCCTTACACTCACGCGCGATGGTTTTTTGGATGAACAATGGAGTCATACTTGCTCTGTATCAAAGTGCATACTAATGTATTTTCATCTTTCTCTTTTTAAAAATTCAGGCAATGGATAATTTCGAGAGCTATTACTGCAGAGTGCCTATATTACTTCTGAAATTAGCTGGAGCTCATCCACTCCAATCGACGCTAACGAAGAGGATCTGTGTCTTTATTTACGTAACGGTGAATGTGAGCGTCAATATACCCATGGTGAGTATCAAGCGCTGAACTTACATGACATGAGAGTCTTTGTTACGTGTTTGATCGGAGCCATCATAAGAGAAATATTTGTCACGAATTTCATTGACGTTATGACCATCTGACGGGCGTGGGCCGGATTTGACGTCCGCGTCGCGCGTGGCTCTTCTGTTGTTGTGGGCAACATATGAAATGATTATACTTTTCCCGAATCATAAATGAGATATTCATATAATTGGAGTAGAAACTTCATTTCAAAGGTACTATTCGTCATTCGACATGATGCGAGTTTTGAGAACATTTTGGAAAACCTAGGGACAGCTTGTTTCAACATGACCGGTGTTCTCTGTTACATTGTTGCATATGTGAAACGCTATAAGGTATGTTCATCAATATCTGGTACAAATTGTGCTCCGAATTCCTGTGGAGAGGAAACAAATGCTGAAGAACAATAAGGGCTTGGATTTTTGAGCAGAACTTTCAGTATGACAAAGTTATAGATCAATAGTCAGCTCGACACTGAAAAACAGATTGTCAGCACAAGTTTCCTCCTTACTTCTCGATTCTGTCAAACCTTGACCTTGCGAGGTTGGGAATATATGAATATATCTATATCTATCCGAGCAATTGAGTGTCGTAAGATATTATTCGGCACTGGATCTCAGCTTGGCTGCTTCCTCTCGAACATCCAAATATACTCACGTTTTTACAGCTTCGATCGATTGAAATCCTCGTACTTTCAATCGATCAATCGGGGACTGGATTTTTGGGAAAACTGCACTCTAGCTGTTCAATGCTAAGAGAGCATGCTACGGCCACGAGTTACTTATATTAAAAACTATAAGCAACAAAAATGCACATAAATTGGGTTATCTACGAATAAAGCTATATTTTAGTCATTTTTGTAAACCCAACGATTCAATCTATCAAATCGCTTGTTCTCCGGTTTGGTACGTGATAATTACACGTACCTTGGCTTAAGGGGGTTCGGAAGCTCTACTTTTACCGACCTAGGGGCCCGCGTGTGAGCTGGGTCTAAAGGCTAAAACATGACTTTACAGCGTCAAATCATTGACATACATCTCGGGCACTTGACTGCCAAATATGGATAAAGATGAGTAAGTATTCTACCCTCTGACCTTGAAATGAACTTCTCTGCCCTTCATTATACACAGAAGTGTGTATTTTTGAGGGACAGAGATTTTGAAGGAAATCGGGGTTATTTGATGATCTATGCGCAGGAATGAAATAAGAACCCTCTCAATATATTGCTCCTATGTTGTCCAGAGCATTTATACTATGCAATCATATTCATTTTTTATGCATCGCTGGAGATTTACATTTCTAAATGTGATATTGCAGCGTACTACCAAAACTCCCCATCGAATGCTGTTTATACACATCTTTCACACAAATACACTTTGAATGTGCATTTAAGTGTGCCTAGATGTGTATTTTAGTTTATCACCTTGCATTTTCTATGCACCCAAGAGGTGGGTGCATTTATTATGCAGTGATTTAGGCCAATATTTGTGGTATCGAAATAGACATCTCACAACTATTCAATCTTCATTCCTGCTCAACTTTGAATAATCTGTAGGAA
Organism: Eretmocerus hayati; assembly: GCA_029851415.1. Taxonomy (NCBI): domain Eukaryota; kingdom Metazoa; phylum Arthropoda; class Insecta; order Hymenoptera; family Aphelinidae; genus Eretmocerus; species Eretmocerus hayati. Next base: position 2,300,234 of record CM056742.1, read on the forward strand.
AATCCACTTTTTGATCTGAAAAGATTCCACCAAAATTGATCTAGAAAGAGTAAATTCCAGTTATCTTCTAGTATTTCATATTTTTTCTATTAAAAAAATTCTCATTAAATTCACAAATTCTATCTAACTCAAAAGTTCAGAAGTTATTTGGTACCTCAAAAATGCCAGGATATAGTATCCCCTGGTATACAGGAAGCAGTTGAGCTACGAGTATGAAATTAGGTTGCCCCCATTGATGGAGCGTGTCATCATCAACAGATGAATATCTGAAAGTATAAAATGGTTAATATCCAGGCATATCAATCAGTCCACATCCTCTTACAGAAGTGAATCCTGCATCATTTTGAGACTCATTCATTGTAAGAATCTGGAACATGAAAAATTTTAGACATATATTTCTCCCACAGAGACCTCAAAGTGTAGATGAGAGTGTGAATCTTACACAATCTGAACACTTTCAGAGTTTTATCACCCTTCTATACAGTGAGTAGTAGTAGGGAAAGTGAGGAGAATTAGGTTGACTGATTCTGTGGAAGAATCTATTATAGGCCACGAGTCGACACGAGTGATTGAGTTCTGCTTGCACCTGGCAGCAGAAGTCTGCTTGAAGTTTTCACAACAAATTTCCATGCGTAATAAAGTAAAGGGATGATTGAGGTTTAGTATGATTCATAAAAGCTTAAAGAATTTAATTTTGCCACTTCTGTAGTACATAACCTGATAACTAAGTTGTGGAATTTTTTCTGACGAATAACAGAAAACCATGAAGCTTCATACATTATAAAATTCAGGAAATTCTCACCATTTGTAGGCACTTTAGAGTATAAATTGATGGGCTAACTCACCACACTGAGTCTACATACAGAATGTCGTCAACTGCCCAGTCAAACAACCATGCCGTATGGACCTTCAAATCTTCCAAGGGCAGCAAAAGACTGCTCAAAATATTGCTAAGAGCCTCCACTAATATTCCATACAGTGCAGATGGTTCCCCAGAAGCTCTGGGTGAGTTTCGAGCCATAACGTAGAGCTTTGTTTCAAATGACGAGGTCCTGGAAATGGCACAAAATCAAGAAAATGCCTTTATTAACAACTTTAACCTTTCCTATTAGTAAAATTATAATTTTTACAATCTTTTGAATATAAAAAATTTATAGGTTAGGCCTAATCTATGAGAAAAATCTTCAAAATCAGATGAGTTGACATCTAGCCCCATTGAAAGGCATGGCAAAAGCAGCTGACTTCTAACCTTCTGGATGAGAGAAGTACACGACATAGCTAGTCGATTTTGGGCACAAAAGATTCATGATGAATTCGAGCACCACCGACACTATTCACTGGGGAGATGTGTGATTTATTTCGATACTCACGTCAAAAAAACCGGGCGTCCACATGCGAGCAGTCGACGCCGACCGGGACCGGGCGTTGCTGCATGGGAGATGGTACACGCCGACTCTGCGATGTAGCCAGGGTTGGCCCACTAAATATAATCACTGACACTAGAGCTGAGCACACACTCGATGCAAACCATCCCATCACCCGCGTGCACCCGCGAGAGCACCGGGAAGCCCTAAAACATCCACAAGGTGTCAGCTGACGCGGCGGATCCAAGGCAAACCTGGGCGGACCCGTATCGACTCCCGGACCAGCTCACACGCGTTTGTTGACATTTGGAGGGATCATACACTATTGGTAGTTATTGATTTTTTATAATTTTTATAGGCTGAATTAGAGAGAAAGGGCACTGTCATCGTAATTCTGTGGATCAGATCTACCTCCTGAAACAATTTTCAGGGCGATTCGTCTCGATTTGAAGGAGAATTCAACATCCGGGAAATGGCAGTCACTATTTTGGAAACTGCGAATGTAGAATTCTACTTCAAATCAAGATGAATCGCCCTGAAAATTGTTCCAGAGGGTAGGTATGATCCACAGAAATACGATGACAATCGTGGTTTCTCAAGATATTGCGTAATTCACGAGTAGTAAATTTTTTTCTGGCTGAAGTCAAGGTCGGTAAAGGTAGAGCTTCCGAACCCCCTTAAATTGTTGGTAATTGAGTCTATTACTCGATTTACACATGAAATACAATAACGCCGTCGTCTGAGACAAGTATTTGATCGATCGAAGGTCGATTTTTATGAAATCGACGGCAAAAATATATCATGCAGGTTTTTACTGTAGCTGGTGCAATAAAATTTATTCTAATGCGGAAATTACTTAAAATAGTGCATATTATATGTATATAAGTGGCTCGATGTGTAAAAACTCGATTGCCAAAGGAAGGCCTGAAAATATTGAAAAATTTATTCTGGGAACTAAAGAATTGGGTATTTTTTCATGAAAAGAGTTTGGTTCATTTAACCATGATTTTATTCCTCTAACTTTACAATGATTCGAAATTTACTTTGAAATCTGATTCTACACAATTCAAAACCACGATCTCGATCGTGTACATAGAATTGAAAATTTATGATGATTTCTGGTCTCTTAGTATAATCGACGATGTGACTCTCATCCTCGATTTGACTTGTGTCTATGGAAACATTATACGTCTATCTGTAACACATTTGAATCAGTACGCATTAGTACAGATATTTATAAATTTGAGCCCTATTCGCGTGTGTCAGATACTTTTGAGACACAAATGATTTTAATATCGCGCATCTTTGGAGTGGGCCGAGACGAAAAGATATTACTTGTGCAATGTATGGATTTCTACGCGTATAACCGGGTGATTTTACTTTGAAACCGAACCGGCATCAGACCACTGCGTTATGTCGGCTTCTCGTGAGTCTGAACCCCATCCTGGGTACAGAGACGATCCGTCCGGCTTGCCCAATTGGGTCTGATGCATTAATTTTGCCCACGTTTACGTAAAAATATTAATTTCTGTCCCGCCTTGAATCATAAATAGTCGCCAGGTTGACTATTTATCCCGATCCAAAGAGGGTCGCGATATTAAATCCGCGTGCTCGCCGAAGCGGTCCACTTGGATATTCGAAATTTCAACTTACATTTGGTCTTGGGGAGACCTGGGTACGCTCTCGATACAAGCGTATATATTTCGGCTTGTTGTAGTTTGCTGCCGTTCCAGCGCAAGTGACCGCGCACTCGTCCGTAGGCTTACTATATGCCTGAGCTCGCCAGATCCCCACTTCAAGACCAATTTCGGCGGCTCGACTGGACGATTTCATAGACACACGTATTCATGCATACTAATAGAAATTTCACTGCAAATTTGAATTGATTGGTCAGCTATTAGTATTGATATATCGGTGATCGTTCGTCGTGGAAAGGGCGTGAAATATAGCTGACCACACATATATATTTCGTATCTCACAATCGTCGCGTAAAAATGGTTTCTAAGTATTAGTACATTGATTAATTCACAATAATTCACTATACAATTGTTAGTATTAGTATTACCACACCGTACATGCATGAATCTACTTACACGACTGGTCTGATCGTCATCTGCGCAAGTAGCTGACTGAAAATTCTTATTTCTAAAACTTTTAAAATTATCTGAAAATTGCAGACGTTGCAACCTCTATGAATCTGGCGCGTCGAATTTAGGTGACAATATCGCTCGTGTCGGTGCCTGTGAAATAGCCCAAAATGCTCATCCAAGTTCCGAGTTGCTCGTTTGGAATAATCGCCCTGTTAATAGTTCTATCTCGCCCCAATCCTCCCCCTGCCTGTACATCACAAGAATGTTTCAACGAATGCTCACCGTGCTCGAGCTAGGCCTAGCTCGAGCATATGGGCCGGCGGCTTGTGGAAAAGGGATTAGGACAATTTGAAATTGACAAAAGTGCACTCACTCGCCGCTGTTCTCCGTTCCTTTTCCAAACTGGCGTCTGCTCATTTCGGTTTACTGTGCGCCTTTGACCCGATGTCGACGACGAGGACAACGAAGACCCCTCCATTCTGCTCGCACGATTTGAGGCCGCAAATGTCACTCAAGTCCTTTCGGAAAATACATGCGTTGTCGATTATATATTTTGTAACCCCTAAGCGAATTCAAGAATAGTGCTCAACTCGGCTCAACTACGGATAGGCGAGGTTTTTCCATCTTCTTCTTCCCCCCTCGCTCACTGGAAGTGATATGACCCCTGTTTATGACAGAAACGTAGATAAGCGTTTTCATTTTCTTCAAATTTTGACATGCTATTATGCTTAACGGTTCACACAAAAGGGAATTTTTAGAATTTTCTTTTTTTTAATCATTTTATATTGAATGTTGATGAAATTTTGAATATCATATACATTTGCGATGTGGCAATGCTATTATGACGATTACTTAGTTGTCGGTGTGATGTACGCAAAGTAACACAACTGCGTGCACATTCACGCGTGTTTACGGGTGTGAACATAGTTTGGAGAATACACTTGAGTCTGGCGGTATTCTATACATTTCTGGCGCGTTTTATACACGAGTGCTGCCGACAGATTTTTTGCACAGAAAATATTAAGCACCTCTAGATAAGACGCACCCCTGTTTTGGAGTGCTCAATACTGATTTTTTGGTGCGTCTTATACTCGGGTGAATACGGTATTAGACACAGACAAGCGTTGCACTGATTGCGCAATCGCGTCGATACGTCGATACTCACTGCGCTGATCATCCTCAAAACTACCCGTGAGTTCCTGTTTGATACTTATGACGAGTTTGCGCATGCTCTTGCTTGCTGAAACCCGGAAGGTGAGGGAATTCCAACTAGATATGGGGATCTAGGGTCGAGAAGAACAGCTCGGTGTAGTGGTATAAAAGCGTATAAAAAATGACCAGCGCACAGAAAGTGCGGGAATTCAACGTAGAAGATGCGGAAGTGAAGTTCTCGTGTGCGAACATGCATTTATGCTGTTCTGACCGGGATAAAGAGTCGTAACTGCTGTCCCGTCAAAAATAGTTGTGCCACTCGCGATATTTCGAAATTTCATCCATTTCCTGCGTCCGTACGTTCACATTCTCACGGGCATTCTTTATCGATCGCATCGAAAAAATAATTTTGATCTAATTGGATGCATGCTACTCTCAAATAAAGGCATAGAGGATTCATAGGATCTATCGCTGACGGGAATTTTTCCATGTATATGTTACGGGCAATGCCCAAAAGAGCTGGGCGTTGTCGACAATGATCAATATGGCTGTGGACAATCGGGCATTGTCGACAATGCCCAGGGGGTTTCGGGCACCATAAAATGGCTCAGATTAAGCTGAGAACCCGGAAATTAGCTCTCGAGTCTAACTAAATATTTATCCTGCGGACCACGAATGCTGAAAAATTGAATTAATTCCGATTGCTGCAATGATCTTTCATGATTAGGTGTGAACGGAAATCAATCGCTTGACATGAGAGCATGTCTTTGAAGCTTATAAGTACAGAAGGAGTTTGAAAAATGTGTAATACATTTTTGATAATCATTATCACTCATAAATACAGTAAAAAACACATTTCAAGTACATCAGATTCTATCACAGTAGAGTGAATTGATAAAATTGTGATAACTTTGTAGAGTGAATTGTTTGGACTATTGCGATTCGGTATCGACGCGCGACTACACTTCAAGGCGGGCACTGGCCCGCGCAAGTTCTGCAAGCGTGTACATTGTGAAAATTTCCTTCGAAAAACCTCAACCAAGTGTTTGAAAGATCAATGCGATCAGCCGGCCCAATTGAAATTTTAACCATGTGGTTGAAAATTCAACCAGCTGTATGAAATACCAGGTTGAATTTTCAATCAAAATTTCGAAGTTTTCAGTTAATCAGCTAGTTAAATTTTTCAACAATTGTTTGGACTTTCCTTTGGGATTTACAAGGGGAGTCCGGAGTCTCCGGGTCCTGAAATCTCACCAAAATCTTTCCACAGTTTCGTACCACCTAGAATGTGAAGAATCTAAAGCAACTCTGTCAAATGGGCCTCCCGTTCTGAGCTACAGCCAGAAACGTCAACATTGCTAGTATATCTATATATATATCACTTTTTAACATGGGCCTATATGGGCAATGCTAATGTCATAGGCTGTAGTTCTGGACGGGAGGCCCATTTGACAGAGTTGCTTTGGATTCTTCATATTCTAGGTGGTACGAAACTGTGAAAAAATTTTGGTGAGATTTCAGGACCTGGAGACTCCGGACTCCCCTTGTTAGTACGCTTTGGATTGACTCGTGCAAGCATTGCAGCATTCTGAATAGGATTATTCGCTAATTTATTTCTTTTCAATTTGCGCATTTTCAACCTGTTTTTCAAGTTATTAAGCAGGACCCACAGTCTTAGATGGGTTCCCAACCACCAAAGCCACCGAGAAGCACCTATGAAAGATCACATTGGTACCGGTCGGGATTCAAACCGCTTATCAGTGACATAAACGGATAAATCTTATGATCGTATGCATGTGAGTGACATTGACACGGAATCGTGAAAAGTCCTCCCGCTTGCGGACTAACCGAACTTCATTTGTTGCCATCAAAATATCACGGCCCTTGGTAATGATTGACCGTGCCCGCAAAGCCTTGGGCATTGTCGACAATGCCCGGGCAATGTCCGAAATACACAATGAATGCGGACATTGCCCAATATATCCGGGCATTGTTGACAATGACCGGGCATTGTCGACAATGCCCAAAGAGCCGGGTATTGTTGACAATGCCCGCAAATCGGATATTGCCCGAAACATTATGTATATACTCTCTCACTCACTTGGAATAGAATAACGATCATCAGTTTAATGGGACTATTTTGTGCCGTTGAGAAGTGGCAAAAATTTCAAGCTCACCGATTATCGTGTACACTTATTCATTCTCAATGTACTTGTAAGCAGATATTACGATCAATGAAATTCATTTGTTATTCAAGTATGCAGAGGTGTTTGTTAGATCGAGTGATCGCTGGAAGAGCATTTCCGATGAGGAAGAAAAAAAGATTCTTGCTGCGTTCGTCAACATTGCTCGTTTAATGGGTCTGATTTTGACAGGTAAGTTGGTGAGATTTTCAGAAAATTCCGACATTTATACCCGGCCACAACAGCTGTATGACAATTTTCGGACAAGACCTCTCTTTTGAGCTGACTTCGATGAGAGTGAGTCTTCCAGAACGGACCTCCATGTGCCCGAGGGCACCCCTTGCAAATGAATTCTCGTCGATGAGAGACGAGCGAGTTCGATGATCACTTGTTCATGCATTAGTTACGCGACAAACCATCGCACGTGTAGGTACAGATTCGAGGAATATAGTTTGGAAGTAGAGGCTCTATAGAACACGTTTGAATACATTTGAGATTTTTCAAGCAGCTCATCCACGGCAGTTCACAAAAAAATTCTCTCAAGTGAATTTTTTCGTGAACTGAAGGACGCTCCTTGGCATGACGATGATTGATCTCATGGGGCGAAGAGGGCAATATAAAATCCGGAGGAGCGACTATGGTTTGATACTCTGTATCCCGGGAATTCCAGGAGTAGAGTATTGCCTCTTACAGGGTAGCAGTCTTTTAGGCGATTAGCAATCCATACTTCTATGTCTATGGATGACACTAGAATCTCCCAGATTAAGGCTTTCACGACACATAACCTCGTTATGGTAACAAGCGAAATACATAGCTCGATGATGAACAAAACAAAAAGAAAGTGATTATCAGATGTTGAATGATTGTTGATGGAAAAAAAAAGAATAGTATATTACTGTACTAGGCAGGGAAGTTGGATTTCCGTGACTGTGTGATGATAATGCCGAGGCGAAGCCGAGGCATTGATATCACACAGTCACGGGCATCTCACTTCTCTGCCGTGTGCTGTATACTATTTTTCTTACTCGCGGCCCGAAAGTACGTCGAAATTTAATTAATATAATAATATAAAAGTACGCATTTAACCTCACTTCTGCAGTTGCTCGCGATTTTAAACGGGTGGCTCTCTAGAGCAGACGATCTCGCAGCTCTTCTACATAGTGCCGCTGTTCTTCATACAAATATGTTTACTTCACATAAGTATGTGATTGTAGATCAGCTATAGCTGCATACTTGCAATGCAATTGTAATGTTCTGTGCTTGTCCGCCCGACTTTTGCGAAAGCGAGGCGTTAGCCGAGCTTTTGCTGGTCGGGGCGGACGCAAGCAGAAAAATGACGAAGTAAAGTGTATCGTGAAAAATTTGAATGGATATGATGAATGCTATTATCAATGCTCAGCCTGTGAGTCTTGAAATAGAGTTGTGTTGGTATTTCCTAGCTTGGCATGGCCCAAAATTCTTGTCGCTGCGTATTTATTAAATTTCATTCATGTCGTGTAACGTGAGAAAACCGGCCCTACAAACATCCCATGATAAATTTTTTTCTCAGCCGCGGTATATCTGCATCAGAGAGATGCTGTCCGTCCAATTATATTATAATCACAAATAAACGCTGGTAAACATAACCTCTATAGGTCATGTCTCTTGTGTATGTTTTGCATGCATTCCCGTTGCATCGCACGCACGTGGGGAGCAGCGGCAGCCCAAGAGGCAGCAAAAATCGACAGACGATCAGAGCGCTGCGCCGGCAGCAAAAGTCGCTCTTTCGTGACCGAAATGAGGCACAGAAGGACGTACTTTCGTGCCGGGAGGAAGAAAACTCCATTGAATAACTGAAAAATTGATCCAAACAAGTATTCCAGATCAGAACAAGAGTGGTATACAATTTTGTTAATGCAATCGACACACATTGCTGTTTGAATATAATCAAGGCACAATATTTGACAAGGAATATTGGAATATAAGCACATACATGTAGGTTAGGCTGATCACGCTTGGATAGACTGTATCTCTGGAACGTAGAATCCTTCAGCAATGACCCAACTATCAAGCATAGAATTAGAGCATGCACTCATCAGCTTTTGGTGCCACATCTTGAGCACAGAACTCTAAGTACATCCATCATACAATCAGATATTGCACGATTGAATAGATTATTCTCTGGAACGTAGTCGAATGTTTCTGATATAATTTTCTCAACCACATACCAAGACTCATCATTTTCAATACCTCTTGAGCAGAATTGTATCTGATACAGTTTTCTCAACAACACACCAATACTCGTCAACTTTTGGTGATACATGTTGATTAGGGGTTTTTTTTTTTCTATATGGTGTGATCACCGATTGTGTTTTCTCAGTGCTTATAAATGAAGCATTGAATAAGCAATGTGAAATAATACTGACTGTGAATCCAGAATTTTCACGCTCACCAGGAGAGTGTTTCAGATCCGGGTCGTTGTAATTCGGAAACGCTTGAGCCTTAGGGTCTATAATTCTGGGTCTCGTCTTTTTGTGCTAAAAGAATACTATTCCCAGAGTTTCAGCCGAATCCGTGATCCGAATCTGAAACACTCTCCTGGTTAGATAGATTTTCCTCTGGAACATAGCCAAATGTTCCTGATATAGTTTCCTCAACAACATATCAAGACTCGTCAAATTTTGATGGTACATCTTCAGCAGAGTTTTTTTCTTCCTATTTTAAGGCCTCTGATTGTATTTTGACATTGATTATGAGTGGAGCATCGGGTAAGCGGTGTTCAAATTATGATACTAGTTGTGAATGCTCACATTAATACACAGATTGAAATGATTTTCAAACATTTCCTTATAATGGTTGCACAAAAACAAAATATATCTTTCTTGTTTGAAATCATTGAGATTTACTACATACTCTGTGGAATACATGTTTGTGTCAATTTCAATGTTCGTTCCTCCTTTTGACTTGGTCTGGTGTTATTCATAATCAGCGTGGGTCTATATGAGTAATTCCGTTGTAAGTGGGAAGTCGAATAAATCTCCCCTTTGGCTGCCTTCTCCTCCCAGAAAATCGCCGTATTCATTGTTCTACCCTTACATCTAGCATACATGTTATTCAACTGTGGTATGATGATACCTGCTCTGCTGTTCTCGACTATGATCTTCGATCATTACCGTGGTGATGAAAACGTCTCTTACACATTTCCTCTGTTGATGTCCGACTACGTCTACATTGACGCCGAAGAACACTTTTGGGTTACATGGGTCCACTTCATCGTTGCTTACACGACAGAAATGATTTTACTGGCTTCATTTGTTGGCATTTATGTGATCTTCATATCAGAGATATGCGGACTTTTCGACATAGTTTGGTGAGCCTCTCTATTTTTATACACTTTTATTCTTCTATGCACCTTCGGATCAAAGGGTACTACATAGATACGGAGCTAGTCGCCGAAACTGAGATTTTGAATTATATCTTGCTCCATGAGACTTTGGCTTATGCTACCCTTCACCGGACAATATATTCAAATGAGAAACTGAAATTATCCGAGACCACTTGTCTGATTGCATTAGGTCACGGGTTTTAGGAAAAATCCAAGAAAAAATTTTTTTTTGTTCAAGTTTGACACAGTACTAACAGAAAAAAAAATTTGAGATTTTTTCCAGGCCCCCCTGGTGTCGCAAGTTGTCAAAATGTTCCGAAATGACTCATATACTGTTGAGTCAATTCGAAACTATTTACTTGTCATTCACTCCTCTGTCTCATTTTCTCCCCCATCCCCCGTAAGCGTGAGAGAGACAGAATAAATTTGCAGCGAACTACAAGTGGAATCATATTATTACTTGACTCGGCTTATGCAAGGTAATTTTAATCGAATTGAGAGGTGCCTTGGAGGTACATAGATCGAATTGGAGTGATCCAATATCGATCTATGTCACTTGATCAACAGATCCGTTGATTAAAATTAGCTCGCATAAGCCGAGTCCAGTAATAATATGATTTGAAATTCCCGCGAGCAATAAAGTCTCGATCGTTCATATCGATCGAGACAAAAATTCATTCTAATTACAAGTGGAATGTTCGAAGTTTTCACAAGTGTACATCACTTTGCAAATGGTTTTTTCTAATACAACAATGAATATCCAGTTACAGATTGAGTAATCACGTGAAATGTCAGAAAACTATCAGAAATCGGTCTAAAACGAAGCAACTTGACAATCAACGGTCTGGACTTGAACAAGTGGTCATCTTACATGATGAAGTTCTACAGTAAGATATAAACTTGCGGAATCTGTGAGTAAGAATAATGCGCGTAATTTCCTCGTTTTTACAGATATTGTGCTTTGGTGGAAGATGCCTTCAATTCAATGCTTATGTTTGTCGAAGCGTCTCTAGCATTTTGCATCTCCCTTTCATACGTTTACGTGAGCAGGATCTCATTATTTTGCCAATAAACAAGAACCCCCATCCACGTGCTCATTTGACGGTTTCAGTTAGCTTACGGAGTAGAAGCTGAGCATATCAAAAGGTACTTTGATGTTGTAATAGTGGTTGGCTTGAATGTAGCATTATTTTGTGTCAACTGGGTCGGCCAAGAAGTCATCGATTACAGTGGAAAAGTCTTTGATTCAGCGTGAGTATTTCAATCAGCCTATTGAAAATAACTGTCATGTATGTACATTAGGGTGACACTTATTTCCCGACTTTCTGGATCCTCCAGCGGGTATTTCGATTTCGAGATGAAAATACGCTGCTAAAAGAGATTAGCAGAATGCTTCTTCAAACCAATTTTATGAAATCAACATCTCATCTTCCGAGTATCTGAAATTTGAAATATCATGGTTTTTCATTATAGTAAAAATAACTTAACATGTTTCCAAAATCATACATTCATCAAAACCAAATCTTGATCAGAAAATCTTCAATCTTTTTCAATAACAGGTTAGTTTTCCTTCATCAAATTAAGTATTTCTTTCCCTGGGGGTTTACAGAATTTTAAGAAAAAAAATCTCTCATAGATGTTTTGTACTTTTTTGGATCCGCTTTAGAAATATGGAGGACATTGACAAGAACGTCCTTTGAAGTTCTAAACCGATTGGTTGATGCGCAATTTTCGCTAGAACGCTATTTGGATGAGAAAAAGAGGTATATACAGAGATACACGAAGGAACAGCCATAACATTGCCTTTCATGAGACACGAAACATCTGATACATTTGTACAAATCTGTGTGAAAATTCGAGGATATATTTTGAACAATGAAAGAATAGTGCCAGTGAATTTTGAACTTGCCCCGATGAGCATTTTTGGACTTGTGAATCCTTTCAAGCCAAATTTTGAATCTTTCCGCAACAGAGCACATCTTCAGAATAATTTGTACTTCCCCCGGTAAACTTAGAAATGAGTGGGGGGGGGCATGATGTAGATAAATCTAGACATTCTGAATCGATTGGTTCATACAAAATTCTCGTAGAGGGTTAACTAGATGGGGAAAGAAAGTAATTACCTCTTATGTTGTCGCAGACGAAGGAACCGGAAAATCATGGCCTCATATGTAACGCGAAAGCTCTACAACGCTTCGATAGATTATTTTGAAACTTCGTGGGTGCATTTGAAGGACTTTCGTCACGAGGCGAGTGAATTTTGAGCATTCTCCTATGAGCATTTTTTGACTCATGGATTTTTTAATGAGAAATTTTCAATTTTTATTGAAAAATCATATCTGTACTTCCTCCCCCTAATTCAAAAAATTTTCACAGATGTACTTTTGATCTTTTCTGAGATGCTGAATCGATTGGTTGATACGGAATTTTGTTAGAATGTCTTTATGATGGTCTTCGGGACCAATGTGAAAAGGAGTACAGGAAAGCTAGGATGAAATGAGAAGAAATCAAAATTCTATATCAACCAATCTATTCGGCAACTCAAAAAGTTCTGTAAGTGTACCAAAGTTAGACCCCGATTGGGCAACTTTGGTACACTTACAGAATATCTAAATTCTACCCACCACCATGCTAGTGAACTAATTTTAATTGTTCAGAAGTCTTATTTTAAACTCTTTGGACCATTTTAAAACCTCTCAGCCCATCACTTGACTCAAGAAGAGTTGAAAAGAAGCTGTCATAGGAAGATGTTCTGAAATTACCCTATCCTCATGCTTCTTACCGAGAGTGGGGTACCTTCGGTACGATTTTTCATGGTTTCTTTTCCGGTTTTTTATTCATTAAAATTCCAAATGTTGTAAATGCCCTAATATAACGATGGTTCCTTCAATATAATGACATATGTGGTCAAAATGTAGCGTTATCCACCCGTAGTTTGTTCCGGAACACTTCTTGCCAGGTATACTAACTGGACCACTCGCGTATCGGTACTAAATCACCCTTTTTGGAAAAAACTTCGATAAACGACTACAGTCATTCTTACGGGATCTACGGTAGCTCAACAGACTGTTTATGCGTGTGTCAAGAGGGGAGGATAGGTTACAGAACGATAGAATCATTCACCTTGCCGAATGCAGCTGTGAAAGTCATGTTTCAGGGCGAATCGGTACTGAATCACCCTTTTTGGAAAAAACTTTGATAAAAGACTACAGTCATCCACGCGGGATCTACGGTGGCTCAGCACATTGTTTATGTGTGTGCCAAGAAGAGAGGATAGGTTCCAGAACGATAGAATCATTGACCTTGCCGAATGCAGCTGTGAAAGTCATTTTTCAGGGGTGTACCAAAGTTGCACCCACTATACCAAAGTTACCCAATTTGACGGTATACGCGATGAACCCGAGAAAACCATTCCCTTGTTCCAAATATTTATTGCAAGTCCAAAACGATATACGAATACACGCTCAAAGGGAATTACAGAATCTTACAGGCAAGAAGAGCAAACTAATTTTTTATTCGCTTTTATTGAACTCGACCGCGTCCGGACGGAATCTTGTCACCAAAATCTATGTGTGAGCGCATCAATGATTTCTTTTCGCGTGCATTTGTGTTAGTTTCGGGCTCTGCGCGTTTCAACATTGTGTCAACGCAAAATGGGTTACTGCGCAGCGTCGGACCTCTCTCTCTTTCTCATTGCATCGCACGCGATCAGCAAGAGCCTCGCTGTAGAATATCACAGCAGTCAACGCAACTCGTCGATTCTTCGCCAACCCTAAAAATCTCACTCTTTCTAGTTTTGATTAATCAGAACATAATGATTATCAACAAATAGAAATGTTCTCTCTGAGATATGCCTATAACAAGTATAACAACTGCCTGTTGGACCCATAACCTGCTCGAAGTGCTGCCACTGCCACTCGATGCTGTCCTGTCAAGCCTATATAAACTGCTGCTGGCTGTGTTGCTGCTTTTAGTGTTATTGTGATGATTTGATGTTCCTCAGTTTTCAGCAGTTTTCAGAGTGCGGTCGATCTCGCCTAACTTTTGGATTTTTACAAGTTTTCTGCATGCGGCCTCGCTATACCATGGTCTTATCAGAAGTTTCTCTCCACCACGTGTGACCAATAAGTTTGTGATGAGTGTTAGTAGATAAAAAATAATAGGTACCTCTAAGAGTTGAATGGTCTCACATTTTTGCAAGCTCAGAGAGGAAGTTGAGGCCTCGGTGTGCAATCAAGTTTCGTGGTGTATGTACAATTGTACAGTAAGCGCACTGAGCCAAAATGTCCTGGTCTTCAAATCATGAAGCACAATCAAGGTGAAAGGTGATATTTCATGAGACACTGTGTGCTTCTTGATTTGTCAATGAAATAAGACTCTCTCCTCACTGTTAGAATTGTATGCTTCAAGAAACTTCAGATGAATGACGGAATGGACTACATCCAAAAGTAAAATAGTCACAGTGGCTCTACGCGTTATGAACTTGTTTATTTGAACCATTGAGGATGCTTCCTGTCATTTCTTGATGTATCACAGAGATTCAACAGTCTCTTTTGGTTGAATTTTCATGGGTCCAGCCATCAAAGTGTAGCATACCATGTTATATTGGGCTCAAAACTCATTCCATTTCTAATAAATTTCACTCTTCCACGTATAGAAGTGGTACGAGTGGTCGATTTTCGAAGCTCTTATACCCCTAGTATATATAGCATCACCATCGATATAGGTATACTTATGCATGTAACAGCTGATAGGGGTATAAGAGCTTCGACACATGATCCGCTAGGTGCGCTACAGTCGGGGGACAACTCGAATATCGATACCAATCAGAAGAGAAAATTCTTCACCATTTTCGGGAGGGTCAGTCTGTTCATTGTTCATTCCGTGCAGCTCTCGCCTTTTGTGATTGGAGGGACTGCTTGGCAGATGGTTTCCTGTCCAAGAGCCATAAATGTACAAGTATAATCACCGCGTGAGCTAGCAACTCGCACGCTGTATCAGTTGTGCCGAACAGCTTCAAGTTCTCCGCCACCGAAGATGAGATGGTTCGTGTGTTGCGTGCCTGTTGGCTCAAGTTTCACTTATTTTCGCTGCAGCTTCACTCATGTACGTTTTCTCGGACCCCCGATCAATCAAGAGTCTCACAATCACTTCAGAGTTCTTATTTCGCAGTTTTACGCGGAATGAAGCCGTGATTACATCGGGTTCGCCATCAATATTGGCAAGATTTGCTACTGGTTTAGGGCTGCTATCAGTGTGCTGGTGTGTCTTGCTATAACACATCAATGTTTCATTTCACTTGTCACATTTCAATTTCACCCGGCAGAATTTGGACCTATGTCCCATTTTTATACATCAGAAGCATGCGCGTTTATTTTTCACTGTTTCCTGCCAAACGGTTAGACTAATTTTTTCCGTCATCGCATAACACTCACTTTCATGATCAGCTGATTCGCAGAGCACGCAAGGCTGGTTTTTTTCTTTTACATACACGAGTCCCGCTGCTGTTGGAATTTGCCGTTGTGACGAAGATGTCGGCTCATTTTTAGGCTTTGCCGTATCATTTTTTGGAATTTGCAGTCTTGCCAAATTTTCCAGACGCTAGTGAAATCCTCAATTCATTTCGTACTTTGTTTCCCAGAAAAGCAATGATTTGAGATAATCGATCTTCTGATCCAACAAAGGCAGCTGCTCCATCTTTACTTGGTATAGAGCAACTACGCTGCCGCACTCGCAGAAGTCCTTCTGTTCGGAACGATTCAACCAATGGATAGAGCATTGGGAGTAAACCTGTATTGAAACGCTGCCATCTTGGCCCCGTGTATTTCTTATGGGAATGTTTTGAGACTCGGCCATATTGGATTTTTCTGCCATCCAAAATAACACAAAGGTTTACTCCCAATAGCCGCGCGTTTATCGGTGTTACTCCGAGCCATTCGAATCCTCTCAAGTAAAATTCCAGCCTGTTATGTAACGATGACAGTTGAAGATCTTTTGAATCGCTACCAGAGTTCTGCACGACAAGTTCCAGCAAATCGCGGAAGTACACTTCTATCAAGAGATCTTTGCGTCCAAAGCGTTCTTCAAGACTGTCAATTGCATACTTATAATTCTCAGCAGTAGATGGGTAACTATTTACCAGTTCAGCAACACGAGAATCCGCTACCATCGACTGGATCAAGTAATGGATTCCGTTCCTTATCGATATTTCCATCCTCGTGTATTTCCTTAAACAGACTCCAGAACTGTAGCCACTCACGCAACATTCCACTAAACACGAGCTCTATTTTCGGAAGCTTGAACCAATTCTGTGTCTCATTGTCTCGACGGACTCTCACCATGTGCTCCACAGAGTATCATGGAGAAGCTACCGACGTTGCAGCTGCACAATGTTCTTGCATAATCCCTTCGGCAGCCTAGAATATTCTTCGTAAGTCGTCGCTTTCATCAATTCCTTTTTGGATCAAATCCCCTGTTGTATCTGATTCGATTAGGAGATCCAAAACTTGCTTCGAAACCTCGCTCAACTCATTCATTTTTCTCAAGCAACCGAAACGCCGTTGTCAGGTCGTTAATATTCACTCCAGCAGCACACTTTTTTCCAGTAAACAAGTTCACTGCTTTGGTGAACGCATCAAGGCGGACCGTTCTGAGTTGCTTCAGTTTCATCATCTTGCACACTGTGAATACTATGCATTATTACGTCCTGTCACGGTCGCCAGATATTAATTTGAGGGTCGGGCGTAATAATCAAACACACAGTGAAGTTCCATATTAGAACTAAACTATACTTTATTCATGGATAAAACTGGTTCAAACATACAACTTGGATGAAACTGAAGACAAATCAATGTCTCCAAGACAGAAGATGAGGAGAAGCTAGGCCTCCCTTCATCTCAGAGCGCCGCGGTACGACTGCGTGCCGTGTAAACGCGCGTATGCCACGTGCAGTGGCTTTTTTAGGGTTCTCACCCCCCCCCCCCCAATATACTAACTTGCTGCACTCACACATTTATCAATATACACTCTCCTCACTGCACTCACACACACACACACACACACACACACACACACACACATCAGTCCACAGGCCCTTCTATTTAGGGTAACAGAAAATTGACCTGCGCTGTCTCTCTACTCAACAATATCGTTGAGGTCTGAGCATTGCTATGAAGACTACTGGAGTCTAATAAGAGAGTCTGAGCTACCGGCTACTGAGTTCGATTTGTAAGGTAGCGGGTAAATTGTCTATGTTTGTATTTACTTTGTGAATTTTGTTCCACAACCTCAGAGGGCCTTCATAGCTTACGGTGGAAGATGGAAGCTCAAGTTCACATTCGATGATTTTGACAGGGAATATCAATCGCTTCAGTATGATTGTTATCCAATATCGAACCTGCAATAGAGTCGAACTCGTCTACATATGTCACGGGCACCCCCACAACTCCAGGAGTTCCCAGACTTGTGTATACGATCGTGGGATTCTCTGATCGTACTACTCAAATAGAATCAACAGTGATAAACTGTCTCACGCATCAGTTACACGTGAGGCCAGTTTCTCAAACATCTCTTTGAGCTCGGAAATTTTTCGGCTCACGACTTGACATTTTCTGTGAGGTTTAGATAATACAGCCGTCATATTAGAGAATTCGGAGGAATTGTTTTCATAACATGAAGCTCTTCTTACTTAAAATGTCACGGGGTGAAAATCAATGTGTATATTCTTTCCATTCGCTATGAAATTTTAGATGCTCCAGCGATTGGGAACTCATGTCGTTGAAGGACCGCAAAATGATACTGATGATTATGTCACGATCGTCGGAGCCTTTCGTCTTGAGTGCTGGGAGAGTATTTCCAATCTCACTGGAATCGTTCGGAAAGGTAATTGATCACCATTAGATTGAATCGTGTATGGCATAGAATACGAAGGAATTACGGTATAGCCCAAGATTTGCTTCATTGCAAATCTGGGAGTCCGGAACATATCCACACTGCTAGGATCAAGGTTCCTCCAGCTCACACAAACACCCAGGGATGTCGTTCACAGATTCAACTGATAATCTGGGGATATAAGTTGTTCAGTTCCATAGTGTTTTAAGTCCATTTTTGAAGATTCTGAGTTAGGAGTTGGAAACACCCAAAAACCACCTCAAAAACATAATCCAATATCTCAGAAAGTTTAATTACCACGCAAAAAAATTTTATGAGCATTTGACGTTTTCAATCTGAAAGAAACACGCCCAACTTTCAGTTCCATAGTGGACTAACAAGGGGAGACCACGGGGGCCGGGTCGCCAATCTTCTCCAAATTTTTTTTACAATTTTGTACCACCTAGAATATGAAGAATCCAGAGTAACTCTGTCAAATGGGCCTTCTGTTCAGAACTACAGCCATAAACATTAGCATTGCAAGTATATCTATATATATCACTTTTTAACATGGGCCTATATGGGCCATGTTAATGTCCTGGGCTGTAACTTTGAACAAGAGGCCCATTTGACGGAGTTACTCTGGACTCTTCATATTCTAGGTGGTACAAAACTGTAAAAGAAATTTGGAGAAGATTGGCGACCCGGCCCCCGTGGTCTCCCCTTGTAAGTCCATCTCCCGTCTCAATGTGCGATCCCCGAGGGTTTATATGCGTTTGTCATGGTTCCAACTGATGATATATGACAAAAAATACTCAAATTTGTGATTATGAATGTATTATGAGCCATATAGAATTGCCACGGCGCACCACTGCTGCGTCTAATGTGCGATGCTATTGGTACGTACACCGGTACAGCGTCGAGTAAAAAATTCGCCCGGGAGGCCAATGATTTCGCTGCAAATCATTGAGCAGGATGCATTGTATCTAGGGCTTCCGCGATACGAGAAGAGACGAGAAAGGGGCTATCTCGTCCTCGTCTCGGAAATTTTTCCCTCATCTCGATCTCGATCTCATTCTCGACGAGATCCTTGTTTCCCATCTCGTTCTCATCTCGGTATATTCTCGTTCTCGCCGAGAAATCTCACGAGATAAGTTGGGAACGCATTTCTTATGGGATTTGTTATTGACCCCAAAAACTTCGATAATAGGAACATCATCCATTTTCAGATATCAATCAGTGCAACTACAGAGTACGATGATGATATTTCTCACTTCCTACTTTCCTTTTCTGATGTCGATACAGGTACCACCTTTCAACTGGTATACCAAACATATCGCAATATGATTTACGCGTTCCTCGTGCAAAACTTGAATTCTGACGGCCAGTCATCTGCTGTACAAACTTTGTTGTGCGGTCGATGTACAAAACAAAATGGATCAAAACAAACGCGCGAGAGTGCAAGAAGAGGATAAATCTGATCATCTCGATGAGCGATTCAAGCCCAGAGTGCCATCATTTTCAATGTAGTTGAAAATTTGAGTGTTGTGTGTTTCTTTGACAATGACCACGTTATTCTTTCTGCATCGATTTTCTAATTTGCGCGATAATAATATCGATTACCGTCAAATTGGGTAAATTTGGTACGATTTCGTTACTTTTTATTTTCTTTGGCTCGGTATCTCAACATACATTGACAAAACCCACTTCTATTAGTGGTCAATCGAAAGCTTACAGTCTCAGCTTTTGATTAATGGGCTACAAACTTCTATTTGATGTGTCTGAGCTGGAGCTATTAGCAGTTGGAGAAGTGTACCAAAGTTAGACCCCGATGGAGCAACTTTGGTACATTTACAGAATATCTCAATCCCACCCACCATCATGTGAGTGAATTGATTTTAATCGTTTAGAATTTTATTTTAAGCTGTTTGAAACATTTTAAAACCTCGTAGACCATTACTCGACTCAAGATGGGATGAAAAGAAGCAGTCATAGAAAGGTAATCTGAAGTTACCCTATCCTTATGCCTCTTACCTAGAGTAAGTAACTTTGGTACATTTTTTCATGGTTTCTTTCCTGTTCTCCATTTATTAAAATTCCAAATGCTTCAAATACTCTAATGTAACGATGGTTTCTTCAATATGATGATATGTGTGGTCATATTCCCCCGCAGCTCGTCTCGGAACACTTCTTGCCAGGTACACTAAATAGACCACTCGCGTATCGATGCTAAATCGGCCTTTTTGGAAAAAGCTTCAATAAACAAGGGAAGCCATAAACAAGTACAATCATCCACGGCGGGATCTACGGTAGCTCAACAAGGGGGAGACTAAGTTTCAGAGCGATAGAATCATGGACCTTGCCAAGCGCAGCTTTGAGAGTCATTTTTCAGGAGTGTACCAAATTTGCACCCACTGTACCAAAGTTACCCAATTCGACGGTATTAATTCTATCCAGTCAAAATCTAGCACGTGATGCAATTGCTACGGTAAAAGAAATGCTGAGGTAGTTTGTTTTGCGGATTTTTGTGATTAAACCATCCGAGAACGAGAATCTCGCGAGAGTGGCAGACATTGCCTCGACGAGAACGAGAAATGAAAAGTTGAGTCTCGTCTCTCGGTAACCGATCACTCCGGTGTGCTCGATCTCGGCCTCGGTCTCGGTTTCCGAGACGATACGAGAAGAGACCGAGATCATTCTCGATCTCGCGGAAGCCCTAATTGTATCCTGAACGTCGGGCTATAACCGAATCCAAGAAGAAAGATATGATTTCTTTACCTCTTTATATCCAGTCGCAACATCGAAAAAATTTTCAAGAGCTGCTAGTCGCAAAGTCCACGAGGAAAAGAGCAGCAAAAAAACTAGAAGAGAGGAAGAAGAGTCTGACGATAAACCAATTTACGAAATTTGAATCAATTTCCCAATTGTTTAGATGCAAATTCTTGCGTATGAACAGATGCTCTGTTTCTTTGAGGAACATGGGAATGAAAACAATTTTAGAGGCATTTTCACGCATTACAATCAATCCATCCCCGCTCAGAATCAGCTTATTTAACCGAAAAGATATCCATCTATTTCCACCAAAGTTCTATAATATACTCGAGATTATTCTAGTTATAGTGAGAAGATGATGTGAAGTTTGTTAAAAAAAAATGATATGTGTTTATTTAGATATAATATTCATCAGATGGATGTTTATTTTTCTATGAGCACGGAACATAATAAAGTTCTGTTCTTATATGAGTGATATTGAGTTTCTGGAATAAACTCCACGTATTCACCGAATTTTTCTCGAATTCTTCCCGCAACCCTTTGAAACTGCTAATGATTGAATTGTCGATGGTGCTATCATTTCTGGGGATAATTACCATGCTAGATTTATTATGAATTTGTCAAAGCCCCTATTAGAATACTTTTGAAGGCCGTGTCATCAGGTATTTAGAGCTAATCGATCCTGAAACTGTAAAGCGTAACCAAAACTCCCAGTTACTCAGCGAAACAAGTTTGCTCTTGCGTCTTCTGGCGATATTTTTGGACTTAGTTCACTAAAGAACTGAAGATTCGGCTCGAAATTTCAGTTCCATAGTGGACTAAGTCCATTTTTTTGCGGTAATTAGCCTCTCATTACCAGGCAGTAATTGCAAATTGTTCCGCAATGACAAAAAAAGTTAAAGTAATCACCCATCTCCATGATGGAACATTTACTTTGACAATAAATATTCACTAGAATTAAATATCTCAAAATTACTTTGAAGTCGATTTACTCGATTCGTCGAAAATGGACTTACAAAGTCCACTATGGAACTCAACAACTCATATAGCCTCCTTCTACCACCAAAAGATGAAACCCAGAGCCACACTTGCAAATTATCAACCGTTTTCAAGCTATAGCTTATGACCTAAGTATTGCCATATGGGCCCATGTTTGAGACAGATATATGGTTATTATTTGAGAAATTCACACACTTTGGACCCAAAACTTAAAAATTGAAAATTGATGCGCCGCATGCCTATCTCAAATATTTCCATTCCTCCTCGCATATTGAGTGATGATTTGTTATCAAACATAAACAGAAGTTTTTTAGGAACGAGTTAAAACGGTACATTTGATTTTCACATGTATAAGACATAGGGACAGTCAAGTACACCGAACTGACATTTTTCGATTTTTGACGTTTCATTGTCTAGCGAGAAATCCTGACGCGACGGGACCTTGAAGATCTCGTTTAATTGGTTGATTTGAGTCGAAAATATATGGTCTCGAGCAAACAATGTCATTTAATTCTCTTTTTCGTGCTGTTAAGTATCCCAGCAGTTCGCTCTAAAATCGCTCGCGAAAATAGTGAAATTGACGTAGAATCTTCTCGGTGCGGATTTCTTCTATTCCCATTGTACTTTCATCAAGGAAAGATGAATTGACTTTCAGTGGGGTAACATAGTATGCACGGAACTGACAAAGTTATTAACATGGCTAATTTTCGGCCATAAATCTTAACGCGGTGCTCGGAATTATAACAATTAAGGAGCCAGGCAAAATTTGTCCGTCCACATGCCGCACATCGGGTCGCCTTTTCGGAAGGGGTGAAGTGTAATGGGTGGGTGGATGGTTGGGTAGGGTGGTGGGTGGGTGAGTCGATGGATGGATGGATTGCTATGAGGTATGAGGCACAAATTATGGAGGATGAGGTATAAACACCTGTGAAGAACGATTCATGAGTTATGAGGAATTGAGTTATGAGGAACTCGAGTCATGAGGAACTCGAGTCATGAGGAACTCGAGTTATGAGGAACTCGAGTCATGAGGAACTCGAGTTATGAGGAACTCGAGTCATGAGGAGTCATGAGGAATTCGAGTCATGAGGAACTCGAGTTATGAGGGACTCGAGTTATGAGGGACTCGAGTCATGAGGAACTCGAGTTATGAGGAGCGAGTTTTGCGGAGTCTGTGATGAGGAATGAATTATCAGAAATGAAGCATAGTCATGGGATTAGAAATGCTGGAAATAGGTCTGATTACGTTTACCTAGGCCTCATCCGGTGTAGTTTGCTCTAGTTTGGTCCAGTTGGGTTTTATTCGGTGATTGGGTGGCCGTATGAGTCATGGGAAGGTTTGTGAATCCGTGGGTGATGGGTCGATGAGTGGGTCTGTGATCGGGTGGTCGTATGGGTCATGGATAGGTGAATCAGTGGCCGTGTGGGACACGGGTTGGTGAATTGGTGGGAATGTGTTATGAGGAATTGGTAAAAGATTGTTCGATTCATTCACTGGTTACGTCGTGTGTTATTTTGGATACTCTGTGAGGCATTCCAATGTAATTGCATCATCAAGTTTTTTTTCCAATAATTAAGCGCCAGTCTAAATTTTGTTCGTCCGGATCCTTCGTATCTGGTTGCCTAAGTGGAAGGACTGAAATATCATGGGTGGGTGGATGAGTGGGTAGATGGGTGAGTGGGTCCGTGTCGGGTGGCCGTATGGGTCATGGGTAGGTTGGTGAATGATGGGTTATGGATTATGGCAATGGTACAGAGAAGTAGCGTGGAGGCACAAAAATAACGTAAATTTTTTGCGAAACTTATATCGATTTCGGCTAACCAGGAGTGCACGAGATGTAGGTCTCTGGTTTTGGTGAACAGTCTCATCCAACCTCCAAAGACGATATCTGAAGGTGTACAGTTGGATGCTCAATGGCTTTAGAGTTACAGACTTTGGTATTGCCCACAAGGGCTCATGCTAAGAAAACATAGTGGAAATAGGTCATTCATCGATGACATGTTTTAAGCTCTACAATATAAGTATTCTCAAAGTCAAATATCTTTAAATGCCAGATTCTATTGGCTTCTGATGGTTCGTGCGTTCTTATTTATATTACATGCAATGTGTGCGCATTCATTGCTTTTGTAAAGTGTAGCTGTTTTATACAGGGGACTGACTGATTTCTGGCAACGCTGGTGATGGAATGAGACGAAAGAATAGGATGTTGGCATACTTGAAATTCTCATTTGGTAACTTCAAGAAGTAAGCACCCAGTTATTGCTTGCAACGCTTTGCAACAATTTCGTTAGGTTAACTATCAGAATATTTTACTTTAATGAATTTCAAAGAGAGATTACTACATAAAATCACCAAACCACAACACTTGTCAAAACTTGCAAAGTTATACTAGGCAGTCTAGATTTAATTTGTTCAATCCAGTATAATAAGTGGTTGTATAAGGGTGGTGGGTAGGGGGTGCATGGATGAATGAATGGGTGGATTAATGTCTGGATGGATGGTTGGGGATGATATTGGGGACGGGGGTGGGAAGTACCGGGCTGAAATGGTATAGTTCGGTCTGGTTTGGTCTAGATTGGCGTTATTGAGTCAAATTCGGTCTAACCTGTTCTCATGCGGTCTATTCATTTCTGATTAGGTTAGGTTTAGTCTAATTCGGTCAACTTCGGTCTAAGTGAGTCTAGCTCGGTCTAGCTCGGTCTGGTTCGGGGTAATTAGGTCTCGTTCGGTCTAGTTCAGTTAAATTAGGTCTAGTTCGAATTAAAGAAGTGTATTTGACCGGTCTTTCGGAGTTAAAGTCAGCTGGTACTGCTGAAATTTTTGGCACCAATCGAGAATGGATTTTTCTCCACTCTCGATCAATTTCAGAAATACCAGCTGACTTTAACTCGCAAAGACCGATCAAATATACTTCCATAATTTGAAATCCCCGCGAGTGATAAATACGATATCCGATCATATCGATCGAGTGTCATGATTAAATATTTATATCTCCGGCAGAAGGCCGAAGACCTGCCAAAAGTAAAAATGGTGAGAAATCAAATAGAAATAGCGGGTTAAAATCGCTTTTCTCGCAAGCGCTTAACGAAGATGAACTTTCGTATATAAGGACGTTCTAACCATCGAACATTCGGCCACTTGAGCCGCGTGTCAGTGGTAAACTCTCATTGCTCTTCCATCACTTTGAAAAGCTCGAGCAATGAGAGAAGGTCTAATTCGGTCTATTTCAGTCTAGAATTGTCAAATACGGCGTAGTTCCGTCCAATTCGGTCTACTTTTATCTAGGTCGGTCTAATTTGGTCCTTTTCGATCTAGCTCGGTGTAGTTGGGTCTAGATCGGGCCAATTCGATCTATATCAGTTTAGTTCGGTCTAATTAAGTCTAGCTCTGTCTAGTTTGGGGTGATTAAGTCTCGTTCGGCCTACTCCGGTCTAATTCGGTCTAGTTCAGTCTAGTATGGTCTAATACGATCTAGTTCGGTCCAATTAGGTCTAGTACAATCTAGGTCGGTCTAATTCGGTTTTGTTTGGTGCAATCAGGTTGGTCTAGTTCGGTCTAGTTTGGCCTAATTTGTTCTAGTTTGTAGTTGCTCTTATATGCACCAAGTCCGGAGATCAACGGTCAACTTATGCACACTGCACAATGAATTGAATTGACATCGCTTTGATTAACCCTTTACATTCACGCCATGTAACGGAAGTTTTTCAGCCTAATCGATTCATCAAAGATATACCAACTCAGCTAATTGAAAAGAAACTATGCAATTCCGCAATATTCATTGTTGCTTACTTGAAGTTATATCTCCACAATTAGCCAGTATAATTTGATATAATACCAATTTTGCGAACTATTTTAAAACTTTTTTTAGACACCTTGAATTGATCAGCAATCATTATTTTACAACTACTCTTATCGAACTATAGAAGCATTTCTGGTGCCTATGACTTATCAAGAACAGTTACAAGCCGAACGAGCGATAGCGAGTAAGGCAAAAACGCTAGTTTCTATTATGGACCTTTTCTCGCGCTGGGATCTTATTGTTTAACATGTTGCACACGGAACTGACATTTCCACCCTTAGTCTGTGAAAGTGTAAAAGATGAGTGGACTGATTAACCTGTAACTTCAGTACCAGATGTATTTCAATAGGATTGGATGCAGGAAGATTTGAGTGAAGTGATTCGAAACTTGCTCGTCAAAATGCAAGGTCATAACACGTTTCGAGTAAGTTATTGCGATAATACCCATGTAAATATACTCGTAATTCCAGTGTCCATACCTGCAGCTTGAAATTGATTGGGCATCTTAGGCAAGCAGGAAATGACCCAAAATTACAGTTGAATGACCACGGATGACCTACTCGCTAGAAAAGGTCTTACTTGATGTTTGCGAGGATGCTGAATACGAATATGAACTTTGTTTTTCTCTAAAATTGGGGGAACTATGTCAAAATCAACTTTTCGGGTGAAAATGAGAAATTTGAGATTCTTAAAATTGTTGTGTTCACCTCGCTTGATCTCCGAGGTAAGTGAATATATCTCCTTGAAATTATGGATGTACCATTTTTAACTCATTTGGAAGATATTAAAAACTAGTCCGGAATCTTCAAAGCATTTCCCGCCTCCTTGGGAAATTTTTGGAAAATTGTTCTCTGGAATCGTCATATTCATCTTCAAAAGCAAAGGTTGAGTGAGAAATTTTTTAGAATCGCATTCTCTCTTATACGGTTTCAAAATTGATGACCTGAAGAAGTTTTTCACATAGTTGTCAGATCGGGAAATTCAACGACGGAACACTGTCACGACTTTTGATACGAAAGCTCCGCCGAACGAAACTAGCGTGGGCCTAGTGTGATGACTTTTGAGCATGCTACTCGTATTTTAAGATATGTCATGATGTTTACCATGGTTTTTTAGCCCGCTGAATCAATTCCACTAGGTACTTTGCTAAAAAACCGTAGCGTCTGATTGTTAATAACAATTTTTATTGCAAAATTACAGTTTCTGTCAATTATTTCGAAAAATATCAACATTCAAGGAAAAACACAAGAGACCAAAGTTGTAGATCTCAACATTTTCTACAAAAAAGCTCCTCCAAGTCTCCCGGAAAATCCAAGTCCGAGCCGAGAAAAACGTGTAACGCTCTCGCACATATATGACGCGGGCTACCGAGCGGCTTATGAAGCGCTTATCATGGATCCGCTGCGGTCATTTTGACAATTAATGACAAAATTAACCGAAGCATCTTGAAAAGTAAACCATGACGTACAAGGTGATCGCTTTCATATATACCGTGATACTTGAATTTCTGATTTTGGATCTCCATGAACTAACCGTAGTAATGTCCTTATATAGCGTAGCGTATAGCAACTTGCATTACTCATTCTTTTGATCAAGTTCAAAATGGTCCGGGTTTTTCACGATTAAAACGTGAGCATTTTCAAGTGCATTTGTGTCTCCTCAAAATGACTTTGATTATTTAGCCATAAAATGAGATGCGTTACGGTGCCTACGAATCCAATAGCGCAGTATTACCCGACTCGTATCAGCCCGTATCAAGTGCGAGCATAAGCGTTTCCACGTTTTTCTCGGCTCGGACTTGGATTTTCCGGGAAACTTGTCAAGACCTGTTTGTAGGGAAATTCAAGATCTACGAATTTGGTCTATCGTGTTTTTCCGTGAAAGTGAATATTTTTCAAAATAATTGTCAAAAACTGTAATTTTGCAATAAAAATTGTTACTAACAATCAAACGCTGCGTTTTTCGAACAAAATACCTAGCGGAATCGATTCAACGGGTTGAAAAACCTCAGTAAACATCAAGACATATTTTAAAATACGAGTAGCGCGCTCAAAAGTCATCACACTAGGCCCACGCTAGTCTCGTTCGGGGGAGCCTTCGTATCAAAAGTGGTGACAGTTTTCCCTCGTTGAATTCCCTGATCTGAAAACTACGCGAAAAACTTCTCCAGGTCATCAACTTTGAAATCGTATAGGATAGAATGCGATTCTGAAAATTTTCCACTCAACTTTTGCTTTTGAAGATGAATATATAAAGATTTCAGAGAAAAATTTTCCAAGAATTTCCCATGGAGGCCGAAAACGCTTTGAAGACTCCGGACTAGTTTTAATGCCTTCCAAATGAGTTCCAAATGGTACATTCAAAATTTCAAGGAGATATATTCATCCACCTCGGAGATCAAGCGAGATGAACACAAAAATTTTAAGAATCTCAAATTTCTCATTTTCACCTAAAAAGTCGATTTTGACATGGTTCCCCCAATTTTAGAGGAAAATAAAGTTCATAATCGTATTCGGCACCCTCGAAAACAGAAGGTAAGACCTTTTCTAGCGAGTGGGTCGTCCGTGGTCGCTATTTCGTTGACGGAGCGACTTTTTGGCCATTCCCCGCTAGCCTATCTGCAAGTGCGGCTGTGCTCTCTCAGCATCAATCAGCTGATATGAAGCTGAAATATCAGCTATAACTGCCATGGGTCGTCAAACTGCTGATTAATTCAGCAAACGCTAAAATCCACGCTTGAATCGATAATTTTGGCGAAAAAACTCCACAAGTCCGGGTTCGAATATCGACATGAACTTATTACAGACACTTCCAGACCAAACGACGACCAAATGGAGAATCTTTATTTGATATTTACTCAATTCGTGTCATGAGAGGTCCTATATAGCTGATCACAATCAGCTACAATAGCTATTCGTGTCAGTAAAAATCCGTCGACTGAAATATCAGCTTGTAATAGTTGATTCGATCAGCTAATATAGCTGATTTCTCAGCTAATCTAGCTGATATCTCAATTAATATAGCTTATTCTTCAGCTAAACGATATCCATGAATGTACCGCATATACGTGCGCGTGTCGTGATCAGCACTGTTGGATCGAAGGAGATATAATGAGAGGGAGCCTACTGTGACGAGAACATAAGTATATGGAGATCAAGAGGGCTTTATTTGTTCCGTCAGTATGATCGTCGAGTTGACACTTGACTCTACAACCTCGCGCGCATCAGTTACGAGCCTGGCCCAAGCCCAGTCGCACCGACAGCTTTGAGGTTAGGGCTATACTTGTGGCTTGGAGCTAATTATTGGGGCTTAGAGCTAATTATTAGGGCTTGGAGCTAGTTAATTGGGCCACCCTTGCCCCGAATGTGGGCCACACTCTATATTACAACATGCCCCGAATGTGGGCCGCCCTTTACAACACTATATACCCCGTATGTGGGCCGCCCTTTACAACACTATATACCCCGTATGTGGGCCACCCTTGCCCAGAATGTGAGCCACCTTCTATAACATAACATGCTTCGAACGTGGGCCACCCTCGACCCGTATGTGGGCCACCTCCTATAGCACTATATGCCCCAAATATGGGTCCCCCTCTGTAACACCATATGCCCCGAATGTGGGCCACCCTCTATAACACAACATGCTCCGAATGTGGGCCACCCTGTATAACACTACATGCCCTGAATGTGGGCCACTCTCCATAGAGCTATGGAGGGTGTCCCACATTCGGGGCATAGGTAGCCCACATTCGAGATAATGGTGGCCCACATCCGGGACATCACAGTGACTCGAAAATTGTATGATGAAATAAATCCCACTGCGCAAAACGAACGACCATAAATACCAGAGCAAAAAATTGATCACGAGACGCAGAGAACGCGAAGAATTACATCCCCGAGCGATGCACAT
Source organism: Eretmocerus hayati (assembly GCA_029851415.1). Lineage (NCBI taxonomy): Eukaryota > Metazoa > Arthropoda > Insecta > Hymenoptera > Aphelinidae > Eretmocerus > Eretmocerus hayati. The sequence goes on from CM056742.1 coordinate 2,329,739, forward strand.
CATAGCATATCACCTCCCGCTCGACCTCCCGTAATAGTTGATTCAATCAGTTAAAATCCGCTTCTGTTAGCTAACGATCCTAGCTGATTTGCGCCGAGAGAGTGGGTTTCATCACTTGGTGGTAACAGATCCGTGCTCTACAACCACCGGATGTTCTCGCCAAACTGATCCTCACATTTCGTTCGAAGTCCACTGTACAAGGACCCGCAACCGGTGACTGAGGTATCCGTCCAGTTTTTTAGTTATCTTCTTACTGAAACTCCCATCCCAGAGAAGAAGATTCACTCAAATGTAACGTGAGTCTGAAGTTAGCAGAGCGATGAGATCGGGTCAAATTTTATCACTCTAATGGAAACCTGGGCGATCCATCTGTAAGACGTTGAAATGAATCTGGTGCGTTCCTCGGAATTTCCATATCAGATAAGAGATATAGCCGAGAACAGTGCTTCATACAGAGTTATCACGAATCATGGGATTCTGAGCAAGGTGCCATGTTGAGAATGGTCGGATATGCCTAGTAGTGATGGAAGGACCGGAAAGCATGCCGAAGCCAGAGGATAAGTTACGATTATCTTCGATGAAATATGGAGTCGGTGGTTGCTAGTCGAGCATTTTGCGACATGTTCCCTCTCTGAATCTGAAATATATGATAGATAGACAGCTCATTGACATGTACCGAGACTCATGATGGGTGTACATTATAGGGTGTGCCTTATTTCCCAACCTTCGATTTTCCACGATTCCATGGTGAATTTTCGATCTTTGATATGAAAAAACGAGGAAAAACTTTTCCCGTGCACTGTACGACGTATGCTGTGCTCCCACACGTACACCATTTTTATTAACATTGAAAACCCTATTCTGAAAATGTTTCCCTCCCAGCCTTCCGTATCTCTGAGATCGCTGTGATTTTTCACAGCTTCTTTTGGACCATGGAAAATATTCAGATACACCGATTTGATATCGTGGAAGTTAGCCGGGGGAAAGTAGCCGGGGTAAATTATTTTCCCACGGAGAATCTATCTGGGGCCTTATCCACCAGGGAAACCGGTTCGTCAGCCTGCGGGCACATCCAATACACCCCTCTGCGGTATTTTCAGTCATTTCCGAGCATGCGCAAGATGGGAATCGCATGTTTTGTGGGTCATTGCACGACTTTTTCGAAAATTTGAGTACACAAAGTGGGAAAAGCACCTTGACAGGATTGTGTAAACACTTAGAATCGATCGGATGATGTTTAGACATCAAATGAATACCCTTTCGCAGTATTCCTAGACACTTGGGTGTACGCGCGAGTGAGGATTTGCCCACTCTTCGTCCCAAACGAAGGGTTTTCCGATGGTTCCATCACATTGTACGAATGTGAGACTATCGTAAGGTCCTGTCCACCCGAGAAAACAATCAGGAAGTATACTCATAACGTATAACTATGATTTCCAATAGTTTTGCCCCACCTCTGAGCATGCGGGAGCCTGCGTTGAGCTCTTTTCGTCCGTGAGAAGTTAGCCGGGGTAAATTATTTTCCCGCGCTGAATCTATCTGGGGCCTTGTCCACCGGGGAAACCGGTTCGTCAGCCTGCGGGCACATCCAATACACCCCTCTGCGGTATTTTCGGTCATCTCCGAGCGTGCACAAGTTTGACTCCCTCGATACTGGCAAGCTGGATCCAGCTCACGGGATGTTCACGTGATGTCGAGTGAATTTTGTCGCACCTTGTACACTGTTCAGGCCACGAGAGCTCCTTACCTATTAGAGTCCGTGACGACGTCATCTTCCTCATAGCTGGGAGTTCCTCAAGCCGCGGGGAATCGGATTCCCATAATGTCATCTTATGGGACACTATACATCCGATGGAATGAGTTGAAAAGTTATTCTAAAATGCAGGAAGTCTCATAAAAAGTCTATGTGGACAGCCCTCAATGATTGCGAGACGATCTCAACATTGCCACAAGTATTATAAGAGTCTCACACGTTGAGTCTCCTCAAGACCCAATCGATTGCTCCTGAAAAGAGAGCTCTCGACTTGATTCATCCTTCTTCCTAGAGCAAGAAAAACTACTTCGAAGAGTCTGTAATGATGTACGACCCATCATTCCACAATAGTGGACTTCCCATAGCCAATGATTAACTGCAATTCAGTCTAAAATCGCGGCAATGAATGACAAAAACTACCCCAACTACAGAGCCCTCATCTCATCAGAAAGGTGGGGTAACCTATTCGAAATCATAGTTATACGTTATTAATATACTTTCTGATTATTTTCTCGGCTGGACAGGACCTTACGATAGTCTCACATACGTATAATGTGATGGAACCATCGGAGAACCCTTCGTTTGGGACGAAGAGTGGGCAAATCCTCACTCGCGCATACACCCAGGTGTCTAGGAATACTGCGAAAGGGTATTGTTTTGATGTCTCAACATCATTCAATCAATTCTAGGTGCTTACACAATCCTGTCAAGGTGCTATTCCCACTTTGTGTCCTCGAATTTTCGAAAAAGTCGTGCAATGACCTACAAAACATGCGATTCCCATCTTGCGCATGCTCGGAAATGACTGAAAATACCGCAGAGGGGTGTATTGGATGTGCCCGCAGGCTGACGAACCGGTTTCCCCGGTGGACAAGGCCCCAGATAGATTCTCCGCGGGAAAATAATTCACCCCGGCTACTTTACCCCGGCTAACTTCCACGATATACCGATTTGACGTAGAATTTCACGGGGACTACGATGTAACTTTCAGTTTTGAGATGTAAAGAACTCCGCTGTGATATTAAAAATTCTTCGGAAAATTCACAATATCACGCCGGGATCACTTTAAAACTCAAAATTAATGTTCTTATCATCTTCCTCGTGAAATTTTACGTCGAAATAATGTAGCTGAATGTTTTCCATAGTCCAAGAGAAGCTATGAAAAATCACAGCAATCTCAGAGACACGGAGTGTTGGGAGGGAGAATTTTTCAGTATAGGGTTTTCAATGTTAAAAATGGTATACGTGCTGCAGCTGGAGATTCATCGCGGCAGGTGCGGTAAAAGTTTCCTCCCATTTTTTGGTTCAAAGAATGGAAATTTTACGATCCCATCGTGGAATATCGATGTTTGGTGAATAACTGTACATGCGGTAGTTTAGACTTACGTTGACCGCTCGTGCCATGTCAATCCTCAGCTCGACCATCAGATATCTAGTTTCTCTCATAGCGTGATGTTTGAACAAATGTATCATTATCCAAAGTTCAAATGAGTCTCCTGGTAATAATCATAGGTTGAGCGAGAGCAAATTGATTAGTGCTCTCTGTTCCAACCATGTCAAATCTTGCGTGGTCCAAAGGAAAATCTCCTACAGCTGAAACCAAGACTCGTTAGCCGGTTCTGGAGCCATGGATGCGGTAAGATAAATTGAACGATGGGAAAATGAATCTAATGATCAATTTCAACGTACGTCAATATGAAGTCTATCTTTCTAGATTCGGAGGATGCATGGCCAGTCTCTCTGCTGCCTCTCTGCCAAATTCGAATTTGATTTAAAAGTTCCAAGTAAGCCTAGAGTTAGCGGGGACATAGATAGCCACTCAGAATTACTTCTCTGATCATTGAAAAGGATATATATCGCAGTTTCAAAGCCCCGTAAGAGCATCAGCCATCTTTCTGCTAACTCTCTGACATCTCTCTGCCAACTTCAGACCCATAACTGTCACTGACATATCAATATCATACCCACCAGACCAATAAGCAAACACTAGACTAATGTGGAAAGGGAATGAGGGTTTGGGTCGACGATCTCGTCAAAAGTTTCTCATACTTCTCAATAGCGAGAATATGACAACTCCAAAACAGCCCGTCAATTGAGCCACCTGTCCAAGGATACAACTCGATATCGTCGATTTACGAGTACATGTAGTGCTATCTAAAAGCTTTCCACGTGAATATACTAGCAAAGTTCATCCATTCAGCTGTATCTCTAGATAGGTAGACTATTTGACAGATTACTTTGGAGTCTTCATATTCGCATTGTCAAAAGACTGTGAAAAAATTTTGTAAAAACGGGGAATCAGACTTCTATGGTCTTCTCCTCGTAAGTGGTGTTATTTACTATAGAAAGAAGAAAAGAAGAATCGATTAGTATACGTGGTTCTAAGAGACTGGAAAATGAATGGGACCGACGTTCATGGGAAGCATAATGCTGCCCTCTGTAAATTATGGAATCTCATATCACTTTATTCCCATACTTCAACAATTTTGGGGGGTTGGCAGCGATATCATCATCACACCAACGGCTAGAACATATCGTCGGCTTCTACGAAGAACTCGATGTTACGAAGGGTGGCATGGTTTTTTCAAAGAACAGTACATCTCGCTCTCTCCAACGAAAAACAACACGTTTCGGTATAACCGCGAAGACTAGCACGGTAGCATGAGCTAGCACGCTTTGAAACTCACGCGAGAACTATAACATTGAAATTAGTTAGTTCTCGTCTCAAAATTGACATGTTAGCTTCTTTAAATTTCTAAATCGATTTGTTCTCACTCTAAGAGTGCTTTCCTTTGTCCCAAATTATTAGTATAATAGTTGTGGAATTTGAAACGTGCATCATAGTATTCGCCTCAAAATTTGAAAAGTCTTAGTGTCCGTGTCGAGCTTCGTCTCAAATCTGGTAGTCTTTGCGTAAAATTTTAAAATGTAACACTTCTGAGGATGTGGTAGTCTTCCTGTAAGTTCCAAAATGGGCTCGTTCACGACAAACTCGCTAATCTTTACAGTCGAGTCGTAACGTGTTGGTTTCCGTGGATAGAAAGCAGAGCGTAAAACACATCTTACATAAAAATTTTGACAATTCGAAATTTGAGACGAGTCTTCGAATCCTCGTTATTGTCCCACTTGAATTCCTTCATTCGTCGTTCAGTCAGAATCAAGAGAATCGGAGGAAGGTGTCAAAAACTTGATTGCAGGCGTCCCACAACTTATATAATATTGGCTCATTTTCATCCCCATTTTCCTCCGAATCTCTTGCGATTTGGGCTAAACGACGAGTGGGCGAATACTCAATATTATTTAGCTTGTGTTGCAAAAAAAAGCTTTCATTCGTCGAGTGCCTGAAACGTTGAGCTTCTTGATAGGGGGAGACGATATCAGGACCAGGCGTGTGGAATCAAAACTGATCAATTCAACTTGTCGGAAAATTATAACGATATAGGGATCTGACATCGATGTCGGGTTGCCTGCACACAGGGGTAAAATGGCTGCGTAACCGAGCATATTTAGCACTCGTAGCATAGGGGTTTCGCTTCATTGACACGTCTCATCTTCCACAGTCTGGCACAGAACACTCGTGTAAGGACCTGATCCTCCTACTTTTGCGTTTGATGGACATTGGTCAACCCGGGAAAGCTAGAAACTCAATATTACCATCACGGCCTCATGCATCCGATGTTAGAACTGCTCTCTTCGTCGGCCATCTTGGAAGAAAAAACGCCTGTACGCAAGCAACCCGGCAAGCATGTCAGATCCCTATTCCAAAACTCGTACGCAGATAGGCTGTCTCGAGAAAATTTATCAAACAGAATAATTGGAGGACAGTGGATAAGTCACGGTTTAATGTGTGCAGACATACGTTTAACAGGATTGGTAATGTTTTATTTCTTTCAGATGTCAAAAACGTCATTTTCGTATTTTACTGCGATTTCATCGATGCGTTGAGAATCGCCCAATGATCCACGTTCCAAGAGTTGATAGATATGTACTCTGGCGCTGTACAGGTGCAGCCATCCTGAATATTGAAGATTCATCTATCCTGAGCTCAGCGAAGAGAAGTAAATAGAAGAATATGATATTGAGGCACTGAATGTCACCACCAGAAACTGAAATTATCAATTTGTATCACAAGAACGCACTCATCGATGAAGCCAGAAATAGGGATCCTCTATTTTCCGCATGGTTCGATTCCAGATCGCGATGTACAAAACCGCGGATGATTCCGGTAGCAAAAACATTGACAAAAGATGTGAAATTCAGAGGCTCGGTTTTGAAAGGGTTCACGCTTTTTTAATTCCCTTTTTCCATCACTGACATCACCCTCACACATGGCTCTTCATCGAGCTCTTCATACTCTTATGATCGTTGTTTCTGTCCAAAAATTCTAGTCAAACACGAGAATTATTATGTAAGTTTTCTGTGTACCCTCTTGTATTCTCGATGTTTAGCGAGATAGAAACTCATAAGTTACTTGATCAATCATTTAGGGCTCAAATTGTGAAAGATCGATCTGGAGTGATGTGGTTTTCTAAGCTCCCATTTTCAAGGTGGAAAAATTGTATAAGTATTAGGTGTTTAGAACCAAAGAGCATCATCCTCTTACGTGTCTCATGACTTTGTGCTCCATTTTAAAAGCTTACTTATATTTTTCATAGTGCCACCGGATCATTGGTCGAGTGTCAGGAAACCTTTCGGAATTTTGGATACATGTGATAAAATAAGATAGAAAGTACAATTCTCATGCGCCAAAAGTGACTTATGCAGATTTGACGCTATACTTTTGCTTCTGAGATCCGCAAGAGAATCGGTTAGTTCAGTTTTTGATTGATTTCTCAGTCGTATGGCGTCTCGCCATCAAAGTGCGTTAGGTGTCATGAAACTGTGTCCGAAATCCACTTGCGATGTGGTTTTGCGAGTCTATACACTGTAATTTATCGTCTCAACCAAAGTTGTTTTGTCTCAACTACAATGAAAATGGCGAATTGAATAATTTTTCACATTACAATCAACATGAAATGAGAAATAACGATTTAGCCATAAAACACGCTCATTATTCAGTAGAAATATGCAATCTGTGAATACAAACTTCGAGGATTAATTGTAAGAGCGTGAAATAGCACGTGACAACAAGTGAAGAACAAGATTTTGGGAATGTAGTAGTGGATTTATAAAGTGGCTCATTAGGTTGTTACAGGATCTCACATTCCAAGTTGAATGGTTTCGGAAAGTTGTATTTTTTCGAAAGATGAATGGTTTTCCTTGCTCTGAGGATCTGGGTCTGGCCCATAAAATATTGTATGTTTTTATCAGCAAATTTTCAAGAAAAACAATCTGAAAAATTGATTATGTTTTTGCGGAACACTCTTGCAACCAGAGAATAGTGATCAAAGCGAACGCGATTCATTGTAACATTCTGAGTTATCTTGAAAGGGCTTTCACCTAACCAAGGTTTGGATCTCTTATCATTGAAAAGTCTCTGAAGTAGTAATACGAGTGCTGTCTGTCATGGTCAGACGTGAGTACGGATTTATTTGAGTGTGGTATCAGGAGTGATGAGCTGGTAGGATTCACTCCGCCGCCAGCTAATGAATTGTTAGAGTAACTTTGAATGATCGTGGAGGACTACACTGTGAGAAGAAATTCTTAGAGTCATCTAAAAAAATTATACTGAATCACCTAGTGGTTAGTGCCTGCCATCGTAATATTACATTTCAGATGATTGGTCTGATTTTGAGAGTTTCTTCTTACAGTGTAGGAAGCTTTTGCAAAGAGTGTTACAGCACGATTGGTTCGACAAATTGATGTATTTACAAGATTCCGTCAAGTTTCAATATGACCTTACAAGGTTGCAGGAAACTCGTCACGAACAAACATCGATGAGGATAGTCACAGTATCCTTAAGGATTCAACATGTTTACTGCGGAAGCGAAATTGCACGTCTGGTCTATGAAATCGTCAAAGTCAGATCTTCCGCTCAACGGACTTTTTTCACTCAAGTTGATCCGGCTCACTCTCATCCATCAAGATACAGTAGAACTTGGTTATAACGAGCTCGGTTGTAACGAATAATTTTTCCCGATCCCTTGGCTCTCGCTGTAACCGAGTTTCTCCTGTAGTTGAAAATCTTCGACATTCAGTGAGGTAGAACTGATTTTGCAGATCGCCGTATACTAAAATCTTATTCTAATCAGAGTCAATATTTACACCGAAGGTTGAAAGGTCACGAATGACAGTCCTTCTTAATACTCATAGTTCTATCACTTCTTACAAATTCATCGACGTGACGATTGGCCGAAACTATTCTCATGACACGTGGAATCATCAAGCTATGGTTCAATGACGATTCAAATGCCGCCTCAACCCCTAACAAAAATCGTATCATTGACAGTGGAAAGAGGAAGAATTATAAACAAGAATTCTCGAATCAATACCAGAAGTGACTTCATTTCGGCTTTGCCAAAGAATCCAGAAGACATATTTCTGAATTTTGACCCACCATGATATTAGATTTGTTAATCGGCATTGGAGGACTAATTTTTTATTTCACCATTCTTGACCTCGGATTTGAGGCCATTGGGAGATTATCGATCGGGGTTTGATCGTCGAGATGTAAATCAAAGAAAAAATGCATTCGAATGACACCGTGAAAAAATGCCTGGACCCAGGATCGAACTGGGAACTTTCTTCTTGCCGGGAAGATGCTCTACCATTGAGCTAACCATGATGTACTAGCTACTCACGATGTCATTCAAATGCATTTTACTTTGATTAACATCTCGACAATGAATTCCCGATCGATAATTTTCCATTAAAAATTGCCTCAAATCCGAGGTCAAGAATAGAGAAATAAAAAATTAGTCCTCCAATGCCAATTCGAATTTAATATCATTGATTCATATAAGAGGACGATTCAAGTTCGAAAAAAGTAATTTGACCCACCATGATCTGAAAATCAGACAATTCGATTTGTAGTGCCAGTCTCTCCTAATTTTTGAATGTTTCTCTTTACCGTAAGAATTGGCCGTACTGGGTTTTCGTGCCTTCTTAGATGGCACAGAAGTCAAGTCTCAATGGCTTCTGGCTGACGAGAGTATGACAGTGCGCGATAGTGCAGATACGATTGAGCTGACAATGTGTTGGGAGGACACCCGTTCTTTGATTTTGTTGAGATATGTGTACATTCTGCTGTGATACTGAGGTGGGCAGACTTATGATTTTTTGCGCCGACGAAGGCATCGAGCTAGATTAGTACATGTCAGTCTGTATGAGAGGTTTCATTTGAAAGTTTTCATGTAGATAATTTTGATCCCCAACACTGAAGGAGTGCAAAACATTCCCTTGTAGATTTCCCAACATTCTTAGTCCGTGGGCTTTTAAAAAGCTAGAACAATGGAAGATTCATTCATCCATCGTCGGGGTCCTTCATGCAAACTGTGACACCGTTTTTGTTTGAGCGAGTGAAGGAGAGGTCTATATTTGATTTGAAAAAAGAATACATTCCATCTACTTTTTTGTCGAATAACTTTTTTCTATAATAAATGAGTAGTGGATTCCATCTTTCGAATTTCACGATGTTACTCACAAAGGAGAGCACCAGGTCTGCAAAACACGGATATTGGCGAAACCCAGGGAAGCATCTCGTTTTCGTGAAAAACAAAGGTACCGTCAAATTGGGAAATTTTGGTACGATTTTGGTACTTTTTATTTTGTTTCGCTCGGCATTCTTTCATACATTGTCATGACCCACCTTAATCACTGTTCAATCGATGGTTTACAGTCCCAGCTTTCGATTGATGGGCTACAAAGTTCAATTTGATGCGTCTGAGCTGGAGCTATATTAGCAGTTGAACAAGTGTACCAAAGTTAGACCCTGACCGGGCAACTTTGGTACACTTACGAAATATTTCAATTTTACCCACCAACATGCGAGTGAATCAATTTCAATCGTTCAGAAGTTTTATTTCAAGCTGTTTGAAACATTTTAAAACCTCGTAGACAATCACTCGACTCAAGGTGAGATGAAAAGAAGCTGTCATAGGAAGTTGCACTGAAGTTACTCTATTCTCATGCTTCTTACGTAGAGTGGGGTAACTTTGGTACGTTTTTCATGGTTTTTCCCCTGTTTTTCATTCATTAAAATTCCAAAAGCTGTAAATACTCCAATGTAACGATGATTTCTTCAATATGGTGCTAAATGTGGTCGAAATGTAGCGTTGTTCACCCGTAGTTTGTTCCGGAACACTTCATACCAAGTATACTAACTGGACTCGCGTATCGCTGCTAAATCGGCCTTTTTGGAGAAAGCTTCAATAAACTACTACAATCATCCACGAGGGATCTACGGGGGCTCAATACATTGTTCATATGTGTGCCAAGAATAGAGAATACGTTTCAAAGCGATGGAATTGTTCACCTTGCCGAATGCAGCTTTGAAAGTCATTTTTCAGGGGTGTACCAAAGTTGCACCCACTGTACCAGAGTTACCCAATTTGACGGTATCTCTAAGGCTTTGGTCCAATGGGCCTCCTATCCCGAGTTACAGGGTTAGAGTTCAGCATTGGCCATATGGGCCTATGTTGAAATGACACATATTTTTCAAATTGCCTCCCTTTCAATCTCTAATTCAGTAATTTTGCGTTGTATTTGTGTATAGATATATTGACAATGGTAATCTCGGTGGCTGTCTCTCGGGATGGGAGTCCCGCTGGATAAACCCCCTGGAGATACCTTGACATTTCACCAAAACGAGATGATTCCCAGAGTCTCGTCGAGATCCGTGTCCCGCATAGCTGTTGTTCTCCTTGTCAGTATCACTTGTGTCAATAGTTCTATCTTTGATATTTCAGAGACGGGAAATTTGAATCAAATATACAGTCATCACTGTCATATTCTCAATCAGTCTCTCTCAGTTGTAGACACCTGTCTTTCGCCTTCCTATGCATTTCATTTTTTCTTCCCCCTTAATTTGTATTAGATCCCTCTCAGCTGTTCTTCAATATAAGTATTTTAAAATAAACGTATGACACCAGTGTTCACTATTAGTCGATTTTAGTCGAAGTATGACAAGTACAATACTTTATGAAGTTGAAATGTACATGAAAAGTGTTAACATGATTTTTCAATATTGGTAATCATGAGTTGTGACATCTTTCTATTTTTGCTGTGACTGTGGTCATCCTCAATTTATATTCCTTTGTTATACACGGTCTTCCTGATAGCCTGACGGAATCTACAAAAATCGTTGACGAAACACTGCGATTGCTAATTCGTCAAAGCGATGGTGCTGTAATATTCTTCCCACAAGCTACTCACAATTAGTTCCGAGATGCATTGGAAAAATTGACGTAATGTCTGTTTTCAACGTATTTTGATCATTGAACTTTAAATGAAACTTCATAAAACTAAATTAGATTCCCAAACATCTGACTTCCTTACACTTGGCACGTGTTCGGAGGTCTAAAATTATTGTGACTGTTCACCCGAATAATTGCCGTGAAAGACTGTTGAAGATTATTAATGTTGAATAGTATATTACGCAACAAGTGCGAGAAGGTCAATTTTCGCACAAGTTGCCAAATGAGTGCGTGAATGTTACTTCTCGCGCGAGTTGGCAACGTGTGCGGAAACTTCTCGCACGTGTTGCGTATACTATTTTTTGCAACTGTGCGCGAAGTTGTAATTGAATGCACAACTGTCCGAGTAAGATTATCTTAGAAACGGAGTTTCTAAGAGAGGCCGAATTCAGAGGGATGACGTGACATCATATTTTGGAACTGTCCGTGAATGAAAATGCATTAGAGCGAGAAGTTACATTCACGCACACTTCACCAGTGCGTAAATGTAAAACTGTGCGAGAAGTCATTCACGCATTACTTCTCGCACTGTGAATAATGAAGAGAAGTCTCATTTTTTTACAACTTCGCGCACACAGTTGCAAAAAATTCTTTCTGTATCTCACGGCAAGCCTGTTCTCGCCTACTCATATACTCTCGCAAGTTATATATCAATTCTACAGCTCACAGATATCTGTCAGTGCAAATGTTAATTCTGAAGTAAATAAATGTTGTCATATCGGTGTCTTTGAATCCTGATCAGCCAGAGAGATGGTGAGCGTAAAATAGTGCGCCTTTTCATGATAAAAAAGTTATTGCTTGATTGAAAACGTGGGGAACTCCCTTCCGACAGATGCATAATATCACTTACTCGATAGCCATCTAACAAAGAAAAGTATGTCGTCTATATCGAGGCAAGTATGAGGAAAATTGAGTAACCGTGCAACTATTGATACACTTTGATTCTGTCGACCCTAATCTCATCCAGGCTGGAATAAAGTCAACACCTCGGTGTAATGTTGGTTGATGATGAGCATTGAATTTAGGATTCCTGCCCTTTTGATAATGGAAATTCATCAAGGATATACTTTGGGGGCCATTTATGAAAGTCACCGTCCATTGTTTGGGGAAATCCTAATGTATGGGTGAATCTCAGAATCCGGACGATTTTCACCTGTAGAGTTGAGAGAATTTTGGAATATCTGATTGTTTCCGAAATTTCTTTCAGGGGCTCTAGTTCCTAAAAGATAACGGAATATTCATCCCTTCGGAGCACCGCACCTCGTATTCTGGACAAAAATCGAGAAGCCCCATGTATAAGCATAGGCAAGGCACCTTTCAGTTGCCCAAATTCGAATTTATATTCTTGAACATATGATATCTGAGGTGTAAAAAATGGGCACTGAGATAGTTTGGGTACTCTAGAAAAACCCTCTGTGATCCCAGTATCATTAAACATAGATATTTTACTTACTAAAACTCGCATTTTAGTAGTAATTGATTTTCATAAGACTCGCGTCACCCGCAGGTTTGTTTAACGATCGATGCGACTCTCAGGTACATGTGGACGGCTCCCGACCAGAACGTTATGGGTCCATTTTTCCCATTTCTGGCAAATTAGCTTCGAAATGTAATCAGTGTGTTTTTCCGACATTTGTGGGAAGGAGTGTAATAATTTTCAATTGTCTGTACTTTGTACGCATTATTTTGCAATAAAAAATGGACTTATACCGTTCTGGGCCCAAATTGTCTCGACTTTTTTTCCGGACCAGAACGGTATAAGTCCATAATTTCTTTTGAAGTGGACTCATACCGTTCTAGACCGGCGAAAGTAGAGAAGCGAATCGAGTTTGACTGCGTCAGATCAAAATATGTCGAGAAAGTATAATTTTACACCATTTTGGACCTAATAACGTCGAAAAACTATGGAATTATACCGTTTTTTGGCGAAAAAAAAGTTGAAAATTCTGGGGACCAGAACGGTAAAAGTCCACGTTTTTTCCCGAATTGTCAACCAAGAACTATGTTTAGGTGCCTACGAAGATAAGTCTTCATGAAATATAATCGGTTTACATCGACGGATCTTACCATGACTGTAATCGACCATATTTTCAAGATTGCAGCGTAGTCCACGGGTGCGTAGGCGAGGGTTTCAGTCGAGACATATTCATCCAATTGACCTAGTTTACAACAAATAGTGTTCGAAAGTGGTGAAGTACAGAATTTCTCTTGGAATTTCTGCTAACAAATTCAAATTCGGAAAGCTTGTATTCGAGAACTCATGATTGAAATATTTCAATTTCAACGTAGAACTCGAATAAGTGATGAGAATTTCGTTAACTAAGCAGTCTGAAGAACTGAAATTGATGAAGAGTATAATAATGTGGTTAAAATTGGTTGGAGGTAGCTTAATTCGAGAAGTCTATTTATGCACTCAGTGTCTACCACAATAAGAGTCACTTGTAACTAGTGGAAGAATCGAGTTCAGACATTCGGGTGACTAAGGATACAGTCCGAGTTGATAATATTCAAAATGATTTCCCGGAATAACTGTGAATGAAATATGTCTATTCATAGCAATGAGGCTAGGTATTCTCTGCCATTCACATTGCTCTTATAAAAAAAACTAACAAGGGGGACCACGGGGTCCGGATCACCAATCGGATCCAAGATTTTTTTACAGTTTTGTACTATCAAGAAGATGAAAAATCCAGAATAACTCCATCAAATGGGTCTCCTGTCCAAAGATACAGCGACTGAGATCAAGATTGCCCATATAGGCCCATGTTGAAAAGTGATATATATAGATATACTAACAATGTTAATGTTTTTGGCTGTAGCTCTGAACCAAAGGCCCATTTGACGGAGTTACTCTAGATTCTTCATATTCCAGATGGTACTAAACTGTGAAAAAATTTTGGGGATGATTGGCGACCCGGACCCCGTGGTCCCCCCTTGTAAGTAAGGTGAGTGTACTCAACTTGCCCCCATATACCGATCTCAGGCATGGGCACTCGAAGACCTTCCCGATAAGTTTTTCTACATTTATTATGTTAAAACATGAGAAAATGAGTGGTTTAGATTCACCCCGAATCATTCCTGCGATTCTCAGAATATTTAAAGTGATTCTTTCATTTTTCGCGTGTGCGCAGCAAAGAAATAAGCGAGGAAATTGCGTTCAGTAAGCAGTTTCCTCGGTGATTTCATTCATTAAAACTTGGCAGTAAAATCGGTGCCAAATTTTTTGAGTTCAGCCAATCTCAACGTACCACAACGCATTCGATTTCTTGTATCAAGACCTTCAAAATTCGTTCTTTAGAATTGCGAAACTCGGATTCGCAACTATTTTGTGAACAAAATATGGGGTGCCTTTGTGAAGGAAGAAGACCCACACCGGAGTGTACTTAACAAGCCCCCATATGGTTATCTCGAGAGAGGGTGTGAAGTTACGTCTTTTCAACACTCAGAACGTGTTTTTCGCGTCAAAATGAGTCGGAAAGAGTAGTTTGGACCGGTGAAAAGCTCCAAAGGTGGTACACAGCGATGATAACGGATGGAAACGATTTTATGCAATTTATCGCTGATATACATTATTCTAAATGATGGGGGCAAGTTGGGTACACTCTTTTGTAAACTCTCAAAAATCGCTTTTTGGGAGAATTCAATCAACTCGGCTCCAGTTCACTCAAATTAGAAGTATCTTAGCTCATTTTGAAGGGCTTGAGACAAGCTTTACAATGAGTCGAAGTATGTTGAATAATATCGAGATTAGTCAAAGTTCTTGAGAAAATGGCTTAATGGGGGCAAGTTGGGTACACTTACACTACATAGATTATTGAACTTGTCTGTATCTCGGAGGCAGTTACTCAGTCCTTTGAAAAGACCTGAAAAAACAAGAACCATAGCTAGTTCAATATATCGACTGCTCTATCGAATTTATTTCTTCGACTGACCAGTGTTAGTGCGATCTCATTACTGACGACGACGTAAGATGCCAAAAGTTCACTTGAGAGCCCCCAATAAAGTCACAATATGCTTGCGGATGCCCACAAAATACTGATCGAGGCTATTTTGTATGTATACATAATATCTTATAAGAGCTTGAAGAAGGGGGGGGCGATGAAGCTCGAGTTGCTAACACTTCAACAACTCGATGCAGCCAGCTCCACATCGAAGGGCGCCTATATTCTACTTTTTGGGGTCTTCTTCATAACTTTGCAAAGCCTAGAAAGATGTGAGAGCAGTATTTTGATAACATCATCGATTTTTCGAATGCGAATCTTCAGTATTAAGAAATGTACTACTGATGCGTTGGTCTGTGCAAAAGACGAAATTCAGCGATGGCGGGATATTTGGAACCAGCCCCACTCGCCCTGATCGTCCGCAACATTCCAAGAGTATTATCGAAAGTGTGAAGCCTTTTTCTACCAGCCGAGTAGCCCGAGTAGGAAATTTAGCAGTTTGCGCCCGTCGGCATTATGTATATCAATGTATAATGCACGGCCTTTTGAAATTAGTAAAACTATCCTTGACCTTAGCTGGTCCCGAACATTACCTTTAGGTTTAGGGATAAACTATTTTCTTCGACAGGACTTTTGGTTCGAGCATGCGATTATTTGCGGATTCGATTGCCCCTCGTTTTTGGAATCAACTTTTTCACCGACAGATTTTTTGGTCCAAGCATCTTATCACTTGCGGGCTAGATCGCTTCCCTGGATTTTAGTGTTGATTTTTCCTTCAACAGGATTTCCGGTTCGAGTCCCGGAGAACCGCGGTTCAAAGGAGCCTTACCGCATTCTCGATCAGTTTTCTCTCAGCTGGAGCCCAGGCTCTCGAGTGTTCGGATCTGATCTTGCATAAAGGAAAGATCCTCCACATCATCATCGACATACTCCGCCACAAGTTTTAGATTCTACCCTGGTAGAAATTTAGTTCGATGTAACACATTAATAGACATAATATGGCTATTTTTGGCCAATTTTGGCTGGAAATGGCCATTTCGTGGCTAATAATGTGTTGCATTAGGATGAATTTCTACCAGGGAACAGCTTTTATATAAATACTCGCCTGCAAACCCTGTTGACTGTTTTGGGGCACTTCGAGCACCGTTCACGGACTAGGATGTTCTAGAACTGGACTCATCTCATGATGTTGTTTAGACGATCAATTAAACTTGAGACAACATATTTGTATCTTTATTCCAGCCTGTTACCGCATTAATGGCCTAGATAGGGTAAAGTTATGTCGGGCGTGTTACGGTATTATGATAACACGGCTGCTTGCGCTCAAATAAAAGAGATACAGGCGTCCATCGTCCTACATGCGGCTCACGCCCTGAAAGCTCGATGAATAATATTGTACAAGATCGCGTTGAACAGAAAATCCCTCTTGGGAAAAAATAGATACGTTCTAAGACTCACTAACCGAGACAGAATTTTTTTTTTTTTTTTTTTATAAAATATCTAATATTCTTTATTTGTATTAAAAATCATCGTCAACTTCAATGAACCTTCGTTAACTTGAATGAAACATTAAAAAATTTGCATAAACTATTGTGAAAGAGTCGTCCACTACGTTGCTTTCCTCTAAAAAAATCTCTTGGTCGAGTCTGCTGGATGCGTCTAATGGAATCTCCATCAACTTCAACAGGCCTCCGGAAGTTTTTCTAGCATCACTTTGTGCGTGAACGTCCAATCAAGACCAATAATCTCTTCCCATCTTTTGGTGCCCGCAGATTTCTTATGACTTGTAAGAGCAATAGAGAATGGAGCAGGAGTTCCCGTGAAAACGTTTGAATTTTCGGTTGACTCTATACATTTGACACAACACCGACCCGTTGACTGAAAAGTCACATGTTCTTTGTGAGGTCACACTATGCTATTCACAAATGTGAGCTATTCATTAGTTGCTGATTTTTTCGCGGCACAAAAATCATGTAATTTCAACTTGCGACATAATGCTTCGCCCTATGAATATTGACCTGGTGTCCCAATTCACGGTCTGAAACAAGATAGGATGAAAATTGTACCGAATTTATAGGAATCGCAAACAACCTGTCGAAGGACCCCTATCCAAACAGTGGCTCAATCGACATAGATACCACTTATTGGGACTTTTGATCCAATTCTTGTTGCAAAATGCCTGAATTCGGCGTTGGATG
This sequence comes from Eretmocerus hayati, assembly GCA_029851415.1. Taxonomy (NCBI): domain Eukaryota; kingdom Metazoa; phylum Arthropoda; class Insecta; order Hymenoptera; family Aphelinidae; genus Eretmocerus; species Eretmocerus hayati. Next base: position 2,346,984 of record CM056742.1, read on the forward strand.
GATGTAACTCGATCGGTTTCGTAAACTTCCTAGCACCTCAATCTTCATTCCTCAAAAATCTTTTCTATCAAGCAGCAAGATCCAAGAGACAGCTTTCGATGAATGAGTACGTGATGATGAGAGGGTGGTTGTACTGTATGTATAACGCGATTGGCAACGTGGAAGAACACATCATTCAGGAACTGACGATCACACGCCGTAATAAGCTCAGGTAATTATCGATTTTCACATGAATGGAAGAATTTACAAACAACTAAGAAGATTCTTCAAAAATCGAAATGGACTCATTACACTGCTGAGGTTTGCGACCATACTCATTAGCATACTATTCATATTGAATGGATGCATTCACCATTGTACAGGGATCATTTTGTGTTTGAGAAATAAGTTTGAGAAGTTATTGTAGTAGAATTGTGAGATATTTATTTACTTAAATAATTCAATCACGTTGTCGATTATCTTAAAATCAAAAAATATGTACATACCAATTTCAATCACATTATCATCTGCTTATTCATTTAGTCATATTTACAAAATTATTCAGAGGCGTTGCCTTGACGGACGTTTGCCCCAAGATCATTACATACATACGTACATGCATACGTACATAAGCGCGCGACGAGGTTGGATTAAGAGTCCGAAAACGAAATGTGTATGGTAAATAAAATTGAAGGACATCAGCGATTGAGAAAAACAATTCAGTCTTCTCACCTTTAGGGATGGACTGAGTTGTGTTGCATTTTTGCATGAACTCGCGTGTACTTGTAACAGTGGAAACGTTTATTGTAAAAAACCCCAGGATTGAGAGCAGACAATGAATCTGAATGCACGTATTTCTTAAACTGGACGAATTTGAAATGTTACGATTTTCATCTATTACGTGCGGAATTAGAAAAGCTAGCTAGTAAGCCATTGACTCGAGTTCGATGTTCTTATCAGTAAAACGTCGAACTTTCCTACAAAATCTACTCTTACAACAACAAAAAGTTCCAAAGTCAGGACATTTCACTTTTGTCCGTCAGTTTTCTCATACTGAAAACATTTAATCACAAAGTCGTAATCGGTACTTGCTAAGATCACATTAGTGATTGCTCACACTCCATGATATATCATCATCTTTTTCACATTCTATCCGCATACACTCTCACTGTCTCTATTCCTGTACAAGTTAATACACTTGATAAAAATGAGGAACTGTCTCGTGAAATGGGATATTGTAAGATCTAGAGAAAACTCGCGAAGAAAATTGTTATCGAGTTCCGCCAAACTTCTGATATTCCATACATAACATACAAAACGAATGAGTGATAGTAAGATTTTGACTGAAACAAGGCAATCGATCTTGATCAAATAATAACCAAAAGTACATTACCGATTGTGTAGAACTCATCACTTCATCTGATCTAACATTCGACAACTTTTGCAGATTACTCAACGAACAGAAAGATACAATAATATCTAGATAAGTCTACTCACATAAATTTATTCATCAATTGATAAAAATGACTCTTCATTTCCGACCTTAACAATTATACGGCTGTGTGATATGTATCTTTCGCGATCAGAGATGGTGTTCAAACCCATATTCGATGCATGAAATCGCACAATAAATACAAATACTAATTTTAACTAACGAGCGGACGTACTTGGTTATTATTGCATATGATTCTCATTCATTGCCAGCACATAGGGAAACAAAAAGGTTCAATGAAGAGCAGAAATTCTGTACAATAAAAAGATAACTACATGAAAATGCTCGTTAGCAGGAATGACCACAAGTGATTTTTTTACAATCAAATTTCTTGACTGATTCGTTCACAGCTTGCACAATTCGTAATCAAACTCGTCTCAAAAATTTGGTTGAATCATCACATCGAATGATTATATCAAATTTGTTTCAAGTAATTAAAAGTTTGTAACGACAAACTCATTCTTGAATGGTCAAGTCAAATAATTGTTCGGTGACGATACGGTATTACATATTTCTCTTTACTTGTTGATTACAATTTGATGGCGAAAAGAATTCCGCACGATTGTTCGAACTTTGGAAGGTAGGCCTACGACTCCTCATTTTATCTAATGACAGCGGATAATTATTCAGAGACATCGAATTTATCGGTTTCCCCTGGTTTGAAGATTAACTAAATAAATAGCAGGAAGAAACCGATAAATTCTCTGTCTCTGAATTTTCTCTATATCCTGCGACAGAATCAAAGTATTCGATACTTATTTAGGTTGCTGCAGTCAAACGAGAGATACTTCCAGTTCAAAATAGTCAGATTGCAGCTGCAAATTTTAGTATGCGTGTGATATTTTTCAAAAAAGGACAATAATGCAAACGAGTAGTTGGCCATCACTCTAACATGGTGATAACTCGTCATAGGAATTTTGGAATGTGGAATGATTCGGATATGTTACAGGCACCCGCAAAGGACGCTCAAAATCGAGGCACTAACCACTGATACCGCTTCTCTGCGGCTTTATTGCCACACTATTTCGTAGTCGTTGATCACAATCAAACGGCTGTTTCGTAGATTGTTTGGATAGCTTCGGGTCAGCTGTTCCTGTCACCACTCTTGGATCCGGACGACGCAAATTCGTCGCAAACGGCATTTTCGGGCTCCAGCGAGTCGCACTCAGCGAGAGCTTCTCGTGTCGGTTGCATAGGCGGATCGCTGTTGTCACTGCAGCCTGGATCAATGCTATCAAGGTAGAGCTGCTGCTCCATCCATGGTGCCCGAAAAGGTCGCTTTCGAGTAGGTGAGCCGATTATGAATTCCACTCGAGTCGAAGCTGTTCTCGACGAAGTCTCGTCGTCGTCCTCTTCATCCTCGTCAACGCCACCTCTGTTTTCTTCGTTTCTGTTGTGATGAGTTGTACGGCTGGATCCGATGCGGCTGTTGGACTCGAGCGAGTCCGGATACAGAGGTGAGCCATGGCTGTTGCAGCTGGACGAGAGCCACGAGCTTGGCACTTCCGATGACGATGCGAAACTCTGCGAAATTTGAAACATTTGTTAGATCGAATGCGAAGAAGTGTTTGCTACACATTTCTATTGGCTCTGAGCAGATACGCAACGGGCAATGCGTATACCAAGCTAGCTAGAGTTTCGGCTTTATCCACAATTTTCTCTACGCGACAAAATCGTTGGGTTTATTTGAAAACTTCGAATGGTCAATTTTCAAAAAACTGTGGCATTTGAAAATATTTCACGTAATGTGGTAAGGAATTTCCAGCCCTCAAATAAAAAGTGACCCAGAGAAGAATTGGAATCGAAACTTTCATTGATTGTGAATGAGCAATAGTTTACTAATTTTTAGATTCATCTACGTCAAAACTAACAAAACAACAACCAAGTATATCCGATAACAAACTATATGCAATCTGTAAAACCAACATTTAGCACGAAACCATTACATGGTTCAAGTTGACAACAGGCAAATAATCGCCAATCCTCATAAATACCAGACTGATGAGACTCTCGTTTCGTGCAGACAGAATGAGAGTAGGATGACCAAAATAATGCATCTAAAGGCAAGCATCGTGCAACGGGAGAACATGAAAATAGATGTAGGCACCTGGCACTTGATCCGGATGGAATTATATCTAAATTGGCTCTTACCACAAAGAAAACTGTTCTCAAAAATCGAATCAGTTGAAGCAAATATTCAAATGCAAAAAAGCAAAAAAATCCAATTGCATGAGATGTTCGTGCAAAACGTGCAATATTATCTCATTTTTTCTACGTGCATATTACTTTTTGCTGTCTACTGCTAAGACAGTGACTGCAGGTGTAAGTTTGTAGTGTATACCAAGCGTGATTAATATTAATTCTACTTTTCAGTCCGTGTAATAACTATGAATCCGTTACATTAATATTCCAAATATTCCAACATAGATTGACGTGTTGGAGTCTACTGTTGATACCATACTTCATTCATTGAGAAGATCAACTGTTCAGATTCATCTACACAACTACGACCAGTTCTAACAAGCAATTCGTGTAAGAGCACTCACACAGTCTCCAAAATGACGTTACACATAGTCGAATCATTCATATCATCAACCCATTAACATGCAATAACTCAAAAAAATTGGACGGCGTTTTCTCAAACTCGCCAAACGAGAATGTTATCTCGATCCGAGAGTATGCTGAGAAGCGACACTATTCTTGCGAAATGTGTGATGGATAATCAAAATTTCATACGAACGCTCAAAAAGGGTGCATGCACTCATTCACAAAATAGATCGACAGCGTGCGTGTTCATGCCCAGTAACAATCAATATAAATCAGTCCTTTATAGACTATCTCTCTTTCGAGATGTCTCAAAGCATAATATATGTCGGAATAAAAAATAACCGTGTGCAAGACATCTACTACCAGACCATACTAGACCAATACAAACTACGACTACGACAGACGCAACATTACCAGGTGTAACTACTCTGTATTGTAGCACAGGCAGCAAACAAATTATGCGCAAGGGGTGCACAACAGCCATCTGTCCACCGGCATCCAAAATAGAAGCGTCTTGAAGCAAATAAAAATCATAATAAGCACAACTTACGATAGATCGAAACTTGATGAACTTTGCTTGCTATCGAGTGACTTTGCGAAGGCCACTTTGGACTTTTTGCTCATGTACTTTCAACTTGCTGACTCAAAAAGTGTGCCCATGTAGTGGACGGCGATGAATTTTCGGGGGGCCTCGCAGAGACTGGCAGTGCCGCAGGAGCATCGAGGTATGGTGGACGTGCATTTTTGCTTTTGCGGTTTCAGTTTTTCGTGTGTCTCTGAGCGTCGCTTGTGCTTTATCGCCACGGAATCTAGTGATGAACAGTCCTCGTGTGATTCTCTTGTTTTCTCTCCAAGAAAATTGACGTATCGACTCGGTCTTCCATTCTCACACATGACTAAACTAACTAATCCGATACGATCTCCAAACAATGACATTTTAAGCAATTTTCGTGGGTGTTTTCAAACCTTCCAATAATAATCCTCAATGTAGCGCATTTAAACTATTATCAAAGATGTGGAGTCGGGAAGAAAAGGCACATGCAGTTGTAGCTAAGTAAAAAATTTGGACATTGTTTCGCACGTGATCGAAGAAGAACGCTCGAAAAATCAGGAAAATCAAACGTACAATCAAAACTGAAAATACACAGTGTGTGTAGAGTCACGCAATTCAACATATAGCTCGGTACTGATACATCATCAAAATATAAATCGCAGACAACATAAGACAACAATAACAAAGGTTGAATAGAAATAATACAACGATACATATAATGCGCGTACGAATGAGAAGACGAGACGCAAAAATTGGAAATCAGTCAAGAGGACCGCATGCTTCAGTCATGGCGGTTCAACACGCGCGTAATTTACATCGCTTTCTATCTACATTGACTCAAAATCACACGGAAGCGTGACATGCATCGCGAACTTCGGATAGGAGATATTATGATCACTATTTGACACGCGTCAAATTGGATAAACGAAAAAGGAATGTTTGCCGGTGCGCGCAGTGTATAACATTACAACATTTTGCAAATCGGCGTGTGATCGCGTGTACAAAATAAGTATATCTATCACTTAGAAATAATAGCAAAGGTCTCGTGACACTAGTAATGATAACTAATGACAATGATGACAATAGTAGTTGTGATCGTAATCATAATACCAATAACGATGAGAATGATAATAATAATAATCGTAGTAATAATAATGACATAACGGTGACAACAGAATATAATCGAGAGAACCATGGAAGAAGAGAGTACATCCTCTCTCTTTCACACACTCAGTCACGCACGCATTCAACATCAAGGCACACACACACACACTTCATCGCGTCAATAAAACAGTCCGATCACAGTGGGATGAATCTCACTTGAGCCAGGTCGTCCAAAAGAATTGCCTGAGATTGCGTACCTTGGCAGCAGCCGCGCTGTCCTGCTGCCCAACCCCGGCACTCTGAACCACCGATGCAACAGAAGCAGAGCTCGTCTGAGGATGAGATCTTCGAGCCGGTGCTGGAGGCCTTCTCGGAGCCGACGGTGAAGTGCTCCTCTTCTGAAGCGAATTGCTGTTGCTGTTGCAAGTGGCCGATCGAGTTAGCGATCGACCGCTCACGTTACTGCTCTTACCCAAACTCAGAGACTCTCTTCCACTGGAATCTCTCTGCTGTTGCCTCGTCGTAGGCCGAGATGTGGAGGACTGAAGGCTGCTTTTGCTGGCGAGCGAATCCCTGGAGTCGTTTCGTCTGTGATTCGTCGAAGGTGGCTTTGGGGCTGCTGATTTTTGCGCACTGGACGGTGTCGTCGCAGTCGAGGATGTCGAAGAGCCTGGAGTACCTGGCAAGGGAATTCTACTGGGTTTTCGACGAGGGGACGATTTTGGCTGCTGCTGCTGTTGTTGGCTTTGAGGTGAACGCTGCTCTGTCGACGAGGTTGAGGCATTGAGGTTGCCGTTTACAGCACCACTGAGGTTGGTGAGCGACTCGGTACCGCTTGATTCGAGACAACAGCTTCCACTGCTACCGTTGAGTAATCGAGGAGGTATGGTGCCCAAATGCTGCCCCACATCCGACTCGTCATCGGCGTCTGTTTCGGTAGTTGGGCGCTGTTGGAGCCTCTCCAAGACTCGCACTCGTGCCCTCGTACCTTCCAGTTCGATACTTCGTTCCGCCAGCTACATGAAAAATATCAATACAGTGAGATTGGTTCGCAGAGTTTACTCGAGTTTGTGACTCTTTCAATCGAATTTTCTCAATGAGAAAATGGCGATGTATAATTTATATCTGCGAAAGTTTTGTGTGTGAGTGTTGAGATGAAATAAGATTCAGAGGACGTTACCTGAAACCTCAGATCTTCATTTTCGTCATGCGCTTTCCCTAATCGCTCGGAAAGTGTCTCACTACTCTTTTCCACCTCGTCAAGCCGTCTTTGAAGAACCTGTAGGAACAAACGATTGAACTCAGTGAGTATTGAGAATAAGCGAAGCTCGTTGCAGTAACATAAAATTTGTTCTCCGAATGTTATTAATATTTACAGACTTCTATTAGTTCGCATGATGTAACAGAAAAGGTCTATCAATAATTTTGTTAACAGAAATTGATTCCAAGATGATACCAGACGAGAAATTACAATCTGCGGACACAACTTCTCACGGTTTAACTTTGATTGATTTGGTACATAAGCTAACGGACTTGATAGGACTCGGAGAAAAATTACTATTGTCTCACAACTATCCGAAAGATTCTCAAATAAACTCTGATCAATATTTCGAATTGTGTTGTCCTAAGATACAGGTTACAAATTCATATCGGAATAGAAAGTATGTAGAATTCACGGACTCACAAAGTTTCGTATCATTCTAAAAAATTCTCAATCGTTACCTGATTGTGAACTGTGCTAGTGATGAGATGCCTTTGAAGCTCGAGAGGCGATCGTTCCCTGAGTATGGCAACAATCTTCCTCTCGTCTATGTGACTACGAACGATCGGGCCGGGTATCCTTCGAACCGGTGACACGAGCACCGAATCGAGGGCCCCTAACCGAGCTCTTCTTTCCTTCAGCAAAGCCTCCTCCCTCGACAAGGTTCCGTCCAACGCCAAAGTTGTCGGTGTCCTCGTCACGGCAAGAAGCAGGTCTTCGGTCGAGCGGCTCTCGTGGTGCTGAAGTAACGCTGCACCACTGAGAGCACTCTTCTCTATCGTCCTCGTCCTAAACCTATTCTTGTGTGCCTTATCTGTAAATTAAAAAGATATTCACTCATTTGGAAGTGTATTGATCATGTGTACGTATCAAGTGAATGAATGGATCTTTACATTTCTTTTACATTCGATGAGACAGTGCTTGAAAAAAATAATGGATCAAACGTACCGATCAAATTTCACGTTTGAAACATTAGTTTGCGGGTATTGTCAGTGAGAATCGGAATCTAAGCGATTTTACGAAGCTACATGAGGATTAAATATGTATCTTTGCGCTTGGGCTTTCAAATAAAGTGCAGAGCCTTGACCACTAGATTTCGGGAGTGAACATTGGCGAGTAGTAACAGACGAGTTTGGTCAGGCGGGTCAAACAGATGATGTGATCAGTACAGCGACACTCACTGCTAGATACGACGCTGGCAAAAGCCGAGTCCCTGCTGCCAATATCGATAGCTGCGGGAACGGCCGTGGTCGCCGATGAACCAGTAGTAGTATTACTTTGTGCCGGACTCCGAGGTGACTGAGGCTCCGGTTCGATGGGCTGAAGACCTCGCAGTAACAACTGCTGCTGTTGCTGCTCGAGTTTGGCACCACCAGGCCTTAATAAGAGCCTATCCTCGAGTCCGTGTCTGAGCTGGGCCAAGGTGGCAAGCTCCGCCTGGAGTTCTTGCGCCCTGGCTCTGCTGGCTATCGTTTCGGCCTCGAGTTCCGCAACTTTGTCCAGCAGCTGTAGCTTCTCCCTTCGGAGCCTCGCCAGCTCATCCTCACCCAGATGTAAATCTTCCTCGTCGTCGTCGTCCCCGTCCTCGGGATCGTCAACCTCGTCGTCGCGCGAGTCCAGCTCGGCGTCACCCTCACCCGCGTCATCGTCGTGCTCGAGGCGTCGCTGTTGCTGTTGTTGCTGTTGCTGCTGCCGACGTCGTCTTCGGGTTCGAGTAACTTTGCGTACTGCGGCAGCTATGTCACTTGGTACCTCTAATTCCTCTGGAGCGACGCTTTCTAAACGACCTGTCCAAATGACAAAAATGAATGTGAGTAAATTCATCAGAGGTAACCAACGATCGGGCTGAGCAGATTATCTTTTACTGAGACAGAATGATTCAATTACAATGGGAATAAAAGGAGTCCTATTCTTTGCATGAGATCATCTCCAATAAAGATCCGACTTCTCGCTAGGGGAATGAAATTTCTACCATTTGATAATAACATGAACGAACTAGTTTAGGCTACCTTGCATCACTTTCGAGAAATTTATGGCTGGTTATTCGACGATCGCATCAGGCAATTGCAAAGAAAATGAATCGAATTATCAACTATAATAATCATGAATACCGTTAAATCTCCTCTTCAGCCAGCAAATTTGGAGGAGACCCTGAATTATTAAATGCCTCAAGTGTTTAAAAATCACTCTTACAATAGTAATGGGCGTTTCGATTTTCGTTGGAAAAAGATTCCGAACATCGCTTGACTTGCCATCACCAGAAAATGGTTTCATAGACTCCGGCATAACTACATTTGAAGGAAAAAACATCACATTGATTACATACCGCGTTTCAACCAAAATACGACACTACCAAAAATAAGACACCTTCTAAAGTAAGACAGGCTCATCAGGGATCAGACAAGTTATAAGTCCTGCTCCGAATATTAGACAACGAAAATGTCTCCAACGGGAATAAGCCACCCTTCAAATATAACCCATCCTCAGAAATGAGCACGAATTCACAGATGTAATCATCGGAAACTCATCTATTCTACAAATTGTCTGACTCAAATAAATAGTCATCATCACATCTGAATGTGATTCGGTTTATGTTGATCATTCATTTAATCGACCGTATCTTTAGTCATCAGATATATAAGGCATGCGTCAAACAATAAGCCCTCCTTCAAATATGAGACACCTTATCTGACTCTCAGTGAGTCCTAAAAAGCTATAAGACATGTTTTGTATCTTATATCAGGCCTCAGATTGTAGAACAGTGACTTTTCAATAAGTATGGCATGAATGTGATTCAAAGAGTGCCTAAAGTCTACCTGTATACAGTAAACGCAAATTAACTATGTATAAATTAATAACTTTGGGATTGTACCCTGTCAGAATCTTGATTATCGTCTGGAAATCGGACAAATTTTCAAAAACCTTCTATCAGGATTTGCATGCCATCGCAACTTAACCGAAAAACGTAATCCAAAATATCTTTCAGAATTTGTTGTGAGAGATTTTACGTTTGGAAGGATTCTTCTTCGATGCTCAAATATTACTCTTCACCTTGCATAAGCAGGTAATCTCGAACACATAACATAGATGAGCTCATCTGTGCCCGATACTGAATACAAGCATTATTAGTGCTCGCGACGGGTTTTCTCTCCGCCAGAATGGTAATGAATCAAGGTTCCCCGGGAAAAGCTGCCGCGAGCCTCGGTGAATATTCATGGCCAAAGAATCATAAAAACCGCGTAGCGGAAGCGCTATGGGAAGTGTACCCATTAGATGCTGATCTGTCGCAACTAGTGGTTACAACGCATTGTTTCAACGTAATGTAATGAGGGAACGAACCTTGCAGGCACTCGACCTCCTCTCTGAGCCGCACGCCTTTTCTGTGTATGACGTCGAGCAAGTTCCAGAGCTCGTCCTCGGCCTCGTCGAGCTGTGGATTGGAGGCTGCCGATTGGGGCCTACCGGGACCACTGGCTGCGCTTCCGGGACTTTGAGGCCTGCACGCGATTGCCGTTGAAGCGCTGTCCTTGGACGAAGTTTCGGTGCTGAAACCTGAGTCTTGGACCGTTGCACTGTGCTGCTTGTTGCCACCACTGTGAGAATTGCTCCGGCTCCTAGGCAGTGACGTCGTCGACTCGTTTTCCCGGGCTGAGGCAGCCACGCGCCGCCTAACCTTGCCTGGCTCCCAGCACTCGCCCATCCGCCTCGACGACGGACTGCAATGGACACGACAAGGGTATTGGGGATGGTCATTTCAATCCTCATCAAATCCCCATCCATCATTTCTCTGTCGAATTACTCGACAGAATTGATTCGACTGGACAGAACAATTCTAAATCGCATCCTGAGGTTTGATTAATGGATAGAAATCTACATCCCTGGTAGAAATGGTGAACATTTTTTGGCCAAAAATTGGCCAAGTCTCATTGCTACTGGCCATAGATGGCAAAAAAGATGGCCGCATTTCCACCAGCAGGGATGCGATAAAATTTTATGCACAAAAATGTTTGATTAATGCGCTCGGCACACACTTGTTCAGACGTACAGAAAGTTGCAAATAGTCCAGTAACTCGAAGGAGATGAATACATGAAGAACGAAACTTTGGGTCGAATTTGACAACCAACATTATCATGAATGTGAGACAGAGTTAAATTCAAAAAATGTAGGGGATGCGATTTTGATATCCCTTCGTGGTTTCACTATTCTTTCATAGAGACTAGAATAGGATGAAAACTGTCTTGATTAATCAAGGAAATGATTTTCTTCAGGTAGATGCCATCGTCACAGTCTTAATAAATAACACAAATGGTGATACTGCATTGGGATAAAAGTTTCTATGAAGCATGTCTATGTCAGGAAATTGTCCTGTAGGTATGCGATTTTAGTTTCAATCAAAAATCAACTTTGCATCAGAGTTTTGAGCATAAAACTGAGTCCTTACTTGAGAAAGATTTAGAGTGCGAAGCAGATAAAACTGAGCCAGATAAGGAGATGGACATGTAAAATTATTTGGAAAATATGTGCAGAGACGAAGTTCGATCCCAATGTTTTTTCCAAGCCGAAGTATGGAATGAACCATATCGAGTTAATAACGATAGCTAAACTCACCATTTTTTCGGAAAATCTTTGAAAAATTTGTAGAATTAATGAATACTTTTCCACAAGAATGGCAGAAAAGACCTACCTTTGACTGGAGAGTGGTGTGCAAGGTGCGCCTTGATGGCTGTGATGAGCTGACGACGAGGCGCCATTGGCGTTGGTGCAGCTGGTCGCCGACGATGCCGGGCTCGTGCCCGACGATGCGACCCCGGCTCCAACAGCCGCGGTAACGGCCATCTTATGCCTGAGGTTTGGGAACGTCTCGATGACGAGATCCCGAAACTCGAGCAGGGCTCCGACCTCATTCTGCAGCTCCTGTAAGGCAACCAGCGACTTTGCCTGCTCGCTTATCAGATAGTGAAAAGGACCGGGCCGCAGGGGCATGCAGTCCATGCCGCTGCCACCCCCACCGTCCACCACGAGACCTCCACTGTTGACGCTGACGACCCCACCGCCACCGACGACGTCCTCCTGGTGATGCGCCTCGTTGCCGCACTGTAACAGACACAATCGAAACCAACATGAGAATCTTCATATCTCTGTAGCATCTTTGATATTTGTGTTATTTAGGAACATCGATAGAGTCTAGTGGGACGGTTCGGGATGATCGCAAATTTGTGGTGAACAACTATAGTCTTCCCGGGATGAGTGAGTTGGGGGACGACTCAAGTCCCTTTGCACGAGCAGAAGATAGTCTAGAGCATGATCAAGGGTCAGTTATACAATTAGTATCAATGGAGGAACTTGGAATTACTAATCATGTGCGACCCTAGAACCACCAAGTTGTAAAACCTCCCGATTCCATTCAGTTCATGTTGGCGCATGTATGATCCAACAATGGTCACTGTTCTGGAATTCTTCCAAACCCACATTCAATTTGGACATAATTGTGGCTGTGAAATTCAAGCGTCTCTCATCAGTTCAATCATCTGCAACATAATCACGTGTCTGAGTTGATCGGCAGTGGGGAGGCTGAAATAAGGTGGCTTCAAATCAAAGCGAGATCGATACGACTCATTTTCTCAAAACATCAATGTTTTAACAAAATCCATATTTGACAGATGAAAGAACTGCGTTGTGAATGCTAGTACTCTGGTACTATTCCAATTCAAAACGTGCCAAAGTTAGCTCTAAACTGAGAAATCCGAGTGCGGGGTAATAACGAGGTCACAAAATGACAATCGGATCTAGAGAACAATAAGTATAGAAAAACCAATGAGCTGTGGTATAGCCAACATTCAAATAGCCTATTCTAACTCGGTAGCGCTAGAGCCAAGCCCTATCTGCGACAAGGCGCCATCAACCTTGCATTTTATGAGCCAGACAACGTTCATAAAATGTTATCAGTCTATAATGATCAAAAAACGCTGGCAAGAATAGCAAATTTTCAAAAATCTTCTCACTATCCAGCACTGGATACTATCGAGTTTCCAAAACAATTTGTCATAACTAATGACTCCACTATGTTTTGTACATTGCTCAATCATTATTTATTGAATGACTGGGTCGCCATCAGGTACTAACAATGTGAGCGTATGACTTTAGCTTGGACTGTTTGTATCGGTATCATGAGCTATTAGGTAGTGCACAGAAAGAAAAAAGAATTGCGAAAAATCTCGCGGACTATTCAAGTGAAATAATCATGGTCTTGGAGAGTAAATTTTTCTCTTCTTATAGGGGAATTATTTTCTTCTTGTCGAAATAAAAGATGTAGATAAAATCCAAGTAAACCTATAGAAGAACGTTGAGAGCTTGTGAAATCTCAGTGTTAACGGATCTGGGCGATCATAGAAGTGCAGTTTTCGGAGAAGCGCGATTTACGCTTGGCAAGTTTCAAACTGACGCAGCAGCAGGCGATTTAATGACGTTTCGAGCTCGCTTGAGTTGCACAGCTACTTGTTACATGCCTTAATTGGCCCCTCTCTTGTAATACTCGTCACAGCAGCTGCCCCGACACGCGAAATTATTACAACATTTTTTTTTCTGCTCACTTAAAATTTGAGTTTGGGAGTACACGTACCTCGGTGCGTCCATTTTCACATAATTTGATACAAATTCGTATTTTATAACCTAACTACTTATCGAACAGTCGAAATGAGTTAGTCCCCATCCCATCTGACTCAAGCATGCGGGTTTTGTAACTGTGTAGAAAGATACGAGACCCGGTTTAACCGTATTTGTGTGAACACTTTAGAATCTAGAGTTCCTTTTCCCAAGATAAGATTCTCAAACAAGCACTAAATCATTCTAATATTTTACTGGCATATTTAGCTCAACTTCAACCCAATCATATAACCATTGTCGACGAAATCTATTGAATTGTACCAGTCTTATGATATTTTAAAACAACTGGCTCAGAATCTAGGTTTGTAATATTAATTCCAACCTTCGACCAAAAAATGCTAAATCATATTAAATGTAAGAGACATATCAGGATCGAGATTTAGCGAGATCAAAACTCTCTAAGAAAGTGTAACCTCGCGGGTATTGGAAAGGTGCGCCGCTGACGGAGCGCGCGATTTCTCGCACCTATTACATCGAATAATCGATAGAAGAAAAACCATGCAGTAGCAGGCAGTAGGTAGCAGTTTAGTACTGCCCGAGTAAAGACATCCGCTTCGGCATCAATGAAAAGTGAACTACTCTCTCTCTCTTTCTCTGAACGGCTATCGAAGTTACTATATACCAACGACACAACTATAGAATCAAGCAAAAAGTTATACGGGACACAGCGGCGCAGCATCGACATATATCCCGTTGACCCGATTAGACAGTTGCGTTTTCACCGGAGGCTCATCGAAAATACAATGCGCCATTACTTGCGCAGAGAGGAGGCCACCACTCCATTGCACGCCTACGTTCGATTAGTTTGATTGATGGACTTTGCGGATCTCTGTAACGTAAAACAAACGCCTCTATCTGCTGCGGTGTATAGTGCCGGAGAAATTTTTGCAAGTTGTGATTTATGCATTTGTATGGAAAATTTTTGAGATACTTCATTTCAGACTGATCGGATATTCATCGCTTCGTGCAATTATGGACAATTTTTGATATCTAAAATCATAATATTGACACGTTCGCTATGCGACGCTGAAAATTGCAGTTCCGTCTCGTGTGCTACCGGTCCCACCGGCGGGACCCTGAACAACGCCGCAAACAGAAGAGGACGTGTGGGTCCCACTGGTGGGACTTCTCGCAGCGAACCTGTTAATTTCTGTGGGTGCCAAATATTACATTAGGAAAATCGACTAAAGTACACTAAGGATATGGATTAAGTGGGCACTGTGGGCAGTTTTTATAGGAGAGAATCCTGAAAGATGCATCTTCGTGGTTCTAAGAATGATAGAACTCGACTATCAAATCCTCTCAGAACGTACGTCTATTCGGACTTTTTTCCCGAGAAAATCCTTCCCAAAGGTGGACAGTGCCCACGCGGAACTGAGCTAATGGCTCATCAATATTTCTCGGAGTAACGGGTTAGTCGAGGGCTGGGCAATAAATTTCTAATTTCATTTGGTCACAGAATACTATATGAGTGGAAAAAACTCTTGATGCGTTCACCTTTCACTCGAAAGTCTCCTTTAAGAAATTTTCTCCAAGAAATTAGTGACTTCTTATGCAACCTCAAAACTGCCGAAATGTTATACGAATATTGAAAAGATTTCATCCACGAGTCTATATCTTACGGGGCAGAAATTAACCTCATCTTCGACCAAACTGACGATTCAGTCGCGAAAATTTCCGTGACATCAGAGTCTGTGCAAAGTGTCTCACTTTATGTGCATTGTGTCTGTGCATATGAACATTAGCGCAAAAAGTATACAACTATACTTTGCACTCGATGAGCGCCTAAGCGATTAGTCAAGCGGCAAAACAGGAAAGTAAGAGAAAACGAGGCTTTTGTGTCAAAGCGACCTGCAAAATGACTCTGTGCGCGCTCGCGTTGCGGTGGCCGCGAATAGTTTTTTTTTCTTTTTTCTGCGGCAAGTATGCGCAGCCAGCTATAGTTGTGTGGGTGAACTCGACAGCAACTAACACTTATACAGCTGTGCAACTATGATTTGGTCATTACTTTCCAAATCACAAGTGTCCGTACATACGAAGCTCTTCTTTTTTTTTTCTATGTCAACTCTGGAAAGCTGGGTAGTTTCAGTGCATATGACGGAAAAAATTGTATTGCATCGCGATAATAGGCCAATGAATGATATCCTGAATCATATCTACTTTGGCATGAACTCTTACAGTTTTGATAAGTGAGTTGTCATGAAAGTGATGACAGTAGTTCGAGAATCTTATATGAAAAATCAAAAAAGTTTATTGGGTTTGGTCGAGCTTTGCAGCGCGTCACAGATGGACAGGCCATTGTTATTTTTTGCGAACTGAGCCGTTGAAATATGAGTCCTGAGCAGAGAATGGACACCGAATTGTGGCCTGTGTATTTCTGACAGACGATGCTGACACTACCGTAATTTGCATCATTGGGTTGTACACATCTGCGACAAGCACTGCAGGGCTCGACAAATCCACATTGAATTCAACACCTTGATCTCACATGAACTGAAACTTTTCGAGCATAATAGAATCAATGCATTCGTCTTGAAAGTGATTGGAGCAGCTCAGGAGACAGAGAACAAGTGCTTGGGAGAATGGATTTTGGCTTTTCAGGTAATCTCATGAGTTGACCACTCTTTTATTTGAGGAGAAATTTGGTGATGGTCTGAAGTAAACTACAACCTTCTCGACAACCTTTCAATATGTGGCAATGGGAAAGAAATATTAGATCACCTTCAATTCGATACTATGAGAAATGCATGTTACATAATATCATCAGTTTATTTGATTACCGACTTCCGTGGTTTCAATAATTTCTTCGAAAAACCACTCAGGTCTAGAACTGCAAATAGGATTCATGTCAGTTGGAAAAGATTCACACAGCTTTGGCGCAAAGAACGAGCGACGCGACGGTGACATTATCTCTTGACTTTTGCGGCTGTATCTGCCTCGTCTTCGTCAATCATCGAGTAGGATTGGTCCTAATTGCCAATGAAGCGGTCGCTAGACCCCCTAGCCTGCCTGATGCTGCGTCATGTATTACGACAAGAGGGACATTTCTCCGCTCCTTATGACCCCAACGAGCGCGTTTTACACACTTGCTTTCGTATCCAGATCATTGCTCTTGACTTTCTTGATCAGCTGAATGGGAACTGATTATTTTGCTTGTAGAATGGAATCCCAGAGGAATCTAATCAAAAATATGATTGCCGAGTGTGTGTATACAAAATTTTCCATCAATTCGTGATAGAGTGTCATGATTCTTGTCATGATTTGTTAGACCCTATCCCCTTTTGGACAGTCCATTTTCTACCAAGAAAAATATAACAAGACTCATAAATATTGTCTTATATTATGATATCAAGTCTGTCAAAGTTGACCATTCAGTTACACCTTCGACAACGGCATATCCACTCATGAGAAAGATTAACCCGCCAAGCAATAGCAATCCAAAGGATTTTGTGAGGAAGAAGTCTCAAACCATGATCAGACAACTCAGATTTTTCATGTCTATTGTTATGTAGTACTGCATTCTTTCGTAGATTTCCATATGAAAGCTCACTATCTGTGAGCACATTATGAATGCAAGATCTATTTGAGTATGTTTGCATAGGCATCGCTTCATGAAAGAGAGAAAGAGTAAAGAGAAACGCATCTGAAGACGTCTGCTGCCGCGAGATTCTGATATAGTATGACAAGCGCGGAGGAGTACCATCACAAATGTGATTGCCGTACATGGGGTAAGCCCGAGGTTTGGATGAGCATCTTGCCAACACCTACGCATAAACAGGTCCGCCCTCGCTCGCTCATCTTCTGGATGAATCCCACTCTGTTGTAACATTAAGAGGATTATACCAAAGATTTCACACTATCTGAATACCTATCAAGAAAATCAAGTTTTGGAAGATAAGCAGTTCTGGATTTACTAGCATTGTTCAGAAATTTTTTATGGTGATGATGAGTTTTGACGATTCGTCACTATGTACACGAACTGGAGATACAACTTTCCAAAAGTATGATCGGTTTCTCTTGATATTCTTGATTCGGTATAGAATAACACGTCCAAAGATATCGTTAGAGCTTCCCCAGACGTCTAATCATAAAAAAATTATATTATTATAAAATTTTGGATGACATTTTTACACACAAGAGAAGCAAAGATTGATTCGATGTTCCAATCAAACGACTTTTCCAAGTCGTGATGTTAATCATTCATCGGCGCATGACACCGCTGGGACATATTAAGAGTGAAAATTGATGGGATCACCATGAAGTATCTAAGTCTTCGAATGAAAATGCATTTAGTTTCCCTGTATTGACAATGACGATGAGCTTATTCTGTAGAAGAAGAAAGTGGAGGTGAGAATAAAATAAGCATCAAGATTAAGTGTACCACATGAAGACTTTTTAGGATCGACAAAGATGGGCTTGGTTCAACATCCTGAATACTTTAGAGTCTGTGGAAATTCTGGAGACCTTCGCACTTACGCACTGTAAATGTCAAATTTTCTGTCAAAGATTCATCCTACATTTCTTTTTTTATCTACAATTATCATTCTATATTTCTTTCTAAAACTCTAAAATGAAAAACCGTCTCAAAGCCGCAAGCTGGTACATCAAAGTCGTGAACCTTGGTCCAAGAAGAACAGAGAAAAGCCTCTCGGCCAAAGACAATGCAAAGAGTAGCCAACGCGAAATCCCTGCTGTACAATACCAAGGCTTTTCGATACACAAAGATGGGACGATGATTGCGGGATGATGAGGGGGCAGCAGCAAAACCCGTAAGGAACTAGAGATACATTATTGACTCTCTCTTCTTCAACAAGAGCAACGTACGGATGTACTAAGGGCCATCGCGTGCGCTACCAATAGAAGCAGCAGCAGAGGCCAAGGTCCGCCAAGAGACTTTTCTTCCAGTTCCAGAGTATCCGAGAGTATAGCTAGAGCACACACAGAGGCAGCAGGCATCATCATCACTGCACTCCTGGCGTAAAATCTCTGCTCATACCAGAAAGTACGTAGGTTTACATGAAGCAGAAGCAGCGCAGACGTCGTCGCCGGGGGCACGAGAGTATATGGCAGAGCTCTGACGAAGCGGATGCGCAGCTCTTTTTGCTCACACCGGTTAAAGATTTCCTGATGCTCCTTTTCTCAGATGCTCAGATCTCACAAACTGGACCCTGCACACCTTTACTTCCATCGTGTCTCAATGTATCCGCAGAAGATGCGAAATGGTTGCTCTGCAGAGATGAGGCCTTATGATGTGTGGATCCACTCACGATCGCTCCATATACGCGCGAGTGAGCGAGAGATCGATGGGAGCCGATATCGATACTGAAATTTCCTGATAAAATTCATGAGCGAGGAGCCTTTTGTGTGGCAGACTCAAACTTGGTCAGATTCATCATAATTCGATGAAGATTCTGATCTTTCGACCATAGGAGAGATGTACACTGACGTATCTTTTTAAGCTGTGACTTTCCAGGTTGGAAGGTTAACTCGAAAGGTTCAGAGGTTCACTTCCAAGTACAACTTGAAGATGCGTGGAACAAAGCAACCCGTTTTATAATAATTTTGAGAACTTGGAAAATCCCATACTTTCTGGACTTGGTCTGTATTTGCTAACCAAGAAAAAAGACTTGTGCGAATTCATGAGTCGTTTCTCTTGACAATTTAGTCGTGAATGCTTTCAAGCATTCTCAAGAGACTTAACAAGATTCTGGAGCTCAGAAGTGATCGATCTCAGATGATTCTGTAGAACAATTTGTATCTCCTAACTTTTTAGACCCAACTACCTGGTCTTGCTGAAACGAATTTTCCTGACACGCGACAACTAGTTGCAGAATGACAAAAGAAGTTGAGGATCCAAAATTGAAAAATGGTCATCTTTCCCATTATTCTCTAAAACCCAAGCATTAGAGACACTTCATTCCTAGGACCATGCATTTACTCTTCAATGCCCAGGAATTCATCAGGCTCATTTCAGATTTTTATCCAGAAATTTCTTACAAATATTGGAGGTGGAGCTGTGGCATCCCCACTAATATAGTCTCGAATATAGTTCAAAATCCGATGAACCTACCAGAAGATATAAAACTTCCAGAAGTATAATTATGAGCAATTATGAACCACGACCATTCCTCTATTCGAATGAGATGTCACATCTCATTCGAAAGGAGCAAAAAAACCTCATCTCATGGCCTGATCAATGCAAAAACGAACAGATGACAAAAAAGGCCTGATTCATCAAAAATTTGTGATTGCAAGATGCAGAAATGTTTTCTCAAAATCGTCATGAAATGAGTGAGTGTCTGGCGGACGCAAGAAACAGGACAATGACATCAGTTTCACGCGAAACGAGAAACAAGCTGTAACGGCTGCCCTGTACTGCTGCATCAGCTCGCTTCGCACGAAATGAAAGTTTCTCGATTCCGCAGCGCGCATTCGGTTTTTTATATAATACACTCGCTGAGCCTCTCTCACGCGTTTTCTCGTTATCGAATATATCGATCGTGGCGATTGATGCATAAAACAGTTTTATGCACTCACTCGAAACGTGGACAATCATACGATCGAAGGTGCAGGCAACGCCGAGGAAAGCAACGACGACGACGACGACGACTACTGTGAGCCTAATATGATATTACACAATCGTGCGATTATGATTTGCACTGTACCTTCGACATTTGAATCCAATATTTTTGCACACAAAACTTATTTTCGTGCGGCTCATTTGCTTCTCTTGCGTTTCTTTCGTAAGAAAATTTTTTTTTTTCAAGAAATATCTTTCAAGCGCAGCTTGTGCGAGCAATAAAATATGAGCAGCAGATAATGAGTCTTCCGGGTCGAATGAGAGAGATATTAATCTGATAATAAAAATACGATTCCATCTGAGATTTCAATTTACTGCGCTCCAAGTCGATTATAACCGAAAAAACTTTTATCGACTGAATCACTAAATTTGTGTAATTTAGAAAACGCACAATTTTATAATCCCTGTGAAAAATGGACTCTAGAAAATATATAATTGTATACGATTAGACAGGAAATTTCATCAAGATGGATGGAATATCCCATCGACAGTAGTCTGTGATATTAATATTCTGAAATTTTTTCCTATGTGAGATATCCAAGTTTGACCAATAAATAATACATGTACAGCAATATCATGAGGAAATGCTATTACATCATTACATAAAAACGCGTATAATCTAGTTAGGTTTCGATCTGAATCCAAATACCATCATTAAAATCTAGATATTATACACTCATTGAATAACGCAACATTCGTGTACCGTATGTAGCTTACATTTATTTTCGTTCTCCGGCAATGAGTTAATCCGACTGCGATGAATATTCATGATTCGAACGAGGATCTCCAAGAAATTATACGTATTAAAGGCAATGTTCTCGTAAACAGTTGCAATGAACTTCCATCCAGCGAGTGAAGAGTGTGTATTAGTGATCATAAGTGATGAGCAAAAAACGTAAATCGAAATCATGCTGGTTCGTTTGTTGACTCGGGGAGGAGGTGGGGGTGGTGCACCGAAGTATTCAGGTTGGAATACGTCTTCTTATTATGTGAGAATAGAATCATTATACAGACGATTGGATCCTTGAAAAATAATTCCCAGCTGAATCACGAGGATAACAATAATATCTCTTTTACTTCTCACGGAAATTTTCAGAGCAACCATATCTATGGATCATGTGAGCTACAAACCGGAGACATAAATTCGCATAAATTGCAACTATTGTCAAAGATTTAGGCACAGCTCAACATTGGTGAGCTGCGCCTTAAAAAACATTCCTCTTCCTGGAACTGTGTGTTGTCATAATGTAAATCGTGTATTGTTCGGCCTAATTATGACACACGGACAATCATGAAGTTTCTTACAAATATGACGTGATAAGTCAATGTACTCTGTTCACGGTCAGATATAAGTACAAGCAATGCCACTCGTCATGACGACGGGCGTTTCAATAATTATTGTTTTCTGACAATGATGTAACCCATTGCTCGAGTTTGGTAAATAAAAATGAAACAAATGGGAGCGCAGTGTGACCACAACCGAGTCAGAACAGCTTGGAGGAATACAAAACAATACGATAAACCTATTTTTGCATCCGACCGCGGTAATTTTGGCTGGTCTGCAGTTTTTCTGAAAAAGTTACATTCTGTGGCGATCTTTTCAAATAATGTCACATAATTGGAATTCATTGGAAAACACACTGTGAAAGAGGAACTAAACAAACTAGTGATAGTTTTTCCTACCATTCATGAAAATTCAGGGGACCTGGTTGAAAATCAAAAGATTTTTCAATGTATGAATAGGGTAAGGTATGTACATGCACGGGCTGACCTTTTGCCATTTTCTGAGCAGTTTTGTCCTGAAAATTCTAAGTCAATAACCCATTTCTAGAATCTTTAGACCATCTAACTATCAGAACAAAGGGTTAGTCTCTCAAACTTTTTTCATCATTCTATCGCGTATATGAGATGATGGAACTATGGAATTTATGCCCAATCGATATCGAAATATTCTGGAACTTGAAACAGCATCCCTGAAAAAAACTTTTGGAAGGTTCTTTCAATACATGCCAAAATTCTGAATGATCATCTTCCAAATGGATATCTGACAAACGACACAGTGTGACGATTGATAAAAAATTTCAAATCATCGCCAGAGAATCCTACTCACTGCTATTGGCAAAAAATAAAATTACATACACTCCTCGCAAAAAACGCCAAGCTCCTATTGAAATATGATTTATTAAAACAGAAACGGATCGCGAAGTGACATAAGGTTCAGGAGCAAGATCATGACGTTCTATGATAGAATTTATAAAAGAAGGATGCACCCATCACGCACTTTGCCAGAGAATATGAGAATAGTGCATGCTCTCTTTCTCTCGCGGATTTTCAGCTGGATGATCACGGTAAGGGGAGCGCACGCAGCAACGAAATGCGCACTCATTACAAGCTCGTAATCCGAAGCTCATGAATCGCGAGAACTCGCCGCATCAACAGCAGCAGAAGCAGTGCACTCATCGCTCATCACGATGCTCGGCCTGATTAATGACCGAGCGCCACAGCTCACACAGATATATTCCTATATCCACTGATTTAAAACCGAACAATTCCTGAATTATCGCCGAGCTTTCATGTGACCGGCTCTCCAGCAATACGTCCTTTTATATCAAATATGTAGCTGGTTGCGAATTTCAATTAGCCGAGAGCACTTTTCAAGAGCTCGCGCCTGATCTTTTCACTCTGATATTTTCCAGAAGGCAGCAGATTCTTGCCCCTAGGCGGTATATCCATAAATACACTCACTCTTGCACTTTTCAATTTTCCAAGTAATTTGCTCGACATGATATGGCTCGCTGGCCGAATAGCTCGATCTCTCTGTTTGTAATACCATGGGTATCTTCGCATGAACGATTTTTGATGAACGAAAGTACATGGAAGCGAATATATTTTGCTGAACAAAACCAAAGGAGCTTCAGGCACAGATAATACACTGCTGCCTCTCGAGGATACTCACAAGTTTGTATTGATCAAACATTTGGTGTCTACTCTTGCTCCGATCGATTCACTTTAAGGTTATAAGGGCATCCCCAAACCAACAGTCCAAACGGTGATATCGCATGTGTGACGCATTCCGTCTACTTTGTTTCGTTGATGATGTGATGAAGGTGATTTCATTCACACGGAATAATTTGGTTACTTCCGTGAGCTGATATCGTAGTTAAAATACTCCTTCACATAGACTTTCAGAATCTGATTGATCGGTCTGATCTGTAATTACTTATCAACAGGTATCGCGGATTACAAGTAAATAGGGGAGGAATTGGCGCAGTAGTTTCAAGATAAAGACTCACGGTGACGCATTCACCCAAAATCATGAACCGACCTGTGTCCAAATTAATTTCTAAAACAAAAAAATTCGATAATATGATTTCATGATACATTTTGTTGTCGAGTTCAATTGGTGGTCTGTTTAGATATTTCCATAGCGTTGAAAAAATTTCATATTGACCACCATTTGAACAAAATAGCTGCAGTTGATTCCGGTATACTTTCAAAGTATCCTGTTTCTAGTCAAGATGAAAAATAGTTTCGATAGATTACCCTGATTTCCTGGTTATGTATTACAAGAATATTGAAAATCCTAATCCGAGTGTTGCACAAGAATGAAATTATCAAATAATCGATTACGAGCACTTGATACTCGAGTGACGATCAATTATTAGCTCTGATTTGAAATTGATCCATGTCAGACTCTCTTGGTGATTTCATGAATTGCATCTGTCACCTGTCTCACTTTACTGGCAATGAATCAAATTAATCCCTGTCGTCGTGATTTCTAACGCGCAAGAAACTTGCACTAAATTTTTGCTGCTCTCGAGCACCGCGATCTCTCTCGGTCAGTCATGCATGACGCGAATAAAAAGGATTTATCGGTGACAGATCCATCGCAAATGGAATTATTCATGCGAGATAAAGCGAGCTTGCACGAAAGTATTTCTACATCTGTTGTATACCTACACTTGATATGCACATTTGGCGAAGAATGCCAAATTAATGATCGATTGTTTATCGTCGTCAATAGTACATTAAGTAACAAGGGCGCAAAGTACTTTTACGCACGAGTTTCCGAAATGAGTGTGCAAAAGTGAACTTTGCGCACAGGTGTAACTTCTGCGACGTGCGCAAAGTGTTTTGCGCTGTGCGCAAAAGTACCTTTGCGCACCATTCGCCGTGCGCAAAGTTTCACTTTGCGCACGAGAATTTCGGGAACGAGAGCGGAAAAGTTGCGCCCGCGCTGCTTACTATATTTTTCGATACACTGTGCGTAAAAGAGCACTTTGCGCACAGTTTGTCGACTTTTACCCACAGTTTATCGAAAAGTATAGTTCGATACACGGCCGTAAAACCTATTATTCGCATCCTCGTGATGATTCCGACCCTCGCCTGCGGCTCGGGCCGAAAACCCATCACTCGGACGCGAATAAAACGTTTTACGCCCTTGTATCGAAATGTACTATTTTGATATTGGTGCGGAAAGTTGTTTCCCGTGTCATGTATCATGAGAAACAGGAGGAGGGTAAGGCGCGGGCGGGGTCCAGGGGCGGAGCCTTGGTGCAGGGGGCGAAGCCCCCCGACTGAAAAACATTCTGGAAAAGTATCATAAAAACACTTTTCAATTGATACACTATATGTTACCGTTCCATTTGAAGATATGATTCTTCATTCTCAAATTTACTAATATTAGCCGTTATGTGCAAGCTCCTTGACTCAAGAAAAGTTCTCATAAGTATCAAATGAAGAATTCCGATCATGAAGAAATTGACTTCATGGAAAATTCCATCGTCGAATTCCATGACAAAAGATTGACGACGTTCAAGATATTCAAATACCCACTTGTGCTGCAGAAACTCAGAATTCAACACTAGAATAAAATAAATGCATGTAAACTTTTATCAGTTAATGATCATGCAAATGGTGTGACACTAAGTATTCAACAATTTCCAAATCGAAAACATATACTATCTTCATGGGGATGGTTATTATCACATACATCGTTGAGTACATTGCATCAAACCAACTAAAATGAAAAATCCGTGACGATTCAGGATTCAAATCGTCCCCTGTGACGATCCATAAATTGATCGGATGACGTAAACATGAAAATGGGGCTGGAGGAATTTGAGATATAATTCTACTGGCACGCCCTCAACTTTGCGCACGAATCAGGGAACTTTGCGCACGTTTAAGACAACTTTGCGCACGATTTGGAACTTTGCGCACTGAAAAACGTGCGTAAAAAAAAATTCGCTCAACTTTGCGCACCGCACACCCACCTGCAAAGTACTTTTACCGCACAAGTTTACGCACACAATAATAAAATAGTACATTTCGATACAAGGGCGTAAAACATTTTATTCGCGTCCGAGTGATGGGTTTCCGGCCCGAGCCGCAGGCGAGGGTCGGAATCATCACGAGGATGCGAATAATAGGTTTTACGGCCGTGTATCTAACTATACTTTTCGATAAACTGTGAGTAAAAGTCGACAAACTGTGCGCAAAGTGCACTTTTACGCACAGTGTATCGAAAAGAATATTTGGATGGACTTTGCGACTCAACGATTTGAAGGGGATCTATATCAGTGCCACTCTAATTACTGCATCATCCACAGATCGAACTTTGATATCAAATGGGTGATTGATATCAGACGACGAAATCAGAATTCTGTCGGAGATTTAAGAATCTTGATCTGGAAACTGCAAAATTCACCGCGAGCTGAGCTCAAATTAGAATTTAACGTTTATGGGAACTAAATTCGACTTTCTATGGTTTATGGCAAATGAATTCAATCAACGAAGACAAGCCTCTTGTATTTATGATATCATATGAGAATCCCATTTCAAGGAAGTAATTATAGTGTCCCAAGTCATAATTTCGATCGTGAATTCTCGTAAATTATTTTCGATGAAATGAAACAGTTCCTGAGATGGAATGATGAATAATTGATGAATAACTGATGAATTTGTCATGCCAGAAAAGGAATTCTGTTCGATTGTATAGGAAACATCTAGAATCGTTTAGTGTTAAACATACCAATTCTTGTTTGTCATTTTGAAGTAATATCAGGCAAGTGTGTTCTTAATGTTTCACAAAGTTTCCAACTGTCGAAGCCATGCATTTTGACATCCCTACAATCAGCCTACAACTATCGACCATCACTCTCATTGAGATAACTCGGGGCCAGAGTACCAGCCAGTACCATCGTCACCAGAGTTCTCATTTCTGGCAGTTCTTATGATTTTTCGAGCACTGTGTTTTTTTTACCAAGTAACTTAGCTCCCATGTACCTATAGCGATCTGAATGCGAGCATTTAGTGAGGAATGGCAGACAATCACGTCAACGTTGCCATAATCGAGCTCGCGCTTGGAGGTTTCCGGAACAGTTTTGATCCACGAGGTCACACACACAAACAGACAGAACACAGAGCTAAATGAGGACGTGAGCACACGGTGGGAATATTCGGCAACCAAGCGACCAAGATAAAAATCACGAGACTATTGGGGTTGCCGATAGGATTATATTGAACCAAGACACGCGAAAACTTGTAGAAACGATGAAGCCATCAGGGTAACTTTTTACAAAATCTCACTTTGAACACACGATCTGATCCTCGGGTAGTTAGTTTTGAGAGTCATTAAAACTTTGCATCCAGTGATATCCTATACTTCGGTCGGTCTATATCGGTGGCACTTTCTTCAAAATAATAACAGTTCGAATGTCTTCCAAAAAGTCCATCAACAGCGTAAATGAGTCCCAACCTTTCGTATACATTATCTTCAATTTCGAAAACACTTTCCTCTATAATCTGGGGGAAAAAGACACACATCTTGGAGAGAAAGCCACCTAATAATCCTAGAAGGGATGCATGTTTGAACCGTAGGTAGTCTTTATATTGGCATGTGGAGACCTTCTAATCAGCAGACTGATAGTCTGACGAGTCAATTACAAGAAGGCGTTTCCTACCTCAATCAAATCAATCGGGGATATCGTGATAGGGAAACGGGTCTTCAGAGAGCTATCTTGGGACGACTCTGCTCTAACTGTTCAGTACCTATGATAACCACCATCACCACGGTATATCTTCTCAACTCTTCCCGTTCTTCGTACACGTAAACATTCGCGATCGATAGCTGGAAAAGGATGAGGCGCCGATCTAGGATACGGGATAACAACACAGGTGTAGGCAGCAATTTTCGTTTCTATCAGCAAAGTAGAGAGTTAAGGTGAGTATCGGTACACTATTCCGATCCTCTAAACGAGTAAAAAAGACTTCTACACACCGGATTGAATGAAATAGATTCAACGCGCCTATCCTCAGAAGAACGCAGATTAAGGGACTCGCCTATTTGCACTTTTACCGTATCCCTTGTGTCTCAATTCGTCCCGTTCGAAAACTCAGATATTTTGCACCACGCCATGAGAAGTGTGACGAGTTTCGCGAGTCTACACTCATTTCAGTGTCTTTTCTTTACCATACTTACACTTGGATGGCTACTACTATATGTTCTGGCTGATTCATTATAAACTCGATGGGAGAGCAGGTGTCTCAAGGCCGACTTGTGTGACGGATATAGGTGTGGGGTGTGGGCAAAAAAGTTGCACAAATATTTTTTCACAGACTGACAAGCGTGGCGGGCGCTCTGCTCTGTGATCTCCTTTCCATTCTCGGACACTGGACTATCTGATGCATAGCTGCGTACAAAATAATAAAAGCTGAAGCTGACGTTGGAAAAATTTTAGAATACCTTCGTCACTGACTCTCATGATGTTCGAATCTGTGACGTGTGGGCACATATCATATGGTGCGGTGGTTGGATGTATGGTGCACAAGCGAATACCGGCTTTTTGTCCCGATGTACGTCTCGCAGAGTAATTAACAGAGCCTACTGGGGGTAAGTAGGTATGCGAGAGATTTACACGGATGTTTTCTCGTTCCTTTGAGTGTTTCGATTGGGAAGAATGGGAGGATGGAAGTTTGACGCATTTTTCGATTACCCAATACGACGAGGAAGTTGATTGAATGGACACCTCCGCAATTTCTACAGTCAACTTTTTTTTATGCCGGCACGTAAAATATTCTATGAGTACATGAATCGCCAAGTGGAATGTGGACGATAAATTATGAGCAGCAAACTTCTCATTGTTTATAGATGCAATTACGAGACGAAGTTTCATCTGAAAACTATCTCGGACCGTGATAGGTTTCTAAAATACGACCTCGGGTGGTAAAATACAATTGTATTCATTAGTACGAATCTTTCACAGAACAATAGCGATTTTCGTTAGGTTGCATAAAGACTTTCCTCCAAAAGACACGAAAAAGTGTCAGAAGATATTGCTCGAGTTTTCTCACTTTCTCCTCAAAAATTGGAAGAATTCAGAGATATTTTTCAAAAATGAATAAGGACTTAGGAGGATTCTTATGACTCATTACTATGCAGTACAGCAGTGAAAATGTCTGAACAATGATATTTATTGTCAAATCTCGTAAACTGATTTTGAAACCAAAAATTTTCTGTAATTGTGCTAATTACTTCTAGTATCATGAAAATGTATCTGAGTATCATCGCGATAACTTACCCAGGACGTGTTATGACCTTTCATGTCGACGAGCAAAGCCCGAATCATACCCTTCAACTTTTCTCACATGTATTCTATTGAAATTCACTTGGTAATAAAGTTTCAGGTTAACCCGTCAAGTCATCCTTTCTATTTTCAAAGATTAAGGGTCGAAATTTCAGTACCGTGGATTGTTATACTCGCACTTTGACGCGTCAGCGCCATCGTCGTAGTGATCGTTGGTGACAGTATTTTCAAATTTTTTCCTCAAAGTACAGTATTGGACCAACTATTGTTCATAGGTTTCATGACCAGCAACAATGCGTAGTTTGGTCTCCAAAACATGTGCCTCATTCTTGTTATAGGATTTTCACTAAAGATAAAAAGTTGACAGCGTATTCCAAATCCACTCTATAGGTCGCTCGATCTGTCGCGGACGAAATTTCAAAGGAAAATGTCAAAGAATCAGATCCCAGCACAATAAAAGGCCCCGAATCGAAGTTCTGAGTGCTGCATGTACATTCGTAGCCGGAAGAAAATCGCATATACCGTTTCAACTCGTTCCAAAAAGATTTTTGCTCATGTTTTATCGCATATTATCACTCAATATGCGAGAAATGATGGAAAAAGTTGAGATAGACGTGCGGGACATCTATTTTCAATCTCTAAATTTTTTGGGTCCAAAATGGGTAAGTTTTCCCGATAATACCCATATATATCAACCTGTTTACTTTGGACCCCACTTCTCAGTTTCCGAAAAATTTTCCGGTTCGAAAAAAGTCAATAACTTGGTTGTAGAGTGCCGAAAAATGGCAAAACCACAAAATTGTCAATTTTCGTTTTTTTTCTGTTTGTCTACAAGATTGAAGTATACAGAGACATCAATGCTGTCGGATTACATCCGTGGCATTGTCACAGATTCTTGAGAACTTTTCCAGATTCTTACCCCACGTCAACCAAATGTTATCACAAATATCGGTTTTCGGGTACGCCCACTTATGTGGACACTCTTAATGCGGCGCGGGTTGAGGAAGATATACGTTCCTGATGCCATCCTCGGAGATGAATAACTACCTCGTGAACTAGTCAATGAATCATTTTAAAGATGGTGGGGAACAAAAGTAGATCATATGGAATCCTCGAATGAACATCTTAATCCCGAGATCTACATTGTTTTTCAGAATAATCCACGATATTTTGCTGCGGCTCATATGAAAGCGCGCGAGCAAACATAGCTGAAAGGCTTATTACTGCTCGCGGGCAACGTGTGAAAGAAGACATTACATTACAGCATACACGGCCAGATATGACGATTTTCTCTTGCAAAGCTCCGTATGATTCTAGAGAGACACATATTGTACATACGAAGTGAGCCCCTTATCTCTCGTTAATTAACAAACTTTCATTTTGTTCGAGCATAAATTCATCGCGCGCGCAGCTTGCATGCCCAAACTCACTCTCACTCGATCATCCGGTAAAAATCTTTATACAAACGCCGGATAGATACCCCGCGCATCAGAGCAAACAAGAAGTACATTACACTCTCCTGCAATCTTTTCGCACAGGAGCAACGCCGCACACTCACACACAACAGAATAACACCAAAAGTGGCTGTAGATTTTCCTCCACTTCACGACGTCACGATGATGATAATAATAATTATCGTCAACATCGACGTAACTTTAGCTATTCGCCGTCTATAATACTTCAATACAGTCGGTATACATGTAGCGTTGCACTGCTTATGCATCAGGATGGAAACACATTGGAAATTCGTATAGAGCAGGGCTTCTTAATTACTTCCTTCGCGGCCTGCAGAGAGAATTTTTAAATCACCCGCCAGTACTGCTTCTGATTACATATATCCAGAAAACAATGCGTGCTTTCGATGATCACGGAAACATCGACGACGTGTATCGGCCTTATATACCTATACATTTCTTAGAGTGTAGTGAGAGGCTGCTGCTGCTGCTGTTGCTTCGACAAAATGGATGAGGAGCAGTTTTTCAAATTAACCGCCACGTATGAGATGAAAGATTCTGATACAGGCACATGAAGTCCTCTTGCGTAAGACGCTTGAGAGGCACGATAATGCTCTTATGGAGACTGGATACGAGTACTTTTGGGACTCTCGAAGATCATCATCCTTGATAGAGGTTATTTTTGGAACGAGCAGACACTTGACACATGTGAGATTCGTCCGTTTGGTGTTGCTGATGAAAAAAAGAGAGAGGCTCAGAAGATGAGAGAGCTGATATCTGAGATCGGGCGTATTTTCGTTTTTATAATAACGATTCGACCTGCCATCTCGATTTCTCGACACAAAATCAAATGCACATTTTACTTACTTCAATTGCCTGTAGAGAGGTCATCCACTTCGGCAATGAATTTTGCGCATCTCATAAAATTCGAGATTTTGAATGAGTACTGGAGCATAATACAGCCCGATTTCGGTCAAGGGTACAGATGATTGTGACATGTTTTACGTTTTTGAGAGAGACTTGGAAATTTAAAAAATGAGATAACGAAAAAAATTATCGGTTGGTAGTTCTACAGGATCAATCCGACGATACATTAGCTAACGCAACATGACAAGACTGAAGTGAGCAACACAACACTTCCAAAATTGAGCTTTTTTCAGAATGCACTCGTTCTCCATAGACGAAGACATTTGCCGTCGATTTGAATTTTTGAAAAATTCATGCCGACTTTTTCTTTGACCATTTTATCAAATATTTCCCAAAGATCTGAACCCAATTTCGAATCATGTCAAATTAATGATTAGGAGTGGTCCATTTCATTCGCAAATCAATATCAGGAATTCGGTTCTTGACAAACATTCGAATCATTGTTCCTTCAACCCCAGTCTCGCTATAATCCAAGCAATTCAGACAGAGAGTCTCAAAATAGCCATACTCGTACGTGTTGCGGGTCCGCTACCGGTATTACCATGATTGCCAACATTGCGTACGAGGCACAAAAGGCCACACAAGGTGCAGCGCTGCAGGAGTACACGTATACGTGCTGACGCAAAAGATCCCAGAGAGGAAAGAGAGAGTGAAACTGAAAAATGCAGGCAAAATAATACATCAGGCATTGGTTGCAATAAGCTATAAAGACTGGCGCTCATCGCGGTACTCATATTGAGTACAGAAGTAAAGTGGCTTTCTTGAAGAGCAAGAGAAGAAGAGCAGCACATGGCGCGTGGAATTCCATCGATGGCTACATTCGGCGCCTGTATACTCGCTCTTCGAGACTTGATCGCTTATAATTATGGGAATTGAGGACGCTTGTCCGTCCGTCCGTCCTGACATGCTTGGCGTGCCATTGATGCCATCCGGAATACCAACGCTGCACTGCGCTACGCAAGTACATACGCAGACATGCACATGAGCTCATGAGTACGCCACTCGCGTGTGCTCGAATTACCAAACTAATGCACCAACAGCAAGTAAAGGATGAGTGAAAGACCTGTTTCGATGCATGTCGATATGAGCAGCGATGCAAGTGTGTGCACATGAGGCTATAACATGGGTGGTGTGGTGCCCAGCTGAGGACACATCACTTCAGTGCGGTTTGGCGTGGTGAAATCGTGTCACCGTAGTAGTCCCCGAGATTTTCTCTCACTTTTTGTCGACCGGTGAGTATGTACCCGAATGCAGATGCTAATTTTGATGAGATCAAACGTTGCATCAGATGAAATCCATATCAATTCTGATAAATGAAGAAATTGGATCGTTTCCCACATTGATGCTGTGTGCACCCAGAGAGTGTCAATATATGGGATGATCATCTATGTTGCCATGCCATGCTACTGTACTATTATGGTAAAGAACTTCAGTGTCTACAGAGTGTGAGCAACCCGATGATTGAGACCATAGCATGGAGGCCTTACAAACATCAGAGCTGTTATCAGTTCGAGAGCCAGAAGGTATCATTACTCTCCCAGAGCACTTTATTCGAAGTTGGGATCATTTACTGAGCAACTGTGGCACTCCTTTGGAAAACTTGTGTTTTCAAAAACCACACATCCCTGGGAGGAGCTACTTCATCATCAAATCAATGCTCTTGTTTCAAACTGACTAGATTTTGCATCTGTGTTATTGTTGAAGAAAAATTCTTGTGCTTGATTCTCCAAAAGATTATCAGGACAGTCTTGATAGCATTGGTCTTTTTCAGAAATAAAAAACCATGAACATGTTTCTCCAAAGTAGAGAATCAACAGGAGTACGGACAAATGCTAGCCCAGGATAACTGAAGCTGAGACAAGAGCATTGAACGAGTATTAAAAAGTTACTTGAGCAATGACGGATCTTCATTAATACTCTCAAGAGACATTTGTAACTCTGTGATTCCTTTTCCGATTTCAGAGTCGAATTACTCTTGTCAGTATGGTTCAAGACTGTTTCAAGCTCGCCAACACATAACACACAGCTCGGGTTACCCAATCCTGTTCAATCAGATTAGAATGAGTTTGATCCGTAGTTTTGCTCAAGACCAACTGTTGAAACCACTGGCCTTGATCGTAATATCAGTTGACATGGACTCTTGAAACTACAACTCCCATTGTAAGTCAGCCCGTCTCTCCTCAGAACGGATCATCTGGATTACTAGAACAAAATCTGCAGATCCTCTCATGAATAGCCACAATGAATAATATGAAAGGACCAGATTAAAGAAAGGTTCCAAAGGAATTAATCAGACTGACAGTTTGTAGACACTGCTAACAAATTCTCGTATCGATTGTCTACACATCACCTTTCCATGAACATGTCTTCGTAGGTCACCCACAGAGCCCTCTAACTTGTCTCTTTCCTTCATTCTTAGTCCATACCAAGTGTCAATAATTGCGTTTGCTGCCCCACATAATCGCTCAACAAATAAGTGTGGAGGTTCACCGCGAAGAGAAATGGCACGCACATAAACGCACATGACATACACTGAGATTTCTGGAGCAAAATAATATGAGAGTAAGGGCAAGATATTGCGGACATCAAAGACTCTCTCGGTGGTTGCCCCTGTTTTGGCTTCCTAATCCAGTAATAAGAATATAATAAGTATGGCAGTGGCATGCATCCAATGAATAGCAGCAGCTCTGAGGTTGCATAGCCGTTTGCGCGATGTTACTATATCGGCCAGAAATTCTTCATCTGTGCTGCGCTACGTGTGCGTTATACGAGGCCGTTCAACTTGTAAGTGCAACAAACGCGCGTGCAAGCGCATCTTTTTATGCGTCGATGCAAGTAGCACGTGGAACCAGCGTTGGTGGCATCAGTTAGAGAATCTTTATAGAGAGTGACGTCTTCGTCGGTCTATGCATTCTTTTATTGTCGTTGTTTGAAAGCTATAACTATTGGCATGATGCGCTTTTATGAACTCTTTTGTTCGTGTCTGGTATGTGTCCATTCTGATGTGCTCACTCAAGCGTTGTCTCAATCGAGCTCTGTATAGCACTTTGATCTCGCAGCAGTACATAGAATCTTGTCTTTGACTCGTACCGTTGACGGATGTGATCATACATTATGTTGGGTCGATGTCTTTATTGAGGTTATAGTTTTGCATGACGAGAATATTCGCACGGATCTCATTTCTGGCGCCATTCTCGCTCTTTTTTCACTGTTATACACGACGAAGAGCTGGAACAAGTTGCAGAGATCACCAAAGTGTCTTATTGCGGCTCTGCTGCTCTTGAACCAGTGAAAGTTACAATTTTCTCAAGTTCTTTACGGTGGTATATGGTGAGTGCTGCACCACCAGGCAGGCAGACGCGACAGCAACAGTTGGCAGTAATTGTGGCCGTAACTGTCATCGTTCACCTTGCTCTCTTCTCTGTCTTTCTCTCGCAAAACGTGTAACGGTAACAATTTTTATACATTATGAGCAGAGCGAGAAGAGATGCAGAATATATAAGAATAAAGAGAGAAAACGGTTTCTCGGTTCCCTGGTGGTCGTCTTTCTCTGAGATGCTGATTCAGAAAACATATTCTCTTCCTCCCAAACGACGCCAAAAATCTCGCGAAAATTGTGTATGCGATAACTGTCCAGATTACCAATTTATTGCAGATACAGAGAGTTTCTTGAAAGAGAACCAAGCAGAAATCTTTTGGATTTTGGGGCCAATTGGAGAAGAACATCGCCAATGAGTTGTTTAGCCTCGATGGTGCTGTGAGACGTGTGTACAATTTTTTCTTGAATGTATCGTCCGAACAAGGTAATAATATATTATAAATACGTCAGAAACTTTAATTCTGTGCAAATATATTGTGCAAGCTTGAGAAAGTTGTTGAGGAAGGTGCTCAATTAAAATTAATTATCATTCGGACGCTGTTGCTAAAAGAGAGTTCGTAGCTCTTTCGGACTCTCTGATTGTATATGTGCAATGCAGCCAATCTACACGTCGTCGGAGCTATTACTTTCATTTCAAATCTATTCTGATGTTTATCTTGGACAAAGTCTGCTCACAGAGACTCATTATAATCTCTTCTGAACTTGTTTAGCCCGATTCTGGTTCAAGCTTGTACTGAGGATCTAATTTGCGGCTGGAGAAACTCGAAATCCAAGAACTTTCAATCATCTGCGAGTATTATATAATTAGGCACCACAGGATGCTGTGATTTTAATGAAGTAAAAAAAGCATGGTGGACTTGTTTTGGTCAACAGTTTAATCGATAGTCGAATTTGAGGAATAGAACATCGAAGAAGATACTGTTTGATGTCCTCGCGCCATATCAAATACAATGCTAAGGCTTCATGGGCACCCGAGAGATTAGTTCGAGCTCGTGCATGATTCGAATCATAAAATCTACTTCTTCTCCAGATACAGGCATTGCTTCAGGATATTTTCAATCTATTGTAAATGGGAGCTCTTTAAAACTTTGTCCCTCGGGAAAAAGGTCAATCTTTCTGAGTGTGTGATGCGTAACCTAAGTTTCTGTCATGAGGATATTCAAATCATCCATAGTGTGTCCTTCCTTTGAGTGCTCCAAAGAATCAGTCAAAAATTTGAGGTTACCTCCAGTATGTTGTTCAAAAATTTCCAGGAGCTTTACAGAATGCACTGGATCAAAAAACCAAATTTCCATCCATGGATTCACTGTTTTGATGAATCGGAATTGGTTTTGGTGTCTCTGGGCTCTATATAAATCTCCACATCAGAAGAGTTCCGCAAAAATGTCCGATTCTGGTATATTTTTAGAATCAATTTGCAAAGCGTTTTGATCTGATGATTCTTTGACGTATTCCTATGCACAGAACCCTTTGGGTACTCAGCTCGATGAGAATCTTCCAAGGAAGAAAACTTGGGATGCCAAGGACTACTGGCGCTCTTCACACGCGGTATCAAATTCTGTTCTCACTCGTCCCTCTCATCCTTGCACGTAGTTCTCTCTTCGAGCAAATTCATGAGAGCAAATGGACGCTGAATAAAA
Organism: Eretmocerus hayati; assembly: GCA_029851415.1. Lineage (NCBI taxonomy): Eukaryota > Metazoa > Arthropoda > Insecta > Hymenoptera > Aphelinidae > Eretmocerus > Eretmocerus hayati. The sequence continues at coordinate 2,383,152 of CM056742.1, forward strand.
GTTGCGGTACTCTACTTTATCCTCTAAAGAAGAAGTCGTAATAAAATAAGCCCGTATGCCTCGTAAATACAATCACGCCTGGGGCTACTTGACTCATTCCCCCTGATGCATCACACACCGGGTGCAATCAGGTGCATACAGTATGTTCCCGTGACACTGGATTACATTACAACATTCCCCTTCCTCCTTTTTAAACCCTTTCTAAGCACGTTCAAGTTGCCTCAAAGCCAAGTCTACTTCCAAAAGTTCTGTACACTGGTATATCTACACATAACACAACACTAGCAGTACAAAAACACGACCAAAGTGACACTATGGTGTTGTGAAAACGAATCCAGAGGCGCCAAAACACCTGACACTACCATTATATTGTCGACAGAGCCTGAGCTCATGTATAGCAGTAGTAACACCGTCACCCAGGTAACATACAGCACGTGTACGTACACATGAGCTGTAGTTGCAAGCTCGTTAGCCTTGTGCATATATTTATGTTCTAACGCCTGGATAGACGTATGTGTAGCATTGCTGTATCGAGTCTGGCAAACAGTAGAGAAAAGGATATTTGCTATTAGACACTTTCGTGCTCAGGATATATCGTATACAACTGCATAGGTATGTGTGCATAGTCTAACGCGAATAAATAAGCGATGGCTTATCTCACGTATCTGTCTGTGGTGAGGCTGTTGCTGTTGCTGCTGCTGCAGCGAATCGTGGATTAATAACTCCTGAGGAGGATAATAGACTCGCGATTCCGATATTGTGGCGAAACTGCGTGGATTGACATTGTAATGACTGCAGAGGAGACGAGCTTGCGTAACATATTGAAGATGTCTTGGATACTTGGATATGTTTCTACCTTTACCTTACTGCATGCGAATGATGATGATGATGATGATGATGCGGTAAGTTGGAGATTTGAGATATTCCTGTGTGTATCGATGAGGTAATTTGATTCACGGCGACGACGACGACGACGACGACGACGACGATGATGATGAAGATGATGATTGCGGAGGTATCGATATAGAAAAGAATGCGCAAATGGTAATATTGACGTGCAATAATTTCGAGTGCGGGAAACATACACACATAGAAATATCATTTTACCAGTCACGCGATCATCAGCAAAGCAGCTAAAATGTACGATCGATTCGCCAAAGAGGAAACAAATCTTGTTGCGGTTTTGTAATAATAATAAATGCAACGCCGTGTTCGATTGTCGTACGCACTTATGGCTCTGTGACTCTTGATCGTCGCAGATTGAGTCATTTTTTTGTGAGATAGACAGGAATTTCACTGCAAGCTTTGAATGACGACGAGAAATTCGTCAAAGTTGGTGCCGACTGGAACATGACACTGGAGTGTGATGACTGCGTGGAAGACATTCCGTTCGACAGTTGGACGAACACAATCTTTTCAGGTGGGCCAATCCTTATTTCATGGGATGCAATTGTGCTTGCAAGCATATTCTTGCAACGCGTCTTCGCTGATGAATATGCGACAAAACCCTCGACAAAACCAGTGTCAACCACGATGCAAATCTGCTCCGAAGAGCGAGACTCTGGGTCACAAATCACTGATTGCCACACGAGGAGGGTAGAGGGCAGATAAACACGGTGTTTAGTGGAATTCTGGCACGAATTTCCACGTTCTTTCCTCGAAGTTTTCCAGGTCCGGAAATGTCCTTTTTCTTCCTGGTCTATTCGTGCGGAATCAAGATACTTTTTTTTTTCGTCCTAACTTGATTACTATGAGTCTCATTCTCAACAGTTAAGAAAGATTAAATTCTATAAGCACGCAGATAGATATTGATTGCGACTTCATCTAATGCATCATAAAAAAAGCTAAGAAAGTACAGTAATCCTGAATCAACTCGACTTTATCGGAATACATTTTCAGTCATTTGTGAAACCACAATTGTTGAAATCAACTCGATTTTCCAAATGACTCCGTTTGTAATGCAATTAATCGCGTAAGTGATTCTCCATTCCGGTCAAGTCTAAACAATACTCGCGAGACAATCAACAACAATTCCGAATGTAATGCCCGAACTACTCTGCTAAAAATCATAAAAATGGATAAATTCCGCGAGAAATACTCTATACGACATTTGCGAAATTGAATCCATCCAAATAATAATTCTAACGAGGACTGATAGTGATACCAGGCACGTATTGCCCCAAAAAAGAGCTGTATATACGTCTAATTGTGCAGCAGGCAAGAATTTACAATCGAATGGAGGGAGTTAGTCTGAAAGCACAGAATTCAAACGTGAGCCTCTCGGTGCCAATTACATAACTCTTTCAATCCAGATATACGCAAAAATACAGGAGCATGCAATAATAGCGCGCGGGGAGACGACGACCGGCGAGCTTTTACATCCTCCGGTATATAATGCACGTAATCATACTCGTGTATATGCGCTTATAAATGCTCGATTCTATACACAATGATGGCAAGCGCAGGAGGCAGCGAGCACGCAGAAAACAGCTAAGGCGAGCTTTAGCCGAGCGTGGCGCTTCGCATCCGTTTCCGGTGCGAGGATATATGCAGCCTGTACATATAAACGCACCGTGCCGGATTCTCAAGTCGCGCGTCACTCCTTCACGTCGTCGCAACAACTTCTGCCAAAGAACAAGTCGATCCAAGCTTCTTCGCCTGGCTACTGCACTTTGGCTGCTGATATTCTTATTGAAAATCGAGAAAACCAAACCAACTTCTTGAGCAAGCCTCCTTGCAAGCTCGAGCCAAAGTTCATGATGCGGGCTCGCAAGAAGCTCGATTCTCGAGATGTTGTGAGTACACCACGAAAAGCGTAGGCAAAAATGTCGCAGTACTATAGCAACTCAATTGGAAAACGAGGTCATGGAGATTCAATTTCTCACCATGGTCATTCATCAATTCCAGCTAGAAGCTCATGCTCCTACATAATATATTAGGAGTGATCGAGAACCGCTCATCAAATATTTTCTCAGGAAATCGTGTAAAGGGTGCGTATGAGGAATCGATCCATGTTATTCCGCAGGAGATGACAGCGAGTTCTGAAAATTTTTTTCGAAACCGCTTTCGAGCGACTCGCTGTCAATCAACAAACACCCATAAGCCGTAATCTCGTATTATCACTATAGCCCACTTACGGGAACTCGTAGCGCTGCTAAACTGACACTCATTTTCCGGGAAATTTGCAGAGGCCATCAATTAAATATTACGTTCTCTGCCCAAACAATGACCGAATGACAAACCGTGAGAGTTAGACGACACGACACGACGACGACGACGACGATGGCGCATTGTTTAGCACATTTGTTGCATCATCGTTGTCCAACTGTACACAAAGCTTCGTTCACAACTTGGCTCACGCCCATTCTGGATTCTCAAACGCTCCAGCTACATGACAAAATACCAACAAAGCTATTCAACAGAATTTCTCCGAGTTATAGAATTTTGGACAAAACTTGATCGATACACACCAACTCTTCTCAATCATCTTTTTTTCTCAAAATTGGCGTGTTGCAATACGGCCACGCATTGTGAACATTTTTCATTGCCTCTAAATCAATTGTGGCGCGAATTTAATAGCAAACCCACGAATCAAAAGAGTTAACAACTCTCTGATGCGAACGAACGAACGAACGAACGAACGCAATATAATCGAAGTTGAGCCGCTGCGCAAGTTCACATGATTTCGCGTGCAATTAGTGTCATTCCTCGTCGTCTATAAAGATACCAAAGAGCAGAGAGCGCAATTAAGCGCCGCACAATTATTGCTCTCGTCATTTATACTTACTCACGAAATAGCCAGCGGTCTGTCTGAGCGAGAGCTATTATAGCACAGTAGCACCATTATACTCTCGGTACAGCGTTCGCTGTTGGACATCAATCGTTACCTGAGAATTACGTAACTCAATCAGGAAGTGATCGCCACCGAGTCCTGCACGCACATGTGCTTGTATCACAGTCCACAGATCCTTAAAATGCGCCACGAATATTTGAAAATTCAAAAGGAATACATTGGGAGAAGAATGAATTTGGAGCACCAAAGACGAAACGAGCACAAATAGGAATCTCTGACAACCTGCCCGCCTTTGGAAAATCCAAAAATCTCTGAGCGAGATCACCACGTGGTTTCCCATGATGATGACGCGAGCAGAGATTATCATTGAGAACACGTATCTTCTGCATCTGGCGGCGCTCACAATTTTTTAATTCGTGCACAACTGAAAAAGCTGTATCCCACATGGCGAGACTCTGCATGAAATTTTGCGGTGTGATGATGTCGGTCAGCAGGCGCCGCACAAATTCGCAGATAAATGGCCTGACGCGCGCGAATCTCGCGACGACGAGAGTTTTTGTGTGTTGTTCGAGAGACAACGACGCGCGGTAAAAGTGACAAGACTGCCCCATAGCAACGTCGCGCGCGAATATGGATTCAGAACTTTCTTCGAAACACGAGCGACGACGACGTGCAGGCCGCTCTCGCGCAAACGAAGAAATTTATAAGAAAGTATATCTCGGTCAAAATTCATCATAAGATGATTGTGTGACGGAGAAATTTGGACTCGTTTAATTTACCGACTGTATCCTGCTCTCTGGGAACAACAGATTCCACGAAATACCTTCACGTTGGAAGAGGCGATCTGCAGGAACGATACGTCAGAGAGGCTGCGAGTGCAGAGTTTTTTGGAAACTGTTATTGACGACTTGCGACTCTGCTAGTGGGAACTAAAATATCTTTGGAGGATGATTGTGATTCAGGGGATGGTCAATTTCGTGTTTTTGTAAAGGAAAGTGTCGCAAACGCTATAAGTCATAAGGAAAATTAATTTTTTCCGTTTCGAAGGTAATTGTCCTACACAATTATTTGACAACATTATAATGTTCTGTAACTTGATGAGAATTCAGTTCAAGTATCAATGAGTATCTGTGCAAAATTTCAAGTCAATCAGCCATTTTGTTTCGGAGCCCTAGCCATCAAAAAATCAAGTGTTTTCGTCGTATTCAACATGGCGCTTATGAGAAAGGGCACGCAAAACGGCACTTTTTGAGTCTCCCGACAACAGAAAATGGTGAGATTGCGGAAAAAAGAAGTTCATACAATGATAAATCTTCTGGTCAAGTCCGTTCAGGATTGATCGTTGAGTACTTTTGTGGCAAACATCAGAATATTGAAATTGCAAAATGGCCTCCACAAAAATTCTGTTCATGGCCAAATTATCGTCTGATTCAAGCCGGTTTTGATCGTAATAGTATTTAAAGTCATTCCAGCTTGCTTTCTAGTGGGCAGAACAAGCCAATTCGCCTCAATGTAATTTTGTTAAAATCTGTGTTACCGAAAAGTGAGGTTAGGTAGCCAAAAGTTGGGTTAGGTTGCAGGACAACTACCTTAATGACACAATTACCATAAAAGGAATCAAAATTCTAGAGAAATGATGTTAACTGCGCAGTCATTATCGCTGGCTCAAAATTTTATCAATTAGGCGGGACTTTTTTTTGACATTTTGCAAAAATTCCACTGAAAATGGGGGAATTTTGCAGCTCTTGCCATCAGAACAAATTACTTGCAATCGGCCTCGAGCAAGTTCTACCAAATTACTAACCACGAGAACCATCTTCGAGTGAAAAGGAGAATGACACTGTCAAATTATCTCATCTAATTTAATCTTTTCGATGAGGCTATTCAACTTTCGACCCTCAACAATTTGCACTACTTGTCCTTAAAAAATATCTATTATCAAATCGAAGCATATCACACAACTGTGTACGATAACAGAACCTAGAAAAGTAATTACTGTCGAACAATTCAAAACTATTGGCTCTGATAAGCAGCTCTCGCCGCCGCGAGCATAAAGTCAACAGTGGAAAACAATACGAGTAAATCGTGACTGAAATAATCATCCGCGAAATTATGATTAGCCTCCTCCTTCGGCACTCGTTATCGCTGCGACTCTCATTTCTCGATTATATTGCTCTATACTCGTCGAATGGCATGTCTCACCTGAGACGAATTTTTCGAGTCACGCTTCGGGTATCGTAAAATCGCAATATCGACCGAGAACGACGTGAATCAAGTGTCATTACTCCCTCACATTGTTTTCCGCGTGTCTCAAACACACATGTGTTCCGTAACTGAGACTCGACAGAATGAAAGTGAATCCGGTGAATTAACATGACATACCATGGAATTTGTTGGAAAGACTCTGCTGCGTGTATTGCAAAACGAGCGAGAAAGTAGTATCGATTCTTCTGACGAAAGGTGTACATCGTCTTTTTGCAAACATCCACGCTTATATTTAAAGAGAGAATGGGTAGCTCATTGCGCATTGATTACGAATCGTTCTGGAGGATCGTTAACTGCATCAAAGTGGAATTTTCAATGAGATGCGGAAAGTTGCACATTCGGAATCCTAGGGAATTTCTTCCTCCCATTGGGTAGTGAAAATTCATGATTCGGATACGACTGTAAGAGTGTATAATTAGATTCACGAGGACGACCGTCTATATTCCGACTGCTGAAGAAAATCGGTGAGATACGCCAAGAAGACTCGTTTATATATCCTAGACCAATAAATGTTTATATAGCCCATCGTGATGATTTCCCTGAACGAGCGCGTAACCCGGTGAGCTGTATCGAGTGAAACTTTCACGCCGCACCGCACGAATCGCATCTGCATCGAAACTAACTGAAACTAACGGTGGCATCGATATCCTCGTGGCAATGATGACTCGGCGTGAGATTTACAGACGTTCTCTTTGACAAACGAAATAAAAATCGCGCTCAACTGCTTTGAAAGCTCCTCTCAAGATTGTGCAACTCGAGAATGCCGCAGTTTGCCTTTATTTGGGCAATGATGTCGTCCAGTTGTGCCATTATCGGTGTGATCAAACCGAGAAAATCAAGCCTCATGCAAATTACAGATGAGTGAGTGCAAAATCGAGTTTCTAATCAGTTCTAACCAATGAGAGAAATTAAAATGGGCAGGATGTATTCTCTCCGATGCCGTGATCCGCCGCGAAAGTTCGTGACACGTGGCTATACTGCAGTACATAAAACTCAAATCTCATTTGAAATAAAACAAGAGAGATATCTGCGAGCACAGGTTTATACGACTCAACAAACGTCAATCGTTCGATTCATTCGCGACTTTTATCGTGTCAAAATGCAAATCATGCCGTTTTATTCCAGACTGACGACAATGACTCATTGTTTGACAACTTTCTTCCGCCTTGCCAACTCTCATTATTTATCCACGAGATATATAAATTTCTATACAAGCACTCGTAAAAGTACTCATGTCTTCCCACATGAGATGTCATCGATCTGTCTGGAAATGATAATGGGTGGAACTGTCTTGGGACTATTGTAGTTCAAATGAATGTCGATTGAATGAGAGTAAAGGTGCTTATTGGCCATAATGACAATCGTGTTACATTTCCAGGACTACGGCTGGAAAAATTGTTTCTCTCTATTCACTCAGGAACCAATCTCAAGGTCCGTAGCGTGAATTTTGAGTGAATGAATCAAAAGGAATCCCGGGACTTTGGGAAATAGCACGACACTCTAAAAAGGTTCGAAGATGGCAGAATGATACGACGATTTGCCCTCTCTGACCGAGGAGTGCACAAGAGAGCAAATTTCGGTGCATAACTTTATCGATACGCAACTACGTGATTGATTTTATTCATCAAACAGAGACCGCTCAAGTCTGTTGCCAATGTACATTGCATAAAGTCACAATCGACGCAAATACTTTCGTTGCGCTTCCGGGTAAATTAGAGTGGTCACGCAAATTATGTCGTTTCTTTTTTCATTCACGAAAGACTGGACAATGACCGTAACGCTCGGGCACAACTGATCAAAGCAACCTTCCCGAGCTGACGTTTGGTTATATAGAATCCTTCCCCCCTCCATTCACTTTTTTCAAAAGTATAACTTGGCGAGTATGAGTTGTTCCTCAAAACTTATTGATTTTTATCAGGTTTTCACAGTAAAAATGATGATTGATTCAAATCAGCTGTATTACATAGTTTCAACTCTTGAAAGAAATGAAATCAAAGGAACTATGTCGAGTATTTCTGTAAGTTTGAGAGACCAACCATTTTCCGGGCAAAATACTTATGGCATTGTTTCAACTCGTGAAAGGAATGGCATGAATAAGAAACCATGTCGAGAGTTTTTCGAACAAGTTTGATTGTATAAGGTCATGGATTTCGGAAATTTTGCACGGTCTTTTTTATTCGTTGTTTATTAAAACCAGAACTTGAATTGGAAAAATGGAAGAAGTCAAGTATAGTTGATTGAAGAATCACGCTAATTATTCTCGAGACTGTAGATTTTTCTTTGAAAATGTAGAGCGAATCACTCGTTGCTCTCTCATGTATTATATGAATCATCATATAAGAGCAACGAGTGATTCGCTCTACATTTTCAAAGAAAAATCTACAGTCTCGAGAATAATTAGCGTGATTCTTCAATCAACTATACTTGACTTCTTCCATTTTTCCAATTCAAGTTCTGGTTTTAATAAACAACGAATAAAAAAGACCGTGCAAAATTTCCGGAATCCATGATCTTATACAATCAAACTTGTTCGTAAAACTCTCGACATGGTTTCTTATTCATTTCATTCCTTTCACGAGTTGAAACAATGCCATAAGTATTTTGCCCGGAAAATGGTTGGTCTCTCAAACTTACAGAAATACTCGACATAGTTCCTTTGATTTCATTTCTTTCAAGAGTTGAAACTATGTAATACAGCTGATTTGAATCAATCATCATTTTTACTGTGAAAACCTGATAAAAATCAATAAGTTTTGAGGAACAACTCATACTCGCCAAGTTATACTTTTGAAAAAAGTGAATGGAGGGGGGAAGGATCTAATTTCTTTCTTATGAAAATCAGAACAAAGAAATCAACTTCCTTATCTGATCACAACTTTTGAGAATCTGTTAATCACATATCCCTCTAGAATATAAACAATTATTTCACTCAGATCATCTTTTTGATCAAGTTGACTTGGAGCGGCTCTTGATTTACTTGAGAAATTCTTCAATATTATTCCAACCAAGTATCAAGTCTATATTTTTGAACGAGACATTGCTCTTTATCTAGGACTATTCTATTTACTATTCTTTATCTATTTATCTTATTCTAGGACTTTATCTATTTATCTTATTCTAGGACTCACCTCATTTATTCCTTATTCAGAGAAAAAGTTGGGATGTTACGATTGTGATTAAGAATCTCCTGATTCCTCATTGTTCAGGATATGTTTTAGAACCAGAAGATTAATATATCCCTGGTTACAAACATAATATCAATATTGGGAGTGAAGTAGTATTGAGGAATAATACAAGAAGAGCAAAAGCCGATCCAAGTCAACTTTAGTCACAAGATAATTTGAGTGACATAGGTTTTGTTACCCTACATAAATATTTGATTCACTGATAGTCAAAAGTTGTGAGCAGACTTTCAAGCTTCAACCGATATAGTGTCCAGAAGTTCAAATTCCCATTTTATGGAGCGCTTGAATATCTTCTTTACATCACATCTCAACCCATGAATTACAACACATGCTTTCAAACTTTCTTGCAGCAGCAATAACTCTGCTAGAACTCTTTAGTAATACTAAATGGACCCATGAGTCGCATGTATGATTGTGACGATGAAAGAGTTATTAATCTGGATCTGAAAGATTGTGGAAGTGTGTGGTAGTTCTATCAAATGCGCTTGACCACTTGCCAATATTTATTGTCACATACCAGCTCTCAAACTTCTTACTTGATGGCACCAACGAATAGAACTCAAAAATCAGCCCAGAAGAAGTCAAAATAATAAAATGTATTGTCTAGTCCTCACAGCAATATCGACTCTTGATTGTAATTTCAGTAGACCAAGAGTAAAATAATGCCCGCTCAATCTCTATTAATTTAGATTATTCAGTGTATTGCATGTAATAACATATAATCAATTACTGAAACTTCCCATCCAACTTTTGACTAAATGTTTAGAAAAAAAAAACATGGAAAGCAATATCACAAGTATTAACGCAGATGAAGTGACTTATTGGACCACAAAGCCATATTCTCATGTACTTGGCAAATGCTTACTGATTCTTCTGAAGACTGAAGGCATTGAGTACTGCATCACATACAAGACTTCAAAGTTGCATCTATAAACTCCTAATCTGATGGGGCAAAGAATCCCAGCATACATCTTGCACAGGTTTTCACAATATACCGCGTTTAAGAATACCTTACTCTCAATAGCTGCTTTTTCCATGAAAACATACACATTTTGCATCTATTTTGTCCAAACAATAATGCATGCACTCATTGAGTGTGCGGCACCGCGATGCATGGCGATGTAAACAAAGCAGACGGATCTTCTCTCTCACACTCTCACTCGCTCGTCGACAACTCTCGAATCGAAGCTGTGCGTTCGAGGGTCTAAACAAATCGAAGCTGCATTCGAGGTCTAAACAAATCGAATGGATAATTTTTTTGAGGTGGTGAAAATTGGCGAAGCGAAATAAAAGTCCCAGCGGTCAGAATCGGAAAATTGATGACGCCAACAGTGAGTCCGTATTAAAACAGCCCTGAATAGAGAAGCAGAAGATGTTTATGCACCCGGGTGGTTGGAATAAGTAAGATGGGAAAAATGTGTGAGGTTAGAAAACCCCCAATTCAAAGTATATAAGGCACAGCGCCTCGCTCGATTTTTTGTCTGCTCATACTCGCCAGCGAGGCGCTATCGCGCCTCTTGATCTCATCTCTGAACATCTGTTCCACTGTGGAACAAAAGCAACTTACTCGCCTCGTGCGCATGCTCCAAAATTGATGCGCAAGAAATAACGCGCAGTATGAGCTAACCATCCATTTTTGACAATTTAGAATTCGAAATTTTCCGCGAAGCAACAGCTGCTGTGTACTTAACTTTGGTTAAATTCTCCTGCCCATCATCGTCGTTTCTATGTACTTATATAATTGATAGCCAGGTCTACCTCAGTGGCGATGTGCATAATTTTATAATCGCAACGAGTATTTTTCTTCCACAACAGCGCGAAAACCTCGTGTCCGAGAGAGTCGGTAAATGTCTAATATCCCTTGATGCGCATGCGCACGAATTAGATGACTAGATGAGCGCGTGAGGATACCGTTGACCATCCCACTATAATGCATTGCCTCTTTCACTCCATAATGCCTTGTATTTACACATGCTGCCGATCCAAGAGCTCACTGAACGGCCATTCTCATTGCAAAACGAGCGTTTTCACCTTTTCGCAACACCGATGCACGCGCAAATCGCGAGCCTCACAGCTTGGACGAACTCACGCAAACGGCTCATCGCGAGCTTTGAAAAATTTACCAGAGGGCGCTATCGTCGGATCCAAGCAATTTCTGCACGCCCGCCTCGCACTACTGCAATTTCTCTTAATAATACGCTGCTAACTGATATCTCTACTCGAGCTCTCGTACTGCTGCTAATTAATATGCTGGCGACCCCGAGTTGCACATATACACGAATGCACATCGCGGTCGACGATGATGCGCGGAGACGAGCCGTTTTTGACGTATCTATCTGTATGCAGGCTGTCTGCACATAAGTTGATGAGAGAAATTTTTCATTGAGATATTCACGTTGCAGTGTATCTGCTGTGACGTGGAATCGACAACAGGCTCGTCATAGATTTTATACGTTCATACGTAGAAACAGCGTGTTTCTGCGTACAGACGTATAAAACTGCATACGCGTCTCGTGCGGAAACATTTTTCCTTCGGGAAAACCAAGCTGAACGGTGCCATCGCCCACGTCCAGCTTGGTTTCCTGAAGGAAATAGTATATTATGACACTGCACGTAGATGGGTAGTTTTGTACGAAGGACTGTTTATGGCACGAGCGAAGCGAGTGCTATAAGTCCTTCGTAACAAAAATGCCCATCTGCACGCAGTCTCATAAGATAATTTATGGCACGAGAATCCAAAAATCATTTTCAAAGTTGCGATTTTTAGGTTAGAGTGCTATAAAAATGTTTCCAGCACTCGACGCGTAATGTATTATTATCAGATCCTCAATAATCAGCATCGCAACATGGAATATTCCAATCGCCGAATTTCAAAATTCATGATCCTGATCATGAGTTTATCGGTTGGCGATCAAAGAAAACGCACAATTAATTTCTTTTGTCTCAAACTTTGAAAATTTTTGGATCAAAGTTCGAGAGATACATGAATCTCATGCGTGTTGACCCATGTTGCATGAATAAAGTCAAACCAAGAATTGTTCTTGCTAGAGCTTGATAACCATAAAACAATAAAAAAACATTCGGGATTCTTCCAGATTTTTTCACGGTGTGTATTCGATATTATATGAACTTCACTAGGAATTCATTTCGTACAATATACACTGGCCTTGATACAGGGATTTAAGAAATTCATGCAATGTTTAACAGATGAATTTAAACATTAGAGAACTCACAGAGCTGAGCATTCCATCAAATGACGAGTGTTGAATTTTAGCGATCGAAGAGTTTGCACGTTCAACAAATGTGTTTATCGGCACGTACAAATCTGTCTAGATCACGAAATCGCGTGCGCTCGGAAAGCGAGGCGTGAAAACTCGAACATTGAGCCGCCAATCTGAGTTGCACCAAGAAGACTGTTATTATATACCTGCTTCGATTAAAAATATTGACGCACTCTCGACACGCACTCGAATATGATTTTCACATCGCTCAAAGATAAAAAATAGAATCGATTGTAATGGTTGCAGTAGAGGAGGTTAGGTAGAGGTCAATATAATGGTATGTCTTGTTAAGTAATGTATGTCAAGCACACAAGCTAAACGCAGGGAGTGATTTTTGAACCGACAAAATAATCGTAGGTGGGTAATTATATATCGTAGCGTGCTAATCCAGACATGACCTCTTGATCGCATCAAGCTTTCGCAAGCTCCTCTAAAATCTCGACATCATAATTTGGTGTCCAAAAAATCAGAACTATTATACTCACTGATACGTATGTATTGAGCAATGTTCCCGTCTATTAAATAATCAGACTTCGACCTACTTCACTAATAGATGATGTGCATAGCGCATACTTCGAAGTTGGAAACCAATTCATCTTAACTACAAGAAGATACATTCTTTTAAATCTATTATGAGCATAAAATTTCAATGACGAGAAGTGGACGAGACGACTTGATATTAGGGTGATGGCGGATAATGCGCTACGACACGATACCGCCCGACGCGACACGAAATTCATTCCGGCAAACCCATCAATCGATAGATTAGCAAAAATGAATTTATTAGTGTCTCGTGTCGGGAGGTGTTGTGTCGTGAGATTCGTATCGTGTCGCGTGGTCTATCATCACCTTATAGCAAGAGGGAGCCATCTACTTATGGAAAATATGATGAACATGCCAATGCGTAGAGGTCATGTCATCGGCCGGTTGGATGGCCCGATTGAAAAGAGAATCACGAGCCAAGATACTCGTGGACTTGTCAATCCACTATATTACATTGTGATCCCAAAATTCAACATTGGGTATACTCACATGATCGGGATCATATGCATGGTTGGTTTAGTTGGTTTACACTCACCTGTAACAAAAAAAATATCAATGCAGATTATGACTTGCTCCTGTAAAATTCGACAACGAATTATAATGAAGATTCCTTCGGATCTGATTTACTCGCAGTGTAGATTTTGCGGGTCAAGTCAGCAAGGACTTATTTAAGAGTATAAGAAATCATGAACTTTGACTCAAATTCAAGTTGATGTTTTGAACACTGGTTGGAGTGTGCTTCGAGAATTGAGCCCCCCCCCCTCCCCTCCTCCTCTTTTAAGTCCACTATTTTATTATTTTGGAAAACTGATGTTGAGAAGTGAGCCAGATTTTACTTTTGTAACGAAGGTGTTCAAGCCACGTTGGAAAAGAGGATCAAAACCATAGAGATCTGATATCGATGTCGGGTTGCCTGCACACAAGGGTATAATGGCTGCGTAACGGAGCAGATTTAGCATTGGTAGCATAGGGGTTTTGCTTCATTGACGTGTGACGTCTCATCTCCCACAAGAACACTTATGTAAAGACCTGATCTTCCTACTCTTGCGTTCTATGGACATTGGACAACCCGAGAGAGCTATAGGATCTCAATATCACCAGCACGGCCCTATGAATCCAATGTTGAAACTGCTCTCTTCGTCGGCCATCTTGGAAGAAAAAACGTCTGTGCAGACAACCCGCCACCCATGTCAGATCCCTATAGGTTGAATTGGAAGGAAACCTCTGTGCTATCTCAGATGGCAGAATAATCCAATATGGTCGTATCAAGGTTGCGCTTCACAGGATGATTACTCCCAATTATCCTCTCGATTGGTCAGCATTTGATTTTTTGGTTCGAGGATCGTGAAACTCGCAATTACTTCTTTTTCAATTTTTTTACTTGAGAATAGATTGCGAGAGACCTATGAATTCTACGACTGGATATTTACATCACTGTAATGGCAACAAGTTACGACCTTAAAATCATAGCCTTTGCCCATAAAAATATCAGAATCAGAATAAAAATCGCAGAAGAATATCAGAATGGGCTCGCAAAAACATTCGCCCTTCGGCACATCCTCTTGCGATTCCCATCTTTTCATCTTCCTCTTCCTCTTCGCTCTCCTTCCAAAGCGCGCAATCCAACAAATATCGAGCAAACCTTCCTCAGCGTTCCCTTTTGAGAAGAGGAAGCAAGAAAGAAAGAGTGAGATGAGACCGGTCCTCCGGCAAGTGAGGACAAACATTCGTGGCCCGTTTCCGGCGTAATGGGTTATACGTTTAATAAGAAGTAGCGCCGGAGGTGGAGGAAAAAAATCGATGAGAATGCCCACCCAGATTTAATGTAAGCCAGTGTGCCATCTTCTTCGCAAAGACACATGCATGTGTGTTCAGAATGCACACATGCATTTCTTGGCTGTGGACTAAGCATAAGGTACATGTACTCGTGATGTATATGTAGGTGTACATATATGGTATTAAAGCCAAGAGCTACATTTTCGCGTCATACGCGGCACATCATCGCGGATTTTAGTTTGCGAGAGCATCTTCATTATGAGCACACCGTGCTTTAGCGTGCAATCAAAGCGAGAATAAGGGGCTCTAAAGGATTAGCCGTTATACAGAAGAACAGAAGTGGGTCAAAAGCGCTAACAGTAGTGGCGGACAATTAGTTTTGATTGTGCAGTTCATATTATAGAGACCTGTAATTTGCATCAAACTATTCCATCTAGTAAATTGACGATCTCAATTATTTGTCGACAAATGAGGTGCACGATAAGTGTGAGAGATCGAATCAGTCTGGTATTGTAGAAGAACATGGGGGCGTATTAATCGATCAACCGTGGCGTTCTAATGGTCATCTTGTCGAGAGTCTTGTTAAATTATCACCAAACAAACAATGCTATAATAGGGAGTACCGCAGCTGGAAGAGTTACAAAAATAATTGAACGATCAGACTTTTGCATGACTTTCGGCCTTGAGTGAAGTGGGCAACGCTGTGGCATGGACTTCCTCACGCATTTGTCCGCTGCATTGTGCACCCGATTTTCAATATTCGTGATGAATTTCGACTGATGCTTGATGAAACTTTGGAAAGAGTCAGATGAATGTTCTGTTGTTCCAGGAACTAAATCTCGCAAAAATATGACCACAAGGATCGGAAGAAATCTGTATGCGCTTCTGTCTTGGAGAAAATTGAAAACTCTAAAATTCCTCAATTCTGCCATTTATTGTCATTTTGTTCCTAGTTATTGGTTTTTTAGTGGCACAAAATTTTCCCAAAACCAGAAAATGTGATCATCCTGAAGCATCATCTGACCTCACTGAAAGTCTCTAGATGAACTCAATAAGTTCCAATTTCGTTCAATCATGAGTGAACAACCTCGGACATCGAATACTTCCTCGTGTGCCTCCTTAGTAGTAGATCTCCATCCATTCATAATCGAGCTACTGTATACAGCCTACAAACAAGGGTCTTTTCCATCGCACCAACGTGAGTCTCCGTAAGCGAGCTAATTATAATCAAACAATCGGCTGTGATATCCAATCACTCTTTCTCTCTCCCTCTTTCTTAGTCGCAACTTTCGCCCAACGGTGATTGTAGGCCTTAGCGATGTGAATCGCCCTTTAAAAGCCATGTGCTGGGCAAGCTTGCGTGCATGCTCGCGCTGCTGAACGGCATCAGAACACATCAGCTCGGGCGTTGCCAGGAACTCGAGAGTATATAAGCAGCAGCAGTCGCATACATTAACAACATCTCATTATGAACCTATCATGTTCAGTAATCTCCGAAAGCGCCAACTAAGCCTAAGCTCCGCCACTGAGGAAAGTGACCGATGTTAGCCAAAGAGACAGCCAATAGTATACTACTTGTATTTACACTGATCAATTCTCCAGACAACTTCATTCTTCATTCACCACGTGGTCTTTGAGAAGTTTACTCGATTCCGACACTCGTATCTCTTTGGAGCATCATGAAAATTAACTTTCTCTGAATGGGATGGACACAGATGTCTTGCGGCTTACAGGACTTACGACTTGAACGTCTTAACGGATTTTCGAATTCGTGCGGGAACTTGATGAGAACTACCATGGATCATGTTTATGAAATACACTTTGAAGAAAGGATGTTTGGTTGGCGGAGTATTCTGTTCAATTTAGATTGAAACAATGTGTTGGTTCGAATCTTGATTCATGGTCACGTGTGAACACACCCTTAGAAGTTGTTAGTGAGTGAATTGTTAGCTTTCCTAGAATCCACCTCATGACAAATAATTTCACGTATGAAATTATTGTTTTGAACTCTATTGGATAAGATTCTGCCTCTTACACACCAAGATACTGTCAAAAATAATCCCAAATGCTATGAAGAAGAGAACAAAGTATTTATTCAGTCAGTTGTTTACAAGACGGTTTTGATTAAGGTACTAAGTTGTTACCTATTGGATTTTGAAATAATTTCGACTGAACTTATGCCATCATGGAGCCCGGGTCTGTGTTAGTTCGAATCTCGATTCATAGTCACGTGTGAACACACTCTTAGAAATTGTAAGTGCGTGATCATCCGAGTTGTAAGCTCTCTTTTCAAATTCATTTTATGACACAAATAATCTCACCCATGGAATTATTGTTTTGTATTCAATCAGCTCCACATCCTCCATGCACAAATGACCAAAATGTGATCAGTTTGTGAAAACAGGCTTTCGTCTTCACACGCCGAGATTGTTGAAAGGCGTTGTCATGACGATTCTCAACTTTTTTCACAAAGTGACTTCTGTAAAAAGTTAGAATGTAACAACTATAAATTCATGAAATCACAGCCAACAGCAAGGAAAAATTGATTTGCCTCAAAAATTTACAACCACTGTTTTCTTTCCTTCTGGATATGAATGACCACGAGCCCAGTTTTCATCATAACTACATCACCATGTTACATCTCTGACCCACAAACAACGAAAACTACCATCATGGTTCGAAAGATGCCGAATTTAAATGCACCATTCGAAGTTCAGGTTGCATTGAGCAAAATGATCGCTACGCACTCTGCTGCTGCTTTCCCAGATCTGGAGCTAAGCTTCGCGTTTCGCACGAAGGAGCCTGAAGAAAATTTGCTATAAACGATGATATATCCCATTCACGGCAGCAAAGAAAGTGTATTACTGCATTGCAAACTACTCTGATCGAAAGCATTTGCCATAATAAACAACAAAATGTTCCAACATCAGAGAAAGTGAAATACACTCGGCCCAGCGTGCGCGAGAGTCTGAAAGTATTGAGTACGCACGTTCTTCGTTATTATTATTATCATCTCTCTCTCTATCTGTATTAATGATATTATTTCCGAGACTGTTGGATATCGATCTCATGTTCTACTAATTGTCATGATCGTTGTATGCTATAGTGAAAACGAAAACTTTCCCAGTCGACTGAAACATTATTGGATGAAATGTGAGTGTCTGCTGACTGCTGAGTGATCAGACTGTTTTATGATAAGGAGAGATCATTGTGTCTTTATGATAAGAATTTAAAACCATTATTCATCGATCAAAGAATAAATAATCATGTCGTATCGAATACAGATGAACCCACAATAAAGCAAGACCATTCGAAAATACTGTAATCGATTGTCACCACTGAAGATCTATTCACTCAACTCGTTCACTATAGAATTGCTCCTGGAATCAAAAACGCGATTGTTCTCATCAGAATGAGTTTTTGGGGTGGGAAAATGGTGAAAAATGGCAACATTCGAATTTTGAGACTTTTTCTTTTTTCTTTTTTTTTGCTCTCACAATTCCATTCTGAGATTTCATTGGCGTTCCATTATGTTTATTTTAGTAACAGATATTTTTCAGAATTTTTTCAGATATTTTCGATGCAATACAAGAAAACTATCACATATTATTGGAAACCGATGATGTCTCCTATGAGGAACAAAATAGCGAAGGAGCTAATGGCCACAAGAATCTGAGTGACGGGAGATTCTGGAGACACATCATTCTTGTGAGACACTGACATCCAGGATCACCTCCCCTACTTCCTACATCTCATCATCATCAATCATGAAATGCAAAAGACAGTAAACTTTTTCAATTCAACATTCAAGAAATAAAATGGTGTCACCTTTTAAAATACACTTTCTTTCTTTACAGCAACTGAGAAACAGATGGTTGACATAGTTTATAGATGTGCAAGATAAATATCTACATCGCGATACTGATGGTCAGTATCATGGAATCTCTGATGAGCATCGTTTTCTATATCTGATTATTCATTAGTGGAGGTAATATGTCATAAGCATAACATGATGAGGCACGTGAAAGAGCTTCTTTGAATTATTAATGTTGCATGAACCTTAGGTGTACAGTAGAACCTAATGATCGCAACGACTTTCGCCGCGCATAATCTATAGACATCAAATCTAAAACAGAGGCGATTCCTCTTGGCCCATTTACTCTGCGCTCGATATGTATAATAGCGCCGATACCAAATGGAGCGGTGAGATTAAGCTTTGGATGATAAACTTTTCCTCTCTTTTGCCTCTCAAATTCACCATGCAAGCCATGGAATGTTGTCGAAGAGTGAGGCAAAGAGTACGGTTAATTGTAAAAATTTGAAAAATTGCCATTTTTATCAAGACTATACGCAACTGTAGACCCAATGCTGTACATGTACATGATAAGTAGTGGCAAATTGTTAGCGCGTCCTGGTTTCGCGTTAAGTGGGTATAAAAGGTATAATAAAACATCATCCGCGATTAAAATGTGCATACACGACATCTACACTGTAAAAAATATCTGTGTGAAAACGCAGTTCCGTGCTAGTCGGATTTTTATCCAGGCTATTTTCCACTAGATAGTGAAAAATATGCTCACTGATTCTTTCAAATTTCTCCCTCTCGAAACTGTAATGATATGATGATAGCAATAGATTGTATCAAGAAGATTTTGGTTGGAAAAAAAATTAATCTCAATGTAGGAAATATTGGACATTTTTTTATAAATCGTCCACAGTGGCAATCTGTCATCCCCACATCAGAGTCGGACTCCTCGAATGATTTCGGTATCATTTGGAAGGCATTCCACGAGGATTTCTCGATTTTTTCCGATTTGTCTCGGATTTGTCTATATCAGAATGGTAACAAATTGGTCACGATAATATTATTGTAGGCATCATCAAGCCTGTATACGCTAATAAAGATGCAAGAGCTCTGTGTATAGCTTTTTGGGCCATGCGTGGGGACACAAGCGTGAATAATGCGCTGGAGGCGTTGATGACACATCATATATAATTGGGAATTTTTTGCTCGGTAAGAGATGAATCATGCAAATACAACAACAACATCAGCAGCATTAGGCAACGGTAATATTGTACAAAAGACTTTCATTGTAATTCTCGTTAGATTTTAATATGTATTGCGAAAGTGAAATCTGCAGTGGGTAACGCAATACACTGCGATTTAGTGATTTCTCTCCAGTTCTTCTGAGAATCGTAAGATTTGTTGAAAGGTATATTTCTTGGCAATAAATATATTTCACTTTTTAATAGATACCACTTTGCGTGTTTTTCAAGTTTTAGCAGCAAGGAGTCGACAACATGATCGGTTGATCAGCCCAAACTCCTTGATTGTAGAAGAAATTGTGGAAAATTTGGTGAGTCACTGGATAGGAGCAAGATAGATAAAAAAAACATGGATCTCTGTTAGAACAGAACAGTGACTACAGCTTTCATAATGGTAAGCTAATACACGAGAATAGTTGTTGAACTTTGGAAAGTACCGAGCTTCGAACGAGTAAGAGAGCGATTCTGATTGATAAATTTTGCATTGGCAACATTTTGCAAATGGAGTGACTTCTTGAAACAGTGACGTCATCTTGACAGACAGTGTCAAAATTTTCTTTCGCAAATAAATTTCATCTAGTGACAAAGTGCTGATTTTTCTATCCTTCTTTTCTGAATGATTTTCTCATGTGAGCGCTGAAGCTGGCTAGGAATCATCATTTCGACAAAGAGTGGGTGATATAATTCCGTACAAAAATTTATGGAAACATTTAGATTCGTTTTAATCCAAGAGCAAAGAGAGCCACATACAAGTCTTGATTTTGTAATCACAAATCTTCAAAGTACACAACTCGCCGATCAGTATTCACAAGATACGTCTCTCGGCCAGTCAGATTCATTCAATTGAGGGATCATCGTCAATTCGTCCAAATTGCTTCTTGATTCTCGGTTGGACACTCAAGTCGTAATAGGGTCGCACATACTCGTCTTCAAATCTGCGCGCGCTCGTATTCAGAGTCGCTAAAATTTCGATCACGCTACTACTACCACTGCTATCAGTGCTTCCATCGCTCTCTCCGACCCTGAAAAAAATGTCGAGTCAAGATGCATTTTGAAAGATGATGGCAATAGAAGACATTTTTACAAAGTCAACAATATTTGTAGGACTTTCGCATTGATCTGGTACGTGAATCTAATGGAAGAAATCCATAGATCAGCGGATCCTTTGCACTGATTTTTAGTTCATGGGCAGTGACTGAACTTCATCACAATTGGTGTGTGGAAGATCAAAATACTATAGAGAGAGTGAAAAGTTAATGCCCAAAAATGTCTTCCATGTTTTTTCAGTTTAGCAGATGGTATATAACTCGCACCATATCTTTTCCACGACCGTACCAATGTTGATGAACTAGAGATAAAGAAATGAGAATCATTGGGACAAGATTCATAGAGTCCAAGCATCTATAGCTAAGTTTATTGTTCTTCAGAGCGATCAAGAGGCTAAACATAAACAAAAACTCCGTCAGTGAGTTTCTCAGCTGTATTATCTTTGCAAGCTTCGTGAGGATATTGAGAAATCAAAATCATTCAAATCCTATGTCGTGACAGACGTGTTAGCGATCATTCCACACTTTGCAGAATTAGAGACCCATTCATTCCCCAAAATTGAAATATTGGAGAATGAGAGACCTTTCATCGCAAAAAGTTTCAAAGCTTGCGCTTCTGATATACAGGACCTCAGCATCACTTGAACCGATTTAGTTCTGAGCCAAGTCGGTCACGAAGAAAAGGAGAGCAAAACAGGAATGGGCCATTTATTCTCTCTCACAGTGGGTCTCTCGCCTTGAACTAGGAAAAATCCCTCGTTCATTACTATTCAAAACACTCTAACCTTGTTATCTGGATCGTCCATAAGTTAGCCAGATTATAAGTACAGCCCACGTGAAAAAATCAACGCACGTACCGCTATTCATTCGTATGGAGCTATAGGATTTGTCCATCAATAAAACGATACAACAACACAAAACGTTGTACGAGAAACCGCTTTCAAAGCGAATCTTGAAAGAAACTTAGCATGCGCTCGCACTACTTGCGATTTGCATAATGACGCGTGTACGCGAGCAAGCATAAAGCCCAAATATCTTTTCTTAGTGTTTGTGCTTTCGTCAAGATCTTTATTCTTCTTGTTCTGTAGACATTTTTCAGGAGTACGCTAATCATGTCTCAAAAGACACCATAACTCTCTTTCTACTTCAACGTTGGAATTTTACCATGGCATGGTCACTCGAATGCATTCATTTTATCTCATCTCTAACTATTCTCTTTCCGTCATTTTTCAAAAACAAAAAGTTTTCCATGGTCAAAGAAAACTGTGTGAACTCAGTGTCATAAGCCGATCGTGTCGGTCACCTCAATTTCTTTGCAAAATAAGTTGTAATAGTTGTTCTGACGGATTGAGATTTCAACAGAAAATTCAACAGTGATATGTTACTATCAGCAGTTTTATCAAAGAAACTATTAATAACATATTATTATCTTGGCTAACCGTGATCTCTGATCGTCTAATGGAACGTCTTCACTCCTTAAATAATCATTACAGATTAGCAACTATTGATGAGAATATTCATTATTTGAACTACCAATAAGATTAGACTGACATAGATAGATCAATTCAATAATTTTGTTGTACTAGGGATCTTGCTTGACCATATTCGACAATCATAAGTGTGATGATTCGAAGATCAGAAAATCTTCTGCTTATCACTCTAAATCTCTTGGAAGAAAAAAACCTCCAATTACAGGTAATTTTTCCTTCAAGCTTGGAGGTATTTTTGAATAGCTTCAACTGAAGGTGATCAGCCATCAGGATGGCTTTTTCAGTTGTGTTCACATAACCTCCAAATCCGATTCTCATAATTAGTTCTCTTTAGTACAAATCATAGCGAAACTTCTTCTACGAGAAAATGGTAAGTACTTGATATGATTAAATTATCATAGACTATTGTACGAGATTAACATTTTGGAATTTGTTGTATGAATTATTATATCATAGACTATCAATATTCTTGCCAAAGGATTCTTTGGAGTGGTCTATTTCGAGTACTTCAACAATATTCCTCGTCTTGGTGGGAAACATTGTAAGTGACGACGATAACAGTGCACAAAATCCAGTTCCATCACTGCATTTTTTTAGACAAAAGAAAATGAATACGGGGAGCATTTTTGGTTCATTGTGAAATCAAGAATTGATATAATCTGATGCGATTTTGTTAAGTGAATATTTCTAGCACGACTCAGTTTTCCGTGTTGAGGGTTGAAATTACACGAAGATTGATGATGATGATAATGGTTGGTAGAAATTTTTGTGAAAGTTTATAAAGGAAATCCAATACACATAACACTATTTGCTCACCCAATAAAGCGTATCGCATCATTACGTAAAGTATTCACATTTTCTCATGCCTACACTGCATGTTTCTGCTGATAATTACATTATCAGTTTTTATATCTTACGAGGAGATGCATAAATTGAGGTGTACATTTCCATCGATACTTCATTAAACTTGCATCAGAGCTAAACTCTCTAATTCTCATGAGATTTTGTACTGGCACAAAAAAAAATGAGCCAGCACCAGCAATATTTAATGTCTCCAATAAATCAAGTGTGATACGATCCGTTGAGAGTTCATGCAGGTCTAAGAAATATCAGTGTCGGGAAAACTTTTGGCGTAATCAACGAACAGAGATAAAAATTTGTATAGGCGGGTATGTCATGCAATTTTAATGAAATTTAGATCGAGAAGGCTGGCTTTTACAACAATTTGTACACATTTCAAAACGTGATGTAAGATATTGATTCTTGACAAGACAAACCTTAGTTTCCTTTTGAAATTTTGGAAAACCAAACATCATGAAGCGCTCTAGGAAACGGGCCAAAATGCCAAGAGTCGAATCAAATGATCACAAATTTACTCTTCGTCTGGGAAAATATTGACGTTTTCCTGAGCAATGAGCTATCAGGCTTTGGCTTCTGCTGCTATCAGGCGATGTTGCTTGCACAAAGTCAATGAGTCATGCAGAATATCAAACATCAGCCTAGTCTGCACAGCGAGCGTGTAATGGAATAAAAAAAAAGAGAAGCCTTACGCGGAATTTCATAGTGTGCGCAATGCATATACACAAACTCGCAATTCTTGTGAAAGTTATAATCGTTCTTGCATACCGTATATTGCAAACATATTGAATGGGCTTCAACCGGATTTATGGAAAATCATTTTTCTACAAAAATATGAGATTTCAGTTTTAAAAGTATGATAATAATTGTATCTGTGCAGTTCGGATTTTCACTTCTTGAGAAGCTGAAGCTAGCAGGTGGAGCTGGCAGGTGATAGGGGCGTATCAAGGGAGTCGGGGGCCCTGGGACATAAGATGACGCGATCATTCGAGGAGAATTTTTCATGCCTTCTTGACACCCAGGGGAATCAAATTACAACGAGTATGGATTAGAGGCGAACAATTGAATCTAGGTGTACTTCAGGGGCGGACAAGAAGCGTAGGACCATCGGGGGCCGAATATAAGCAAGGCAAGATTCTAGTCGATTATGATGCATTGGCGCTTGCACACGAATGATGGTGCAGACTTGAAACCGAGTGGGATCCGTTCGTGGAGGTCCAAAGTACATACGGGTGCAGTACCGAACCCGCACCATTATTTTGAGACGGTCACTGAACCTCGAGAGTGATTGTCAAATCGGTAAAATGAGGTTTTGGCGACGATTGACTTCTTGTAGATGGCACCCAAATGATGGTGCGGACTTGAAACCAAGTGGGATCCGTTCGTGAAGGTCCAAAGTACATACGGGTCCAGTCCCGAACCCGCACCATTATTTTGAGACGGTCACTGAACCTCGAAAATGATTGTCAAATCGATAAAATGAGGTTTTGGCTGGGTTTGACTTCTTGTAGATGGCACAAAAATAATGGTGCGGACTTGAAACCAAGTGGGATTCGTTTGTGGAGGTCGAGAGTACATTCAGGTCTGATGATAAACCCGCACCATTATTTTAAGACGGTCACTGAACCTCGAAAGTGATTGTCAAATCGGTAAAATGAGGTTTTGGTGACGTTTGACTTCTTGTAGATGGCACCCAAATGATGGTGCGGACTTGAAACCAAGTGGGATCCGTTCGTGAGGGTCCAAAGTACGTACGGGTCCAGTCCCGAACCCGCACCATTATTTTGAGACGGTCACTGAACCTCGAAAGTGATTGTCAAATCGGTAAAATGTGGTTTTGGCTGGGTTTGACTTCTCGTAGATAGCACACAAATAATGGTGCGGACTTGAAACCAAGTGGGATCCGTTCGTGGGGGTCCAAAGTACATACAGGCCCAGTCCCAAACCCGCACCATTATTTTAAGACGGTCACTGAACCTCGAAAGTGATTGTCAAATCGGTAAAATGAGGTTTTGGCGACGTTTGACTTCTTGTAGATGGCACCCAAATGATGGTGCGGACTTGAAACCAAGTGGAATCCGTTCGTGAGGGTCCAAAGTACGTACGGGTCCAGTCCCGAACCCGCACCATTATTTTGAGACGGTCACTGAACCTCGAAAGTGATTGTCAAATCGGTAAAATGTGGTTTTGGCTGGGTTTGACTTCTCGTAGATGGCACACAAATAATGGTGCGGACTTGAAACCAAGTGGGATCCGTTCGTGAAGGTCCAAAGTACATGAGGGTCCAGTCCCGAACCCGCACCATTAGTTTGAGACGGTCACTGAAGCTCGAAAGTGATTGTCAAATCGGTAAAATGAGGTTTTGGCTGGGTTTGACTTCTTGTAGATGGCACACAAATAATGGTGCGGACTTGAAACCAAGTGGGATTCGTTTGTGGAGGTCGAGAGTACATTCAGGTCTGATGACAAACCCGCACCATTATTTTGAGACGGTCACTGAACCTCGAAAGTGATTGTCAAATCGGTAAAATGAGGTTTTGGCTGGGTTTGACTTCTTGTAGATGGCACCCAAATGATGGTGCGGACTTGAAACCAAGTGGGATCCGTTCGTGAGGGTCCAAAGTACATACGGGTCCAGTCCCGAACCCGCACCATTTTTTTGAGACGGTCACTGAACCTCGAAAGTGATTGTCAAATCGGTAAAATGAGGTTTTGGCGACGTTTGAATTCTTGTAGATGGCACCCAAATGATGGTGCGGACTTGAAACCAAGTGGGATCCGTTCGTGAGGGTCCAAAGTACATACGGGTCCAGTCCCGAACCCGCACCATTATTTTGAGACGGTCACTGAACCTCGAAAGTGATTGTCAAATCGGTGTAATGAGGTTTTGGCTGGGTTTGACTTCTTGTAGATGGCACAAAAATAATGGTGCGGACTTGAAACCAAGTGGGATTCGTTTGTGGAGGTCGAGAGTACATTCAGGTCTGATGACAAACCCGCACCATTATTTTAAGACGGTCACTGAACCTCGAAAGTGATTGTCAAATCGTTAAAATGACGTTTTGCCGACGTTTGACTTCTTGTAGATGGCACCCAAATGATGGTGCGGACTTGAAACCAAGTGAGATCCGTTCGTGAGGGTCCAAAGTACATACGGGTCCAGTGTTGACGGGGGTCGTATGCGGATGGGTGACAACTCGACTACGTCTGACATGCCTAGCATGTTTCATCGTCGAAAGTGGTACTCCCCCGGCAGAAGTTAGGATCCGAGCATCCGGTTACTTGTGGGTTAGATTACCCTCCTTGGTTTTGGGTTTAATTCACTTTCTCGACATTCAACTGAGGTAATTTTCTTTCGAAGACGCTAGTTGGTTTTGAACCACGTTGGTTGAAGTTGTCAACTCAACCACGTGGATGAATTTCAATCATATGGTTGCATTTCAACCACAATATACTTGGAGAATTTATTCGAAATTCGGATCCAAATAATGCTGCCGCCTTGTCACTGTCTCGGGGGCACTCTAGACCATCAATAACTAATCCTATCTGAATTAAAGTCCGCACCAATATTTGTGTGCGATCTAAAAGAAGTCGAACGTCGTCAAAACCTCACTTTACCGATTTGACAATCACTTTCGAGGTTCAGTGACCGTCATAAAATAATGGTGCGGGTTTGGGACTGGGCCTGTATGTACTTTGGACCTCCACGAACTGATCCCATTCGGTTTCGAGTCTGCACCATCATTTGTGTGCCAACTACAAGAAGTCAAACGTCGCCGAAACCTCATTTTACCGATTTGACAATCACTTTCGAGGTTCAGTGACCGTCTTAAAATAATGGTGCGGGTTTGTCATGGGACCTGAATGTACTCTCGACCCTCACAAACGAATCCCACTTGGTTTCAAGTCCGCACCATTATTTGTGAGCCATCTACAAGAAGTCAAACCCAGCCAAAACCTCATTTTACCGATTTGACAATCACTTTCAAGGTTCAGTGACCGTCTCAAAATAATGGTGCGGGTTCGGGACTGGACCCGTATGTACTTTGGACCCTCACGAACGGATCCCACTTGGTTTCAAGTCCGCACCATCATTTGGGTGCCATCTACAAGAAGTCAAACCCAGCCAAAACCTCATTTTACCGATTTGACAATCACTTTCGAGGTTCAGTGACCGTCTTAAAATAATGGTGCGGGTTTGGGACTGGGCCTGTATGTACTTTGGACCCCCACGAACGGATCCCACTTGGTTTCAAGTCCGCACCATCATTTGGGTGCCATCTACAAGAAGTCAAACCCAGCCAAAACCTCATTTTACCGATTTGACAATCACTTTCGAGGTTCAGTGACCGTCTTCAAATAATGGTGCGGGTTTGGGACTGGGCCTGTATGTACTTTGGACCCCCACAAACGGATCCCACTTGGTTTCAAGTCCGCACCATCATTTGGGTGCCATCTACAAGAAGTCAAACGTCGCCAAAACCTCATTTTACCGATTTGACAATCATTTTCGAGGTTCAGTGACCGTCTCAAAATGATTGTGCGAGTTCGGGACTGGACCCGTATGTACTTTGGACCCTCACGAACGGATCCCACTTGGTTTCAAGTCCGCACCATCATTTGGGTGCCATCTACAATGAGTCAAACGTCGCCACAACCTCATTTTACCGATTTGACAATCACTTTCGAGGTTCAGTGACCGTCTCAAAATAATGGTGCCGGTTCGGGACCAGACCCGTATGTACTTTGAACCCTCACGAACGGATCCCACTTGGTTTCTAGTCCGCACCATCATTTGGGTGCCATCTGCAAGAAGTCAAACCCAGCCAAAACCTCATTTTACCGCTTTGACCATCACTTTCTAGGTTCAGTGACCGTCTTAAAATAATGGTGCGGGTTTGTCATGGGACCTGAATGTACTCTCGACCCCCACAAACGAATCCCACTTGGTTTCAAGTCCGCACCATCATTTGTGTGCCATCTACAAGAAGTTAAACGTCGCCAAAACCTCATTACCGCCGACCTGACCATCACTTTCGAGGTACAATGACCGTCTCAAAAGAATGCTGCGGCCTTGCGACTGTTGTCAGAGGTACTCTGAACTATCACCAACAAATCCCATTTGGTTTCTAGTACGCAGCGGTATTAGTAAGTACGAAAAGTGCCAACCTCATTCCAGCACGGGCCCATCCGGTCTGATTGAATTCGCCCCCCCCCCCCGCGCCATATCCTTCCCTCGTCTCCTAGCACAACCAAACACCTTCAAGGATCCACAGTTGTTTCAATCCCCCCACGAACAGCACCTTCATTTTCGTATCCCTAGAGTTATTTTTATACACTTGCAAGATTTCGCTATGCGGACATCGGGGCCCCCGCAGTCCCCCCGTTCTCGGCCGCCCCTGAACTACCCATTCCGATTACTTGCTATCATCCCTCTTAGACTCTTAAAATATTACCACGGTTGCCCGGAGATCGGAAATACTCGACCTATGACACTAAATCTCAAAGCCCCAGGGCCCCCGAAAAAATCGATCCGTCCCTGGGTTCCACCTGCCAGCTCTACCTGCTAGCTTCAGCTTCATGATAAAATTTCACTTTCCCACGAGAGGACACGTGCGATTACATTTCAAATCTTTTGCTGAAAACTGCAATGCGTGTATTGAAACTCTGATCAAGTCAAAGGAAAGGATTATAGAATATCCACTAGCCAATGACAAGATACCTATCCATGGTTCGAAAATTGAATCAAATCATGAGCCAGATTTGCAAGTGAAGCACAAGCAACAAAATATATGAATGATTCTTTGGGCAATATAGGGCACATTGTCAGAATCCAAAAATGTAATGAAACAGAAACTGCGTACAACGAGACAAACCCATCATTTTTCAACCATTGCAGCACCACTCACAGCTAATAACACTAATTCGAGCCTCGCGAGACCTCACGAACGACGACGAGCATCGAGGGACATGGAATTACGAGGGCGCGGGCGTTGTTGGTTGTGTGTGTCGGACACGACAAATCCTCTCTCTAAAATCATCATAATGCAGTACAAGAAGAGAGCGTGCACATGAATATATGGCGTTGTTCATATGATATATCCGGTCAATGGCAAAAGCCGAGCATCAGACGAGTTTGCTTCGATACCGTTACTCGATTTTTTTACAGTAGTCCACTGCACTTCTCACCACCACACATACACTCAATACAGACTTGCATAGGTATAAGAGCCGGACGCATGAGTGTGCGATAATGAGTGAGAGAGAAGGAAAGAGAGCAGCTCGATCGGCTTTCGACCCGCCCACATTATATACGAGAGACCCGCACTGGGTATTAAATGCACGCCGGCCGCTAAAATACATGTATTTGAGTCGGTTCGAACACACGGGGGAGCATGTTCAATGAGACAAGAGGGGACACACAACACGTACAACACTGCACTAGTATATAGTGAGTCAGATTTTCGCGTATTTGCACCAGTTTGATCAATATTTTTGCGTCGCACAAGTCTGTGGGGTGAAAAATTTGCTAAAAATCAATGCGAATACATTTTACTACAGGACATGAGTTTGTGAAACAAGGAAATAGACAAGAAAGTGGGTTGGACCACAGTTCACATGAAACTGGATACCGGAAAATTTTCAGAGTGTCGAAAAAATATTGCCTGTCCTTCGTGAAATTGAACACTGTTTTTGTGAATTTAGGACTTCAAAAAACACTAAATATCGAAAGTTGTCTGATCCAAAAATGATTAATCGAACGGCACCTCTAGATATTGTTCAAGAATCATTAACTTCTGAATTTGCAAGCTTGGAGTAGGAATCTCTTTCACTTGATTCTTACTATTTTCAAAATCAAGTGCAGAGGATGTTGAGTTTGTTGGTTTGAATGTATTTAACCCTTACCCCGAAGAAATCGTAGTGAAACTTTCCTCTGCCGTTGCCGATCTTGCATTTGACGAGCTATTCAGACTGGAACTTTGGGCAAACAGCATGGGCACAAGGGCTTCGCTAAGGAATTGCGCTCCCAGGCTCGGTCTTCTGGAACAACGTGGGTACTTAACGTTTGCGTGTGTATCGTTTCCGGTGCTACTGCAATTTCACGCGAGAATCACGGCGTCCAAGTGGATTGCAAGTGCATGTTAATATCGAAGTGAGCTTATGAACGTTTCAGTAAGAGTTAGGCACATCTTTTTGGATCAGTGGACTGGCAATCGTTGAGTTGAAATTTTGATCATGACAGTTCAGTAAAAATCAACCATAATTCACGATGACATCAGAAATATTTGTGAAAGAAATTGATCTCGACTGTATTTTAGAATTAGAGCAGTAAGGAGATGAAAGAAGTTTTATATACTTTGCCTACTGGATTTGAACTCCGTAAACGGCCGACGGTATGCTCAAGGGCTCAACGCCACCACTCGCACCAATATCCGCAACAATTTCGGTTGTGATTTCGGATACGTTGTCCGTAAATCCAGTCGAACTCATGTCACCAACACTGCTTTCGTCTCCAACCAATTGTCCTATGATTACACAAAAATATTGATCGAAAATTTCCTGTGATTCCCTAGTCTTGGTGAAAAATCATCGAAACCACCAAAGAAAAAACCAGATCCAGCAATAATATTGAGGACGATATGAAAATGCAAATCAAGTGGATTGAATACGGATATGGTTTTAGTGTACGCATGCTACCGAGTTTCCACGTATTTTTCATCATTTGTTGGATAACTCGAAGTAATTTGAATCACAAAACAGGAAACGTCTCTTTCAAAAAAAGGAAGAGATAAGATTCTTTTGCCTGTCACTCGCGAGATTATCAGAAAATATCGCACCGATTATGAGTGAATATTCCCAGTCAAGGTTGCTGGCCAAAGAAGTCACCAGGAGTGAGATAATGGTGCGGTAATATAATAGGAGGCGCATCACCTGAGCGAAGAGAAGAACGGGCTAAATCGACGCTCGGTGCTTCAGACGCAACTACTACGACAGCGGGATCAACATTTATTTCATTGCGTACGGCCACGATGGCGGGCAGATCAATTTGCTGGATCTCGGTGCGAGATGCAGTAGGCACATTCGTCGAATCGCTCGTCAAATTATCTGAGAAATCGATAGAAATTGATGATCCAAAAATTGCAGAAGAAATAAATCCCAATGAATCCAGAGCCTGAAGCATTGAATTATTCAGTGAGCTCAATGCTCGTGGGAATTTGTAATTTTTTCCTCTCTTTCTGAGTCTGTTTTACCGATTGAGAGGTGACTCGAGATTCAAAACAAAATCCGGCCACAAAATCTTAATCGGCAATAACGGTCACAGATTCGAATTCAACTTTCAAGGCCTCCATGAGATCAATTCTGGTACCTTCAACAACCGATGAATCGAGGCTCGCAATCGCAGCTTCAGCAGCAGCAGCCGCGGCAGCGTCAGAAGATTCAACCTGCCTCGAAGACGATGCTCTGGGTCTCAGGATACTACTCAGCCTGCGCCAATCCGTCAGCGACGATAGCCTCGAACTGATCTGCTTGCGCATATGCGTAATATGTGCAAATTCGAATCAGAATCAGATAATATTGCAAGCACACCGCTCCAAAATATCGAAAATCACGCTATCCGCATTGTTTCTACAAATCTCAAAGCTTCGTCTCTATTCTATGTGGATGGGCCTATCATATAAACTATCAAGGTGTTATATCTCACTGACGTCACGCCCACACTTGGATCGAGTCTAACCCAACTCCTCTACTTATATCTCAGCTCTCCATCTCAAAATTTCAATGACGAAAGTCCGTAGCGGCTGTGGCGGCGATATCGGCAAAGAGAGAAGCCGGATTATGAATGGGATTGGATATCAAAAAAATTTTTGCAGCTTTGGGATCGCTTTTGGCTCAATCGATCTCTTACGTCACGTGTATTATATGCAACAGAAACACTATGCTTAATACACATGTGGCGCGCGCGTGGGCCCCTGACTTTTGTGCGTACTTTTCGCGACCATGTGAGCTAGCGATATCGAAAGTGCCATTGTCTCCTTCGCCGATTGGTAGGAGATGAAACGGAATATTAAATTCATTCGATGTCGGGGCAAAATTTTTAATATTGCATTATTATATATCGAGCTGAACAAATTTCAGAGACGAGAGAGAGAGTTGAGGAGGAGTTTCTCGATTGAAAGTGTATGTGGTGCAATTTGACGAGAAACACAATGCGATGCCACGGATATTCACTTCTCCACTCAAATTGTACAACTTTGAATAGCCCGTATAGGAATGATTGTGAGGAGAGAATCCTCGCGTTGATTCGACACCGCAATTGAATTACTCTTTCGAGGCGAAAAGCTCTCAATAAAAGCTGCTTGGATCGTATTCTTTCACGCTCGAATTTTTTCTTCTTTGAGCACGTCATCCAAAAGTTTCGATGTTTGCGCGAGGGTCAAGTGTATTATAAAACGTATGAGTACACAATAAAATGAAATTGCACCTCTCATCATTCGCGTTTTTGCACCGGACTCCTGGATCAAATGTAAAAATGTTTGAATTGATATGAGAATCTCGAGCTTGCGCATGATACGCTGTCTCAGATTTGAAGAAACAATAATAAAAACGAAAATAAACACGAGGTCAACGTATGAAACACAGGTTATGTTGACTGAATTGGTTATGGGCGCTACCAGACATTTCGAGTGCAGAGCTTGCAACAGAGAGAGCTTTGAGAGCTATACTCGAGGAGTACCTTGCGCCGAAAAACGCTGACGAGCGAACTCCTCTTGCTACTGCTTTTCTGCTGCTGCTGGCCGTCATCATCGTCTGCCGGGTCCACGGAGGCAACGACGGTCGCCGAAGCCGATTCCTGTCCCGGGTCCGGATTGATCGCCTCCTGGTGCACCTCGTCGCTCATTATTCCGAGCTTAAGAAGCCAAGCTCGCGCTGCTCGGATATTCTCGAACCGAAGCACCACCAGTCCATGCTCCAAAATCGAACAACTTTTCAAAAAACTGATTAGCTTTGCGAGAGACAGTTGGCAGAAATTGCAGACAACTGCAGCACCGCAAAAATAAGAGGTGTATAGCATCAGAGCGACTGGCTTTTGTTACCGCATCGCTATTCCCACGGATATCGTCTCGGGTGCTGCTGCTGCTGCTGCGCTGAACCGATTTTAAGCGCACTTTGTGTCTGTTGTTGTGTTTTACCCTGATCGCGCGAGTTTCACGGATACGTGCACCCATGTGCTGCTTATACTCTATATGTGAGATCGTGCATTTCAAGTCGTACGGATGCACCCACCAGAGAAAGAGGGAAGACAAGGTGGCCATGAGAATATGTTGAGAGCGCTCGTTTGCTGCTCTTTTGCCAGTCTGCTCGCGAGTATTTGCTGCGCGAGGAATATTAGGAGCCTGGCTCGGGGATAAGTTGACCGATTGAATCAGCTGATTGGATTGTAATGCAACTGCGCATGATGAATGTAATTGGTGTATACAACATTTGTCGATCGATCATGTGGAAATTTGGGGAATTGAGCTGTGATCAATAGTAGAGAAGTAAATTGATACATGTGGTCTGAGCGACACCGGTGTACACGAAAATTCAGCTAGCGATTTTATTGAACAGCAGATACCTATTCCGACGCATTTTAGCTCTCTTAAACGAACTGTATGTTCGTTTCTAGCAGGCCAAAATACGCTCGAAAATACGTGAAAAATTATATTTTGTAATGAATTTTGGTCGATTCATATTGGACCAAACTTCGAGGATATTAATCAATTTTATAGAAATTTCGCGTTGCTCGAAAAATTGTCGCTTTTCCACTCTAATCGGTATCTTGCAAACCACAAAGATCCTTGGTCTCTGAGACACAAACAGACATGGTTTCTTTGGTCGAGAATAAGTAGAAAAACATTGTTCGATCACTGTTTGTCGCTACCACGTAGGTTCTGCACGCTGTAACTTCACTTATGTTTAACTCAATTTTTCGAAAAACTCCAGGGCTTTTGTCGGAACCTAGAATCTCTCTTTAAAACCCCCATAGGAATCTCTCCATCCACGTGCAAAAGGGCAAAAACTGGGACCCTAGGCTTGACAATTATCAAAAATTCCCATTTCTCGGCCCGCCCTAATGCCCAGATATGCACTGCGAGCCAATTACAAATAAGATGATAATGACGGATTCGAACATTGAAGTTCAGAACTGGAATGCAAAATATGCCGCCAGAAAGTTTCGTTTTGAACTTTGTAGAGGGTAAAGAGCATTTTTTTTTTTTTTTTTTTTTTGAAAGACCCATACTATCCGGAGAGAACAATAATCAATCATCCCCCACTACACTCCCAATCCTAGACTCCCAATCATTTAATTCTGTTGAAGAAACAATCAAAAATATTTTGAAAATTCGGAATTGCATCATTAAAAAATCTCGAGGGGGAACTGTTGATACTTTCATGTTCCACTGCAACGGCTGCTACCAGGTTAGATATGAACGACGCTGAGTATAGCCCATAATTTGATATCCTTTCGGGATATTAGAGAAGTTGAGAAATAATTTTTCAAGACAATTTCTTCGGATTCGCATATACGGGGTCGTCAGTATATCCAAGCTAGACGCGTAGAAGGAATCATTCAATTCTAAAGTCAGAACGAGCTACTAATTTGGCGTACAATTAGCGCTCGCGCGTCGATTACTCGTCGAGCTCGTAACGAGAATTATGAGGGAAAATCAGATAAAAGGACGCGCAGAACTCGTAAAATGTAAGAGAATTTGCGAGCAATTATTCTGCTGTGCGCGGAGATAATGTGCGTCTGGCGATTAAAATTGGATGATTGTAGTCGGTGTATGATAATGGCACTGTCAATAAGTACCTCATCTGAGATAAAGATATGAGCCTCCTGCTGCTCTCGTCGTAAACTTCTTTGGGGATCTCGTGTTGCGGAGCATCAGCTTGTTGGCAAACAAATGAGCAAAAGGCAGTTTAATGCGAGTGGAAAGAGAGGTCAATGGTTTTCATTTTATCCTCCATCACTGCTGTTTGATGTCGTGTCGTATAATATGCATCAAGCGTATTCTACTCATAATTTTATTCGTCGACGATGATGTGGTGGTGGTATAATGTACGCGGGCAAACGATGGCCTTGTTCCAGCTACCAGTCCGCATAAGGGTCCGTAATACTCATACGCGCATCATAGATCAGAGCAGAAGCCTCTAACGAACACTTTTTAATAATTCTCATTTTCATCAAATCTGTGACGAAATTACCACGCCACAGAAGATGTTGAGAGACTGTTATGGCCCGGTATACATCGATCGGCAAGTTTTATGGCAACTTTTCAGTCTGACGCGTGAATTACTCATGCGAATCAACAGCACGAGTTCAAGCTCCCCCTTTCGCATCTATATCACCTGAATAAAATACGGGAGCAATGGGGTAGATCAGACATGCGTAGAAAGAGTGAGATTTGAGCTTGCGAGTTGCGATCGCCAAGGGTGACCACGTGACGTAAACTCAGCACCAGACAATGACAAGCGCAAATCTCAACTTCTTAATTTTGCGCGAAATCTGCTCAATCTCCACGGCAATAGAAATTTCAGAATGCACATTGTATGGAAAAATAGACATGTATTAGTTCATGTGCTGGTTTTGCGCGTCAGGTGGCAAACGAGACTCGCGCAGGCTGTTAAACTTGAGATCAGCCAGGGTAAGTATGAGAGGTGCAGACAGATTGCGTAAATACAACTTGTATGCCTGTGTGTATAATACAACTTGTTTAAATGAGCTGTGCGGCGATGATGCTTATGGGAGAGGCCTTGAAAATTGACGGGCCAAGCCCGGATTGTATGTGTGTACACTTGCTCGTACACACTACTCGGTGCACAACAAGAACAAGTGAAAGCAATGAAAAGAGCGAGCAATGCTCACAGACGAAACCTTGCATCGTCATCATCATCATAATTTGTGCGAGATATCAGAAATCTCTCGTTCTCGAAGCGGCGATTCGATCTATCTGCTCCTCCTCCTTCTGCTGCTGCTGCTGCTGCTGAACGCAATATCGAGAGCGTGGAATATAATGGGAATTATGGTAGATGTGTATCTGGACGACGCGCAAGAGTTAATTTCAAAAACAAAATGATTGCGTTTGTAAAAAGCAGCAACAATGCACACAAATCTGCAAACATCCTGTCTGCTGCTGCTCTAATGTACCTACTCATTGTTTGCGTTATTAAAATATAACTCTGCGCGTCAGTCAGTCAATTTTATATGTTTAGTTCTTATTCAGAGGAGTACAGGAGTCACTGACTGTCGTTTGCATTTGTACAATATACTCACACTCCACACAGAGCAGAATCAAACAATTGAAAACCTTCGCCGCGCGCCGCAACCATCAGAGCTTTTTGTGTTGAATGCTCGAGAGCTGAATCAGTAAGTGCGTAATGATTCACCGCGCCACGCTCTCTATATCGCCTCGCTCAATCAGATCGATGATGAATTGTGTTTATAATAAGTTACACTTATGTACAACTTTGACTACGGGCCTTTGAATCATGGGGACTTTTTGATTGGACGAGGAGAATCAGCTATGCTGTGTACAGAGCTAGCCTCTGAGCTGAAAAAATTTAGCTGCTTTGAAATACTGTAAATGTAGATGATCTACAAGCGATGAGTTGCATTTATCGATATGTGGGACATCGTCCATCACATGTTGTTCTGTTTTTTTTTTTTAAACAACCCAGGAACTCATTTGAACGAGATCAAACGTCGGTTTGAGAAAAAAAAACCTGCCGATAAGTGCAATGGCTATCGGACAATAATCCTCGATGTGTATCGATTTGTCCGTGTTGCGATGTGAGGCACTGGCGCGGGCGTGAAAAAAGCAACGGGATATCGCGACTGTCTTTCTGTCTCCTCGTGCCATGCTCTTATATGCCGTCTGCTACATTTTGACACTGTGCGCGTGACACTGCTCCGAATTTACAGCTGTGCAATTTGCCGTCTCAAAACTATGACCGAGGCAGGTAAAAATTCCAAATTCCATTGCTGTCGCCGTCATTGTGGAGTAAAAATGTGTGAGTTACAACGATGCCACCGTCAATTACATGTCAATTATGAGAAACGAGAGGCCAAGTTATAACGCGCTGCTGACGACCTGGCTGGACGTACACCCTCACACGCCCGTCTGCTAATCGATAAGCAGCCACGATCCACAATGCAACGGCTGTCTCTATTGTATCGCTAATCTTTCGTATGACAAGCTCCGCAGGTATAAATATTATTCCTGTAGACGAGGTGTGTGTTCGTTCGTTGCATGATGTGACTTACCGGGTAGGCACTGCTGTACGGCTGGCAAGGCTGCACAAAAAAATCTCGGCTGCTCATTATCTCCTGCTCTCGATATCTCGTGAACACCACCTACTCATAGTTGTTGAGAGTGATTAGCCCGGTAGACCCTGGCTGCTCTAAACCGAGTCCCCGACGAACACGA
Source organism: Eretmocerus hayati (assembly GCA_029851415.1). Classification (NCBI taxonomy): domain Eukaryota; kingdom Metazoa; phylum Arthropoda; class Insecta; order Hymenoptera; family Aphelinidae; genus Eretmocerus; species Eretmocerus hayati. The sequence continues at coordinate 2,420,906 of CM056742.1, forward strand.
CGAGCAGCCGGATCTGATGATGATGTTGGATCGCTCGCGCCATCTGGATGAGCAACGCATCGAAGCAAGCACTACTTCTCAATCGCTGCCCTGGCTGCTGCTGCTGCTATGTCACGAGGATACGCTACTCCTGTTGAAGCTACCTCTTCTGGTGATGCTGCTACTTGCACCACAAACAAATTGTAGTCTACTCGAACTACACGTGTTGATGATGGACGACGAGGTTATCGGGTTGAAGACCGCCTGGGCGGCTGCTACGGACACTCGCGCACTCATACCGCCCACGATATGTATACTCTCTCTGTCTCGCTCACGTCGTCCGCACGAGTAGCATCACCGGGTTATATCCACATCATATCGCCGACATCACCACGATTTACACGCACTCGAGGCTCGGAAAATCACCAACCACCGACTCCAGCTGCAAGGTAACGAGCGAGGCCTGCTGTACCGCGGTAGTAATACAGCCTTCGGAGGCTCCAACATCAGCGGCGATTGGATACTGGACGTCACGGACCGTCAAAAGCTGCTGATACGCCGCCCTCGAGAACAAGTGGAGCGGGGGCAGCAGACAGCTCTAATCCCTCTGCGACACTGGCGCCGTCTATATTCTGTACTAATACCTTGAGGCACCCCCGGTCGGTATGGCAGATTTCCTAACGGTAAATCCACCTGCCACTTATAGTATATTACTCCCGATGCGAGGCTAGGCTGTTTTGGGGCACGGGGATGGTTTTTCCCCGAGTGCAACGAGGGGAAAATATTCCCCGTGCCTTAAAACAGCCTGCCGAGCGAGGGAAGTATGCTATTTTTTCGCATTAGGGCGAATAAACGCCAATTTTATGTTCGCAGCCGGGAGTAAAAGTGGCGCTTTAGTCGCCCTATGCTAAAAAATTATTATTTATTTATTTCATTGCGGCCGCCGCACAGCCGTTGATGCTTGAAATTCCACGAATGAATTGTATGTCTGCGATTCCGGTAAGTATCGACACCTGCGAAGAAACGACCTGCATGATGAGTAAAGCGAAGATTATTTTAAACGGAAATGTCTCGTAATCCTGTGGATTTTAAAGATGCGGATCGGTACTATTTCGACGTTTGATCATGTGAATTTACAGAAATCGACAAAGTTTTCAAAACGAATTTTCCAGATGGCAATGCTTCTAATCTGAAGGACCTTGCTTTTTCGTTTCATCACGAGCACGACACGAGCCATATACGACAAGCTCAATGAATTTGGTAGTCATGGGTAGCAAAAACGTAACAGTATAGCTAATCATTATATTTTGACTCTAATGTCCAGACAGAGAATAATCGTGGTTGTGATTTTAATGCTGTTCTTGGACTGTCCTTTTGAATATGCTTATGATTAGGTAAACGACGCGTTTCGGGCATCTATAACTATGCCCTTCTTCAGGTTAAATATTTTAAAATCTGAAAATCTGGAAACGAGAGGTTCAAGTATAGAAAAACTTAAGAGTTAGACTTATCCAACCTACGGGGATAAGTCTAATTCTTGAGCTTTTCTATACTTGAACCTCTCGCTTCCAGATTTTCAGATTTTAAAATATTTAACCTGAAGAAGTGCATAGTTAGATGCCCGAAACGCGTCGTTTACCTAATCATAAGCATATTCAAAAGGACAGTCCAAGAACAGCATTAAAATCACAACCACGAGTGTAGCTAATACTCCTATCGACAAATTATTTTATCCATCGTCTGTGCATAAACGTGAAAAATTTTGCCCATTTCCTCGATTGTCTTTCCGACCCAGTCGATTGAAAAGTAATGAGCAATATTCGAGCGGATATTGTTGCTCCCTCGTGATAGCTCAGACCCTCACCTTCGGTCCTGGATCTGGATGGAAAATATCCTCAGTCGAAGTGCGCAAAATCGATGATTCCATCCTCGCTAGAGGATGTATTGTTTCCAATTCAAACCAGAGATGCGGAATTCTAATTCTAACAAACGCAAAATTTCTGGTAAAATGTGTATGATCGATTGTTTCGATCATACCTGAGTAAGGCCCGAGATCCACAAAAAAAACTGTGTCAATTATGCGCAAAGGATCAATGCAAATTCCATTTCCAATTTTACCCTTCGTTCAATAATTTCCTGCAACTCCGATCTATCGAACGAATAACGCGCCATATCATTTTGAGGTGGATACAATTTTTTCCGAAAATTACGACGAATTGAAATACTTTCATTCCACAATGGCGAGCACAATGGAGGAGTTGATTACTCTGATTTTTGCCCATTGCACCAAGTTCATTCCATATCGAGAGAAAAACACATTTAGCATTTGATTGACTATTATTTTTCTGGTTCATACTAATTTTCAATGCTGCCGCACTTTGCAGATGATCACTCATCATTTCGATCATTTACGTTGAACAAAGCATTACTACACAGACCAAATGTCACAATAGATAATTAAAACCATCGTACGTAAGGAACAAGGATAATTATCAGGAGAATACCTCAAATAAATTTCAAAGTCAATCTGCGAACAATGAGATTCAGAATTTTAACACGAATAATTTTTTTGCGCGCAATTAGGCACGTCTACTCGCACACATACACGAGTTCAAGTTATGCATGAAGGATCGTTGATTGCTTATATATACTTGCTGCGTGGAATTTCATGGAGAACGAGTTAGCTGAAAAGCGCGGATCAATTAACGAGCTCACTCCTCGGAACCAAAGTCCGCCAGCTGCGTCCGCTCATCAGAAAGCCGGACCTCGCGCTCTCTATCCGCTCGGTAGCAGCAGCAGCGCCGATTCCAAGCTGTTTCCGCTGCTCATACTCATGCTCGTCGTTCAAATTTACTTTTGCAGACCTCGATAACTCATCGGTCAGAGAGCTGGTATTATCTATATGCTTCAGATTGATACTTGCATGCGTACTCAGTGATGGCCCATTCCACAATCTGCGCCTGAAAAATTTTTGGGTAGAATTTCAGCAAACGCTAAAATTCTAAGGTAAAATAATTGCAAAATCATTGCGAATCATGTTTGAAATTCGAGAAGGATCAAAATTCTTTTGAGGAGGCCCATTTATCATCATCAACGTTAGAAATTTTCACGTCTGCAGTTTCTTTTCGCTCTTTTGACCTCAACAACTGGTTATGAATCAATTGCTGACAATTTGTAATAACTCTTCGGGACACACCACGTCACTTCCATAATCATTGCAAGCTGCAAATATAATTCAACTCACTTGGGTGGTCGACTCGCTGAAACAAGAAATTGGCTGTCGTTGTAGTCGCCACAGGATCGGCAAGCTCTGGCCGCGAGCTTGCGTCGACTGTTTGCAGCGACTGCAAGCAGTCGAGGGCAACAGGATTCTCTTCTTGATAGCTGACCGTAGAATTCGGCCCGAAACTCAGCCAACAGACGAGACAGTCTCAAATTGAGTGGCTGCAGTTCCAGGTCGATTCTCAACAGTGATTCGAGTCGTTTTCTGCTACTCAGGCTACCAGTACGATTTATCTTGGGCTTGTAACCGCTGTCGGACACTGGAGTTCCAATGGGACTGATAATTGGATGGTTAGCGATGCGATGATCCGGTGGAATTTGAGGCAATTTGGGTGCAGGTGTAGACTGAAATTGACGAGAAAATAATTCGCCTCGGGATAGCTGGGCCAGGTTCTCCAGAATCAGCCGTTTCGCCTCGCTGACGCTGCTCGGATGATTGTCGACTTCGTCTTCTGGCGATGAGTTTTGATGATTATTGTGCCGATCGTCGACGATATTGCAGGTACTGGGTAGTTCGTCGCTAATCGCATTCTCGGCATGCATTAGAGCTTGCACAGTATCGGGTCGCGGCGTCGCGATATCCTCGTCCTCGTCGTCGGCATTGCCTTCCAATGGGGCTGCAATAGCGAATTTCCGTCATTATAACGCCAGTATACTAAGCAGCCAATTGTTACTAAATGTGCCAATAAATTTCAATCCAAATTCCTCAGCGATTCTCTGGTCGAGATCAATTCTGAGCTTGCAAAGCTCATTTTTTGCGAAAATCACACCTGAAAAATTACCATACAAACAAGAGACTGTCACGTACTTTCCGGACACTACAGCCAATTCTATTCTTGATAATATTGTATTCAGTAAAATACTACCAAATAAGTAAGTACCAAAATGGAACATAATTTTGTCAATTAAAGTCACATCTTTGAGAAGTGAATGGAAATTGAAAAATCAGTGTTGAGATGAGATTGACTCACCACAAAAAGCTCTGATCGTGCAAAAATTTCAAGCTCAAAAAAGCTCATTTGATTTCCACTCCCACTATTGTAACAGTTATCCTTTAGAGGAGGCAACAAGTGAGGTAGACGATCGATTGAGTGGAGGACGCTCGCACTGGCTTTAGATACTAACATGTCAATACATCATCGGGTACCTTCAGACACAAAGCTGTCGATGGAGCTCGGGCTACCAGGTACCCTCGGAGTCGTCTTCGGGGTCTTCGGGGTCATCGGAGTCGCAGACGAAATAGTTTCAAGTTGGCACGCATCCAGAAACTCACCATCCGACGCAAACAGTCCCATCATCCGCAAAGAGGCGAGCAATTGGGCCCCAAAATGTGAGCTCACATTCGTCTGGGATAGATTGCTATCACTGCTCGTCGATTGCAAAACCAGTCCGGAACCATCATCATCGCCACTAATACTATCTTGATCAACATAAATACACCGTAGAACTCCCTCGTTCTCCAAGGAGTCACTACGGACAGATCTAAGGCTAGTGCCATTGTTGCTTGGCTGAACCAAATTTGGATCACTACTGGTTCCTCGTGGGCTCAATCTCTCACTGGAAGTCTCGTAATACTCGTCGGACAGGGCCAAACTGCTCCGGCTGCTGGATATCGCCGTATGCAGGGTCGAGCAAATGTCGCTCATACTCGTCACGCTATGCTTTCGCGAGGCCGAGCTTGCACAACTCAATGCGCTCATCTTTACTCCCGGATATTTTCACAGTTTCATCTATAATTACCAGTGCATCTTCTGCAGATTTATCAATCGGAGTTCTTCGCTATTTGGAGATGCTGTGACAATTTTATACTGGACGCGGTTGTGCCGGTGAATTTTCATTGCCATGTCTATTCCCATGAGCTTGATATGAATGAATCCCGAGAGCACCGGTCGGCTTTTCTCGCACGATAACGCGGTTAGAAGATGTAAATAGGGAGACGGGGGTTAGGTGTACCTGGGGTATAGTATACCTATCCAGGTGGCCACCCCAACAACACCCGATTGAGAAATAGCTTGTAAACACATCGTGAAACACCCTGAACTTTGTTGAATGTCTCGCGCGCCCTTGAGCTTGCACGCTTGCAGTCTGCTTATTTGACACGAACCACACTTTAAAAATGCATAATGATCCACAATATCCATATTCGGATTAGAAATGTCGCTATACGAATATTCTTTCCCAATTTCTGGTCCGTATTTGCTCAGTAGTAATTCATCTTATCCATCCAGTCAAACTGATTTTCGCTTCTGAGAGATAATTTCGAGTTTCTCTCTCACGTCACAAAAAGTCATTGCGAAAACAGATGATTCTCATCTTGTATAAAAAGCTGTTATTTGTTAAGGCCATGTCGGAGTCTCGCGGCAAAAACGGGGTTACACTTTTCGCGATGGGTTTTCCATCAATTGAGACGGGGGTGGTCGTAAACGACTCAGAATTGCTTTAGGAATGAGCCTCTGGTACGATCTGTGAGGATAAACGGCTCTCACTCTTGAGGAGGAATCGATGAATCGCGAGATATTCCGATTCGGATTCGCAGAGAGTGTGACCTTGCACCTTTCGTCGAGTTTTGAGGGAGATAGAGACGTATGTCCTCACAGATCGTACCAGAGGCACATTCCCAGAGCAATTCCGAGTCGTTTGCGACCACCCCCGTCTCAATTGATGGAAAAACCATCGCGAAAAGTGTAACCCCGTTCTGCACGAGACTCCGCGACGAGGCCTTAAAGCACCCTGAGTTCAGATAGAGGGTTCATTCGATGATGCTGTTCGGAGCGCTTCGAACTTTCGGATCTTTCTCACTCACTCATTGCGTTAGGAAGAGAGGTCCGAGAGTCGGAGCGCTTCGAACGCTCCGAACTAGCATAATTGAATAAATCTATAGTAAATATAAAAACAGAATCTCACGATCAATGGAATGAGAAGAACGAAAAGAAATTATTTTGATCAAGTTTTTCAAGATAGGGCTTTATAATTCAATATTAATTAATTCAGTAGTCGCCTTTTGAACGGAAAATGTAGGATTCAATTGCTAAATTTACATGGTAAACAACCACAACTCGTTCGAAGTCATCATTCGAAAGAGATGGAACTTTCCCCCTGTCGATAGCCAAGCGTCATACGGGTACAATGAAGGCCACTTGGGGTCAATTGAGCAATTTTGATTGGCTGAATGAATAAGAAGCACTGACAGTTCCATCGTGCACTGCAGTGGCTCAATCTTGCCTATCAGAGGCAAGAATTTCGTCAATATGTGGAGACAGAGATCATAAACTATTACATCATGTGCATAGAAAAAAGAATAAGTTTCATCATTATACAAATTCCTACTCGTTCTCTTGAAAACTGACGGCTATCAATACAATTCGCTAAAATTGTAAGAAGATCAAATTTTTGAATGACAATCAATATTGGCTCTCTGATGCTTTCAACGATAGAAGGTCATCAATCTCAAGTTCCACTCCCTAATTTACAGGAGTCACTACTTTTCATCTCCTTCTCTCTTCAGTAGCATAATTATGGCATAATTATTTTGCTGGCATAAATTAGATGCTCTTCCAGATATTTTGGACATCATATTTATTGTTAGACGCATCACTCAATAGACGGAATACTAATATTTCTCTCTTTTTAGGGACTCGGGATTTCAATTTTTTGCACGTGTGCAACCACACTTCTTCTCGTTCGATCTAGTCTTCTTTTTGAGATACTTCTTAGATGGAGTTATGACGATATTCTTAGGAATCAGCAAATCATCCCAAGGGATTTCAATGGTACTTTCGTCACAAGTCTTGGAGTTGAGCTCGGAGTCACTGCGGATTTTGAGGCTTGGGTCATACAAAATGTCATGCCAGGGAATTTCCAGGCTTGAGTCGCATCGTTCCAACTCCTTCCTAGCTCTCTGAGCATGGACAGTGTCAGTAATCAGCAGATCCTCCCAGGGTAAGTTCAACTCCTCACAAGACTCCTCCTTTACAATTTCTTTTTCGACGACCTCTGTATTCTGCATGAAAATTGGCATTATTTCATCGCAAGAACTTTTGAAGATTTCGGCATTTTATGTCCTAATGAGTCGCGTGAATCAAGTTCGTATATGAATCTATTATGTGGAAAATGCATATAGGTGTCTATCACCTCAGTATATTCTTTATTTTACAATTTTCAAGGCTCTTTGTGGAATTTTTTGTCAATTTTTCTGATCTTGAATGAGTGAATAAGAATATTTCTCAAGCTCCTAACTATGATCTTCCGACAGATTTCGGAGATCATGATCTGGACGTTCAAGAATGAATATTTCCGTAAAACAAAGTCAAAAAGTTGAGGAAAAGTTTTCAAAAGCCCTGAAAACTTTGAGGAATGGAAAAAATATTCTGCAACAATCTGTTTTCACCATATTAGAGAACCAATCTCTACTTCACCAGACAGACATCCAAACAGCCTATTTGGATATGACATAATTAGTTCACGACAAGAACGGCCATCACCTACATGGTCTACCAAATAAACAATGTGCGTGTATGAGAAGTATAAGCTCACACGTTCGCAGCTCGGACGATGCCTCTGCAGCTTCTTGAGTTCGATCGGGTCAATGGCGATTTCGTCCCAGGGCAACTCCACTCCTGGGGTGCACTTGGTCTGCGGTGATTTACTGTACTCCTCGTGTAGTTGGCGCATGTAAGGCTCGTAGTGGTTACCCTCGGCTGTGTTAAAAACGAGAGTCTGCCTCATCCGGACGCATCGGTCTCGGTCTCTCATCTGGCACATTTCCTTCTTGCGCCTCCTCGCGCACTTGCACTTGCACTTGTGCTGATGTTGTTGCTGCTGCTTACTGTCGCCCATCTCCATATTGCTCTCAACACTTATTTGCTTTGATAGATAATTACTGAAAGCGATAGCAAAGAGAGGCCTCTGTCTAATTGTTATTTGAATTAACACTACGAATTTCTCTTTTGAGGGTGACTATTGTCAAAAAGGGGATGGACTCACAGTTAACCTGTCATTTGACTGTACTTCTTGTGAATGTCATTTGTTTACATTAGATATAAGATTCTGGCCCTACTCGGTATAACTGTGCAGCAGTACCAATCGTCGTGGTTAACACGAGAACGATTGTTGAATGAGTGCAAAGTACTTACCTTATTACATGGCTAAAAGTTCATGTAAACAATTTTGAATAAAGCAAGTTGATTCTTTTACGTACGATTTCCGTGGTTTATGCATGCTAGACAGTTAATCTGATTTTCATCTTTGTTGACAAAATCTCAATGGAATTCCATAAAATGTTCAGTCAAAACACTTATCGATACAGCTCATCAAAACTCATAGATAACATTCAATGATCATTCCAGATATTTCAAATCGCCGACAATTTCGCGGGTGCCATCAGCGCCATCTGTACGATGGGCTTGCAAGCTCATTCTCGTGACCAATCGCAGCGCTTCCTTTCCGGCGCGCTCAATTTTCAAAATCGACCCGAGACACTTTTGCCGTACTTGATGAGATAGATAAGCGTATAGTTATTCTCAAGTATTCGATTTCACTCGGCACGGTTTAAACAGAGATCTGTTTACGCTGCATGTTTGGCATCGACTTTCAGCATAACTGAGCTTGCAGCTGTCGGTTCCAGTTGGTGAACATATACGGAATTATTCACAAGAGAAGCTCAATGCCTATTGATTTTTTTGTTGTAATTAGCATGGGTAAATGACAGGCCATATGCGTGCCAATCATCACAAAGTGACACGCGAGTGGCGCGTGCGAGGGACACGTAGCCCCAATGAAATCACCTTGAGAAGTTTTCTCGCAAGCTGCCGATCTGCACGTCTCGAATTGAAATATATATAATTACTATCATCGCAATAAGATATAAGACATTCTGAAACCGAGCAGACAACTCCACATTACGATTAAACACAAAATAATCGCAGGTGGTGGGAGACGGACTCATCGGATCGTCATCATCGTCGTCGTCGTCGCGGCTCGTCGGCGCGCGGCGAAAAAGCTGCTTCGGGGGTACGGGTACTGTATCGTAAAGGTTACAGCACTGTATATACATCAGCCGGAGAGCCGCGAGTACACGAGCTGAGGCTGAGAGAGCCCGTGGAGGACATCTTGAATCGAATAATATAGTGTGCGAAACGGCTGTGTGTGAGTTTTAGAAGGCAGCGGCCATCTTGCGATTCCCTAATCAGAGATCTCGCGCTCTGCTCCGTGGCTGCTGTGCCCCAAGGTATAATATAGTAGTTCTCCTCAACAAAGAGCAGCGGCTCCCCGCAACCGCTGCTGACCGCGACCTCGCGCAAGCTCCAAGAGCTCTCAACGTCGCCGTCACCCCGCCGCCGCCTGCACCGCCGCAGAGCAGAGCAGCAGCAGCAGCACCACCACCACCACCACATAGCAGAGTTCGTCTCATCCCGCGCGCCTATTCTATCATCGCTCTGCAGCCTAAAAGAGCAGCCCACAAATGGCCCTCAAACGAATCAACAAGGTACGCCGATACCCAGGTCGACCTGGACTCTCTGTGTATATGAATGTTTAGATGTAAGAAGCCTTCTTCTTGGAGGTTGGATATCGATCGTTGTGGTGCGCGCTCGCGAGCCGCTGGTTATGATGATGATGGCTGACGAACGCCGTCATCGTCGGCACAGCGACACGACACCCTGGCTCGTGAGCGCGCGCCGCTGTACGTTATAGGAAACTCGCATACTCACTCCGGAGCATGAGGCTAGAAAAAATGGCATCACGGCGGCCGGATGCGAGCTAGCTAGATTGCACACCCACCACGAGATTGTTTCATAGCTTTTATTACTTATACTCATCCATCTTGTTTTGCTTGTTTGTTGAACAGGAGCTCCAGGATCTTGGCAGGGATCCACCAGCACAGTGCTCAGCTGGACCCGTGGGAGATGATTGTAAGTCGCTGATTCAATATTCATCTATTCGCTGACTCCATTGTTTTTCAAAAGCAAATTAGGCAGACGTACACTTGGATTGTGCAATGATGAGTGCTTCTCAAGTTCCTCGTTCTTGAGTGTGACCATCCAGGTCTCTGGATTGTTCCATAACAAAACCATAAAACCATCTGGTTTGGTCTCCGTCCAAGTTGTTGGATTGTTCCACAACAAAGCTATTATTTGGCTCAATGACCATGATGGGTTTTGTGATAGATTCCTCATTCAGTCAATGCTAACTGTAGCTTCTAGAGAAGCATGATATCTGCTAGAAATTGTGAACAATTTTTTGAGTCATATCTATGTTTTTGAGTTGTTATCAGAACGAAAACACTAGCTAGTATACTCCAGCAACTAATATATCAGTGTGCATGAGAGCATCTCAATAGAATGATTAATGATCATCTATTTATCAACACCATTACTACATGTGATGATCTGGACTTGATTGGTAATTGTGAGTCGTTGATTTGAGTGCAACTGCTTTCTTCCTATGAGCTATGTACAACCATTCATATTCTGATTAACAGTTCATTAATTAATGCGTAGAATCTGCTCAATTATACTTGTGTATCATGATTATCATAAAATTCCAATCTTTATTTTCAAGCCAACATGATATTGGCAGTAAAAATTTCCAATGGATCATTCTCAATCATAATCCAAGCACATGGTGAAGCTGTTGGTTGAAAACAACTCATCTTGATCAAGTGACACTGGTGACTGCAGCTCTCGCGGCTGAATGCAGCCCTGGAATTTTTCAATTTATATCATGTTCTTTCAATGAGTGAAATGGCAGTTTATTTGATTGGAAATCAATTCTCAGAGATTTCTGGGAAACATCTGCTAGTGAGCCATCAGTTGTTTGTGTGAAATTTTATTTGAAATGGTTCATTTCACCAAGAGTTATTATAAATTTCTTTCTATTACACAAGGGACATTACCCACCTGTAGTTTTGGGGTGACACCATGAATTGACTCGATTCAATGATTTGAGTGGAGTTACACTACCTCATACCGTGGTTCAAGTCCGAAGCCATATTTATTATGGTTCAGCATACAAAATTTTCCAAGATTCCTCACAATTCACTCTTTCTCTTTTTTCGTTACAGTATTCCACTGGCAAGCAACAATAATGGGGCCGGTGAGTGTTTGAATTTTATATCTTACCCATGGCATCAAAGCAAAAGCTACTCTGTGACTCAATATGTCTCCAAGTGCTATAAAAATTCCATCGCTTGTCCAAGATACATTTGTGAGAGTTATATTAGAATCATGAATTCCTCTTTGGCCTTTTGATCTCTTTTTCAGTTCAATTTCTAACTTCCTTGAGTTACCATGAAAATCCCAATGGTTGTTTCCAAATCCAATGAATAGTATTCTAAATGAAGTAATGTAATTTTCTATTTCCAGCCGGACAGTCCATACCAGGGTGGAGTTTTCTTCTTAACCATACACTTCCCCACAGATTATCCTTTCAAACCTCCAAAGGTAACTAATCCCACATCTTACTATGTAGATATCTATTTTCACTTATTGAGTCGCTCAAAAAGAAGACTCCTCTACAAACATGATCCAATGAGTCTATGTGTGTAGGAGTTTCCATATTTTTCTCCTTTTGGGTCCTGTAGATGAGCATTGTGTACAATTCAATAATTACAAATCCCATCAGTATACTCAGGTCTTTGAACTAAGTCATCCAATTGCTTATTCTTGATTATAAATGCATCCAATTCTTAGAAAGTATATACTTTAACATGTTTCTTCTTGTATCAACTATATAGCAATTTTATCTTGCTTCATACTCAAGGTAATATCGTTGATATTTCAGGTGGCGTTCACAACCAGGATCTACCACCCTAATATCAACAGTAATGGAAGTATTTGTCTGGATATATTGAGATCTCAGTGGTCTCCAGCACTCACCATATCTAAAGGTAAGAACTAGTACCCTGCTACACTGTCAACACATCTTGGCATCAAGGTAGTTTCCATAGTACCTTGGTAAATGTTGATTATGGATGTTGGATTATTATTCATTATGCTCTCTGCCCACTTATACTTTCATGTCCATTGAGATCTAAAAGTCTTGAATCAATAGGGTGGAGGATATTAATGCTATTACACTTAGAGCCTGAATATCAAATCTTGAATAAAAGGGACGATCCCAAATCCTTGTATTTTACTGGTTCATTTCATGGGACAATATTCAAAAGAGATATTGTTTCATCTTGGAAAGAACTGAGTAGTAAACTTGGAAATATTAAAAAAGCTGATCTTAATTGGACTTAGGATTGGATGAAATTCAAAGAGTGCAAGTCTCACTTAGTTCCCCTTTCTTCCCTCATGTAGTAGCTCACATCTTTGTGCAATTTTTGAAAGATAGTTCATAATTCATTACAGGTTGTTGTAACAACTTTGGAGCTTGCTGAAAACTCTAATCATGCACTACTAACAAAACTCATTAATCATGAAACTTGCTCAGTAAACCGTGCTCTGTGTAGTACCATCTGTTTTGTTTGATTCCATACTAGAGAGTAATATAATACTGGTCAATTAGTGAAATCCAATGTATCATACAGATGAAGATCTTTCACATCTCTTCTCTTTGTTTATGATACCAAAAGTCTGATGTTAAGAATAGCAATATGCAACCATGCACTAGTCACAGAAAATTTTCTGTTCAACCCCTATGACCTTCACTTACTGTCCCATATAGGATGAGTGACGAATGATGGTACTCACTCAGCAAAACTAGAGTGAAAATGTGTTTATCTATACAATGAGTATCGCCGATGATTACACATTTTAAATCTACTTGAATTTGCATTGACATACTTCTCCTAGCAATGAGTTAAGAGAAGGATATCAATGCAAATCCAAGTTGATTTAAAATCTGTAATCATCGGCAAATCAAGCTGGCTTACTCAATTCATCCATCGCTGAATAATTTTCAATCAATCAAAATTCACTTGTGGCTCATTTCTAACCTATCATCCAGCTTTTTTCTCCTTTTCTTGGAACAGACTGGCCTCTGTACAATGAATGCAATTTTGAGTGGATTTAACTGGCCACTCTGTACAATGAATGCAATTTTGAGTGAATTTTCATCTAGAATCCCAGCAAATTATATTTTTTGACTAATTCTGAAATATTTTTTCCAATCCCAGACCCATGAAAGAAAATTCACCATGACATGTATAGAGTCCTTTTTCGTTCCAATGAGGGAAACTTTACCAGCTTACATTTTGTGTGGAGCTCAGAGCTGATTTCTGGGCAATGAATTTTGTGTATCTTGATGAAATGATTGATTTTAATACTATAATTATTTATTGACATGCTCTATTTTTTTACAGTCTTACTGTCAATATGCTCTCTGCTGTGCGACCCAAACCCAGATGACCCACTAGTTCCTGAAATTGCTAGGATATACAAAACCGACAGAGAAAAATATAATGAATTGGCACGTGAATGGACGCGCAAGTATGCCATGTGATGCGCCAATATCTGTTAACCCCCAACATCTTGTAAGCTATCAATCAGTCCCGGCCATTTATCAGTCAGCACCGATTCTACCTAGATATGGCTCGTCTGTTCTTAAATTCTTTGCCGCTAAATCGTTCTAAAACGTGCATAAAATGATGAGAGTCCGCAACAGTTTAGCAGCAAAGAGTTCATATAACGAAGTCAACATTGCCTCGTCTTGTTCATGCTTCCGGGCCAGGGTTCATGAATTCTGGCTTGGAAAATGAACCTAGGAATCTGCAGCGTCGGTATTTGCGCTGGCCACCTGGTGGCTACGCCAAGAAGTCAGCTCTATATATATAGATTTATTGACTACCTGCGAATGTTTCTGTCGGTAACTTCATCAATTAAGTTTAAAATTGTGAATTTATAGTTTTTTTTATTTCCAATGATTGTTCCGTCAGCGGAATACATGTTGGCATTGTAACTTTTATTTATCTCATTTAAATTCATTTCTTGAAACCTGTAAGAAAAATAATCTTTTCTATATACAATAATAAAACATACAAAGTTTGAATCGTTCTTTTCTTCTTTTCTTGATTTGCTTCTTCTTGTTTTCCAAGTATTTTGAAATTCTTTGTAAATGTCCTGTTTGAAGATGCTTATTAGAGCATAACAAAAAAAATTTTTTTCTAACAAATTAAGCGACGAGTAATAGTTTACCTATAAGAATGAATGTGTGTCAGATAAGTGGAGAAATGCATCAATATCCCTATAAGCGTGATTTCGCCTGACATACTTGGATGGGTTTTCGATGCTTTTTTATGTACGATAGTCTTTCACAGTCGTCGCTATTATCGATCTGACTCATTTCATTGTTCGACTTCTGGCGTCAATTAGGATATTCACTGTCAAGGAATTTTTTGTAATTATTCTCGTATGCAAGTGATGTTCACACAGAGAATTTCGAATAAACTCTTACCAATTTGTTTTATCAAAATTTAGGCCATTAAATGAGGACTCTTTGGATTCCAGAGTTGCATACGGCCACAATGAAACTTGGCAGCATCAAGAAAAAGCTGACATGATTTTGGATTTTGTGGGACACGAGTAGTAATGCAAGCCGCAGGGACGTGTTGAAGAGGCTGAAATGCAAAGCTCGTACAGCTCTAGGAATCGTGATTCAATGCATCATTATCGATCGAAAAAATGATGGATTGTTGCAGAACTTCCCGAGAAAAGTGATTTCAAAATTCAGTGCCTGACCCTACTCTTATGGGCATATCAGAACATTTCATCAGAAATTATAGAATATTCCTCGATAAACTTCTTTTGTAGGACTGAAAGCTAAACTAATCAAGCTGTTTTGCACTCGAGTGCGTGATATTTTCATGAATTTCCCAACTTCCCCTTTCAAATTTCAAACTAAAGTTTGAGTTGTACTGTCACCAACTTTCCATTGACGTAATCATCATCAACTTGATTCTTTTAGACTTGTACACAAATGTCGTTCTAACTAGAAATTGACAATGGCATAAGCTCACGAGCTTCACAACAACTGTTACAGAAAAGTGTTGACTTGTGACCTCGAATCAGCATATAAATCACATTGAAACATCATTATTCAATTCTAAGCTTTGCCACTGTCGGTTGAATTTTCGGTCATCATCTTGACCATGTGAACTTGAGTTAGAACCTCAAGAGATTTACGCTCTTTGCTCACGAGGTTTGAATCAACGAGTGAGTTTCAACCAAGAAACAATTTCAGAGTTGAGATTTGAGCAGAAATTTCAATTGATCTCATGCTATAAAGAAGAAGAGGCAGGAGGTGCAAGTGCGAAATCCCATGCGATCGGCTGTATGGAACTTCGACACTCGCTTGTCTAATTATAATACGCTATCTGCTTGCAGCAGAGCAAGTTGTGCTTTGACTGTGACCTACTGAATTCAAATGTTGGGCAATGTCAGTTTACGACGGTGCTGCCAAATCGGTTTCATGCATGGATCGTTACTTCGCAAAATCATATCGAAGGCATGTATTTTACCTGCCCCACACACGTGTTGCTCAGCCCAGACGTTAATTTAACAAATATCCGGGATATTTTGTTGAAATTCATTGCGAGATAAACTTCGCTACTGTGGAATGATATTAAAATTTTCATCTGATCAAGTGTATTGACCAACGTAATACCGATTCAATCGATTCACCTAATATGCATAGGTAATAGCATATCGATGAGCGGTCTCTTTCTTTGTGATAATGACTCTTGTCTATTCCCAACTAGACTTATTGCAGAAAAATCTTTCTCTAATTTACGAATGCTCCCGTAACTGTTCTCACCCTATTTATTCTCACCCTGCATGGTATTAATTCGAGTAAAAATAAGCGCCGAATGCTGAGCGCGAATATTACGATTCAGCGATCGATTTTTGCTCAGTTTGTCATTTCTCATTTTGACGCTCAGGTGTGAACGCATTCCTCACGCAACTGCTTGAACTTCTGCTGCAAGGTTAGGCAATTGGAAAGAAAAGTTTCAGAAAAGTCATGGCTGTGTTCAATAGCGAGAGTACGAAGTTTTTCAGATACTCAGACATCATATTGATTATTTGTGTTACTCGCTCATTTTTTTATGAGAAGCGCTCGCATCGCAAACTTGTATTCAGAAATGGCATCAATGTCACTTATCAAAATTTTTCAAATCTAATTTAGTAAAATAATCCAATCGAGGAACACATTTAATCGGGACGACGATTGATTTTCCTGTGCCAATATATTTGAAAATGTGTTCATATCAAACAACTAGTAACTGATGCTAATAGCCACACGCACGATGAACAAATTTGTGGCGCACTCATTCCTCGTCGACTTGATCGACCTAAGCGATTGTGACTAGCTTTTGCTTGTTCGCTAATAACTTGGGATTGCCATTCGATGATACAGCACCAAACAAAATTTTACACTAGTGAAAACAGCTCATTCTTCGCTCTCCTCGATGTATGTATCACGTAGTGTAGCTGGAGTAATAGTAGCAGCAGGGAAAGTTGTAATCCACGTTCAAAGTCGTTGACCTTATCGTTGGTCGCTCTAATACACATGCACTCGGTACCTGTATAAGCAAACGTAAATCGAGAGCTACGCAACTTATTGATGTGCGATATTGCTCAAGTATCGAAGTGAAGTCTTGCGAAGTACGTTGCTTGATATTCAAATTTAAACCAGTCTAGATTTTGTAACATCCCGAATAAAATGACTCGATTGGTTCGATAATTTTTTAATCAGATCTAAATCGTTCACCTGTTCTGTAAATTGGCCAATGAGCTGATGTTTCAAGCCAAACTGGATACGAGATAACGAATAGCAAAACTTCGCTCGATTGTCTCATGTTAATGCGATTGATGCGCGTCTTCGCACATCGATTGCGAAATCAGAGAAAAAACGAAGTCCGATTGCCATGCGAAAAAATGCACCCTAGACATTTTCAGAGGGACTTCTGTAGCACTTTGGAACAATTTAACCCGCTCACTGAAAGTGCATGTGGACAAGTCCGATTCGATGATGTTCAGGAACTCGACTTGAATGAAGCATAAGAATCTGAAAAAATTCTTAAAGACCGATGACGATGCCAGGAATGCGTTCCGACAACAATGGAGTATTTATGCGGTTCTTCTTTGTAAAAAAATGGAAAAAGCCGAAAATTTTCAATTTTGTAACTTTGCCATTTATGTCATTTTCCAACTAATTATTGACTTCTTTCATGTCAGAAAACTTTTCCGAAGCTGAGAAGTGGGGTCCAAAGTGAGCGGGCTAAGGTGAGTATACCCAACGCGCCTCTATGTCGAACTCAGGGATGGGCACATCTCGTTGTTGACCTTCCCGCAACTTTTTTTTACGTTTGATGTACATTACGTTTGCCATCTTAGAATATGAGAAAGTAAGAGATTTGACCGACCTCGAACTATTTATGCGTGTCCCAGAAAATCCATAGTGAGATTTTCATTTCTTTTTGTGCACAGCTAAGAAATTGTCATGGAAGTCGCGTCTGGTGAAACCGGCGCCGAGAATCGTAGCGCATTCAATTCCTTTTCTGAAAATCTTTGAGATTCCCTTGTTTAAATTTATCCTTTGCATTTATGCAATTTTATGAGCAAAATAAGGAGATTGTTTGCGGAACACGGAGGCTAAAATTGGAGTGTATCCAACATGCCCTCATACGGTTATTTCGAAAGGGTCTGCAGTGTGGCCTTTTCCACCCTTCAGAATGTAGTCATATCAAAATGATCCGGAAATAGTGATTTGGTTCGAAAAACAAGCTTTATATGTGGTTGCATGGAGATGAATTTTGTGCGCTCTATGGCTCATATACTTACTTTGTTTTAAAGCACGGGGGCATGTTGGGTACATCCTTTTGAGAACTTGCGGAAAATCTTTTTTTAGGAAAATCGTGACAGCTTGGCTCTTGTTTGTCGATATTGGATTCACCGTAGCTGATTTTGAAGGTTTTGAAACCAGGTTTGAAATGAACTAAATTACTTTGAAAATATTTGAGAAGATCAAAACTACTGTCAAAACAGTGAAAGGGGGGGGGGTGTCACGTTGAGGATATTTGCCTTGTATTGCGAACTTTTTCCGATATCTTGGTACCTATCCGTCGAGGCATTTTAACTTTTGTGTTTTATTAGGTAGAAGTTTTGGATCCGGACCCTAATAGAACTGGACTGAAATGTTATGCCAAAAAACTACAAATCAGATTTATATCTCCGTAAAGATTGAACCGATTCTTCGAAATCTGCTTGAAGTAATGAGCATTTTCTGAAAAAATTCCATCACTACTTCGTGGAAGGATACTTGCCTAATATGATCTTGAAAGAGCTTTTTTGATAGATGAACACTAACGCTGTCAAGAAACAACTTTTAAAATACAAGAACGGGTTCATGTCAAAAGGGACCTTTGTGCAAATTGATAAATGTTCAGGAAACGATAAAAATTGTATAGCAACCAGACCCCACGAGAATCTTCATGCAGATAGGTATTGTACGGAGTTCTCATATTTGTTCATCATAATTTCAATCGTTTATCGTCCTTTAATGTACTGCGGGGCTGCTTTTAAACAAAAAAGTGATGTCACCTAGGGGTTTTTTGCATAAATTCCTCGTGATTGACGAAGTTTGATCGCAAACTGGTAGGTGGCTACAGAATATCAAATTTGATAATAATCTTGATCATTTTAAGATTCTCCTATTGAATTTGGGGTCCATTTTTCATCTAATAGGGTAGAAATTTTTGATAATTCAGAAAATGCTTTATGACAACAAAATAACCATTTGGAACCTGTCAGATCACCTTCCTAATGCTATACGCATGATGATGGTTCAAACATTGATACGTATTCCAATTTTTCCACAAAGGGAAATAGAAAATTATGAATCAAGATGATCGTCATACAGTTTTAACCATTCTTAAACTGCTTCTTCACCGAAAAAGCATTCAAGGTAATCAATCATATTCCTTCCACGAAAAAACAATGCTTCAATTAAACAACCCCCTATTCTGGAATTAAGATTGAACCACTCGTTGGAAGTCGTTGGCCAGTCCCTACGAATTGTGATACGAACACTGATGCATACTTGATAGTTTCAGCTTCAATTCTAGCTAACTCTTGCGACGCGAAACATATTTATTGGAAAGTGCGGGTACTACCTTAAGTACTAGTGTCGAAAATTGTAGCGTGGATACTCAAACCAGTGATCAGAGCGTAAGAATTATATTTCTAGGAATATACACGAATTTATGAAAAAGGGCTCTATATCCCGTACTTGGGTCTCTTCATCTATAAATCGTGTTGCGAGTTTTGACCGCAGCACATTTCTCCCTTCCATGATATAGCATCATTTTTTGATAAGTAATATGGTCTTATCAGGGATTTGACTAAAATGTCGCTTAGGACCCTTTTCACATATGAACCCATTCACAAAGTCAATCATACTCAATAAACTCGAGTGAAACGTATTTTATTTCAGTCCAGAGAATCCCTTTCTGCTCCATCGTGGGTGCCAATATGCGATGACTGCTTCATTTACAAACCAACAGTCGAGACCTCGCGGGGCTAAACTTCAATAGTCAACTCGATCTCACAGGTAAATTTTGTGGAATTGTCAATTGATGCCTCCCTTGATCAAAACTCAGATGCGAAACTACTGATGCCAGAAAAGACTAATCGAGTCATTCTTTCTCCATCTGTTTATAAAGTTCTGTGATTAATTCTTCAGTTATAATTATCCAGAATACTTACTTTATTCGCGGCCTGTGAGCGTATTACTATAGTATTCCCCTCCAGTGTTCCATGAATCAAAAATAAATTTCAATTAATCAAAATTTTCACCAATTAGAAACTTGAAAATGGTTTGAAACCATTTTCAAGACAAGTTACCATGGACTTGGAACATTGAAAGAAATCTTCATCTCGCATCGGGTCGGTACTCATTCCAAGTGATATGCGTCTCCTCTATGATGTGTGCGCCTATCATTTGTCAACGTATACCTACACGGCGATGATACTCTAAAGTTATAGTCACTTTTCTTGCGGTCGGCGCATCTCGACGGTACATCATTATGACGCAAGCGGTGACCGAAGCACCGCTAAAATGCTCTGTGCACTTCCTTTTGAGTCCGTGTTTACGAGCTCATTTAGGCGTACCTTCAAATGTTAAGCAACTACCAGTTGTCAGAGCAACCGATTTTTCTGGCGAGAAGACACTATAATTTGACACTAATGGAGTGAAAGGGCGGATGATAGTTCTTCGGGATAACTCGATCCGTCCCTCAAGTTTATGCCCCATTGTCATTTTTCTACAACTTTTGGATGGAATCTTTGAATTGACCCGTGTGAACTGTTAAATGGCTGGCAAATATCACGAAGACACTCGTTTTATGAAGTGGCATCGTTACCTTGATAGAAGTGATACCATTGCACGTAAAATAGGATCAACCCTATGCACTTTCGGAGAGCTCATGATTTCGACCCATTTCTTAGACTCTAAAATCTCATCAAACTCTCTGTGAGAATCGGAAAGATGAATTGTTTTATGCTTTGGAACACTTTTTCTTCTTTCGTTATCAATGAATACTTTCTGTTCTGACAAGGTAAGTTTTGATGACTCGAGTACATTGGCAATCTCACAAGTTACAGGTTACACGAGGAACGAGTAAAATGGATGAAGAGTAACTTGAGTCATAAATGAGTACAATTTCAAAGGGGTTATTCGTTTGCCATACAGTGAGAGACAAATGATCAGAACAGGTGAATAAACATTCCAAAAATCGATGGTCAAAAGTCAATAACCGCAATGTCCCAAAGCACAGAACAGAAAAAATGAAAGAGTTATGGTTCGCATTGAGGTTGAAAATCTTCAAAATTTCCCAGCCAAAGGATAAGTCCTCCCAGTTCAATTTCCAAAATGTTTCTAATATGCAAGGAATATATTATATGCAAATATTCTGGTCTACAGACACGCACCAGGATATTCTTGCATCGGTTTGCGATCCCTCTGCTTATCTCAGTGATTCCGTCTAAAATAGAGAATCTTTTCGAAACTGCAACCGATCTTATGATCGCCCGGTATACTGGTCCACCAATCCACGGTGCATCGCCATGATCCAGCTTCATCCCACAGACCCTTTGTCCCTGACACCTCAGGCAGACTCCAAGAAAATCTGAACAGAACAAGTGAGTAATGAATCGGTACATCAAATATAGGTAAGAAGTCGACAAAATGTAAGGACTGGACGAGCACGAGAGAAGAGAAAGGAAGCGGCTCTGATGTGCGTCGAGTTGAGTAGTGCGAGACTCAATGGAATCGGTATAGCTCGCGGTGAGAATAGCCGACGTCGGCGAGAGTCAGTCAGCCGCGGCGAGCCGAGCTGAGCGCAGCTCTTCTCGATCAAAAATCGTTCGGTGCAAGTTTTAAAAGTTGATAAGTAAAGTGGTGCCGGACCAACGGATCGGGAGTACAGTTTTATGACCATGTCGCTGACACAAGACTCGTGACATCTGCCCATCTTGATAGACACCGGGATCATCGATCGTCACGGCCAAATCGACCCCGAGCTGGTGCCCGTTCACTTTTCAATTTTTAAAAGGACCATCAGCTGGCCCGGCACGCACTGGTATGTATTTTTCCCAAAAGTGCTTCGATTCCATCAAGAGTAACGACTTTCAAACCTATTTCGGTCTCTTCCGACGATCTATAGCAGTCAAATCCGCCTGCGCCAAACGGACACTTGTGTGCTCGGGAGATAGTTTTTGGTGAACCGTGTGTTGTGTAATATTTTTGTATCCCGTAACACAGCTGGATTATACAGCAAGCGAGTCTGAGATTTCTTTATTTCTTGTTCCTATCTACAGTATAATACACTCGCTTTCTTTCATGTTTCGTGGAGGGAAGGGTTCCATTCGGATTTTGAACTGAGATCTGCTCGCTCAAAATCGGACGTCAGTTTGTGAGAGATAAATACGTGTTTTTATGATGATAGATATTGCGGAGTCGGCTCGTGTAAAAATTGATTGCCACTATTGCAAAAAATCCGTATATTCGACTCGATGTATCACGTCCATCTCAGCCCAAAGTCTCATTCGAATGATGATGAATTAGGGACAGATAACATCCTGGTTGTGGAATATTTTCGCTATAAAAGCGTTGACTCGTGGCGTATTATTAGGAGCCTCTTCTGGCGTCTACGGTTATTCAAATTTTCGCGCCTCATTTTATATCTGTAAATTTATAATACTTATCCGTGTGTCTCGGGCATCCGTACAAAGGCACTCACGTGTCAAGAACAATTTCTTGTCATTCTTTCACGTGAAAAATACTCATATGGAACTATTAGCCCCGATTGCACGTGAAAGATGTACTATGCACCGGCTAATCGATCGATCGATAGCCGTGAATTATTGATCACCAAACTATCCTCACCTCTCGCCTCCACTTTAGCACCGCGCATTCGACGATTCAACTCTTTTTGCACACACACAAAGCCATGCTTGTACCAGCTGAAGCAATATCTCAGATTTTATGTAACAAATTCACCGAATTCAAACTCCGTAGTAGTCATCGTCTTGTGAGGCCAACATTTGCATTGGGTAAGCCGGCTATTAGATTATGCTAGTGCAGCTCACACGTGATATATGCCGCCGCGCGGCTTTCAAAATCGCGGCTGCGCGTAACACCCGTAGATATCCCTCATTCGATTCATCGTTACGTTACGTACATTCAAGATCCTACTGTGTTATGCTACAGTGTTATACTACGCAGATTCTGGGACTATTGATGGTTGATTCGTATCTGGTTGTAATAAATTGTTGGTTTGACTTGGTATTTCTTACCGACGTGTCGAACATTCTTTATTCCGTAATGATATTTCAAGACTTACACACTACTTATTTTATGATTTACAAACAAAGAAGTCGGTTTTTGCAAAAAATATTTCGAATAACGAAAAATTTTTGCGGACGTTGCAAAAGAAAGTCCGGTACAGTCTGTTCATGTTGAAATAATAATTCCGTGCATGCGACTCTGTATATACCAGACTTTCGAAATGCGTCGACTCGTCTTGAGTTCCTGCGAGTCGTGCACAATCTTACGCTATACACCCGACAGGACTTTATTTCTTTACACTGCTTATATTATAACCTCGGCGATGGAAGGAAGACGCCAACAGAAGCAACTAAACTAAAGATCTCGCATCTCAATTTCCTTTCCTTTTGATGCAAGCGACGCCGGACCAAGGACAGATCGTCTCTTTTATTTTTTCGACCCACGTGGGTCTGAAAAATATCTCGTCTGCAGCACGACTATTTGTAATTTGAAGTGATACGGGGGTCCTAGGATGTATTCCACTTGGCAAAAGAATAAAAGATTTTATCTGCTTGAGAAAGATGGTGAGAGAACAACTCTTGAAAGAATCTAGCCGTGAACGAGAAGCAGCTTACGTTGTCCGAGCCTCGCTTTCTCTTTAATTGATGATGCCTCGGAAACGAGATATCCTGCAGCTTAGCTAAACTCCGTGTACCTACTTGCCTCTCGAAGGAAATGCCAGTGGTTTTCAGAGATCATCTTCTCCATTCGTCAGCACATTCGATTCATTTTCTTTCTTTTTTGATAAGCCTAGGCTATCCGAATGAAATTTGGCAAGGAATACAATCGTGTACAAGAAAGAATCTCGTTTGCGTTGGAAATTTACGTAATTTCTAACATGAATATTTCAATTGGGTATTATAACGACTGGGTTAACGAGAAAAAATTCACCGGCTTATGCAACTAATTGATACTTTCAGATATACTTTGTTCTCCAATCAAGTTACATTCTAATGAGCTAGAGAGCTTGCGTTTTTGATCGACTGATGACTCGCATGCTCTTTGTCTGTTATTGTTTGCATTTTCCAATTATTCTTTCATCGGCTTCTCTCTGATGTGACCGTACATCATTGATCTTATCGGACTATGCAATTGACGTTAAAGCAGATAGCTCGATTTTGTTGGATCATCTGTATTTCTGAATAGGTGGCCTAGAATCTGCTCTAATGACCTCAATCGTCGAGTCAACCATCATTATCTCATTGGTTTTGGGACTGTGATGCCATCATTTAGACAGTTTTTGAGCACGGACCTTGTTAGTCGGATTGATTTGTCGGATCGGAGCTAAAGGCTCGTGTGTTATCTCGATTTTTTGTAATTCGATCAATAGCAATTGACTCACAAAGGAAGAAGGGTATTATTTTCCACTTTTTATTATCTTCCACTGCCATAACTCCATGGGGGAATGAAAATGTCACAGTTTTCATAAAATGCTTGTGCATCGTAAACTGTCCTAAAATTTTGGATACAAACTATTAAATTTACAAACAAGTGGCCATCCCTTTATTGATGATAAATTTGGTGAACAGCTCATGAACGAGATCAACAGTGGAACCACAATTCATAGATTGCACTAGAGCCGGTATCATTTATTCACGTGACTAAAAGATATCCAAACGTGAATTCGTGTACCCGCATTCCAAAAGGATCATAATCAAGGCAAAAACGTCGAATGTGAAAGAATCCGTAGATTCGTAGGCGTATCTATAGTTTTTATCGTCGTACCGTGACACCTGAATTTTAAATCCCAATGCCCATCGAGCTTATCTAATACATTCAACACTCGCACCAAGACGCAAAATTTCCATATAAATTTCGAAAGTAAACGGATATCACAGAGTCCGGGAGAGCAAGTTCACGAAATATCCAAGCAAAGCTGAGACTATACATATATCCGAGTAGACCACTTGAATTTTCATATGCTAATCACAACTCGTTGGGATGACACTGAACGCGGCAACGTTCGAAAAAAACTATCCAAGCATCACTCTCAGCTTCTGACGTAACTATTCGAGATCTCGCTTGGCGAAGAAGTCAAAGATCTTGAAAGCGTACGATATCGCATCTCGCACTGATCTGCCATGATGATACAAATCGACAACTCACGAGTTGCGCGCAGTCATCATCATTAAATTGTCCGGCAGTAATAATGGTGTGTGTACATTGTGTATGTGTACTCATGCAGTGTGTTCAAATGCTACAAAGAAATACTTATACTCTTATATGAACGATTATAAAAGCTTGAGCGCCTCGTGGCAAAAATGTTGCAGTCTGATGTACCATGTGGCGATCGGAAGTCCAAGTGTGACTGTTTACACGCGTTGCAATGCAGTGCTTGAGTATAAATAAGCAAAAGTGTACTCGCGTAAATGTGGTTCCAAGGTCAAGTATTGCTTGCACGAAGCCGACTTTCGCGCTTCGAGGGCTGAACGGTATTATTTTGTTGGCGGCGAGATTGAGTCCCCAGTCCATACTAGTCCATTTGGTGGAGGCGCGAAAATCTGCACGAAAGGCCTCTGTCAAGGCCGAGCGAACTTGGCTCCTCTCGTTCCTTCTCTCGTCGACGCGAGTCTGGCCAAGATCGTCTCAGAGTGGTGTAATTAGAAATCGATTTTCACCTGTGACCCGGTTGTTGTTGGCTAATTCGAGATAGAACGATTGCCAACCAGCTGGGCGAGTTTGTATGCGCGGCTCAATCTGTCATGGATCTATGATCATAGCGTCTTCTGACACATTTTGAATGAAATCTGAGGGTTTGAAATGGAAATGTGATAATTAAATGATGATTCTGTCTAGAAACAATATTCATACGTGAACAGTGTATGAACGTTTACAAACCAGAATGGTGTACGTAAACTTTAGATTCTGAAAAATCATTTCAATATTTCGGCGACCGCTTTATCTACGATCACGAATGAACTTACTCCATTTCTCGAGAATCTGAAATGGATTCTTGCCAGCATCTTGTGTGTTTAATCTATCTCATATTTTAAAATATGTTTGGGGATTAGTTATGAATGGTTACAAGACATGTTTGTTCAAACAAAGTGTGAAACTCTTCCCGACATGCTCTCTCAAGAGTCTTCATTGACCGGGCATCGTTTTCACAGTGTGGGTCAAACTCAACTCGATCGATGACCTGCGATGGAGAAATTCAATTGTATCTCCATTTAGCAGAATTGGCCGAATCCCTGGACTAACATGGGCAATATGGGAAACAAAATCTTTCAGTACTTAATTTACATATAGGTAAATACCCTCAAAAATTCAAGGACGCGATATCTGCACAGCACCTCCTTAGTGTATTTGAGTTATAAAGTATCATCCAAGATGGTTAACATCAGTCTATATTGTCTGTGAAGATATTTTTCTGGATCTACACCAAAAATATAACAACAGGATTTTACTCTGGCCAGATGAGGCGGTATAGCTTTAGCCAATCGGTACATCAAATTGTACGTTGAACATACTCGAAGAAATTAGTTGATATGTTAACTGACGAATCAATGAACGGTCCTCAACGGCTTCTTTTGGAAACTCAATATTGCGGTCCTTACTTGTTCTGCTAGGACACTGTATCAACTTCGGCGAAGTTACTAACATAAACTGAAACCAAAACACTAATAATGAGCTTCAGAGAAAATGACCCAAGACCTGAATGGGTGTATATATCTCGAGATTCTCCAAATTGCAAATTTCTGATTTCCTGACAAACGTTTCAGAAACGAATCAATCCTTGAAATTCAAAAAATTCTGATGCCACCAGAACAATTTGCAGCATAGACTCGTTTTTTACGCTAGAATGGAAAACCTGGTCACGCTCATGACCTATGCTGATTCCAAAATTTGAGTATGTGCTCAACTCAGTGACCGCAGTGTAGTCTTTAAAGAGTGAAAAATTGCAGATTTGCCTTGTTTTGGCTCGAGACTGAGTACTCACAGTTATTCCTATAAAATATATGTATGATGCGACGATGACACGTGTGAGGGTATATTTTTTGGACGGACATAATCATAGAGATGTTGATGTTCTGTTAAAGTTTGAGGAAGTTGGTTCATCGTATGCATGATAAGTTTTTATTGAGTTGGAAAATCCGCCACTGGCAATGAAGATATTGTGGGCAGCCGGATCAATGATCACGTTTGGCACTGTCATCTGAATGAGGTGAATCAATCGGCCGGTTGGCTGGGAAGGAAATATTCGATTAGAAGAGGAATAGCATTCATATTTTTTGCACATTAGGAAAAAAAGTCCGCAAGAACCAAGATCTCATTTTATTCTAGTGTACGTGAGCTTGTAGCAAAGCGCATCCTCGAGTTTTTCGAAACTGACTTTCAGCAATCACAAATGGAAATTTCGTCTCTCCATCAACTTTCTCAGACTTCCTCGGTTAATTACATTTTGTAAAACATTGCGAACAACGAGATCTAGGCCACCTGATGAGAATAAGAATTGTTAAAGGGGAAAGTATCAAAATGAGCATTGACACTTATCTATAGATAAGTGTCAATGCTCAAGTGAAAATCTTAAAGTTAGGATGTATACATCCTAACTTTAAGATTTTCTTCCATGAGGCCTCAGTTGGAACCGAACTCGATTTATGTCTCATATAGATTGTATTTTTCATCCGCACGGCATTCGAGAATTTGGAATTTTCCTTCACGAATCGAGAAAAATGAAGATCACGAAAAATATTCAGTGATCCGTCGATGAAATTTTACTTAATATATCTCCCCGAATCTTATTTAACAGAATAAATGAATGGCACTGAAGAATTGTTTCTCACATGATTATTGAAAATTCGTGTGTTTGATGTAAGGATGCGTGGCAATTGACCCCCAAGTTGTGGCAATTCGTATTTGTTGTTGTAATTGAGTATGCATATTCAAAATTTGAAATCTCAACGGTTCCTTCGATCGAGCAACCAGAAGTTTTTTCTACTGATAGCTTGGTGCGAGAATTCGGGGTCGGGAAGGTTGTGGGCTATGCGATAAATTTCGAGGTACCCTCACGGTCATTTTCCCGAGAAACTCAGAACTGTCCGTCGGAGTTTTAGTCCCGGCACTCATAGAGTGAGGACGTGTTTACTTTCGCTCCGCGAATATAAGCAACACATTGTAGTGTTTCGTATAGCGTGGGGCTCTAGTCCCCGAGCCCGGCGCTCATCGCGAGTGGAATTTTCTTTCTTTCTATTTATCATCTCTTGGTGAAAATGTCTTCTCCGGGCGTGAGCCGCGGGAGTGGCATTCCTCAAGCAAACCCTAGAACCCAGAAAAAAATTAGTTACTCAGCTGCTGCTCAACAAGACAAGTTCCCGAAAAAAGATCAAGGCCTGGTGATGGATTGTGCTGGTGAATTGACATTAACTGATTATACTGTTGCAGTTGGGAACATTGTTCAACCCAAGAATATTAGCCACTCGTCTAGAATATCGAACAATCGTGTGTGTCTCTACTTGTCTAGCAAAGAGCTTGTGAATGATCTCACTGAAAAATACAAATTTCTTGAAATCGGCAATTATAAAATTACGATCAGACCCTTGATAACTAATCAACAGAGAGTGTTAATTTCCAATGTAGCCCCGTCAGTGCCTCATTATGTTATTGAAGAAGAATTCCTGCGGCTGAACATAAGACGATGCGCTCCAATTGTCAGCCTGAGAGCAACCATCGCCCAAGAAGGATATGAACATATCTTGAGTTCGAGACGCCAAACATACATCGATCCCGAGGACACAGAGAAACTGCCAGAGTTCATCAAGATTACATACGAAGGTACAGTGAACTATATATACCCGAGCACAGGAATTCTCAAATGTTATATCTGCCATCAAGAAGGCCATATAGCTATACACTGTACATCGAATCAAGCTGTAAATAATATCGATACGGTCAACGACGAGCATATCCAAGTGCCCGCGGAGACAGACAACGTCCAGAGCAATAGCTCTCGGTCTCACCTACCCACCTCTTTCGCAACAAATGGTCATGGCTCGTCGACGAGCAGCGTCGTAGCCGAGTTAAAGCAAAACGAGAGCAATGTTTCGATGTCTGACGTAACACCGAAAATAAGTGCCGAAGAGGGAAATAGTAGCTCAAAAGTATTCGACACAGACAATGCGGGTATGCAAAGCCAATCAGCTGTTCATGGCTCTTCTGATAAACCTGTACCGGTCGCGAGCATGAGCCCGCGAGTGACTCGCTCTCGCTCGCAAGCCATGCCACCACCACCATCTTTACTGGTCAAAAGGACCATGTCTACCTCGTCATCGTCAATTGGCTCGGCAAATGACCATTTGAAGCTTGCGGGCCAAGAAAAGGGATTTAAAATTGAGAAAACTCTCAAAAGAATCAAAACGACACCTAGTGAAGCTCTGGGAGCCGAAGAGATTAAATCACTTCTTCGGGATGTTGAAACCCCAGTAGAATTACAGCTGATCACTCAGGATAATCTCGCTGACTTTATAGCCTCCGCGTATGGGCACAGTAATTTATTAGAACTTGCCTCCTCATATACCGATACTATACCATCTCTGGTGGAGCAACTCAAGTCAGCTCACTCTCAAGTCACTCACCGCAATCTGAAGAATCGCATAAATAAAATTGTGAAGCGCCTAACTATAGACAAGGATTCAACATCCCAAGGGAATAGAGACAGTGAAATGAGTGCCACCGAAGACTTTGAGTCGGATGCAGAGGTGCTATCTCAATGCGATGGATAACTCACAAGGAGATACCCGAAGACGTCAGCAACATCTTCGAATTTTTTATTGGAATACAAGAAGCTTCAAACAGCGGCAGCAAGAGATCGAACGTATTATGAAAGACGTTGACATAATTATATGCGTGGAATCATGGTTGACCCCTGGTGCTAAATTGCAGCGTTTTCCTGGATTCGTCGTCTACCGACGTGACAGAACTCACACCAATGGAGGAGGTATTATAATTTTAGTGCGCCAGACTTTGGCGTTTCATGAACTGGATGATCTGTATTCCCCCCACACCTCTGTAGAAATCTGTGGTTTGCACTTCAATAACGTAGAACCTAAGCTGAATCTGATTGTATGCTATCGAAGCCCAGGTCACACGCTGACTCAAAATCAGTGGAACCGGGTTATTGAAAATTCTGACCGTGATAATTGCGTTTTTTTGGGAGATTTCAATTCTCACAACACCCTGTGGAACGGCAGTCATTCTGATACCAATGGTATACGTTTTCAGGCATCGATCGAACGATTCAACTTAGTTGTTCACAATGATTCCTCATATACATACACCGAAATGTACCGAAACTATAAATCTAATCTAGATCTCGTGCTTTCCTCTATTAGTTTGTCAGATAAAATCAAAGTAAGAGTCAGTGATGAGACCTGGGGTTCCGATCATTTTCCTATTTTTCTTGATGTAGATGCTTCCAGAAGTTATTACTCGAAAAAGACATTCAAGCTGAAATCCGTTCGTACTGACTGGACAAATTTCAACCATGAAAATGAAAAAGCCTACCAATATTTTTTGAGTGGAGAATATGATTCGCTCTCTGCCAGTCAAAAGTACGATAAATTCATTGAAATTGTCAGTAACTCTCTTAAGAAGTCCACCCCGCGCAAAAGTCCTAGATTTCGTACGCACAAATTTAAGAGGAACCCCACCCCTTGGTGGGACGCAGAATGTGATAGATTGAAGAGATTGCGTAAGGCAAAGTATAAAAAATGGGAATTTACGGGCGATTTGATTGATCTGATTGAGTATAAGAAACAATGCGCAATTACACGCAAAACTTTTAAAGCAAAGAAAAAGGAATGCTTCAGAAAATTTGCTGGTTCAATCAATTTTCGCACATGTGCTAGCTACGTCTGGAACAAATGTAAAATTTTCAAGAATGCGTGGGTCAAAGTCAACCCTCAGCACACAGTCGAAAATAGACAAAACAAACAGAAAGTTGATCTG
This sequence comes from Eretmocerus hayati, assembly GCA_029851415.1. Taxonomy (NCBI): domain Eukaryota; kingdom Metazoa; phylum Arthropoda; class Insecta; order Hymenoptera; family Aphelinidae; genus Eretmocerus; species Eretmocerus hayati. The sequence goes on from CM056742.1 coordinate 2,451,938, forward strand.
GCACTGAGCAAGATCTGCCCACCTTGGGTGCCCCACAACCCGAACTGAACCCCAGAATCTGCGCCCAATAATTTTCTTGAATCCCCATTTGACTTTCTCGAGTTCAACGTCGCACTGGAGGGTAAGAATATAAATTCTGCCCCAGGCTGCGATGGTATTGACTTTGAGGTACTCCAAAAAATTCCCATAAAGTTCAAATTACTTCTCCTTGATATATTCAATGAAATGTATAAAAATCATGACTACCCAGAAATTTGGAAGCATTCCTTTATTCATTTCATCGATAAACCAGGTGGCAATGGGGTCAGACCAATTGCTATCACATCCTGTGTCTGCAAACTCTTTGAGACTTTGATCAAAAATAAGCTCCAGTGGTGGCTGGAGTACAACAACTTCATTCCTAATGAACAGTTTGGTTTTCGAAAGGGTCGCTCGTGCACTGACAGCCTAGTAAAGTTAACGTTAGAAATTGAAGAAGCTTTTCGAAACGACAAACACGTTCTTGCGGCTTTCCTCGACGTGAGCGGAGCATTTGACAATGTTGTTATCGACATCTTGCTATCCATTCTATCTGAACTCGGCTGTCCGCCTCCGATAATAGCCTTTGTAAAATTCCTAACATACGAACGCATCATCAGCGCAGAAGTATTAGAGGACGAAGTCAGAAAAGTATGGAAAGGCCTTCCTCAAGGGAGCGTCTTAAGCCCCTTACTGTATATCCTGTACGTCTCTAAATTAAGGGATAAATTGACAGCAGGTATCGTCATGTCTCAATTTGCTGATGACACTGAAGTGCATATTTCTTGTTCTGACCCCCAGCACGGTAGAGATATCCTAGAAAGAAGTATAGAGATTGTCAAAGATGATCTATCGAATCTAGGCCTCTCATTAGCGGACGAAAAAACCACGTTGGTTCAGTTCAATAGAGAAAATATCCCTCCTGGTTGTTTACAAATTCGCGTGGGAGAATCAGAAGTAGCTTCAAGTAGTACCGTACGATTTCTAGGCGTCGTATTAGATTACAAGCTAGAGTTTCGAGCCCATATAGAAATGATTGAGAAAAAATGCAATAGAGCGCTGAATATGATCAAATACCTATGCGGCACTTGGTGGGGTTCGGACCCCGAAACTTTGTTAATTTTGTACAAAAGTTACGTGCGATCGATCTTAGATTATGCAAGCTTCGTATATTTTCGAAGTCGAAAATATCTCAAACATAAGCTTGAAAAAATTCAGAACGCTGCTATCAGAATAGCCCTCGGCTACAGGATAAGCACGCCTCTGAATATTTTACTCGCTGAGTCAAAGTTGGAAAGCCTAGAAGATCGAACGGTTTATCTCTGTAATCGGTACATCGCTAAGACCCTGTCAAACACCAGCTCTCCCACTTATATGACAGTTACAGATACTTTCAATGCCACTAAAGATCAGCCAAGGTTGTTGAAAACTGTGCTCAAAAAATGCATCAATAGCAGTATGCATCTAAGAGACCGGATTATATCAAGTGACAATTTTATTGTTTACAAGCACGAATAGGTACAAAGTCCTAATGACCTCAATTCCAATTGATGTCAAATTTGGTAAAGAACTTCAAGTTTCTCGTAACACTAGTCTAGATTTTCATATCTTCAAAAGTACCAACGAAGCCCTGATGATTTTCACGGATGGTAGCAAATTTTCCGAAGCTGAGGCGGTCGGTGCAGCTTGTTTCTGTCCCAATCTAGACATTTCAGTCAAAATATCTATTGATAAAAATGCGTCCATTTATACGGCTGAATGCATCGCACTAAACGAAGCCTTAGACATTGCTTTAGCTAATTAGAGCCGAGACATCATTATCCTCAGTGACTCCTTCAGCGCCTTACAATCACTCAGAGCCACCAAATGTGATGTCCAAATCAATCCCATTGTTCTAAATATCAAGAGAAAATACCTCAATTTCACAGAAAACAATCCATTTGGCACTAGCATTAAATTTTACTGGATTCCCTCCCACAAAGGGATTGCAGGCAATGAGGAAGCGGACAGTCTAGCCAAATTAGCTTGCGCCATATTACCTCCAGATATTGAGCATATTCCTTACTCCGATTTCTTCGAATCATTCAAATACGAGGCATTACAAAATACCAAGAAGTCTATTTGGGAAAAATCCGCGAAAACGGGCAAACTTTATTTTGATATGTTTTACAGTGACAGTAGAAAACCTTGGTTTTTCAATAAGAGATTGGATAGGGATCTCATAGTGACTATTAACAGGAGCCGCGCTAATCACTATGGGCTTGCAGACTCTCTGTGTAGGGTCAACATAACCAAAGATGCAACGTGCAACTGCGGATACTCGAATCAAGATCTCAACCATGTAATCTGGCAATGTCCTCTATACGATTGCTACCGGCCAGATCTGATGAGATCTCTTTTGTCTCTAGGTCACAAACTACCCTTGAATATTGAGTCTCTAATTGCTAAGCCGGATATAAGTGCGTGTCGTTTGGTACTGTCATTGTTAAACAAGTGCCAACTGAAAATTTGAAAGAATATCCATTACTTTCCACTGATTCTGTAGATTATAGCCACTTTTTTGTACATTCTCTTCATAACTAGTTTTTAGGTTAAGAATATGTAATTCATTGTAAGCAAAATAAACCCGGGAAGGGTTTGAACGCTCAATAAAAATAAAAAAAAAATAAAAAAAAAAAAAACTGTCCGTCGATAGAATTTGGAGTAAATTCAATTTTTTGATTTTTCCATCGTAAAAGTGATATATAAAAGTTCGTCTTCCCTACAGGTTCTTGGCTTTTCACTGGTTTCCCCGTGATGAAACGGAGTGACGAATCGACAAATGTGTAGAATAGTTTTTTTTGCGAGATTTTAAAAGATCTTCAAAATTATGTGGTCATTTTATCAAAGAACTTGATGCTTTCAAGTGACTTAAAGAAACTTGAGGAAATAATACCGTAAATGTATAAGTTTTTGAGATATTGCTCTTTTACCTGAGAATTTCACAGTGGCTGTGGGTAGTTTTTGAAAGGACAAAGGCGCGTCATCTCGTCAACTTTCACAAAATCTTTAAGAAACCATACCTCACATTTTTGGATAAAGCTCATCCATTCAGATAAGTATCATTTATAATGGAAAAATCAAAAAATTGATTCGATTGCAAATTTCACCGACGAATGATTCTAATTCTTTCGGGGAAATGATCACGAGGATACCCAAAAATTGATCGCCGAGGAATTTCTCATACTCGTTAATCATCGACTTTTCCGACTTTCCGATGCAACGTGAAAGAGGTACATAATTCTATGCTACAAAGTTTCATAGCTTTGCTCAAGTCACACTTGGTATCGTAAAATACATTTCAACAGAATGCACTAGGGTGGTGGCATACATCGAATACAGAATTTGGCTCCATTAATTCTCATAGCATCAGATTTGAATGGTGCATCTCCGCATCAGGCCGTCTGGATAGAGCCGGACTCGTACTACTGATGCTGCTGCAGTGGTACGCCATATAGCGTCTACTCACTGATGCCATCAGTTCCGCGTTTACCTTCACATTTACAGATTCTGTATTCAGGATATGCAGCGTGCGCTACTCACCGTTTGTATAGGCAATGAGCGGAAAATTCAGCAATCAGCTGTTCTCTTTCTCTGTGCAACTTTGTACGATACTTACACTCAAGATATATGTTGAGAGAGCCTCTCGGCCAAAGTCGTACACACGGTCCCGTTCGCCTCCTGCGCCTCTCGAAACTCTCTCGACTTACGTTTCATACATTATATGTGTATACATATATATTCTGGCTCACTTGACCAGCAGCTGCAGCTAAGAGTAATTCGAATGCGTGATATGTATGAGATGCAGGTGAGAGTGATCTTGAGGCGAGTAACTCGTCTCGTCCTCTTTATCTGTACAGGTAAAAGTATGCACACAGTAGGACTCAATGACCGCGAGCGATTTATCAACGTCAACCTCGTCACTGAGACGATGAGTGCATTGTTGATGTGCCATTTTGTAGAGTCAAGTATGCGACGGTGATAGCCTGGTAAAACTTGCCCAGACAGCGACTGAATTGTGCCGAGAAATCAATAATATTGATATCCGATCGCGAGCTGTATACGCGTGTAGTGCACTGCACCCGAGACAAATTCGCACGAAAAAATGTGACTCTTTGCATTCTTCTTCGGATTTCATCGACGTGTAGATGTCTATCCAATATTTTGACTTTCAACAAATAATTTGCCTCTAACGGAGTTGGACTTCTTCTCACAAATTGTCTTAGGGATATAAACTGAAAAACAGTGATCTTGTGGATCTCAAATCTGTACCCATTTCTCATTGCCAGGGACACAGTCGTTTTTTGCCTAGTCTCGGAAACTGAATTTTTTGAAATATCGTTTCACGTTAGGACTCATCGTTGAGATTTGTAATTTTTCAAAAATAGAATGAGCAGGTGGATGTTTCTGACAATCCGTTTACAATTTGGGACTCAATTCAGTTAGTGAGCCAGCAGGGTTTTTTTTCAAGAAGTCTTGTTACATGAATAAAATGAATCAGTGTCACCTGCTCAAGTGGGAATCAAATATTAATTTATGGCTGCAGTCAAGTCGAGACAATATCCAAAAACTGTTTTCGGTGTTTGCTCATCACGGTTGAAAATTTTACGTTTGAGCATCTCATTAATCGTCATCATTTGGGATTTGCTTTTTCGCAAAAAGCTCAGAAAAGGAACAAAAGACACAGGTCTTGTGGGTAAGGTCTTGGCTTTCAACGTGGATATGGCCACGATTTGGATTTCGGCTGGCACAAGTACGAATTTCCCCTATTCGGTGACTTTGGTTGTTAGGAGTCCTTCTGGCAACGTAGGTCCGGCAACACGAGAAGAAATTAAAATTGCATTATAAATTAAAAACTTGAGAAACTAGCGTTTCTCTTCTACAAAAATTACTGGCAGCAAATAGCACGACCATATTATAAGTTGATAATTTTGTCATGATCTGAGACACAGAAAGACTATGTCCCTCTGTAAATTGAACGCAGATAATGAACTATTGGCCCACATCCTTTTGCTGGACTTCATGTTAGTCAAAGATCGACTTCCAGGCTGTAATTGAAAATATACATTTACTCTCCACAACCATTGCCACGTCTGCAATCGATTATAAAACTTGAATAATCTACAAAGTTTGTAACGCCTCTCTCGTCATGACGCGTTTGTTACCGCACATTATTCTGATAATAAAAAAACGGCAATATCTTTGCATACACGCTGCATGAATGCGAGAGAATCGTCCGTGGAATATCTGCTCGGCACAGGGTCAAGTTCGCTTGAACTGTCGCTACACGCTCGATTGCGCATCATCTTTGAGATATTTTCCTCGATATCTCCCATACTCTCAACGGTATACTTTATATGACAAACTAACATAGCTCACTCGAGCTGGCAATGCATAGTCGCGAGCAAACACGCAAATATTCCTCAATTTCCTGCTACACGTTCTATATTATAGGCTTCACGATTTCTCCGCGCGCGCTGCTCGGGCATCAGCGAGAAAGTTTTTTTCACCTCAACAATTTTGCCCGATGATATGAGCTCTTTCTTCTTCCTCCCGATAAAATGATCAAATACAACATCATCAGCCACATCCATTCGATAAATTATCCCACTCAATATGCTACTGATTGATTTCTAAACCCGCGTAGAAATTGAAAATATTGGCGACATGTCGCCGAGCTATCGCGAATTCCCATTTGCGACAGCTCTGCGATAGGTCGGCGATAGGTCGGCGACATGTCGCCAATATGATTTTGCGACAGCTCGCCGACATATCGCCAAACCTGTATTTGCGACATGTCGCAAATTCGTCGACAAAATTTTTCAAAAATTCGAAATTTTATTCGATTTTGTGATTTTTCATGGAACGGGAATCGATCACAAGGAATCTGAGATTGAAATTATGGGCTTGATGGTACTTTTATTTAATTAAAAATAGGCTCTTGGTGTACAAATTCATCTTTACATATCTTTTGACTTCTTGTTTAAGAAATTCCAACGTTTTACGTTCATAAGCACATTCACAAGGTCCAAATAATTAGAAAAATTTGATCGCAGTAGAATAGCGCGTATGATACATTATTACAAATTCGTAAGAAAACTCGCTCAACACTCTGATCGTCGGGCTAAAATCACTTGATCTTATAATTTTTTGTGACACAGCACAGATATTCACTTCTCATTTTGGTGAAAATGATCAAGCTGATGAGTTTTGAAGCCGCATCTCGAAATCCGCAACACATTGCTCACTCGAGATGCCACGTCGTCGGGCCTCCCCATCGGAGCAAAGACGCTTCCGAGACGTCTGCGACTACTTATTGCAAGGCTGATGTAGGTGGACACATCAACCCCATGGCTGACTCTTTGTCTCGTGGAAAACAGACGGCCAAACTTTGACGGGCGAGACTCGATAAGGCATGCTTCCGCGATGATCATCCGGCGTAGCAGAACTCGCAGAACCCAATGCCATCCGTAGTTTTTCTGAAAAAATCACGCACACGCATTAGAAATGCAGCTTCTATTCTTGATACAGGTGGATGGTGATCAGGAAAAGCGAGATATAAGAGGCACATTTTCAAGATTTGAAAAGTAAACACTGCGTGCAATAAGGCGAGGTTATGACGGTCGACTGCACGTGAAAATTCATCGAAACTTAATTATATCGGTCAGAAATACTTATCTGATTTATCGAGATTAGCCTCCGCATCCTCGGAAAGCACCTTCTGCGATAAAGCTGCTCAGCAATACAATAATTATCCCAAACGCCAAATGTCAGAGAAGATCGACAGAAAAGCCCGGTTGTGTGAATTTATTGTTGTTTACGTTACCCGAATCTGAATAATATTGATCGATCGTCTTGCTCTCACTTCGTACCGGTGAATTGAAAAGTATACAGACAACTCGTTTCTGCCTCAATCTTCTCTGACATTTGGCGTTTGGGATAGTTATTGTATTGCTGAGCAGCTTTATCGCAGAAGGTGCTTTCCGAGGATGCGGAGGCTAATCTCGATAAATCAGATAAGTATTTCTGACCGATATAATTAAGTTTCGATGAATTTTCACGTGCAGTCGACCGTCATAACCTCGCCTTATTGCACGCAGTGTTTACTTTTCAAATCTTGAAAATGTGCCTCTTATATCTCGCTTTTCCTGATCACCATCCACCTGTATCAAGAATAGAAGCTGCATTTCTAATGCGTGTGCGTGATTTTTTCAGAAAAACTACGGATGGCATTGGGTTCTGCGAGTTCTGCTACGCCGGATGATCATCGCGGAAGCATGCCTTATCGAGTCTCGCCCGTCAAAGTTTGGCCGTCTGTTTTCCACGAGACAAAGAGTCAGCCATGGGGTTGATGTGTCCACCTACATCAGCCTTGCAATAAGTAGTCGCAGACGTCTCGGAAGCGTCTTTGCTCCGATGGGGAGGCCCGACGACGTGGCATCTCGAGTGAGCAATGTGTTGCGGATTTCGAGATGCGGCTTCAAAACTCATCAGCTTGATCATTTTCACCAAAATGAGAAGTGAATATCTGTGCTGTGTCACAAAAAATTATAAGATCAAGTGATTTTAGCCCGACGATCAGAGTGTTGAGCGAGTTTTCTTACGAATTTGTAATAATGTATCATACGCGCTATTCTACTGCGATCAAATTTTTCTAATTATTTGGACCTTGTGAATGTGCTTATGAACGTAAAACGTTGGAATTTCTTAAACAAGAAGTCAAAAGATATGTAAAGATGAATTTGTACACCAAGAGCCTATTTTTAATTAAATAAAAGTACCATCAAGCCCATAATTTCAATCTCAGATTCCTTGTGATCGATTCCCGTTCCATGAAAAATCACAAAATCGAATAAAATTTCGAATTTTTGAAAAATTTTGTCGACGAATTTGCGACATGTCGCAAATACAGGTTTGGCGATATGTCGGCGAGCTGTCGCAAAATCATATTGGCGACATGTCGCCGACCTATCGCCGACCTATCGCAGAGCTGTCGCAAATGGGAATTCGCGATAGCTCGGCGACATGTCGCCAATATTTTCAATTTCTACGCGGGAATGTTGATTTTAGCAATGAATTCTTTTGACCTAGCTCTAAGGTGATTATTCGTATCGGTTTTGAATTGATATTTTCAGGATGAGAAGGTTATCTAAAATCACGTTTATGCTTTTAGGTGCGTAGCCGTTCCAGGCCAAAGTGGATCCAATGATGAAAATACTGGCAGGTGTCGAGCAGGTCTCGGAAAAAACAATAACAGAAATAATTAAGGAACAAAATGTGTGCAACAACAATTCACACGAAAAGCACAAGCTCATCGAGGAGCTGCACAATGAGAAGGAACTTCTCGACCAGGTGAGCCCTGTTCTCTTCTGGATAATTTCACATTATTTTGCCCAACTAAAATTATTAAGATTACGATATACGGGCGCAAAATTTGATTTTTGACACACTGTGCAAGGAAGTATCTTTTTCGCACTGATTTTCCACTTTCTCTCACAATTTTTCGGAAAACATGGTTCGATACACGGGAATAAAACCTATTTTCACCCTCGTATCAAGAGTAACTATTTCGCATCCCGAGTGACTGAATAGTTATTCATGAGAATGCAAAAAGAGTAATTCATAAATTTCTTCGAAAAACATTTTCGTCCATTCAACCCTGTTTGGTACTTTCTGATCCGAGCCACGAGTCTTCACCAGCACAGCTATAGCTTTTTGATTCACAACAACTACGATTCGGCAATCCTCAGGAGATTCCTTCTGAGGAAAATGAAAATTGATGCCATAGTCTAACATTTGTTGGGAATCATAGAATTCTGGAACACTTCAAATTAGCGTGAATTCGTACTGGTCACAGCCAATCAAGCACACTCGGAAAGTTTTAAGTTACCTGCAAGTATGATACGAATTGCAGTAACTTTTGGCTCACAGATTCCGACATATCGAACTTTGTAAACAGGATCTACCTGTCCTTTTGATTAAGTGTCATCATTAACTTCACTCTACAAAAACCGTCCATGACTCAAAGAATCCCAAGGACAGTGAAATTGTTATCGTGGAATACACGATAAGATTTCTCAATCTGAGCAATTTATCTCAAATCGCTTACCGTGAATTTCCTCCACCACAAAATATTCATAGGCTAGGTATTTTAATTTAATCGTTTGTCGATGATACGAGTCGTACGTCGCAGTTCCGCTGATATACAACTCGATCGAGGGTATAGACGTTGACATTGGTGTAGAATTGGATGAAAGTTGGAGGGGGTCGACGGGTGCGAGAAGAAAGCGAAAGTTCTAAGTCATTTCACGCTGTTACGAGGCAAAATCTTGCTAGGATATAACACACGCGGAAAGGATTGAGGATCCTGCAACTCTGGAGAAAGTGGAAGACTCATATTTGGGTATGATGAGAGCGTCAAAATGACTTGGAATTTCGCGAACGGGAAGCCCATCATCGTCCTCATCATCATCTGCAAACGAAAGGGAAATTATTACGCGGGTTCAGATCGTCCTTCAGCCTAAGCGATGATTGCACATTTCGTTTCGACTCGTCATTCAAATAATTTCGTTCATGCATATTACACGTTTGCAGTCAATGACCATCTTTGATCGAATCCATCGTAACAGAGCGAGCTCTGTAGTGACTTAATGATTTATGATTTGAATTTGTTATCGGTTAGTTGCGGTATATATGAGGAAAAAAATGTCTCATCGCAAGATTTTGCTCTTGCTTGAGTGTCAGAGATAAATACTTATTCCTCGTCCTGCGCCTCCGATAAATTCAAGATCACGCGAGTTATGAGTGCGATATTCGTAGGCATCAATCGGAATATGATTGTGCAGCAGAGTAAATTGTATGAAATCCGGATCGAATTATGAGTGATCTACTTGCGCATTTAGCCATAAATCAAAGACCAAACATCTAAAGCAGAATGCAACATCCTCGCAACTCATGAATTTGTAAATTACCAAAAAGGAACGATGACCCGATTACCGCCGATGAGCGAGTCCAATGGGTTGTCTCTCCTGGCGAAAACGAAAACGACACGACACACACACCAGAATATATGTGGAACGCGCTTCGCAAAACTTCGAGTAAAGCTCACACTATCGATATGCTCATGACTATGCAGGTGTTTAGATCTGTAGAACCGCGGTGAAAGAGAGTTCTGTGCTCGCGAATAGCACATGATATACCAATGCCTAAGGCAAGATCAAATCACCATATAATATGCCTCGTGGTTGCGGATCCATTGCTTCTATACACGATGCGAGATATCGAGTCGAGAGAGAGACCGGTCCCGTTGTGACCCACATCGAGACTAAAACTTACTCTTCAGCTTTCTCTCGACGACGACAACGACTGATCAACAAACCACGTGCTGCAGCATCCTGGATGAAGACTATCGGAACTCCTACTAACGCGATAAACGACGTTTATAAATGTGTCCAACGATGCCGAGAGTTTCGATTTTCATAGAGATTCTTCTTTTCATATTTAGGATGCATCACGACGAGACACAGGAAGATGGAACTGTGCGGTCAGGTCAATTTGGTTGGAGAAAGTTGTAGGAGACATTCCTGAGATTTTAGGCTGATGGGTAGCATTGGCCGTTTTGTGCAGATTTTACATTTGTGGATAATATTCTGTTGGAAAGATTCGGGATGACTGTCTTGAAATCCGACGAGCGATTTGAGGTTGAAGCTAAATTTACAACTGATCGCTATTTTGTCCCGTTCGGGTGACATTACTGATTTCCAATAATTTGTGATCATCCTTCGTGGGTGCTCCTAAAATTTCTGATGAACCCTGAAAGATTTCTGGCAGTACAAGAAAGAACCCAACATAGATACCTGTGAGGGAAGTATAATCAAGAATAGAGGGCAAAAATATTTCAAAACTCCAATTTTGCCGTTTTTAGCCATTTTCTCATCGTGGAAGAATCTTTCCAGAACGGTAGAGGGACCTATGACTCCCCATCCATAACTCTCAAGCGACATAACAATATTCTTTCTCCCCGAAACAAAATTCCGCTGGACAACACTCTCAGGTCATTCTTTTTATCCCTCAATGTAATCCTGGAAACCTGTCTGGGAAATTTATGCTCTACGACCTACAAACATCAATCTATTGTCGTCACATCTAACTTCAGTCTCTATTGAAAGGGAAAGGTCATAGTCTATGAGGCATAGATTCGGCTGAAACTTCAGAAATTTTCACCTCCTGACACCAAAGGATTATATAAATATTATGTAACAAATCGCGGAAAATATCGTTTTCCACACGAGGTACATAATGAATTTTATCACCTAACCACGAAAATAGCGCTTATCCGTCTGCGTAAGCCGACGGGAACACGATGTTTCCGTGCGGAAACGGAATTCATCTTTTGTATCCCGGGTCCCTGCCTTTCGCCTCCACCCTGGCTTGCCCCCATGGGCGCAGGGCAGAGATACACCCTGCCAGCGCGTCGATTTGGAAGACGGCCATTACTGAGTCACAGATAGCTCGGCAAAGGCCCGCTCCTTCTCCCCGACTACCGAATTTCGAGTTCGGCCCCCAGCACAAGACCGAAACCCACCTCTTGGTGGGGGGTTTTGGGGCTCTTCTTGACTTCCTGAGAGTCCAGGAAGCCTCTCGGGTTAATGGACAAGTCGTCCAGGCTCGCATTGTTATCGCCCGGAGACTGTTCCAATGCGAGTTCCTAGAATCACCCGTTCTCGCGGTGCCGGATGAAGATGTGCGGTCTCCTCGCTCCGGCGGGCGATGACTGGGGCCGGGAGCTCGTCAGACTCCAGGGCTGAGACACCGAGATGTCTCAACCCCCTTGCGGGTTTTTGAGAGAGGTCAAAGCACACCGAGCACCAGTCTCGGGGCCAGCCTCCTCCCTACCGGATTCGGCCAAAGCCCAGGTGCGGTGTCTCGTTAACTGGGGCCGTAGGTCCTTCATAGCAAGGTCCTCGGGTATGACGACCGAGAACCTTGAGTCCCTCTCTCGGTTGTTTCCGTGCGGAAAGCGATAAAAGTTATTTTTTTTTTTTTTTTTTATCATAAGCCCACATGGGCAATGTCACGAGCTGAAGCTTGGAAATGCTCAAGCGTGAAGCTCTGCAGCTTTGGACATCACAATACTCGTTGCTGGAAAAATAGATGATTTTTAAAGTTCCAGTCAAACCCCAGATCCACAGATGATGACCTCTCCTGGTCACTCGATCAACCCCAGTATTTTAACTTTTTCGTGTAAAATATTGAAGGAACAATCGAATACGATCGAGGTCATGGTCAAGTAGCGTTTTTTCGACCAAAAATGAGAAAAAAGTCGATCACCTAAAAATAATCTAAATATTTGAAAAAGCCGTCACTCTTTGGAATGTGTTGGAAGAATGGAACAGCAATTAGGAAAGGGATGTATCAAGGGCAAGAGTTCCATAGTTCTTTGAAACTGTCAGATTCTCATATTCGGGGAGTTAGGTCCGCTGGGAGAAATCATTGGGGGAGTTGCGGAATGACGCGGAACATTTGGGACGGGAAATTTCGACCACGGGGAGAAATGGACGGGGAGCTACGATGAACGGGTAGTTATAATCTCCAATTTTCACAACAGATAATGGATTTGTAATCCCGCGAGTGGTTAGCTTGTAAACGGGTTAAACTGAAAAGTAATCGCCGGGATAGGCATCCTACGGCTGTTTGAAATGCCCGTGTAGCCAGAGTCGGATTTACTGGTTTACTTGGAGTACAAAAAATTAGTCTGACTATACTACGTAGAACGAAGAAAGTTGGAGAAAATTGCGAGCTACGTTATTAGTAAAATATTAGTCGCGGTGTAGAACTTCCATACTACCAATTATGATACCAAGTGCAATTTACTTTTACTTCTACAACGAACGCGTAACACGAACCACGTTTAACGAGCGGGAAGTTCGAAGTCAGATCTATATTCCCGGCTATATGAGGTTTGAGGATATCCATTTGCAAGATAACAGTATGACCGATTCATCATTTGCTCTTTTAATACTAGTGGAGATAACAGTTTACAGGTATAGCGTCAATCGCACGTCATTAGATTAGATTTGGTGTATTATAATTTGATGGATCACACCGGTGAATGAGAGAAAGCGGCTGTACGTCATGGTCGTGTTCCATTGCTGTGGCTATTCCGCAACAGAGTGTCAAAGTCAAGTACAAGTGATGTCGACCGCTCCAAATAGTATTCAGTTATCTCGGATTCTCAAAAATTTGACTAAATCCGCACTTAAAACACACCTCCAAATTGATATTTTCAATTATTCGCGGATAGCCTCCCTTGATTCGATCGAATCTCGGTGTATCTTGGCTCATTTTAAACTTCGTCACAGATCCTAAAAGTGCGAGTAGCCGCGTTAGAGAATATTGAAATGCACGGAATTTACATGCTTCGTCAAAAGAAAAATGAGTGGGGTATGGACCCCGTGTAGCTTCAAAGAGTTGCACTACTGCAAGTCTGTTGTCTTCCGGAAAATCTTTAATGACAGCATTGGGAATAGTAGTATATATCGTGTGATACTGAAAGATTGCTATTCCAGCCTCCGAACCATTAATTTGATTTTCTGGAAATCCGAAGCTAGAATATATCATTTTAGTCCTGCGTAAGTTATACTTATGAGCACTGGAACTCGATGGTATTGTCACCAAGATTCTCAGACTAGTCCCAGGATATCCCGAATATCGAAAGTTCTGGATGTTTTGCAAAAAATTGCTTGGGAAGGTTCATTAGACATCCGGGACCTCTAATGGGTGATTACACATTTGGGAACATTGAATTCGATTACACGATACATATCCCAAAATTGGAATGGATTTAGTGTCACCTAAACCCATCGGCCTTTCAGTTGGGAATAACTTAGCAGCAAAAACAAAGTTTGACTCTCTGGCATAGTAATCATTGTCTTCTTCTGAAGTTCAGAGTTCACTCTGAAAATTCACCGTCACCGTGAGTGAACTAAGACGAGATCCAGAGAATCGGTCATCCATTCAAAAAGTGCTGTTGTAGCAAGCTATACTTTGATGAACCTCAGATATACTGTTCCGTAATCATAGTTCTACAATGCAGCTAGCAGCTGTGATGAAAATCATTGCCAACTAAGGCGTTATCTTCCAATATGTATTTTCTCGCGTTTGCGCGTCGTCCAAAGATCACGGTGACGATACTGATGATGTTGTTGATCTGTATGCCCATTATATCGAGCAAAAACTGGCGTACTGAACTTTAAAATACCACTTAGACGAGGTCGCATGCGGAAATTACGGATCGTCCACCGATTGCCGATACTATGTATTTCGATGCTCTCGCGTACGGCTCATCGTATCGTCAATATATCCTCTAAAGAGTCGTAACGTCATGAAAATTACGTATGCATTATTCGTATCTACTGGCGCGAGCCGTTCCATCAGACGCGAGTGGAAGCTATGGTATTATAGCTGTTATTGTGCTACCGTGATATTGGATTGGCACCTTGGCAACAAATCGTCTTTTGTGTTCAACGTTTCTGATCGTCGATTTGGAAAGGCACGTGTGGTATGCCCAAGAGTTATCTACTTGTCTGGGTCTAAATTTGCCCAATTGCATTGAAAATTTATCGACATGACTGCTATCGCAAGCTTGTGATTAATTGATTCAACAACCGTGGTCACTTGACTGGGCCAAACGCCAAAGTCAGGTCGTAATTCGTTGTGAGGATGATTTTTCCTGCTCAAATGGCTGTCTCAGCGCTTCTTCATTGGCCATTTGGTGATTGTGTTGGGTGGGTCATCTCGCCAATATCTATAGAAGGGAAGAAGTTTTGATCACTCATTAGAAGTTCTGTTCAATCAATTCATACGAAAAAAGTTAGAAATGTGAGAGAAGATTTGTAAAAATTGTGATTATAGTACGATTAGCCAACAGTGCGATGCACTTCGATATATTCAATGCACAGCCTGCTTGGATCATCAATCACGCCTCTATCTTTATTTTTGAAGAATAATCTTCGAGCAGTACAACAAGGTCAGGATACAAGCGTTAGAAGCAAATTTCACTTGTACTGAGTGCTGTAATTGGGAACTAACATACGCAGCTTGGTGGTGGCTGAGGGACGAGGGAGGAGAGGGGAATCCATCATGGCCGACTGCCAAAACCGCAAGTGTATGATAAGCATGGGTGTTTGAGAATTTTTTTCGATTATGAGGCTTCAGATTGAAAGAATTCATGAGTATGCGGGTGAAAATTTAGCTGAGAGGAAGTACGTTGAGGGTCAGCATGTATTGTGGTCGAATTTCGTTGTCAAATGTGGCAGTTTGCAAGATAAAGAATCAGGTGATTCCAACCTCACAAAAATACACTCAGAGTGTATACAATCATGCCACATTAGTGATCAGAGGCCTTTCATTGTGACTGGTGTGATACAAAAAGATGGAAAATTATGTGATTTTGTTTGCTCATGCCCAGCAGGTGATTCTGGGCAGTGTAAGCACATCATTGCTACAATATTATACTGTTATTTGTAAGTACCAGGAAATGTCCACCAATGTCTCTTCTGTCTGTTAAGTTTTCAATCAGGCATGAATTAAAATATTATCCTTACAGCAAACAAGAGGATTTGCCAGTATTGTCCAGCACTGATGTAAGTTGCTCGTGGAGTAAGTTACGCACTCAAATACTGGAGAACTTCAAACCCATGCCCATAGAAAATCACCCATGCTTCTATGAGCAAGTGTCAACAGAGGTCAAGAAGAACAAGAAAGTGTTTCGTAGGCCTGGTAGGACAAAAAAAACATCAACCAATAGTCTAGACAAAACCAAAAAAGTATTAGGCGACTCAGATATCCTGAATATTATGGAACCTGTGAACAACAACAATGAAAGTAGTGCCAGTATCTCAGATATATCTCTTGAGCCATCAATAGACCCAGAAGAAGATACTTCAAAGAGTGAGTCCAAAAGAAGCTGTGATGAAACAAGTCTTGATTCTAAAAGTGAGGACTCAAATTCTTTTGTAGTTAGACAATGGAAAAAGTTCAAGACATTGCCTGACTTCAGTGAAAGTCAGCTCACTGAGATGTTAGAATTAAGAAATCAGCTATCCACATCAGGCTTGGTGAAAGAAACTTTGGGAAGGCACAATGAGATAACAGTTACAGAAATTTCCAAAGTGAGTGACTATGATAGGAAAATATATAAACTCATTTTTGAAAATCAGAAGTGTAATTTGCTAGAGTCAATAGAGTTACTACAAGTTAAGCCTCTCAGCATGTGCTGTCAGGCTGTAATTACCAAATTGGACAGAGATCCTGTACTAATATGTGAGAACACTAGGAATCATTTTTCTGATTGGTTAGATGAAAGGAAAAGTCGAGTCACTGGGACAACAGGGTATGGACTGTTTACTTACACCCAGAATGCTCATACATCTGAAGATTGGAAAAAGAAGATAGAATCTTTTGTTGCTCCTAAAGACTTTTCCACTGAAGCCACAGAATATGGCAGAAAAAATGAAGCTCCTGCAAGAGAAATTTTCAAATCTCAAAACCCAAATATTGAGGTGATAGAAACTGGACTCATAATATGTAAGAGTCTCCCATGGATTGCATGTACGCCTGATGGTGTCATTGTCCATGATGGGAAGATAGTTAGTTTACTAGAAATTAAATGCTTTGTCAATGGAAAAAGTGAGGGCATAGATGCAGTTGTCGAGAAGCAAATTTCAAAAGGATGTCTACGAAGAAGGAATAATGTTGTTGTGATGAGAGAAAGGAACAGATATTATGGCCAGGTCCAACTTGGGATGGCTCTCTTGAATGTAGAAAGCTGCAAATTTGTTCTCTACTCATCCTTTGACAAAAACATATTTGTTGTGGATGTTCCCAAAGATAGATTATTTTTGGTAAAAATGCTACGCAGGCTCAAAGATTTGTACTATGCGACTATATTGCCAGGAATTTGTGCTCTAGAGTCAGATCACCATACTCCATCTTCTCATGCTGATGAGAGACATCTTATTGTGAAATATGAGGATACCAAACCTCAAAAACCAAAGCCACCTGTTAAGCCGAAGAAAGCTATGTGTACTTCAACTCCCAAGAAACCTAAGAAAGTGATTATTCCATTGAGCCCTAGGTCTTCGAAGGTTAGAATTTAATGATACGTATAAGTCTCAATCCTCTTAAAAGAGTCATGTATGAACCTAACATAAAGATTCTTCAATTGAGTCCTGTGTCTGGGGTCTGCTAAGAATATTTGATCATCATTCGTATAGCTCTGTTCAGCATCCAGCGTAACACTCGAATGCTTCACAGATAGTCAGATATGATTCTTGGATCAATATTTTCCTATTGAATTCCATGTACAAGATCTTGTGATGTGAGAATTCAATCACTCGTAAGGCTCTGTTAAGTATGCAGCTAATGACTGTTGAATGTTTCATAGAGAGTCTGATATGAGAACAGTTGTTTCAAGAAGCACCGCTTGCTTCAAAATCCTTATAAAGTTCAGAAAGAGACATGTATCAAATGTTAAATATAGAGAGACTATGAGTTACTGTGGATTCATGAGATCTGTTATAAGAATCTTTCTAAGGCAAAGAAACATTATTTTCTCTCCCAAGAGTATTCTAGGTTTGCAACATGTTCCAGAATTTACAAAATCATCACCATAACCCCACATTTGAAATAAGTGATATGTTGTATACCTTCAAATAAAATTCACTTTATTTGACCCACTACACATTTGTATGGTAAATTTCTTACATTTGTTTCAATATGTACAATTTGAGAGGAGCACCAGATATGATCCATAATCATCCCTTGCTCCCCATAAATTTATCATCATCTATGATAGGAGAACTCAAATTTACAGTTCCACACACAACATTGAAGACTTCACCTATTATAGGGACAAGTGAGATGGGATATACACCACCGAGTATGTCAAAAACCTTTATTCGTTGATTAAACCTTTCTACGTGCACTCTAGCTTTTGCTATACTGGCTGTCAGAATAGCTTCTGTGGCTGAAAATTTTCTATTATTCTTCTTAGTAAGAAAAGGTGGTCGTATTAAACACAATTTCTTCATCTGGCATGGTTCATCAATGAGGAAACCTTTATCAACCATGACTCCATCACCAGCCTCCAATAATTCCACCAAACCACTCTGCTCAAATATAGCAGAATCACTGTACCTTCCCCCATAAGGCTTACTGATATAAGACACATTTCCTCCAGGGGTAACTCCTGTCATGAATTTGATGGTGTCTGCTCCCTTATAGTTTGAATATACCTGTATCCGACAACACAAGTTCTGAGGTTTCTGTATAAAGATCTCCGTACAGTCCAAAACTATTCGAGTATTCTCAAAACCTTCAAAACACTGGGGCAGATTCTTCCTTATGGTAGCTCTTGAAGGCCAAGGCAGTGCTATTGCTTTCATAATCTTGTTCAGCATCAACACAGTTTCAACAAAAATTCTAGCACAATGTTGTTCACAAACAATAGACCCAAAAATTATGGATAGGAACCGATAAGAAATATTTTGTTTCATCTTCAAGTAAGTCATGATAACCCTTTTCCTTGTATCCATGGTGCATTTTTTTGTCTCATACTGATTATCAGTAGCAGCTTTCATGAAATTGACAATTGTATCTAAAAGAATGAAAGATTCAATACCGGTAGCACTGCTAAGCTGCATATCAGTTTTTAACATGTCTAAAATACTGAACTTGTAATCAACTTGTACTCCAGAATGTTTTTGGTGGAACTTTTGCTCCCCTCCCTCCTGGATCACATAGTCTGTTGTGGCTGTGGCATTCTGACAGCATATTTCATTCTGCTGAGGTAAATGTGGGAAACAATCTCCAGCGTAACTGAATGATTGCTCATCGGACACTCCACTATTATCCATTGTCATGCTTTCTTGAGCACTAGTACATCCAGCTGTCAAATCTGATCCATCCAAAACAGCTGAGTTGTCAGAACTCTCCTCGCTCCCATCATGAGCGAGGTGAAGATTCTCACCTTGGAATATGTCTCTCAAGAATAATTGGAGAGAATCAGATTTTCCATTAACTTCTTCACTACCACACAAACTTACACAAGGGAACACTTGGTCTGAGCTGATGCTGTGATCCATGCCAGAAGTCAAAACACTTTCACCTCCAACAGGTTCATTTAAATCCATTCCTAAGCAATCATTTGTACTGTCGAAAGCCCCATGCTTTTCTTTAGAACTGAGATAGTATGAATAATCATGATTCACTTCACTCTTATTCTCAAAATGATCATCTGATGGTCCTTTCAAGGCTTCTCTTTTCAATCTCCTTTTGAGCCGCTGTTTACTTATTTCCTCCTTTGATTCATCAGCAATTGGCAAGTTCAAGGATGGTACAGCATTTTTCATCAAAATAGGTCTTTTTAATGGGTATTGGATATCTGGACAAAAATGCATGTATGAGCCAAAAAATTGTAAGTATTTCAGTGCCAAATTTATTGGCCAGACTATCAATTATCTGTATGAATCAATTACCTGGGAAACAGTAATCTTCTCTCTTAAAATGTCCAGAACAGACTCTCATGCCTTTATGGTGCCTTTTGATTTTGAGAGCATATAACCATGCAGTCAGCTGATCGACTTTGCTTTCATTCCCAAAGTAATCACTGATGTAAACACAGCGTTTGCGAGGATCAGTTTGTGGGTTAGGGAACGTATGAAAAGTATGATCTGGATTGCATCTGTTATTATTTTCACATCCTCTAACTGAGCACTTGTATAACTTATTATTCGATTTGGACGGGGTGATGTCCATTTTTCAGGATTTTGGATATTGTCCGAGCAATAAACAACGTTTGCCCTATGCATACAATACTCAATAGATTTGGCATTCGGCCATGATGGATTCCTCTCTCCTCTCCCATCCCCTCAACCACCACCGAGCTGCGTCATGTTAGTTCCCAATTGAGAAAACTGGAGCGCGAAGCCACTCATGTACGCTTCTCGTTTTTTCTTCATCTATATCGACATTTATGAAGGCGCGTCCGATAAGTCTTCACGCACGCGTACGTTCTGCTAATACCAGAATAATAATCACTCGGCATAATTTTTTGAGCTCTGATTGAGCTGATAGATTATTCGTTTACAATGAGACTCCCGTGGTTTGCATTTGCACATTAGAAATTCTAATATTCCAATTTAGGATCATTGGGAATATCAATTGCGATATCAATCCATTGAAGTTTGTAGAATTCAATGATCTTGATCAAAATAATTTGGCAGGTCGAAAATTGTTGGAATTCCTGAACACTGCGCATCTTTCACTCGTCAATCTTTTTGATTACGAGCTGTGCTATGTTGGTGCGAATAATCGTTTTCAGTACACTTGCATCGAAAGCCTGTGGTTTCCGCCCCGATGCCGGGGCAGAAAATCCCGCATTACCGCCCAGGGCAGAAAACGACTGAGCATGCGCATCAGACCTCGGGCTGCGCCCTCGGTCTGCTACAATGTATGCTCCGACGTCTTCTAACCTGTACGGCGGTGCGGGATTTTGACCCGAAATCGTGTCGGAAACTATAAAATTTCGATGAAAGTGTCCTGAAAAGAACTATACGCACCTCGGGACGAAAGCAACCCATTGCGGCCACGGGTATGCCGCCCTCGCCTGGCGGCTCGTGCGGCAACTCACCCGGGCCGCAATGTGTCACTTTCGGCCCCTCGCGGACGGAGGTGCGTAATATACTATTGAACTACGTTGTTGAATTTTCGAAACCGGAAGCACCATAGTATCGAAGTTGGATTATGGCTGAGCCTATATCAGTCGGCCGTAGTATTTGATAGCTGCAAATGACTTCGCTTGCAAAAGTAAATAAACATTTTTCACGCGATGGAAATGAATTGAGTTCTAATACAAGGTAACGTGGATGTTTCAACTCATGAAAATGGAAATAATTTGAATGAGACGATGTTTCGTCATTTACATCTCTACTTGTTTGTTTTTTGATGAATTATTTTGAAGAAATCACACGTGAAAAATTTATATATATTTCACTCACTAAAGAACTTCATCGTGTGGAACACGCCGTCAAACCGGTGAATCACAGACAGTAAAAATCGTCGCTCAATATTCACACCTATATTTCTACCATTCGCTCGCGGCTAACTCGAAAGCAAATCGAATGATGCGTTCTACTCATCAATAACTCTGTTTGGAATTGTAAATAAACGAAGGAATATCCTGTGCACGATTTCTGGAAGTAGAGTATTTTATGCTGTTTCAATGATTTCCGCCAACGTCAGAGAGGATGTGATAGCCCCAGCGAGGAATGAGTTAGATGAGATATGCCCGGTTAATAAATATATTTCATTTGTTGTGGTTCAGCTAATTATTCTTTACTTCATATCTCAAGTGGAATAGTGAAAAACTGTATATGTGAGGATACACTCAATGACAGAACATAATCGTAGACCACTCGGGCATCCAATATTGGATCACAAGATAACAATGATATATTACTGAAGCCTTGCACAATCAGAACAATAGAAAAATACTGCAGTTCAAACCTGAAATGGAATAGTCTTATAATTATTAGGGACCATCGATGCTGCTCAC
Source organism: Eretmocerus hayati (assembly GCA_029851415.1). NCBI lineage: Eukaryota > Metazoa > Arthropoda > Insecta > Hymenoptera > Aphelinidae > Eretmocerus > Eretmocerus hayati. The sequence goes on from CM056742.1 coordinate 2,473,611, forward strand.
TCGTTACTCAATTTGCGATTTTTGCTTTTTGCATAACCAAATGTGCACGCGAATGTTGATTGACCGTTATCAACTCGGCTATATAAAAATTGATGATCCGCAACTTGAATCAATTCGCTTGTGTGATTCTTATTTGTAGGTCTTATTCTTCGCTCCAATGGAGCGTGGTTCTATGAGTTGACTCGACTGTATCCAAAAATTTAGACGGATGCATTTTACAGGCTTCGATGAATAACCTGGAATGACTTCCAGATTACCATCTAGCCCATCAGATGTAGATTTTATTCATCATTTTTAGACACAAAAAAAACTATTTTGAAATCATTCTAGTTTTTTGAGTCCATTGCTCAATGGAAATTTCAGAACCAAGTGACATCGGAGAACATGTTTCATTCGGAGATCATAGATAAAAAAGGTACCATGAAAATCCATTTGCTTGACATTCAAATCAAGCCTCGGGATAATCATATTGGCATAGCCCCACGATGAGGTCGAAAAAATGATAGAGTCACATAACTTGGTGCTTAAAATTGTCATGAAGGCTCATCATTGTCCTTTGAATCTTGGGTAGGAAAATCTCTCGGACATCGCAATTTTTCGCATGTACCAAATCTACATCGAATCATATAATTGTCATTCTGAATTATGTAAGGCCAATCCGCAGAGAATCCGGATAATTCGCTCAATAGATGGCGTTTTGATCGCCCTATACAAATATGCTATCGAAGATAATGAATCAATTTTTTGCCTAACAGTATTCCAATCTCACATTTCCGACTCGGAAGAAATAAGGAAAGTGAAACACCAAAACATTTCCATCCGAATGAGTTTTTTCATACCTGGGAATTCTTTCTATACCTCGAGAAAAATCGTAGTTTCTCGATCCGTTACGCAAGTTATACTGCTCGATGTTCACACCTCTTCCCGGTTTTTGCGAATTAGATTTTGAATTTTTGGACGTGGAAGGGCTCATTCGATTGGAAATTGCAATACACAGGCGGGGTACTATCTGATTTTGGCTGAAAATGTTACGTTGTAGAGTAATAAGTAGGAATAGGTGAGGCACCACCGCGTTGGGCCATGTATCGCCTTCCCTTTTTTCTCGTTCCCTAGTGAACATAATGTTATGAGATTTCGTTTGGCTCCATGAAGTGAGATTTGTGAGGCGGGATGCTATCTGGGCAACTTATCTAATTCCGATTAGGGCGTATAAACAATAATTCCGCTCCCAGAATCCTTGCATGAGTCGCAACCTGAAAATACGCCGGTGCGTGTCGGGTTGCGGTTTTGCGGAAACTCCGGACTGGACTTTTCTCTGAATCATATTTGCTCAAAGAATATCCTCAACTCAATGGCAATTTTTCTTGTTGGTTCAGCTTGCTGAGGATATGTGATGAGTCAGAAGACCAGTTACCCTCATTATGTTGCATCAATCAAAATATGAGGGTTGGTCGAGATCGAATGAAAATTCCAAAAGAAATGTTTTCCAAAAATAATATGTTGAGAATGAATCAATTTTGAAATTCCAGAAATTATGCGAGAAGCAGAAGGGGCTCGCAGATTCACCGATCAAGGGTCCGGTAACGGCAGAAGACGAGGAGCGAATGAGGGTATTATTACCATGGCATTTGGCTCCCGAATATCTGCGGTTCAACCCATACATCCTTCACGGCTACAGGGGATACCTCACAACAAAATTGTGTATCGAAAGGTCAGTATCTGAGACGATTGATCATTCTCATTTTTCGCAACCAGCAGTTCGAGCTCACCCAGATTCATCTAATAATAACGTTCTTATTCTACAGTATATTCTGGTGGACGAACGAGACGATAAACATTTGGAGCCATATTTTCGGCTTTGTGCTGTTTTGCAGTCTCACTTTCTACGATCTCTACTTAGTCAATATCCACGCGCCTTTTGGCGACAGGGTTCTATGCGCCCTCCTGCTCTGCTGCTTCCAAGTGAGTCAAAATTCAAAATCCATTACAGCATCTGATTTAATTTTATTTTCATGATTTCAGGCTTGTATGATACTTTCTTCGGTGTACCATACGTTTTCCTGTCGGAGTGAAAAAGACTACTGGTATTTCCTGTCGTACGACCTACTCGGCGTCGCTCTTAGCCTTTTAGCAATTTACATGTCAGGAGTTTACTATGCATTTTGGTGCCACAAGGTAAAATTCAAAAAGAGCAACTCATGCGAAATTTCACCTGGCACATGAGTATAATCATTATTGATCGATTTCCAGCACCTGCAACGATTCTACCTGGTAACAGTGTTCGCGATATTCGTGTTGGCACTGATGCTGCAGCTGCCCCGATATCAGATAAACGACAACATAAAACTTGCCGTTTTCGTGGGTTGGGGTCTGTATGGAGTGTTACCAACCCTACATTGGACCATTGCAATGGGTGGTATGCAAAATCCCATAGTCGATCTATTACTACCTCGTGTGCTTGGAATGTACCTCATAAGTGGCGCTGCCTTCCTCATATACTTTAGCAAGATGCCGGAGCGAATTGTCCCTGGTAAGTCTTGTATTTGTACATACTCACCTAGACACGCCAGATTTTGTCTCATTGTCTCTTACCACGAAGGTAGAAATCTGTATTCTAATCATTCACGACAATGTGTATTCTCATTCTAACGCCTAGTGACCTCTCTGATTTTTCTACTTCCAAAGTTATGCGTGCTCATTCTCGATTCCCTCAACATAACAAATCACTTGACGCGCGTTTAGCCAATCGATACGAAATGTTTCAAGTTCACTAGAACTGCCGCTTGTGGTTGAATGCCGCAAACTTTGCTTGAGAACGAGCGTTCGACATGCGAGGAAAAATGAATTACTCACTGCTGAAAGAGTCTTATTTGTTTGTAAAATCTCAATTTTTAAAATTGGCAGCCTTGGAAGATTTGTTCAATCATTAGTTAGCTAGGTGAGATTTACTTACTCTCCAACCTAGGTGGTAGCCAAATCCCAAACTTCACGAACCGATTCCTTCGTAGAAAATCACGAATGAAAATTAATATCATGTACTCCAACCATTTCAGAATCAATATAAATTGTTTCCCCAAGGTTTGAGATGCACGCACTGATCAACACAAAGTCATGTTTTTGTCTCTATTCCAAATCAAGCTAATGGAAACCTGAAAAAAACCTTATCAATCGTGACCCAGATTGATCTAGAAATCACTCTTTTTATTGGAAATGAACTTCAAAGAAGCTACTGGCATTTGATTTGAAGGAATATTATCCAAAATGAAAATTTTGACTTCAGGCGGTGATCGGTTTTCGGTACTCAATTTGGCGATATTTTGAGAAAACAATTTTTCGACTTGCAGTTTATCGAAAAACACAGTTCGATACACGGGTGTGAAACTTATAATTCGCATCCTCGTAATGATTTAGACCCTCGCCTACGGCTCAGGCCTGAAACCCATCACTCGGACGCGAAAAAAAGGTTTTCCACCCTTGTATCGAAGTGTACTATTCCAAATCTAGATTTGGTCCATTTGAGAGGATACCAAAATACAAAATTCGGTGTAAGCCCTAGGTCTCCAAAAAAGGAGCTCAGACTTTGAAGTGTGGCTCCGATTATATGCGTGTTAAATGTCTACCACCTAACCTTTAGAGGACGGGGATGGCCAATAAAATGACTCACCACGACTTCGGACCGAAAAAATTCTTTATACAGTCATCATACATGGGAATTTCCATCAAAATTGGAAGTCATTTGATTGGGGAAAATCCGCATCCTCCAAAGGTTGATGGTGAATATAATTCCAATAGATTCAGTGTCTTATTAAATTTAAACGATTTGAGAAAGATCAACGTGGTATGACCTCTAAACCCCCAAATAAGATGCTGTATTGCAAAATCTAAAATATCGCAACGTGGCGAACGCGGTTGGCAAATCTACAAATGGTATTGAGAATGAATTACTCGTTCAAGGTTGGGTGGACTACATAGGCTCCTCTCACCAGTGGTGGCACATACTCGTCGTTGCTGCTCTCTACTATTGGCACAACACCGGACTCATGTACGTCGAATTCCGTCTGAGCAACGGCTGTCCCGGATTGAGTCAATTATGACATGAGGCCCATGACGATCCGTCGTGTGAGTGATTCTTTTGCATCATAATACAAACGTCTCTTTGTTTCTTGACTTTTACTTACCAAGTGTACCAACAAAAGACCGATTGATATCTTCGACTCGAATGACATGCAGCTATACGATGCGAACCGCTATTTTTAGCAAGATTCCTTACCGTCAATTGAACCCGCGCATCAAAGTTATTGAACGCGATTGCGCTCTCTTATGCTGAGTAACTGCTTCTTCTTTATTCGATAATCTCATTGATTCCTCTTCTGTATTATGCAGTATGACTTTGTTTCGAGAAATGAGGATTCATGATGATTTTTCATTTTTCAGCAACTCCGGTGTTTTCTATGGAATGCGCTTGTGAACTGGAGTTGGGATGGTCGTCATGGTATCAGGAATCGATGATCCCCTACTATGCCCACCAGGGGGTTCTCACTTGTTTCGTGGAAAATCCACTGCGGGCCTTTGGACGCATGAAGAGATTGTGAAAAGTGTCTACGAACTATACTCAACACGACTGTTGTGCTCATTGTACAAAGTCGAGTGATTTTGAGGATGAACAATTGAATTTTTGTTGAAAATCATCTTTGACGATGATTATGGGATTCAAAATCGCAGGAATGAATGTGAAGTGCAATTTTATTCTGAATCTCGTTTCGAAATGGAATATTGCTAGTTGGCTCTAACCAATTCCAATGAGGAACAAAATTCTAATGATGATCATGACAATACTGTTTTTCAAGTTTCTTTATAAACATATACTTAGGAGGGGCTGCTCTGAGAATCATCAGGATAGAACTAAGGCTTATATCAATCGATATAATAATTATATTGTTGAAGCCAATTTATGTCTAGATTCTTGATCAAGGGGAGAATTAGTCCCATCTGGAATCAAGGAACCAGTGATTTATCACATCGCAATGATTCACTTTGATCAATAAACTTTGCATATTGGACATGTACATTATCGTGTTAATAATTATGTAAATATTTCGATGCTGATCCGTCTTCAAGACTTTGATTTGAGAACTAATCATTCATCATAACTTATGAAATACTTATGGAGATCAACAAAAATCCATGTACTGTGGAGAATTGAGTTGGATTATATAGTATACATAGCAGTTTCATGACTCATGTTCTTATTTGATGTTAGGGATGTTCTTTGATCGATTTTTATGAGTCAAAACGAATACTACGTGGACTATATAGTAGTTGTACATTAATCTAACATGACAATGATCATTGAAATATTGTGATTTTAATGACTGGATCATTCAACTGTGTTACGTACATATACATTTTTGTAGCAAATGAGGATTAACGTTCTTCAATTTTTATCATTACTCATAGTGAGATCAGTCCTACTTGAATGATATTCTAATGAGACTGTAAGAATAATTTTTTGTACCATTTCTACTCGTCTTTCTTCCAATAATCTGTTGAATTTGGTGCAACGTCTGCGACGTTGTCACAATTTATACCGAGATTTATACGTAATTCAAGATATTGTATTCGATAAATCCTAGTTAAGGAGTCTTGTTTGAATATAATTGTTATTCCATACAGACTGTATGCAGGCGAGTTTTATTCACGGTTTATCCTTCGTTCATCCATTTATTACCCCTAGCTAGAAAAGCCGAAATGATCAATAATAATCATCACTGATTAATATCAGTAGATAATTGAGGGTAAGAGAATATTAGAAAGGTCAATTCCTACGGGCTTTTCGAAGAACTCTGTCACGAGACACGTAATATCAATGATTGAGGTGCAGCTGTAAGAAAATGTCCCAAGTTCTCATACTTGAGATAATTTGGCACGAATAGTCATTTAATCGAAAATATAATCAATATTTCAAAAATTGTGAAATAGCCCCACTTATTCGATTCAGCTCTTCAAAGAGCGCTATCGTCACAATTTGTAGAGGTGCCGTAAGTTGAAAACCACTTTGGATTTGGAGTCAACGCAGTTAAACAACTCATCATGACTTGTGATTTTTCTACTGATGTAATAAGTATTTCATAGCAAAAAGGTAAGGCAGAAAACGCGGGAATCGATTTGACTCGCGACGCGGTCTCGACTGATTCTCCGAGAGGTGTCACCATTGTTCTCCTACACGCGCCAAGTTTTGAAATCGTAAAGACATTCCCCTTTCTTACACTTGTACCTTCTAAGTAGGATGAATCTTCTTGAATTCGTTGCCAATTCTGGAGAGTGCGACAACCACACAAGTGACGAGTAATTTCAAATGAAGATGATGATATTCACATATCAAATTGGCATTAGGTACTATGGTGATGAAAAAATTATACAAACCAAACATAATACAAATTTAAGGATCGATAGCGTTCTTCAACAGCTTTTCAGAGCTATGTTCGATCTCCTACGCCTTCCTCTCAATTGGAGTAAACTGTAACACAATCCCGAGTATTGTATCTCATATACTTCGATACAATTCCTGTGTCAAACTTCTTCATTGACAAATCAAGTCAATGTAATTTATTTCAGCTAGGTATAGCTTCATACCTCTGAAGAGGATATGCAAGGATACTGAAAATCAATCAAATTTGACAATGCCAACTCGACATGAAAAATTATCTTGACTAGTCCATTTCAGAAGTGTCTTGGTAGTCCGACTGAGAAATTATGTAATGAAAAGATATCATGACTACTCGAGACCTGCTCTAGACAAGGCTCATTTACACTTTGAAGTATACGAGCACGACTTTGAAGTTGAAGTTCAAGTATCCGCAAAAGCATCGCTTAACAGAGAAGACTGCAAGTGGCGAGTGCTTGTGCGCCTATAAGCTGTTGGTAGACTAACGGCGATTTTTTATCCTGACTAAGCACGAGGGGGTTGGAAAAGGTGTAGAGGAACAGAAGAAAAACATGCCCGCACAGGTGGCAGGCAGAATTTACGTAGCACTTAATCCACGTGCTTAAGACCACAGCACCACTACGGTATATCGTGCTCTGCCGTCGGTGCAACCGCTCAGGTGGGAGAATATCGTCGAGCCCTTTTGCCCGTAAACGTTTCGTACTCCTCGGGCGAAAGCCACCCTTCATCGACACCACAAGCCATTCTCCGATATTATGGCTGCAACCACTGGACTCTGTATCCTTTCGGTACAAAGATTAATGAATATCACTCGTGTTTCCGTAATTCTTTTGTTATGTGAGATTCATTGTCTCATATTTTGTTTGATGGGATGCAATTTCAGATCATTGGATCAAAGTGAGGTAAGTGTGCCTAATATGCCCCCACTCAAGTTCTTGAATGTACGCACCCGCAGGTCTTGCCACGCATTTTTTTCATGTTTGTTATTTTAAAATATGAGAAAATGAACGTTTTGGACCGATCATATAGATGACCCGCGCCTTTGGTAGAACAAAGAAACTGGTTTCACTACTTTTGACTTCTTTTTTTTAGCCACTAAAATTCATGTCAAACAAAATTAATGGAATCAATTTCAACGTGCTTCAAGTAATTTTTTTGTTATTGTCTCAACTAGAAAATGCTTCGTGCAGAATTGCAAAATTCGATTACTAACCGATTCTACGCTCATATTACTAAACAACTCCACTGTCCCTAATCTGCCCCCATGGTTTTTTTCAAACTTATTGTTCACTCCATCAGAATACATCAATCTCACTCCGGAAATTCAAAAAAGGCTTAAAAAGCTGCAAAATGAGCTGAAGTACGTCTCATTTGGGGTTCTGGGAGCCAGGATATCCCGATTTTACGAACATCCCGTATAATCTCATGGAAATTGGCCTATTTTCCACTTGGGGGCATATTAGGAACACACTGTCGAAAATTCGTAAAAAATCTTTTTTTGCAAAAATTGAGATAGCTCGGCTCCAATCCGTTAATACCAAACGTACTTTAGCTTATTTTAAAAGTCTCGAAACAAGCTTTAAAATGAGCTAAAGTGCGTTGGAAAGTATTGAGATGAGCCAAAACTATGAGCAAAATAAATGTAGTGGGGGCATGTTGGGCACTCTCACCTCAGATAACCTGTAGGTGGGAAACGAAGAAGGGATCATAGAGAGATGAATTGCCCATCATGTCAGGGGCGGCCCCAGAGACCAACTTTGGGGGGGGGGGGGCGATTTTGACTTTTGGGAGGGGGCGGTCAATGCAAAATTGATGTCGCGCGCGCGTTTTTCTGTCTCTCCTGTACAAAATTTTTGACTTCGGGAGAAGGGCGATCGCCCCTACCACCCCCCCCCCCTTGGGACCGCGCCTGCATCATGTGCGCTACAAATTTCAAGTACTTAGGGAATGAAATCACTCCTCAAGCTCTTGCACAGAGCAATCTGCTTCAAGTAGTCGAATTTGATTTAAATCTCAAACATTTATATTGGAAAAGGATTACGATGGACATTTGGAGATGGCCAGTCGAATAATATTAGTGATAATCAAAGAAAGCTTCAGAAGGACCATTTTTGAAATATTCGTCTCATGCACGAGAGCCATCTGATAAAATTAGAAACAGCTCTTTGGAAAAAAACCAGAAAGAGGATGCCTCGTATTTTTGAAATAAGGTAAGTGTACCCAACTTGCCCCCATTAAGCCATTTTCTTAATAACTTTGACCCATCTCCATATTTTCCAACAGCTCATTTCAAAGCTCGTCTTAAGACCTTCAAAATAAGTTGAAGTACATTCAATTTGGACCAACTGGAGCCAAACTGTTTTGATTCTCCCAAAAGGTGATTTTTGAGAGTTTACAAAAGTGTGTACCCAACTTGCCCCCAATAAGCCATTTTCCCAACAACTCTGGTCCATCTCAATATTTTTCAACGTATCTCAGCTCATTTTGAATCTTATTTAAGGACCTTCAAAATGCACTAAACTACATACAATTTAGATCAATTGGAGCCGAACTGTCTCAATTCTTCCGAAATAAATTATGGAAATCGGCGATAAAGTGTTTTTATCGCCGTGCACGCACATTTGGAGCTTTTCGGTGGTTCGAAACACTATTTCTGACCTATTTTGGCGTGATAAACACGTTCTGAGTGGTGAAAGAAGTCGTTCTGCACGCCCTTTCGAGATACACATATGGGGGCATGTTAGGTACACTCCGATGTTGGCATCCTCGTTTACAAATTGTCTCCATGTTTTGCACATAAAACAGCTCAATATTCAAATTTTGCAATTCTAAACAATGGATTTTGAAGGTCTTGAAACAAAGAATCGAATGCGCCAAGGTACGTTAAGATTGGTTGAGCTCAAAGAACTTGGCACCGATTTTACTGAAGGCGATTCCCTCGGTGCTTTCTTAGCTAAGCAATCACGAAAAATAGAAAAATCACTCTAGATTTTCTGGAGAACGCAGGAATAATTCGGGGTCGACGCAAACTACTTATTTTCTCATATTTCAACATAACAAACGTAAAAAAAAATTGCCGGGAGGCCAAGGAGTGCCCATCCCCGAGATCGGCATATGGGGGCAAGTTGGGTACAGAGGCAAGTTGGGTACACTTACCTTATAACTGATTTCATTTGACTAGCCATTTTGAATTTAATCTATTTCTATCGATGGATCATACATATTCGTCGCTGTTCGAATAAAGTTAGTGTAGGAGAGCATAGATCTTAGGGCACAACTATTTGGTAAGAGTAAATAAAAGTTGTGACAAGCTAATAAATAGATGAGTTTATGGGCGTCGAATGAGCTCAGAAATTTCAGTACAACTGAAATAAAACGTATAGCACTCCAACGATTCAAAGTAATTGACGGGGAGAAAATTCAATGAAAGTCTCTCTCTGGTTGCACCTTGGACCGTTTAATTTAGAAAATAAAAAAGCCCTGGAGCGATTATCGAAGCCAATCCCATAATCACCTCCAGCTCACCGGAGACATTATATCACTCTCTTAATCGCCACCGGCCTATAACGCTTTCGGTAATCTTGTGACCCTAAAGAGGTTTTACACATATGTACCAGAAGATTCACGGCCCAGTTCCAAAATCCACATCAATGCACCGATCAAATGATTTTCTAAGCACCATGAGATGTAAAATTTTCAGTACACTTTCTTAATTGGAAGAATACATCAACTGTAGCCATTCAATTTTGAGAATTATAAATTTGTTTCTGGGTTCCCAAACCATCCAACTTTGATGCATAATCAGCTGATGTTGGGATTCAAAAACTTCTCGAGACAAATAATCGATCCATTCTTCCCATAGTTTTTCTAGTCACACCTTGCAATATATTATATAATTTTTAATTTGGTATTCTCGAATACCTAGAGCTGCCTTTTTCGATCAGAAACACATGAGTGTGATTTGAGAAATATCGAAACTGAATTGTGTAAAAATTCAATTTCAATTGAATATGATTTAGATCTCATACTCTTGTAACTTTCAAATTTTGTCTGCTTCGACAGAATGACTTAATAACAGACTGAAATTCCCCTTATTCAAACCCTACTAATGATTATTTGGAATCAATGACATGCATCGCACTAGGAAAAATAAATATTATGTTCAATTTGCCTGAAACCAGCGACATTTCTATTCTCTGATTTTCACCGGAGATTAAAAAATTCATGAAATGCAGCTCTTGGTAGAGTTATTGATGTCCTATATGATACAGCATGAAAGCTGTTGATCTCATCCAATATTCAGACCGGCACATCATAGAATGGAGATGAAATTCTTTGATCAATGAAAATCGTGAGAGTAGATCGACAAGAACCGAAGATTTCCCAAAGGGCATGCTGAGCTGGATCAGAGCTCAAAAAATACGAGCGAATGGCAGCGATAAGACCGTGATACAAGATGAGGATGACGACGCGAGATGGGTCCGAGGTAGTTTCTGAGTCAATAAACACCCACCCACAAAGGTGTAAGTAAGCTCTTGGAAGCCCTTCTGTGCCGTACGTACGACTTCCAGATAACCAAAACCAATGTCGGTTCTAAACAATTTTCTACACAAGTAGGTATCTCTTATAGTATAGGGTTCCACTCGAGCGAGGAAAGCGAGAAATTAGAGCAATCTCGTATCGTTTCGTGCTTTACAACTATTCATTTCGTCTCGAGATCGTCCGAGAATAAAAAATTCAATCTCGTAACGTCTTGATTCTCATTCCGAGATCTAGACGAGAATGTCGGGAACTCGAGATTTACTCTAAGAATCCTTTTCTAATCATTTCTATCGAATAGCGTGTCTCGACCGCGACGACGCTTTCGAACTGCGCGCCACGTATATTAAGAAAACTGTCAGTAACGTATACATCCGTCATGGGTGAACTTGAATTATATCGAGTCCATCACCGATCAAGGGTTAGAAGATCAGCTGCTTTTTTTACCTTTGGAATCAGTTAGTCACATTCAGGTGTGCGGAATATTTTGAAATAATTCCTAGTTATATTATTCATTATTTCAATTCATTGTAGCCTCCAGTTTGGGAAGATTTTATATGAAAGAATACATTCAGAATGTCCATTAAGAATGAGAGAGTGGATTATTCCAATTATTATGATTACGGACACAATGAAGAAGGGAAAATCGGTATCCGCCTCATATGCCAAAGAAAGAAAATTACGAAAGGAATTAAAATGAAGGATAGCAATACTAGTGGTCTGAGGAGACACCTCGAAACTTTTCATAGGAGAGGGTATAATCTTCTTTTTGATTCCAGATAACTCCCCTCCAGAAAGAATCAATCACTCCAGTACATAATTAAGGCGATGCGGTCACCGTGCAACCCGGAAATTATATCTTATTTGGATGTAAATCAAAAAATTTTCTCGAAACGAAGTTGGAGACGATTTGTCCATTACGTATTATCATCTGAATTGTGGTGGACAACTCATTATTTGTCACCAATTACAAGACTAGCACTAATAAACGAGAATAACTTGCCCGCGGGTGCTTTCTAACCTACAAATTGGCACATTTTCGTTCACAAAACTCTCAAAATCTAGTCCGATTTGGGCCAAACGAAGAGTTATCCAGGCCAAGTTAGATGATGATAAAGCCTGGATAACTCGTCGTTTAGCCCATAATGGAAAAGATTTTGAGAGTTCTGTGAACAAAGTTCAGCGTGCACGGTGACCGCATCGCCTTAAATGTGATATCGACGAGATCTCACTCGTCTCGGTATACATTGATCTCATATCGTCACGGAATCAGACCATATAATCTCGTCTCGTATCGATTTCGGGCATAACCTCGGAGGGCATTGTCTCATCTCGACTCATGTCGAAATCTCGATTCGAGAACGAGACAAGATTGAAATTTTAGCGGAGCCCTTACTCACTGTAAACCATCTTGGAGCGGAAATTACTCTGTTGGAATTTTCTTTGGCTCATGTATGTACCTCTTGGTTACATGATTATGGTTGTGACGATGGAAGAGTTGTTATCCTGGATCCGCAAGATTGACAAAGTGTGTGGTGAGTAATAATAAGTATGGTAGCGGCTTGCTGGCAAGTAGTATAAAAGAAAAGTACTCATCATTCCCACATTCTCACCGACATTATGGGTGGATGGCCATCGTGTGTGGTCGGATTTAGCATATTATCTTTGATCTTATTTTCCTATTGTCGCGATCAGCTGACCGACACGGCCTCGTGGAACGAGATTCGATGCAACCCGCCATACGATGCAACGAAAAAGCGACACTTTTGCGATATAGGTATACTGCTTGCGCTAAGCAACCGCCAGACGCCGAATGCCGAAATTCGTCTACTATAGTCTACCGTCTGAATCCATGCAGCACTTTTCGATTATTGTTGATAGTATTGCTATAGATATACAATGATGAAAGTGATATCTATGTGTTCTTCTGGGCATAATTTAAAGTCCGGACGAATAAGACATTGCTTCCATATCTAAAAGGTACGAAGTTTCATTGTGACATCTTACATCCAAAGATTCAGTGAATCCCAATAAAATTCTCTTCTTAATATTCGATTAGCTCTGATGCATCTAATGAACGTAAATTAAGTAGTGAGGATTCAGATTCAAATTTTGAAGCTTTTTATGCCCTCCACCATAACCTTCTGAAGAGTTCACTCAAGGCCAAGGACTCGTCATTTTATTCACATAATAGTGCTTATAATACTTGGAAAAATGATGCAAACTATCTCAATCACTCAGGGGCTTATTGGTGTGCATCATTATCGGTATTGTTACATGATGAGCATTCAAAAGCTTGAAACTCAGTTTAAAGTCGATCAAAGTTCTAGACTTTGTTGACATTTCCACACATTTTATCGAGGCGAATTTTGGAACTCCGTTCCTTACGCGTTTCTCAAACGCACACGACTTATATGGAGTTCATCGTATTCTTTTCTTTCATGTTCCCGATGCCGATGACAGATCATGCATACACATACAGACACACTGCCACACCTACGTAACTCGAAACATGAATCGATAATGCCGCGTTCGAGACATCAAATGAAGACTCGAACGAAATCAGACGAAAATTTTGGGTCGGAAATTTGTTGGCTGAATAATTAACTACCAAGTGCTTCCATCGTGGGACGACTCGGAAAGCTTCTTAGAATCAATAGGGAGTTGACACGTACTTGAAGTTGAGTCTAATTATACAAATAGATAGAAGTGTATCAATCGTGAATAAATGAGGTTTAAAAAAGAATTTTCAGGTAACTTTTTTATTTACCGGAGATAGAAACGAGTTAGAATTTGCGGGAGAATTTGGCATTGTGAAAAAGAGATGGAATTTGGCCAGCGGATGGTGGTTAACTGGAAAAGAATTGCACCATGTATGGCCGCGAATAGCTAGAGGTCATAGGTGGCTTGTATTATAATATGGCGTTACTAATATCGCTGTAGTAACACTCAGTCGAATGCAGCAGACAGTTCACATATGACAATATCCCTGTTCCTATTTACGGCAGCGTACCCGGAGAAGAAGAACAACTACGACAAGAAGATGGACACTCTGAGACGGGAAAGCTTGAAAAACTTTGTAGAAAACGACACAGCCGCCAACCCCTATGGGATAATATACAAGATGATGAACCAGAAAGTGGCACTTTCCAGACTTTCAAACGTCCCGAAACCCAACGGTGATTATACCTAGAACTGGACTGAGACAGCGGAGGCACTACTGGAGAACTTCTTCGGAGATGATGACGCACCTCTCGAGGACCATCATCCTCCGGAGGAAGCTTCAGCAGAGGCCGATCCTGAACCAGAACTGTGGGCGACCAACGAGGTCCTCCACGCAGTTAAGACCTGCAAGAATGAGAAGGCACCGGGGAAGGATCTCTCAGAGATCGAATTAGTCAAGCGTACATGTAAGAACACTAACTTCATGCTCAAGCTGACAAAGCTATATAGCGCCTGTCTTCGGCTGGAATATTTTCTAAAGGCATGGAACGAGGGTAGCATGAGGACACTCTTGAAAGGAAAGGACAAGGACCCCAAAGTCCTCAAGTCCTATAGACCCATATGTCTATTATCAGTTTTGAGCAAGATTCTAGAGAGGCTCATAAAATCAAGGATAAAAGAACTACTCCTTCAGCAAAACTTTGCCTCTCAAAGGCAGTTTGGCTACAGTCAGGGCAGATCAACCGAGGACGCGATAAAGCAGATGAGAGACTCAGTCGACTCAACTCAAGAAGGTGCGGTCCTCGCAATCCTATTTGGTGCGACGTCTGCATTTGATAAACTTAAGTGGAGCAAGATACTAGCCAAGCTTAAGAAAAGACAGCGCCCTAAGAAAGAATATGGACTGATCTCCAGCTACCTCAAAGACAGGTCTATGACCATAGAAGACAACTTCGTCTCAGCGACGAAGATAGTCACCAAAGGCTGCCCCCACGGCTCTATCCTGGGGCCAGACTTTTGGAACCTCTGTCTTGACGAGCTACTAAAGATACTGGAAGAAATGGAAACAGAGGTCTACGCGTATGCAGACGACATACTGATCCTCATCAGAGGCAAAAGAAGATCAGAATTGGAAAGGGAAGGGCAGAGACTCACGGACATCATCTACCAATGGTTCACAAGTAATGGGATAGAACTATCCAAAACTAAAACAGAGATGATATCGTTGAGAGACGAAGCTACTGGCAAACAGTATGACAACAGAAAACTTGGAACCAAGGGTCAGGTACTCAAGATCAGGCCGAACAACTTCACCAAGTCCTTGGTGAAGACAGGAAAAAGTGGAGTACGAGGGCCAGTCATCAAAATAGAAGGCAAAGGAATAAAATACAGCCCTACCGTGAAATATCTCGGTATGCAGATAGAAACGAGATTAAAGATCAAAGAACACCTAAGGACAATCAGCGCAAAAAGACTTAGACTTTTCATGTCTATGTCAAGAGTGATAAGAAAAAGTTGGGGGCCGAAATACTCGGACTTCCATACGTTGTACGCGGGAGTATTCATCCCGATCGTGCTGTATGCGGCCTCAGCTTGGGCCGACTTATTATACGAGTCAAAGAAGTCGCAGATATTGCTGATAGCCCAAAGACAAGTTTTAGTCAAGATATCTCGAGCATACAGGACGGTCTCGGGTGATGCTCTCTTGGCAATACTCGGCGAAGTTCCAATGGATCTCCTGGCAGAAGAAAGGCTTTACAATTATAAGGAAAAAAGGAACCGTTCGAATACGAAGGATACAGACACGAGCCAGAAACAAGTTCAGAACTAGCCAAGCTGAGAATCCGTCAGGAAAGCATTAAGCTTTGGCAACAACGGTGGGACACAACCATCAAAGGACGCGAGACCCGGCGTTGGATACCAAACGTCTCCGACGAGCAAGTAGCCTCCAATCACTGCGTCATCCAGCTAATGACGGGTCATGGAGACATAAACAAATACAGGTTTGAGAGGCGTCTCCCCACCAGCGCAAGATGCGAATGTGGAGCAGAAACAGAAGATTCAGACCATATATTAGAGGCTTGCCCCCTGTGGGACATCCCACGGGACAAGCTCAGACATACAATCCTGGACATGGGCCTGAACTGGCCCACACCAAGAGAAGAACTAGTCAAGACAGACGAGGGCATGAAAGCCCTAACAACCTTCGCATCCGAAGTGTTCCAGACCAAACAAAAGAATAGAATAGGGATAGGTTGAAGACAGTAGAAGGAGAGAGAAGGAAGAGCACAAGATGCGAAGAAACAATCAAGAAGACACCATAAAATAAATAGAACAATAAATGGAGTAGCCGACGAATGCCAAAGACACCAAAGACTAGATTAAGACATTAGGATAAGACACACAATAAGAGTTAGAATAAGTCAGGGCCTCGGCAACAGGGCGCCGACGATCCGACCTCCTCGTGGTCGCCGCTGGGCAACGGTGGCTCCTTGGAGGACCGGCTAGGTGGATCGTCTCGGTCTTATTGACCGACAGGCCTCCCACTCGAGACTCTATACATCTCGAGCGGGGTTTTTCCAAGTCCGTTCACCTAACGCATGTTGAGAATATTACAGAGGTCTGAATGAGACAAACTTTGGAGTGGTGAGAAAGGGATGGTAGACAGAAAACGCGGGTATGCCGAAAGGTGAGGTACCGCGAGTAGCCAAACAACAACACGGCAAGCTCAATCACACTCAATGTTCCTATTTACGACCCGCAAGGGCGTTGGGGCATGGTGCCTCATCCCTAGAGTCTGACGAGCTCCCGGCCCCAGTCATCGCCCGCCGGAACGAGGAGACCGCACATCTCCATCCGGCACCACGGGAGTGGGTGAGTCTAGGGACTCGTATTGGAATCGCCCTCGGGCGATAACAATGCGAGCCCGAAAGACTCATCCATCATCCCGAGGGACTCCCCGGGCTCTCAGGGAGCCTAGACGAGTCCCAAAACCCCCCACCGAGGGGGAGCCCAGAATTCGGTAGTCGGGGAGGAGGACTGAGTCATCATCGAGCCTGGCTCGATGTTAGCCATCCTCCAAACCGACGCGCTGGCAGGGCATATACCTGCCCGCGCCCATGGGAGCAAGCCGGGGTGAAGGTGAAAGCCATGCACCCGGGATATAAGAGTTAAATTCCTGATTGGGAATCTCACAGCCGGACGTTGGCAAAGCGGATAGTCCTGAGAAGCCGAATGGCTGGTGATTGAGCGCTTCGCCTCCTGGGATAAAGTAGGAGGCGGCGCACACTAATAAAAAAAGGCCACGGGACAATATTAGTTGCCCCGTGAAAACGGACGATTTTGGGACTCTGCAACAGGTCATTGTGTAGCTATTTACATCTAGTTTCTGAATCCTTTTCCCTCGAGATGCCTACGAGCGGTCTGTGAGGGTGACATCCTCCAGGATGGAAAAATGTGCAGAAATCCGACCAAAGAAGTGGTTTTACTCGAAGGTGATGCATTTTGAGCTGAAAGTGAAAATAAACGAAATTGTAGATTTTCGTCCGACAAATCAAGAACCATTGCCAGTATTCCAGAAAATTTAAATTTTGGGGGGGTTTTTGATCGCTTTTGGGGTTTTAGGGGGGTTTTGGGGGATTTTGGGGAGTTTTGTGGACACTCACGAAGAATCTGATCTCGTCACTCGAAAAAAACGGAAAATTTTACGTGGAAATATGTATTTTTCTAAATTTCCAGAACTTTGTGAAATTATTCCCAGCGGGACATACAGATTAAGACCACATTTTACCTATTTAGTCAAGACTGAGCCGAAAATCATGATTTGAATCAGGGTTTTGCGAGTTCTGCAATAATGGAAATCGTTTGAGTGTATTGTGGCTCAATTACCTACAATTTGTACCCAAGCAGAGCTATGTACATTGCCGCCAAGGTCCAGGAGGACCGATATTGTGATCAACGAATTCCAATACAAGATTCATCACGATTCTTTGATTATATTGATCAGGAGTAGGCGGGAAGTCTATCTGAATCTGAGTTTCACGAGTTCTGCAATAATGACAGTTGTTCAAGTGTATTCCCGTGCCAATTACTCGTCATTTGCACCCAAATAGAGCTTTGTACATTGCCGCAAAGGCCTAGGAGAACCGATAGCTCAAGATTTATCCCATTCTTCACCTACATTGATGACGAGTCAGTGAACAATCTTTATCTAAATCTGGGTTTCATGAATTCTGCAAGGATTAGAAATGTTTGAATGTATTGTTGTGTTAAATACTCATCATTCGCACCTGAATAGAGCTCTGGTTATTGCCGCCAAGAACCAGGAGACTCAATTTCACCCAAGTTACACGATTCTCTATCTGATTACACTCTCCAAACTTGAATCGTCCTCTTTCATGAATCAATGATATTAAATTCGTAAATCGGCATTTGGAGGACTAATTTCTATTTCTCCATCGGTGACCTCGGATTCGAGGCCATTCTTAATGAGGAATTATCCATTGGAGTTTGATCGTCAAGATGTTATTCGAAGAAAAAATGCATTTGGATGACATCGTGAAAAAATACCTGGACACAGGATCGGACTGGGGGCCATCTTCTCACCGGGAAAGACACTCTACCAGCTGAGCTATCCAGGGCTCGATAGGTCTTCGTCTCGATGTCAATCTTATACACTAGTGCCATTATTTCAGCCGCGGCGCGAGATTCAAATTACACTTTTCGAACTTGGATCGTCCTCTTTTATCAATCAATGATATCAAATCCGTAAATCGGCATTTGGAGTATATAAGAGTGATTTCGAGACAAAAGCCTATCGAGCCCTGGATAGTTCAGCTGGTAGAGTGTCTCTCCCGATGAGAAGAAGGCCCCCAGTTCAATTCTGTGTCCAGGAATTTTTTCACGATGTCATTCAAATGCATTTTTTCTTTGATTAACATCTTGACGATCAAACCCCGATCGATAATTTCTCATTAAAAATGGCCCCAGATCCGAGATCACCAATGAAGAAATGAAAATTAGTCCTCCAAATGCCGATTCACGGATTTAATATCATTGATTCATGAAAGAGGACGATTCAAGTTTGGAAAGTGTAATCAGATAGAGAATCGTGTAACTTGGGTGAAATTGAGTCTCCTGGTTCTTGGCGGCAATAACCAGAGCTCTATTTAGGTGCAAATAATGGATATTTAACACAACAATACATTCGAACATTTCTAATTCCTGCAGAACTCATGGAACCCAGATTCGGATAAAGATTGTTCACTGACTCATGATCAATGTAGGTGAAGGATCGTGATAAATCTTGGGGTATCGGTTCTCCTGGGCCTTCGTGGCAATGAATAGAACTCTATTTGGACGCAAATGACGAGTAATTGACACGAGAATACACTTGAACAACTATCATTATTGCAGAACTCGTGAAACTCAGATTCAGACAGGGATTTTCCGCCTACTCCTGATCAATATAGTCAAAGAATCGTGATGAATCTGTTGATGGAATTCGTTGATCATAATATCTCAGAATGCATCTCCTTCGAGTAAAACCACTTTTTTGGTCGGTTTTTTGCACATTTTTCCATTCTGGAGGATGCCACCCTCACAGACCGCTCGGAGGCATCTCGAGGGGAAAGGATTCAGAAACTAGATGTAAAATGCTACAAAATGACCTGTTGCAGAGTCTCGAAATCGTCTGTTTTCACGGGGCAATTAATATTGTCCCGTGGCCTTTTTGATGACGAAGTCATCCTATCGCGCGTTGAGTTTTGTTGCGGCCGCACTAAACGATCCACGTAACATGCGTGATGGAGTATATCTATATCTTGCACGCTTATCTCATCGACGCGCCGAGATTGTAAACGAACACAGGTGGATCTCTCATACATAATAATATCTATATACTATATGTTCTTTACGGAGTTACAATGCATATGAAGACGAGGCATAAGATGTTGCATATGAGTAATTCTACGCGAAACAGACCGACGAAAAAGGGTCATGTCTCGGGTCTTTTTCTAAGTATTTTTGATCGATTCTATGGTCCAAAACATGCACTTCAAGCTTACTGTAAGGTCCAGAAAAAATTCTTTGGGCCCATGGCGAGAACTTTTGAAAATAATGTAAAATCCTTTTTTTCAGAATTCCAGCAACTTTTTTCACTAAAATGCAAATAAGTCAAGTTTGCTTGCAAATAAACACACGCGGTTTACGGCATTTGAAAGGTCTTCAAAAAATCTATCAGATGGATTCCTAGAACTTGATTTTGAGGTTACGTGCACTATTGTCGAGTGAAAAGTCGAAAAACACAAAAACACTGATTTCTCGAAAAGCCATTTTTTTTTATTTCTGAAAATTTGATATTTGATGTAAAATTATGTGCTCTTTTGGAAAAAATAGTCTCGACCATTTTTTTTGAGTCCTCAAGCCTATTTTTGCTACTTTTCACAAATCAGTTTTTCAAGCGATGGGAAATCGTGTGTTTTCTGCGCATGCGCAGGAATTTGGGTTCCTGCTGGAACCAATCCCATTGGAAAGCCGAGAAAATTTCCTTCGGAATGACTACTTAACAAAGTCAATTACATCAATTTGGCTCGGAGCTACAACGTATGAAAGATGAAGCTTCAGCCCGAGTGCATCGATAGGCAAAGGCCGTCGTCCGCGGATCTCAGTCACTGGCTGCGTCTACATGAGACTGAATCAGCGTGGATTCAGCGCCGATTCTCATCCGTGCGGACGAAATGTCGATAAAACAGAGCACAAAAAGCGTCCTGTTTTATCGCATATCCTTCCGCACGGGCAAGAATCGGCGCTGAATCCGCGCTGAATCAGCCTCATGTAGACGCAGCCACTGCTGTCTCCGACCACCTCTTGGTCGTTGCCGACATTCAGTGGTTTTCTGCGCGTTGTAGCTTTGGTCTCAATTGATGGAATTGACTTTGTCAAGTGGTCATTTTGAAGGAAATTTTCTTGGCTTTTTGGTGCAATTGGTTTCAAGGACCCAAATTTCCGCACATGCGCAGAAAACACACGATTTCCTATCGCTTGGAAAACTGATTTGCGAAAAATAGCAAAAATAGGCTTCAGGACTCAAAAAAAAGGTTTGAGACCATTTTTTTTTCTGAAAGAGCACGAAATTTTACATCAAATATCAAATTTTCACGAATAAAAAAATGGCTTTTCGAGAAATGAATGTTTTGGTGTTTTTCGACTTTTTGCTCGACAATAGTGTACGTAATCTCAAAATCAAGTTCTAGGAATACATCTCGATAGATTTTTTGAAGACCTTCCGACTGCCGTAAGCCGCGTGTCTTTATTTGCGAACAAACTTGACTTATTCGCGTTTTAGTGGAAAAAAGTTGCTGGAATTATGAAAAAAAGGATTTTACATCATTTTCAAAAATTCTCGCCATGGGACCAAAAAATTTCTTTTGGATCTCATAGTAATTCGGAAGTCCATGTTTTGGACCATAGAATCGATTGAAAATATTTAGGAAAAGATCCGAGATATGACCCTTTTTCGTCGGTCTGTTTCGCTCGGAATTACTCATATTTAATAATGAGAGTATTAGCTTTTCAAAATTCAAAAATACAATGACGTCCCTATATGGAATCGTTCCTTGCTTTCCTTTCTCTGGGGGCATTTCAGTATGAGTATAATCCGGTGGAAACTTCAAAACAATGCGAACCATCTTATGCAAACCCTTACCACACTTGAGAATAAAAAAATCATACAATTAGTTGTTGTTGATATATTTATTCTTAGTGCTGCTTCTGGCTCCATGATGGGCTTTTCGATCCAGGATTACTCAAAAAATCATGATTCAAAAATAGGTCTAAATGTCAGTTCCGTACCTTGTGGGTTTTTCCAATCTTTGTGAGTATCAAATCTCTAAGTAATAAGGACCGAAATCCCATTCTTTATGTGCACGCTGAGATCGTACATTTCATGTCGCAATTTCGCCTAAAATTTTACTCGTTCACCTTTCCTCGATAAAAGTGAATTTACCTCATTTCAAGTCTTTCCGCGCCAATTTTTCGCAAAGTTCATCGTGAGGCGTATCTTTTCATGATCCAAAGTATCGGAAAAAAACGACCCACTACAAAAGTTTTTGCCTGCATTTTGTCAGGTATCTGATGGCCGAATAAAAACCCCAAGACTGTTGCTCGAACCGTTTATTGAGATCAATTTCAGTGGTAAAGTCGAGTTCCGTGTCCTCTCTGAAATCTTTCCCTGATACCAGGGTGTCCATGTTATTCCCATGGCACCGATGACTCGGAAAATGTACTTACGTGTGCAAGTGAATTCATACTCTATATGTTCCAAAAAGTCGAAATATGCATGTCACAGAACCTTTGGAAGCGAAATTCAATGGTGGCACATTGGTGCTCAAGAATCAAAATTTCGTTCTTCGAAACTTTCTGATTGGAAAGTGTTTTCCATCAGAATAGATGTTATGAGTTGAGGGATAAAAGTACTTTTCATCAAGATAGATATTAACATAAGAGACAAGAACCGCAGTGTACGTGTAATAACGAGAAAATATCTCTCATCGATTACACCTCGAATCTTTACAACTCAATCATCCAACTCCAAAATGAATGGGAAAGATAAATTATGTGGCAAACGGATTACTAAGAATTCAATCAAATAGTAGTACTTCCTACACGGTGCCCTTGAATGCAATTTAAATGAAATATTCCGTTACCAACGGGATTATTTTGGTTTCCGTTTCCGGATATCTTAAAGAATACATTCCTAAGAGAATTAAAATCTTTCGCCGAGCCGTTTTGAAGGAATGTCATTTGGAACATTTTTTGGAACTCTTATTTCCTCAATGATAATAAATGTTCTCCAAACCTAAGATTCCTTGGTCAAATGATGATCTAAATGAAAAATGATGATTCAGGAGGATGATTCGAGTAATTATGACAATGAGAATAGTTACGAGAGATTAAATCTCCAAAACTGCTGATTGTGGAGAGTCCTTTTGGGGGAAAAATTATGAAGCAGAGTCCGGATCTCAAATTGGGATTCCCATCCACATCTTGATCAAAACTACTCAAGTTACGATCAATATCAATCAACATAAATCAATATAGCATTGCTAATCATCGTTTCAACGTCATCAATCGACACAGATCGGTAAGTTGGAATACTGTTTTGCGGTCGTCTTACGACACCGTACCCCGTCTGCGGCAAATTCCTCGCGTGCTCAATCGGCGACATTTGTTGATATGGTCTACATACTCGCTCCAGACAATACTCTCAGTATACATGTATGCCAGCGAAATTCATAACAAGAGTGAATTCTGGAACTTTAGCTAATGGGTCACTCAACTAGTATCTCGCCAGCTTGTGAGCGCTTCGCATGTGTCTCTGAACCTTGTGGTGAAAAGTTTCAATTGTTATCCCAATCAATGCGTATTCATTGCTACGTTGACTGTATGCGGATTTCACAATCGTGATGACGAAGGACCATGCATTTTCTCACGAGGAGAATAGATCCAAAGTCTGTCTGTTATGTTTTCGAAAGAAGAAAATGATGGTTCCCATCAAAAATCAACTGAAAATAGATCTGGAGACAATTTTCAATCATTATCGAGAAAGCAAAAGTTCACCAAGTGCTTTGTGTGGTACGTGTAAGGTGCACGTGAGTCGAGTTAAATCTGGCAAAGAGACGATGAATATTTTGAATTCACCCAGAGTCGTGGATATGATAGTTTCCGAGTCAACCGAGAATTCGAGGTGTGATTGTGAAATCTGTGATGTTGCACGAAAAACTCTCAATTCACAGCAACAAACTACATCTAAATCAGCAGGTGAGTACTTGAAACCCTGTCAAATGGCATTGTTCCAAAATTCCATGGATTTTACGAATAGGTTTCTCATATCGACGTCCCAACATCGTGAACTTGTGGCTTCCGAAAATTTTTTTACGTACAGCCCGAGTCACGCACTAGTAATCAGCCTTTCCATCACGATGATTTTGACGTCTCGCAACTCTACCCTCGCTACCCTACATCAATATATCTCTTGATTATCGGGTTACCTATCAAAGTGGAAATACGCACAGATTGCGCTCGCGCTTCTTCAATATTTGGACGACAAATTGTACTAGGCTATTTTGCTTCGCGCGGAGTCACGCATGAAACTCAATGATCTTCTCTCGATTCATAAATGTTGCAGAAAACTGATATCAAAATGTCATAACTCTTCAGTGGGCTCAAATTCCCATTATTACAATAACCATCAACTATTTTTCCATTCATCATTGAAATCAAACCATAGTGTACTCGAATTTCCGTAGAACAACGTAAAATATTTATGTATCTCGTACCAAAAAAGCTTCTCTTTTCACTCTCGCACTGGGGAATCCTGATCCATTACGTGACGTTTTTCGTCGAGCGTAGGGGCCTTGTGAGAAGTTTTTATCGGAAATTCCACGTGCTTAACATCATTTCCAAAAAAATTGCATAAATTCGGAATGTGACGCGGTTTTGTATGAAATCTTCAAGTTTCATTGAATTTGACAAAGTTCCCGAGTGGAATTCATTCATGTCGTGAATTATATTACAGGAAATCCAGCTCCAAGCACATTGAAAAACCCCTGCCGCAAATGTCTCACTCCGGTATCCAAAGGAGTATCTCATATCTGCAATGTGCAGTCTCAAGTTGATAATCTTTCAACTTATTTGGAAAGTTGTCCCCAAAGAGTACAAGATCAAGTAGTGTCCAAATTCATAAAAAATAGGACTGCAGTAGAAGAATGTCCAGAGTCACAGGAGACACTCGTCATCCGACAATCACGAGGCAAGCCACTCCATTTCATCAGAAAATCCTGCAAAGGGTCCATAAGTAAAAAGACCGCGTGTAAACGCTCAGTATCTGCAGAGGATCTTTCAAAACTGCAGATAAGCATGAATCTAAGCTCTCGCCAGACGCATGGGATCGCCTCATTTTTACGGACAGCCACACAAAATAGAAAATTTATCGAATCAGGCTCGACGATTAAGCTTATGGAGAAATCTCACCTACTCGACGATTTTTTCAGCCACGGAGAGTTTGAGTTCTTGAAGATTAATGGAAAAGAGATCTCCGAAGTGCATAGAGTTGTGGTCCATTGTATTGGTATAAGTGATTTCATAGCGTTCATAAAAGAGAAAAGGCGCACTGGAGAGTATCTTATCAAGAAGGGCTTGGACGGTGGAGGAGGATTTTTCAAAATTTGCCTCTCAATTCAGTCGGAAACATCAACAGCAGAAATTACCGGCTCAGAACGTCGGAAATTTTCTGACGGTATTGCATTCAAACAGTTCAAAGATTCTGCAGTCAAAAAGATATTCCTGTTGGCAGTAGCTCCTAAGATTCAGGAAAATTATAACAATGTTTCTACATTAATGAATGCCCTGGATCTCGAAGAGCTTGAAGGAACTATAGCTACCGATCTGAAATTAGCTAGCATCATATCCGGTATTATGCCGCAGAGCTGCACCCACCCATGCATCTGGTGTTTTGTGAATAAAGATGATCTCAACACCTGCGGTGAACTCAGAACGGTCCAAAAGAATCTGACTTACTACGAGAAGTGGGTTGCAGCTGGATCAGTGAAGAATGATGCGAAAAATTTCATGAATTGCGTGAACAGACCACTATTCAAGAGCGATCCGGACGAGACATTCCTGCAACTAATACCACCACCTCAACTGCACTTCATGCTAGGAGTGGTAAATACCATATTCTTCCATATGTACCGAGAGTTTGAGAGTGAATCTACAGCTTGGATGAAAAAATGCAACGTTGAACGAGAGATGACACATGGTAGCCCAGCTTTCAAAGGGAACTCGTGTAAAAAACTTTTGGAGAATTCCGATTTACTATGTGTTCAACCAAATTCAAGACTGGAAAAATATCAAACATCCTTCTCTGACTTCCGGGATGTTGTAAACTCGTGTTTTGGAGAGGTTCTGGATCCCGATTACAAGCTTTTCATCGCCAAGTTTCGTCAAAGCTATATGAACTTAGGAATCAGTGTGACTCCAAAGGTACACGCAGTATTTTTTCACGTCGAACAGTTCTGCGAATCGAAAAAAAGAGGATTGGGCTTCTACAGTGAGCAGGCAGTTGAGTCTGTTCACTCCGACTTCAATTCCCTCTGGGAGAAGTATAAAGTTAACGATTCGAACGAGAAATATCCCGAGAAACTTCTACGTGCAGTGTGCTCATACAATGCCTCCCACATTTGAAGAATTCATAAGTCTTTGGAAAAAGATGGAATCATTCTGTATTACAGGCTCACAGTGACTTCTTATCATGTCTCCTCATTTATCTTGTACAATGTGCATCTATATTGGCCCCAACTTGAGTAGTTTTGAATAAAATGTGGATGGGAATCCCAATTTGAGATCTGGACTCTGCTTCATAATTTTTCCCCCAAAAGGACTCCCCACAATCAGCAGTTTTGGAGATTTAATCTCTCGTAACTATTCTCATTGTCATAATTACTCGAATCATCCTCCTAAATCATCATTTTTCATCTAGATCATCATTTGACCAAGGAATCTTAGGTTTGGAGAACATTTATTATCATTGAGGAAATAAGAGTTCCAAAAAATGTTCCAAATGACATTCCTTCAAAACGGCTCGGCGAAAGATTTTAATTCTTTTAGGAATGTATTCTTCAAGATATCCGGAAACGGAAACCAAAATAATCCCGTTGGTAACGGAATATTTCATTTAAATTGCATTCAAGGGCACCGTGCCTAGCAAACCTTCATAACTTCGTCATCAATCGTGCGTTCTACGGACGCACTCCATTTTTTTTAATAGTGTGCGGCGCAACACATCACTCCGCCAGTGCAACTTAGGATGAGACCGGTAGCTTGCCGCAATACTGCCTCGGCAAGTTAGGCTTTCTGGGGTGCATGAAACGTGTACCCTGGCGGGAGAATGCTTGTATGGCTCTCGGGTTGAGGGATATATCTCAGCATGTCCTCGTGACGGCAAATCACGAGCAAGGTCTGCGTCTCCAACGCGGGAGAATGGGGTTTATCTACATGCTTGAAGCCTGCGTGCTATCGGCCCGACTCGCTGATACCTTACCAGCGAGACGGCCCGACAGCTCGTGGACAACCGATAAAAAGGTGAGTTCATGCAGTGTTCTATATCGGAGTGTGACGTATACGGCCATGCCGCACAAAATTGTGCCACCATGGTTTGCCTCGTAGAGGTAGGGCTCCGAGAATGGAGTGTACGCGCACCGAGATGAATTAGATCTAATAAAATATGAGTGGAATGGATGATGATTTTCCGATTACAGAACAAGGGGTTTCGAAACCAAAGGATTCACAGATGGGAGAATCCTCAAATAAAAATCGCATCAATTTATGTGGAATCAAGACAGCGCTCTGCCAGCAATGCCAGTATTGCTAGCACGTCTAGTATTGGATCAAGTACTCGAAAGCGCAAGAAGAATGACTATGGAGACATCCAAGTTGATCAAATCACCTTACTAGTGAACAACTACACTGAAGCTCAGCTCGAGCCGACGAGATTCTTAGAGACCATGAGGGATAGCAGACAACAGATGACTGCGGAAAGAAGCTCCACAGTGAACGAGATATTCCTTTCGATGAATAACTGCGTCACCCAACTTGCCGCCGGAGCTGGTCGGGCTAGAGGCGCTGGAAAGACATTGGAGAAGCAAGTCAAGCTCCTGGCAAGGAATCCAGCAACGTTCCAGACACCACAAACACCAGTCACGCGAACGACACCAGGACCATTATTCATTCAACTCTTCCCACCCTTGCCAAAGGCAAGAGGACGAAAACAGAAGACACAGTTTCCTAAGACGTTTACAGCCTTCGTAAAACCTGGAGAAACTGATGATCCTGCTGCCAAACCAGTTCCTGAGGAAACTATGAAAACTTGCAAGGAGGGGCTCAATCCAAGGGAAATCAAAATTCGAGTCAGATCTCTTAGGACTCTGAGATATGGAAGCATTGCAGTGGATCTTGTTTCACAAAAAGATCTGGACAAGATGATGTCAAACCAGCAAATGGCCCAACGAGGCCTGGAAATTCACACTGCGACAATCAAGCGCCCGAAGATGATCGTCTACGACGTTCCAAAAGATCTTACAAATCAGGCGTTCATAGATGCCTTGTGGATGCAAAACCAAGACCAGTTCAATGGACTTGAAAAGAATGATCTTGCCAACGGGATCACCGTAAGATTTAAGAACGCCGTGAAAGAGAACCAAGACAGTTCCAATTGGATATTGGAAGTCAGACCAGCGATTAGAGCCAGACTCATTGCTGCGGAAAGGATTTACTTGGACTACACGTCCTGCAAAGTCAACGACCATGTCAGTGTACCGACGTGTTATAAGTGCCAGCAATATGGCCATGTCACGAAGCATTGTAATGCTAAAGCAGACACGTGTAGACACTGTGGTGTGGAAGGACATCTCCGTAAGGACTGTCAGAACTTGAAGCAGCCCAAGAGGTGCCCTGCATGCGTCAAGGCAAGGAAGTCGAATGTGACTCATAAAAAGAATGAGACATGTCCGATTTACGCTGCCATGGTCAGAGCAGAGAGATCTAAGATTGAGTATGGCGTGTAACGCCGGACTTACGATCCTTCAGTCGAACCAACAGAGGAAAGCGCTCGCTATCTCAGAGTTAGTCACGATCGCTGAGAAGCTTACGGCTCCTATACTCTTGATACAGGAGCCAGCCTTATCACCGGCTAAAGTACCAACGGGACTTGGAAAATATTCCAACCAAGTCTTCTATGTAGGAAGTGGAGAAGTGCTCCCCTGGGCATGTGTCGCAATTCTCGACAAGAGATATACAGGCACACTCATTAAGAATGTGAGTACGCCTCATTGCGTATATGTACAAGTTGAAGGACCTAGGTCCTCCTTCTATGTAATCTCCTGTATTGCCAACACATGTACCCTGTTGAGAAATTTATGAAAGAATTAGAATATGCACTAGATTCCATAGGTAATCAGCCGGTTCTGATAGGTAGCGACATCAATTGTATCTCCCCGTAATGGAATTGGAGAAGCCAAGAAACTGACGAGGGAGGGGAAGTCGTGGAGACTGTGATTGCTCAGCGTGAGCTGAGCATACTCAACAGACCCGGCTTCCCACTAACCTATAAAGAAGGCTCCAAGGACATCGACCTTACGCTGACCACAAAGCAATTTCGCTGGTCAGCCACATAGATTGTGCAAGAAGATGGCACGTCAAGTGATCACAGAACCATACAGATAGATCTAGACATGAGCACCGAAACCCAAAGACCAGTGATCAGACAGCAGAGATACAATCTCACAAAAACGGATTGGTCTAAGTTCAACACAATCATTGAGCGCACTAGTAGTCAGTACAACGACACTCCCTTGGAGACCAGAGACGACATCGACAGATGTCTGGCATCGATCACGTCGCTTGTCCATCACGCGGCAAAGCGATCCATGCCACGACAGAGGCATCGGCAAAAGTCGGTGCCTTGGTGGACAGATGAGCTGACTCAGCTCAAGGAGAATATGTATCCAGCAAGGAGGTCTTACCAAGAAGAACAGGATGAAGATAGGAAATCTGAACTTAAAGAAATGTATATAGCGAGTCGTGACGAGTATCATAGACGTTCTGCCCAAGTTCGCACTGAAAGCTGGAGGAACTTTATCGAAAACAATACTCAGGAGAATCCATATGGATTCGTGTACAAAATGTACAATGACAAGATCGCACCCTCTCAAGTCACAAACAACAAAAGCAGCAATCAGACGGCACGTTCACTGCGAAGTGTGAGGAGACAACGACTGAACTCCTGGACAACTTCTTCTCGGACACCCCAAATGATGACCAGACTATCGAGAGCAGTCTGCCTGTAGGAGATGACAACATGACGTGGTCCAGAAATAGGGTCAAAAAGGCGATCCGATTGATTAAGAACAAGAAAGCCCCAGGACAGGATGTCATAGAGATCGAGATGATCAAAGTTGCAGCGAGTAATGGACTATTACCCATTCTCACTCGGCTATTCAACGCCTGCCTGCAGATTAGGTACTCCCCCAAGAGCTAGACAGTTGGATCCATAAGGACATTGTTGAAAGGAAAATACAAAGACCCGCAACTGGTCAAATCTAACAGGCTGATTTGTCTACTATCGGTCTTAAGCAAGATTCTGGAGCGACTGATTTAGTGGTCACTACTACCAATCCTGATCGACCGGCAGTATGCGTCGTCGAGGCAATATGGATATAGACAGGGGAAAAGCACAGAGCACGCCAATAATGACCTGATAACGCAGGTTAAGACATCACAGAAATCCCTTGTGATGGCGATACTCTTCGACGCTGCTGCAGCGTTCGATGATCTAAAGTGGGAAAGAATTAAAGAAGAGCTCAGGAAAAGAGGTACGCCGCCTAAGCTGTACAATCTGGCAGCTGACTACTTGTCAGATCGCTCCATACTCATCGAAGACAACTATATGCGAGTTGTCTAAGAGGTAAGAAACGGATACCCCCAGGGGCCCATCCTAGGTCCGGACTTCTGGAATCTCTGTCTGGATGATCTGTTGCTAATACTCGAAAAATAAATATTCAAAGTCTACGCCTATGCAGATGACTTAGCGATAATTATAGAGGGGGAATCGAGAAATGAGCTTGGAAGACTTGGCCAAAAAGCCACAGACATAGTATATCGGTGGTGCCTAGAAAACGGCATCACTCTAAGTAAAACGAAGACAGAGCTCGCCATTCTTAAGGATGGTGCAACAGGTGGGACACATGATGGTAATAGGAGAAACGAAGAAGGGAGGAACATCCTCCATCGTAAAGGAACTCTTACAAAGTCCATCGTCAAAACGGGGAAGGGTAGTGTGCGAGTACCAGTGCTCAAGATAGAGAATAAAGAAATCAAGTACTCTTCAACGGTGAAATACCTAGGTGTCAACCTTGGTACAAGAATGAAAATTGATGGCCATCTCAGATATGCTGCGGCTAAAGGAAAGAGCTTCTCCCTTAAAATATCTAGAGTTGTTAGAGCCAACTGGAGATCTCGCTACCCGGACATGACCATTCTCTATAAAGGAGTATTTTTCCCGTCGTTCTTTATGGAGCCTCCTCTTGGGGAGGTCTCCTGGACAATGAAAAAGTAAATAAGTCTCTGCTACATGCGCAACGGATAGCTCTCCTATCCATCACGAGAGCATATCGAACAGCTTCCAGCGACGCACTCTGTGTGATCACTGGGATGATTCCCCTGGATCTCCTCGCCAAAGAGAGGTACTTCACGCACAAAATCAGGAAAAAGATATCTTTCGTATACGGGACACAGCGTTATGAGGGGAACATCAGTGAGCATGAAGCCACAAAAGAAGTTAGGAAGGTGATGATTGGGAAGTGGCAGAGAAGATGGGGCACATCAATCACCGGACGAGAGACCTATGCATTGTTTCCAAAAGTTTCAGAGACTGTACTCAAGAATATGAATCACTATAACATGCAATTCCTAACAGGACATAGAGACTTCAACTCGAAGCTCCATGAGAGAAAAATAATACCGAGTACGCGCTGTGAATGCGGTCATGGAATGGAAACAAGAGACCATGTCCCATATGAGTGTGACAAACATCAACAAGCAAGAGACGAACTAGAGACCAGACTGAGGGCAAAAGGCTGCCAATGCCTTCCAGACATGACACTAGTCGTCAAGACTAAAGAACTCTTCAAAGATCTCTCAGACTTTGAATGCAAATCTCTGAAAGACAAGGAAAGGAAAAGATACAGGATGAAAAATGACGAAGATAATAGTACGTAAGAACATAGAATTAGAATTAAGACACTTTTTGTGAATACTAGAGATATAAGCATAGGCATAAGAATAATATAAGTATGACCAAATACGACCCGAAAGACGAGAACAAAAGACTCCAAGACGCTCAATACCAAAGACTAAGACTGAATACGGCCTGGGCTTTTGCCGTGCATCCTACCTCCTCGTGGTCCCCGCTGGGCAACGGCTCTCTTTTGAGAGCCGGCTAAGTGGATGCATTCCTAATGGACAGGTTTACTCACCCGAGGATCATACACCTCGGGTGGGGTTTTTCCAACCCCGTTCTAAGACCAAAAATCTGTGTACGATGACACAAAGCTCAGAACATGAATTCTCCAAAGACGGTCAGTATGGTTAAGGCAGGATGGTAGATAGCTTAATATACGCGGGTATTGTAAGCTCAGGTACCGCGTGCAGC
Organism: Eretmocerus hayati; assembly: GCA_029851415.1. NCBI lineage: Eukaryota > Metazoa > Arthropoda > Insecta > Hymenoptera > Aphelinidae > Eretmocerus > Eretmocerus hayati. Next base: position 2,505,803 of record CM056742.1, read on the forward strand.
CACCAACATCTAGGAGAGCACAACTACAATGAATGTTCCTATTTACGCTACCGCAAGGGGGACCTCATCGAACCGGTAACTCACGGGCCATTGGCTATCCAAAACCCGACAAGCAAGTCCGATACATGAGGTTACGCCCCAACCGATCGGGGGAACACCACCCGGGGCTATTCAAGAGGGTGCAAAGGGCCTGGAAGGACCCGCAACATGGGCGGCGCAACTAAGGCTTTATGAACTGTGGACTAAGCGATGAAAGGGTAGGTGGCTCGTGATTGTTCTCTATACGTGTCCGCAGTGCTGGCCACGGGTATCGACCTTACAAGTGGGACCCGGACCACTGGCTAAAAACATCCAGGTGCTGATAAACATGTACTCACCCGCGACGGGTTGAAGCATACAAACTAGCGACAGAGGTAGGAGCACACGAAATCAGATCGGGCACTTCGGTCGGTTACAGGCCGACAAAAGACGGATACCTGCAACGGTGCAGGAGGAAGCCTGCATTTTTAACAACAAGGACCGGGTCTCGGTGGGGACCTCGTAAGAGGGTCGTCCAGCGAGACCGATAAGAGCACAGGATTCTAGCGCTCTCTCGAAGATGCTAGGGCCTTGGGATTGGACTCGTGCGACTTAAGTGGAGATGCACTTGCGGGGAACTCGAGTAGACTCGGTCCAAACACTCCAGCACACGAGGCCTAAGAACTCACTGGAGCCTTGCCGCAGAAGACGCGGCTTGGCAAGGACAGTTGGTCTAGGTACCACGTACACTAACCAGAATTAGGACAGCAGAACTGATGCCCGGGCGCTGGAAGGTCCCGCTCTTTTTCGTAAGGGGGAGGGCGAATCGAACGCGAAAGCGGGTCGTGGTTGCTCTGCAACTGCGCGCCGCGAGTTTTGTGTGTATCGCCCTAAAAAGCAATGCATATGGGACTTACTCGAAAGAGAGGCAGCAGAACTGACGCCCGGGGGCCGTGAAGGTTCTGTTCTCCTCACAAGAGGAGGGCGAATCGAACGCGAAAGCGGGACGTGGCTGCTCTGCAGCTGCGACACGCGAATTTTTGTATGCTGCACTGAAAGCAAATCGCATGGAACTTGGAAAAGACCCGAGTATAAAACTCAGTAAGTGCAGGGAGAGGTACTCAGCCAAAGGAGGCCAGAGGGTGAACGACTTTACCCCTCGCCCGAAGCTTTTAGTAGCCAAGGGCTGGTGTGGGTCTACTGGAAGTGTAGCCAACAGGTAAACCGCTTTGCCTGCTGAGGGAAGAGCCGTCAGATAGCTCTCTAAGGAAAGTCGCAGACACCAGTGCATCGTCACTGGATAGGATTGCAAGCGCCCAGGATGCAGTAGCACGCACATTGGAGTACTTGGTAGAGTCAGCAGGGTGGTTCGCGAAGGGCGCTCCTCCAAGCGGAGGTCCTCTTCTGTTCAGAAGCCTAGCCCGAGTCGGAGACTTGCCGCACGAATGTAACAGGGCGTCAAGGACCGCACTTGAATTGGGGCAAGTGCGCGAGACATAGTCCCAGATGGCTACACAGAGGGAGCCTCGAGACATCAAGAGCGCAGTCCTCCTAGAAGCGATGCAGTGGGACATGGTCGAATAAGGTAGCTGAGTATAGCAGCAAAGCCTGAGACTTGCCACGAGGCGACTGTACAGGAATACACCCCTATGCACGAAGGAAGAGGACGGCTCGAGATGTCGGTAGGTAAGGCAGTTGCAACGGGACATGGTCTAAGAAGACAAAGGCAGGTGGCATGGGCAGGGGAGGGCCAATGCAAAGAAGAGCTGCTAAGGGAAGATATGCTATACACACGGACTTCTCAAGTAAGCAAGCGAGCACGATTGAGTGACAAAGAAAGAATGAATGAATGGAGCGAAAGAACAGAGAGTCTGGGCAAGGCAATCAGCCGACCCCAGCATGTAAATAACAACTCCACGGGAGGAGTATAAAAGAGCCCGTTTAGAATAACGCTAAGAACACTCTCGTCCCAGCGGGGAAGATGCAGGCATAGGTCCTAGCGATCACTGGTCTCTTTGTGCTCCGCCTAGCTTTAAACATCTCCAGACTCAGGGGAAACTCGATCACCACACAGGTGACCGGCCGGACCGGGGCACCCCGCTCGAGTAGCACTGGTGATGGCTGGCTATCGCTCAACTCTGCTCCGATCTTGCTGATCTGATCAATCTCTGGTAACGCACTAAACGCATTAACGTTCTAACGTACTGAACTTCGAACTGCTGTCGCTCGCAATATTCCCACTGTATCCAAGCTCATTCCTCCAATGGAGAATAAGCAAAAATCTGTCTTCTTCAGAGGAGCGCGCCACAAGCGCACGCGTTTCTGCATATCCTCGACCCCTGGAAATGGCAATGGGAACTCGGCGACGTCCGCCACCACTACTGCCAACAGTCATCCCGATTTAGCAGCTCCAACTCTCCCTCGAAGCGAAGATGTGCATGCAAACCTCTTGACCGTGGCTGACCATACGCGGTGTAGGGGTTCGGGTACTAGCAGTCCGGAGAGCGTGCCAGAAAGAAATCTTGTAGATAATAGAGAAGTCTCGAGGACACCCACCATAGACGTACTTGCGCCGGTAAGGGCTCCCGAGATGAAGACCGTGAAGAGCCAATCTGTGCCGATACGAGTTATGCAGTTAAACTGTAGGAGATGCCAACACGTGATGGGTGAGCTCCACCCGCTGGTGGCCAAGCGTAGAGTTGATCTCTTGATCCTCCAAGAACCACATGCGAAGAGCCCGGAGGGTGAAAGCCCTGGATCTTGGACCATAAGGATGGGAGGGTTAGTGATCGCCATAGACTCTAGCGAACGGCCCTGGGCAGCCGTCTCGAGTTGCAATCGTAACTTGTCTTTGCTCGAAATCACAAAGCTCAGCTCATCGAACTGTTGTGTCGTTGAGGTAAACGACTGGGATGTGAGATCTCCCCTACCATGATTGGTAGTCGGTTCAAGTTCTCATACTTACGGAGAAGGAACCATCGACTTGTCCAGATCGTCCATCAATGACCTAGCCCTGGTTCGGATATGCTTGAACCCGAGTCCTTTTTTCCCCTTTTTCTGATTTTTATCTTCCTCTTTCATTGCGTGATTGTGTACTTCACATTCCCTGTGGACAAATCAATCGTGTTTCACCTTCAAATAAGCACGGAATGAAGTGAGAGGGAGAGTCTGGTTTCAATCGGATTTGACACTTACAATTCCAATCTCTTTTCCAAACAATGAACGCATTTGAATGTTTGATTTGTAGTAATGCTATCGAGATACTGCAACATCTCCGATAGGATTGTCACATATTGAGTCCTCACAACCAGACTCAGTGATTCGTTGGCAACGCGGGCCAGAGCATGAGTAAAAAGGTTCAGAGCCAACTTGGGTTCTGGCTCCGGAGGTGAGAGACGGGTTGGTTTTGACAAGGGGCTGGTTTTCTCCTGTGCAAACTTCAACATACTGGAAGAGGAGATGCTCAAGTTTGCGAACAATGAAATCTAAATTCAGAATAGTGCAATGCTCACAGATTGTGGGTCAGATTTGTTTGAACTTCTTCAAACGTATCGTAGACTGGTTTTTTTGGTATTTATCGACCAAACTGTTGAAGTCTGACCGGATGAAGCATAGTTTCATAAACGAGGTGGTACCGCTGATGATGGCCCGTTGCCTCCTCGCTTCTGCCTCATCGGTCTGTTCTGCGTTTTGATCGAAGCAGGCCTCAAACAAAACTTCCGCAAAACTTTTGGGCCCGTTGTTATTAAATCTCTCTCCACCCTCGTACAACGCTAGCCTGGTGATTGAATGTCACTTTCTTAAATCTCTAGCTTGATTGATACTAGTACCCACCATAAATAATGGAACACGTAGGGGCTCATCCGAACAATGATATTTCCAATTCGATTGGTCATACGGGAATTTTAAAAAAAAAAGGTTTTGTAGGTCACAAAAAATCTATCAATTCATGGGTTTTGATGAATTTCTATGTGCTTTTTGATTGCCCGTAAAGGTGGTTGAGAATCATGAAAAAATCTCCCTCAATCAATCACCTACAATTTTGACGGGAGTGATCCGATCACAAAAAAAAATACTCACAAGATCTTGTCGATCGTTCAAAATATAAAAATTTGATCCTCTGTAAAATTTTCGTACGACCCTTTTCGTCTGACTTACGAGCTCCGAAAGAAAACTTTGTATTAGCATAGGGTGCTTATGTAGATACCGAGCCTGGCAACTTTATCATTTTCTCTCGCAAAATTCTGGGCCAAAATTGGATTCAAAAAATATCATGGGACATGATTTCTACGTGAAATGATCTCGTCTTTCAGAATATTTGATCAAATTTTGTCTAAGATTTGAGGTAGCAACGATTTCTGTAAATATGACATGAGATTGCTCCAATTCCAATCGAAACAGTAATACTTCGATTACTGTTTGAATGACACCCTACGCTTTCCATTATTTACGGTGGGTATCATGTGAGCTCGTCAAGCTCGACATATATCATCAGATATATTTATCATCTCAGTTACAGCAAGTTTGACAACTCTCTGATACTGGAGAGATTGAATTTTCGCGATGAATGTAATAATGACAACCTTGCTCACTTTGAGAAAAATTGAATTGAATTTCATTCCTCTGTAAAATTTTCTTCGCGATGGATGGAATAATGACGACCTTGCTCACTTTGAGAAAAATTGAATTGAATTTCATTCCTCTGTAAAATTTTCTTCGCGATGAATGGAATAATGACGACCTTGCTCACTTTGAGAAAAATTGAATTGAATTTCATTCCTCTGTAAAATTTTCGTACGACCCTTCTCGTCTGACTTACGAGCTCTGGAAGACAACTTTGTATTAGCATAGGGTGCCTATGTAGATACTGAGCCTGGCAAGTTTTAACTACTCAAAACGTGTTCACCGCATCAAAATAGGTCGAAAACAGTGTTTTGGGGCGGCTGAAAGCTATAAATGTTGCAATTTTTCAATCGCGTATTATGTTGAGAATTCACTACGTGTGTTAAATCTTTGATTATGAATGTTCGATCTTAGAAAGCTTTTGGTAATTAATATTATTGTTATTATATATGGTGCATCGATCATGTGAGCCCGTCAAGCTCGCCATATATAATCGGACCTTTTTATCATTTCAGTTTGAGCAAGTTTGACACTTCCCATCAGATCTTTTCATCATCTCACCAGGAGAGGTCATCACATCCGGATCACGAATTCGGCTGAGACTCTGGGAATAGTCTTCTTTTAGCACAAAAAGACGATATCCAAAATTATAGACCCTAACGCTCAAGCGTTCCCGAGCTACAAACGAAAACATTAGCATTGTCCATATGGGCCCATGTTAAAAATTATTCATATAGGTATACCTGTAACGCTAATGTCCTTGGCTGTAGCTCGAAAACGCTTGCGCGTTAGGGTCTATAATTTTGGGTTTAATCTTTTGGTACTAAAAGAAGACTATTTCCAAAGTTTCAGCCAAATCCGTGATCCGGATGTGGTGACCTCTCCTGGTCAGTTCGAGCAAGTTTGAGAGATTGAATTTTCGCGATGAATGGAATAATGACACCCATACTCACGCGTGTGCGACCATGCTGGGCCCATGGAGGTGTGCAGAGTCTTTGTTTAAAAACTCATCAACTGGGCCAACATATTCTGATATCGCCGCCGCGAGCTCGAGGTTCTTGTTCTTTGTAGGGACACCCAGCCTCGTCAACATAGCCAATGAATTAATTATTTTATTATTGCTAACGAAAGCTGAGTCCCTGCAACATTGTCGAAGTGTCTCAAGTGTTGACAAACAACCACCGAATATCTTGTCTTCCACGTAATTCATTGTGATAGATATCATGCACCGGCGAAGAAACAAAACAATGTTTCGCCGGTCTCGCTAGCCTTTATATGTCTGCTGCGGCTCGACTTGCGCGCGCAGCGTTGCTATGCGGCGTTGTGGGGAGCGGAGCACGTGTGCCGTCAACGCTCGCTCCTGGCGAGCAAGCGAATTGACACAGTTCAGGCTGAGTCGCTCAGCAGTGCACATCGTTCCGATTATGTCGAATACACTCCTAGAGAAGTACCCTTGGCGGATGGGGGCGGAGATAGCTATGATAAGAGCATGGATGCTCAACGTAACTGCGGAGACCTGGAGTGATGCTGAGGAATCGAGAAGTGTATGCAGTAAGATGGCCCGCGAAATATTGAAGAAGAGGCCACACCTCATTGATTTGACTGTGTGTAGAAAAATGCGCAATTTCATTGGCGAGGATGTGGCGGGATTCATCAACACACCGATCCAGCTGCAGTCACCAACTCATGCGCTGGCGAGCTGGATGGAGTGAGTACAGATTGAATAGTTTATGAGCTCATCAGGGAATTGTCAAACTTGCTGCAGTCGTGATGATAAAATTGGTCGAATCCCTGCAGCAAGCTTGACAAATCTGAGAAGATACATGCAAAATCATATGTTCTCATTCTCGGAGCGAGTCGGTCGTTTCTTACGCAAGTCTATTGTTTTATTTCGAATCTCGAAAGAGTGTCAAACGAGACAAAGCAAGGTTGACAAATGTGATCTGGAGCCTGGAGCAGATTTGATCGTGTACTTGCTGCCGTAGATACCGATTTTCGGCGCGAATCAATGAGACTGTCTTTCTTTTTAATGTGACCAGTCAGTCAACTCTCCTCTAATTTTTTTGATGATATCAGGGGATTGTCAAACTTGCTGCAGTCGACATGATGAGATCAGCTTAATTTCTGCAGCAAGCTTGACAAATACCACAAAATTCATTCAAATTCATATTTTCTTATTTTTGGAGCGAGTCGGTCGTTTCTTACGCGGGTCTCATGTTTGATTTCGAATACAGAAAGGGTGTGTAACCCGACGCAGCAAGGTTGACAAATGTCATCTAGAGACTGAAGCAAGATTGATGAGCTCGCGATCCTCGTCGGGCATCAATGAGACTGTCTTTCTTTTGCATGTGACCAGTCAGTCAACTCTCGCCTGAACTTCTCAAATTTTTTCGATGATATTAGGAGATTGTCAAACTTGCTGCTGTGGATATGATGAGTTTAGCTGAAAATCTGTAGCAAGCTTGACAAACACCACGAAATCGAACCAATTCATCTGTTCTCATTCTCAGAGCGAGTCCGTCGTTTCTTACACAAGTCTCATGTTTCATTTCGAATACCGAGAGAGTGTCAAACGCGACGCAGCAAGGTTGACAAATTTGATCTGGAGCCTGGAGCAAGTTTGATGTGTCTACGATTCCCGTCGGGCATCAATGAGACTGCCTTTTTTTTAATGTGACCAGTCAGTCAACTCTCGCCCGAGCTTCTCTAATTTTTTCTATGATATCAGGAGATTTTCAAACTTGCTGCAGTCGAAATGATAAGTTTAGCTCAATTCCTGCAGCAAGCTTGACAAATCTGAGAAGATACATGCAAAATCATATGTTCTTATTCTTGGAGCGAGTCGGTCGTTTCTTACGCAACTCTCATGTTTGATTTCGAATGAAGAAAGGGTGTCAAACGCGACGCAGCAAGGTTGACAAATTGGATCTGGAGCCTGAAGCAGGTTTGATGAGCCCCCGATTTTCGGCGCGAATCAATGAGACTGTCTTTCTTTCTAATGTGACCAGTCAGTCAACTCTCGCCCGAGCTTCTCTAATTTTCTCGAAGATATCAGGACATTGTCAAACTTGCTGCAGTCGAAATGATGAAATTAGTCGAATTCCTCCAGCAAGCTTGACAAATCCGTCGTTTCTTACGCAAGTCTCATGTTGGATTTCGAATGAAGAAAGGATGTCAAAGCCGACGAAGCAAGGTTGACAAGTTTGATGAGCTCGTGATTCTCGTCAACTTGCTGCCGTGGATATGATTGGTTCACCCGAAAATCTGCAGCAAGCTTGACAAATACCACAAAATTAATTCAAATTCATATGTTCTTATTCTCGGAGCGAGTCGGTCGTTTCTTACGCAACTCTCATGTTTGATTTCGAATGAAGAAAGGGTGTCAAACGCGACGCAGCAAGGTTGACAAATTGAATCTGGAGCCTGGAGCAGGTCTGATGAGCCCCCGATTTTCGGCGCGAATCAATGAGACTATCTTTCTTTCTAATGTGACCAGTCAGTCAACTCTCGCCCGAGCTTCTCTAATTTTCTCGAAGATATCAGGACATTGTCAAACTTGCTGCAGTCGAAATGATAAGTTTAGCTCAATTCCTGCAGCAAGCTTGACAAATCCGAGAAGATACATGCGAAATCATGTTTTTATTCTCTGAGCGAGTCCGTCGTTTCTTACGCAAGTCCATGTTTTATCTCGAATACAGAAAGAGTGTCAAACGCATCGCAGCAAGGTTGACAAATGTGACTAAAGACTGGAGCAAGTTTGATAAGCTTTCTTGGCCGTAATATGGCAGTGCTCGAGCACCCTTGATAGTTGCCTCGATGGATCTGTCGAACTTGCTCACTAAATCATGGGAGAATTCCAGCAAGCTTGATAATTCTATGATGGATTCGAGCAATTCATCTGACTACAGCTGAGATGACAAAACCTACAGGAGGGCATGAGTCTTATTTTGGATTCGTTCTTTGTTGCAGATACTGCTATCGAGAGACAGAGGAACCAAAAAATTTGGACCGCAAACCCTCTGAGGCCCGATCCGAGCATTGCACAAAACTTTTGTGGGACAACCGGCTCACCCCGGCTGAAATTAAGATGTTTAGTTTCATATTTCGAAGCAAGGCAACTGGGGCGGTTGTCTCCTCTCTTTTGCTCGATCCACCTAGCATCGCCATAGGTGAGGAGCACCTAGAAGACATGAAAGTGTACTTACGCGAAGCCATGTAAGTTCCATGTAAAGTCCGTCTGATCTGTACTCGATTTCCTGATTTCCACGATAAACAATCTCATTTTATGTTTTCTACAGCACTTATGCTGCAGACGAGTATTATAGAGGCGATAGGACCCAGTTCCAGGCGGTCCTAATGGCCAAAAATAAACATATAAAAGAGAGAAAGGACTACGACGAGCAATTCCAGATGTTAAAAGACCAGATGGAAGAGCTCAAAAATACGACGTCCAAAGCAGAGTATAGTCGGAGAGTGGAGGAGCTGGGGCTCGTCGCCCACCCCCTCTTAGCCTTCTATGATCTAACCCTCAATTGCGAACACTGCAACGTGGAAGTGTAAGTATTGCTTATGCATTCTTATTGGACTTAATGAGACAGTGATTTAATACTAGTTTCTTTGCAGACCAAAAATCGACACTTGGGTGAGGGGAGTGGAAAGTCTTGTGGTGGCACATGAGCTCAACATCCTCAATGTACCACGTCAGCCATGCACCTACACACGTGGACAGAACGATATCGACGCCACGCTAACCAACAGGGACTTCCCGTGGCCCGTCGTTGCCTGGCAAGTCCTAGAAGACGGCACGAAGAGTGACCACTTGCCCATTAAAGTGGCAATCGATATGTCAGGCTCTGATCAACGACGCCAAGTACGCCAAAGGAGATACAACGTCTCCAAGGCTGATTGGAGACACTTCGATGCCCGTCTCAAGTAAGGATTGGTACGCTTCGAGGACTCGGAGCTGACAACCATTGATCAAGTTGTAACTGAGGGGATTTCAGGATGTCGGGAATTCTAGGTGGGAATGACAATTGAATACAACGAAGTTGGAATAAATAATATATATTAAGAATAGTATGTACAAAAGAATTAATAATGATATATTCAATTGCCCTCAGGCCTTGGTTAATTCACTGCTACTCTAATACACTGTAATAACCCTAAAAACTGTTGATAGGAATACAATCTATCTGAAGTTACTTGAACGGAATAATACGGGTACTGCTCTATTCATCTCAAGAGCTCCTTGCGATGAGCAGCACAGCGACTGGCTAGTGAACTAGTCTGTCAGTGGACTCCTGACAGCGACATTTGATGGAGCTCCCACCAAATGCCTTCACCCCGGTCGGTTTTCGCGGGCGGGTTATACAGGATACAATATACTAACTAATCTTACATATCTTGGTGCTCCCAGGATGCGAAGATTTAGGATGGCTGATATCCAGAGCTCCTGGATAACATTTCTGCCTCGGTGCTCCCGAGGTCTATCTATCATGACTCTAGAGCTCCTAAAGCCGAGAAAGATCGAGAGAGTTAATACTTGGAGCTCCCAAGATTAACTAGTGAGTTGAGCCCGAGCTCCGGGCCGACTGACTCTGCTTCTGCGGTTGGGCTGGTTTCCTTCCTATGGTCCTCTGTTCCGCTTGTGAGAGAGATTGGCGTCCACCTGGCGGTGACTGGTGTAAACATACAGTTGGACTGGTGCTTGTGGCATTACTGCGTGGGCACGCCGATGCTTAGCGGGTTGCGGTAGTGTAGGGGTGCCCGTCGCAAAGTCGACAAATACGTTGAGTCCATCACAACACTGCTCCACAGCTCAGCAAAACGCTCTGTGCCTAAGAGAAAATGGAGGGTAAGGTCGGTCCCCTGGTGGACTCAGGACCTCACAGCTGAGAAAAAGACCGTTTACAAGATGCGACGAGATGTCCAAAAAGGACAAGATGAGGAGCGGAAAGCTGAACTCAGAACAGTGTATTTGGAAACGAAGAACAGATACGACAAGAACATGGAGAACCTTAGACGCGAGAGTTGGAAAAACTTTGTGGAGAAAGACACAGCCGCCAATCCATACGGAGTCATCTACGATGATGAATCAGAAACTTGTTCCTTCCAAACTCTCGAATGTCCAAAAGCCCAATGGGGAATACACCCAGGACTGGACTGAGACGGCTGAAGCTCTGCTAAAAACCTTCTTCGGGGTCGGTGATGCACCTCTCGAGGACCATCGCCCATTGAACGAAGTCTCAGCAGAGGCAGATCCAGAACCAGCAGCGTGATCAATTAATGAGGTTCTCCGTGCAGTCAAGACATGTAAAAACAAAAAGGCACCTGGAAAAGACCTCTCGAAAATTGAATTAGTTAAACGTGCTTGTAAGAACACCGATTTCCTGTTCAAGCTGACAAAGCTGTACAATGCTTGTCTGTCACTGGAATACTTCCCGAAAGCATGGAAAGAAGGAAGCATCAGAACACTATTGAAAGGAAGGGACAAGGACCCCAAAGTCCTCAAGTCCTACAGGCCAATCTGCTTGCTGTCAGTCTTGAGCAAGATTCCAGAGAGACTGATGAAATCCAGGATTAAAGAACTACTGCTACGGCAGGACTTTGCCTCACAGAGGTAGTTTGGATACAGAGAAGGCAGGTCAACCGAGGACGCGATCAAGCAGATGAGGGACTCAGTCAACTCGACCCAAGGCGGTGCAGTCCTGGCCATCCTCTTCGATGCCACGGCTGCCTTTGACAAACTCAAATGGGGCAAGATACTGGCAGAGCTCAGGAAGAGAGGATGTCCCAGAAAAGAGTATGGGCTAGCCTCAAGTTATCTACCAGATAGGTCAATGACCATCGAAGATAACTTTGTTTTGGCTACCAAGATAGTGACCAAGGGCTGTCCCCAGGGCTCCATCCTGGGGCCAGACTTTTGGAACCTCTGCCTCGATGAACTGCTCTTGATACTAGAACGAATGGGTGCAGAAGTCTACGCATATGCGGACGACATATTGATCTTGATGAGAGGCAACAGCAGATCGGAGTTAGAGAAGGAAGGACAAAGGCTCACGGACGTCGTCTACCACTGGCTCACAGCCAATGGTATCGAAGTCTCTAAGACAAAAACAGAAATGATACTGCTGAAAGACGCTGCCACTGGAAGGCAGTACGACAACAACAAAGTGGGAACCAGTGGTAAGGTCCTCAAGATCCGACCAGCCAACTTCACCAAGTCTTTGGTGAAGACGGGAAAAGGCGGCGTTCGGGGCCAACCATTAAGATAGAAGGCAAAGGGATAAGATACAGTCTGGTCGTCAAGTATTTGGGTATGCACATCGAAACAAGATTTAAGATCAAAGAACATCTCAAGACGGTAACGGCGAAAGGACTAAGGTTCTTTATGTCAATGTCTAGAGTCATAAGGAAAACCTGGGGTCCCAAATACTCGGACCTGCAGACGCTGTACATGGGAATGATCGTCCCTATCGTGCTGTATGCAGCCGTAGTGTGGGCTGATCATCTGGATGAATAAAAAAGGTCACAGATACTCCTCAGAGCCCAGAGACAAGCTCTAGTTAAAATCTCAAGAGCGTACAGGACGGTATCGGGCGACGCTCTGCTAGCAATTCTCGGCGAGGTGGTCCCCATGGATCTGTTGGCAAAAGAGAGGATGTACAACTACAAAGTCAGGAAAAAAGAACCCTTCGAATATGAAGGATACAGACATGATCCCGGGACAAGCCCCGAACTTGCCAAACTAAAGATCCGCTAAGAAAGCATGAAGATCTGGCAAAAAAGGTGGGAGGCGTCTGACAAAGGACGCGAAACCAGACATTGGATACCTTTCGTCACAGACGGACAAGTTGCCTCCAACCACTACGTCATCCAATTGATGACGGGGCATGGAGAAATGAACTTGTACAGACTTGAAAGAGACCTCTTCACCAGCGCAAGATGCGAGTGTGGAGGAGAAATAGAAAATCCCGACCACATATTAGAAACCCGTCCCCTCTGGGATAACCCACGGGACAAACTCCGACAAGCAATCCTGAGGATGGGCCTGAACTGGCCCACGCCGAGGGAAGATCTAGTCAGAACGGAGGAGGGCCTGAGAGCCCTAACAACCTTTGCATCAGAAGTGTTTAAGACCAAAGAAGACAAAAGAATGTCACAAGGAAGAAGATAACGAAGAAGAAAGAAGGAACAGAAGAACAATGCGAAGGCAGAAACAACAAGACGGTAGTCATAGGATTAGAAACAAAATGGAGTAGCCAACATATGCCAAAGAAACCAAAGAATAGGAATAAGACACTAGACTAAGAAATTAGAATAAGAACTTAGAATTAAGTCAGAGCCTGGGCAACAGGGCGCCGACGATCCGATCTCCACGTGGTCCCCGCTGGGCAACGGTACCTCCTCGGAGGACCGGCTAGCAGGATCGTCTCGGTCTTATTGACCGACAGGCCCCCCACTGGAGACCCTTTACATCTCGAGTGGGTTTTTCCAAGTCCGTTCACCGTTAAAGTCCAAGAATCGCATGTTAAGATATAACGAAAAGTCTGGAATGAGACAAAATCTTGGAGTGGCCAAAAACAGATGGTAGACGGAATCAGTAAGCGGGTATACCGAAAGGTGAGGAACCGCGGGTAGCCATACAACATCAAGGCAAGCTCAATCACACTCAATGTCCCCTATCTCGTTCATGGCCACTTCGAGGGCACCCGCTGCCGGGGCCTATCAATGTTAGTCGCAGTTAGGACCGCGGGTAAATGGCGGGAGTAGGCATGACTCTATATCAGCTTAGCTTCCCAAGGGAAAAACGCTAGCTAGTGACTCATGTATCTACCTAATGACGATCGATTTTATTCGATGGCCAACTTAATATAGAGCCCATAGGAGGAGAGGATGGTTGCTCAAAATTGCCCGAACAAGTGTGCCCAAGCGGGATCGCAGAAGGTAGCTCCCCTCCTGTCTTCCTCGCACGGAGAGTTATTCACGGGTAACTCTGGTAACGCAATATAACCACTGTTCGGGAAGCGCTAAGGTAGCCCACAATTGGCACCGCTGTCACGGTTCCCTCATCCAAGGGCAAAGATGGCTAAGCAATTCTCAAACATGGTGGGAGGCCTATTGAACCAAGGAACGAGTGTGGGAATTGGTCAATAACGGAACTCGTAGTATCCAACTGAACAGTGAACCGGATTGAGCAAGAAGGGGTAACTGGTTGGAACTAGGGTTCTAACCCTACGGGAGGCCAACGGCAACCATTCAAACGTTGTATGAGGAATCATACTAACAATGGTGGATCGGATTGGTGTGCACCACTGGCATCAAGACGATGCCTTTCAACGTGTTAAGTACGGCCAAAGGAATGCTACGGCGTAACAGCGGAAGGGAAACTTCGGTGACCCGACGGCAACCATTCCAACGTGAGCTTGCTCGACAATGGTAGACAGGGAGACCAGGTAAGCCCAGTCATGATGCTGAAGCAACAGAAACTTTCTGGAAGTGGAGGCCATATCATGACATTGGTCTGCTTGGGTTGGATTCTGTCGGGCAGCTGTTTTCGACTGGAGGTGGATAGTGGAGGTGGGATCCCGAAGATCCAGGACTCACGCCACCGCAACCTACTGGACTATATCTGGCGATAACCCTTAAGAATGAGGGAAGGTCTTGGAGCAACCTGATGAAAGTCACGGAAAAATACTCACAGATGGTCTAATAGGTATGGACGAACTGTATCAGTGCGAGAAAGAGTCATAGGACCGCAATGGTGTTGCAGCGGAAAGCTCAAAAATACACCGATCTCACTCCATTCGAGAAATCTGCAACAGTTACCGATAGCTTTGGAATCGGGAAATCCGTCCTCCCTTCAGGAGTCGACGCATGTTTAGCGAAACGCACATCAGCCGGCCATTAGTTGGATGATGTGGTTTCTTACCATGTGCCTAGTCCGAGGCCTCCTCGAGGCGAGAGTTGGACTCGGAGGCGGCCTTCGAGGTCGTCATCGTGCTAACTCGGCAGGCTTACCAGATTCAGAACAACGAATCTGGTGCTCGAGCTTGAGATAATTCGAGAGCGAGAGCGAAGCGGGCTTAATCAACTCATGCATAATGAGAAGACGGAAGCCTGTGACTTGTGTCCCTTCTGAGTTGCAGATGGGGTCCAATCTGACCATTCGAATTGCCACCCTCGAACGCTTATTTAATGTGATTGCTTGTCGGCTGGATGCTTCCAGGCGAGCTAGTAATCACATTTTATTTTGCTTTAAGCGAATTTTAGGATTTGCTTGAAGCGCCTGGTCGGATTGTATTCCGTCGCTCGAAGCCTTAGGGTGGAGAGCACGCATAAGGAGGGTCGCACAAAAGCAATGCGTATGGGACTTTCTTTCTGAGTGTTGCGCCTGCATTAGCCGAAAAAGCAATGCGTATGGGACTTGCAATGAGTCCCATCGCAAGAATTTTGAGCTAGCTCGAAAGCAATGCGTATGGGACTCAGTGGGGGTCCCATGCGGGCTATACTGGGTGATGCAGAAAGTAATGCGCATGAAACTTAGCGACATACAAGTTGCAAAGATAGGGAACACAAGGTACAACCGGTGTATGCCAGGAATAGGCAATCCATGTAAGTTGTTGCTGAACGGACCTGCTGTGCCACCAGAGGAAATTGGGTAAGCAAGCCGACATTCATCTCTTGCGTAGTCACTCACGAACCGGGTTTATACCGGGTATCCGGGTAAATGGCTCGTAACGGAAGGGGAATGCTGGGAACAGTAGAACCCGACCTAGGATTCAGAAACATAAAACGCAATGAGTGATGTTGGTAAGTGAACTTGGTGACCAAAGGTGATAGATAGATAGATAGATAGATGTCCTTTATTCGTCCGAAGACAAAAAATACAATTGCATACACCTACATATGCCCGTTAAAATGTAATAACACGTATAAGAATGAATATAATATATGTACAACAAAAATAATGATGATAGTTTCAGTCAATTACTGGTTTGGTCAAGGACAATAATTATCACAATTCGTGACTAGTCAGGGTGCATACTTAGATGTATAAAAAGAGGGGTAAGGGCTCGCACTAATATCACAGCTATAGATCACCAATTGGGTGACTGAGGTCACATGTAAAAAATACTAAATTAAGGAAGAGCCCTTCCCATTACAGATTAAAATAATGCCTCTTCTCCACATCAATCTTCTGCGCAGACTGGGTTAGTAAAAAATCTTTCAGGGATTCCTTGAATTGTGATGTTTTCCGCAGCTGCCGAAAGCCCGGAGGGAGAAAGTTCCACAAATGAGCACACTGAACCTGGAATGATCTTCTTCCGTACTCAAGTCTCATATTGGGAACTTTGAGTACCCGCTCTTCTGTATCACCGCGTGCAGGGCGTTCGGATTGGTACCTGGTGAACATCGCAGCTAGGTAGCCAGGCTCTCCTAAATGCATGATCTTGTGCATTAACAGAGCTGCGAAGTACATTCTCCGCGAATCAGTACGTAACCAACCCAAACGTTCCCTAAACGGGGTGATGTGCTCGTCTCTCCTAAGATCAAAAATGTACCTCACACATGAATTGCTTAGTCGCTGTATCCGTTGCCGTTGTTCGTCCGTGGCGTCGAGGTACACGACCGTGCAATAATCCAAGTGCGGTTGAACCAAGGACTCGACTAGGCGAATTCGGAGAGGTCTGGTGATACACGCCCTAAAAAACCGCAGTCCGTATAGGGCTCTGTTGACTTTCTTAGTTACTTGGTCAATGTGCGGTCTCCACGTCAGTTCCCTGTCAAGTGTAACACCAAGACTCACGACCGTGTCACTGAACGGGATGAACTTTCCATCCTGTATTTCAACCCCTGGCAAGTCCATTCCCTTCAGGTCTTTGATATTCCTCTCAGAGCTGAAGTAGATTGCCTTGGTCTTGCCAGCGTTGAGACACAGGCCGGAACTCTTGGCCCATTCAGTTACTAGTCGTCCTATTTCACCCAGCCGAGCGATGCCCTCTCTGATCTTAGTTTTCTCGACTTGGAGATAAATTTGCAGGTCATCCGCATAAAATAGATGATGTACCGACTTTCCGTCTAGCAAACCAGGTAAGTCATTGACATATAAGCTGAAGAGTAAAGGCCCGAGAACGGAACCCTGTGGAACACCCAGATTGGTTTCGAGCCAATCAGAATTACCAGATTTTGAAGTGACTTTTTGGGTGCGACCTTGTAAGTATGATTTTATCCACAGAAGTGCCGATCTCGAAAAGCCAAGATTTCGAAGCTTGCTCAACAGCTTTGATGGTGATATCGTGTCAAAGGCTTTACTAAAGTCAAAAAGCAGGAGCAAGGTGATCTTCTTCTTGTCAATACCTACTCTGATGTCATCGGTCAACTTTAGTAGAGCTGTCTGGGTGCTATGGTATTGCCTAAAACCAGTCTGGAAGCGATCTTGTAATTTCTCTTGTTTTAAGTACTCCGTGATTTGGTCGTGTGCGATTTTTTCCAGGACCTTGGCAAGGAAGCAGAGCAGCGCTATAGGACGAAAATCTGAGACTGTTGATGGAGCTGTAGTCTTTTTTAATGCAATCAGCTGTGCTTGCTTCCAAGCCGCGGGAAAAGTGCTATGAGCGAAAGAGGAGTTGAAAATATGTACAATAAGATCACCAATAGCCGGGAGAGCCTTCGCGATCACGCTTTGGGGCATCCCGTCTGCCCCACGGGCTTGCGAGGAAAAATGTTTGATAGCAAGGACTACGTCGTTAAAATTTGTGGGCTTGAATTCAAAACCCTCCTCTGAAGCCGAATTTATGTCGTCCATTGCTTCATCTATATTTTCGTGAGGCGAGACGGAAACTCCCGCAAAGTGAGCGTTCAACTCATCCGGTGTGAAACCATGAAGTTCCTCCTCTTTGCTTTTAGGCAGGAGGCCGAGGTTGCGCATTTCCTTCCAGATCTTCTTATGTTGATCAAGAGCGTCTGAAAGATGGTTTTGAAGGAAGGAGTTACGCTCTTGTTCCATGCGCAAGTCGACCTCTTCGCTAAGCCGAAAGTACTCACTTTGAAGCTCAGGACACTTGCGCTGGTTACGTTGATTTCGTTCCCAGCGCCTGCGCGTCGCATCTCGCTTATTCATGAGTACCCTCAACTCAGGACCAATCCAAGGAGCATCATTTTTCCGCGGGTTGATAGTTTTTTCCGGCGCTAATTCATCTATAACAGTCTTTAAGTTCTCATTCAAGCAGTGAATTGCGTCTTCCAAGCTGGTTTCAGCATTTTCAAGAGCTGTCCAGTCGCAGCGAAGCAGACGGTCATTCAATATCTCCGGGGTGATGTTACGAAAATCCCTATACTTGAAGGAATTTTTTGGCGGAGTAGGGGTGAAGACGTTGATGGTGACGTCAATGACCGAGTGCCTGCCGAAACTGGGCAGGAGTCTGTTTTGAAAGTCAGTAATGGTGTCATTGTCATCTACGTAAATATGATCAATCCATGTATGAGAAACATTGGGGTTGTGTTGGTGAGTCGGGCCATGCTGCACTATCTGTAGGGCTAGTTCTTCTGTCAGTGCAGTCAGTGTCTTGGTGTCAGGATGAGCAGTATCCAACAAGTCAGCGTTCAGATCTCCCATTATAATTTTGTGACTATAATCTCCACACAGTCGGCGTAATGAGCCAAACAGCCCATCATCCTTCTGCATGGCGATTTTTGGAGGTCTATAGACTACCACAGCTAATATTGGAGGAGAGTTGCCTTGCTGTACGCTACAGAAAAGAAATTCAGGCACGCCAGGTTTTCCTGGGCCGAAAGTATTAGAAGAAACTAGTTTCTCTACTTTAAAATCATTGCGCACATACAAAGCAACCCCACCACCCTCCCTGTTGCGATCCTGTCTCAACAGTGAAAACCCAGGAATCTGAACGAGACTGTCATCCACATACTCATCTAGCTTCGACTCAGCGACCCCAAATAGATGATAGGAGGGATCGTTAGCAATGAGCAAGCGCAGATGCTCAATCTTATCTGTCAGCGAGTTAAGGTTGATAAATCCCGCTTTCAAAGAACTACCACTCCCTCGTTTCTCCTCAGCAGCCGTACTTAGTCAGGGAGTTCTCGCCTTTTCTGCCGCCGAAGCACAACTCTGCTCCGGAACGGAGGCACAGCTCTGGGTGTTGTTAGAGGGTGCACGAGAACGTTTCGGAACACTTCGACAGGCCGTTTGAATGACCTGCAGATCAGCAAGAGATTCAAACGTATGCGCTCGCTCACCATTTTTCCGTCTAACCCAGAAACGTTCGCCACTGTGCCAGACGTATTTTAATCCTAAACCGTGTGCAACTGACCTCAAGCGTATATATTCTTTATATTTCTCACGGGGGAGCATTTCATTCACATAGATCTTACGATCTGGCACGAGAGCTTTCGTATCCGGGTCAAGTAAATCAGGCTGGATGTTATTAGCCGTGAAATAGTTATTGGTGATAGAACGTTTAGCCTGAATCACCTCCCTAACCAGAAGACTACTGGAGAGTTGGACCACGCATGATGGTAGTGTGCGTGAGATGGCAGCTGGGGCATGGGAAGATGAAACTGATTCATGATTTGAAGGCCTCTCGCCAGACGTATGCCCCGGTTGCAGGACATGGACATCAGCAATGTCTGCCCTCTGCAGCTTTGGGAGAATGGACTTGAGCACTGCAAAAGAAATATCACATACCTGTGCCGGTGAGGCCACAGAATCTTTTTTCAAAGCACCATTTATAATTAGCTTACAGCGCTCGAGACCGTCCCTACTGAGTCCACGTCCTTGTTCCCCAGCATATGACTGGTAAGGCTTGTCCATTCTAGGTGGAGTGATGGGGCGCGAAGATTGATGTGTTGATTCGGCATTAATATACTCATCATTACTAAATTTATCATTTTGCAGAGTACTCTGGTTACCTGTCAGTCGCTTAGTCAGACTGGAAAGCTGATCTCTCATTATGGAATTTTGCTCCAGAAGTAGCTGACGATCTAAGCGAAGCTCCTCCAGCTGGGAACTCTGCTTCTCCAATAGTCCCTCAAGAGAAGACACGCGTGCCAACAAACGATCATCCATCTCATTCACTGCTGGTGTAAAAGATGGAGAGGTAATGGCAACGTCTCGTCGGCTCATAAGGGATTTTATTTCGTCGAGCTGACTCTGGAGCATCTCGTTCTGTTGGAAAAAGAGGTCCAGAGTACTCTGCGATATAAGTACCCAATTGTTCTCAGGAGAATTCAACGGCTTCGATGTTGGTGATGCTGCAGGTCGATCCGAGATGTTGGGGCTGCTAATCTTCTCCGATTCGACAGTGCACTCCACAGTTGGTGTAGTACGCAGCGACTGGAAGGCAATAGTTGGCCACGCATCTGTTTGCTGCTTTCGAATTTTCGCGGGCTTTACTTTGCTGGACTGGTGGCTGGTGGCGCCACGTGACGGAGACGAGACAGCAGTCGGTGGATTACCCCCGGCGAGCGCGAGCTGTGGACTCTCGGTGGTATGAGAGGCACTGATGGTGGGAGGCTTCGCGCTCCGTGCAGTGGTGGTATGTTGCGAAGCGGGGGGAGATGTTCCTGACGCACCACGGGAGCTGAGCCTCGTGTGTGAGATGGTCTGATTACTCACACGTTTTCGCAGGCTTGTATTCTCCTTCTCTCTTTCTCTGGCTGTTTGCGCGTTGAATTGTGAAGCCGTCGTCTGCTTTGACGCACTCGATGTTAAATTAGCGATATTGGTGTCGCTCACCTGCAGGCATTGCAAACATGTCACTGCTCCCCGGGATGATCTCGAGCACTTGACATGAGCTGATCCATTGCAAATGCCGCATTCTCTGCTGCCTGTGCGTAAGGTGCCATTGCAGACACAGCAGATGTTTTCGCTCATCGCGCAACAGACAGCGTCGTAGCAGGCCAGCGTAGCAGACGACCTCCGAGCATGCGCACAAGGTTCACTTTCGGCGCCAAGCACTGCCGACTCGATGTTGTAGTTGGGATTGCAGAATTGGAATTATTCCTCCCAGGCTCGTGCAGGAGCCATGCAGCGATGCTCCAGATGTATGAGCCTGCAGGAGGAAATCCAATCTGCAAAAAAGTGCCACTCGGGACGACGTTTTGATGGTTAAAGTCACATTCAAACACGGAGCGATGTGTAATGCGTGTGGATGTACTCACCACCGGAGAGAGAGGTGATCGGTGGGATGGGGAGGCGTAGACTTGCGAGGATGCTATAAATGGTACATCACTACCCTGTCGGTGATGTACAGAGCTGGGAGCAATCCTAGTGGTATGAGCCGGTAACGGCAATGAATACAAAATCCTGAGTCGAACATCCGGACCAGGTGGCTCAGGAGGGGAGCCTGTTGAAATAACAAAAATGGCTAGCAGAAGGAATGCGCCTCGGATGTCAGCCGGGGGGAATGAAAGTCCCGCCCATCGTCTGAATAACATAGGGGACAACCAAAAAAATGAGGTAGTAAATAGAAGGCGATATGAAGTGATCGCTCCATTTGAAAATCCTGCTCCATGCCCAGCTTGTAGTGATGATGGAAGGCAGATGGAATTCATCCGTGAGGTTGAAATGGAAAGCCATGTAAAATTGCGCCACTTGCAGAACATCTTTGAATGGAAATGCAGGAGTTGTAGTAAAATCTGGAGAACACGTCAGGCATGGGCGTGTCACTTCCCTAAATGTAAGGGACCACAAGTAGTGGAGCAGTTACCGTGGGTGTGTGGATGTGGGCGCACATTCTCGGCAAAAAGAGGATTGTCCACGCATGAGAGGAAGTGCAATCCAAGTTTTAGGAACCAAAGGAGGATGCAAACAGAGGTAAGGAATAGACCTCTGTTTGCACCTCTGTAGAGTAGGGAAGGCACCTCTCTGGAGTGAGCTGGAGATAGCCCAACTAAGAGAATTAAATGAAATATATCGTGGAGAATCAACAGGCGCGATAGCGCCTCGCTGGCGAGTATGAGCAGACAAAAATCGAGCGAGGCGCTGTGCCTTATATACTTTGAATTGGGGGTTTTCTAACCTCACACATTTTTCCCACCTTACTTATTTCAACCACCCGGGTGCACAAACATCTCCTGCCTCTCTATTCAGCGCTGTTTTAATACGGACTCACTATTAGTGTCATCAATTTTCCGATTCTGACCGCTGGGACTTTTTTTCGCTTCGCCAATTTTCACCACCTCAAAAAAATGATCCATTCGATTTGTTTAGACCTCGAATGCAGCCTCGATTCGTTTAGACCTCGAACGAACAGCTTCGATTCGAGAGTTGTCGACGAGCGAGTGAGAGTGAGAGAGAGAGAGAGGAGAGAGAGAAGATCCGTCTGCTTTGTTTACATCGCCATGCATCGCGGTGCCGCAATCTCAATTAGTGCATGCATTATTATCTTGTTTGGACAAAATAGATGCAAAATGTGTATTTTTCCATGGCAAAAGGAGCTATTGAGAGTAAGGTATTCTTAAACGCGGTATATTGAGAAAACCTGTGCAAGATGTATGCTGGGATTCTTTGCCCCATCAGATTAGTTTATAGATGCAACTTTGAAGTTTTGTATGTGATGCAGTACTAAATCTCTTCAGAAAACTCAGAGAGCATTTGCAAAGTACATGAGGATATGGCTTTGTAGTCCAATGAGTCACTTCATCTGCGTTAATACTTGTGATATTGCTTTCAATGTTTTTTTCTCCAAACATTCAGTCAAAAGTTGGATGGGAAGTTTCAGTGATTGATTACATGCATACACTGAATAATCTAAATGAGTAGGGATTCAGCGGGCATTACTTTACTCTTGGTCTATTGATATTACAATCCAGAGTCGATATCGCTGTGAGGACCAGACAATACATTTTATTATTTTGACTGCTTCTGGGCTGATTTTGAGTTTTATTCATTGGTGTCATCAAGTAAGAAGTTTGAGAGCTGGTATGTGACAAAAAATATTGGCAAGTGGTCAAGCGCATTTGATAGACCTACCACACACTTCCACAATCTTTCAGATCCAGATCAATACCTCTTTCATCGTCACAATCATACATGCAACTCATGGGTCCATGTAGTACTACTAAAAATATCTAGCAGAGTTATTGCTGCTCCAAGAAAGTTTGAAATCATGTGTTGTAATTCATGAGTTGAGATGGGATGTAAAGAAGATATTCAAGCGCTCCATAAGATGGGAATATGGGTTTCTGGACTTTATAGGTGTTGAAGCTTGAAATCCTGCTCACAACTTTTGACTATCAGGGAATCAAATATTTATACAGGGTAGCAAAACCTATGTCACTCAAATTTTCTTGTCACTAAAGTTGACTTGGAGCGGCTTTTGCTCCTCTTGTATTATTCTTCAATACTATTTCACTCCAAATATTGATATCATGTTTGTAACCAGGGATATGTTAATCTTCTGGTTCTAGAACATATCCTGAAGAATGAGGAATCAGGAGATTCCTAACCACAATCATAACATCCCAACTTTTTCTCAGAATGAGGAATGTCTAATATTGTTCAAGCATTGATGTTATGATTGCAATAAGGAAATTTTCTAATTTCTTATAAATGAGGTAAGATCTAGAATGAGATAAAGAGAAATGTCTCGTTTAAAAATATAGAATCAATACTTGGGTGGAATAATATTGAAGAATTTCTCAAGTAAATCAAGAGCCGCTCCAAGTCAACTTGATCAAAAAGATGATCTGAGTGAAATAATTATTCATATTCTAGAGGGATATGTGATTAACAGATTCTCAAAAGCTGTGATCAGATGAGGAAGTTGATTTCTTCGTTTTGATTTTCATAAGAAAGAAATTAGATCCTTCCCCCTCAATTCACTTTTTTCAAAAGTATAACTTGGCGAGGATGAGTTTGTTCCTCAAAATTTATTGATTTTTATCAAGTTTTCACAGTAAAAATGATGATTGATTCAATTCAGCTGTATTACATAGTTTCAACTCTTGAAAGGAATGAAATTAGAGGAACTATGTCGAGTATTTCTGTAAGTTTGAGAGACCAATTGGTTAACCATTTTCCGGGCAAAATACTTAAGGCATTGTTTCAACTCGTGAAAGGAATGAAATGAATAAGAAACCATGTCGAGAGTTTTTCGAACAAGTTTGATTGTATAAGGTGATAGATTTCGGCAATTTTGCACGGTCTTTCTTATTCGTTGATTATTAAAACCAGAACTTGAATGAGGAAAATTGAAGAAGTCAAGTATAGTTGATTGAAGAATCACGCTAATTATTCTCGAAACTGTAGATTTTTCTTTGAAAATGTGGAGCGAATAATCACTCGTCGCTCTTATTTGATAGTTCATATAATACATGAGAGAGCAACGAGTGATTATTCGCTCCACATTTTCAAAGAAAAATCTACAGTTTCGAGAATAATTAGCGTGATTCTTCAATCAACTATACTTGACTTCTTCGATTTTCCTCATTCAAGTTCTGGTTTTAATAATCAACGAATAAGAAAGACCGTGCAAAATTGCCGAAATCTATCACCTTATACAATCAAACTTGTTCGAAAAACTCTCGACATGGTTTCTTATTCATTTCATTCCTTTCACGAGTTGAAACAATGCCATAAGTATTTTGCCCGGAAAATGGTTAACCAATCGGTCTCTCAAACTTACAGAAATACTCGACATAGTCCCTTTGATTTCATTCCTTTCAAGAGTTGAAACTATGTAATACAGCTGAATTGAATCAATCATCATTTTTACTGTGAAAACCTGATAAAAATCAATAAATTTTGAGGAACAAACTCATACTCGCCAAGTTATACTTTTGAAAAAAGTGAATTGAGGGGGAAGGATATTATATTATTATGAAAATAGCTCAACATCTCACAAGTAAAACCAACAAGCAAATTAGCGATAAAAGAAGAGAGTTAGGGCTCATAAGCAAAGACAATCATAATGATGATGCACAGGATGATAGGGTTAATACCCCTAGGCAGTCACAAGAGAACAGGGTGATGAGTAATAATGAGGAAATCCTGGAGGCTTATGAGAGAGATGGAGGAGTGTGGGAAATTCAGAGAGGTGGATCATGGGGCGATCAGGTGTTAGATGAAAGAGAGAATTTGGACTCTGAAAAGAGTACAAATGAGCAAAGTGAAATAACTGACGCACCAGTGACATCATTGCCTCGAGTCGCACGAGATAATGAAATCACGGTGCGAGCAGAAATACATGGGGTAGTGGAAACAAGAGGAACACCCCCAAGAGTAGTCAGGCAAAATCTGCGTCAAATGCAGGATAGTGATATAGAAGTAATAGAGCATATAGGCTCAGAAATGATAACTTTGGATCAGGGATCTGAACAGGAAGTTTTGCATAGGGCTAGCCAACCTCATAATGAGTCCACGGATTGGAAACACCCATTGTGGGTGGAAATTACGAGAGTGGTAGAGCGGGCGTCGGACTCAAAGTGGGATGATTGGTTCAGCAGAGTAGAATCCCTCCAGCCAGATGACATAACCAGTTTGGATATGGAGGCTCTATATGCTGAACTAATGGAAGTTGCTAAGCCGGTAGATGATGAAGACGATAATGATCGTCTAAGACAGAACCATAGAAGGAAAAGAAGAAGGAATAGACATGGGCAGCCTTTCACAAATCATAGAAGGAATAGGGGCCGTAACACCAGGCCACCTAATAGAGCTGCGAGAAAGAAATATAATTACGCCAGATGTCAAGACCTTTACAATGAAGACCCAAAGAAATTGGCTGACATTGTGGTGGCCAATGATTACTCGCTAGTTGGAAAACATGAACCTCCTAATGGGAGGGATACTAGGGAGTTGTACACGAAGCTTTGGGCAGAAGAAGGACCGGTCGATACAGAGTATCTATATGAGGAACCGGAGGAATATCAGGATGTTGGGAGTATTTCCACGCCAATAACTCAGAGAGAGGTAAAAGAGCGATTGAAAAAGATGAGGGGAAGTACCGCTGCCGGTCTTGACAAGATCAGGAAGGAAGACCTGAAGTCAAACGAAGCGGCAGCGGCGCTTGCCAAGTTTTTCAATTTGCTAATGATAAGGCAATACTACCCAGATGAATGGCGTATAAATAGGACAACCCTGATACCCAAAGTGGGCAAAAGCAGAGATGATATTAAAAACTGGCGACCGTTAATAATAGGGTCGATCATAAATAGATTATTTTCTAGTTTAATAGATAGAAGAATAAGAACAGTTATAACGCAAAGTATTTGCCAAAAAGGGTTCACTACAGAAAATGGGTGTTATTCCAATGTCCAGCTTCTGAATAATGCCTTGGCACAATCCAAGAAAAGCGGAGGTTCTTTTGGAGTCGAGGATGTGTCGAAGGCATTCGATACGGTCCCGCACTCCGCAATCGGGCCAGGGCTGAGACGGAAAGGGATACCCCCATTAGTGTCAGAGTACATCGTGGAGATGTACAGTAGGGTGGTCCTTATTTCCCAAGTTTCACAGATCCTTTCTCCCCCTCTCTGGATACCTTCTTTGAGCCGAAAGAACATGGGGAAAATTTTCCCCAAGCCCCTAGAGAGTGATTTAATAGTGCCTCAAAGAGCATCTTGCTTTGAAACTCAAGTAAAAAATAACGCTTTTTGTGATTTTTCTGTCCCTATGTTCGAGCTCTTGAAACTTAGTGTTTCTTCGCGAATGTAAAAGTGAGGATACACGTCCCACGTAAAATTTGATGCAAAATCGAATTTCATCGTGACATTTGGAATAGGATGCCACCCAATACTCGTAAATTGCGTTTTCCGACGCGGAAAACATTTTTAGCGCAACTTTTTCATCTCATTCGAGTGTCTCAGGCATCACTTACTCCCTCAAGATTAATCTAAACCACCTATTTGTATGTAAAAAAAACGCTAAATTGGAATCCATCATTATTTTTGAGGTATGATGTCACCCAACGTGAGGAAAATGCGTTTTTCCACCGAGAAAGTACCTTAAGCGAGTCTCCCACGCCCGAATCGAGTGTCTCAGGCGTCACTCACTCTCTCGGGATCAATACGAACGACCTAATTTCATGTAAAAAACACGCTGAATTGGAATCCATCTCCAATTACCAGGTATAATGTCGCCTAACGTGAGAAAAATGTGTTTTTCCACCAAGGAAGCACCCTAAGCTCATCTTTCACGCGGGAATCGAGTGTCTCAGGCGTCACTTACTCTCCCGAGATCGATCTAAACGACCTGATTTCATGTAAAAATCTACGCTGAATCAAAATTCATCGTCATTTCTCGGGTACAACGACGCATCACGTGAAAAAATCCGTTTTCCCTCCAGAATGCACGAAATCCACGAAAGATGACGAATTCCTGGGTAAAATTCATAAAAAGTCTGTAATCAACCAAGTCAATTTGAGAGACTGCTCAAAGTCCCTACAAACCATTGTGATTCTTAAGGAACTCAGTCATCATTCGCCACCAGAACATTTTGACACTCGACACAAATAGGGATATCATGAGTCAAAAGGTTTCACACCTCAGGCATCTATTGGAAAAAAAAATTTACGATATCTGATTCGGATGGGATAGTCGATACTCTTTATCACGCTTTGACTAGGGAGATGCATTTATAAACAAGAGTAGAGATATCGAGTGATTCAAGTTAACAACATAACACGAGTCCTCGACTCATAAAATTATGAAGATCTTTCTTCTTCGATCCTCATCTTTTTCAAAACGGTCATCTTACTTGCATCTGGATACTGTCTTTTATCCCTTGTTAAACTTAGCTGTATGGAATGTAACTGGGTTTTTGATCGTCTGTGTACAAATGAGTAATTTGCACACTGTTTTTCGCTTTCCATTTGCTCACAGAAGATCAAAAAAACATAGTATGATACTCGGGCGCAAAGATTTTCTCCATCTCATGACTATTTAGACCCTCACCTGCGGCTCGGGCCTAAAAAAGTCACTCGAACTGCGAAAACCATCGTTTGCGCCCTTGTATCATAATATACTATTCTGGTATATTTTGGCTCTGGAAATCATGGTCACAGCAGAAGACTCTTTTGTATAGTCAGGTTCGACATGGATTCAGACTTGAAAGTATACCAGAGAGTAATTTAGGGAAGCATTGTGATTCCAGAATCTCGATCGGTTCCCCAGTGACCTACTCATTCGCAACTCACTAAAATTTCATGACAGCTTGACGTTGCTCGTCGTTAACTGCCAAAACGACCGACGTGAATCGACGCTGACAAAAGGCTGGGAGCAGGGCCTGGACTACTGGAGCTGCCATAGGATCCCATTTTCACATAAGATGCTAGGATTGCGAAGCGTGTAAGGTTTGGTTCGATGACCGGCCGCAACGCACGAGCAAGGGGCGCTACAATCTTCGCGTGAGATAGGGACCTTACCCGTGAGAGTTAGGTTAGAGTGAGCCCGATTGATCTCTTTCTGGATTAGGCGGCCGGAGTGCATAGACGTTTTCGTACGAGATACTTTCATCTCGCGCTGATTGGAGGTGATTTCAACAAGACGCCATTGACGAATTCGATTCAGCCTAGATCTTCATACGATAGTGAGCGCCTTTAGGAATGGTTGTGAAGAGAGTTTGTCACGGATCCCGAAAATCCCATATGAGGCCAAGTGAGACAGTTTTTCGAAATTGGCAGGAACTCTCCCTTAGGTCTCTTTACAGGGACCAATTTTACGGCAGAAATGATGGTGAACTCTGATTTGGCATGGATTTGGAATGTTCTGACCATTCCTACGTGAGTCAGTGACTCCTGAGACCCTCGAATCGAACGGAAGAGATATTTTGGTCAATTCACATTAGTCTCGAGACAGTGAGTGACGCCTGAGACACTCAATGCGGGGGTGGAAGATGCGCTTAGGATGCTTTCTGGGTGGAAAAACACATTTGTTTCACGTTAGGCATCGTTGTTACTGAGAAAAGATGATGAATTTCGATTCAACGTGGTTTTTTACATGGGATCAGGTCATTAAGATCAATCTCGAGGAAGTGAGTGAAGCCTGAGACACTCGATTCCCGCGTGATGGACGCGTTTAGGGTGCTTTCTCAGTGGAAAAACGGTTTTTTCTCACGTTGAGCTCCGTTGTACCTGAGAAATAACGATGAATTTTGATTCAGCGTGGTTTTTCACATGGAATCAGGTCGTTAAGATCAATCTCGAGAAAGTGAGTGACGCCTGAGACACTCGATTCCCGCGTGAAAGATGAGCTTAGGTAGCTTCCTTGGTGGAGAAACACATTTTTCTCACGTTAGGCGACATTATACCTGGTAAATAACGATGGATTTCAAGCCAGCGGATTTTTTCACATGAAATTAGGTGGTTTAGATTAATCTTGAGAGAGTGAGTGACGCCTGATACACTCGATTCGGGCGTGAAAGACTCGCTTAAGGTACTTTCTCGGTGGAAAAGCGCATTTTTCTCACGTTAGGCGACATTATACCTGGTAATTGGAGATGGATTCCAATTCAGCGTGTTTTTTACATGAAATTAGGTCGTTCGTATTGATCCCGAGAAAGTGAGTGACGCCTGAGACACTCGATTCGGGCGTGGGAGACTCGCTTAAGGTGCTTTCTCGGTGGAAAAACGCATTTTCCTTACGTTGGGTGACATTATACCTAAAAAATAACGATGGATTCCAATTCAGCGTCTTTTTTTACATGAAAATAGGTGGTTTAGATTAATCTTGAGGGAGTAAGTGATGCCTGAGACACTGAAATGAGATAAAAAAGTCGCGCTAAAAATGTTTTCCGCGTCGGAAAACGTAATTTACGAATATTGGGTGGCATCCTAGTTCAAATGTCACGATGAAATTCGATTCAGCATCAAATTTCACGTGGGAACATGTATCCCCACTTTTACATTGACGGAGAAACACTAAGTTTCAAGAGCTCGAACATAGGGACGGAAAAATCACAAAAAACGTTATCTTTTACTTGACTTTCAAAGCAAGATGCTCTTTGAGGCACTATTAAATCACTCTCTAGTGGCTCGGGCAAAATTTTCCCCATATTTTTTCGGCTCAAAGAAGGTATCCAGAGGGGGGGGGAGAAAGGATCTGTGAAACTTGGGAAATAAGGACCACCCTAATGTACAGGGACTGCAAGACAGCCATCAGAACATCTGATGGAGATGTCCATATCAACATCCGAAGGGGCATCAAGCAAGGAGACCCATTATCCCCACTGATTTCTAACCTTATTATAGAACCAGCATTGGAGGAAATATACAAGATGAGTGAGGGGGTAAAAATAGATGGGGAGAAAGTATCTGCGTTGGCATTTGCTGATGATGTGTTGCTGGTTGCGAAGACTCGGTATGAGTTACAGTGCCAATGTGGAACTTGGAGCAAGTTCTTAGGATTATTAGGGATGTCTTTGGCAGTAGATAAGAGTAGTGTATTCCAGATAACTCCGAAACATAAAACGTGGATAATGACAGATCCACTAATAGTTATAAGAAAGGAAAGGGTTCCATATAATGGGCTTAATCAGACTCTAAAGTATCTAGGTGCAATGATACTGCCTTGGTCTGGACTATTGGAAAATCATGAAGTCGGAGCAATTGAGGAACTAATTGTCCGAACAAGAAGATTAGCCCTGAAACCTTCACAAAAGGTGGAACTGCTGAGGACTTACATACTGCCGAAGTTCACTTATGGACTCATAATGTGCCCTCCGTCGACGGGGAGGATGGAAGAGATAGATGGAATCATACGTCAACATATCAAGGAAATACTCCATCTACATGAGACTACGAACACTCCATTTGTGTACACAAGTCGGCAGTATGGAGGCCTTGGCATAGTTAACCAGCACAACATGGTTTATTTATCGGCTCTCAGGAATGGGGTAAAAGTGATGACATCTGCTGACCCGGCCCTGAGAGCATCAATGAATCAGGACAAGACAGTGAAAAAGCGGGAGCAATATGCAAAAGCAGTAGGATTAGAATATCCAGTCACGATAGAGCAGATAGATGAGCAAAAGGAAAGGCTAAGAATGGGATGGGCAAAAGAGTGGGAGAGGCTGCCGACACAAGGTCAGGGGGCTAGGAATTTTAGACTCCGAAGTTCTAATAGGTGGATGTACCAGCCCTTATTACTGGAGTCGAGATTCCCGGACGCATATAAGATGCGTACAAACACCTTTCCCACGAAAACAGTATTGGCAAGAACTGGAATAGCAGGTAGAGAAAATATCATGTGCAGGAAATGTGGATTGCGGGAAGAGACATTAGCACATGTGCTGGGATATTGCATGGATACCAAGCCGCAAAGAATTAAGCGGCATGATGACATAGAAATGCTCTTAGCTAATAAGTTAAGCCTAAGGAACCGCGTTTGGTTGGAGCAAACCTTTGTTCTGGATGATGGTGAGCGACTCCGTCCAGACCTCGTCGTGCAAACGAATGAGGGTCAGGCATATATCGTTGATGTCACCGACATTTATGAGAATGCTAGTGCGATGATAAACGCGCATAAAGGAAAAATCAATAAGTATGACAGAATAATTAGTGAGGTAAAGCGGGTTCTTAGCGTAGAGAAAGTTGAAGTATTGCCCTATGTGATAGGAGTAAGGGGAGGGCTGATAACAGAAACATTAACCTCAGCTAAGAAATTAAAAATATCGAACGGGGATTTACTGACATCTGTGATGATAGCATTGAGAAGTTCTATTGAGCTTGCCAATGCGTTTATCGACTATACCTAAGAAAATGTGATAGCAAATTCAGACTAAGTTTTATATATACAATTTTACCGATTTTAAACTAGATTTTATATATACAGTTGTATTCATATAAGTTTTAATCTATACTAAGTTTTAATTGTATAGTAAATTAACATAAGTAAATCTCCGAAGACTAAGTTAAGTTAAGTTTAAAACCAAAGCAACTCTTTGGAAAGTCCGTTCTCCTTAGGGAGTAAGACGTAGGAAATAGGAAGTTCAAAAAGATGAAAGGTAGATAAGTAAACCCATCAATAATGCGACATGTTAATGGTGCGAGTCGCAAGAAGCGGCGCGGAGCCAGCCAAGTGATTACCGCTCAATTACTTGGCTGGGGCGGACGCCTCCTCGTGGCTTTCCCTGGATAGCTTCAGCCACTTTGAAGGCTGAAGTGAACTAAGTTCCGCTGATCTTAAGAGACCTCCGTTAGACTAATTTTTCCAAGCCTAATTGGAGTGGTTTGAGAAAGAAGGGACATAAGGCAATCAATTTCAGATCTGTTGAAGCTAGTTACAAGTACCAAGTATTGACTTGGAAAGTACGTCCGTACGAATAGTACGTAGAACGCAGGACTATCCTTTACGGTGGTCCGGCCGCTTGTTGGATCATGCTGCGGGAACCATGCGCCTATCGCTACCTCCAAGTCGGTGAGAGCCGGGCAATGCAGGTAGTATCCCCACTGGGTTGGAACGGATCGCTCGCTGAGGCGGCGGTTGGCCCGGGAAGAACCCTGTAGCAGACAGCGAAGGCTTCATAAGAGGTGTTGGATTGCCAGCCCAGCATCTCTTAAAAACAAGTTGGCCCAGTAGAAACGAGAAACGCGCGGAAGGCGCAAAATGCTAGCCGGTCCACTGATCGCGCTATGCCTGCTTCAAGTCATGGGTCAAGCACTTCGTCAGAAAGGGACGAGGAGATAAAGAAGTGAGTCAACCAACATCTTCGACTCACGCTGAACGGGGAAACACTTGTGGTTACCCTGGATGTGGCAGAGTTTGTGTCAATGTCAACGGGCGCAAAACTCATGAGAGGCTGAAACACAGCGAATGGTACAGAGCCCAGGATACCGGGCACGTACAGAACATCGTACCAAGGCAGAACATCGCTGAACAGGATCGACCTGGACCAAGTGGTGTTGCTCATCCCCGTCAGGAGAGTAGTGATGAAAGCTTGGAAGAGGAAGTTCCTGAAAGGGCTGAGCAGGGGTTCGCATGCGGATACCCTGGGTGCGGCCATGTACCATTCTCCTCCAAGATAGGGAGGAGGGTCCACGAGCAACGAGTCCACAAGGAGTGGTATGATGAGACAAACAAAAGAGACTCGAAGAAAGCACGATGGTCAGACGAAGAAAAAGCGATGCTTGCCTTGCAAGAGGCAAGTATCCTTCGAGAAGCTGGCGACAGGCAAATCTTCATGAATGAAGAATTAGCCCATATTTGTAAAGGACGCTCAGTCGAAGCCATAAAGTCACGGCGACGGAGATTGTCGCATCGTGAGCGGGTCCAGGCTTATTTGGATTCGCAGAGCGATGAAGGCTTTGATGCAAGTTTTCACTCGGCGGAAGAGCAGCCAGCTGATCGAGAGGCTCCCAAGGCCGATGACCCATTCAAGGAGTACTTTGACCATTGTGCCCGTATTGAGAGTGGCAAGTTCAATGTCCAGAAGCTCAACCCGATCACCGAGCTCGTGGCAACGGGTGACAAGGCGAGGGTTCGAACGGCCTTAGTATTGTACCTGAAGTCAGATTTACCATCTAAACATGATGGGGAACGCCCAGCAGTGGTTCCTCAGGCTCCTGTACAGGACATGAACAAGCATACGAGAAGGAGACAGGAGTATAAAAAGGTGAGAGATATCTTCAAAAGGGATCCATCTCGGTGTGCGCAACACGTCATCGCAGATGAGTTGGATCAGGTGCGAGGTCTCCCGAGGGAGAGAATGGTTCCGTATTGGAAAACCGTCTTTACCAAGGATCAAAGAGTCTCGCCCCAGCTCGATCCTCCGGAGAGTATCAGAGAAGATCTTTGGGCGCCGATAACTGCGAGAGAGGCATTAGCAGCTTTGCCTCCACTCAACACAACCACTGGACCAGATGGAGTTGAAGTGAGAACATTGAGGGAGATGTCACCGTTAGCGCTAGAGCGGATTTACAATCTGTTCATGTGGTGTGGTTCTCTCCCTGATCATCCAAATGTCTCACGAACGGTGCTGATACCGAAGAAACAGGGCGCAGACCAGCCAGGTGATCATCGTCCGATCACCGTTTCCTCGGTTATTCAGCGAGGCTTTCACAAGGTGTTAGCTAACCGTTTAAAGACGGTGGACCTTGACGAAAGGCAACGTGGGTTTCGTGAAGATGATGGTTGCGCGGAGAATGTCGCTCTGCTCGACTTGGTATTAAGGCATAGCCGGAGTAAGTTCCGGAAATTGTACTTGGCAACGCTCGACATGCAGAAGGCGTTTGATTCAGTAACTCATGAAGCTTTAGACGAGGTGATGAAAGCCAAAGGTCTCCCAAGAGGATTAAGGGACTATCTTAATCAGTCTTATGCTCACGCCAAGACCATCTTACAGCATAATGGTTGGGAATCTGAAAAGTTCCATCCAACATGCGGTGTGGAGCAGGGGGACCCAACATCCCCGTACATCTTAAACTTTGTGATAGATTTTGCTATCAAGAAGGTGAAAGATGAAATTGGTTACGATTTAGAAGGGATGATAGTCAATGTGCTGGCCTTTGCGGACGATATAGTCCTAGTAGCATCAACATCCATGGGCTTGCAGACATTGATTGACACCGTAAGTGGCTTTCTTGCAACCTGTGGTTTAGTGGCAAATCCAGCTAAATGCTCAACTGTGGCGATAATAACTGTGCCAAAACAAAAGAAGACGATTGTCGACAAGAACACTTCGTTTCAAGTGTCAGGAGTCCAGCTTCCTGCCTTGTCCCGGGTGGATGAATTTCGATATCTCGGAATCACGTTCACTGCGGAGGGCAGGGTACGCTTGAAAGGTCATAAAGAAGTTATTCAGAAACTTGAGAGAATCTCGAAGGCTCCACTGAAACCTCAGCAGAGGGTCTGGATGTTGAGGTGCATCCTGATTCCTCAGATTATGTATAAGCATACCTTAGGAGAAACCACCTTCAGTCATCTGAAGGGGTTAGATAACACCATCAGGAGATATGTCCGGAAGTGGGTTCACCTGCCGAAGGATGTTTCTAATGCTTATATTCACGCCAACATCAGCGACGGCGGGTTGGGGATTCCGTCAATCAGATGGAAGGCTCCATGCGACCGCAGGGTTCGTCTCTTGAACATCAGGAGGAAACTTGGAGGAAAATCAGCGGCATCAGACCGATATCTGATGAGTAACATCGACCGCTGTGAAGAAAGACTCAGGACGAATGAGAACGAAGTCCTGAGATCTCAAGGAGCAATCGATGCCTGGTGGGCAAAACATCTTCACCACAAGTTTGATGGAATTGGTCTAAAAGGTTCCAGGGACATAAAATATCAACATGCGTGGGTGGCAGAACCAACTCGGTTTCTGTCTGGTCGCGACTACGTCCAGATGTTGCAAGCGCGGATCAACGCGCTCCCCACGAGATCCAGAACAGCTAGGGGCCAACCACGGAAGGACCGTGTGTGTGGACCTTGACGAAAGGCAACGTGTCGTGGAGGATGTGCAGCTGTGGAAACCTTAAACCATGTGTCTCAGATCTGTCATCGTACTCACGTTAGTAGAATCAAGCGACACGATGCTATAGTGAAGTACATTAGCAAAGGTCTTGTGTCAAAAGGATACGAGGTTCTGGTCGAGCCGCATTTTCGGACGGACGAAGGTCTGAGGAAACCAGATCTCGTAGAGACTCGAAGTGGAACCTCCTACATCCTGGACGCCCAGGTTGTAGGAGAACAGACAGACAGAGACAGAGCGTCGGCAGACAAGGTGTCGTACTATGGTCAAAATCAGAGTCTCAGAACCGCCGTGATGCAGAGAACAGGTGCCAGGAATCTTCATACCCTAGTGGTGACCTTAAATCTCCGTGGGGTTTGGGGGAAGAAGGCGTCGGAGGAACTTTGCAAGCATGGTTTCCTGAAACCCCAGGACTTAATG
Organism: Eretmocerus hayati; assembly: GCA_029851415.1. Lineage (NCBI taxonomy): Eukaryota > Metazoa > Arthropoda > Insecta > Hymenoptera > Aphelinidae > Eretmocerus > Eretmocerus hayati. The sequence goes on from CM056742.1 coordinate 2,541,286, forward strand.
AAAGACACCGCAAGGTTCAACGTCCGAAAAGCGGACTGGGAAGTCTTCGAAGAAGAATTCGAAAGCCTAGCAGAAACTCTACTCAATGAACTGGTACTTGATACGGGAAATGACGTGAACTCTGCGGTCGAGGCGCTGGAAAATGTCCTCACGAAAGCATGTGAAAAATCCATGCCACGCATCAGGCCCAAAATCAACTCGGGCGCGTCTTACAAGGCCAAAGGACTTGAAGACCTAAAGAAGCGCAGAAATGCCGCATGCAGAACAAAGCATCGCTGGAAGGAGCTAAAGGGTCACGTCCCCCGCTCTGTCGAGAATGCTTACAGGTCGGCTGACAGAGCTTATACCAGGGAGAGAAAGAGACTAATGAAAGAAAGCTGGGAAAACTTCGTAATTACCGAGGGAAACGAAAACACTTTTGGAACGGTGTATAAGCATGCGAGGGGGAAGCTGAAACCTCGCGAAGCGATGGTGACACTGGGCAAAGACGGCATCTCAGCAAAAACCATGCGAGGTGCTGCCAGGGAGTACCTAGACGCGTACCTCCCTGACGAGTCTGGCATTGATACACCTACTCTATCACGTATCAAAGCAAATTCTATTCTTCCTCCTGACACTGCCAGCTCTTGGTCTGTAACTTCGAAAGAACTAAAGGGTTATATTAGGCATCTCAAAAATGGGAAGTCACCAGGTCCAGACAAGATTGAAGTCGCTGTGATTAAGCACGCAGGACGCACGCTAAGGCAAATACTTGCCAGAATTTTTAACGCATGTCTAAAGCTTGGTGTCTTCCCCACGAGATGGAAAGAGTCCATACTCAAGCTGCTGCCCAAGGGTAACGGTAAGAGTAGGCCTGTATGTATGCTCAGTTTTCTGAGTAAGCTACTTGAGAGATGTGTGGTGACAAGGCTCAGGGAGACTGTGCTGGACCCTGGGAACCTTTCAGAGCGTCAGTATGGCTTTATGCCGGATAGATCATGTGAGGATGCGATAGTAGACTTGCGCCGAATCATAAACGAGTCTGAGGCGAACTGGATAGTTGCAATGCTGCTTGACATTAAGCAGGCATTTGACATGGTCCTTCATCCAGTGATTCTTCACTTCATGAAGGAAGGAAAGTGTCCTGCTGATGTGTTCAACGTTGTAAAGGACTACTTCGTCAATAGGAACGTCCGATTCGAGTGGAAGGGCGGGGAGGAGTCCAAAACTCCTGACCGAGGCTGCCCGCAAGGATCAGTCTTTGGTCCGCCAGGATGGATCATCTTCTTTAACAAGTTGCTCCGGCGTCTCGATAAGCTGAAGGAGAGGCCGGATATCAGAGGCAAAATAAAGTACATCACGTATGCAGATGATCTTGTAATCCTCTTATATGGGCGCTCAAGAAGTGAGATCGAATGGCTGGGTAGACAAGTTACAGAAGTGCTTCTTGAATGGGCCCGTGACTTTAAGCTACGCTTTTGCGATGAAAAATCGGTCTGCGTGCAGATAGGTAAGAGTGGGAAAATCAGTTCCGAGGCAAGCAAAAGCCCGAAGTATCCTAAGATTCTTCTGGGAGGCAAAAGCCTAAAGTTCCAAGAAGATGCCCGGTACTTGGGTGTGATGATTGGCCGAGAAGGTTACACCCATAAACATCCCACTCTTCTGAAAGCGAAAGTCGCAACCTACACACGTCGCACCCGAGCAATAACTAGAGAAAAATTTGGGCTTCACCCAAGGACCACACTTAGGCTATATAAGGCGGTGTGGGTCCCAATTATCGCGCTTAAGAACAAGCTGGAGAGAATGAAGTAACGAATGAAGTAGATGTCTAATCAAGGCAAGGTGGTGGTCTAATTATGCCATGTTAGATTCTCGATCTGTACAGTGTATGAGTGGCTAATCCACGAGTGAATGGAGGAAATGGTGGTGGTGATGGTGTCCAGGCGGAGCAATGTAAATAGGGTTTGTGGATCAGGGCCCTGATCCGGCCACTCCTGCCGTCACGAGGCTCCCCGTGAACGCTTGAGCTCGTATGAGCTCAGGTGACCGAATGGATGTGGTCGCGTGATGCTTGCAGGATCTCCTCGCACTTCCTCGGCGCCCGGTTGGTGAAATGGGCAAGGTAAGGAAGGAGTGAGGGTTCGAGCAAGTCGGCTAGCGCACATGAAATTTTCCCAAGTTCGTACCGTCCTTGGCGGCTTCCTGGGTGGTAAGGATAGGCGGAGAGCCGTTTTGTAAGGTCAGGTCTTCGGACCTGCATACAACTCGGCACTGATGTTAACCTTCGGGTGATAGACATCGAGGTGTTCAATGGTGTGGGTGCCAGCGAATTCTCTCATCTCCATCGAACGTGTCCCTACTACCATCTAGCGAAAATCCGAACTGCCGCGTTCACGTCGCGCTAGATGAGCCCTGACTCCCACCATCGGTGGGAGTAAAGCCAAAAGCAGTTAAGGTGGCGCTCGGCCGTTCGAACTATTGGCCGAGTGTGGAATGTGACGACACCATCCATTCCGAATTGAACGCACTCAATAACTTTTCCAAGATACAATATGACCGTATTCCTGGTAACGCAAGAAAGCGATATGAAACTCGACACTCGTCTCTAGCGACCGACAGGTACGTTCGCGTGTCTGGGCGGTTGCGACCCGTCTCTTGTGCAGTCGTGATGCGCTCTGGTGAACGTCTTTAACCAGGGTTGCATGGCGGCTGCGTTTTTATTTGCTTTGGGCGGATTTTCGGATTCGCCCGGGGCGCACCGTCGAGAGACATTTCAGGCCCTAGCTCGGTGAACGTCTGTAACCGGCTAGGGCGTGCACCCAGAGCAGTGGGAGAAAGCAATGCGCATGAAACTTAGGGAATGGTCAATCCCGACCGGCCTGAAGACACGAGATGCTTTTGCTTCAAAGCAATGCGCATGAAATTATTTCCACGCTTGCTAGTAAAAGCAATGCGTATGGGACTTCCACGTATTGTCGTCAAAAGCAATGCGTGTGAAACTTCCCATAGGCTTGCTCGTAAAAGCAATGCGCATGGAACTTTCTACTTTTCTACGGTTGCATGTAAAAGCAATGCGCATGGGACTTGAACGTATTGTCGTCAAAAGCAATGCGTGTCAAACTTCCATGAGCTTGCTAGTAAAAGCAATCCGTATGAAACTTGCGCGTATTGCACACTAAAGCAATGCGCGTAGGACTTATAAAAAATGCGTAACTTTCTCCACTGTCCCTGGTGTGCAAAGTACAGACACTCAATGACAGAAGGGGTCTGAGACGATGAAGTTTAAGTCACTGCGCTATGGTTATCGAATGCGCATGTGACTTGGAAAAGTTTTTGAGTGCGTTCAAACCAATCCGCATGTAACTTTAATATGCGGATTGAAGAAACCAATCCGCGTGAGACTTGTCGACTTCCAAGGGAGCGACCGCAAAAGAGAGAGACGCTAAGACTCTGGGTCCACGCGAGAGGCGGCTGTCTCTCTGTCTCGTGCTGGCTGCCGGAAGAGTAGTCCTGCTGTGCCTCCGACAGGGGTGAGGCTTTCGGGATGAGTTGTCTGGCTCCGCTCTGACTGAATACGGCGTTTATCGCCAGCAGTCCGGTGAGCCGATCAAATCCCGCAAAAGCTGACCACTGTCGAGATCGGTAGGGTGCTCCATGGTAAGCGGTGCGGGGCGGGGGGCAGTCGCCTCTCACTGGTTTATGGTGCGTAGACACCGAGGAAGAAAGAAGAGAGAAGAGGACGGAAGAAGAATGAAGAGGACGAAAGAAGAGTGAAGAGGACAGAGGAAGAAAGAAGAGGATGACATCAGGAGCGAGGTACAAACAAAGTACGAACAAAAAGGGCAATAAGTGCCGAACAGACAGATGCTCATGAGAACGACAGCCCCGAGACAGTCTCGGGGTGTCGGCAAAAGACCGGGGGCTGGAAAACAACCCCCGGCACAGTACTTTAGCGTCATAGTGCTTATGTCGAGCAGGAGACAAGCTGACGCTGTGCAAAGAAATGCGGCACCCCTTAACATCTTGGGGTGTCCCAGGCCCGAGACTGGGGTCTGGCAACCCGGATAGCCCTGACGAGCCAAACGGCTGGCTGTTGAGCATCTGTTCTCCGGGCGGTAGTGGAGAACAGCGCAACACGCAGCTTCGCCAGTGCAGATTGGGGTGAGACCGGGAGGCTTGCTGAATACCGCCTCAGTGAGCTAAGTCCATAATGGGGTGTTCGAAATGAGCACCCTGGCGGGAGATTGCTTGCATGGCCCTCGGGGTGGGGGTGTCGTCTCTGCACGTCCTCGCAATGGCGAATTGCGACTAAAGGGGTGCATCCGTACGGAAGGGGACGTCACTACACCCTTAAAGTCCGAGACTGGTGAGCCGAGAAATCAAAAACATCGATGGACCGCCGCACCAGCCTCAGGCAGGCCTTAAAAAGCTGGGTCCATGTAGTCATCCATACCGACCCGCGTCGCAACGGCCGTGCCGCACATTATATGTGCCACCATGGCTTGCCCCGAGAGGCGTGGGACTCCGAGAATGGAGTGTGCGCGCGGTCAGGCGAAAAGTTTAGTCAAAAGCATGGCATCATCAAATGAAGGTTCGCCAAAATCAGTTGGATCAGGATCAGATCCACTTCTGAACTTCACGATAGTGGAGTCAGCAGAGAACATGGAGGTTGTTGACGTGGTAACAAACGACGACGACAATGCGCAAGCAACATCGGCAACAATAGCGCAGAAGGAACAGTAACAACAGAAACCACAAAGGCAGCAGCAGCAATTATGGGGCTTAAAGCCAGGGATATTCACCCAAGATCGTGAGCGATCAGACAGTTTATCAAGCATTGCGAGCTCAAGAACGCAAGCAAGCGTAAGCAGTGATGGACGATCTAGGAAATCGAAGAGGAAAAAGGCTGATGAGAACGACGAAGATGATGGAATAGATCTAGTAAGATCAGCAATTGATCAATTTTATAGTGCCGAAGAAGTACTGAAGAAGTACGTACAAGAAGCCCAAGAAAACAGAAAGAATTTTAATATTAAGACTGTAGGTGATATAGTGGGCATGCTCGCAGAGATGAACAAGTCTTTTACCATACTTGCCTGTGAGGCATCTAAGGCAAGAACTGCTGAACTATTCCTGGAGAAACAGTGTGCTAAGCTGGAGAAGGAAACGCAACAGCAACAGAGGAGGCGGCAACAACAGCAGCAGCCAGGAACCCCTCAGACACCATCAGCTAGCGGAACATTCGCAACGACCCTAAAGGCTCCACCACCACCAAGGCCGAGGAGGCAGAGGAATAAACCCTTGGAGAAAAGGTACACTGTGTTCGTAAGACCAGTGGATACCACTGAGGCGGCTGCGACTGCCCCGGCAGAGACAAAGAAGGCCTTTATGGCGGCTTTTGACCCCCGGTCTTCAAAACTTAAAGTGAAGTCGGTAAGGACGACGCGAGATGGACTAGCGGTCGATGTGGCCTCGCAGGCCGACTTGGACAAAATAACTCGGTCAAATAATTTGACAGACAAAGGCCTGACTGCCTCAGTCGCTGAACTGAGAAAACCCAAGGTCATCGTGTACGATGTCGACAAAGACATTTCGAACGCGAATTTTGTGGATATGTTATATGAACAGAATGATGAATTTTTCCCAGGTATGCAGAACAATGACCTGGCGCATGGGATTACTGTGCGATTCAAAGGCAGACCAGGACAGGATAAGGAAACAACCAACTGGGTGATCGAGGTAACCCCGGCCATCAGGAATGCCCTCATTACTGCTGGCAGGGTGTACATCGGTTACTCAAGTTGCACGGTGAACGACCATATTAGCGTCCCCACGTGCTTTAAGTGCCAAGCCTACGGGCACGTCAGCAAGCACTGCAAGGCGGAGAAAGACACCTGCATGATCTGTGCCAAAGAGAGCCACAACAGGACCATTTGTCCGAATGCAAAGGATAAGCGCAAGTGCGCTCCTTGCGTACGTGCGAAGAAAACAGTTATTCTCCACAAGAAAGGAGAACAGTGTCCCATATACTTGGGATACGTTAGGGCAGAGAGATCGAAAATCGATTTCGGCTCGTAAGATGGCGTCGCTCACCATTATTCAGGCGAACCAAGCCAGGAAGAAGCTTGCCATGAGTAAACTTGTGGATCTTGCCAAGGAAGTCCGGGCTCCTATCCTACTGATACAGGAACCGGCAAAGAACAAAGCACGATTGCCATATGGATTAGGGAAATACACCAACCAAATTTTCTACGTCTCAACACCAGAAGTCCCACCGTGGGCATGTGTCGTCATACTAGATAAAAAGTTTACAGGAACGATGATCAGAAACGTCAGCACGACACACTGTGTCTGTGTGCATATCGAGGGCCCTCGTTCGTCGTTCTATGTCATATCTCTCTACTGCCACCATAAATTTCCAGTAGAGAGATACATGGAGCAACCCGAGGTAGCCCTAGACTTCATTGGAGATCGACCAGTGCTCATAGGCTCCGACATTAACTGCATTTCACCACTGTGGAATTCTCGGAACCCCAACACAAGCCCGGGGGGAGAGATTGTGGAAGCGGTAATCACCCAACGAAGACTCCAAATCCACTACCGACCAGGTCAGCCTCTGACATACAAGAAAGGCAGAAATGACATAGACATAACACTGTCAACGCCACAATTCCGATGGCCGACAACCTGGAGCGTCCTGGACGGGGCCACGTCAAGTGATCATAGACCGATCAAGATCGACGTTGATCTCGCCCAGGAGGCACAGAGGCCAACACTTGGTCAGCAAAGGTTTAACGTGTCAAAAGCCAATTGGAAAAAGTTTGATGACACGGTGAGAAGACTCAGTCCACGACTGCAAGAGGCCCAGCTACAAAACAGGGAAGATGTGGATGAATACGTCAAGTCCATTACAGACTTGCTTCATAGGGCAGCAAAAGGCTCTATGCCGAGGAAGAAACACAGACAGAAGTCAGTACCATGGTGGACAGATGAGTTAACCAGCCTCAAGAAAACAATGTACAAAGCAAGGCGAGACTATGAGGATGAGACGAATGAAGAAAGACGACAAGTATTGAAGAACATCTATCGTGAAAAGTCCAACGATTATCATACGAAGTCTGCGCAAATCCGGACTGATAGTTGGAGGAACTTCGTTAGATCGAATATAGAGGAAAATCCATATGGATTCGTCTATCGAATGTTTAACGACAAGGTAGTACCTTCACAAATGAACAACTCACAACGTGAGGACGGGTCCTACACCACCAACTGGGTGGAAACTTCTGAGGAGCTCCTCAACAGCTTCTTTGGAAGTGGTAATGGTCCGCCACCACGTCAAGACAATGGTAGGATGAACACTGATCAAGATCAGTCACAATGGCCAAAGACCAGAGTGAAGAGAGCGATTCGCTCGATAAAGAATAAGAAGGCTCCTGGTCTGGACGTGGTAGAGATTGAGATGGCAAAGAGAGCAGCGAGGCATGGTCTCCTAGAGGTCCTAACTAAGCTATTCAACGCTTGTCTTTCTCTGGGTTACTTTCCCAAGCAATGGAAGATAGGCTTAATCAGGACCCTACTAAAAGGAAAAGATAAGGACCCGTTAATGGTGAAATCTTATCGTCCGATCTGTCTACTGTCAGTTTTAAGTAAAATACTAGAAAGACTCATGAGATGGGACTTGCAACCTATTCTCATGCATCCAGACTTTGCGTCTAGCAGACAGTGTGGTTATCGTCAAGGAAGGAGCACTGAAGATGCCATAAACGATCTGAGAACATCGGTGGATCGGACAGAGGAGAGTTTAGCTATGGTAATCCTATTCGATGCCACAGCGGCCTTCGACAGTCTCAGGTGGGAAAAGATCAAAGCTGAACTCAGGAGACGGGGCACCACCCCTAAACTGTATAACCTCTGTTCGGACTATCTGACGGATAGAGTGATGCGCATAGAGGGAAACTTTGTCTACGCGACAAAGACGATCGACAGAGGCTGCCCACAGGGTTCAATCTTAGGACCAGACTCCTGGAACCTCTGTTTGGACGAGTTGCTGAAGATACTTGAGGACGCAGGTTTTGAAGTATATGCCTATGCCGACGACCTGGCAATTTTAATCAAAGGAAACTCAAGAAGGCAACTTGAAGTAAAAGGACAACAGGCAACAGACATTGTATATCACTGGTTTCCGGCGAACGGCATAGTACTTAGCAAGACGAAGACCGAACTGACGATCCTGAAGGATGGCGCGACGGGAGGGATATTTGACGCTCACAAGCACGGCACCAGAGGACGCAAGCTCCTTCAACGACAAGGTATATTGACAAAGTCAATAATGAAACCAGGTAAGGGTGGCGTCAGAGGTCCCTGTGTTAAAATTGAAGGCAAGGGTATACGGTACCAAGAGACTGTAAAATACCTTGGTATGAAGATCTCAGCCCGTTGCAAGATTGATGAACATCTGGAATACGCCTCATCTAGAGGGAAGAGTTTCTTCATGAAAATTCAGAACGTGATGAGGGCCAACTGGGGTCCGAGATACTCGGATGTGAGGACACTCTATGAAGGCGTATTTCTCCCAATCTTATTGTACGCAGCGACCACCTGGGGAGGCATGCTCAAAGATTCAAAGGCTAGGGCTCTGCATCAGGCACAGAGGATTGCTCTCCTCACTATCTCGAGAGCCTATAGGACAGCACCAAGCGAATCTCTCTGCGTTGTCACAGGTATGATACCACTAGACCTGTTGGCAACCGAGAGATTCTATTGGTACAAGACAAGATGGAAGATCCCATACACCTACGAGATTCTACGCTATACAGGCAACGAAAACGAGAATCAAATGAAGACTGAACTCAGGAAAGTAATGATGACACGTTGGCAGAAAAGGTGGGATGAATCCATATCAGGTAGGGATACTTATGAGTTTTATCCACAAGTCACAGAAAACACCATAGGTGAACTCAATCACTATGTGACACAGATCTTAACAGGACATGGTGATTTTAATGCAAAGCTGCATGAAAGGAAGAGTATCGAATCTCCACTTTGTGACTGTGGAATCGAACCAGAAACCAGTGATCATTTCCTAAGGCGCTGTACTCGTTCCAACGACCTTAGGGAAACACTGAGCATCGGACTCGTTGATCTTGGCCTCATGTGGCCACTTCAGAAAAATGAAGTCGTTAGAAACCAACAAGCCTTCATCCTCCTTTCGGACTTTGCGAGCAAAGCTCTCAATAGGAAGGAAGAGTGGAGAAGAGAAGAAAGACTGAGACTTCTTGAACAGGCAAGGGCCAACCCACCCCAGGACATCAGAGGCTGGGATGAGGTATTAGAAGAATACGAAGAAGAATCCGAGACGGACTCGGAGTCTAGCGATGAAGATTATCAATAGAAACCAGCATCCTGATGCAGTTTGAGGATGCTTGGCATTAAGTCCAGGGGTCCATTGACCTCTGGCACAGTATGGTGAAACACTCACCAAGAAGACCAAGAGACTAGCTGTAGTAAATAGATGTAAGTTAACAAATGCCAAAGACGCCAGAGACTGGAATAAGACACTTAGAGCTTAAGGTAATTTAGATAGACGCTAAGTTAGAATTAAGATAGTATGTAAGAGAAAAAGGACTGAAATACGATCTGGGCTAAGAGCCGCTCACCTCACCTCCTCGTGGTCCCCGCTGGGCAACGTCTCTCGTCAGAGAGGCGGCTAAGTGGGTGAGTTACCGAAAGGTACAGGTCCACTCACCCGAGACACTTTACATCTCGGGTGGGGTTTTTCCAAGGCCGTTCCATGACTTGCAGGATCTCGCTGGTAGATAGGCAAAACCTATGCGGGTATAGCTTATCGCTCAGGGACCGCGTGCACAAGCACATTAACAATGACTGTCCCTATCTCTCTCTCTCTGGCGGTGAGTACATCCACACGCATTACACATCGCTCCGTGTTTGAATGTGACTTTAACCATCAAAACGTCGTCCCGAGTGGCACTTTTTTGCAGATTGGATTTCCTCCTGCAGGCTCTTACATCTGGAGCATCGCTGCATGGCTCCTGCACGAGCCTGGGAGGAATAATTCCAATTCTGCAATCCCAACTACAACATCGAGTCGGCAGTGCTTGGCGCCGAAAGTGAACCTTGTGCGCATGCTCGGAGGTCGTCTGCTACGCTGGCCTGCTACGACGCTGTCTGCTGCGCGATGAGCGAAAACATCTGCTGTGTCTGCAATGGCACCTTACGCACAGGCAGCAGAGAATGCGGCATTTGCAATGGATCAGCTCATGTCAAGTGCTCGAGATCATCCCGGGGAGCAGTGACATGTTTGCAATGCCTGCAGGTGAGCGACACCAATATCGCTAATTTAACATCGAGTGCGTCAAAGCAGACGACGGCTTCACAATTCAACGCGCAAACAGCCAGAGAAAGAGAGAAGGAGAATACAAGCCTGCGAAAACGTGTGAGTAATCAGACCATCTCACACACGAGGCTCAGCTCCCGTGGTGCGTCAGGAACATCTCCCCCCGCTTCGCAACATACCACCACTGCACGGAGCGCGAAGCCTCCCACCACCAGTGCCTCTCATACCACCGAGAGTCCACAGCTCGCGCTCGCCGGGGGTAATCCACCGACTGCTGTCTCGTCTCCGTCACGTGGCGCCACCAGCCACCAGTCCAGCAAAGTAAAGCCCGCGAAAATTCGAAAGCAGCAAACAGATGCGTGGCCAACTATTGCCTTCCAGTCGCTGCGTACTACACCAACTGTGGAGTGCACTGTCGAATCGGAGAAGATTAGCAGCCCCAACATCTCGGATCGACCTGCAGCATCACCAACATCGAAGCCGTTGAATTCTCCTGAGAACAATTGGGTACTTATATCGCAGAGTACTCTGGACCTCTTTTTCCAACAGAACGAGATGCTCCAGAGTCAGCTCGACGAAATAAAATCCCTTATGAGCCGACGAGACGTTGCCATTACCTCTCCATCTTTTACACCAGCAGTGAATGAGATGGATGATCGTTTGTTGGCACGCGTGTCTTCTCTTGAGGGACTATTGGAGAAGCAGAGTTCCCAGCTGGAGGAGCTTCGCTTAGATCGTCAGCTACTTCTGGAGCAAAATTCCATAATGAGAGATCAGCTTTCCAGTCTGACTAAGCGACTGACAGGTGACCAGAGTACTCTGCAAAATGATAAATTTAGTAATGATGAGTATATTAATGCCGAATCAACACATCAATCTTCGCGCCCCATCATTCCACCTAGAATGGACAAGCCTTACCAGTCATATGCTGGGGAACAAGGACGTGGACTCAGTAGGGACGGTCTTGAGCGCTGTAAGCTAATTATAAATGGTGCTTTGAAAAAAGATTCTGTGGCCTCACCGGCACAGGTATGTGATATTTCTTTTGCAGTGCTCAAGTCCATTCTCCCAAAGCTGCAGAGGGCAGACATTGCTGATGTCCATGTCCTGCAACCGGGGCATACGTCTGGCGAGAGGCCTTCAAATCATGAATCAGTTTCATCTTCCCATGCCCCAGCTGCCATCTCACGCACACTACCATCATGCGTGGTCCAACTCTCCAGTAGTCTTCTGGTTAGGGAGGTGATTCAGGCTAAACGTTCTATCACCAATAACTATTTCACGGCTAATAACATCCAGCCTGATTTACTTGACCCGGATACGAAAGCTCTCGTGCCAGATCGTAAGATCTATGTGAATGAAATGCTCCCCCGTGAGAAATATAAAGAATATATACGCTTGAGGTCAGTTGCACACGGTTTAGGATTAAAATACGTCTGGCACAGTGGCGGACGTTTCTGGGTTAGACGGAAAAATGGTGAGCGAGCGCATACGTTTGAATCTCTTGCTGATCTGCAGGTCATTCAAACGGCCTGTCGAAGTGTTCCGAAACGTTCTCGTGCACCCTCTAACAACACCCAGAGCTGTGCCTCCGTTCCGGAGCAGAGTTGTGCTTCGGCGGCAGAAAAGGCGAGAACTCCCTGACTAAGTACGGCTGCTGAGGAGAAACGAGGGAGTGGTAGTTCTTTGAAAGCGGGATTTATCAACCTTAACTCGCTGACAGATAAGATTGAGCATCTGCGCTTGCTCATTGCTAACGATCCCTCCTATCATCTATTTGGGGTCGCTGAGTCGAAGCTAGATGAGTATGTGGATGACAGTCTCGTTCAGATTCCTGGGTTTTCACTGTTGAGACAGGATCGCAACAGGGAGGGTGGTGGGGTTGCTTTGTATGTGCGCAATGATTTTAAAGTAGAGAAACTAGTTTCTTCTAATACTTTCGGCCCAGGAAAACCTGGCGTGCCTGAATTTCTTTCCTGTAGCGTACAGCAAGGCAACTCTCCTCCAATATTAGCTGTGGTAGTCTATAGACCTCCAAAAATCGCCATGCAGAAGGATGATGGGCTGTTTGGCTCATTACGCCGACTGTGTGGAGATTATAGTCACAAAATTATAATAGGAGATCTGAACGCTGACTTGTTGGATACTGCTCATCCTGAAACCAAGACACTGACTGCACTGACAGAAGAACTAGCCCTACAGATAGTGCAGCATGGCCCGACTCACCAACACAACCCCAATGTCTCTCATACATGGATTGATCATATTTACGTAGATGACAATGACACCATTACTGACTTTCAAAACAGACTCCTGCCCAGTTTCGGCAGGCACTCGGTCATTGACGTCACCATCAACGTCTTCACCCCTACTCCGCCAAAAAATTCCTTCAAGTATAGGGATTTTCGTAACATCACCCCGGAGATATTGAATGACCGTCTGCTTCGCTGCGACTGGACAGCTCTTGAAAATGCTGAAACCAGCTTGGAAGACGCAATTCACTGCTTGAATGAGAACTTAAAGACTGTTATAGATGAATTAGCGCCGGAAAAAACTATCAACCCGCGGAAAAATGATGCTCCTTGGATTGGTCCTGAGTTGAGGGTACTCATGAATAAGCGAGATGCGACGCGCAGGCGCTGGGAACGAAATCAACGTAACCAGCGCAAGTGTCCTGAGCTTCTAAGTGAGTACTTTCGGCTTAGCGAAGAGGTCGACTTGCGCATGGAACAAGAGCGTAACTCCTTCCTTCAAAACCATCTTTCAGACGCTCTTGATCAACATAAGAACATCTGGAAGGAAATGCGCAACCTCGGCCTCCTGCCTAAAAGCAAAGAGGAGGAACTTCATGGTTTCACACCGGATGAGTTGAACGCTCACTTTGCGGGAGTTTCCGTCTCGCCTCACGAAAATATAGATGAAGCAATGGACGACATAAATTCGGCTTCAGAGGAGGGTTTTGAATTCAAGCCCACAAATTTTAACGACGTAGTCCTTGCTATCAAACATTTTTCCTCGCAAGCCCGTGGGGCAGACGGGATGCCCCAAAGCGTGATCGCGAAGGCTCTCCCGGCTATTGGTGATCTTATTGTACATATTTTCAACTCCTCTTTCGCTCATAGCACTTTTCCCGCGGCTTGGAAGCAAGCACAGCTGATTGCATTAAAAAAGACTACAGCTCCATCAACAGTCTCAGATTTTCGTCCTATAGCGCTGCTCTGCTTCCTTGCCAAGGTCCTGGAAAAAATCGCACACGACCAAATCACGGAGTACTTAAAACAAGAGAAATTACAAGATCGCTTCCAGACTGGTTTTAGGCAATACCATAGCACCCAGACAGCTCTACTAAAGTTGACCGATGACATCAGAGTAGGTATTGACAAGAAGAAGATCACCTTGCTCCTGCTTTTTGACTTTAGTAAAGCCTTTGACACGATATCACCATCAAAGCTGTTGAGCAAGCTTCGAAATCTTGGCTTTTCGAGATCGGCACTTCTGTGGATAAAATCATACTTACAAGGTCGCACCCAAAAAGTCACTTCAAAATCTGGTAATTCTGATTGGCTCGAAACCAATCTGGGTGTTCCACAGGGTTCCGTTCTCGGGCCTTTACTCTTCAGCTTATATGTCAATGACTTACCTGGTTTGCTAGACGGAAAGTCGGTACATCATCTATTTTATGCGGATGACCTGCAAATTTATCTCCAAGTCGAGAAAACTAAGATCAGAGAGGGCATCGCTCGGCTGGGTGAAATAGGACGACTAGTAACTGAATGGGCCAAGAGTTCCGGCCTGTGTCTCAACGCTGGCAAGACCAAGGCAATCTACTTCAGCTCTGAGAGGAATATCAAAGACCTGAAGGGAATGGACTTGCCAGGGGTTGAAATACAGGATGGAAAGTTCATCCCGTTCAGTGACACGGTCGTGAGTCTTGGTGTTACACTTGACAGGGAACTGACGTGGAGACCGCACATTGACCAAGTAACTAAGAAAGTCAACAGAGCCCTATACGGACTGCGGTTTTTTAGGGCGTGTATCACCAGACCTCTCCGAATTCGCCTAGTCGAGTCCTTGGTTCAACCGCACTTGGATTATTGCACGGTCGTGTACCTCGACGCCACGGACGAACAACGGCAACGGATACAGCGACTAAGCAATTCATGTGTGAGGTACATTTTTGATCTTAGGAGAGACGAGCACATCACCCCGTTTAGGGAACGTTTGGGTTGGTTACGTACTGATTCGCGGAGAATGTACTTCGCAGCTCTGTTAATGCACAAGATCATGCATTTAGGAGAGCCTGGCTACCTAGCTGCGATGTTCACCAGGTACCAATCCGAACGCCCTGCACGCGGTGATACAGAAGAGCGGGTACTCAAAGTTCCCAATATGAGACTTGAGTACGGAAGAAGATCATTCCAGGTTCAGTGTGCTCATTTGTGGAACTTTCTCCCTCCGGGCTTTCGGCAGCTGCGGAAAACATCACAATTCAAGGAATCCCTGAAAGATTTTTCACTAACCCAGTCTGCGCAGAAGATTGATGTGGAGAAGAGGCATTATTTTAATCTGTAATGGGAAGGGCTCTTCCTTAATTTAGTATTTTTTACATGTGACCTCAGTCACCCAATTGGTGATCTATAGCTGTGATATTAGTGCGAGCCCTTACCCCTCTTTTTATACATCTAAGTATGCACCCTGACTAGTCACGAATTGTGATAATTATTGTCCTTGACCAAACCAGTAATTGACTGAAACTATCATCATTATTTTTGTTGTACATATATTATATTCATTCTTATACGTGTTATTACATTTTAACGGGCATATGTAGGTGTATGCAATTGTATTTTTTGTCTTCGGACGAATAAAGGACATCTATCTATCTATCTATCTACCCCCTGTCCTCGGGCGCATTACGCGTAATACACAGCCTCTGTTCGCCAAGTGATACTCTAGACCTCTTCGTGGTGACATGGACGAGACGAAACGCGTCGTCGACCAACTAGAGATTGCTAGGGGCACGGATCTGAGTGCAGAGAAACACCGCCGGGGTCTTCTGAACAGTTGACCGCACCAGGCCGGGTTACTGAGGCAAAGTCGATGAAGAAACAGGACTCTACCTAGTGATCCGGGCCTAGATCCAAGGGTCGAGAAGAGCCCTGAACTCAACCGACAAGAGTAATGGGAACAATGACCTACAGTTACACAGGTACTTCACTCGTATGTAATGTACGTGATGAGGTTCCGACACCATAAGTCTTGCTGGCTAAGGGCCGGCCCTGTCAGAGAAGACAATGCATTTTAACACAACATACTACTCACAGCACACCCTACACCAACTCAAACAAACAAGGTCTGCGGAAGGACGCGTTCTTCCAACATGTACGCCTGCACGTGGTTCCCTGCGCGCGGACAACAGGGTAAAGTGGCCTAAAACCCACGCTCCTAAAGTCCGGCCAAAGTACATGTTCTCCTTAATCCATAACCTCGGAGACGGTGGAATCCTACTTGTGCGGAACTTCCCGGGACAGTGAACATTGTCAAAGAGACTGGATTCGCGAAGGAGGCAATAATTTTCTCAAGCTCAGGCTTCTCTTGGCTAGTGGTCTGCACTTCACTGGATGGTAGATAACACTTGTGAGATTGATTGGTTTAATCAGGGGAGGAGTTCCGTGAACAAATCGTCTGATTAAAACAAGATGTCGTAGTCTCAGCCCGCACAGGAGCAGATGACTGTATTAGCAAGAACAATGTCCCTATCTACCATCTACCATCGTTTTCTTGATGATGTCCTTCGATAACACCAAGTCCCCTTGAGAGCGACGGGGCCCTTTGGGGCCTCGGTTAGACCCGGGATTTGGCCTATGTGGTTCTTGGGAGCGTGATCCGAGGCAAAGTTGGAATATTCAAGGAAACGAGCAAGGGCAACCATGCGTTGGGGTTTGAGCTCCAAAGTACGCCCATTGGGCCGAATGAGGAAACTGCCGTAATCTATAGCCTCTGGTTGTCAAGCAATACTCTAGGCCTTCACGTGGCGGTAGATGTGAGACGAAACGCGTCGTCGACCAACTAGAGATCGCCTGGGCTGCAGTTTAACTGCAAGCCGTAGGTACAGAGGTAATGGACTGAGGTATGGCTGAACCCCAGAAGTCACCCAAGGGTGCAGGGAAGTTGTGCTCACCTTAAGTCTGCCTCATGATACCTTGTGGCAACTTGGAATGATGGAAGCCTCTCCCAGGAAAAGACATTGTAAAGCCAGCTCCTGATCTCCTGGTTGCCAATGAATTAAAGCACTCCCTTAGTACTACTCTAAAGGGCGAAACGGAGGTTTACCGATGACGAAAAGCAAGAGATGAACGTGGCTGACCGGTAGAGAAAGGTAGCTCGGTCTTTATAAACAATGTGACAATCCTGAGACGATGTTAGTAGTCATTACCAGGGTCACAATACAGACGTTGATGGAGTCGCTCGAATGGTCTGTGGATCGGGGCCCCGATCTGGCTGCTCCTGCCGTCACGAGGCTCCCCGTGAACGCTTGAGCTCGTATGAGCTCAGGTGACCGAATGGATGCAGCTGCGTAGTTGCTCACAAGATCTTCCCACTTATCTCTCGTCGCCCGGATGTGGTGAACAGGGCAAGTAAGAGTGAGTGAGAGTTCGAAGGGGCTGGCCAAACGCACAATACGTTTTCCGAGGTTCGTTCCGTCCTTGGCGGTTTCCTGGGAGGTAGGATAGGTGGAGAGCCGTTTTGCAAGGTCAGGTCCTTTGGGCCTGCATGCAACTCGGCAAATGATGTTAACCTTCGGATGATAGACATCGAGGTGTTCAATGGTGTGGGTGCCAGCGAATTCTCTCATCTCCATCGAACTGTCCCTATCTACCGACCGCAAGGGGGACGATATATCCCGGGGTGTGACGACCCTCCGGCCCCAGTTACTGGGACACCGTACCCGGGCCTAGGCCCGAAGCCGGTAGGGAGAAGACTGGCTCCGAGACTGGTGCTCGGCGCTTTGGCTTCTCCCGAAAACCGCAAGGGGGGTTGGGGCATGGCGCCTCATCCCTGGGGTGTGACGACCCTCCGGCCCCAGTTACCGCCCGCCGGAGCGGGGAGACCGCACATCTCCATCCGGCACCACGGGAGTGGATGAGTCTAGAGACTCAAATTGGGATCGCCCTCGGGCTGAGCCCAGAATTCGGTAGTTGGGGAGGAGGGCTGAGTCATCATCGAGCCTGGCTCGGTGTTGGCCACCCTCCAAACCGACGCGCTGGCAGGGCGTATCCCTGCCCCGCGCCCATGGGGGCAAGCCGGGGTGAAGGTGAAAGCCAGGCACCCGGGGTATAAAAGCTAAATTCCTGTCCCTATCTACCACAATCGTAAAAAGGACCAATCCTCAGCTCCCCAACCCAAACTCAGGAATTTAAGGATTCTACAAATCAACTGCGATAACTCCAAAGCAGTTAGTCAAGAAATCCTAGCACTCAAGAGTTCGGGAACGGACTGGGACATTGCCATCATGCAAGAACCGTACTCCTATCAGGATTCTTCGACAGGACTTTGGACTCTCGGAGATGTAGGAATGTTCAATATGGCAATTTACACAAACACAGAGAAACCACAAGCTGCCATTCTAATCTTGAAAACGGACATCACCGCTTTGATGGTCCCACACCTTTGCAACACCCACTTTATTGTTGCGGAAATATGCTCTCAAAGCCATAGGTTCTACATAATCTCGGCTTATTTCCAATACAAAGCAAGCAAGACAAGTGAGTATGCAAAGAAACTGGAACGGATCCTAATGGAACTCCATGGAAAAGATGTGCTGATAGGCATGGACGCCAACTGTGAATCTCCACTATGGAGCCCGAGATTCAACCCGCATAATAACAACCGGAAGGCTGGTGAAAACCTTTCTTTAATGTTAATGAACATGGACGCCACCATTCATAATATACCAAGCTGGGAATCACCAACCTATGAACACCTCAGGAGTAAAAAGGACTCGCATGATGATATGAGACAGGGATGGATTGATGTCACTGCCTCTACTGGTACCTTCGCTACTGAAATCTGGAACTGGGAAATCCAAAAGGGACTGACAACAAGCAGGCACAATGCCATAACTTTTGAGCTCCCGAAAAACTCCCGACCTGATCTCACGAAGACTCCCTGCCCGAGATACAACCCGGACAAGGCAGACTGGGATCTATTCATGGAAACCTTGGAAGCCAATCTCCAGGAGAAGCTGACTCCAATTGAACTCAACTCTGGAGAAGATGTGGAAAACGCTGTGAGTGCTATTGTGCTGTGAGTCAATTCACTACAAGAGGCATGCAGGAGTTCAATGCCCCTAAAGACATCTGAACCGCATCATAATCCCTGGTGGACCTCAGAACTCCAAAATCTTAAATCTGCATGCATTAAGCAGAGAGGTATAATCAAAAGCTCACCAAAAGGAGCACGGAATAGCGACTCCAGAGAGCCTAAATAGATACAAAGCTCTCACCACGAGGTACTCCAAAGCTAGGAAACAGGCAAAGAAAGGCAATTGGAGAGAGTATGTTACCTCACAAGGCAACAGAGACCCCTATGGAACGGTGTACAAAATAGCTGCAGGCAAAGTCAAACCAAGGCAGCCACTAGTGGCAGTCCGCAGCAACCTAGGCCCTACAAACAACCTAGAAGATGCAGCAAAACTCCTTCTAGATACCCATATTCCGGATATGGATGAGAGAGAAGACACTGAAGAACTCAAGGAAGCAAAGAGAAACGCCTCCACTCCCCCGGACACTCCGGACTGTTCCCCCATAACGGAATCTGAAGTGGCACACTGCATCAAGGAACAAAAGAATGGGAAGGCACCTGGTCCTGACAACCTTGATGTAATAGTCATCAAAAGAGCGGCACCACTCCTCATTCAACCCTTAACTAAGTTATACAATGGATGCTTGAAATTTGGAGTATTCCCCAGCATATGGAAGATTGGACGCATGATACTAATCCCAAAAGGGGGGAAAAAGACCCCTCAAACCCCAAATCATGGCGACCCATATGTTTGCTGGATATCCTGGGGAAAATTTTTGAGAAAATTCTTATGCTGAAACTGGTTGACAGTGTCCTATCACCGGAGACTGTCTCAAAGTTTCAATTTGGCTTCCGCCCAGGACTTTCAACAACACAAGCTGTGGAACAACTGATTACCAAGGCTAAATCTGCGAAGGAAGACTGGGTCACTCTCATAGCCTATGATGTGATCGGGGCATTTGATCACATCTTGCATGAAGTAATCCTAGACCGCATGAAGAAAGATGGTTGTCCTGCCAATATCTACAAAGTTTATCAGAATTATTTCCAGGCTAGAGTAGTAAATCTAGACTGGAATGGTGGCAGGGCAACAAAACTAGCATGCAGAGGTGTTCCACAGGGATCAGTTTCTGGCCCACCCTGTTGGAACACGGCATACAATGTACTGCTGGACATATTGGAAAATTTGAAAAAAGAACTGGACGAGTGGACGGAAGTTGTGAGACCCAAGGCAAAGAAGAAGAAGGGAACATGGGATAGTAGGGCAGCAAGGAAGAAGAAACAAGAAGAGGATAGGGCATACAGAGCAAGGAAGAAGGCTGAACAACTGGAACGAAAGAAAATCGAAGAGGAAGGAAGGACTTTACATCAGGCACAATTTTAACAGAATAGGAAGGCAAGAGAGGAAGCAGAAACACGAAAGAAGATTGAGATAGAAGAGAGTAGGAAAAGACAGATAGGAAGGATCGAATACCTTGCGTACGCTGACGACCTTGGTATAATTATATTCTCTCAGACCAGGAAAGGAGCTGAAAAGATAGGAGAAAAAGTCAACCAGGCTCTCGAAGGATGGAGCCAATCAAGCAAACTACAACTCTCAGAGGAGAAAACGGAATGTCTCAACATCAAAGGCGGACAAATCTCGGAGGGAACCCGTAACCCAACGATGAAACTCAATGGGAGAAGTATTAAATACAAGGATGAAATGAAATATCTGGGTGTCATCATCACAAGAGGGGCCTCTACGAACACCCACGTCAAATACCTCAAGGACAGACTCACCCCATTTATGATGCAGGTCAGACGCCTCATAAGACCGGACTGGGGCCTGGATTTTAAAACCGGTGTCACTTTATACAAAGGGGTGATAGTTCCAACGGTTGCATACGCCTCACCAGCATGGTTCAAGACAGGGAACGCAATCAAGAAAAAGGTGTCTCTAGCATACAGAGAAGAGCACTCCTGTCTAGCCTGGGAGCATATGCAACCACATCAACATTAGCGCTATGCCTCATAGCTGGCACGCCACCCATGGTACTCTATCTCAGGCAATGCAACGCCTTGTACAAAATTAGAGAAGGTAAGGACACAACCTATGGAGGAACCCTGTACAGAGCTGGGGATGAAGCTGCAGAAGGAGCTATCAAGGAAAAGACGATTGATCTCTGGGAGGAAATTTGGACCAGCTCCACGAAAGGAAGACACACCTTCCAGTTCTTCCCCAGTGTTAGGTCCAGACTAGCAGCCACTGACTGGTTTAGACCAAACCCAAAATGCGTCTGGCTTCTAACTGGACATGGCCCTTTCTCCAGTAAACTTAAGCAACTAGGACTCAGGAAAAACGACCTGTGTGTATGTCGCCCTCCTGACAGCGCTACGCATGTCTTGCTAGGCTGTCCTGAAGAAGAGGAAGCCAGACGCCAAATCCAAAGATCGTGCGGACTGCAGAAATGTCCAGACAATCTAGGAGACTTTACAACTGACAAAAAGTCCTTCGAAGTGCTCATGAGATTCTCGAACATGATCATGAGCAAAAGGTTGGAGATGGACATTCAAAGATCGGTAGCAGAAAGAGAAGCCCACCAAAACCAAACAGAGACGGAATCGGAAAAGGACCACCTCAACTCAGATTCAGACTTGACAGACGATACATCAGCGGATGAAGAGGACAAACAGCACACAACCTCTACCTCTAATCAGGACCAGGACGCAGGAAGCGTAAATGATCAAGATGGGAAACAAGACCAAGACTCGGACCCAGAACATGACTACGAAGAATGGAAGAAAAGTATGCTAGCATAAAGATAGAATAGGCAAAACCAATGCGGGTATAGCTTATCGCTCAGGGACCGCGTGCAGAAGCACACTTATAATGACTGTCCCTATCTACGCCCCCTCCGTGGTTGGTACCTTGTCGTGGTGGAGGGGCTTAGCCACCCACATGTGTGGGTGGTGACCAAAATCAACCAAGCTCCCAAGCCGGCGGTGTGAGGACGTGCCCAGCGGCTTGGTTGGCACCCGGGAAGTTAATTTGGGTGTCTTAAACGACTCCTAGGGGAAGTGGCGACCCCCCTGGTGTACGTAGCCTTACCGGCACACGCGGGGCTCTGTGGCGGTGGACCCACCCTTCCCTAGCTGCTCGTGGGAACAAAATGAAGAAAACTAAAACTCAAAATCCAAAACAGAACGTGCTAAAAAATGAAACTAAAAAACAAAAGAACGAGGGTAACAAGAATGAGGAGAGGAGTCGCTCCAGGTCTCCGGTCACAACCAGAGACCGTAAGAGCGAAGGATGCGGGGGGAGTGGAAAGAGCAAGAAAGGAGGTGTGAGAGTGAGAGAATGTGATGAACAGGAATATAAGAAAGGGAAGGATTATGGCAAGGAATATTTTGCAAAGCTCGTGGAAAAGGATAGTGGAAAGGAGGCGAGCAAGTCGAAAGGTAAGAGGACTGCGCAGGAACTGGATAATACAGAGGAGTGGGAGGTAGTCCTGAGCAAGAATAAGGGGAGAAAAGAGAAGGAGAAGAAAAGGAAAAAGGAGAAGGAGGATGAGGGAAATGAGCATGAGGATGGAGTGGATGACGAAAGGAGGAGTATGAGTGTGGATAAAAGGATCAGTAGCAGTGAGAACGAGAGTGAGAATGAAGTCGAGAGTGAGAATGGGAGTGTGAATGAGTGTGAAGGGAAGTGTGAATGAGAGTGTGAAAGGAAGTGTGAATGAAAGTGTGAAAAGTGTGGATGGGAGAAGGAGTGTAAGTGTGAATGTGAAAAGTAAGGCGGAGGTGGATGTGAATAGGAATGGAAAAGGTAGTGTAAATGGGAGTGTGAGTGGGAGTAAAAGGGGGAGTAAATCCGGTAAGAATGGTGAGACGGATGATGGGATGGACGTAGAGACAGCGGAAAAGGAGGCGGATGAGATGGAATCGGAGGAAAGCGAGGAGGACAGGGGAAGGAGGATTGATGGAAAGGTGAGCAGGGTAAGAGAGGAGCTATTCGGGTGCCTGTTTGCCGAGCGCTCCAAACTCGGAAAGGCAGAATGTAGGGAAATAATTTCCAAATTCGCCAAGATGGAGGAGCTTCTCAACGAGGAAAGGAGACATACAGCGATGCTGGAAGGAAGGCTCGACGAGAGCAGGAGGGAAAGACTGCACCTTAGGAATTCCCTTGCAGCTCAGACAATAATTGAGCGCAATATGAGGGAGGGAGCCTGCAAGACCGGGGAAATCAAGGGCATTCAAGCCAAGCAAAGGGCAGTAACACCTGGCCAGGCTGAGGTACTGGCACCTCCTCCGCCTCCACCTGCACCTGTCACCCAGGGCGGCAAGACCAAGAACAGGGGAGTTCCGGCACCCCGCCCGCCTTCAGCACCAAGCTATGCCTTGGTGTTGAAACAGGCGGCCGGAGTGTCGGACCAGGATGCTCTGGCAAGGGTTAAAAAGTGTGTGTTAGAGAACAAGAACGTGAGTGTGAGAGGGATGCGTGTGGCCAGAAGCGGAGGCGTAGTTCTAGAACTCGCCTCCGATCTGGAAAGAAAAGAAAGTGCGAATGAGCGGTATGTTCATGAGTGAAGGTATGAATGTGTTAGAGCCAAGGGTCCCAAGACCGAAGCTCATTATTTTCGACATCCCTAATGAGCTGCTGGGCGACGGATTAGCAGAAGAGATCCGCGGGCGTAACTCCCCCGAAATGGCCCCGGAAACCTTCCGGGACCAGGTCCAGGTTGTTACGACCGTCGCCCAAAGAAAGGAAGCGAAAAAGAAAGGTGGAGAGAATGGAGAACTGTCAAATGTCGTGTTGGAGGTGAGTGTGAAAATGAGGGAGAGAATGTTGAAAGAAGGAAAAGTGTTTGTGGGATGGGTGTGTAGTAAAGTGAGAGAGAGTGTGAATGTGCCAAGGTGTTGGAAGTGTATGGAATATGGGCATAGTATTGATGAATGTAAGAAGAAAGAAAGACTGTGTAGGAGGTGTGGAAGGCCCGGGCACTTGATGGTGGCATACCGAGATGCAAAGAGATGCGTGAACTGTGCTAAACAGCCAGGCTCACGCAGCATCAAGCACTCGGCAATGTCGCCTAACTGCCCGGAGTACAAATGGAGAGCGGACCAGATTAGGGATCGTTGGAAACTGGGGGAGTCGGGGAATGAATGTATGGATGTGAGCGAGTGTCATGGTTAGAGTGAATGTTGTGCAGGTGAATTGGAGGAAGGAGAGAGAGAGAAGCCCTGCCATACTAGCAAATACTGTGAATGAGAGAGTGGATGTGTTTCTGTTGCAGGAGCCATATGCTCCCTTCGGCCGGCTCGCCGGCTGGGGGAGTGGGATTAGATCTTGGGTCAGCTCTAGTGGTCGCGCAGCTGTAGCAGTTCGAGAGAACAGCATCACCTGCGTGCCACAGAGCGACCTCATGTGGAAGGATGGGGTATGTGTGATGCTTGAAGGTGAGTTTGGTAGAGTGTGTGTTGTCTCGTTGTATTGTGCGCAGAATGAGAGTATGGGCCTTTGCACCCAATACCTGGACAGGGTATTGGGACGCATGGGCGAGTATGTGGTCTTGATTGGTGCGGATGCGAATGCGAGCTCCGAAATGTGGTACTGTAAGAACGTAGTAGCTGGATCCAATAGGTACTATAGAGGAAGGGAGCTTGAAGAATGGCTTCTGGAAGATAGATGGTGGGTCGACCCACTGAACACTCACAGCCCTCACTATACATTTGTGGGCGCTGCGGGGTTCAGTGATGTCGATGTTACCCTATCTAATATCCACCAGAAGAAGGAGTGCGTATGCGATTGGTGGGTAGAGGACAATTGGGGAACGTGCATTTAGTTCCTTGGGTGTGAATGAAATGGTGAAAGTGCTGACTGAATGGGTTTGGAGAGTGAATGATGAGTGCCTGAAAAAGAGAAGGATTGGGGACAAAAGGGGACTGCCGTGGTGGAATGAGGAACTTGAGACGAAGAAGAGAGAGGTGAGGCAAATGAGAAGGCGATGGCAAAAGGCAAAGAGAAAAAGAAGAATGAGTGACGATGAAAGGGAGAGAAGGCGCAGAGATTATGTAAATGGGGCCAAGTCATAAACGAATATGCTGAAAAAGGCTAAGGCAAAGCACTGGCAGGATTTTGTAGAAGGGATAGGAAACGAGGACCCGTGGGGCCCTGTCTACTCGGTTTGCCAGAACAAATCGAGAAAGACGGACCTTGCGGGACTCAAGACGCCAGGAGGTAGCCTTACTCGTACCTGGGAACAAGGCGCGAGGGCCCTCCTGGACGAGCACTTCCCCTCGGGTATTGAAGTAAGAGAGAATGAGTATGTGTGTGTGGGTGAGGATGAGTGTATGGATGGAGAGTGAGTGGAATTCAGTGTGAGTGATATGGAGAGTATGGTTGCGAGATAGAAGATGAGGAAAGCGCCTGGAATGGACGGGATTACGAATGAGATGATAAGGTGCGTGTGGAAGGCTCTGCCTGTGTACGTGTTGACTCTGTTCAACGCGTGTCTCAGGCAGGGGGAATTTCCACAAGTATGGAAGGAGGCATGTGTTGTGCCTCTTCCCAAGGGAATAGGGAGGGACATGGCGCTGCTCAGGTCTTGGAGGCTGATTAGTCTGCTTCCAAACCTGGGCAAGCTTCTGGAGCGGGGACTCAATGACAAGGTGTTAAAAGTCATGGAGGGGAAATGGGAGGAGGCACAACACGGCTTCATGAAGGGGAAGTCGTGCGAGAGTGCCTGGCACGAAGTGAGGAGTGTGATTGAAAGTGTGAATGATAAGTATGTAGTGTGTGGCCTCATCGACTTCAAGGGAGCCTTCGATTATCTTCGATGGCTCATGGTCTTGAAGGAGATGAGGTCGTATGGGGTGAGTCAAGGGAAATGAAAGTGTGGGAGAGCTATTGGCATGGAGAGAGAGCGTGTATGAGAATGGGTGAAACGACAGTATGGAAGGTGCTTGAGCCTGACGGAGCCGCGCAGGGATCCATACCCGGACCCACTGCATGGAATCTCAGCATGAATAAGCTCCTTCGCTGGCTAAGGGAAAGGATGAAGGAAAATGGGGTTGACGTCGTCGCATATGCCGACGACGTCAACCTCATTGTGAGGGGGAATTGTAGGAATGAGGTCGAAAGAAGGATGAGGGCTGCCATGCTGTTAGTTTACGAATGGGGGAAGAGGCTGGAGTGGAGGTGAGTGAGGAAAAGACGGTTTGTATATTAATGAAAGGATTTTTGGACGTGGATTACAGAAGTGTGCAAGTGGAGTGGAAGGGAAATGTGCATAGAATTAGGCATGTGAAGGAGGTCAAGTATCTGGGTGTGTGTGTTGGAGAAAGGCTCTCTTTTGCCCCCCACCTGCAGACTTTGCAGCCCAAAATCTGCAGTTTGGTGGGCAAATTTAGGAGATTACTTAAGAAAGAATGGGGAGTGAGAATGAAGTGCGTGAATCAGTGGGTGAATGGGTTGTTCAGAGTGGTGGCGCTGTATGGGGCTAGTGTGTGGGCGGACTCTCTCCAGTACCAGTATGCCCGGGATGCCCTCAACTCATGCCAGAGAGTCGTACTACTGGCATGTTTGAGGGTATGTCGGACGGTCTCCACGGATGCTTTTCAGGTCTTGGCCGGTTGGGCACCGTGGGACTTAGAGTGCCGGAGGCGAGCCGCCATTTGGAGGGTTAAAAATAACGTTGATATGCGAACGAATGATTTGCTGAAGGGAGATGAGATTGTAGGTATGGAAGGGGGGGAGATTGTGGAATTGTCTGAGAAGAGAATGAGGGAAGAATGGCAGGACAGATGGGATACATCATGGAATGGGCGTACCACTTATGCCTTCATTAGCCAGGTCACACTGGTGGGAAGGATCCCGAGAGGACTGCTTGAATCTCCCTGCGCCCTTGGTGTTTGCTCAGCGGGCACGGGACGTTCAATGCATCCCTCTTTAAAAGGAGGCTGAGCGGCACGCCCAGGTGTGTGTGTGGCGACGAGTGGGAGGATTGGTTGCATGTGTTGTGTGAATGTGAACTGTATGAGGAATTTAGGGACTTGGAAGGAATGGGTGCGAGCATGAATGAATGTGGAGTATGGGATGTGTCGGGGATTATGAAAGGGAAGAAAAGCTATGGGGTTTTTTGCGAATTCGCGGAAAGGGCGCATCAAAGAAGAGAGGAGGCGGTGAGGTGGATGAGTGAGGAAGGTGAGGACTACGACACTTGAGTGTCTAGTCCTCGAATCTAGACCGCAAGGGGGACGATATGTCCCGGGGTGTGACGACCCTCCGGCCCCAGTTACTGGGACACCGTACCCGGGCTTAGGCCCGAAGCCGGTAGGGAGAAGACTGGCTCCGAGACTGGTGCCCGGCGCTTTGACTTCTCCCGAAAACCGCAAGGGGGGTTGGGGCATGGCGCCTCATCCCTGGGGTGTGACGCCCCCCCCCATGACCCACCCATGACCCCTCGCGCCCACCCATCCCCAAGCAGAGGCTGGTATTAGCCCCAGGTTACCCTGGGTTCACCCGGCCGCCACGATGAGGCTCCAGCTTGCACGTCCGCACGTGCGGTCAGCCAGGGGTAGATAGGGACAGGAATGTAGCTTTTATACCCCGGGTGCCTGGCTTTCACCTTCACCTCGGCTTGCCCCCATGGGTGCGGGGCAGGGATACGCCCTGCCAGCGCGTCGGTTTGGAGGGTGGCCAACACCGAGCCAGGGTCGGTGATGATTCAGCCCTCCTCCCCGACTACCGAATTCTGGGCTCAGCCCCCAGCACAGGGCCGATGCCCGCCCCTCGGTGGGGGGTTTTGGGAATTGTCTAGGCTTCCTGAGAGCCCAGGGAGTCCCTCGGGATGATGGATGAGTCTTTCGGGCTCGCATTGTTATCGCCCGAGGGCGATCCCAATTTGAGTCCCTAGACTCATCCACTCCCGTGGTGCTGGATGGAGATGTGCGGTCTCCCCACTCCGGCGTGCGGTAACTGGGGGCCGGAGCGTCGTCACACCCCAGGGATGAGGCGCCATGCCCCAACCCCCCTTGCGGTTTTCGGGAGAAGTCAAAGCGCCGAGCACCAGTCTCGGAGCCAGTCTTCTCCCTACCGGCTTCGGGCCTAAGCCAGGGTACGGTGTCCCAGTAACTGGGGCCGGAGGGTCGTCACACCCCGGGACATATCGTCCCCCTTGCGGTCTAGATTCGAGGACTAGACACTCAAGTGTCGTTGTCCTCACCTTCCTCACTCATCCACCTCACCACCTCCTCTCTTCTTTGATGCGCCCTTTCCGCGAATTCGCAAAAAACCCCATAGCTTTTCTCCCCTTTTCTTCATAATCCCCGACACATCCCATACTCCACATTCATTCATTCTCACACCCATTCCATCCAAGTCCCTAAATCCTTTATACAATTCACATTCACACAACACATGCAACCAATCCTCCCACTCGTCGCCACACACACACCTGGGCGTGCCGCTCAGCCTCCTTTTAAAGAGGAATGCATTGAACGTCCCGTGCCCGGTGAGCAAACACCAAGGGCGCAGGGACGATTCAAGCAGTCCTCTCGGGATGCTTCCCACCAGTGTGACCTGGCTAATGAAGGCATGAGTGGCACGCCCATTCCATGATGTATCCCATCTGTCCTGCCATTCATCCCTCATTCTCTTCTCAATCAATTCCACAATCTCCCCCCCTTCCATACCTACAATCTCATCTCCCTCCACCAAATCATTCGTTCGCATATCAAAGTTATTTTTAACCCTCCAAATGGCGGCTCGCCTCCGGCACTCCAAGTCCCACGGTGCCCAACCGGCCAAGACCTGAAAAGCATCCGTGGAGACCGTCCGACATACCCTCAAACATGCCAGTAGTACGACTCTCTGGCATGAGTTGAGGGCATCCCGGGCATACTGGTACTGGAGAGAGTCCGCCCACACACTAGCCCCATACAGCGCCACCACTCTGAACAACCCATTCACCCACTGATTCACGCACTTCATTCTCACTCCCCATTCTTTCTTAAGTAATCTCCTAAATTTGCCCACCAAACTGCAGATTTTGGGCTGCAAAGTCTGCAGGTGGGGGGCAAAAGAGAGCCTTTCTCCAACACACACACCCAGATACTTGACCTCCTTCACATGCCTAATTCTATGCACATTTCCCTTCCACTCCACTTGCACACTTCTGTAATCCACGTCCAAAAATCCTTTCATTAATATACAAACCGTCTTTTCCTCACTCACCTCCACTCCAGCCTCTTCCCCCATTCGTAAACTAACAGCATGGCAGCCCTCATCCTTCTTTCGACCTCATTCCTACTATTCCCCCTCACAATGAGGTTGACGTCGTCGGCATATGCGACGACGTCAACCCCATTTTCCTTCATCCTTTCCCTTAGCCAGCGAAGGAGCTTATTCATGCTGAGATTCCATGCAGTGGGTCCGGGTATGGATCCCTGCGCGGCTCCGTCAGGCTCAAGCACCTTCCATACTGTCGTTTCACCCATTCTCATACACGCTCTCTCTCCATGCCAATAGCTCTCCCACACTTTCATTTCCCTTGACTCACCCCATACGACCTCATCTCCTTCAAGACCATGAGCCATCGAAGATAATCGAAGGCTCCCTTGAAGTCGATGAGGCCACACACTACATACTTATCATTCACACTTTCAATCACACTCCTCACTTCGTGCCAGGCACGCTCGCACGACTTCCCCTTCATGAAGCCGTGTTGTGCCTCTTCCCATTCCCCCTCCATGACTTTTAACACCTTGTCATTGAGTCCCCGCTCCAGAAGCTTGCCCAGGTTTGGAAGCAGACTAATCAGCCTCCAAGACCTGAGCAGCGCCATGTCCTACCCTATTCCCTTGGGAAGAGGCACAACACGTGCCTCCTTCCATACTTGTGGAAATTCCCCCTGCCTGAGACAAGCGTTGAACAGAGTCAACACGTACACAGGCAGAGCCTTCCACACGCACCTTATCATCTCATTCGTAATCCCGTCCATTCCAGGCGCTTTCCTCATCTTCATTCTCGCAACCATACTCTCCATATCACTCACACTGAATTCCACTCACTCTCCATCCATACACTCATCCTCGCCCACACACACATACTCATTCTCTCTTACTTCAATACCCGAGGGGAAGTGCTCGTCCAGGAGGGCCCTCGCGCCTTGTTCCCAGGTACGAGTAAGGCTACCTCCTGGCGTCTTGAGTCCCGCAAGGTCCGTCTTTCTCGATTTGTTCTGGCAAACCGAGTAGACAGGGCCCCACGGGTCCTCGTTTCCTATCCCTTCTACAAAATCCTGCCAGTGCTTTGCCTTAGCCTTTTTCAGCATATTCGTTTATGACTTGGCCCCATTTACATAATCTCTGCGCCTTCTCTCCCTTTCATCCTCACTCATTCTTCTTTTTCTCTTTGCCTTTTGCCATCGCCTTCTCATTTGCCTCACCTCTCTCTTCTTCGTCTCAAGTTCCTCATTCCACCACGGCAGTCCCCTTTTGTCCCCAATCCTTCTCTTTTTCAGGCACTCATCATTCACTCTCCAAACCCATTCAGTCAGCACTTTCACCATTTCATTCACACCCAAGGAACTAAATGCACGTTCCCCAATTGTCCTCTACCCACCAATCGCATACGCACTCCTTCTTCTGGTGGATATTAGATAGGGTAACATCGACATCACTGAACCTCGCAGCGCCCACAAATGTATAGTGAGGGCTGTGAGTGTTCAGTGGGTCGACCCCCCATCTATCTTCCAGAAGCCATTCTTCAAGCTCCCTTCCTCTATAGTACCTATTGGATCCAGCTACTACGTTCTTACAGTACCACATTTCGGAGCTCGCATTCGCATCCGCACCAATCAAGACCACATACTCGCCCATGTGTCCCAATACCCTGTCCAGGTATTGGGTGCAAAGGCCCATACTCTCATTCTGCGCACAATACAACGAGACAACACACACTCTACCAAACTCACCTTCAAGCATCACACATACCCCATCCTTCCACATGAGGTCGCTCTGTGGCACGCAGGTGATGCTGTTCTCTCGAACTGCTACAGCTGCGCGACCACTAGAGCTGACCCAAGATCTAATCCCACTTCCCCAGCCGGCGAGCCGGCCGAAGGGAGCATATGGCACCTGCAACAGAAACACATCCACTCTCTCATTCACAGTATTTGCTAGTATGGCAGGGCCACTCTCTCTCTCCTTCCTACAATTCACCTGCACAACATTCACTCTAACCATGACACTCGCTCACATCCATACATTCATTCCCCGACTCCCCCAGTTTCCAACGATCCCTGATCTGGTCCGCTCTCCATTTGTACTCCGGGTAGTTGGGCGACATTGCGGAGTGCTTGATGCTGCGTGAGCCTGGCTATTTAGCACAGTTCACGCATCTCTTTACATCTCGGTATGCCACCATCAAGTGCCCGGGCCTTCCACACCTCCTACACAGTCTTTCTTTCTTCTTACATTCATCAATACTATGCCCATATTCCATACACTTCCAACACCTTGGCACATTCACACTCTCTCTCACTTTACTACACACCCATCCCACAAACACTTTTCCTTCTTTCAACATTCTCTCCCTCATTTTCACACTCACCTCCAACACGACATTTGACAGTTCTCCATTCTCTCCACCTTTCTTTTTCGCTTCCTTTCTTTGGGCGACGGTCGTAACAACCTGGACCTGGTCCCGGAAGGTTTCCGGGGCCATTTCGGGGAAGTTACGCCCGCGGATCTCTTCTGCTAATCCGTCGCCCAGCAGCTCATTAGGGATGTCGAAAATAATGAGCTTCGGTCTTGGGACCCTTGGCTCTAACACATTCATACCTTCACTCATGAACATACCGCTCATTCGCACTTTCTTTTTTTTCCAGATCGGAGGCGAGTTCTAGAACTACGCCTCCGCTTCTGGCCACACGCATCCCTCTCACACTCACGTTCTTGTTCTCTAACACACACTTTTTAACCCTTGCCAGAGCATCCTGGTCCGACACTCCGGCCGCCTGTTTCAACACCAAGGCATAGCTTGGTGCTGAAGGTGGGCGGGGTGCCGGAACTCCCCTGTTCTTGGTCTTGCCGCCCTGGGTGACAGGTGCAGGTGGAGGCGGAGGAGGTGCCGGTACCTGAGCCTGGCCAGGTGTTACTGCCCCTTGCTTGGCTTGAATGCCCTTGATTTCCCCGGTCTTGCAGGCTCCCTCCCTCATATTGCGCTCAATTATTGTCTGAGCTGCAAGGGAATTCCAAAGGTGCAGTCTTTCCCTCCTGCTCTCGTCGAGCCTTCCTTCCAGCATCGCTGTATGCCTCCTTTCCTCGTTGAGAAGCTCCTCCATCTTGGCGAATTTGGAAATTATTTCCCTACATTCTGCCTTTCCGAGTTTGGAGCGCTCGGCAAACAGGCACCCGAATAGCTCCTCTCTTACCCTGCTCACCTTTCCATCAATCCTCCTTCCCCTGTCCTCCTCGCTTTCCTCCGATTCCATCTCATCCGCCTCCTTTTCCGCTGTCTCTACGTCCATCCCATCATCCGTCCCACCATTCTTACCGGATTTACTCCCCCTTTTACTCCCACTCACACTCCCATTTACACTACCTTTTCCATTCCCATTCACATTCACCTTCGCCTTACTTCTCACATTCACACTTACACTCCTTCTCCCATCCACACTTTTCACACTTTCATTCACACTTCCTTTCACACTCTCATTCACACTTCCCTTCACACTCATTCACACTCCCATTCTCACTCTCGACTTCATTCTCACTCTCGTTCTCACTGCTACTGATCCTTTTATCCACACTCATACTCCTCCTTTCGTCATCCACTCCATCCTCATGCTCATTTTCCTCATCCTCCTTCTCCTTTTTCCTTTTCTTCTCCTTCTCTTTCCTCCCCTTATTCTTGCTCAGGACTACCTCCCTTTTCCTCTGTATTATCCAGTTCCTGCGCAGTCCTCTTACCTTTCGACTTGCTCGCCTCCTTTCCACTATCCTTTTCCACGAGTTTTGCAAAATATTCCTTGCCATAGTCCTTCCCTTTCTTATATTCCTGTTTATCACATTCTCTCACTCTCACACCTCCTTTCTTGCTCTTTCCACTCCCCCCGGATCCTTCGCTCTTACGGTCTCTGGTTGTGACCGGAGACCTGGAGCGACTCCTCCCCTCATTCTTGTTACCCTCGTTCTTTTGTTTTTTAGTTTCATTCTTTAGCACGTTCTGTTTTGGATTTTGAGTTTTAGTTTTCTTCATTTTGTTCCCACGAGCAGCTAGGGAAGGGTGGGTCCACCGCCACAGAGCCCCGCGTGTGCCGGTAAGGCTACGTACATCGGGGGGGGGGGGGGGGGGGTCGCCACTTCCCCTGGGAGTCGTTTAAGACACCCAAATTAACCTCCCGGGTGCCAACCAAGCCGCTGGGCACGTCCTCACACCGCCGGCTTGGGAGGTTGGTTGATTTTGGTCACCACCCACACATGTGGGTGGCTAAGCCCCTCCACCACGACACGGTACCAACCACGGAGGGGGGGTAGATAGGGACAGTCATCATAAGTGTGCTTCTGCACGCGGTCCCTGAGCGATAAGCTATACCCGCATTGGTTTTGCCTATCTACCAGCGAGATCCTGCAAGTCATGGAACGGCCTTGGAAAAACCCCACCCGAGATGTAAAGTGTCTCGGGTGAGTGGACCTGTACCTTTCGGTAACTCACCCACTTAGCCACCTCTCTGACGAGAGACGTTGCCCAGCGGGGACCACGAGGAGGTGGGGTGAGCGGCTTTTTGCCCAGGTCGTGTATCAGTCTTTTTCCTTTTACATATCATCTTAATTCTATCTTAGCGTCTAACTAAATTACCTTAAGCTCTAGGTGTCTTATTCTAGTCTTTGGTGTCTTTGGAATTCGTTATCTTACATCTATTCTTTACAACTAGTCCTTTGGTCTATTGGTGAATGTTACACCATACTGTGCCAGAGGTCTATGGACCCCTGGACTTGATGCCAAGCATCCTGATACTGCACCAGGATGCTGGTTCCTAATGATATTCTTCGTCGCTAGACTCCGAGTCCGTCTCGGATTCTTCATCATACTCTTCTAATACCTCATCCCAGCCCCTGATGTTCTGGGGAAGATTAGCTCTTGCTTGTTCAAGAAGTCTCAATCTTTCTTCTTTCCTCCACTCTTCCTTTCTCTTGAGGGATCTGCTAGCAAAGTCCGAAAGGAGGATGAAGGCTTGTTGATTCCTAATTACTTCACTTTTCTGGAGTGGCCACGCGAGGCCAAGATCAACGAGTCCGGTGCTCAGCGTCTCCCTGAGGTCGTTGAAGCGAGTACAACGCCTCAGGAAGTGATCGCTGGTTTCTGGTTCGACTCCACAGTCACAGAGTGGCGATTCGATACTTTTCCTTTCATGCAACTTTGCATTGAAGTCACCATGTCCTGTCAGAATCTGTGTCACGTAGTGATTAAGTTCACCTATGGTGTTTTCTGTGACTTGTGGATAGAACTCATAAGTTTCCCTACCTGTTATGGATTCATCCCACCTTCTCTGCCAACGTGTCATTGTCACCTTTCTGAGTTCAGATTTGATCTGATTTTCGTTTTGGTTGCCTGAATAGCGCAGAGTCTCGTAGATGTATGGAATCTTCCATTTTGTCGTGTACCAATAGAATCTCTCGGTTGCCAACAGGTCGAGTAGTATCATACCCGTGACAACACAGAGAGATTCGCTTGGGGCCGTCCTATAGGCTCTCGAGATAGTGAGGAGAGCAATCCTCTGTGCCTGATGCAGAGCCCTAGCCTTTGAATCTTTGAGCATGCCTCCCCAGGTGGTCGCTGCGTACAATAAGATTGGGAGAAATACGCCTTTATAGAGTGTCCTCACATCCGAGTATCTCGGACCCCAGTTGGCCCTCATCACGTTCTGAATTTTCATGAAGAAACTCTTCCCTCTAGATGAGGCGTATTCCAGATGTTCATCAATCTTGCAACGGGCTGAGATCTTCATACCAAGGTATTTTACAGTCTCTTGGTACCGTATACCCTTGCCTTCAATTTTAACACAGGGACCTCTGACGCCACCCTTACCTGGTTTCATTATTGACTTTGTCAATATACCTTGTCGTTGAAGGAGCTTGTGTCCTTTGGTGCCGTGCTTGTGAGCGTCATGTATCCCTCCCGTCGCGCCGTCCTTCAAGATCGTAAGCTCGGTTTTTGTCTTGCTAAGTACAATACCGTTTGCCGCAAACCAATGATAGACAATATCGGTTGCTTGTTGTCCCTTTATTTCGAGTTGCCTTCTGGAGTTGCCTTTGATCAAGATTGCCAGATCATCGGCATAGGCATATACTTCAAAGCCTGCATCCTCGAGTACCTTGAGCAGCTCGTCCAGGCAGAGGTTCCAGAAGTCTGGAACTAAGATCGAGCCCTGTGGGCAGCCTCTATCTATCGTCTTCGTCGCGTAGGCAAAGTTTCCCTCCATGCGCATCATCCTGTCCGTAAGATAGTCCGCGCAGAGATTATACAGCTTAGGAGTGGTGCCTCGTTTTCTGAGTTCGGTTTCGATCTTCTCCCACCTAAGACTGTCGAAGGCCGCTGTAGCATCAAAGAGAATGACCATGGCCAAACTCTCTTCTGTCCGATCTACTGATGTCTTTAGGTCGTTTATGGCATCTTCGGTGCTCTTCCCTTGACGGTAACCATACTGTCTGCTAGACGCAAAGTCTGGATGCATTAGGATGGGTTGTAAGTCCCATCTCATCAGTCTTTCCAGTACCTTACTTAGAACTGAGAGTAGACAGATCGGACGATAGGATTTCACCATCAGCGGGTCCTTATCTTTTCCCTTTAGTAGGGTCCTGATCAAGCCTATTTTCCACTGCTGGGGAAAGTAGCCCAGAGGGAGACAGGCGTTGAATAACTTTGTTAGAACCTCTAGGAGACCATGACTCGCTGCTCTCTTTACCATTTCAATTTCTACTACGTCCAGACCAGGAGCCTTCTTATTCTTTATTGAGCGAATCGCTCTCTTCACTCTGGTTTTCGACCACTGTGACTGGTCTTGATCGGTGTTCATCCTGTCGTTGTCTTGACGCGGTGGCGGACCATTACCACTTCCAAAGAAGCTGTTAAGGAGCTCTTCAGAAGTTTCCACCCAATTGGTGGTGTAGGATCCGTCCTCGCGTTGCAGATTATTCATCTGTGAAGGTATCACCTTGTCGTTGAACATCCGATAGACGAATCCATATGGGTTTTCCTCCATATTCGTTCTGACGAAGTTCCTCCAACTTTCAGTCCGGACCTGCGCCGACTTCGTGTGGTAATCATTGGATTTTTCTCGATAGATTCCCTTCAGTTCTTGCCGTCTTTCTTCGTTCGTCTCATCCTGATAGTCTCGCCTTGCCTTGTACACTGTTTTCTTAAGACTAGTTAGCTCATCTGTCCACCAAGGTACAGACTTCTGTCTATGCTTCTTCCTCGGCATAGAAGCTTTTGCTGCCTTATGGAGTAGGTTTGTGATAGACTTCACATACTCATCCACATCCTCTTTGCTTCGTAGCTGGGCCTCTTGCAGTTGTGGACTGAGTCTTTTCACTGTATCGTCAAACTTTCTCCAGTTTGCTTTTGACATGTTAAACCTTTGCTGACCAAGTGTTGGTCTCTGTGCCTCTTGGGCGAGGTCAACGTCGATCTTGATCGGTCTATGACCGCTTGACGTGGCCCCGTCCAAGACGGTCCAGGTTGTCGGCCATCGAAACTGTGGAGTTGACAGTGTTACATCTATGTCATTTCTGCCTTTCTTATACGTCAGAGGCTGGCCTGGTCGATAGTGGATTTGTAGTCGTCGCTGAGTGATCACTGCCTCCACAATCTCTCCACCCAAACTTGTGTTGGTGTTCCGAGAATTCCATAGTGGTGAAATGCAGTTAATGTCGGAACCAATGAGTACTGTTTGGTCTCCAATGAAGTCTAAGGCTGCCTCGAGCTGTTCCATATATCTCTCTACTGGGAACTTGTGTTGACAGTAGAGAGATATGACATAGAACGACGAGCGAGGGCCTTCAATATGCACACAGACACAGTGCGTCGTGCTAACGTTCCTGATCATTGTACCAGTGAACTTCTTGTCAAGTAGAATTCAGTCAAGTATCAAGTCACTGTACGGTGGTGGAAATGAATTCGCAACACCACAAACTCTTCCTGGTATCCCTGTACTGTCAATTCAAGGACCTCAGGAAGAATCTTCACCAACAGCAGCTTGATCTACTACTTACCAAGCTAACTGGAGAAAAAATCCTAGTTCGAATGGACGCTAACTGTGAGGATACCGGATGGAGTCCCAGAGTTAATGAACATAATGGGGATAAAGGTGCGGAGACTAGAGCGATCCTGGACCAGCATAGAATGTCCATTCATAACAATGCTCTACCAAACTTTCCCACCTATGAATTCTTCTCCACAAATCGCGAAACTGGGGAAGTTAGTCCCCCTAGGGTTGGTTGGATAGACGTCACTGCGACCTCACCTGGCATATCCCAACATCTTGCCAAATGGAGAGTTAGAAAGGACTGGACAAGCAGTGACCACAACTGTCTAACTTACGAAATTAGACCGACAAAGAATAACCCACAACAATCTGGCTCCCCCCAGGATGATCAGCCAAGGTTCATCACCAGGAAAGCTGACTGGGAACTCCTCATCGAGGAAACGGCGAAAAGTCTTCAGGACAAATTGAAGCTCATCCCAACAGTATTAACCACGGCTGAAGAGGTTTAGTCAGTTGCTGAGATAATCACGAAAGTGATACAGGAATCCTGTGAAAAATCAATGCCCAGATGTCACCCACGTAAATTGAACTGTACAATTGCAACTGAAGAACTGGCCAGTCTAAGAAAGGATCTTAAATCTCAGAAGAAGAAAATCAGGAAATCGCTGAAATTGGGGAAGTCAACCGGGCCAAGCGAACGGAGACTCTCTGACCTGAAAAGAAAGTATAGAGCCAAAGCAAAAGAAGCGGCCGAGAACAGTTGGAAGGAATTCGTAACTGTAACCGGAAATGAAGATCCTTACGAGCCAGTATATAAAATTGCAGCCGGGAAGCTCTCCAAAAAGCAAGCAATAGCTACGGTTAAAGGACCGCAAGGCCCTACCTACAGCCTGCAGGAGGCAGCAAAAGTGCTGTTGGACACTCATGTACCAACAGATGATACACCTGACTCCCCTGAGTTGGAAAAGCTCAAAGAGGAAATGGAGGAGATCCCTAACACCGACAACAGCCATGAGATTACGGAAGGAGAAGTCCATCACTATATTTCACAATTAAAAAATGGAAAATCCCCAGGGATGGACTTGATAGAGGTTGAGGTACTCAAAAAGCTCAGCCCTACAATCTCACTTCCACTGGCAAAGCTATACAACAACTGCCTTAAATTAGGAGTCTTTCCCAAAATATGGAAGGCAAGCATAATCAGACTAATTCCCAAGGAAAAGGGAAGGATCCAACAAATCCCAAGTCATACAGACCAATCAGCCTTCTATCCTTCCTAGGGAAGATTCTTGAAAGAGCTGTCGTCATGCGTCTGATGGACAATGCTCTATCTGACAAGATCATATCCAACCGGCAATATGGCTTCCGGGAAGGGAAATCAACCACGGATGCCATACATGATCTTAGAGAGTTGGTCAGAACGTCTAAAGAGAAATGGGCAATAGGAATACTCTATGACGTAAATAGTGCCTTTGATTGTGCCCAACCAGCAGTCATAATGGGGGTACTTAAGAAAACAGGATGTCCAGCAGACATATATCGAATCCTCCTGAGCTATTTCAAGGACAGAGTAGCTCACATGAAATGGAACGGAGGTTCGGCAGAGAAAACAGTCACAGTAGGCGTCCCCCAAGGGTCAGGCTTTGGACCCTTTGGATGGAATGCGGGTTATAATGAACTACTGACTAAGTTTGAAACGTTGAAGCAAGAAATAGCACTACTCACGAAACCGAAACCAAAGAAAGCTCCAAAAGAAGATGTACAAACCAATGCGGTAACAAATGGTTGCAACCCAGTTGGAGGTCTACACACCAGCCAGGAACCAGGACCAAGTGGCATTAAACCCTTCACAACAACAGTGATGAATCAAGAAGACGAGGAAGAAGAAGACGAAGGAGATGCGAATGTGGACCACCAACCGGACACAGAAGACAGGATGGAAGAAAGAAGAGGAAGCGGAATAAACAACAACAAGAGGAACAATACAGATGGAGGGAAAGGGAAGGGGAAAGGGAAAGGGAAAGGGAAAGGAAAAGGGAAAGTCACACTTGATGATAAGGCGAGTACTGCTGAGAGCAGTGGAGAGGAACAGGAAGAATGCCTATGAAAAATGATGGCAGGACCCAAAGAACAGCCAAGAACATGCCCACTATGTAAAGAAATCCAGAATGTTAGGAAGATGGATGCACATGCCAAGAACAGGCATGACATCGATAATGTAACATGGGAATGTGAAAAATGCGCAAAGCAGTTCAACTCACACGAGTCGTGGAGAAAGCACTATACATGGTGCAAACGGAAAAAGAGAAATTGGCAAAAGGAGAAAGAGATACATCTTGCTCCTAAGCCAACCAAACCAGTCACTACTGGAACTAAGCGCAAATCCCCTCCTACCAAAGCTAACCAGGAGAAGCCTGAAAAGCCCAAGGTTACCAAGCAAGAGGGGCATGCTTGTGACTGGTGTGAGAAGGAATTCAAGCACAAAAATTCACTCCTACGCCACGTCCGCATGACACACAAATCTGAACATCTGGATAAATTTGCTAAAGATGGGCAAATACGGAAAGGCAGAGGTAGTCAGTTTGGAGATTGGATCTGCAGGGAATGTAACCTAGGAGTGGATACCCACTACTCGTTACTGAAACACTACAAGACCCATCATGAGGATAAGCTACCTGAAATGCAAGCCGAACTCCAAACAGACAAGATAAAAGATATAATCCTTCAGGAACAGAAGCAAAGAGAAGCGGATACCAAGGCTCAGGGCCACACCCCTGAACCTCCGAAAAGAAGAACTCTGAAAAGAATAGACTTTAGGAATGAGATCCCTAATCCCCCCAGTTCCCATACCGATGCTGCGACGAGTCCCGTAGAGGACCCGTCAACGGGACAGATAATTAACGAGGGGGCAAGCAATGATCAAGAAGAGAGGGTACCGCTGGGAAGGATTGAGTATATTGCCTTCGCTGATGACCTCATAGTCATAATATTTACCAATACAAGGGGTGATATTGAGCAAATAAGCAAGAAGGTTAATGAAGCAGCCCATAACTGGAGTGCGAGTCACAAACTCACACTCAGTAAGAGCAAATCTGAAGCTGTACTGTTTAAATCAGTGAAGGTAGGAAAGAAGAAAAACCCCGGGGACTACTTGTATCCGACCCGAGCGGTGCAAAAGACCCCGGCTGTAAAATACGATGGAGCCAGCATAAAGTTTAGCCCCTATGTCAAATACTTAGGGGTCATGCTAGGCAAGGGAGCATCGATAGCTGCACACCCTAAGTACGTATGGGAAAAAGTCTCTGACTTTGTCAGACAAATACGGAGACTTGTCAAGTCCGACTGGGGTCTTAACAGTCATAGCAGCTTAACATTATACAAGGGAGTCATTACTCCCATCGTAACCTATGCGGCAGCAGGATGGTCCAAAGGGACAACCGACCAAGTTATTGACAAATTCCGGGCTATCCAAAGAAAAGCTCTAACAGCTGCCCTGGGAGCTTACGCAACAACAGCACTAAGCTCCCTATGCATAATTGCTGGTGTCCTCCCCATTGATCTGCAGATTAAGCAAATAGAGGCCCTGTATGAGGTAGACAATGGGAGGGACGCAAAGTTAGGGGAAGCAAGAATAAATGGAAGAAGAGAAGGCGCAAGAGATATGGTTAAAAAAGTGATCATTGACATGTGGCAGGAACAATGGACCAATTCCACCTCTGGGAGACAGACATACAAATTCATGCCAGATGTGCAAACCAGACTAGCTAAGAAATGGTTCTTTCCAACACCACCATGTGTCTGGCTGCTCTCTGGGCACGGTCCATTTGCTGCAAAACTCCATACCCAAAACCTGAGGCTGGAACCAAGCTGCCTCTGTGGAGAGAGTCTGGACAGTCCAACACACTTTCTTTCTGACTGCACACGGTTCCAAGAAGCAAGACGGGACGCCATGAACCAAACTGGTTCACCCAACTGGCCTACTGAAGAAAGTGATTTCCTGGAAAAGATGGAAACATTCCAGCTGCTGCTAAAGTTTTGCGGCAAGACTATGATGGAGAAGAAAGCTGAAGACCTCGAGCGATCCATGGACGAACGATCGGAAGAGGTTCAACGTGCAGCAACCCCAACCCCTAGGGATCTGATAAATATGGTGCTTAGATCCTCAACAAACAACCCAGCACCTGACCCAGATGACTTGGCCGATGACCAAGCAGCTCTAATTGCCCTGACTGCCTGGGAAGAGTACGGGGATGGGGTTGAACAAATTTCACCAGCCCAACCAATAGAGGAAGCTGCCGACAACCTCCTCAACGAGTTCCCTGAGTTGGAAGACTTAAACCCAGAGGACTGGACTCAATACTAGGTTAAGAAAACACTAACGCACGGTTGTGCAAATTTCAGCGGGTCCTATAAGCCAAGGCGTGGCTTAGGACATGCGCCTCCACGTGGTTCCCGCGGGTGCGTCTGGAGACAAGTATCCCCAGGGATGTGCCCCAGGCGTAGCTAAAGTATGTGTCTCGTTATGGAAGGGATCGCGACGTCACCGTCTGGAAAACGCAGCCTGTGTGGGCACAGGTCCCGGGCATTGCACGCGGGAGTACAGCTCTGTGGGTGTCCTTGCGATCTCTTCCCTGCCAACGAGTAGGTAATTTTTCCACAGTCCGTTCCTTACGAGCTCACCACTTGTGTCTGGTTAAAATCATTCAATAAGTAAAATCAATGAACAAGTAAAGCACTTGTTGGAAAAAGGTCGAGTTTCCCTAAAATCATTCAATCCAGTTGAGAGTGGTTTCATGGGTGTTAGTTGGGGAGGTTGACGGGTGTGAGCTGTAAAAGGCTGTGACCCGGGAACCGTGGCATTGTGTCCGGAACCCATCGAAAGCGAAGTCTCCTCCTCGTGAAACTCGATGAGTTCAGGAATGTCTGTCCCTATCTACCGCCCTGTCCTTGGGCGCATTATGCGTGATACACAGCCTCTGTTCGCCAAGTAATACTCTAGACCTCTTCGTGGTGACAGGGACGAGAAGAAACGCGTCGTCGACCAACTAGAGATTGCTAGGGGCACGGATCTGAGTGCAGAGAAACACCGCCGGGGTCTTCTGAACAGTTGACCGTACCAGGCCGGGTTACTGAGGCAAAGCCGATGAAGAAACAGGACTCTACCGTGATCCGTGCCTAGATCCAAGGGTCGAGAAGAGCCCTGAACTCAACCGACAGAGTAATAGTTAGACAAAGGTCGAGTTTTCCTAAAATCATTCAATCCAGTTGAGAGTGGTTTCATAGGTGTTAGTTGGGGAGGTAGATGGGTGTAAGCTATTCCACGCTATGACCCGGGAACCGCGGCATTGTGTCCGGAACCCATTGAAAGCGAAGTCTCCTCCTCGTGAAACTCGAACGAGTTCAGGAATGTATGTCCCTATCTACCCCCTGTCCTTGGGCGCATTATGCGTAATACACAGCCTCTGTTCGCCAAGTGATACTCTAGACCTCTTCATGGTGACAGGGACGAGACGAAACGCGTCGTCGACCAACTAGAGATTGCTAGGGGCACGGATCTGAGTGCAGAGAAACACCGCCGGGGTCTTCTGAACAGTTGACCGCACCAGGCCGGGTAACTGAGGCAAAGCCGATGAAGAAACAGGACTCTACCTAGTGATCCGTGCCT
Source organism: Eretmocerus hayati (assembly GCA_029851415.1). Lineage (NCBI taxonomy): Eukaryota > Metazoa > Arthropoda > Insecta > Hymenoptera > Aphelinidae > Eretmocerus > Eretmocerus hayati. Next base: position 2,583,842 of record CM056742.1, read on the forward strand.
AGATCCAAGGGTCGAGAAGAGCCCTGAACTCAACCGACAGAGTAATGGGAACAACGACCTACAGTTACACAGGTACCTCACTCGTATGTAATGTACGTGATGAGGTTCCGACGCCGTAAGACTTGCTGGCTGGAGCCGGCTCCACCAGAGAAGTCAGATCACTTTGGAACAAACACAGACACACTCGTGAAACTCGAATGAGTTCAAGATGGGCAGGTGCGTCACCACGCTAGCAACTGAAGCTGCCAGAACATCAGCAAGGGAAGAGATACTTAGTAAGACTCCACCACTGTATAGTGATGCACTGACAATCAGAACGCCCCGAGATAAGGGGCAGACCAGCCAGTTCCCGCCACTGCGAGGTGTTAAAACATCTCGCCCAATACCAAAGCGTCATACAGCATTCGTCAGAGTGCAAAACACTGAGGTCAACTCGGAGGCTGACACCCAGAAAATACTCCAGGACACAATGAATCCAGCCAAAGATAGGATACAGATCAAGTCTGTAAGGAAGATGCGATCAGGTGCGGTCGCCCTGGATCTAGCCTCTGATCATGACCTGCAGGCCTTGTTAGTGAGCGAAAAGCTTAAAGACAGCGGGCTCGTCATAGAGCAACCAAGTAAGAAGGCCCCTAAAGTCATTGTCTACGATGTGCCAAATTCATATACCACGGAACAGTTCCTCGGAACGTTATTCGAGCAAAACTCGAACACGTTCGAGGGGCTTGTTGAAAACGATGTAGCCAGATAGAGTAGGCGAAACTACCGCCATCGTGTGCAAAAATAGTGCAATGAAAATTTTTTGTGGGATACTCACCGCAAGACCTCCCTGATCCTTAAGTCATATGTTCCTAAGCCGTATCTGGGTGCAAAATTGTTTAAACCGAAATTGTTTAAACAATTGAATAAAATTGTTTATTTTGGATTCAAAAGATGTTTTTTAGGTAAATTGGAGCATTTTAAACAGAAAGTTGCTCCTGTTATTTTTCTCTAGGATCCATTGTTTTTGCGCTATGAGCATTTTAAAGTTGAAACACTCGAAAATCGCGATCTTGAGGCCCGGATTAAAGTGTCATAATGGTGAAAATGTTATGCTCTCACTAGGGAAATTTGTCAATTGGGATCTCCTCTACAAGTTGTGATAGCAAAAACCCATGGTCCTCGTCGATTTACCTTCGTTTTGTGAATGTTAATAACGCGTCGTATGGCGCTCGTTTGCGTGCTCGCGGGCTCCCACCTCGTGTGTGCAGACGACGCAACGTTGCTATATCGCGGCGCGGAGAGCCACGGGGAGCATTGCGATCACCAGTGAACTGGCGCCATACGACGCGTTATTAACATTCAAAAAACGAATGGGTTTTTGCTATCACAACTTGTAGAGGAGATCCTAATTGACAAATTCCCCTAGTGAGAGCATAACATTTTCACCATTATGACACTTTAATCCGGGCCTCAAAATCGCGATTTTCGAGTTTTTTCAACTTTAAAATGCTCATAGCGCAAAAACAATGGATCCTAGAGAAAAATGACCAGAGTAACTTTCTGTTTAAAATGCTCCAATTTACTTAAAAAACATCTTTTGAAATCAAAATAAACAATTTTATTCAATTGTTTAAACAATTTCGGTTCAAAAAATTTTGCACCCAGATACGGCTTAGGAACATATGACTTAAGGATCAGGGAGGTCTTGCGGTGAGTATCCCACGAAAAATTTCCATTGCACTATTTTTGCACATGATGGCGGTAGTTTCGCCTACTCTCAGAGGAATCTCCGTCCGGTTTAAGCAACAAGGACGCAAGACAAGCCAGCCAGGCACATCCGGGCAAGACAATGAAGGAACAAGTAATTGGATACTTGAAGTGTCCTCAGATATAAGAAACAGGCTGATGCGGGATAGACGCATCTACTTGGGTTGGAACAGTTGCAAAGTTAACGACCACATACAAGTACCGACACGCTACAAGTGTCAAAGCTTGGGGCACGTCGCAAAGCATTGCAAAGAGACCACCGACACTTGTGGTCACTGTGCAGAAGAAGGGCACAGGATGAAAGAGTGCCCAAACAAGAAACAACCAAGGAAGTGCGTCCCCTGCCTCAGGCAAGGTAAGCCACATATTCACAAGAAGAATGACAAGTGTCCGCTCTACTTGCAACTCCAGCAGGTAGAGCGTAGTAAGATAGATTACAAGTCATGATGGCATCCATACTTAGTGATCGACTAAGCCTGATACAATCGAACATGGCACGTTGTGTCGACGCCATGAGTGAGATTTGTACAGTCGCGAACAAAGTCAACGCTCCAATATTGTTACTCCAGGAACCGGGTTACAATTACAATAACAAGGAACCGGTAAACCTAGGAAATTACTCCGCACAGACATTCTTCATCAACAATGAAGGAAATACATACCGTGGGCCTGCGTAACAATTCTGGACAACAGATACACCGGCACTCTCATCACAAATGTTAGCACCACACACTGTGTGGTAGTACAGATTGAGGGTCCTAGATCCTCATTCTATGCAATCTCACTCTATTGCCAGCAAAGCCACCCGGTTGATCCTTACATGGATCAACTCGCGTGTGCTCTGGAGTTTATCGGTGACAAGCCAACAATAATAGGTACAGATCTGAACGCGATATCTCCATTATGGAACTGGCAAAATAATAATGAGACGTGTGAGGATGGTGAAATCGTGGAGAGTTTGGTGGTGGCACATGAGCTTAATATACTGAACGTACCAGGTTAGCCATGTACGTACACGAAAGGAAGGAATGACATAGATGCCACGTTCACTAATAAGAACTTCCCATGGCCAACGGACTGGGAAGTTCTTGTGGACGGCACTAAGAGTGACCACCTCCCAATCCACATTGTCATCGACATGGCAAATGTAAGCCAGTGACCGCAAGTGAGGCAACGGAGATACAATATCTCCAAAGCTAATTGGAAGCACTTTGATGCGCGGTTAAAACAGGGACTTGAGAACCTTCAAGATGCTGAACTAGAGACAACGCTGGAAATTGACAACTATGTAGAGTCCATAACCGTGCTGCTCCATAGCTCGGCCAAACGCTCTATTCCTAAGAAAAAATTGAGAGTGAGGTCCGTCCCCTGGTGGACAGAAGACCTCACTTCCGATAAGAAGGCACTATACAAAATGCGGCGTGAATCACAGAAGGAACAGAACGAGGAACGCAGAGTCGAGCTCAAAGCAGCATATTTGGAGAAGAAGAATGCGTACGACAGGAAAATGGATACCTTGAGACGCGAGAGCTCGAAAAATTTCGTCGAAAAAGACACAGCTGCAAATCCCTATGGCACCATATACAAAATCATGAATCAGAAGATGGCACCTTCCAGACTTTCGAACGTCCAAAGATCCAACGGAGAGTACACACAGAACTGGACTGAAACAGCCGAAGCCTTGCTGGAAAACTCCTTCGGAGATGATGACGCACCTCTCGAGGACCATCAGCCTCCGGAAGAAGCTCCAGCTGAGGCAGAACAAGAAACTAAACCGTGGGCGACCAATGAGGTCCTCCGGGCAGTAAAGACGTGTAAGAACAAGAAAGCACCGGGTAAAGATCTATTGGAGATCGAACTCGTTAAACGTGCTTGCAAGAACACGAACTTCTTGCTCAGGCTGACAAAGCTATATAACGCTTGTCTAAGGCTTGAATACTTTCCAAAAGCTTGGAAAGAGGGAAGTATAAGAACGCTTCTAAAAGGAAGGGACAAGGACCCCAAAGTCCTCAAGTCCTACAGGCCAATATGTTTACTGTCAGTCCTGAGCAAGATCTTAGAAAGGCTCGTTAAGTTGAAGATCCGTGAGCTCCTGCTCGAGCAAAACTTTGCATCGCAAAGACAGTTCGGCTATAGGCAAGGAAGGTCGACCGAGGATGCGATAAAACAGATGAAAGACTCAGTCGAGTCAACACAACAAGGCGCAGTACTCGCAATCGTGTTCGATGCAACGTCTGCATTTGACAAACTCAAGTGGAACAAGATTCGTGCAGAACTCGAGAAAAGGGGATGCCCCAAGAAAGTATACGGGCTGATCTCAAGCTATCTTAGAGATAGGTCAATGACTATCGAAGACAACTTCGTCTCAGACACAAAAACAGTATCTAAAGGCTGTCTCCAAGGCTCAATCCTGGGGCCAGACTTTTGGAATCTCTGCCTCGACGAGTTCCTGCTAATACTAGAAAGAATGGGCGCAGAAGTTTATGCATACGCGGATGACATTTTGATCCTGATTTAAGGCAACAGCAGATCAGAACTCGAAAGAGAAGGGCAAAGACTCACTGATGTCATTTACCTTTGGTTCACGAGCAATGGAATAGAAATATCCAAAACGAAAACGGAGATGATACTCCTAAAGGATGCAGCCACAGGAATCCAGCATGACAACAGGAAGCTCGGAACAAAAGGTAAAGTCCTTAAGGGGATGTAGTACTCTCTTGGGTTACCAGGCGGGCTCATACTAGTAGCTCATTCTGAGTGCAGATGGCGACACGTAGAATGAGCTTCTCAAATGTAGTTTTTTGTTGTTGGCAGCACTGATTTTCTCTCGGATTTTCTAGCGCGCGAGTAGACGACTTGGATACTAGCTCGAACGATTCGAAAATATTCCAGATTTCGTCAAACCATGATGGATCCACCATTTATACCGCTGTATCCTATACATCCACGCTCACAAACGTGGATGATTTGGAAATAAGACAGCATTTTCCCCAAAACGAGATGAATTCAAAGATTTATGTAAACGAAAAGGGTATACTCATTTTTCAACGAAAATGGGATTCCTAATCAGTGATTTAGGATTCCTCATCAAAAGCAGAAGATCCATCTATTAAAATTTGCCATCGATGCAAAAAAAATTTTTTTGCCATGAGTTCCAAAATTTATGTTCAGAAACAAGAGTGAATCCAGCGCTTCCTTGGAAAGCAGGTTGATTGATCCGAACAGATCCTCCTTGAGATTCACCGTCTGTCAATTCCTAAATTCATGTTCAGAAACAAAAATAGATCCAGAGTTTCCTTGGGAAGCAGGTTGGTTCTCCCAAACAGATCCTTGTAGAGATTCACCATCCGTCAATTCCAAAATTCATGTTCAGAAACATGAATGGATCCAGAGCTCGCTTGGAAAGCAGGTTGATTCTCCCAAACAAATCCTCCTTGGTTGTACCATCCGTCAGTTCCAAAATCCATGCCCAGAAACAAGGATGCTTCCACAGCTTCATCGGGTAGCAGGTTGATTCACCCAAACAGATCCCTTTAGAGATTCAACATTCGCCAATTCCAAAATTCATGCCCAGAAACAAGGATGCATCCACAGCTTCATCGGATAGCAGGTTGATCCTCCCAAATAGATAGTCATCTCCATTCGTATTCATCAGCGTCAATGCAATTCAAACATTGGAGAATGCACATAAAAGCATGCAAATTCACATGCATAAAAAAATCCAAGTTCGCACACCAAGTACTCACATGAGCCATTATTGAGAGGAAATAGATTATTCCTCGGACAGCAGGTTGATCCTCCCATATAGATAGTCATCTGCATTCATGTTTATCAACATGAATTGAATTGTCTTATTTGGTAACACAGACATTCATCAAAAAGCATTCAATATTACATGCATAAAAAGATATCCAAGTACGCACACCAAGTACTCACATGAATCATTATTAAGAGGAAATAGATTATTCCTTGGATAGCAGATTGATCCTTCCATGTAAATAGTCACCTGCGTTCATGTTCATCAACATAAATTGAGTTGTCTTATTTGAAAACACGTACATTCATTAAAAAGCATTCAAATTTACATGCATGAAAAGATATCCGAGTTTGCACACCAAGTACTCACATAAACAATTATTGAGAGGAAACCAATTATTCTATAGAACAGCTTCTAGAGGGCTATTAGTTTTTATCTCATGAACTTGAATTATCTTGTCTGGTTCAAGAATTTGGAATTGAAACTAACAATAAGTATAGTCTTGCGTCATCAAGAATCTGGGAAATTGAGGTGACAGATATTCAATTGACCCATGGTCTTTTTCAACAATATATAACATGTCGCTGCAATTGTCTGGTTATAAGAAAGCAAGCAAAATAGTTTCCTATCCATGATATCATTACAATATAAAAGATAATTCAGCTTATTTCTGGAAGTCTAAGGAACTGCTGATCACAATTAAAAATCCAACTCCATGATTTCTCGCCATGAATACATGCTAATCGTGCATCTTGGGAGCTGTGAAAATGGGAAATGGAGTTCTCTAAGAGTTCTAGGTGACTCAGGGGTGATGATTGAACAACTAGAGACCAATAACAAGGTCATAGGCAATGTTCGAGGTTGATGCTACTTGCTGATTCTGAACCACGATATTCAGCAAGTCAACTCAAATAACTTCTAGACAACTATTCTACTTCATTCCACTTGCATACAATATTCCATATTTATCACATCATTTTGAATCCAAAAACTCCTCCAAAACTTCTCTCAATGAATATTTGGGCGGATATCTAAGAACTGGCAACCGCAAATGCATGCACTGAGTTGGGGAAAACATGATGTAATAAACCATCACTTACGCTACAAATACACAAACAGCAGCTTTCTCTTGGTCTCACTAGCTTCCAAAAGATATCGCACTCCTCCGTCATGACAATTTTTTTATGGTCTTGGACCAAATTTCTGTTATTTCAGAGAATAACAAAGCCGTGTCAAAGGAGGTAGCCACGGTAGTAGCCCAGGTGCATCCTATCCCACCCGCAGGATGCGAGCATTTGCGATTGTACAGTAGTACACTCAGCACAGCACAAAACACTCATAGCTGTCACACTTTCACACGACCCGGACACTCTCATCTCCACCAGGAAGCCACGATTTCCTCGCAAAACGCCGACTACGAGGATTTGTGGTATACCGAAAAAAGCAAGCATGCGAGCAACAGCACACAACAGCACGCGCTTTGCGAACGTCTGCTAGCAGCCGACATCAAAACAAGAGAGCACGTCAATGCTGCCAACTTATAAAATGCAGTTCTCAACTTCGCGATACAGAATCTTACTCGCATTACCCCAAACTCGTATTTATAGAACTACGGCTCCAAAACTTATCGAATCAATCCCAAATTTTTCACAGAGTTAGAAGATCCCCGTAGGATTGGTGGAAAGTCCCTCGTGGGGTAATCCAGCTCACAGGAATCCTACACTGTGAGTATAATAGTGGCCTAACCTCAAAGGGTTTCGACATTCGAGACAGTTTTTGACTGACACAGATCTTTTCCAAAGAAATCACTGACTTTCCACCATTTTCACGAGGATCTTCTAACTCTGTGGAAAATTTGGGATCGATTCGATGGATTTTAGAGCCGTAGTTCTTTATATACGATTTTGGGGTAATTTAACAGACGAATTTCGGCCGGTATACGCCATCCCCTTAAAACTCGCCCAAATAACTTTACCAAGTCATTGGTGAAGACAGGCAAGGGTGGCGTACGAGGCCCAGTCATAAAAATCGAGGGTAAGGGAATTAAATATAGCCCTACCGTTAAGTACCTTGGTATGCAGATCGAGACCAGGTTCAAGATCAAAGAACACCTGCAAACAGTTAGTGCCAAAAGACCTAGACTCTTCATGTCGATGTCTAGGGTAATCAGAAAAAGCTGGGGCCCGAAATATTCGGACCTCCACACGCTGTATAGGGGAGTGTTCATCCCGATCTTACTGTATGCGGCCTCAGCTTGGGCCGATCTACTGGACGAATCGAAAAAGTCACAGATACTTCTGTCAGCTCAAAGACAAGCTCTGTTAAAGATATCACGGGCATACAGAACGGTCTCGGGTGACGCTCTCCTTGCAATACTAGGTGAAGTCCCTATGGATCTTCTAGCAAAAGAAAGGCTGTACAATTACAAGGTGAGGAAAAAGCAACCTTTCACATACGAGGGATACAGTCACGTTCCAGGAACAAGTCCTGAGCTGGCCAAATTGAGGATCCGACAGGAGAGCATAAAGCTCTGGCAGTCAAGGTGGGACACGACCATCAAAGGACGTGAAACCCGGAAATGGATACCTAACGTCTCAGATGAACGGGTAACCTCTAATCACTGTGTCATCCAACTGATGACAGGACACGGAGACATGAATCAATACAGACTTGAAAGGCGTCTCACCAACAGTGCAAGATGTGACTGTGGAGAAGATACAGAAAACGCAGAACACATACTAGAAGCTTGCCCCTTGTGGGATAACCCAAGAGACAAGCTAAGACAGACCGCCCGCGACAAAGGCCTGAACTGGCCTCTGTCAAGGCAGGAACTGGTCAAGAACGAAGAGGGTATGAAAGCCCTGACTGCCTTCGCAACAGAGGTTTTCCAGGAAAAAGAAAAGAAAAGGATACAAGCTGGAACCCGACAATAAAAGGAAAAGAAGAACATCATAGCGAAGACATAATGGAATAAAAGACACCAGAGAATATCTGGAATAACGAAAGGAGTAGCCGACAAATGCCAAAGAAACCAAATACTAGAATGTAAGACACTAGAATTAGGCTTAGAATAAGTCCTAGAATTAAGTCAGGGCCTGGACAACAGGGCGCCGACGATCCGACCTCCACGTGGTCCCCGCTGGGCAACGGTACCTCCTTGGAGGACCGGCTAGCAGGATCGTCTCGGTCTTATTGACCGACAGGCCTCCCGCTCGAGACACTTTACATCTCGAGCGGGGTTTTTCCAAGTCCGTTCATCTTTTGAAAAGAATCGCATGTTATGATAAAATACAGAGGTCTGAATGAGACAAATCTTGGAGTGGTGAAAAACGGATAGTAGACAGGACTCGTAACGCGGGTATGCCGAAAGGTTAGGTACCGCGAGTAGCCAAACAACAACACGGCAAGCTCAACCACACTCAATGTCCCTATCTACCGAAAATCGTAAGAGGCGGCCTTAGCCACAAGTCTCAACCAGCCCAAAGGAAACACACACACAGCACACTGGATGTGATGGATTATATAAATAAATGAAAATAATAAACCTGATTGAATACATATTATTTCACACCTCAACTTTGTGGCTGATAAAAATCCAAATCAGACTGACATTTGACTAATAAGAGTAAATTAGAGGAACCCTCCCCCCTTTTTTATACAAATTGTGAGCTTTAAAAGCACAAGCTTCAAGCCACAATAAATATTAAGTAAGAAGTGGCCCTCAGCCAGAACTTCAAACCTAAGCCCAAGACCCAAATCCAATAATAAGAGGGCCCAGCCAAATATAAGGAAAATTTGAAATCCCCACAAATGTAGAACTAGAATTCCTACAAACTATACCTACCTGCTCAGCCATTGCTCATCCCCACTATCCTCACTCCTCCATTTCACACTCCTCACACTCTAACAAGATAACAAGTGAACAAACCCCCCCCCTCTGTGAACATTAAGCTTAAAGCTTAAGTTAAATAAAGAGTGGCCATCAGCCAATATTCCAGTTTTAAGTTTAGAAGCCTTATTTCAACCCTAGTTAGTAGCAAAAGGGCCAATAAAGAGGAGCTGCAAGCTCCACTTGCTAAAAAGTAGAATGACCTTAAGTCAAGTAATAGCTAAAGCTAGCATGACCCTCAGTCAGTAAATTGGGACCCTGATTAACCAAAAGGAATAGCCAAGCTCAATATAACTACAAAACTATTATGTCTACCATTAAAACTAATAGAATAAGCTAAAGCTCAGTCTTTGTACTCCTAGTATCCCTATTGCTATCGCAAGGTTGATCTAAGCATAATAAAGAACTACTGAAGATGACTACCACTAATTACTACTAATTACTACTATTAAGTTTGACCCACACCCAAATTGTTCACACTCTCCCCTAGGTAGAAGAAATTTTTATGTATTTTCAGGTTCAAGAGGACTACCCCCACTCCAGCCAGACAGCGAAACCCACCCGGGGCCCCCCCGGGTCCCCCGGGTCCACTCAACCCAAAGACTATTACGCGACTAACTGTATCTGTTTATAGATACAGCTACGGACGATCACCTAGTGTAAGTGTATGAGTTATAAGTGTTAAAGTTTAGTGTTAGTGCTAGTATCAGACTTCTTTCGTCCGTACCTAGTCAATAATCAATCTGGAAGCAGGAACCATGGACCCTTCCATAGCAAATAACCAAAATGGAGAACCTTTATCTCCAAGTGAACTACAGAGCAACATCAACAATGAGATCATGAACTCTAGCTTGGATGATGCAGACTTGGTACCTGACCTCACACCAAGTACACAAGAGCTCATGAACGCTGCTATAGAACGAAGAAATCAACTCCACTAACGTTCAAGTATCGCTCAAGACACGCATCATATAGATGGAACTCCTACGGTCTCAGACTTCCTCAAACAGAAAATACCTGTGGCAACTGACAATCAACAAGTTCCAGTCAGAAACCACAAGAGGAAACGTCAGCCTAGATCACAGAAGCGGCTAATATTGGAAGCAAAGCTTAGGAAACCGCAAGCACCAGTAGAACCGGATGCTTCACCTGGAGAAAATATGACCGCCAAACAACAGGAATCGAACCCAGCCACCAAAGGCAGGTTCAGAATTAGGAACAAGTCAATGAGGAATATAAATATTCTCCAACACAACTGTAATAAACAGGAACTTGTCATGGAAGACCTTATCCAGATCGCGGTTGAACAGAAGATTGACGTAATGATCCTGCAGGAGCCGGCGTATTTCCAAAACCCGGCAACGGGATTATACAACATTCCCCACCTGCAACCTACAATGGTCATGGTTATAGCTTGTGAGAAGCAAATTCCACACATAGCTGTTGTACTCCTAAATTCCGGAATGACGGCGACACTAGTTTCGGAACTCTCCACTCCACACTGCATGGTGGTGGAAATAAATGCACTACACCACAAACTCTTCCTGGTATCCCTGTACTGCCAATTCAAGGACCTCAGGAAGAATCTTCACCAACAGCAACTAGAGCTAGTACTTGCCAAACTAACTGGAGAAAAAATCCTAGTTGGAATGGACGCTAACTGTGAGGATCCTGGATGGAGTCCCAGAATAAATGAACATAATGGAGATAAAGGTGCGGAAATTAGAGCGATCCTGGACCAACATGGAATGTCCATACACAACAATGCTCTGCCAAACTTTCCCACCTATGAATTCTTCTCCACAAATCGCGAAACTGGAGAAGTGAACCCACCAAGGGTTGGTTGGATAGACGTCACTACAACCTCATCTGGCCTATCCCAACACCTTGCCAGATGGAGAGTAAGGAAGGATTGGACAGGCAGTGACCACAACTGCCTAACTTACGAGATTAGACCGACAGAGAACAATCACCAACAACCTAACTCTCCTCAGGAAGACCAGCCAAGGTTCAACACCAGGAAATCTGACTGGGAACTTCTCATTGAAGAAACGGAGAAGAGTCTTCAGGACAAATTGAAGCTCATCCCCACAGTATTAACCACGGCTGAGGAGGTTGAGTCAGTTGCTGAAATGATTACGAAAGTGATACAGGAATCCTGTGAAAAATCAATGCCCAGATGCCACCCGCGGAAATTGAGTTGCATAATTGCAACCGAAGAACTGGCAAGCCTAAGGAATGATCTAAAATCTCAGAAGAAGAAAATCAGGAAATTGCTAAAATTGGGGAAGTCAACCGGACCAAGCGAATGGAGACTCTCCGATCTGAGAAGAAAGTATAAAGCCAAAGCAAAGGAAGCGGCTAAGAACAGTTGGAAGGAATTTGTAACTGTAACTCGAAATGAAGATCCTTACGGGCCAGTATATAAAATTGCAGCCGGGAAACTCTCCAAAAAGCAAGCAATAGCTACGGTTGAAGGACCACAAGGCCGTACCTTCAGCTTGCAGGAGGCAGCAAAAGTACTGTTGGACACTCATGTGCCAACAGATGGTACACCTGACTCCCCTGAGCTAGAGAAGCTCAAAGAAGAAATGGAAGAGATCCTTAACACTGACAACAGCCATGAGATTACGGAAGGAGAAGTCCATCACTATATTTCACAATTGAAAAATGGGAAATCCCCAGGGATGGACTTGATAGAGGTTGAGGTACTCAAAAAGCTCAGCCCTATCATCTCACTTCCACTGGCAAAGCTATACAACAACTGCCTTAAACTAGGAGTCTTTCCTAGAATATGGGAGGTGAGTTTAATTAGGCTAATTCCTAAGGGAAAAGGGAAAGATCCAACAAATCCCAAGTCATACAGACCAATCAGCCTTCTATCCTTCCTGGGAAAGATCCTCGAAAAAGCTGTCGTCATGCGTCTGATGGACAATGCCCTATCTGACAAGATCATATCCAACCGGCAATACGGCTTCCGGGAAGGGAAATCAACCACGGATGCCATACATGATCTTAGAGAGTTGGTCAGAACATCTGAAAAGAAATGGGTCATAGGAATACTCTATGATGTTAATAGTGCTTTTGATTGTGCTCAACCAGCAATCATAATGGGGGTACTTAAGAAAACAGGATGTCCAGCAGACATATACCGAATCCTCCTGAGCTATTTCAAGGACAGAGTAGCTCACATGAAATGGAATGGAGGTTCGGCAGAAAAAGCAGTCACAATTGGAGTTCCCCAAGGGTCAGGCTTTGGACCCTTTGGATGGAATGCAGGTTACAATGAACCACTGACTAGGTTTGAAACGTTGAAGCAGGAAATAGCACTACTCATGAAAACGAAACCAAAGAAAGCTCCAAAAGGAAATGTACAAGCCAATGTGGTAACAAATGATTGCAACCCAGTCGGAGGGCTACACACCAGCCAGGAACCAGGACCAAGTGGCATGAAACCCACAACTACAGTGATGAACCAAGAGGACGAGGATGAAGAAGACGAAGGGGAAGCGGATGAGGACCATCAACTGGAAACAGAAGACAGGACGGAAGAAGGAAGGGAAAGCGGAATGAACAACAAGGGGAACAATGCCGACGAAGAGAAAGGGAAGGGGAAAGGGAAAGGGAAAGGGAAAGGTAAAGGGAAAGGGAAGGTCACACCCGATGAAGAAGTAAGAACTGCTGAAAGCAGGAGAGAGGATCAGGGAGAAGGACTATGGAAAATGATGGCAGGATCTAAAGAACAGCCAAAAGCATGCCCGCTATGCCAAGAGATCCAGAACGTAAGAAAGATGGATGCGCATGCCAGAAACAGGCATGACATTGATAATGTGACATGGGAGTGTGAAAAATGCGCTAAACAATTCAACACACACGAGTCATGGAGGAAGCACTACACGTGGTGCAAACGGAAAAAGAGAAATTGGCAAAAGGAGAAGGAAATACATTCTGCTCCTGAGTCAACCAAACCAGTTATCACTGGAACAAAGCGCAAATCCCCTCCTACCAAAGTCAACCAGGGAGAGCCTAAGAAGCTCATGGTTGCCAGACAAGAGGGACAAGCTTGCGACTGGTGCGAGAAAGAATTCAAGCACAAAAATTCACTCCTACGCCACGTTCGTACGATACACAAATCTGAACATCTGGAAAAACTTGCTGGAAATGGGCAAATACGAAAAGGCAGAGGTAGTCATTTCGGGGATTGGATCTGCAGGGAATGTAACCTGGGAGTGGATACCCACTACTCGTTACTGAAGCACCACAAAACCCATCATAAGGATAAATTACCTGAAATACAAGCCGAACTCCAAACAGACAAGATCAAGGACATATTCCTTCAGAAACAGACGCAAAGAGAGGCGAATACTAAGGACCATACCCCCGAACCTCCTAAAAGGAGAACTCCAAAAAAAAGAGACCTTAGGGATGAGATCCCTAATCTCCCTAGTTCCCATGTCGAAGCTGTGACGGGTCCCACAGAGGATCCGCCGATGGAACAGGTGGTCAATGAAGGGTCAAGTAAAGACCAAGACGAGAATGAACCACTGGGAAGGATTGAGTATATTGCCTTTGCTGATGACCTCATAGTCATAATATTTGCCAATACAAGGGGTGATATTGAACAAATTAGCAAAAAGGTTAACGAGACAGCTTATAACTGGAGTGTGAGTCACAAACTCACACTCAGTAAGAGCAAATCTGAAGCTGTGCTGTTTAAATCAGTGAAGGTAGGAAAGAAGAGAAACTCCGGGGATTATTCGTATCCGAGCCGAGTGGTACAAAAACCCCCGGCTGTAAAATATGATGGAGCCAGCATAAAGTTTAGTCCCCATGTCAAGTACTTAGGGGTCATGCTAGGTAAGGAAGCATCGATAGCTGCTCACCCTAAGTACGTATGGGAAAAAGTCTCTGACTTTGTCAGACAAATCCGGAGGCTTGTTAAGTCTGACTGGGGTCTTAACAGTCACAGCAGCTTAACACTGTACAAGGGAGTCATTATTCCCATCATAACCTATGCAGCAGCAGGATTATCCAAGGGAACAACCAATCAAGTGATTGACAAGTTCCGGGCCATCCAAAGAAAAGGTCTCACAGCCGCCCTGGGAGCCTATGCAACAACAGCGCTAAGCTCCCTATGCATAATCGCTGGTGTCCTCCCCATTGATCTACAGATCAAGCAAATAGAGGCTCTCTATGAGCTAGACAATGGGAGGGATGCAAAGTTAGGGGAAGTAAAAATAAATGGAAGAAGAGAAGGTGCAAGAGACATGGTTAAGAAAGCGATCATTGCCATGTGGCAGGAACAATGGACCAATTCTGTCACTGGGAGGCAAACACACAAATTCATTCCATATGTGCAAGCCAGACTAGCGAAGAAGTGGTTCTTTCCAACACCACCATGTGTCTGGCTGCTCGCTGGGCATGGACCATTTGCTGCAAAACTCCACACCCAAAACCTGAGACTAGACCCAAGTTGTCTCTGTGGAGAAAATCTAGACGATCCAACACACTTCCTCTTTGATTGCATAAGGTCCCAAGAAGCAAGACGGGACGCCATGAGCCAAACTGGTTCATCCAACTGGCCTGCTAAGGAAAGCGAATTCCCGGAAAAGAAGGAAACATTCCAGCTGCTACTAAAGTTTTGTGGCAAAGCCATGATGGAGAAAAAAGCCGAGGATTTTGAGCGAGCCAAGGATGAACGACTGAGAGAGGCTCAGCTGGCAGAAATCCCAACTCCTATGGATCTGAGACATATGGTACTGAGATTCTCAACAAACGGAACAGCACCTGACCCTGACGACTTGGCCGATGACCAGACAGCTCTAATTGCCCTGGTCGCCAGGGAAGAGTACGGGGATGGGGTTGAACAAATTTCACCAGCCCAACCAATAGAGGAAGCTGCCGACAACCTCCTCAACGAGTTCCCTGAGTTGGAAGACTTAAACCCAGAGGACTGGACTCAATACTAGGTTAAGAAAACACTAACGCACGGTTGTGCAAATTTCAGCGGGTCCTATAAGCCAAGGCGTGGCTTAGGACATGCGCCTCCACGTGGTTCCCGCGGGTGCGTCTGGAGACAAGTATCCCCAGGGATGTGCCCCAGGCGTAGCTAAAGTATGTGTCTCGTTATGGAAGGGATCGCGACGTCACCATCTGGAAAACGTAGCCTGTGTGGGCACAGGTCCCGGGCATTGCACGCGGGAGTACAGCTCTCTGGGTGTCCTCGCGATCTCTTCCCCGCCAACGAGTAGGTAATTTTTCCACAGTCCGTTCCGCACGAGCTTACCACTTGTGTCTGGTTAAAATCATTCAATAAGTAAAATCAATGAACAAGTAATGCACTTGTTAAAAAGGTCGAGTTTTTCTAATATCATTCAATCCAGTTGAGAGTGGTTTCATAGGTGTTAGTTGGGGAGGTAGATGGGTGTAAGCTATTCCAAGCTATGACCCGGGAACCGTGGCATTGTGTCCGGAACCCATCGAAAGCGAAGTCTCCTCCTCGTGAAACTCGAATGAGTTCAAGAATGTATGTCCCTATATACCATCTAGCGAAACGGAGCTGGTTCATGCTTGCAACAGCGTCCGATGTCCCAGATTGTCCGCGTCCACGTCGCGCTAGGTGTCAACTTCCTGGTCGAAGTCTCGATCAGGGAGGCCAAGAGGCAATTAAGGGTTGCGCTCAGTCAGTTTCGATCTAAGACTGAGCGTGGGGTCGACGTCAACAGGACCCCAAATTTTGAAAGCAGGTATGTGTTGACAAGTGTCAGTTTCCTGGTAGTGTAAGAAAGTGTGTTGCAACTCGACAACATCTCGAAAGCGAATCTCGAAAGCGTACCCTCGCAACAGCTGAGCATCTGGTGAACGTCTATAGCCAGGTGTCTTAGCAGTTGCATTTTATTTTGCTTTGAGGAAATTTTCTCGAGGCGCCCCGTTGGGTTGCATCCGGCTCCCGCGGTCGGCTTCGGCCGGCCCGGGGGGTGCATCCAAGGCACGATGGAAAAGCAATGCGTATGGAACTTAGCTCCATACGGCTTTGTCTCGTTGAGGGGCAAAGCAATGCGTATGAAACTCGAAACTCCGTCATGTAGGCCGGAGTCACTCGCATTAAAGTGTTGCATAAAGCAATGCGTATGAAACTTTTGTTTCAAAAGACACGATCCACAGTAGACGCAGCTTTCCATCGTGTCCTTAGACATCATGTCTAAGGACCAAGTCACGATTAAAGAAAAGGGTACGTGAGTTTCGCTTTCGAGAACTTTTTGCACTAAAAGGAGATATACCTCCACAAGAAGAGGACGAAGATAGAAGAGAAAGGAATAGCCAGGAAACGGAGTCGCTGACCGCTGCCCAGCTGGGCAACAGTGTATGCGGCTCGGCACTGTCACCTCCTGCTTTCAAACCAATCCGCATGAAACTTTAACATGCGGATTGAAGGCACCAATCCGCGTGGGACTTAGTCATTATCTAAGGATATGATCGAGAAAAAGTGAGATGACCAAACTCAAAGTCCACGCGAGGGGCGGCTGTTTCTCCGCCTTGTGCTGGCTGCCGGAAGAGTAGTCCTGTTGTGCCTCTGGCAGGGGCAAGGCTTTCGGGACACGAAGTCTGGCTCCGCTTAGACCGAATACGGCGTTTACCGCCAGCGGTCCGGTGAGCCGACCAAGTCTCGCAAAGGCTTGTCCCTGCCGAGATCGGCAGGATGCTCCATGGTAAGCGGTGCGGGGTGTGAGGGGCAGTCGCCTCTCACTGGTTTTTGGTGCCTATGCACCAAGAAGAGAGAAGAGAGAAGAAGACGAAGGAAGAGTAAGAAAGGCAAGATCGCGGAAGAAGAGAGAAGAGACTTAAGTCGAAGAAAGAAGAGGACCAAGAAAGACATCCCCGAGGCAGTCTCGGGGTGTCAGCAAAAGTCCGGGGCTGGTAACAACCCCGGCACAGTACTTTAGCGTCAACGCATAAGTCAAAATAGACTTATTTGATGCTCTTACCTAAGGCGACTCGGCACCCCCTAACATCTCGGGGTGTCCCGGACCCGAGACTGGAGCCCGGCAACCCGGATAGCTCCGACAAACCAAACGGCTGGCTATTGAGCGTCTGTTCTCCGGGCGGTAATGGAGACCAGCGCAACACACAGCTTCGCCAGAGTAAGTTGGAGTGAGACCGGGAGGCTCACTGCATACCGCCGCAGGGAGCTAAGTCCTCAAGGGATTCTTTGATAAGAATCCTGGCGGGAGGTCGCTTGCATGGCCCTCGGGGTGGGGGTGCCATCTCCGCACACCCTCGCGACGGCGAATCGCGACCAAAGGGGTGCATCCGTAAGGAATGAGGTAGCACTACACCCTTAAAGCCCGAGACTGGTGAGCCGTGAAATCAACAACATCGATGGACCGCCACACTAGCCTCGGGCAGGCCGTGAAAAGCTGGGTCCATGCAGTTGCCTATATCAAACCGCGATGCAACGGCCGTGCCGCACCGATGTGTGCCACCACGGCTTGCCCCGAATGGCGTGGGACTCCGCGGATGGAGTGTGCGCGCGGGGAGATGAATATTCTCTTTCAAAGTTATGGCAACTAAAACCACCCAAAATTCGCCGAATGCAGACACGGATTTGGACAAGACCATTAGTGAAGATCACATGGAGATTGTCGACATCAGTGCAGAAGATAAGTCCAACACCGCTGGAGAAAGTCAGGAAGTAAGGCAACCTCTCTTTCTCGCACGTGGTAGCTTTCCGCCACTAGGTGCAGAAAGGCAGCGCACCAACAGCACTAGTAGCCAACATAGCAGCAGAGCCAGTAGCTCTGATTCGAGGCCAACAATGAAAAGAAAAAAGACCTCAGATGATATCGCCAAGTCATCTGACTTCGTGAAATCAGCAATGGAAGCGTATTATGACCCGGAGGCTGATCTTCATGAATATATCAAGGAATGCCAAGAGAAGAAAAAGTATTTTACCAAAGAAAATACGGCTACAATCATAAGTCATCTTACAGCTCTGAATAAAGCGTTCACCACACTCGCTGTGGAAGCTGGCAAGGCCAGGACCGCAGAGCTGTATCTTGAAAAACAATGCGCAAAGCTTGAAAGGCAACAGGCGCAACAGAGACCTCAAGTGTTGCGGACTCCAACAACACCATTGACACCAACCAACGGTAGCGGCTTTGCAGCTGCCTTGAAGGCACCGCCACCGCCAAGACCAAAAAGAGTGAGGAACCAACAACCTCGAAAACGTTTTACGGCATTCGTAAAACCAGTAGAGAATGCAGAGGCCGATTCCCCGGCCCCAGCAGAGACAAAGGAGGCCTTAATGAGTGCCTTCGACCCTAGAACGACAAAGCTCAAAGTTAAATCCGTCAGAACCATGAACGATGGCAGCTTGGCGGTGGATCTCCCATCTCAAGCTGAGCTGGATAAGCTCACTACCTCCAGCAATCTGACAGACAAAGGACTTATCGTCTCAATCATGGCGCTAAAGAAGCCCAAGATAATAGTGTATGATGTGGACAGAGACCTGTCCGAAGACGATTTTAAAGATATGCTCTTCGAGCAAAATGAGGAGCTCTTCGGCGGTATGACGAAGACCGACCTGGCTCACAACATAGCCGTAAGGCTTAAAGGCAAAACCGCAGCAAACAAGAAAGTATCCAACTGGGTAGTCGAAGTGACCCCGGACATAAGAAACCGCCTCATTCGGGCAGGTAGAATATACCTAGGATATGCCAGCTGCAGGCTCAATGACCACATTAGCGTCCCGATATGCTACAAGTGTCAAGCTTACAATCACGTAAGCAAGTATTGCAAAGCCAATACTGACACTTGTAGGCATTGTGCTCAGGAAGGGCACAGACATCAAGACTGTCCTAACAAAAAGGAGAAACGTAAGTGCGCCGCCTGCGTAAAGGCCAAAAAGGCAAACACCACGCACAAGAAGGGCGAGTCGTGCCCAATATATCTCGCTTTGGTCAGAGCAGAGAGGACGAAAATTGACTTTGGTCAATGATGGCAGCCACGTCCACGACCCTGACGATCTTGCAGGCGAACCAGGCCAGGAAGCAAGATGCCATGGGTGAGCTACTACTAGCAGCGGAGAAACTAGCTGCTCCCATATTACTTATCCAGGAACCGGCAAAGAACAAGAGAAGACGGCCCTACGGACTTGGCAAGTATACGAATCAGATCTTCTACGTGGAGACACCTGACGTGCCGCCTTGGGCGTGCGTAGCAATCCTTGACAAATCATATACAGGCACCTTAATAAGGAATATAAGCACGACCCACTGCGTGTGTGTCCACGTAGAGGGTCCGAGATCGTCGTTCTACGTAATCTCTCTATATTGCCAATGTGTGGATCCTGTGGATAAGTATATGGAGCAGCTAGAATGTGCCCTGGACTTCATCGGTAACCAACCAGTGATCATAGGCACTGACATCAACTGCATCTCCCCGATGTGGAACTGGCGGAATGACCAAACAGACGATGGAGGTGAGCTCGTCGAAGCACTCATCATGCAGAGACAGCTCACGATCCACAACTGCTTTGGTCAAGCCATCACATATAAGAAAGGCTCAAATGACATCGACGTAACACTTTCGACTAGACAGTTCAGGTGGCCAGTAACCTGGACCGTACTAGAAGATGCCACAACAAGCGACCACAATGTGATCAAGATAGACGTTAACTTCGACGCAGAGCCTCGCCGTCCAAACCTCGCCCAACAGAGGTACAATATGACGAAGGCCAACTGGCAGAAATTTGACACCATCATATCCAGGTCCTGCCAACAGTACAATGATGTCACCTTAGACACACGAGAGGTGGTGGACGAGTGCGTCGAATCCATCACGACGCTATTGCACAAAGCCGCAAGTAAGTCAATGCCACGCAAGAGGCACAAACAGAAGTCTGTCCCCTGGTGGACTGATCACCTCACGGTCCTCAAAAAGAAGATGTATAAGGACCGTCGAGACTACCAACAAGCACAGGACCCAGTGAGAAAACAAACCCTCAAAGTCGCATACGCCAAGAGCTGTGATGAATATCACCAAGCTACCTCTGAGCGCCGCAAGGAGAGTTGGAAAGAATTTGTGAAGTCGAGCATGGAAGACAATCCTTATGGATTCGTCTATAAGATGTTTAACGAGAAAATCAGTCCCTCTCAGATGAACAATATCCAGAGGCCAGATGGAACTTATACCTCGAACTGGACCGAGACAAGCGAGGCTCTACTTGACAACTTCTTTGGAAACGAAGACCTTCCAGAAGAAGAACAAATTGACAGACAGCCAACAGAAGGCGACAATACTGTATGGTCTAAGACGTGGGTAAAGAAAGCCATAAGGTCCATCAAAAACAAGAAGGCCCCGGGTCAGGACGTGGTTGAGATCGAGATGGTCAAGAGAGCTGCCAGACATGGTATGCTCGACATCTTGACCAAACTCTTCAACGCGTGCCTGAACCTCGGGTATTTTCCGAACAAATGGAAGATAGGCATAATTCGGACCCTACTCAAGGGTAGCGACAAGGACCCACTGCAGATGAATTCGTACAGGCCAATCTGTCTCCTGTCTGTACTCAGTAAGATCCTTGAGAGACTTGTCAGATGGTCACTAAACGAGGTACTCAGAGATGAGAGGTTTGCCTCGGAAAGACAGTACGGGTACAGACAGGGGGAAAGTACAGAGGATGCTATAAGTGACCTCAAAACGTGTTGAAGCACCATTAATTATTAGTTTACAGGGCTCAAGACCATCACTGATAGGTCCCTGCCCCTGCCTCCCACCCTGTGGTTGGGGGGATATATCTATTGTGGGTGGAATTATGGAACGAGAGGATTGATGTGTCGATTCGGCACTACTATTCTCATCAATAATAATTCTATTGTTTCGCAGACCACTCTGGCTACCTGTTAATAAATCGGTCAGGCTAGAAATCTGGCCTTTCATAATGGAATTTTGCTCCAGAAGAAGCTGACGATCTGAGCATAGCTCCTCCAGCCTGGAGTTCTGCCTCTCGATAAGGTGCTCGAGAGATGACATGCGTGCCAACAGTCGGTCATCCACCTCGTTCACTGCTGGGGTGGGAGGTGGAGACATAAAGGCATTACCATGTCGGCTCACGAGAGTTCTTATCTCGTCAAGCTGATTCTGGAGCATTTCGTACTGTCGGTAAAAAAGGTCCAGAGTAGTCTGGGCTATCAGCACCCACTTGGTGTCAGAAGAAGTTGACTGCGTCGATGTTGATGACGTTGTTCCTGCTGCTGGGTTGGTGATGTTGCTCTGCAACGTCTCAGCTCTTTGCTCTGGTGGTGGCGAGAGCGATGACTGAGAGGCAGAGTTGGTCCGCATATCATCCTGCCCATTTTGAGTGTTCACGGGCTCTAGGGTGCTCGACTGGCGAGTGAGGACGCTGCGAGACTCATTCGAAGCAGCAGTTGGCAGTCTATGCCCCGCAAGCGTGAGCTGTGGGCTCTCAGGTGGAAGTGATGCTAGTTTGCACCACATACTCTTCATGGAGCAGGAAATATAAAAAATGATCCAAATAGATTTTGAAAATTTGTAGGAGGAATAAGGTTACAAATGAAATTTCCGAAAATTGTAAGTGTTTCGCCCCAGTATCTTCGCTTGGGCTCATCAGAATGACGACGGAGAGACTTGTCATTGACAATGAAACTATTTAACTGAAGTGATACGTTGGGAATTTTGATCGTTCTATAAAGGATTGGATGTTAAATTTGTTAGGAGGAACAGAAAACTACCCTCCATCTAGTTGTGAGATGGCAAAACATGTGACGGCTACTCTCCGGTCCATGGCCGTTGAATTTCATTCGAATTGATTCTTCGCTCGGGTGACTTTTATAATATTGATGTATATTCGGCCGCTTTTCGAGCCACATCAAGATACTCGAATCCAAGGATTCGATACCTCCGAAGCTTCACATCGAGGGTTGATGCTAGTTTGCACCACATACTCTTCATGGAGCAGGAAATATAAAAAATGATTCAAATAGATTTTGAAAATTTATAGGAGGAATAAGGTTACAAATGAAATTTCCGAAAATTGTAAGTGTTTCGCCCCAGTATCTTCGCTTGGGCTCATCAGAATGACGACGGAGAGACTTGTCATTGACAATGAAACTATCTAACGGAAGTGATACGTTGGGAATTTTGATCGTTCTATAAAGGATTGGATGTTAAATTTGTTAGGAGGAACAGAAAACTACCCTCCATCTAGTTGTGAGATGGCAAAACATGTGACGGCTACTTTCCGGTCCATGGCCGTTGAATTTCATTCGAATTGATTCTTCGCTCGGGTGACTTTTATAATATTGATGTATATTCGGCCGCTTTTCGAGCCACATCAAGATACTCGAATCCAAGGACTCGATACCTCCGAAGCTTCACATCTAGAGTTGATGCTAGTTTGCACAACACACTCTTTATGGGGCAGGAAATATCAAAAATGATCCAAATAGATCTTGAATAGTCCATTACGCGTCGAGTGCTGGAAACATTTTTTCCTTCGGGAAACCAAGCTGGGCGTGGGCGATGGCACCGTTCAGCTTGGTTTCCCCGAAGGAAAAATGTTTCCGCACGAGACGCGCATGCAGTTTTATACGCCTGTACGCAGAAACAGCTTGTTTTCAGGGGTCCTCGCGTAGCGAGGAGGCCTAGAAACACGCCGTTTCCACGTATGGACGTATAAAATTTATAGGAGAAATAAGGTTACAAATGGAATATTCGAAAATTTTAAGTGCTTCGTCCCAGTCTCTCCGCTTGGGCTGGTCAGGATGACGACGGAGAGACTTGACATTGACACTGAAAATATTTAACTGAAGTGATACGTTGGGAATTTTGATTGATCTATAAAAAATTGGATGTTAAATTTGTTAGGAGGAACAGAAAACTGTCCTCTATCTAGTTGTAAGATGGCAAAACATGTGACGGTTACTCTCCGGTCCATGGCCGTTGAATTTCATTCGAATTGATTCTTCGCTCGGGTGACTTTTATAATATTGATGTCTATTCGACCGCTTTTCGAGACACATCAAGATACTCGAATCCAAGGACTGGATACCTCCGAAGCTTCACATCGAGAGTTGATGCTAGTTTGCACAACACACTCTTTATGGAGCAGGAAATATCAAAAATGATCCAAATAGATCTTGAAAATTTATAGGAGGAATACGGTAACAAATGGAATGTTCGCAAATTGTAAGAGTTTTGCCCTAGGGTATTGGGATGTATGGGTGAGTATGTGGTTCTGATTGGTGCAGATGCGGATGCGAGCTCCAAAATGTGGTATATCAACAATAACGTAGTTGGATCTATGAGGTATTATGGGGGAGGGATCTCAAGGAATGGCTTCTGGAGGATAGATGGGGGGTCGACCCACTGAACGCCTAAATCCCTGACTACACCTTTGTGGGGGCCGTGGGGTTCAGTGATGTCGACGTGACCCTATCTCGTATCCTCCAGAAGAAGGAATGTGTTTGTAAATGGTGGGTCGAGGACAACTGGGGAACATCGGACCACAATGTAGTTCGCATTCGCGTCCGCATGGAGTAGGAGGAATGTGTGAATGCGAATGAAAACAGAGAGAGTATGAGTGAGAAAATATGGAAGTGGAAAGGTGTAGACAGGGAAAAATACATCTCTGGGCTTGATGAAAGCAATGAAAATGATCGCAGCGTCGTGTAAAGTTCTGTATATTTGGTGAGCTAGAAGCGGTTAACCCAAAAATTGTCTAGAGTCATTGTTACTGTACCAGGAGATAAATTACAAAAGTTCTCCATAGCGTTTCCTGGACTCGTTTCCCCATATCCATTTAATGAATGGCCTTCTATAACATCTAGAAATTTTGGCAGGAATCAGAAATAACCACAAGAGAGGCTGAAAAATATCTTATTTGAAAGTCCGGTGGTCGAGATATACCAATTTCACGGGAAACCCTTGCGTTAATACCCTATGGAAACAGTCTTTTTCCTCATCTTGAAGTAGATCAGTTCACTCTTTTGGATAATAGCTGTGATTCAGCCTGTGAATTCGCCGACGAATTCCTGTTTTGATGCTGCACGAATGAGAATCAATGAGTCATAACGAGCATAATGGACTTCAAAATTCGAAGAAAGGACACCAATAAATTCCATAATTATAGGTTCCATAGTATTTTGTTTGTAGCATTCTGCATAAGCTATCATTGATTCGTTTGTGAGAGTAGATTCCGCAAAAATTTTTTGAGAAATATTTACAATCGTGTTGTGTCTTCATACTGCCAAGGATTCATATTCGACATCTTCGAATATCCTACACAAGGGATATTTTGCACTCCACTGCTTGAAACTCGGTCTTCAAAATAACAATTCTTTCATGAAATACCGATCTCTCGAACGAGGCTGAGCCATAGATCCTCCACAATTATTCATCATTCTTCCAATCTAGTGATTTAAATCTCCAAAGTTCAGTTTGTCTAATCGAGGGAGACCTTGCCCATTGAGTGAAAGCACGTAGGAAGCTTTGGTATGAGGCTTGATGCAAGATGGCTCCAATGGCTGTATTTCGTCGTCGTCGTCGTCGTTGGTTGTGGCGGGTATATAGGGTCGTCCCTGGCAACGGAACTGCTTCCTCTCTGCACATTTCTCTCCCTCTTGCTTTCTGTCTCTTTCTATATATCTCCATCGCTCGTCCCGTACCAGCGTAATTAGATTCAACGAGCAGCAGCAGCAGCAGCAGCACCTCCACCACCAACACCAAGACCAGCCAGCATCAGAGTCGGGTTAGTAGATGCGACTTCTCCCCGCGCACAACGCGAGGGCTCGATACAACTCACTCACCTCACTCGCACCAAGAGTTTAATTCATATTCTAACCAACTTTCTGTACCCGTTCTCTGTCTCCTACCTTTTCTTTGCTCGGACGTTACAAATTTGAATGCACATCAATTTTCGAATGGAAAATTCTCCATTTCTCAAATATATTGTCCAATCGGGTCACTGCAAAAGATTTCGCAACCTCATTCTCAATGCTCGTGAGCTCATTAAGAGGCCTCCAGAGTACTTATTACATCGCATCAATAGACGTCTGGAGGGAAGTGATTCCAAAGTGGTTAATTACACTATGATTCGTGGTTTCCAAGTAATTAGATTCCGACTGAATGTCCTGTTCAGAATTCTTTGAAGTAGACTCGTTTGCAGAGTGACAACCAGTCAGATCAACAGCGGGACAAAAAAAGTATCGCGATGAGTCATTCATAATGTTATTTGTATGCGAGATCATGGAATATTCTTCCACTTATTATGATGTAAAATCTGAGAATCGCAGCTTAACTGAGTTTTTATACAGTCCAATAGGACTTGATCAACTCAAGCTTCACAATAAACATTGGGAGATTTTGAACTGTATTCCTGACACGCACGCAATACATTATTGAGCAAAATTTTCCACCAAGAAATCTTGATGGAGAAATTTTGCCACCTCAAACCTGTCTTATGAGAGCGATGCATGCATCTTGGAGGAAACAATAGATTTAGTTTATTACAATCAGGTTTTGAAACGAAATCTATTTTGAACTTCGTTGGATTTCGTTCAGTAGTATCTGTTGCCTGTATAAAACGGTTCTGAATTTCATAATCCCCATGATCATCAACAAAGAGGCAGTCGAGATAGTTTGTTAGAATGAGTTCAAATGAAAATCCTAAATCAACGAAATTCAACGAAATTAAAAATGCATTTCGTTACAAAACCTGATTACAATAGGGAAATTTTGAATTACCTCATTCTTCTAAACGACTCGTCACACAACTCAAAATTTTATGTTAAGGCGATGCGGTCACCGTGCACCGTGCACGCTGAAAGTTATTCCCACTTTTCTCCGATATTCTTGCGATTTGGACTAAACGACGAGAAGACCCGCGTTTATTATCATCTAACTTGAGTTCGTCTTCTCGTCGTTTAGTCCAAATCGCAAGAATATCGGAGAAAAGTGGGAATAACTTGACCGCAGGGGCCTCCTAACCTATAATATAGGCACATTGTAATTCTCACTTTTATCCGATTCTTTTGCGATTTGGGCTATAGGACGAGAAGACGAATTCAAGTTGGATGATGATAAGTATTCGTCTTCTCGTCGTTTAGTCTAAATCGCAAGAATATCGGAGAAAAGTGGGAATAACTTTCAGCGTGCAGGGTGACCGCATCGCCTTAATAATTTAACTGAAATCCGTCAGAACAAATCAAATAGTCGATTATGAACATCAATAGTTGTCAAACGTTGCAGAAATGAGAAATGACATCTTTCGTGCGGTCATAGCTATTACAAAGAAATATAAATGCCACGATCTTGTATCAATGCGCTAGTAGATCTGAGCATGAGATATAATGGATCTCTCGATCGCCCTTAACGTGTTTTGAATGAGCGTACGGAAGATTGTGACAGCGAGCCTAATACTTGATTGAATGTGAATGCGAAAGTAAGAGGGTCTGCGAGCGTTTGAAAGAAGCGCCAAAATCCCGCTTCACGCATTTCGTTTGGATTGGGAGCTTTCTCTCCCCCGGTGAATGATGCCCGAGGAAATTCAGTCCCTCTTTGGGAACCTTTTGACGATACAAGATTGTGTACGAGGAGATTCGGATTCAGCGAGAGCTTTTGGAATCCCGCAATCGTTCTTTGACTATGTCAAGCTGGAAGAAACCATGCCTTGCAAGCTCATCACCAATAACGCATGGGATCCTCTTGAATAATTCTGCAGTCTGCTGCGAAAGATAGTGGTAAATCAAATGAGAGGCTTATAAGCTGAGCACAGCGAGCTCCGACTGAAAGTTATTTAGCGTTGCGCGTGGATTAGGCACCTGCAGCCACATCAAAGAAAGTATGATGACGCTCGCAATCGGCTAGTGTACTTAACACGTTTACTGCAATGGGCTCCACGCGTCCTTCCCCGTGTGCGATGGGCCCCACCCGTGGGGCCCAATTTTTATTTTGAGTTGCAGCTTCCACTCAACAGCGGAGACATATCCAATGGCTTATGCCGTCGTGGTTTCTCGTTGTTTATGTTGTAATGAACATGTGTACACAGCAGTCTCGGTATCGAACTTGATTTCGATGAGTTTTACTCGATCTCCATTCTTTTACATAATTATTCATTAATCACGTGAGATCAATCGATTAGTAGCAGATCACTCATTTTGCGGTCGAAGATTTTCAACGTGTTTTAGCTCATTTCAAGACCTACGAACTGAATTGAAATACGTTGGAGAATGTCAAGCCTTACTCGAGTAATCTTCAATTCACGCGAAAGAAAAGTTTAGGGTCAATCGAAAATCGTCGGGTTCTTACAAGCATAGACTTCGCTCCATCTTACCTGTTACCATTATGCACTGTAACTCTCGGAATTGAAACTAAAGAAGAGATTGCTCCGTTTGGGAATTTGGCTTCAAACCCTGCAGACATTTGGAGTACGTCAATGAGCCACAGCCTAAGATCAGTCTCAGGTATGCATGAGTGTTGCTAGCGTGGCCAAAATGTAGCCACTATTATTATATGCCTGGATTAGTTACTGAAGTACAGGATCTCTTGGAGGCTCATAACAATAAATTCAATGATTTTTTCGATGCCACTGATCGACCTCATGAATATTCTTCATATTAAAGGAAAAATTTTGGGCCCACCGGTAGGGCCCACTCAATATCATAGAAACACTGCAAATAGATACCAAATTGATGAGCTTCCACAAGGTTGGCCTTCGTAACTGTTGGAACGCATATTTGTACTCTCTCGTAATCTAGACCGAAATCATGATTTTGCCCTCGCAGTGAACGTGTTAAAAAAACCACGCGTATTGCAAGCTCTGACTGTAATATTGTGCATCTACACTTATGTGTGCCTGAACGCAATATCTCATTACCAAATAAAAAGAACCCTCACTCGCTGATTTTCGACTGATCGCGCCAGAACGATGGAATCTTCATTGTATTTGAATCTGAAAATTCTAATACATTTGTTCGCGTTATTCGAGGTCTGATGCATCTAGTCAAAATTTACCCGTCACTTACCATAAAACGACAATACCGCAATAGAGACCAAGATTGGAATTTAAACAAATTTTCCAGATTCGATAATGGACATATTGTTGTAACGGACTTGTAAACTCTCATAGTTTTATTTGATAGCGTACTAACATTCCAACTAATTAGTGGTGCGGTGGTTGACTCCATATCTTGTGTCGTCGACACAGACTAAGACAGACAGACTTCTTAGAGTGCGTCACGAACACAGAACAGTTGCCAACGGTCATCGACCCACGTATCAAAATTAGCAACCGTGATTCGGATCACACATTTTATTATATTCACGGCACAAGAGATCTGCCATTTTGGAAACTCTCGCGTATTTTTAAAAACTGACGAAATATTTGATCGTCTATCCAATTTCTATTTCATTCGTAACCGTCCGCGCTCTCTTATTTCTCCACGAGTTTGAAGACATATTGGCCAATTTAAATGACTCATTCTTCAAGATGTCTCGTGGGCCAAACAGCAGGGTGAAAAAAATACACGCCTGCTATCCCTGAATGAGTTGAAAACGCCGCAAAAAACCGAGAACCGTCAATGAAATTAGAGACTTGTAGGCTCTAGGCAATCAAAATGGCGATCACGCAGAAATAAAACCAAAATACTCTTGCACGCATGAGCGAAACAAGCTTAGCCTAAAGCATTTGCAAAGACGATGGGGTGCATCTGGGAAGACGAAATATTGCTGCTCTTGTAGGAATATATAGGTATTTCAGCTGTGCATACGCAAACGAGAGTTGGCTCACAGGCACTCTAGCTGATTGCCATTTGCATAGACAATCGGCTTCACTAGAGAGCCAATCAGTACCGGCTTTGTAAATGTACTCACCGCGTACGCCTTGGCTCGCTCCTTGCAATGTTGGGGATACGTGGAAATTGACGCCCTTTTCATTGCTCCTATTCATCACTATTTTGGTTTCTAATAAATTAGAGATAATTAGTAGAACTTGGTACTTTGAGCGGCTCAAGTTTCGCATGATGGCTGCCACGGTGATTAGCTTCGATTCTCATCGGTGTAAAATAAATTGAAGCACTAATAAATGAACGACGAAGAGCCCGCATCAGAGTTCAAGAATTGAATTTTTCTAGAAGTACGTTTGACTTGGGGTACAAAAAGATCGTGAGTATCTTTGTCATTTGTCAGGTGCAACCCAAACTCTGGCATTTTCTATTGTATCTACACATTCATATGGTGAGTGTCAAGATTTTTTACTGTATTTTCGAGTAGGAAGCTCATCAGACTAAATCACACTGTGTTCACTATATTCCAGGTTTCATAATATTATGGAAAAAATTTGATCACCCTGAACCTCGATCCTGCTTTTGCACGAGCACCTGGCAAGAGATACGTTCATACGGCCTAAGGGATTGAAGGTAAACTCGAAGAAAGTTCAAATTGGGAAGCAGCTCAAATGCATCGAGACACATCAAACTATCACCATCATTCAAATATACTATTTTGACATGTCTAATGAGTCTTCATTCGATGAGTATCTTGAGAAAGTAAGTATCGAGTACTCAAGATGATCAGTCAATTTGTTACAATAAAAATGGTGGTTTATATGATGAAAACACTCGCCCTGGGGAGCTTCAGAACGATTTGAGATGGCGATCAAGTTCATATCTCAAACATTCTATGGAAAAATATATCTGCAGTCTCATTGGTAAGATTGTTTTCGCATAAAGCTGCTGGACATTGAACAGTCGCTAGGAAAAATGTGTACGAAGTTTCATCAATGAGCTGAGCTATCACTCACGTTCATCATTCGTCAGATTCAAAATTCATTTCGATTAATATCGGAGTCAAAAATTTGCTAACAATGACTTTCTACAGCAGTAAGTTATTTGATTTTCGATCAGAGCTGTGGGCTTACGGGTATGAGCTACGAAATTGTGTCCACACGATTATTCATTGTTATACGGACCTAAGTGGGCTCTCACAAGTTCATCGAATCTATTCTTGGAACGGGTCACTTTCAAATTAGTTCTAATTGCCACTATTGGATTAGATAATTGAACCGACGATTCATATTCTTGAGAGAGAAATTTCATATCTATCGCCTTTGTATAGAGCCACTGATATTATCTTCTCGTTATTATTCAATATTGACCTTATTTTACGGAGGATGCAGGTCTCGTCACGCCAAACTCAAAAGGACGCCACTCATTTTTGTTTGAAAAATCTGGAGAAAAAGCTTCATCGTAATCCTCTCATCAAAGACTACTCTTCATGGCTCCAGTAAACTAGTGGAAATCCAATTCGGCTTATCAAAGACGACCAAAATACATCCAAAGCAAATAATAATTAGTGAGTTTTACATGAGTTTGGGTTGGATTCAAGCTTTTGGGGACGAAATCGTCGGCAAATTCATCATTTCCCCTGTATGACATCAGCGAATTCAGATATTCATTGCAGAATCGTTCGATTTCCTTCAAGGGGGACACCAACAGGGGCACGTATCAGATGAAAACAATTTTATAAAAGATGAGTTAGATTTCATCCATTTGTATTACCGAGTGAATTCCCTAGGGAAATAATATGTATCGACGCTCAGTCAAAATTTATCCTTACGGACCCTGCGTATCGGGTTGCCTAATACGTGGAAAGGTTGGAGTGTAATGGGTGACCGTATGGGTCATGGATGAGTCGATGGGTGGATGGGTCGATGAGAAGGTGAGTAGGTGGTCGGATAGATGGATCGCCTGGTCCACTCTGGAATGTTCTAGATTGGTATGGGACGACTTGATATGATCTCGAATGGTCTGAAACGGTGTGCTATGGTTTGGAACGGTCAGGGACTATATGGTATGGTGCGATTTGGGACGTTTTGAAAGGTCTGGGACAATCTGGCATGATCGTCGATCTGGAATGATCTGAAGTGGTCAGGGGAGACCTGGGACGTTTTGGTACGATTTGGGACGGTCTGAAGTAGCCTGGAATGGTATCAAATGGTTTGTGAAGATATGGGACGTTATTGTATAGTTCGAGACGGTCTGGTGCGATCTAGTACGATCTGGAATGGTCTGGAACAGTATGGACGGCCTGATCCAGGCCAGGGCTGGGCTGGACTGGCTAAAATATAAAATGCGACTATGTGGGTTATGAGTGGGAGCAAAAGATTCGGTGGGTGGGTACAATGATGGGTGGTTGGGTCAGGCGGTCGGGTGGACAGGTTGATGAGTGAGTGACCAGACGGGCTGGTGGCTAGTCATAACTTTTAGCTGCACCAGTTCAACAATCGGTCATCTTCACAAACTTTATAAAAAATCTCTTCCATAATTTTATGATATAATTTTTGGGCTAAAAAGCATTTTTAGGGCCTCTGATTTATTAAGAACATTCACAAGCCGAACGATCGGTAGCGGGAGAGGCAAAAACGCTAGAGTAGAGTAATTTATGATCACATCGCATAACTTTTACATTTTTCACAAAAAAAAATGCCGTGTTTACTGTAACACAAGGTGTATAGATCAAAGTTCCCGAAACGGACCTCATCTCAGATACAGAAATACAGCAGTTACATTCGACCCATCGATAAACAGTAAGGAATATAAGAATTTGAAAGAGTATATTCCGGAGATCGAGTTAGAATCGCGTAAGTTTAACGCCAGAAAGATAAGGTGGCTGAAGATGTTGGCTCAGATAAGGTGAGATATCTTTATTGCCCATCTCACGGATCGTGCGTTAAATGTTAATTGCCCCATTTTATCTTCTTCAAACGCGTATTTCCGACATGAAACGGGGCATACGTCTCGTACGTGATGCTCAATCTAGTATAGTTGAAACAAAGGAATACTTGAAGGAAAAGGCAAACTCTGGCATTGTCACTGTCACCTACTGCGTCTTCAATTTTGTGATGGAAAAATATTTCGAACGTCCTCTATGATCAAAACTATCTGCGAAGAAATCAAATTTTGCTAGTATCGCTCAATTGAGTTATTGCGCTCCTGGCTCAAGGTTCAGAAAGCCTAACCGAATGAACAAACAATAAATACATTTCGAGGCGGATGAAAATTCCACAGAATGTTTCCAATTCCACAACTTTTCTTTCCGATTGGATGCCGGTATCTCAATTTGAAGAGATGGCAGCTCAATTCAGCGAGTTGATTAACATAAAATTGCAACTATCGAGTTGAGTAGATCGATTTTTCAGAGCTGGGGTAGCTTCGATGGCCTCACCAGGCTAGGAGAATCATATCAACACATGTTTCCCAGTCGTTTGAAAAACTCAGGAACCAGATTTCAATACATAAGTATCTCTAAGATGGAATTACAACTTTGATGAGGACAGTTCAAAAAAGTTTGCTCAATGCACCTGCTATAGGGACATTTTCTTTCAACTTAGAGAGCCAAGAAAATGATCGATGAACGTAACACTGGCGAATTATTAAACTGGTGTAGGCATAGCATGTATATTCTCCAGCGTAACCTAATGAATTAGGATTTTGCATTCATTGAAGCGGGTATAGAAAGACGCTCTGTTTTACTTGCCTATGCCCCGCGTCGCGTTCGCATAACGAGTAACATACGGCCGCTATAATATCCCGTAATGGGTATAACATTAACGTGCAACGATATTGTAATAGTGGAAGATACTGTACAGGGGTTGTGCTCACCCATACACAGCAACATACATGAATAGGTTTACCTACACACGAGAATAAGGTTGTGATATATATACAGGGGTGCATAATTTATCGGGCCAACTCTCGGCGCCCCATCAGTAATGGGATGCATTACACGCGCTGTGGGTCCCGCCATAAACTTTGCGACTCTTCGTATCACCCTCTATATGTATATGATGGGATGGCTCACACCATCGTTGATTATGTATTTGCACAGCCGGGATTATTGGACCCTAATCGATGCTCCCGCATCACTGATGTGCATCGCAGTTAGTGATGCATCAACCAGATCGTCACTTGTGGCCATGAATTCCCATTCATTATCCGATGCTCTAAACAATATTTGATTAGGTATTATGATGATCAGGATGAATGTAGATGGATCTTGAGTTTTCAATTTTAAAGTTGTGCTATAATTCGCTCAGTAGGACTGTTCCTATTGTGATGAGGGACATTATGGCTGTTGGCCTTGAGGATTCATAAGTGTCGTAAAAAAGCTGTGGATTCTCTTTGTGATGTTATACTCATGAATGAATGCTTTTTCAAAATAACCAGTGTTCTTGGATTGGTGGTGATTAAATCCCGTCGTTGCTCTGGAATGGAAGTAGTTTTATCAAATTTGTGACTTTTGAGATTATGGTGGAAAATTTGACCGTAAAAGGTTCGCTATGAGAGATGAGAGGAAATGCATCGAAATTGAACAACCTGCTTAGAAAAAACCAGCCCTATGATCAGTTCGATTCGGATATATAAATTTCAATGCTTTACAAGGATTCAGTGGATATTCTTGCCACTGAGAGTCTGATTTGTAGAGAATATCTTTCCAATTTCCTAATTTTATGGTTATGAAAAAATTATTTTTCAAGTATATTCGTTTCGGTACATTCTGGAAATGAGCATCCGCACGATGATCGTCTTAGCC
Organism: Eretmocerus hayati; assembly: GCA_029851415.1. Classification (NCBI taxonomy): domain Eukaryota; kingdom Metazoa; phylum Arthropoda; class Insecta; order Hymenoptera; family Aphelinidae; genus Eretmocerus; species Eretmocerus hayati. Next base: position 2,617,846 of record CM056742.1, read on the forward strand.
TTTTGGATTGTTTCTTTTCTTCCGCCTTACAAGAAGGTCACATCTTGGATCAAGCTCTGGACCGGTGTCGTGTGCGGGAGCATCACCACACGTACTCGTTAATTCGTAATCCGTTATTACATCAAGAGGCAAACGAGCGATCAGATTTTTCTTATTGATGATTGCAGCAGTTTTCTGTGTCAATTGATTTATGGGTTTTTCCATGGCCTTTTGTATTGGATCTACTAGATCTACCAACATAAAATTTAGCACTGTCCTGATATCGTTGAAGTAATTGGCATTCATGATTCTATCGACGGTGATATCCCTGGAAATCGTAATTTTGAAGCAAGGTGAGTAACTTTCGTGGCTCCGACGGAAATCGCTATTCTGTTAAGGGAGTACTTACGTGATTTTTGATAGTCGAGTCTTTGTTTTGTACAACATTTTAGTGGTGATGTTGATAAAAGTGGTCACATCTGCCGTAACTCGATGCAATGTTACATTTACGTTCCCGTGGTCCCATAATAATTTGAAATTGTTCCCTGTTTTCGTTACCATTCTATAGTTACATCTCACATGCAATTTGGCGTAATGTACGGATCCAGAGATTCGCGCTTCACTGTTGACGTTCTCGAAGAGAAAGTCTTTTACCGAGCTCACTCGGGAAAGTCCGGAGACACTGGCGTCGGTAACATTGATTTGTGTGATGAAGTTCAAGATTCCGAACGACTAGAAGCAATGAGATACGAAGTATCGATTTTACCCATTATTTAATAACTTCTTTTTCGATACACTGTGCGTAAAAGTGCACTTTGCGCACAGTTTGTCGACTTCTACTCACAGTTTATCGAAAAGTATAGTTAGATACACGGCCGTAAAACCTATTACTCGCATCCTCGTGATAATTCCGACCCTCGCCTGCGGCTCGGGCCGGAAACCCATCACTCGGACGCGAATAAAACGTTTTACGCCCTTGTATCGAAATGTACTATTTTCGATTCACTCTTGTCTGGATGCATAACCTTCCTCACTCGTGTTAACGTTGTACTTTGATGATCAATCGATTGATTTAATTGGTCAGTTTATGGGCTCGTTAAATCGATCGATTATTCATTCATCTCCTTATATCGCTCTTGCAATAGTATATTTCCGTACTGAGCGCGGTAGCCCATTTTGGGCACGAGGACAATTTGTCTGTCGAGCGAAGCGAGACAGACATGTCCACCAGTGCCCGAAATGGACTTGCAAGCGAAGTGCGGATATATTTTTTCATTACGAGAACCCTAAAATCCTATTTAAACGCGGCATTTTTAGGTTAGAGTAATGAAAACACTATTGGACATTTTAATGAAGTTTACGACACGCTGTACGGAAATAGTACATTTCGATACAAGGGCGTAAAACGTTTTATTCGCGTCAGAGTGATGGGTTTCCGGTCCGAGCCGCAGGCGAGGGTCGGGATCATCACGAGGATGCGAATAATAGGTTTTACGCCCGTGTATCTAACTATACTTTTCGATAAACTGTGAGTAAAAGTCGGAAAACTGTGCGCAAAGTGCACTTTTACGCACAGTGTATCGAAAAATGTCTTTTCCGCACTGATTTTCCACTTTTACTCACAGTTTGTCGAAAAACACAGTTCGATACACGGGCGTAAAACCAATTCTTCGCATCCTAGTACTCATTCAGACCTTCGTCTACGGCTCAGCCGGAAACCCATCATTCGGACGCGAAATAAAGTTTTTCCACCCTGGTATCGAAATGTACTATCATGATATACTGTGCGTAAGTAGTATATTATGACACTGCACGTAAATGGGTAGTTTTGTACGAAGGACTGTTTATGGCACGAGCGAAGAGAGTGCTATAAGTCCTTCGTAACAAAAATACCCATCTGCACGCAGTCTCATAAGATAATTTATGGCACGAGAATCCAAAAACCATGTTCAAAGTTGCGATTTTTAGGTTAGAGTGCTATAAAGTGTATTCTTGCACGTTTGATCGTTTTTTACTCACAGTTGAAAAGGATAGTTCGATACATGGGAGGTAAACCTAATTCTCATACCCTTGTATTGGTTCATACCAATTTGTGATACTCATCACTGACATTCCAATTCAGGTCTATGGAAATTTTGAGTTTTCGTTCATGTGATGCTTTTGAATATGATTTATGAAATATACAAAAATGTAAGAGGTTGAATTTCATGGCACTATCTATATCTCGAGCTCGTGAGCTGTAGTTGAATTATAATGAGTGAATTGATAGCAGACCAGAGAAAATTTTTAATATCTCAATCACCTCTGATAGATTCGGCAGTCTTGCAGGATCTAACTTCAGTATCATCTTGACTCCATTTAGCTGCCGAATATTGTCTTCAATTATCTGATCAATTCTTATCCTTGGAAAAGAGCTGGAAAAATACATACGTGGGTGTAAGGGTCTCCATCCATATCATTGAAAAATCTACAGAGAAATCTTGCCACAGACGGCTTATATTTCAATACCCAAAGACACAAGTGACTGCAGCCTACGTCAAGAAAGATCTATTCGATTTGGCATTCGATATATTTGAGGTGACGACGGTACTCAAATTTGAATTTTGTACTATTTCAAGACGGGATTCTACTCATTACCAGTCATTTGGGCTCCAGGAGATGAAAAATTTGAGGAGGAAATGGTGGGCCCTCGTGATGCAGCAATTTTTGTACCGAGAACATCAGAACAGAACTTACCCAGCATAAGCACATCCATGTGAACAAAACAGAGCACAAACCAGGAGGAGAAGTTCTGCGAGTAGTGAGAGCCTCATCTTGACAGCCGTAACGAATTCAGATTGGAAAATAGTTGGGATTCGATTTTTGGATGCCCAAGAGAAACCACCAAAGCATTTGTGACCCTACGTTTCATCTACGAATTAATAAGTTACATTTTTAATGCAGGAACTTGTGACCACGAGAGTTCGCAATGCTCGATATATCATATTTTCCTTAGCTGAGTTGAATTGATGATTAAACAGAGATAGATGTTCAAGAATTCGAGCATACTTGTTGGAACCAAGGAGAATCTTTTTCTACGGACTATTCGGCTTGAATACGTTTATATCAGTGTAAGCAGCAAAATTAGCATTGTAACCAAGTATTTGAAAAGTAAAATGGATAAAATATGTTGGTCGGGTCTGTCTCCGGTCTCCCAAGACTGAAATACGAAGGTGTAAAGATGATTGCACTGAATGTACATTGGATACTCAGGATAAATTTGAGTATCCAATTGTTCAAGTGCGTATGATTCTAACTGATGCTCCAACAAAGATCTTTGCGAGTATAGAAACCTCATACTAAAAAATTTTAAAAGGATACTCGATCAATTTCAGAAATCTCACAGTCAAATTTCGGTTGTGAAGCACTGTATCACGGCTACGAAAATTGAAAAGATATCATCCTCTGAAGATGGTATAAAATAAGAGAATCTTTAGTTACCCCTTCTGATCAGGCAGGTGATTGGCGTTTGACTTCGAGGATACTGAGTTTCCTGTATCTGTACGTGATGAAGAACACATCGTGCGTGACATCGGAACTTGAACTTTTTCACATGGCTTGCTTTCAATAAGGATGAACCGAAATGCCGACTAACTGAGTGGAAAGTGTATGATTTGGAGATTAGGGAGTTTCCACTTCTTTTTTCAAACAAATCTTGCTTAATTATCCAAATACTCCCAATTGTTTGTACAGTGTATCTTGCCCCAATTGTATGACGACTGTACTGAATGTATACGAAACAGTCGCATTTTGTATGGAGTATTGATACAAGTGTCAGATGTAGCGCCGTGTCTACAAACGTGTCTACAAACGAGTCTTTCAAAATTAGAAATCTATTTTCATGACATATTTTTATTGCATCATTTACGATCTAGTGTGATATCGTGGGGCCCGCACTTAATGTGAGTATACCACTGGCTCCTGACATTTCTTGGGGTTAATTCAGTTTGGCGGATCAATCGCCACATGCACTTGCCCTCCTCCATCAGACTGACTGATCATTCCATCCTCGTCTTCTTAGCAACCAAATCGGTCGACCAAAAGTGTCAATTTAATAAAATAGATGAGCAGTGGTGAGAATTCCTGGATCTAAGGATTTTTACTGGATGTCACAGATCTGATAAAGTATCGAGTTTGTTGGGATGCGATAATGAAAAAACTATCCAAGTAATACAGAGACTTGTTCAGAGCATTGAGCTTGAAAATGGAAAAATTGAATCAACTGCTCGAAGCGCACCTTGCCATCACTCAATTCACGTTGTTTCATCTCGTACTAATAGAGGGTTGGATTTATGTTGGTTCTAAGTCCGTAATCCAACAGCCGAGATCAACTTGATGCGCTTTTTAAGTCAACGGCAACTAAAATTGTAGTAAAAATAGGAAAGAAGTGTAGGATTTCTGTACTAATTTGGAGATTGGATGTGCATGGTACCAGGAAAAACAAAATTCGGAATAGAATTCAATCGAATTTATTGCGACTAGATTACAAATTGTACCTCCCGACGGCAAATGCGTCAGTTAGGAACGCGTACATTTAGTTAGCGAATTGGAGCCTATGGAGTCTTTCACTTCATTTGGCTTATTTTCGCGATTTGAAAAACTGGGACTCGAGATATGTTGTTCAGAGATATTTTTTTCTCTCATGTATTGTTGTACGATATCGGGATCCATACAAAATATCGGTCGTTTCTTATCAACTAAACTTATCTAAATATCTGAGTTCATTCTACGGCATTACTCGGTACCTCGCGTCGATTTTGAACAATTATACACTACTAAACGATGAAATTTTATTAACCACTCGCACCTGGTGCCTCTTGACAGGCGCAACAAAAATTGCATGTGATATTTTGACTAAAAACAATTCTTCACAAAAATTGAAACAGAGTCAACTAAAAAAAATAGAAATAGTATAATATATCTTTTACACGTGAGTGCAAGTACTTAGCAAAAGTAATAAATCAGGCGCAATTTCGATCAAAAAATATCCATCATACCACACGGATGATATCAGTATGTAAGTACCAAAGAAGCACGCTTATCATTTATATCGACTCGCAATCCATACACTGTACATTTTATCGCTTATTTCCCATCACACGAGAAAGAATTCATGAAGTTGTCACTCTGTGACAATACCAATTCATCATTTACGTCTATCCTAGGGGATTTTTGGTATTTTTAACTCGATTAGTAAACATTACTACTCCCCTATAATCGTACTTTGCTCACCGTTTTTGAGCTTTCCTTAAAACTGCTACAGTGACTCAACAAATTTTTGGTATACATTCATTTCCCACGAACGTCTACTATACAGATATCTACAGAATATTTTGATAACTTTTTTGATGTAGTTGCTAAGACTCGTACTTTTTTTCTGATATTTCCTCGCTTGAGGTCACCATTTGTGACAAAATAGGAGTATTTGAAACAATTGATATGCTAGTGAGCTTAAATGGAAGCCTTGATTATCGCGGGGACTTCTCCTGAGATCCTGAAGGCAAATCGGAAATGAGACGTTGAAGGATGTATTTTGTATATGTGCTTATAGTGGATTCGATCAAAAGGGAATTATATTGCTCTTTTGAAAAGATGAAAATCACGCAGCATAGACGTTTTGTTTCCATTACAGTGAAATATTTGCAATTGGACTCTTTGGAGGATTATAACAAACTGTCGGACCACTCGCTTTTGAAGAGCACCCAAGATTTTTATTGGTAAATCTCACATAGAGGAGTACTTTTTCATCCAATGAATACTTTTATCCCATGCAAATCTTATTTTGCAATGATGTAATTGAAAATAAACTTCATTTCACTGTAGAATGAAAAACTCACTCGCGATTTCAGCAAATTTTCGTCATCTCCTCGGAGCACGCGTCGGAGTCCATAACAGAAGCAATGGGTGTTGAATAAAAGAATGCATTGATGATGAGATATGAAATCATCTACTTCGCTTCGTGACACCCTTTCTGACCTTGAAAGATATATGAAAAAATGTATGATACATCTGAGAGCCTGTTATTTGAGTCATCATTGACCTACGAAGGTCTTTTGCAAACGTCTTCGGTAATCTTTGGAAATTGTATACATTATAATTATTAAGCATGCATTACTATATACAAAATCATAAGTAATGTGTCAAAATGAGCGATGAGCTGAAGAACTTGCAGTAATATCGGGAGGAGTTTAATAATCTTGAAGTCACCCTCTCTTCGCCTGTCTAGTTTTTCACAACTCGATGAAGAATCGTCCTACTCACAGAACTTTCGGACCACTTTTGAACGACCGGCTTGCCCCATAAATCTATCTGAATAGCTGCTTCATTTTGGCATTGACGTGGATAGATAGGGTTAACGCATATGGCGACACTGTCTAGCCCCGCTGTCCTGACTCGTCACGAAGCTGGTGCTGCTGCTGCAATTGCGGCGAGTTTCCGAGGGCCTGCTCTGACCAGTCGTAAATAAGGGGCGGTGGAGTTGGCCAGTAACTCGAAGCCGAGTGGTGTAGGTAGCCAGCAAGACTAAGCCTCTCCACGTGTCCGAGGCTCGCTGTGGTTAGGCCCAATTCGTCCACGACAGGTTTGCGGTCCACGACGGCCGAGGCGCTGGCTTCGTCCTCAAACAGGTACTGATTCGGTGAGGCCATCGATGAGGATGGCGAGGACGAAAGTGCCGGTGAGCCCGTGCCGGACCGAGGGGGCCTGTGTCACTCGGGCCCAACGGGCCCTTCCTCGCTGGCAGTCGTCGTCGTCCGGTCACTCGCCACCTGTAGACTGCTGCCAAGCTGGGCACTGAGCTGGCGGGGGCTGCTGGGAGCCCCCGCCTCTGCTCAAACTTGCTGTGACCTTTCGGCTCCTGGCGAGTGTGGATTGGTCCCGCTCGCTGCTAGGGCATATTGGCAAGCGCTAAGGCCTCCTCCGCCGCTCGAGGCCCTCGAACTTACCGGACTGATGCTACCCGTACCAGTGCTACCTCCTGCCCCCAGCGCGCTCTGGAAGCCGGAGTAGCTACCTCCTGCTGAGGCGGTGGTGCTGCCACCGATTCCTCCACTACTACCTGAGCCACCATGTTGCTTTGCCTGCTGGGCTTTGAGCCGAAGCGAGGCTATGCTGGTACTCATGGGATCCGAGGCTGGGCCTGTTGCTCGGTGGTGAGAGTATACTGGGGGGCCGTAGGCTGGGTGGTGGGGAGCGGCGGGTGCCACGTAGCAACCGGCGCTAGAGGCCGCCACCGGCGATCCCGCTACTCCGAGGCCCGAGCTCATGCCCGGGATCATGGAAGTTGGCGCCTGGGCAACGGAAACCGACATGCCTCCAACGTGACCTCCTCCGAGAGAACCTGCCGAGTTGAAGCAGTTAACCGGACTGGAGTGGGGGTGATGGTGATGCGCAGCTGCGGCCGCTGACTGAACTACGCTGCTGAGTGGGTTGACCGGCCAACTGAAGCTCTTACTGTTGAGTGGCGAGGGCACCTTCGACGCCCAGTTGTTGTAGGAACTATAGTTGTAGAGGCTTTCTGGGTCACCGAACGGCTGACCAATGAAACTGTTCAGGCTTGCCGTGCCGAAGCCTGATTTGAAGTTCTCCGCTGCTGCCGCGGCAGCGTTTATTGCATTGCGCTCACGTTTCCGCCATTTTGCCCGTCGGTTCTTGAACCATACCTACGAACAAACAAACCAAAATCTTCCGTTAATTTAAGATCTTGAGAAGGCTATTTGAATATAAGTGGGGGGAGGGGGCTGATTTGAGAATAATGTGATACGGGACAGGGGTTTTCAATACATGTATTTCTGTAGTCAAGAGTAGATTTGAATAAAAGCTATTTGGGTTCTGACAAATCCTTTGATCTGAAGTTCCAGGATGATTCTGATCCCATGCTAAAGACCAATCGTAAACTATGTAGACTATCCATACATTGTGACTATGAAACTAGCTTAAAAGTGGAGTCCAAGAGTTGGACTTGGCCGAAAATTTGGGAACTATTACTTTCCAACGACAGAAAATCATGTACGAAGCCACCGATTCTAACGCTCAGGCGTTTCTGAGCTACAGACCGATCTATGACCTGAGCATCACTATATCTTACGTAAACATAATGTCCCTTGTCGGTAAAAGGAGATGGCTCCCATCTGTCAGTCATCCCAAGTGCCAGTCGAATCCAGCTCCTGATGCTTTTGGATTCTCGTTGGGATTGAGCGTTCAAGCATAGGGAGGTAAATTAAGTTCAGGGCCCTGTCAGTTATGAGGCCGTAGGCGATTCTGCCCAGTTTCTAGTTCCAAAGTATTAAGGATCTGAAAGATTTTTCCGTTCCAAGCTAGCGTTGATTCGTGGGGCACCCTTACATCACGGAATGACCGGGGTCAATATTTTCAACTGAAGTGTATAACGACGCACTTTGACAGATTGATTTGTGATTTTTGTGGGCATTTTTTTGAATCGTCGGCGATGGTATAATATACTATTTTTGTACCAAGATCTTTCATTCTGATACAGGGAAAAATTCTTGAAACATAATAATGAATTTCCACACAAACAAATATTTATGAAATACATATGAGCCTGTGTTACACATCGACCAATGGTTTTCTTGACGATCTTCTTTGGTACGAAGTTCTACTTCATAACATGCCATATAATATATTTAATGAATGAATTTATCGTTCTTTCGAGCCACTTATAATCGTCGCGCTCAGGCGGCGATCACAGTTTGACAAATGTCAAACTGCGACCTTCGAGGCTCCACTTTCATAGTGGCTGCATCACGAAGGGATTTTTTATTTTTTTGGATTTTTTAATTTTTTGTTGAAAGATTGACCTATGAAAGATTGACTATGAAAGTGGAGCCTCGAAGGTCGCAGTTTGACATTTGTCAAACTGTGATCGCCGCCTGAGCGCGACGATTATAAGTGGCTCGAAAGAACGATAAATTCATTCATTAAATATATTTCATCAAATCGAGCGATAGAGTCAAAATATCGATGAGATCTACCTTATCGATATAATTTGCATATTCGAATGGTCATGGTTCCTTGACTGACCGCATCGAAAGATTGGCACAAGAGATGAGAGAAGGCTTCCCCGAGCGAGTGAATACGCAATCGCCTCGGTGGTCTAATTGGTTAAGGCGCCGGTCCGGAGTACCGAAGATTGCGAGGTTCAAGTCCCGCCCGAGGAAGAATTTTTTCATCTCTTGGTCAATCTTTCAACAAAAAATTAAAAAATCCAAAAAAATAAAAAATCCCTTCGTGATGCAGCCACTATGAAAGTGGAGCCTCGAAGGTCGCAGTTTGACATTTGTCAAACTGTGATCGCCGCCTGAGCGCGACGATTATAAGTGGCTCGAAAGAACGATAAATTCATTCATTAAATATATTTCATCAAATCGAGCGATAGAGTCAAAATATCGATGAGATCTACCTTATCGATATAATTTGCACATGCCATATAATGATATTTTGAAAACTCTTTCCCATACTCGTCTTCCGGATGCTTTTCTTTAGTGCCAAATTCTGCTGCGTTTCTCATCATAAACGCATAATCAAGTATTTTTTTTTTTCAACCAATTCTTATTTGGGTGATAACCGAAAACAAATTTTATCACGGACATTTTCGGGGAGAGTGTCGTCCATTCAGAGCTGAATCACATTAAAAGAGATGTGAAAGGTATCCGCTTGAAACTTGATGGAGTGAACTAATTAAATTTGATTGCGTAACTCCAACCAAGAGTCAACTATCAATCTCGCGATACCAAACTCATAACGCTGTAGACTGGCTTGATCAGAACGCTTATTGAAACTCCACTATTTAGAATACCAATTATTTTCGTACCCCGATACTCCGAAGTGGGGGTATCGGTCGTGATTGTTTCGAATGTACACGAATCTTACCCGACTAAACCATTGAATCGTAAAAGTTTATCCTGGGCAGTGCTATCAGGCGGCGAAAAACTAGTAGGTCCTCACGATTTTCTATTTTGAAATTAATGAATTCTTACATATTTCTCCACAGGAGGATAAATGTGTCTATTTCGATCGATATAACTGACGGTGAAGCTCATGTACAATTCACGTTTCAACGTCGTTGCTCGTCTTAGGATGCACAAACCCTGTCAACATATTTTCACTTGTTTCAAGCCTGTTTCTCCCCGGCCTTGCATCTGACTATTTATGATCCTTCTCCACCTTAAAAACCGGGTATTTTTTGAAGCTTCGTGATCCATTTCATCTCGAAGTGAATAGAATATTGGTATGTCTATGAGATCTTTCATCACTAATCGGCTGAAGCCCAGCTAAGTTTGAGACTGGCATTCAGAAGAGTAGAAATAGTTACTGGATCTTTCGTAGCACGATTAGCTTAAGATCTCGCAGGACTAGGGCAAGTTGAATACGGTGGTTGAAACAGTTTGATGGTACAAAATATTCACTTACGACGTTTCTTCATTCAACCTCGAGTACCTTATCAGGCTATAAGTACCCAATATTTTCGTTACTCAATCCCCACACGTGTATCAATCTAACTATGGAATCCCTAGGGGAATGTTCAGATAACACTAGTTGAGAATTCTGCAGAATATTTTCTCCTATGAAATCCTATCAAGCTGGTTCTGATACCAGTTGTGCTTTAATATTAGGAGAAGTTTTTTCCTGATGAAAGAATTTACAAGGATCCGGCTGTACTCTCTCCGTATCCATCAGTGAGATTCCACTGAACTTCAGTGCATTACGGATCAACTTTGACTGATGACTTCAGTGCATATGCACTGGGGCTTCAGTGCATATGCACTGAAGTCATCAGTGACCCTCACTGAAATTTCAGTGACCTCGAGGGTCGGACACGTCCTGATCACTGAAGTTTCAGTGAGAGTCACTGATGGATCAGTGAGATAATTCACTGAAACTTCAGTGACGTCGGGGGTCGGACGGGTCCTGATCACTGAAGTTTCAGTGAGTGTCACTGAAGTTTCAGTGAGTGTCACTGATGGATCAGTGAGATAATTCACTGAAACTCCAGTGACCTTGGAGGTCGGACGGGTCTCGGTCACTGAAGTTTCAGTGAACTTCACTGATTCATCAGTGAGAATTTCCACTGAAATTTCAGTGAATATGATTTGCCGGGACCCTTAAAAAACTGAAATTCACCTTGAGCTTGCTCGTCTGCTGCTTTGCATTTGCTTTTTCTATTTGCATTGGCAATGATCAAACAGAGGAAAAGCATAATCCAAACCCCCAACCTGCCCTAGAAATTGATGAAAAATCGAGAAAGCAAGAGTGATGGAAAATTCAGTTACTATCATGACTTCATGAGTTTTCCAAGCAATCGTAATCCTTGTCAAAAGAATGGAGCTTCGCAACTATACATCCCTGAAAATTGCATCGAATCGGTGTCTTCAATCAGTTAGACACTTTACTAAATTGTACTTGCCGACATTGTCAGGAGTAGGATTCACTTTGATTATTTTGGAGGTATAGGATGAATTGAATGGGGAAAATTGAAGCAGAAGTTTGTCACTTATAGCAAAATCATAACTCAAGCATCCAAAAGGCAATTCATGATGTCAATTTCAAGTTATACATAATCAAACTTTCATAAGAAAAAAAAAGTTCTACATAATGTAATCGTAAGAAATTCAGAATTATATGGTTCTCAAGTCATCATTGTGCTATAGGTAAGAAACTCGCACTTATAGTAATAATGAAATATTCAGATTCATTCATAAACTTTATTATCTTGATTAAATAAATGTTGACAAAAACAAAAAATCAGCGGTGGGAGAATTGCTCGATGCTACTGAAACATCTGAAGAGAACACCTTGTCAAATCAATCAAAATCTGCATATGCATCTGTGCCATCAGATGATTATGGGGAATTCTAGAGCGAGCTGGACAAAACCGTCACCAGGGGGGTCGGGGAAAAATCTGAAAAAAATTTTTTCTGTTTGTACTATGTTGAAATAGTGCAAAAAATGTTTTTTTCGAATTTTTCGACCCTCTCTGTGGGCCCTGAGGCCCGGAAGAGGGCCATTTCAAGCTTTTTTTTGGCCTATCTCGGAAAAATCACAGCTCCAACGGAATTTAATATTTTTTGACGTATCTGGGCGCATTTTCCTCGAAAATGCAAGTACTTTTGAGAAAGAAATTTCTCGAGGCCGATAATTGACCCTGGCTACCTGTGGGAGCTATTTACTGAGAGCAAACTTTAGCGATTTTTACGTCATCTTGTGGACGATCTAGGTCCAACTAGAAAGGTGATAATCGACTTTTGCTTGTGGTCATTTTGAAGGTCTTGGAAAATTCTACGATTTGACCACTGGTGAAAGTCGATTATTGTACTTTTTATAGGAGCTACAGCAGCGAGAAAACGAGCATTCTTCAAAAAAATCGGAACTTTGAGAGTAAACTACAAAAAATGTCCATAATATTTATCCACCAAACCTCTCCAGTAGGTTCTTCAAGGTGTCTACTCACACCAAAAAAAATTTTGAGAGTTCATTATTTTTATTTTTTTTTTTTAAACGCATCCCAAAATGCCGTTTTTTGCAATTTTCTGAAATACGTCATCATTGGCCATGGCCGCATATGCTTCCATCCCACTTAATTTGCACCAGAGCATATGGAAGTACTCCCCGAAGTACCCCCGAACATGTATGGAAACTTTCGGGGACCATTCTCGAGCCAGGGGCGTGCTGTGGGTTATATCTGCCGAGTCAAAAATGGGCGTTATTCTGGCCATCTGAGTGCAGGAGGCCGTGAGCATGGTTTTACTAATTCTAGCTCGCAAATGAAACATTGGGCTGGAATGGAGATCCAAACATAGTTTTCCGACTCAAAATGACCATCTAAACACTTTTAGGAACGAGTCTTTCCCCTATCGGAACTATCGAAACCTCCCAAAAACGGCCACCTCCCTTAACGGCCAATTTTTCCCGGTCCCACAGGGTGGCCGCTAAGAGAGGTTTTACTGTATATAGGAAAAGATCCTGTTGTGACTTATTATTTATGCTCTTCACAAACTAAAACGCCTAGGAAAATGCCTATTTGAAAAATTTTTTGGACAAATATAAATCGGCAAAGATTGAAAAACAAAATGTCGTGGGCCCCACCGGTCGGGCCCATCGCAGTGAACGTGTTAAAATTCAGCATCTTGAAGATATTGACTAATCTAGGATGCAATACAAGATGTAAGGATAAAAATGGAGTACCAGTCTTCAGACCACTGGTTGTGAGCAATTTCGTGAGTGATCAATTTTCATGGGTGTTGAAGAAATCTGAAATTAGCAACATACTTCAGGTGTTACAATGGGTCTCGGAAATTAGTGAATTGAAGCATGTAAAATGTAATGTGCAGTACTTCATTGCTTTTCCTTATCTCATAAGAGAGCAAAATTCATATTCCATCTCGACTGATGTAGGCATATCATCAGTCATAATTGACCACACACGAAAATGTATTGCAGATTCGGACAAAATGACGTCTTATAAAATTGGTACTATGTATCTATCTAACTTTGTGTTGATACCAGAGTAGAGCTTACTGGCACGGGATCTGATGATTATCGCAGCAATGCAGAATTTACATTTATCAGATACTTTTCCAATATATTGGTCTTGGATTACGACAGATTCCGAATACGTTGAACAACGGCAAAAATTGATTACTTCTCCTTCGCGGGCAATGGAGCTCATATTAAAAATGGAATACCTTAGTTACCCAGTTATTTTTGAAAATTTGCTTCATATGATGTCCGACGACGATCTAAGGAATCTGAGTATGATTTGAATATATTCAGACCCAACTACTCGATGATTTTCATCAACTCCTCGTATCATAATATACACGTATCACATGTGTTTGCACTATTACTGTAATTCGAACTCGGTATATACACATAAATTCTATTAAGTCTTCTTTGTTCGGTCTTTTTTCGGAGCATAATCTCATTGTAATAAAATATACCTATAACGAAACAAATTGAGTAACTCATGGGTTTGTTCACGTATTTATTTATTTGCTATAGAAAATCCCAACAAATTGTATTCATGAGTATTTTATTTGAAACCTGGAAAACGGGATTTTGAGGAAATGGTTGAAAGATGTGCCGAGCACATGAGAGCCAACTGAGAAAGTTAAACAATTTGAGGATCTCATCCAAAGAATAAATGATTCTCTTTGTGCTCAATATGTTTTCCGCAGTGGCTCACGCAATTTTTCATTTCTGGATTTTCACCAATTCACACTTATTTAAAAACATTTCCCGTAGCAATATATCCTGGCAATTGATGGTCAGTTGAAAATATGAATCTCACAATATTTTGTCTTGTAATTGTATGATTTTTGCAGTTCCGTGGATATTTATATAAATTCAAGTATAATGGTAAATGGTCATAGATTAATTATTCTCCACCAATTTTCTTTATGAGGCAGTATTTTCAATTGTATTTCCCAATATACCAGTTGAACGAGTCCGATCTTACACCGTTATGTCTGGCTTTGATCTACACTTCAAATATTATCATATAGAGCATACATTCGAACTTACATGTTACGAAGACAATTTTTTTCTACAATACAACTCAACGAGGTATGTTTTTCAAAGTATGGCGAGAAATCACCACGAATATTAGACAAAAAATTTTCATTTCATATCTATGATCAGGATATTGGATTTTGTTCAAGTTAATCCATAATTGATTCTACAGCTTTGACATTTGATATTTATTCGATATTCATCGCGCGAGGTTTACATTGAAACAGTATATAATACTCCCCGGAGGCGAGATCTCACATGTGTGCAGGTGACTTATATTGTTCTAAAACTTGATCCTAGAATACATCAAATTCTCAAAATGATAATTGAATCCATGAAATATTACCTAAGGTATACGTGTAAATTGGTTTAGTGCCTTTGATTAAGTTCAGTTAAACATCTTGATGTATAATATGAGCAAATCCACGAAACGCCGTGATTCGTGCGTTACGCCCTTCGTGCACCATTTTTCCGCACCAATAGCTATCAACTCCGCGACAAAGCAAACACTCTTTTCGAGATCTTACAATCAAGTTGTAGGGAGCTCAAGACACAAAACTGAAATAGACCAAAATTTCGCGCGTGACATGGCTTTTTTCCCTCACTTTTAAGGTCGGCGTTTAGATGCAGTCTGGGATATCGGTATGATCCTCGCGGGAGAATGACCCCCTGATTTGAGGCTACAACCACCTTGAAGCCCAATAATGTGCTACCAACAAGTGTGGAAGTATCTCCTGTTCATGACGCGTGACTACTTCTTGAAAAGGAAAAGAAATCGGCGATATTTCTGACTCTACGACGACGCAGTCTGGCGAATCATGTTTCGGCGAATGACACTTAATTATTCTTCAAAAAACAAAGAGATTCAGATGGGTAGGGTCTATGAGCATCGGATTATGTTTGACTGGCAAGCATATTACGCTTTCAGAAAAAAACACGATCGGTTCACGAAATCATGTTTTTTGAGGTGCACACGAACAAGACGGGTCAAACCGATCTGGCTTCGCTTGTGATCTCTCGCTTTTATCGTATTTGATACAGAATAAGTGACTGCTACATCCAATATTCCGTTGGCCAATCGTTCGAGCTGTTATTCCCACTTCTCAAGGGGATTTTTGGGGATAACATTGCTAGAAAACTCTTGAATAACGTGTATATCATCATTCCAATGATCTCCTCGAGTTTTCTGCTGATGAGTGCATACTTTCCATCCCCGTCAGCGGTCAATTGGGTGATGATAGAGTGTATCCGTGTATGTGGCGAAAGGTGATTTAATTTGGTTTCGAATCATCATTTTCGTGTGATTGGAGATGGATGGGTTATGTCTTGCATGAAATAATTGGAGTAGAATCACGTGCCTATTATTGGCTAAAAGAGTTGCTACCGTCAAATTGGGTAACTTTGGTACAGTGAGTGCAACTTTGGTACACCTCTGAAAAATGACTTTCAGAGCTGCGTTTCACAAGGTAAATGATTCTATCGCTCTAAAACCTATTCTGCCTTCGTGGCACACACATAAACAATGTTTTGAGCCACCGTAGATCCCGCGCGGATGATTGTACTTGTTTATTGAAGCTTTTTCCGAAAAGGTTGGTTTAGCAGCAGCACGCGAGAGGTCCAGTGAGACTACCCGGCAAGAACTGTTCCGGAACAAACTACGAGTGAATAATGCTACATTTTGACCACATCTATCATCATATTGAAGGAACCATCTCTACATTGGGGTATTTGAAGCATTTGGGATTTTAATGAATGGAAAACAGGGAAAATACCATGAAAAAGTGCACCTAAGTTACCCCACTCTAGCTAAGAATCATTTCGGTGGGGTAACTTTGGTTCAACTTTGATTCAGAATACACTCATTCTATATATCTTCGAGTTTTAGTTGGGAGAACAATAAGGATAGTGGTACGCGTTACTTCAGTTAGTAAACCTGAGAGATGTTCCTTCGAAATTTTTTTCATATATAGATCATATTAGTATTTCATTTATGTTTTTTGATGATAAGATTTTGAAACATTGATCGTTCCATTTCTTTGTATAATTCAAGATTCCATTGTCAAAGTTTTAGTTGATTTCGAAATTCACCTCACTACCTAGTTTCTCTTGTTATTTGTATGAAATTCTAGAATTTTCACGCACATCATTTATTTTTTATCTTACCATATTTAATTCCATTTATTCACAAATTAATTTGAGTTCCTTCATATAAATCAATGATTTACGTATGATTTGTTCAGAATGCATACTTGATATTCTTAATCGTGTATTATGCTGTTCAATTTGTTTCATAAATTTTTAAAATGAATTTTTGGGGACATCAATCAATTTATCTACCCTGAGAAAATAATCATACCTACAGGCCGCATCGAGCGTCGGCAAGCGAGGCCAACGCGCTAGTTGTATGATAATCTCGTAGAGAAATAGAGGAGTTTGACTGTTCATGAGGCAGAATAATTCGTTATACTGAGATTTGTGTAGATTGTCTCAGAAGACTTGAAAAAACTGGAATCATCACTCGATTATACAGATCCCAACTCTGTGGACTGTTCGTGTCCATCGAGCTTCAAGATTTCTCAAATATCGACTCTTCTGACTCGATTGATTGGAAGGCAGTATAAATCTATGTCTTACTGTCTACCACGTACAGGAATATACTTCCACACCATTCTTAGAGAAGACAGTGTGAAACTCACTTCGGAGAAGTTTTTTTCTGAAATTGATCACAAAAGATTGTCGTTTTATTTACATGTGCTTTGTAAATATCTTGAATATCTACCTCGGATTTTTTCTTTCATCTTGATTGCTCTTCATTTCAACCTAAGCTTGAATCAGTAAGAGATGTGATAAACTCATAGCGTCAGGTATAATTTTATCACGTCTATAAAATAGACAACAATTGCCAAGAGGGCATTTTCTTTCGAGGAATGTCTTATCTATTTTTGGGGAAGACCCGGGTGATTGTAATATGAAGTCATTTCATAAGAGAGCTGGAACATTTGAAAAAGCTTGTGAGCTCGACTGTGGTTGAATCTACCCAAGCTCCACAAAGTATTGAAATTCCAGTTTGTACGAGAAAATAGCTTCAAAGCTGGAACTACAAAATCAAAAACTTCCCTTCATGGAAGAATGAAAGTTGTCGCACAAAATTGGCACCACTCATCCAAACAAAGTTTTATCATGTGGATCAAATTTTGATGGGCATTTTTTTGGGATCAATTTCAGAATAAAACTTTTCCGAAGTCAGTTTCACACTGTCTTCACTAAGAATGGTGTGGAAGTATATTCCTGTACATACTAGACGGTAAGACATAGATTTATATTGCCTTCCAATCAATGGAGTCAGAAGAGTCGACATTTAGGAGATCTTGGAGCTCGATGGACACGAACAGTCCACAGAGTTGAAATCTGTATAATCGAGTGATGATTGCAGTTTTTTTCAAGTATTTTGAGACAATCTACACAAATCTCAGTATATTGGATTATTCTGCCTCATGAACAGTCAAATTCCTCCATTTCTCTACGAGATTATCATACAATATGATTTTTTCTTCTTTACTCAAAGCTAGTGGATAAAGTAAACAGTTTGTGAATACTTGTCATCAATGGGTACAGTCCCAAACGAGCTGTTAAGTTGATTAATTGATGATTGATTTATTGAGGAATTGATTGCTTTTTGAATTGTATCAAGTTCTAAACCCGGTGTACCCATCAAAGTTGTACAACTTCCTCATGTTCATCTCCTGCTGCGCGTATCAGGCAGATGGACATGCATTCAGTTTATGAAGCTTACTGTCTGTCGATATCAGCGGTATGAAACTTTGTTGCATTCCCAGAGAGCATTGGTGATTTCTATATTTTCTATCTTATTGTTTTAAGATGTGATAATGAAAAAATCCGGGATTTGTCATGGAGATGAGTGATGTAATGTGTTTTCGCAGGCGTTTGATTGGATTGATTATAGTAGAACTTGCATATGGGGGATTCTGGAGCAAGCTGGACAAAACCGTCACCAGGGGGGTCGGGGAAAAATCTGAAATTTTTTTTTTCTGTTTGTACTATGTTGAAATAGTGCAAAAAATTTTTTTTTCGAATTTTTCGACCCTCTCTGTGGGCCCTGAGGCCCGGAAGAGGGCCATTTCAAGCCTTTTTTTGGCCTATCTCGGAAAAATCACAGCTCCAACGGAATTTAATATTTTTTGACGTATCTGGGCGCATTTCCCTCGAAAATGCAAGTACTTTTGAGAAAGGAATTTCTCGAGGCCGATAATTGACCCTGGCTACCTGTGGGAGCTATTTACTGAGAGCAAATTTTAGCGATTTTTACGTCATCTTGTGGACGATCTAGGTCCAACTAGAAAGGTGATAATCGACTTTTGCTTGTGGTCATTTTGAAGGTCTTGGAAAGTCCTACAATTTGACCACTGGTGAAAGTCGATTATTGGACTTTTTATAGGAGCTACAGCAGTGAGAAAACGAGCATTCTTCAAAAAAATCGGAACTTTGAGAGTAAAATACAAAAAAGTGTCCATAATATTTATCCACCAAACCTCTCCAGTAGGTTCTTCAAGGTGTCTACTTATACCAAAAAAAATTTTGAGAGTTCATTATTTTTCTTTTTTTTTTTTTAAACGCATCCCAAAATGCCGTTTTTTGCAATTTTCTGAAATACGTCATCATTGGCCATGGCCGCATATGCTTCCATCCCACTTAATTTGCACCAGAGCATATGGAAGTACTCCCCGAAGTACCCCCGAACATGTATGGAAACTTTCGGGGACCATTCTCGAGCCAGGGGCGTGCTGTGGGTTATATTTGCCGAGTCAAAAATGGGCGTTATTCTGGCCATCTGAGTGCAGGAGGCCGTGAGCATGGTTTTACTAATTCTAGCTCGCAAATGAAACATTGGGCTGGAATGGAGATCCAAACATAGTTTTCCGACTCAAAATGACCACCTAAACACAATTCCGAGGTCAATTCAGCTCTAGAATATCGTCTAATGCCTCAACGGTGTCAGAACTCGTCGACAGGATCTAAGTTCTTAAGGGGCAGAGGGACGACTTTTTAGAGCAAAACTGACCTCAAAATTGTGTTTAGATGGTCATTTTGAGTCGGAAAACTATGTTTGGATCTCCATTCCAGACCAATGTTTTTTTTTGCGAGCTAGAATCAGTAAAACCATGCTCACGGCCTCCTGCACTCAGATGGCCAAAATAACGCCCATTTTTGACTCGGCAAATATAACCCACAGCTCGCCCCTGGCTCGAGAATCGGCCCCGCAAGTTTTCATACATGTTTGGGGGTACTTCGGGGAGTACTTCCATATGCTCTAGTGCAGATTAAGTGGGATGGAAGCATATGCGGCCATGGCCAATGATGACGTATTTCAGAAAATTTCAAAAAACGGGATTTTGGGATGCGTTTAAAAAAAAAAAGAAAAATAATGAACTCTCAAAAATTTTTCTGGTATAAGTAGACACCTTGAAGAACATACTGGAGAGGTTTGGTGGATAGATATTATGGACGTTTTTAGTATTTTACTCTCAAAGTTTCGATTTTTTTGAAAAATGCTCGTTTCCTCACTGCTGTAGCTCCTATAAAAAGTACAATAATCGACTTTTACCAGTGGTCAAATTGTAGGATTTTTCAAGACCTTCAAAATGACCCCTGGCAAAAGTCGATTATCACTTTTCTAGTTGGACCTAGGTCGTCCACAAGATGACGTAAAAATCGCTAAAATTTGCTCTCAGTAAATAGCTCCCAAAGGTGGCCAGGGTTAATTATCGGCCTTGGGCAATTTCTTTCTCAAAAGTACTTGCATTTACGAGGAAAATGCCCCCAAGTACGTCGAAAAATATTAAATTCCGTTGGAGCTGTGATTTTCCGAAATAGGCCAAAAAAGGGCTTGAAATGGCCCTTTTCCGGGCCTCAGGGCCCACAGAGAGGGTCGAAAAATTCGGAAAAAAATTTTTTTGCCCTATTTCAACATAGTACAAACAGAAAAAATTTTTTTCAGATTTTTCCCCGACCCCCCTGGTGACGGTTTTGTCCAGCTCGCTCCAGAATTCCCTATATGCATCTGATGGCGCAGATGCATATGCAGATTTTGATTGATTTGACAAGGTGTTCTCTTCAGATGTTTCAGTAGCATCGAGCAATTCTCCCACCGCTGATTTTTTGTTTTTGTCAACATTTATTTAATCAAGATAATAAAGTTTATGAATGAATCTGAATATTTCATTATTACTATAAGTGCGAGTTTCTTACCTATAGCACAATGATGACTTGAGAACCATATAATTCTGAATTTCTTACGATTACATTATGTAGAACTTTTTTTTTCTTATGAAAGTTTGATTATGTATAACTTGGAATTGACGTCATGAATTGCCTTTTGGATGCTTGAGTTATGATTTTGCTATAAGTGACAAACTTCTGCTTCAATTTTCCCCATTCAATTCATCCTATACCTCCAAAATAATCAGAGTGAATCCTACTCCTGACAATGTCGGCAAGTACAATTTAGTAAAGTGTCTAACTGATTGGAGACACCGATTCGATGCAATTTTCAGGGATGTATAGTTGCGAAGCTTCATTCTTTTGACAAGGATTACGATTGCTTGGAAAACTTATGAAGTCATGATAGTAACTGAATTTTCCATCACTCTTGCTTTCTCGATTTTTCATCAATTTCTAGGGCAGGTTGGGGGTTTGGATTATGCTCTTCCTCTGTTTGATCATTGCCAATGCAAATAGAAAAAAGCAAATGCGAAGCAGCAGACGAGCGAGCTCAAGGTAAATTTCAGTTTTTTAAGGGTCCGGCAAATCATATTCACTGAAATTCCAGTGGAAATTCTCACTGATGAATCAGTGAAGTTCACTGAAACTTCAGTGACCGAGACCCGTCCGACCTCCAAGGTCACTGAAGTTTCAGTGAATTATCTCACTGATCCATCAGTGACACTCACTGAAACTTCAGTGATCAGGACCCGTCCGACCCCCGACGTCACTGAAGTTTCAGTGAATTATCTCACTGATCCATCAGTGACTCTCACTGAAACTTCAGTGATCAGGACCCGTCCGACCGTCGAGGTCACTGAAATTTCAGTGAGGGTCACTGATGACTTCAGTGCATATGCACTGAAGCCCCAGTGCATATGCACTGAAGTCATCAGTTAAAGTTGATCCGTAATGCACTGAAGTTCAGTGGAATCTCACTGATGGATACGGAGAGAGTAGATCTAGAAATTCATTTTTTCAATCTTTTTTCTGCTCGTGTCTCAAATTTAGCTGATCTTGAATTCTAGACACATCTGAGGATATTTAGAACGAGATTATCATGCAGTCGTTTCATGACAGTGTTCTACTCGAGTCTGACCGAAATAGAGGAAAACACCTGATACGAATCTTCCGATATAACTAACTTGGCAGCTTATGCGATTATAGCAGATACACCTTCGACAAAACTAAATGGTCTGTCACGTGGGAATTTGTGGAAAGTCGATAAACTCGTGAAAAAGTAAGCGATCGATTTTACATGGAAACCGCGGAGATTCGAACCCAGGACCTTCGACTCCACGATATCCATGTGTCCCGGATAGCAAGCATCCGAACCACTGAACCACGACCGTCTATTCTTCCGTCGTCTCATCGACTTACAACCTCCAGAGATAGAATCCGAAGATACCCGCGTTGCACTTATTCGAGGCTCGGCGCGTAGTGACGTACGTCACACCCGAAGGGGGGGGGGATCTACGAGTGTCCCCACTCGTTTCGGTGTCTTCCTTATCATTATGAAGGAGTGGTCAGTATGCGCGGATAAGTCCCACAAACAGGGCGCGTCATTACCATACATCACTTCGCATGGTCACTCAGTCTCTCACGGAGCTGGTCTGCCATCTTTTGCGACACCCGACAACTACTCATTTTTCTCATTAATTAATTCTCAATTCATTTCATTTATTTACAAATGCACCGAGTCGCGAATAGTGATGCGGAACCCCACACCTAGCACCAGTTGTCACGTGGGAATTTGTGAAAAGTCGATAAACTCGTGAAAAAGTAAGCGATCAATTTTACATGGGAACCGCGGAGATTCGAACCCAGAACCTTCGACTCCACGATATCCATGTGTCCCGGATAGCAAGCATCCGAACCACTGGACCACGACCGCCTATTCTTCCGTCGTCTCATCGACTTACACCTCCAGAGATAGAATCCGAAGATACCCGCGTTGCACTCATTCGAGGCTCGGCGCGTAGTGACGTACGTCACAGGTCCATTGCAGGTGTGAGTCCATCCTAGTAATGGAATTATATACCCAGAAAGATTCCATCATTGCATGCGTAGAGAACATTTTGCATTGGTGAAAAAGTTTCTATCAGCTGTGTGTGGCTGGAAAGCATGACTCTACAGCAAAAGTACTGGAAAAACTCTTTTTGAGCTCAAAACCACACACAACTGATAGAAACTGCTAAACCAGTGTAAAATGTTCTCCACGCATGCAACTATCAAGCAAATCATTACTCAAACCCTAGCACATCCCTATTTTGCTGAATTCAAGAATTCAAGCGAGTGTTTGATGTTACCCCGTCTGTTTGAAGTAACTCCGGTTGACGGTATATATGAAACAGTAAATGTCCGAAATCCGTCAATCCTAGGATTGACTAGTTGTTCCTGACATTGACTAGAGGGGCCAGTCAATCCTAAGATTTACTAGTAAATCTTAGAAATGACTGAAACAGCCAGTCAATGTTGATTCGTGAAGATGAATTTCGGACATTTACTAGACAATCTTAGGATTGACTGACTGACCACCGTAAATGTCCGAAACATATAATGAGCAGAGAAATGAAAATGTATGATGAGCAAAATTTATTCATGCAAAATTAGATCTCACGTTCATACTGAACGCAGGTCACATCTTCATTACATCGATAATGTCATTCTAGTCTTACGAATTTTTCACCGACAAATAATATAGCACGTTGTATGATCAAAGTGAAGTTGAATCTTTCTAAGAATTTAACAATATGAAAGCTATTTGTTAGAACAGCTCTGGCTATTATGGCATCTTGAATTGCACAGTATCTTTTTCACTTTATAAGAACATCTATTTGAAGAACATTTAGCTTTACAATTGCATTTCGTCATCCTATGGCCACCTGTAATCGAAATTTTTGAAGCTGCTGCTCGTAAGCTTACAGATTGCGTCCGGTCAATTTCGTTGAGATCGAGGAATTTCTCTTTGCAAACTTCAAACTGACTCCTCGGGAACAGGTTGTGAATTAAACTAGCTTTTGTTCCAATTCTGTAGAAATCCTCATCCTATAATAATAATACCTTCTTGTACCTCACGAGCTTGTTTTTTGGCGCGAAGTTTTGAAAGAATCAAGTTTACGTGCCAACTATATTTTTCGTGAGCAATCACGTTTCGGACATTTACGAAGGCTTGTTAGTCAATCCTAAGATTGACTAGTGAATGTCCGAATTGCTGCTATTTCAACAACATTGACTAAACTTCCCAGTCAATGCTGGATATTTACTAGTCAATCTTAGGATTGACTGGCCCCACCAGTCAGTCCTAGGATTTACTAGTAAATCTCCGGCATTGACTGATTTCGGACATTTACTGTAACATATAGACAATTTGGCTGATCCCGCTTCCTGGTCTTTGTGCCGAGCACTGGTTGGGATAATTGCAATGTTTGTACTAGAATATAACAAACACAGGAGACTGCGCGAGAAGGTCAGATGTCAAAGTTAGACACGCTCGCGTTATATCATGGACTTTCGATATTGAATGATGATTAGAACTTAAATCTGGTCGTATGCCGAAATCAGGAATGAAATCCGTTGCATTCGCTGGTTTTGCAATACACCTAGCGAAAATGACAATCCCCGCAAGGAAGATCCTCGGACCTTGAGATGGTAACGACTCCCCGGCCGCAGTTAATCGCAAAGAGGATCTTCGTTGATCCTGGGGGATAGAGGCACTCCCTGGTCCCAGTCCTCCGGCGACGGAGATCTCACTATCTCGGGAGCACACGACAACTCTCCCGCCCCCAGTTTTCAGACCTAGCCTCCGTGTGTGTGCTTCCACCATCCTGTTCGCCTCTTTGCGTATGAGCCCTGTGCGGCATCTTGGACCGCTTCAGGGCTCCCGCTTCTTCGCAAACCCCCCTGCATCTTTCATCCTTCCTTTACTCTCTGCTCCTTCCTTCCTTTTATCTGGGACTACCTTAGGTTGGCGCACTCCGGGGAGGGGTTTTAGTCGGTATTAGGTGGTCGACTTTTTTTGGGTGAATCTGACACTACCCACACTGTTGTGGGTGTCTATAAAGATTTCCCCTTCCCGGCCTACCAAAGATTTTGATTCGAATTTCCTCTTCATAGGTAAATTAGGCAGACAAAAATGGCATTGATGATGCGGGAACTATTAGCACTGATGGTTATCTGCCCAATGTGGGCATCGATCAAGTCGGATTGTGATCTCATTCTGGGGAATACAGAGGATCCACAACTACTGGAAACAGAATTCAGAAAAGTAAGACCATACGATTACGAAGGCAACTTGAGTGGGGACGTGAAGTACGACATAAGTGATGAACACCCTGGGAAACACATCACAGGGGTTGAGCTGCGGGGCTTGACCTGGGACTGCGACGATGGAGCTGCTTGGATCACTGGAGGTGGAATTGGACATGAATTTGTGGAGATTAAATTTGAACAAGTGCCCGAGTCCTCTGGAATCAGGTACGGAGTCCTTATATGGGCAAATCTCAGGAACTATGCGATTTCGACTTCGAAATTTTGAGAATTTCCAGAATGGCAGCACACCTCCCATAAACTCTTGTTTGGTCCAAGTAATGCTTAAACAATGATGAAATACTCGCGTAAATTATTTTGGAGCTCCGCCGTGGATTTGTGAGGGAGTAGAAGATTTTCCCATGTATTTGGATGGGACCCTCACATTTCCGTAATTCTAATTGGCTCATGTGTATGTGAATACGTGGCATCCTCGGTGTTGGAATAGAGGAAAGAAGATAAGTTTAATAGTTTACAGTGTCTTCTGAAGGTCTGTGGTACAAAATGAAGATGTGCCACAGCCGCCAAAACGCTCATTTTCGTCATTTGTCAATCATCACGAGCCTCGCATCACGACCGGGGTGAGGATGTAGTAGGGGCGATTCTCATAGTCACTTCTTGGGGTACAAACATCAGTTTACACGTGGTTTTAATACCAACGGAATCGAAATTTTCGTGTGCTACACGAAAAACGATTTTTTTGACCCCATTTACGCGAAAAAAACTTTTCTCATTTCGAGCCGCATCGTCGTGCGGAATCGAGCACACTATCGTTATTGGGCTAGATTTGTAGGTTTTTGGATGGAGAATAAGATGCCGTTTCTGCAGATACGAAATATTCACCGCCCCGAGCGCTGCATCCATTAGAAGAGCGATACAGGAAAAAAAGTAAAATCGGAGTTCGCTCCAACGAATCATCGCCACTCTGACGCATTGATAGGCACATCCCCGGGTGAAAATTATATGTTTCTATATATTGTAATCCATCACATATCTAATTTTCAGACCGATCGGTGAACCGCCCCGCCTGTGGCGAGCTAAGGCGTGAGAGAATCATGGCCCTGTTCGGTCAAAAATTGTGATTTTGTCACGAAGAAGCGTCTCCCAGTACCTTCATATAGCAAGAAATAGACTTCTGAATGATGCAGAACTGTTGAATATGAGTGGATCTTAAGAATGATCTAATGCGAGCGGCGGAAAAAACGCGAATGTTCTTCTGACAACGTGAAAATAGGCCTGTTCGGCCAAACCGCATACTTCGTGAGATTTGCCCATATACGGCATATGAGAAATTTTTCACCAAGTCGAAAGATCAAAAAGAAGTGTAAGTTCGTGATAGTGCTCCCACTCGCCATAATGTGAACTCAGGAGCGAGCTGAACTGTCCATCAACAGCTCACTTCACGACCTTCTTGTCTCTTTTTTCTTCTACCCCGATCCATGATTACGAGTGAAACAGCGCGATGTCGGGCTTGGCCCATCAGCTTTCTTCCAAATGTACATCAAATTGATGAATTTGTAACACATGTAGCATTGCGAATTCAATAAAGAAGTGGTTACCCACAAACTTAAATTCACTGAACGATTTCCTCTCTTTAATATTGTGCGTATTGTGATCACTGACGCTCTACTGATTGGTATTTCAGTGAGTTTCCACGGGGGAGGGAGGGGAGCTATCAGTTTTAGCCGAGTTTGTCGTTTGTCGTTGCAACCAGAGTCACAATCTCGAATTTTCCTTGCCCAAATAATTTCACTAAAATCCAAAGCCACACAATGGCTATCGGTTTTTTCGTGGATAAAGATATGCTGGAAGAAAGTTTCAGAATCTAGAATCATCGTTAGTATTTTGTGCACAGCTTATTCTGCGGCGTATTTATGGTCTGTTCGACGCTCGTCAAGATAAGATATTGGGTAGAGACTGCAATGTGAGAAATTAATATTTTACGAACCGCGTTGTAATTTTGGGCAACCCAGAAAAATATCAAGAACTATTCAGTCTCATATTCCGGTTCGGGTCGTCTTTTCTTGTGGAATATTATTTTGTCATAGAATGCCTCATATGAGTGTGATGGCGAATCACTCTACTGTGGCCAGTTTGATCCCTCTTTGGTACGCCATGTTGATGCTTAGAAAATTTGTGTTCCAAACAACTTCCCTCATTCGTGACCGCTTTCCACTACATATTAAGGATTTGAATACACATATCTTTGATACAAAATAATCTCACAAATCTATCAGAATGGATTCTTAACGCTCTCCAATTGCCACGAGAAACGTATTTCCAACTCCTCAATAACTATTTCGGGGTATTAACCCTACGATGAGCACTCGGGGTACCTGAGTACCAAAATCGACTTCGTGGAGAAAGTTTCTATGTCCTAATTAATATTTTCCAAAATGCTCTAGGATCCCCATTATTGGGGATCCTATAGCATTTATCCATGAGATTAGTTGATTAAACAAATAAAAAAAAAAATTTTTTCTGCAATAACTAACCTTACAAAAGTAGCATGTCCCGTGGGCACCCGAGGTACCCGGGTACCCACAACATGTGGTAACCCATGCTCCCCATACAGGATGTGCATTGTAACTTTCGAAGTCAGTAAACATTTACTGAAACTTATTGTTAACTTAGCAAACAAAGTAATTAATAACTTTTATCTTATGATACATATTTTTCAATGTCCAATATATTGAAGAAGAATGCTAGAGGCCACCACATAGTTAGACGTTTGCAAGTGTACCTGGATAACATTTGATCCATCGTGTCAACTCCTCCTTTGTTTTTATTGTAATCCATGATGATTTCTGGTTTCCGGCCCTCATAATCACTAATTGCTGCATCAGAATGCATTTTCGACAACAACACAACACTCATCTTTCTCTTCGGAACATATGAACACATTCTTGTTTTTTCATGGAATCCAAACACTGTTGACAATTCCTCTCTGTTTTTAGAGGGCTGCATCACTGGAGGAATGTATGGCTTATTCTTCCTCAAAGTTCCCACTTCGGTCAGATTCCATGAGAGTAAGAATTTTGAAAGTGGCAAAGTTGTGAAAAAATTGTCCATCGTGATGTTTCGAGCAGAACCCTCGTAAGATGCACAAAGTTCTTTGACAATTCTTTCTCCTTGATTGGCTTCGCGCTTGTTCCCTGTCTTGCCAGTGTAGAGAATCCCTTTGAGTAGATAGGCATTATGAATATACAAATCGTGAGCGGTATATACACCTGACTTGCAGCCAATATGTATTTAGAACATCGGCGTTAAGGCGGATCTTCACGTTATCTCATCATTCATATCAATAACCATATATCTTCTTCAATTTTTCTACGCCTTCGTCTCTATTGGTTGTTTGGATCTGTATTTATATGGAACATCTTTGCTAAAATAGGGTCGTAGAAGTTGCACATATTGAAAAATACTATAGAACCAACGGTGGGTACCCGGGTACCCCGGGTGCCCGGACTCGCCACATTTGCCGGGTGCTCATCGTACGGTTAATGGGAAGATCTTGATATAAAAATATTTCTTACACAATAGTTGGCATTTCAAGAATATGCTCACAAAAATCCTAGATTGCTTCATTGAAATGAGTCCAGTCATCATTTATCCGAAGGCCCAAAATGAGTTTATACTCATGAACCAAAGATAGCCTTGACGCCTAAGAAATTCCACACTTCTCATATCATGGTTCCAAAAACTGAGTGAAATTATTCTGCCAGACATTTCTTACAAAGCTCACTTTACTATTTTCAAGATCTTAGTCCTTTCATCTGAACTTCACGAAATACATGATCAACCGAAATTCGAACCTCCAAGTATTTATCAAGTCCCTCGATTTGCCAAAATGTAGAATCTTCATTGATTGGAGATGGATTCTAATTTTACAGTTCCAATTTTAATACTTTCAGGGTTGGAAGCATTCTTATGGTGCTATCTTGATCACACGAGGACGTGTGGTGGAATTTGTCTTGATGACTCTGTCGTAGGCGAATAGGATTCTCAGCCGGATAGCTATCTTCCGCGGCGCATAGCTATCGGGCGTTCGATAGGATTCACGACGCGGGAGAAGTCTATCCGGCTGAAATTTTTAGGCGAATAGACTCGTGTTGGGAGAGGTGGCTATCGGCCCGGAGCGTTTCAGACACATAGCCACTTGGCTAGGATGATAGAATTGGATGAGTCGAGAGTTTCTATTCGACTGAAATGGTCAGGCTGATAGACTCGAGATACCTCACGCATTTATCGGGCTGGTATACACTACCGGTCAAAAGTTTGTGCACACCTAGAAATGAAATTTTCAATTTTGCTCACTCGACTGCTCGGATCTCCTGGTCCAAATTAACTCTACTTGGGCTCATTTTGTAGATTTTTCCAAACACTTTAAGAGCTATAATCGAAAATTTTGTGTAATTCGAGATGCCACGAGAGTTCTACTTGTTGTAATGAGTAAACTAAATCTTGAGTACAAAATAATACTTTCTAGATTCGAGCTATGAATGATGCGGCAGAATAAACTATGAATTCCTTTGAACACTCGTAATTCATTATCTTGAACTCTTCCCAGTCAATTTTCAAAAGAAGAGCTTCATAATCACAAAATAATATTTTGGGTTGAATTTAAATGATGTATGGATTTTGACAGCGATCGCCGAGACACGGACGTAGCCACCGCGGCACTGCAGAAGAGCATAAAGCTTATCCGCCTGAAATGGAACCAGTCCGATAGACGCATGAAGTATCTCGAGTCCATCAGCCTGACCATCCCAGTCGAATAAGAACTCTCGACTTGTCCAATTCTATAATCCTAGCCAAGTGGCTTATGTGGCTGAAACGCTCCCAGCCGATAGCCACCTCTCCCATAACACGAGTCTATTCGCCTAAAAATTTCATCCAGATAGACTTCTCCCGCGTCGAGAATCCTATCAGACGCCTGATAGCTATGCGCCGCGGAAGATAGCTATCCGACTGAGAATCCTATTCGCCTACGACAACTCCAACTCGTGTATGGCATTAAGGGGCTCGATCGTTTGGCATACAGCTGAGTTGGCTCTTAGAATAATTTATATGGATGGGTATGGTATATTGCTAGAGACATCGATGAGTCAAGGCAGTGCTGTCGTAATCCCACTTTTCAAAAAGTTCAGAGTTTTCAATCCCTTACCAATTCAGCCAAAATACTGTCAGAGGCTTTCTATTGCCTGAGTTTAGTATATTCAGAATTCCTGAGGCGTAGGATTCGTACACCAAGAAATATTACGCCGCAAGCATGGGCATCTTGTCTCATCAGTGACTCACTCTTGACTTTACGACGAATTTAGATGAACATTAGGTCACGGTTAAGCCCCAAACTGATCAGGCTCCATGAAAAATACTTCTGAGTATATCTTGAGTCATCACAAATTCAAATATAATAGCACTCTTCAGGTCAAATACGATGAATCTGATGAAAACGTGTTTTTTCACAAAACCATTCGTTAAAACCACAGAAGTATGGGAGCTCAGAACTTCTTCTACAAGCAATCTAGGCGTCTGGAATTTAACTCAAATAGTTCATATGTCGAATAGCTATATTTATGATTTCATCAAAACTCATCGGGTCAATCAATTCGCGATAATAGTACGTCAAATTCATCATTGAGTCAAGTCGTTTGATCAACTCCGGGTTGTAGAAGTCTTTGGACGAGATTGATTTGGGAATCGACCCAAGTGCCTTGTTGGGATGAAAGAAATCCCATAGAAATAAGGGAACACTTTCATTCTTCAAAAATTTTCCACGGAAGAGTCAAGTTCCACAATGAGGAGAATCTCGGTGTGCATCTAAAGCACTTTCGTGACAACAGTTACCCATAAGCAGGCACTCGGACGCTATCCGATTTCCTCAGTATATGACCCTGGAAACCCACCCCAAAAGCTCGGCTACCCAGGTCTATGGGGGCGAGGGCAAAACCGTCGTACAACAAACTCATCCGTTGGCAATTACGCGGGTGGTTGGTCTTCTTCTCGACGACCTGACGCACGCGAACCAGAGAGCGAGAGTAAGTATAGAGCCCGAGAGAAGCCGCCTGAAAAGAGAATGAAGAGCCCCGTTGGCTCGTCTCGACGGCGAATAAAAGGGCGAAACGGTCCGGGAGGAGGAGGAATAGATGGAGGGAGAGGAGAACATTGTGCAGCCCAGGCAGTGGCAGCAGCAGCAGCAGCAGCAAGATGGATGGGCGAGTGCGAGCTAAGCGCCGCGACGAGTCATTGAAAGAGCTAGGGGTCTTCGCCAGCACCTCAGCCCGCCGTAATGAAGAGTAATATGCCGCGCCGTAGCGAAGCGACGGCTCATGATGGGCCAGGGTGATGTATACACTTTGAGGTTAGGTGATGTGGGGGATGGGCATGTCGATCAACGATATGATTGCGATAAGAAAAGTTTTGATGGTTGTGCGCATGGAAAATGAAATTCAGTAGATCAACTTCGTATTCATTCTACACAAGATTCTGTTTATTGTTGGAATACTTTAATGAATGTGGAGTTGTAGTGGTGCGCAAGTGTCTAATATTATGAATGGGGGTTTTTGGGATGTCCAAACGCACCAAGGATGCTGATTTGAGATCCACACCAACTTCCCAAAAATGATAGGTGATCAGAATATTCCAATCACAAAATGATTACACGCACCCTTGCTGATGCAAACAGTTACGGTACTCATAGAGAATGAGATCAAGTTAGAGAGATTCGGCCCATTCGTGGGATACTTTGATGGAGTGAGATAGCCTGCCAATGGTCATAAATAGTTGAAGTCTGACAGAACGTTACGTGCATCGCAATGATAATTCGGCGAAAGTTAATGTTTCGGTGCAGAGCAATCGTGCCGACCACTGCGCAGACCGGACAATAGTGGTGGCGGCGTCACGTCAAGCGAGCAATAAAACCTCATCGAATCACGACCCCCCGTTCAAGCGGCGTGTAAGCTTCCCGCCACTGCTCAATCTACGGGAGCTTATATAACTGTAATGAGACCGTGGACGAAGGCCTCATCAATCACCCCCAACCCTCTTTCTTTCTCTTGAATCTCTATCTCTCTCTTTTTTTCCTTACAGCTCTCTCATTTTCCTTCTTGTGTCCAGCTACGAGTCTTCTCTTATAACTTTTCTCACATCTTTTTCTTCTCTTCAACGCTCTCTTGATATCCTTTTCTTCTCTGGACTCCGAACTATCTAGCCGTTTGTATTTGCTTTTTCGTTCGAAACGGAAGACGAGTCTTTTATTCAGTCCCTCACAATCTAAGCTTTGTCCAAATGGACGGAGTTTTTCTTCTTGTAAGGACGATTTGGTTCCAAAGATTTTGGGATTGATTGCTCATAATCTCAAGTACGGATGTAGCGGTTTTCTTCATTTAAATCGGGGGCTTCGAAGACTCCTCGGATTTGGAAAACAGATTTGATTCGATGGGGATAGTAAATTCGATCGACTTAGGATCCTCCGAGTTTCAAATTCTATCCAAGTTTGTGGAGTATTCAGATAGGGTGGTCTAATTTTTCGATAATATTTTGAACTTCATCTCGATATCACGTGGAAGAATCAAGATTTCACGTACCGTCTAAATGAAACGAGAATGGAACACAGAAGAATTCGGTAATCTCTGACCCGGTGCTGCGATTGAAAAGTGCTATTGCTGCGGGAGTATCATTATTACGATTTAGGAAACCTCTGTTTTCTTGAATTTCAGAGTCCCAACATTTAGAAAGCTGGACATTCATACACACCCTCTTCATCAGTTCCTGTCTAGTCATTCATTTCACTCGATAAGCATCTTCACTGCCAACCACACATAGGATCTGGACTGAGAAAAAACTTGAAAATCCTCCTCTCCACATCATCTTTGCCATACAACATTAAGTGACTCCCGATCCCCTCTGCGCAATAAAATTGAATTGAAATGTCGAAATGGGAATACGAGAACCAGTAGTGATATCTCGGATCCATAGTAGGAGCATAGAATGAGTGATGAAGTGCGTCAAAAACCTGCATCGGGGCGGTAACATGGAAGTCTTACCGAGTCAATCGGAGGCATGCGCTGCCCGCGTGCTACAATTTGTCATGCTCAACTGACCGCAAAGCAAAGCCCTTGCATCATGTGTTCACCCGATATACACTTCAAGAATCTAGCCCCGATTCTCCGCGAGTCATTCAACTTAACTTTCCATGTCTGCGGGAGCTTACGCGCATTGAAGCAAAAATTCTTCGGCGCATTTTACTCGCAGTTTGGCTGAGAATCGTTTGATGCCTCATACGGGCTGATATTTGATCTCATGTTATGTATCCTACGGGTGAGTAAATTAAGAAAAAGTTCGATAGTGTAATTCTTTGACATATGTCGTTGACCCGCTAATCACTGTAGATTGATTTAGTCAGTGTTGCTAGCTCCTTTGGGATGACGGGACTATTTCTCGAACGAGCTCTGAGCATTTGGAAATGAACCCATCATGAATGTTGTCGATAACATCACCGTAGATGTAGTAGCAACAATGAACAAGGATAACGGTAAAAATAGATTATCCGATCTACAAGTTCAAATATTTTCGAGTCTTGACAAATTCCTCTTGTTTATCAGCAAAGTCATTTCTGACGATAAAATTTCACCCAAAGGAGTGAAACGATCAGAATCATGGAGATTTGGATTCTAGTTTCACTCGATTTAGAATATAGCAAATAGTAATCCTCATCAACAGTAGTTCTTTGGCCTGAGTAGACATTTGACATTATTTGATTCTTGTTACTAACAGGGTAAGTATCGAGATTTAATGAACAGTACCGCATAAAAATTTATACATTGGAATGGAAGCATAGATAAGTCTAGTAAGAAGAATAGTGTCAGAAAAACCATACCGAACAATTTTTTCTCTCATTATCATGTCACAGAGTGATGTCGTTTTGAGAACTTTGTCAGTATTAGAATCACATCTCATCACAGCCATCTCATTGAATTCTTGACTTGTTCTACGCCTAAAAATTACCATATGATTCATGAAATATTCAATCGCCTCAATGTGACTTCGCTACACAATTTCCAGTCTTAGAAGTTTTAAGCTGAGATTATACGCGCTTCATAGTAAATTGTGAATGAGATCCCAAAACAATGACTCGAGATTTCGCCACTTCTTTTAATTTTTTTGAGTGCAAAAATGGAAAAATCTACTAAGCTGATTGAGTTATTATCTGGGCATGGGAGTCTTGAGTCTTCATATTGATCCCTTTGTAACAAGAGTGTACAGAATTGGACGAGATACATACGGTAGAAGCAACAGTGCCGAGACTGTGAGTTTGTCACTCGATTATAGTCATCACGAATGTCAAATCCTTATCAAAGATATGTGATTTCCATCGCGAGTACTTCATCTATGATCGGATGAATCTTTTGATGAGTTGGATAGACGAGTAATGCGATGACAGAATATTCTCGTGATGGTACGAAACGGCAGTCTCCTGAAGTACGAGATCGTGAACTCGACAGCTTTCGACGCAACTTACTCCAAAACTTGGGACATATTATACTCCACTCTGTAAAGGTCAACCAATGAACCTCACTGGAAAACCAGTCTAGATCCGTTCATTGAACGGCTCTGGATTGGATAATCAGTAAAAATTGATTGATTCCCAGTTAATTTCACTGGTTGACTTTTACAGATCAAGATGACGCGAATACGATAAATCGATTTTTGAGAATTCAAGTGGCCCGGTTTAGTTGCCATATTGGCCAGATTGTTCCATAGCTGGACACTACATTCTGGTATCACATTGACCATTTTTTGGTAAAATCGCATCAAAAACTAGTAATTCTTGTTCGAGAATGTTCAAAACCCGTGAATGAATGGCTTGTTTAATTTGATTCTCGTGTTAACTGAATTTTGTCCCCTACGAGAATTCTAACCTCAAAGTACGCAGCACTGAAATCATTCACATAGGTAAGCCGTAAAAGACGCGTAATCCAGCTTTTACTGGTCATATTTTCTCAATAAATTATTTCAGAATCACGCACATATTCACAGAACATTCTGATTCCAGCATCATTGATGTTTTACGCTTTAGATTTTCATTCGAATAGTCCAAAAGGTACGTACAAACATACTATTGCATGCCCATACCATTGACTATTTATTTTAAGGACACTTGAAAATCATTTGAGAGGTAAATTCTGGTCTTTTTGCGACTCTTGGCTCAAAAGTTCTGCGTAACGAACCATTTCAGCACCTGAAATTCACTGTTCAGATATAGATGCCTCCCCGATCGGCTTTTCGGCGCGCCGATGAGATAAGCACGCACGCTATAGATATACCCAAACGCTTACGCGCGATCGTGCGTCGTTTCCTATAGACGGAGCATGGAACTTCGTCACCAATAGCGGCGTTTTCAAATGGCTGTCCCGATACTCGTGCTTTTACCGGACGCCTAACGCAAAGATTTTTTTGGTAAACGGCAATGACCCGATAGCCATCCAATTGAAAGGATGGAGTGATGTAAGTAGCAAATTCGAGTGTTTTTGTTGTGGTAGAACTTTTATTGCTCCATGTGCTATAATTTTATTCATTTGATAGAAATTGAGAGAAAAAGAAGGGCTTACACAAGCCCACACAGCTTTTCAAGCCTTCGAGTTGATGAAAAAATCTTCATGAGCCGTAGATGTGGACTCTGTATCTGACTCCGGGGGAATCGGCCCCTTTTTCATATCTAAACTTCACAAAATCATGTCCAACACCACCCCCAGTGATCCAAAGAATTGTTTCTCCGCAGTCCAAGGTCAACCCCCGCAGCTCCACCGCTGTGATGTGTTTCCCAGGGTGTTGATAAAATATACTGTACATCACATTTCCTTTTAAAGGGCCATCATAGTCGGACCGTCTCAATTCAATTAATTCCGTTTCCAGTAGTTGAGGGTCACCCTTTTATCCAAAAATAAGATCACACTGTGATTTGACCGATACCCAGGTTGCGCAGATCACCATCAGCGCCAATATTTCTTTCATCGTCGACGCCTTTCTCTGTCTATCTCACCTAACTGGAAGGGAATTTGAATGATAAATTATAACAATTAAGGAGCCAGGCAAAATTTGTCCGTCCACATGCCGCACATCGGGTCGCCTTTTCGGAAGGGGTGAAGTGTAATGGGTGGGTGGGTGGTTGGGTGGGGTGGTGGGTGGGTGAGTCGATGGATGGATGGATGGATTGCTATGAGGTATGAGGCACGAATTATGGAGAATTATGTATAAACACCTCTGAAGAACGAGTCAAGAGTCATGAGGAGCTCGAGTTATGAGGAACTCGAGTCATGAGGAGCTCGAGTTATGAGGAACTTGAGTCATGAGGAACTCGAGTCATGAGGAACTCGAGTTATGAGGAACTCGAGTCATGAGGAACTCGAGTCATGAGGAACTCGAGTCATGAGGAACTCGAGTTATGAGGAACTCTAGTCATGAGGAACTAGAGTCATGAGGAACTCGAGTCATGAGGAACTCGAGTCATGAGGAACTCGAGTCATGAGGAACTCGAGTCATGAGGAACTCGAGTTATGAGGAACTCGAGTTATGAGGAATTCGAGTTATGAGGAATGAATTATCAGAAGTGAGGCATAGTCATGGGAATAGAAATGCTGGAATTAGGTCTAATTACGTGTACCTAGGCCTCATCCGGTGTAGTTTGCTCTAGTTTGGTCCGGTTGGGTTTTATTCGGTGATTGGGTGGCCGTATGGGTCATGGGCAGGTTGTTGAATCCGTGGGTGATGGTTCGATGAGTGGGTCTGTGATCGGGTGGTCGTATGGGTCATGGGTAGGTGGAACAGTGGCCGTGTGGGACACGGGTTGGTGAATTGGGGGGAATGTGTTATGAGGAATTGAGTCGTGAGGAATTGAGTTATGAGAAGTTTCAGCAGATTGTTCGATTTGGAGTTACGTGAAAGATTGTTCGATTCATTCACTGGTTACGTCGTGTGTTATTTTGGATACTCCCCTAGGCATTGCAATGTAATTGCATCATCGAATTTTTTTTTCCAATAATTAAGCGCCAGTCTAAATTTTGTTCGTCCGGATCCCTCGTATCTGGTTGCCTATGTGGAAGGACTGAAATATCATGGGTGGGTGGATGAGTGGGTAGATGGGTGGGTGGGTCCGTGGTCGGGTGGCCGTATGGGTCATGGGTAGGTTGGTGAGTGATGGGTTATGGATTATGGCAATGGTACAGAGAAGTAGCGTGGAGGCACAAAAATAACGTAAATTTTTTGCGAAACTTATATCGATTGGAGCTAACCAGGGGTGCACGAGATGTAGGTCTCTGGTTTTGGTGAACAGTCTCATCCAACCCCCAAAGACGATATCTGAAGGTGTACAGTTGGATGCTCAATGGCTTTAGAGTTACAGACTTTGGTATTGCCCACAAGCTCTCATGCTAAGAAAACATAGTGGAAATAGGTCATTCATTGATGACATGTTTTAAGCTCTACAATATAAGTATTCTCAAAGTCAAATATCTTTAAATGCCAGATTCTATTGGCTTCGGATGGTTCGTGCGTTCTTTATTGATTGATATTACATGCAATGTGTGCGCATTCATTACTTTTGTAAAGTGTAGCTGTTTTATACAGGGGACTGACTGATTTCTCGCAACGCTGGTGATGGAATGAGACGAAAGAATAGGATGTTGCCATACTTGAAATTCTCATTTGGTAACTTCAAGAAGTAAGCACCCAGTTATTGCTTGCAACGCTTTGCAACAATTTCGTTAGGTTTACTATCAGAATATTTTACTTTAATGAATGTCAAAGAGAGATTACTACATAAAATCACCAAACCACAACACTTGTCAAAACTTGCAAAGTTGTACTAGGCAGTCTAGATTTAATTTGTTCAATCCGGTATGACAACTGGTTGTATAAGGGTGGTGGGTAGGGGGGGTGCATGGATGAATGAATGGGTGGATTAATGAGTGGATGGATGGTTGGGGATGATGATGGGGACGGGGATGGGGGTGGGAAGTACCGGGCTGAAATGGTATAGTCCGGTCTGGTTTGGTCCAGATTGGCGTATTGAGTCAAATTCGGTCTAACCTATTCCCATGCGGTCTATTCCTTTCTGATTAGGTTAGGTTTAGTCTAATTCGGTCGACTTCGGTAAGTGAGTCTAGCTCGGTCTAGCTCGGTCTGGTTCGGGGTAATTAGGTCGCGTTCGGTCTAGTTCTGTTAAATTAGGTCTAGTTCGAATTAAAGAAGTATATTTGATCGGTCTTTGCGAGTTAAAGTCAGCTGGTACTGCTGAAATTTTTGGCATCAATCGAGAATGGATATTTCTCCACTCTCAATCAATTTCAGAAATACCAGCTGACTTTAACTCGCAAAGACCGATCAAATATACTTCCATAATTTGAAATTCCCGCGAGTGATAAATACGATATCCGATCATGTCGATCGAGTGTCATAATTAATTATATATATATATCTCCGGCGGAAGGCCAAAGACCTGCCAAAAGTAAAAATGGTGAGAAATCAAATAGAAATAGCGGGTTAAAATCACCTCTCTCGCAAGCGCTCAACGAAGATGAACTTTCGTATATAAGGACGTTCTAACCATCGAACATTCGGCCACTTGAGCCGCGTGTCAGTGATAAACTCTCATTGCTCTTCCACCACTTTGAAAATCTCGAGCAATGAGAGAAGGTCTAATTCGGTCTATTTCAGTCTAATATTGTCAAATACGGCGTAGTTCCGTCCAATTCGGTTTACTTTTATCTAGGTCGGTCTAATTTGGTCCTTTTCGATCTAGCTCGGCGTAGTTGGGTCTAGATCGGGCCAATTCGATCTATATCAGTTCAGTTCAGTCTAGTTAAGTCTAGCTCGGTCTAGTTTGGGGTGATTAAGTCTTGTTCGGATTACTCCGGTCTAATTCGGTCTAGTTCAGTCTAGTATGGTCTAATACGATCTAGTTCGGTCCAATTAGGTCTAGTACAATCTAGGTCGATCTAATTCGGTTTGGTTTGGTCCAATCAGGTTGGTCTAGTTCGGTCTAGTTTGGCCTAATTTGTTCTAGTTTGTAGTTGCTCTTATATGCACCAAGTCCGGAGATCAAAGGTCAACTTATGCACACTGCACAATGAATTGAATTGACATCGCTTTGATTAACCCTTTACATTCACGCCATGTAACGGAAGTTTTTCAGCCTAATCGATTCATCAAAGATAAACCAGCTCAGCTAATTGAAAAGAAACTATGCAATTCCGCAATATTCATTGTTGCTTACTTGAAGTTATATCTCCACAATTACCCAGTATAATTTGATATAATACCAATTTTGCGAACTATTTTGAAACTCTTTTTAGACACCTTGAATTGATCAGCAATCATTATTTTACAACTATTCTTATTGAACTATAGAAGCATTTCTGGTGCCTATGACTTATCAAGAACATTTACAAGCCGAACGAGCGGTAGCGAGTAAGGCAAAAACGCTAGTCAACAATTCTATCGTTATGGTGAAAAATATTGCGGAATCCACGGTGGTTTTGTATGCGGTATTACGATAGAAACTTGATAATACGATGGCCATGGCATTTTGAATCAAACAGCCACCTAGCCAATCTCGACTTTGACATATACGACCAGCTTTGAATTTTCATTAGCAATACATCTCAGAAATTCATGGTGAAAATCGAGCCTGCTCAATTTGGCAATATGCGCGATGTCTGGCCTCGTTCCGCATATCCTTGCATTTGTTATGTTGAAGTACGAATAATACAATTATTGTGATTGGCAACAAATACGAGGCAGTGGGACTTGACAATTTCAGCACGTGGCTTTTCTCACAGCTTTGGAGGAAGGAAAAAATACTTCCGTAAGCTGTCCATGGTCTGGCTTGAAATACCACGGAGCTACGTGAGCCAAGAAGGAAGGGGAGGAGACTAAAAATTGCAACGAAACTACGGGCATCTTTGTAGAGAAGAAAGAGTCCGTGAGTTTGAGTTTGTAGGCCACCGAATTCGACTTAGTGATCTCTTCTTTTTCAGAATCTGATCTTCAGCGAGCCCCGACAGGGATG
The DNA here is from genome assembly GCA_029851415.1 of Eretmocerus hayati. NCBI lineage: Eukaryota > Metazoa > Arthropoda > Insecta > Hymenoptera > Aphelinidae > Eretmocerus > Eretmocerus hayati. Next base: position 2,658,047 of record CM056742.1, read on the forward strand.
TTAACATAAAAGTTAACTTTTATCAAGTCTCCAAACACTCAGGCATCGTTTCATAAGCGACGTATGAGTTGTAACTTATTGAACCTCTGAGTTTCATTGCAAGGGTGAATTGGAACCTGCAGGGTACTATTCATTTTATGAAAAATATTCCGGTGACGATCACGCAAACCACAAAGATATTTAAATATCATGATAATGATATGAGTACAAAAATTGTCTAGATACTTTGTGAACGAATGCCCATTTACGAGGAGCCACTACATTGTATGAAGTGATCTACTTTTTTCTACGCTTTTATTACACTTCGCCTCGTTCCCCTCCACTCATTCTTCAGCGATTTCGGCCAATCGAAGCGCTTCTCGTGAAACGTTGGAAATACGACAATTTTACTGTGATCTGGGTTCTGCCGCACAGCTATACGCAAGCTGGTCGTCACCCAGCTCACTCGAGTTCGGTGTTTGAAGTGGTTTGAAGTCACGGCTCACGGACTGTCACACCTTAACCTCGAGAAAACTCCCCGGGCCCCGAGTGCCCCCGATTTTCCTCGTGATCGTCGCCCGGGACACGGACGGCATATACAGGCATATACCCCAAAGCACTCGCTCTCAACGCGCCCGGGTGCCCACGTTGTATTAATGAGGCACAGCATAACCTCGCGTCAAGAATTTTCTGTTTGCTTTAGCGAGGCCACCGGTTGCTTTCCCGTGATAATCATGGTGGAAAGGGAGTAGTGATAATTGTGTCGTGGTTATCAGAGAAGAGAGATGAAGTAGAAACTGAGAATGCTCATCATTGACAACGAACATAGATTGGTCTTGTAACCTAAGATCACTTCTACACCAAACATTCACTTCCGCTCCCTTGTGTCACCAAAGTTCATTGGCATTATTGACAGCTCCGCTGGCAGTTTTGAATATTTCATATGGTTTGTCGTATAGACTTTGTGATGATTGTGAACAAGTTTGATCAAAGTTCTTGTAATTTGCTTTCTTCGTGGTCGAACCAGGGATGAGTATGAATACACTTCTCTTCACACGACTAGTTATCCCTACTACACATAATATATTTGAAAATATATTACAGTGTGTGATGGATTCATGCCATTTAGCTCCAGCGGATGAATCATATGAAGAATGATAATGGAGTTATGCTGCCTTTCAACAGTGAATCTAGGGCACTTATTCAAAGTCCAGATTGGTTTAATTTGCAAAAAAGTCGATAGACTACAAAAGTGCTTATAGTGTATAAGAGAACAATCAGTGAAATTGTGTCCTGATGTATATTCTTTGACAACATTCTTGTTCTTCAATGATAGTTAGATGGTGACACGCTGTGATTAAGTATCGCCCAACAAATTTCAACCGACTGGTGAAAATCTTTACTTTCAAGTCATTGGTAATTACCAGCAATGTATGTGGAATCAATTGTCTCATGGAACATTCCTGTTTCATGAAGAGTATTAACAACTGATTTCTCTGGTCACTGAAGGAGTTGAATGAATGCCTTAAAATTGGTTGCTTCCTACATACATTTAATCAATGTAAGTTAGAACTCGTCAAGCACATTGAGGGTATCATGAAAAGACTCAAAAAGATATCCAAACGACTGATGGAACAGCTTTTTCAACCTGGAATGTGATTTAAGATGACAGTGACATATCTAAGTCATGAATCCAGAATTTGACTTGTTATGAGAATCTACACTGACATATCTTTGCCCTTTTTCTGTACAAATGTGCCTGAGAGACATTTTAACAATACTTCAGAAATTATCTAAGTGTTTTGTCGAGCATGATCCATGGGTAACCGCTTGAGTGATAATACTTATACGGTATTGACTTTGAATGAAAGTTTCAGAAACTTCTATTTAGAAAAACTATTCAGAATAGCTCTGAGGAATAAACTTGAAATTCAAATTCGGTCTGATCCCATCCATAGCAATTTTAGTAGGAATAACTTATGACTAAAAAAGAAGAAATAAAAATTTAATAAAAAAATTTTTTTAAACACGCTTTTATTACACAAGTTGAATCAGAAAAAAAATGACTCAAAGGGAAAGAATAATTTTCCCTACCTTTTATGCCCATCTTTTGTTTGGGAAGATCTCATTGTATTCCACTACATACCCTGGGAGTTTTCATTTCAATGTGAAATTTATCCCATAAAAGCGTGAGGTGCTTTATCTAAAAATTGAGATTCATTAATAAGCCTCAGGAAATCTCCAATATCTATTTCTGATGGAATATATATTATCGTTTGCACCTACAGAATTGAAGATTGAATAGTTTCTACAGAAGCACCTCAAGCTTTTTTGGGATAAGTTTCACATTGAAATGAAAACTCCCAGGGTATGTAGTGGAATACAATGAGATTTTCCCAAACAAAAGATGGGCATAAAAGGTAGGGAAAATTATTTTTTTTTTTTTGAGTCGTTTTTTTTCTGATCCAACTTGTGTAATAAAAGCGTGTTTAAAAAAATTTTTTTATTCAATTTCTATTGACTACCTTCTGCTTCATTTCAGGGATATAGAGGATATTTGTATGTATTATCTATTCATATTTAAAGAAACATTGAGCATATGCCATCAACGTGGAGACTGCCTGCAACATGTGTAAAGTGTAAGTGAGATGATACGCGCAACCCATTATGTCAACATTTGGTTGAATAGGACTAAAGAAGATTGAGAGCAGTTTTTCATGATTAGATGCAACCCTGTACTTCCTAGGTAGGGCCAAATCAGTGTGATATTGATGAGCGCAGTCATAGTTTACCTACAGAGTATGCACTGCTCTGATCCGAGCAGATTATGGGATTTGATGACAAGTACTTTTGTTTGACAAGTTGGAGTTGAGATGCTGCTCACCAACCTCCTGTAACTCAGTAATGGTATATTCCCGTACTGAGCGCGGTGGCCCATTTTGGGCGCTAGGACAGACATGTCCCGGAATGCCTAAAATGGTCTTTCAAGCAAACTGCGGATATATTTTTTGATCACGAGAAGCCTGAAATTCCATTTAAACGCGGCATTAGTAGGTTGGAGTAATGAGGAAGTTGTTTCGTGCTCTAAAAGGTTGAGCAAAATGGATCAGAATTTTTAATTTCGGCTAGACTAAAATTGACCGCGATAGATCAATGAGGTCTCAGGAAATTTTGACTTTTGTTGTGAAATCTAAGTGGGACATTGCTTAATTATACAAATGACCAATGTATGCATCTCTTTCTCAATTCATGCTTCATATTGTGTAGATTGAGATAAAGCTTTGAATGGCCGTATGATAGTTGAGCCCGCGGTCAATTGAAGTTGAGCCCGCTGTCCTTCCTAGAAAATTCAAATCACCTCCGATGTTCGGATGTTCTAACCGTTTTGATCGACGAATAACGTAAATGCTCTTGTGGATAGACGTCAAATCGTCTCTAATTAGATCCTGCCGCACAAACATTGGAACTTTCTGAATTTCGCTCCTTAACAATTTTGCAGATCGAACGCTTGAGTCTTCAGTGGCCTTTCTTTTTGTTCTTTTTGCTCTATTTGATACATATTGCCGTGCCAAATTCTCGTCAGCATCGTGGTTATGCACACCGGTCACTTTACTCACATTTTCACCGCTTTCATCTGTTAAGATTGACACTGTACATTTATTGTTAGTAAACTTTCATTTCTGTCCTTTCTTTGTTAATCTAGCTTTCTTGAATTTAAATCGATCGATAACTCTGAGTTCTTTGCCTTTCTCACTGATCATCGAATACATCTCTGAAACGCAGCCGCAAAGTACTTTGTGAATTTGTAATGTAATAAGAGCTGCGTGCACACGACTGAGCAACATTCGAAATTGCCCGAGCGAGTAGACCGAATACATAAGCAAAAGTGTGTACTCTCATGATTTGTTGACTAAATCGGTGCGTTGAACCTGCTTCCAAGAAGGACAGGGGATTATCGAGCGGGCTCAACTCACTCTCGAAATATCGGTTTTGCGGGCTCAACTAACAGTCTTTTCTGACCGCGGGCTCAACTCGACTCCTGCCCTTTGAATATGTTCAGGTGCGAAGTGGTGACATGTATAAGGTGGAAGTGATCGCACGAATAACAAAAATTTTTGGCTCAAGATCGCATCATTAATAGTTTTTGGCTGCTCCAAGAGAACACTACTCACAATCAGGGTTCAGATCAGATAATTACTATCGTGTTCAATTCTTCATCGTGTTGAAATGAAGCAGAAGTAATGGAATTAGATTACACCACGCACATGTGATACTATTTTCGCACTCATCATCACCACCAAACACTCGCAGTCTGTATATTTCGCCCGTAATGAGCAATGAGATAGCAGCAAGGGACGTCACTCAGCATCATGGTATATCTAGCAATACTATTTAAAACAACAGAATATGTTGCTGCAGGTGGCAGACCATAGCATACGGATCCCGGCGTTTGGTATCTGATGTGATCTCATGATGCGGTATGCTGATGAGTACGCGAGGCTGCTTAGCACAAGCAGTATACCTATATCGCGAAAATTTGGTTTTCTGTTGCATGGTAGTATGGTGGGTCGCAACGAATCTCGTTTCACGGGGCCATGTCGGTCAGTCGATCACGCGCGATCTCACTCTTCAGACAAGCGTAAAGGGATTCCGTTCCAAAATGTGTGTATATTATAGATCGGATGTACCAGACCCCCAGTGGTTCCCATTCTTCTGCAATAATCTAATGATTCGGGCTGAATGTTGACTTGTCGAGTATGAGCCGGACAATAACCCAAAATCTTGACAACTCATCTCAAACTTTGAACCATAATAATTTTCACATTAGTGGTGAATGGAACTTTACGGCCACGTTGCATGGCGCCCCATGCCCTTAACTTCTCATGCGGAAAAAATCTAGAGGTTGTTTACTACGGAAATCAAAATCATAATTCATGAAATATAGTCATAGACGATGAGTACACCACTGAAAATTTCATCATCAAATGATCTCATAAAAGTCTTTAAGGAAAATCCGAGAGGACTCACCAATGTTTGTTCTTCAGCAGCTTCCAGAATCAACTTCTTGAAGTGATTTTCCAGAGTCTTGCACGTATCTCGTATTTGTAACCTTGTTATCTTCAAAACCCCCACTTTCCGAAATTCTGAGCTCGAGTAATTGGCATCATCATTAAAATTATCAATGCTTTCGAGAGCAAAATTGATCATTCAGCATTGGAATCACTTTTGACTGCCAATTAAATTTGATGTTTCTATTGCGTCAGTTCGGACTCGGATCGTGACAAATTGACTCTTCACGATGTCCAAATCGGGTGAAACCTGGAATTCTAGAGCCTTCCAGAATACCCTTCCTGCTCTTATTGGGTGGGGTATAAGTACTCGATATGCCCCTTGTACCCAGCGAGCTCCCATATATCGATCTCAGATAGAGATATCAAATCGTCGATTTGAGTCTCTACATTCTCGACAAAATCGGTCGAATAACTTTTGAACCGAATCGGGGTGCGCGGTCGCGCGCCTAGGCAAGTATGAGGGAAGTGAGCGACCGCGTAACTGTACTTCGAATTTGTCGCCCTTAACCTTGCCGAAACACTTCATTAGCGTTTTAATGATGTACAGAAAGGTCCTAGGCCTGAAAAAAGTTTTCCTAACATCTTGTTGAGTTAATAGCAGACGATTTGCAATGATTCTACATGTCTCGCCTTTTCATATAATTAGATTTAAAATTTCAGTGTGAGGGTTACCCCAAAAACTCTTTGTCAATTGTTTAAGATAAAATTCCGACATGCATTCGTGTTAGAGCATCCGTGTGAGAATATGCGATCGATCATCCATTGTAAACGATTGCCGCACGTTGTAGTGTATAAATATGGGAGAAACTTTGCTGGCGGGCAAAGAATGACGATTGTGAGCCGTGGACCAGACTTCAACATTGAGGGCTCGTAAATATAGTCCCAGATAGATGAACCCGTGATTTTCTCGTTTTATTGATCCAAGTGCCCATATTTGTTTGCTAATGAACATTTTTGGGACCTATCTGCGATTGAGATATCATTTATGTTATCTTCACAAGAATTGAGCGAGTGTTTTTTTTCTGCATCAAAGCAAAAATTCGTATTCGTGCAAAAATAAATTCTAAAGTGAAATAATAGGTCCTCCCGATCATATCATACAAACTCGAGTTGTGTTTACATATGTTCCAATCACAACATCACAGCAGACGGCTGCACGGGTGTGCAGCATGCGTATTATAAAAATTCGTGTGCGTTTGAGAAACGCGTAAGGAACGGAGTTCCAAGGCTGTCTTGGGATTGATGATTGAATATCGATATGATCTGGAAGTTTGGATGAGTTATAACTGATTTTCGAGATTTTCGAAGCTCATCATAACGGTATTTGAAAAAGATATTACGATATTAAGCCCCTGAGTAATTGAGATAGTTGACATCATTTTCTCAAATATAATATACCATGCATTACCCAAATAGAATTATGACTTTAGCCTGGGATGGACTCCCCAAAATGTTATGATAGGAGACATATTCAAAAGAAGTTAGCAAATGTGATTCTCAATTATCAACACTGAGTTGCTCATGAAAGGCATCATAGCTGGTGAAAAACATGGTAGAAAGGTGTAAAAGAAAATTTCATTGGAACTGATTGGATCATTGAGACTAATTTTTAATGATCCAATGAATCCGTGTACTCATTTAGTGAAGTGAAAAGCAATATCTCATTCATTTAAACTCTCCTTTTTGCCCAAAAAAGACAAACATCTTCTTGGAGCTGATTGAGGCTTTCGACGATGAATGTGTATTCTGAACAAATTAAGAGATTGTGATGGTTCCCCACACTTATATCATTCCACTTTTCAATTGGAGCTCTAGAAAAATGATGAGAATTGTTTGAACCCATTAATTAAGCACAAGGATCAAAATTGACAATAATAGCTCTACAAACCATGGGGGAATTTCGACTTTTGTCTCAAATTTTTGTTTGAATTGATGCCCTTATTCAACAATTTACAACATTATATCAAGTGATCTACTCTCTTAGATTGTCTTCACTTCATTTTAGGTTCATAGAGGATTACAAGTAGTATTCTCTGTTCATTTTCAAATAAATATTCAATGTATGTCAATGTGAAGAATGCCTAACAACATCTGTAGAGTGGGAGTGATGATACGCGTAATCCATATTTAAACTTTTGGCCAAAGATGACCAAGGATTCAACTCTTTATGATTTGATGCAATCGTGTACTTACTGGATGGGATGGAAAACATTATCCTATTGGTTAGCGAGATCACAGTTTACCTGCCGTACAGAATACACGCTCATTTCATCTAAGCAGGTTATGGGATTTGACGACAACAAAGTTGATTTCACAAGTTGATGCTGAGATGCTTTTGAACAACCTCCTTCAATTGAGAAAGAGTTATGCTCTAAAAAAATGAGGAGAAGTGTATTGCATGCAGCCATGGTTGAATGTATTTAGACTTGACTAAAATTGATATTGGTGGACAATGAGGTCTTAGAGGATTTTGATTTTTGTTGTAACGTCTAAGTGAGTCAATGCTCAACTCAATAAATTACAGCATTGTACGCCCTTCCTTGTCAAATCATGTTTCAGAATTTAGATGGGGATTCGAACATGTTTAAATGTGGAACAGTGGCATGTATGGGTTGAAAATGGTGGCACACGAATAACCACATCTTTGATTAAGACCTAATATTCAACCAAAACAGAAATATTTTGGTTGCTTCAAGAAATTACTTCCCAAATTAGGGTTAGAACAGATAGAAATGAGCTTGCTGAATACTTTGAATCAAAATAAGCACGACAAAAGAGAGTTCGGAAAAACTCTCGTTCTGCTGGGAGTACGGATTGTGTTTATATGGCGTTTGTTCAAACTCGGAAAACCCTCATCACCCACGCAATGAGGGCAAAATGAGGACCCACCACACGCAACTTTGCACACTTTTTATCGGGATCACACCACCAAACACTCACGATCTGAATTTCCGTATAAAAAACCCGTATAGCAATCGAGAATTAGCGATGGAAGCAATACTCGTTCCAGCATAATGCAGCAATAATACCAAATAACAATAAGAATCATATGTTGTTGTCAGTCGAGCTGTGTACATGGAGAGCCGAGCAGACAGCAGACGGATCTTGGCATTGGCATCTGTGATATACTGAGAATACACGCGGTCTCTCAGCCCATGCAGTATATCGTATGTCGGTTTTTCGTTGCATCTGTAAGGCGGGTTGCATCGAATCTCGTTACGCGGGGCGGTGTCGGTCGCACGATTTCACTTCTCACCCAAACGAGCGTATAGGAACTCCGTTCCAACAAGAATAAGTAATAAGTATCACCGCGCAAATTTTTTCATCATAGGCACATGTGCACAAGGGGAGAGCTAGAAGACCCTGAGCTGCAAAAACAGTAAGACTATGATTCTCGACACCGTTCTTTTCCAAACCATCACTTCCTATCATCATGGAATGAGGTTATGATTTAGAAATATTACTGACCCATCCATCCTACTCATTGTCGTCCACGTGAACAGTGATTCCTAAAATAAAATTCATAGTGAAGAATGGATAATTAAGGACATAACTAATTACCGGCAACTTTTGACTCCTTTTAAAATTTCGCGATGAATATAACATCAGTCTTTTATCATCGAATGTGTTATGAAATTTTCTCTCCCCTGGGGAATGTAATGGAGTGATGCAGTGAAAAATTTAGGGTGACCAAGTTTTCTTTCTGAATCGAGCATACTCAACCACTACCAAATATAGAACCTTTCTTGATTTGTCATTTAGACTCTAATAATCATATTCATGACTTGATTATGCTATCACCTCTCATTCACAATGTGATATTCATTCGTGGAGAACAAGAGATATTTAGATGTCTCTCTAAAGTTATAGGCTTCTGGATCCTGGATTTCAGCTCACTCATGGACTGAAGGCTATCAAACTCCTAGAAAAGTTCATTGAAACTTTATGGATTGTGGTTCTCTGGGAAATTCTTCAAATCTCTGATGAATTGTCTTTCGAAGAAAGAAAAATGCGAGGCAAGTATGAGGCCCTTTTCCATAAAATACTCTTTGTAGTTATAATCCCTCCAGAAAGTAGTTATATCAAAGCTGTGAGAATATTCAAATCACTATAGAAACGGCAAGTAAGAACTCGGCTTAGTTTATTCGTTGCTCTGGACTGGTGCTTCAACTTCGTACTTTTCAGGGCGGAGCAGGACTACTTGAATGTAATCGGAGCGATGTATTCAATATTCGATAATTGCGATGTGGCGTCGGAAATGTTACCTTTTTCACGTTGGTACAGAAATCGCTCACAACTTACGACGCCACATCGCAATTACCGAATATTGAATACATTGCTCCGATTACATGCAAGTAGTCCTGCTTCGCCCCCTAAAAGTACGAAGTTAAAGCACCAGTCCAGAGCAACGAATAAACTAAGCCGAGTTCTTACTTGCCGTTTCTATAGTGATTTGAATATTCTCACAGCTTTGATATAACTACTTTCTGGAGGGATTATAACTACAAAGAGTATTTTATGGAAAAGGGCCTCATACTTGCCTCGCATTTTTCTTTCTTTGAAAGACAATTCATCAGAGATTTGAAGAATCTTCCAGAGAACCACAATCAATGAAGTTTCAATGAACCTTTCTAGGAGTTTGATAGCCTTCAGTCCATAAGTGAGCTGAAATCCAGGATCCAAAAGCCTATAACTTTAGAGAAACATACGAATATCTCTTGTTCTCCACAAATGAATATCACATTGTGAATTAGAGGTAATAGCATATCAATCATATATGTGATTCGAATCATTTTCTGCTCCGCAGACTTGAGTGGGAATTTTTCAATGCATAGCGATTAATAATTCATCCAACTATTTGTGCATCCGCGAAAGCCTTCGCTCACGAGTGAACAATTCCTACAACTGGTGATGAGAGTGTTGTACCCATAATTCTGAACCATGCACACAAGGCGAGTCACTCGGATTCGTCTGTTTCCTCCAAGCTATCCAGTGCTGCACTTGGATCCAGTGGAATAGGGTCGTAACTCGGCACGAAATGAGACTGTATGCGGTTGTGTGGCGTTGGAAATCTTGCTGGTCGGGAGAAAGAGAGAGAGCATGAATGCGAGTACGAGAGTTGACTTTTGTGAGTAGAGGACGGGATTTGCTTGAGTTTTATTCCCCCGCAGCGGACTGTTTCGTAGCGTCACAACAGCCACATAAGTATTTTGGCAGTTGCATACCCTGTCTGCTTGTATATCCCATCCGAGACAAATCTGACTATTATTGCCGATGTCACATTTTCTTTGGACACATGATATTGTCAAAGTATCAGCATCTTTGAGTTTCAATCTGAAATGCGCATTATAGTTGGAAGTATTTGATAATAATTGAGGAACCGAATATTCAAAGGCCAGAGAGTTACTTGGTTGAATGGGTAATATCCGAGATATCATTTTCATGAGATTTAAATAATTCTCAAAAGATTGAAACTTCCAAATGAATTTCATCTCCGCGACAAAACCAACTTCCGGCCGTTAGTATTTCCTAAGGGTAGAATTGAAAGGGATTGGCCGAGTCTACATAGACGCGCTCACTCGGGGCGCGCGCGCTCTCTCCGCCTGCACTCTCCACCCAAACACCGGAGTAGGTCCCGAAATGAGATTTAAAAATCTTTTGACGAGTGTTCCCTCTCAATCGAAGTATTGGCATGAGTTTGTGAGATGAAGAACACCCAATCTATTGCGTAAATCGACCAAAAAATTGGTTTGCATCGAATAGAGATCGAATAATGAGAGGCGTGGTTGTGTCTCATATAAGCATCCGCTTTCACCAGGTTCCGAACTTACAAACCATTCAGCAATATTCAGCATCATCTTGGTTGTACATTGGTACTTATTTCAAAAGCTGAATAATGAATTAAAGTGTATGAAATCCTGATTAAGACCACCCGAAGATGTCCCAAAGGACCCCGCTCCGAAAGATAGGATTTTGGCTTTCGGTTAATTTTGTCGGGGAAGAAATATGTTGTCAAGCACAAAATTCTGAACAAAAAGTTCAATGGGCTCGAAGACGGAAAATGGCTAGTTTTTTCAGTATAAATCAAATAAATACCAATAAATGGGAGGTTATGAGGTTATCTAGAACAACAACAAGGCTTGTCTGCAGCGTTCGAATTTGAATTGAGAATGTACAATTTGAGTGCGATGTAGCTAAAAGGTCATCACTTTGGTAATTGAAACATTTTATCTGAAACCTTCGATGCAAAAAGCAAATAAATGCATGCAAAAAAAGTGATAATGCGCGATTGACAAAGAAATCATAACGGCTTGTATTCTCAATAATTACATTTCATTTCAATCAATGTAGCAGCTAACGCTGCAGAGCTGGATCATAAGGCTGTGCTGACTCGATGCAACGAGTACATGATCTTGAGAGCCCAGATATGGGGCGGGAGCGGCTTTTCGACATCAACATCATCGCATAGCATGAGGCTCGCGCTTTGAATAGTTGATAAAAGGTGTCCGATAGTGCCTGGCTGCAATCGAATTATATGGAATGAATCAAAATTAATCTTGGATCGCGTGAGACTGATGTCTGACAAATATTTCGAGGATATGGAAATCGAATCTCATATTGCCGTATCTCGAGATCATATCGCGTAAGAGGCTGCGGGGTCGAGAGCAAGCCACTATCAAAATCAAGCTCGAAAAGTCGAGTGGAGGGTGTTTTTGAGGTATTTCAAGGTCGCTGAACACGAATATGACATTGCCTTGCCTCCTAATCGTGTTGCGTGGGCGGCTGCGGGGGCGGAGGCGCGAATTGACCGAGATCGAAGCTCGAGCCTTGAGTAAGGGTGTTTTTGGGGTATTTTGGGGTCGCTAAGCACGAATTTGAGATCGTCCAGCCTCCAAGCCATGTTGCGTGGGCGGTTGGGGGAGGGGTCGAGTAGAGGCACAAATTGACCAAGATTGGAGTTTGAGAGTTGAGTAGGGGTTGTTTTTGGAGTATTTTGGCATCGCTAAGCACGTATTTGAGATTACACAGCTCCCGAATCGTGTTGAATGGGTGGCTGCAAGAGCAAGGACGCGTGTTGAACTAGATAAAACTGGAAGAGCTGGCGGGGTGGGGGGGTCCTTGATATCTCGAGATCACTGGACACAAATCTCAGATCACCCAGCCTCAGAACCGTATTGGGTGGGCGGCTGTGATGGTGAGTTCGATGTAGTTTCCTGACAATGATCATTTCCTGAGATAGAATCTGACCAGGATTGTAAGCCGAAATGAGGCATCGGGACCAGACCACGAGCATACGCCAAGTATCTCCTTTAGCCGAGGGGTCGAGCGATATCCTGTTGATCGGAATTCCGATTCACTAGGTATGTAATCACAATTTTCGATCATGGAATAGGCCACAAATAGTTTCAGGCGTGAATCTGCGAGAGAGTGGTGACTGCAAGGAGATTCGAGAGCTGAATCTCTATTCTGGCCAATTTTTCAGGCAAAGTCTCATCTCATCATGCGCGAAGCATGACCACTTCACAACGACCATGACCAGAGCGTGATGTGATAGCAGCGGGATTGGGTAATGACTTAGGGAGTGTGATACTGAAATCTCAGCTCTGTAACCGGAAATCTTAAAAAGCAGTCGATTCTCATATATTGACGGGCGTAAATCACGCATACCACGAGCCTAAGCCAACTGTGTTTGTGGGATGGAGCACCGTGCAATATCCTAGGGATTCGAACCCTGATCCTCTAGCTATGTGATCATAATCCTCAATGACGGAATGGACTACAAATCGTTGCGGGCGAGAATCTACGAGAGGGTGATGACTGCAAGAAGATTCAAGCGTAAGATCTCTATTTTGACTGTTTTCACAAGCGAAATCTGATCTCATGTACCGAGAAGCATAGTGACCATACAACCACCCAGAACTATTACATGATCCATTAGCCTAGGGATCAGGAGATATCCCAGGACGTGCGATTATGAAATCTTAACTCTGTGATCATAAATCTCGAGGAGTAGCCTATTCTCATAGATTTATGGGCGTGAATCTACTTCTCGATAGTAACGGTTAGGAGATTTGAGTTTTTCCTTGCTGAATCTGGACATCTCCACGGGTTAAATCTGATCCCAAGTAGTGGGATGACTTACGTTATTCGGTCACCTTACCACGAACCTAAACATAGTGTGTTCAGTGCCCGAAAATTCGAGCAATATTCTGGGCACGGGAACTACGATCCTCTAGCTATGTGATCACAATTATTGATAACGGAATGGACTACAAATCTTTTCGGGCGTGAATCTAGGGAAAGGTGTTGACTGCAAGGAGATTCCAGCATTAAATCTCTATCCCGGCCCTCTTTACAAGCAGAATCTGATCTCATGTATCGAGAAGCATGGTGACCATACAACGGACCAGAACCAACACGTAATCCAATAGCCTAGGGATCGGGAGATAACCTCGGACGTCCGATTCTGAAATCCTAGCTATGTGGTCGAAAATCTCGAGAAGGATTCGATTCGAATACATTGGCGGACGTGAATCTATTACTCGATACTGACGGGTAGGAGATTCGAGTGTTCCTTTGCTGAATCTTGACATCCCCACGGATGGAATCTGATCCCAATTCGTGGGAAGACTCACATTAAATTCATCTGATTATGCTAGTTTGGAGCGCTCGGAGCGCTCCTACCCCCGACCTCTCTTTCCAAACGCAATGAGTGAGAGAGAGAGAGAGAGAGAGAGATCCCAGAGTTCGGAGCGCTCCGACCAGCATATTCGAATAAACCTGTCATCTGTCACCATACCTCGAGACTAAGCAGAGTGTGTTTGGTGGTCCAAAGATCGAGCAATTTCCTAGGGATTAAAACTACGATCATCTAGCTATGCGATCACAATTCTTGATATTGGAATGGACTAAGAATCTTTTCGGGCGTGAATCTATGGGAGGGCGGTGACTGCAAGGAGATTTGAGAGCTGATTCACTATTCTGGCCGATTTCACAGGGAGTATAATCTGATCTTGCGAGAAGCATGACTACAATACAATGACCGTGGCCAGAGCACGATTTCAAAGCAGCTTGATCAAGTGGTGTTTTAGGGAGTGTGATCCAGAAATCTCAGCGTGTGATCAAAAATCTTGAGAAAGAGTCGGGTAGATTCAGGAGTTTTTTGCCACAGAGCTAAGATTTCATAATCGCACGTCCTGGGATATCTCCTGATCCCTAGGCTATTGGATCATGTAATAGTTCTGGGTAGTTGTATGGTCACTATGCTTCTCGGTACATGAGATCAGATTTCGCTTGTGAAAACAGTCAAAATAGAGATCTTACGCTTGAATCTTCTTGCAGTCATCACCCTCTCGTAGATTCTCGCCCGCAACGATTTGTAGTCCATTCCGTCATTGAGGATTATGATCACATAGCTAGAGGATCAGGGTTCGAATCCCTAGGATATTGCACGGTGCTCCATCCCACAAACACAGTTGGCTTAGGCTCGTGGTATGCGTGATTTACGCCCGTCAATATATGAGAATCGACTGCTTTTTAAGATTTCCGGTTACAGAGCTGAGATTTCAGTATCACACTCCCTAAGTCATTACCCAATCCCGCTGCTATCACATCACGCTCTGGTCATGGTCGTTGTGAAGTGGTCATGCTTCGCGCATGATGAGATGAGACTTTGCCTGAAAAATTGGCCAGAATAGAGATTCAGCTCTCGAATCTCCTTGCAGTCACCACTCTCTCGCAGATTCACGCCTGAAACTATTTGTGGCCTATTCCATGATCGAAAATTGTGATTACATACCTAGTGAATCGGAATTCCGATCAACAGGATATCGCTCGACCCCTCGGCTAAAGGAGATACTTGGCGTATGCTCGTGGTCTGGTCCCGATGCCTCATTTCGGCTTACAATCCTGGTCAGATTCTATCTCAGGAAATGATCATTGTCAGGAAACTACATCGAACTCACCATCACAGCCGCCCACCCAATACGGTTCTGAGGCTGGGTGATCTGAGATTTGTGTCCAGTGATCTCGAGATATCAAGGACCCCCCCACCCCGCCAGCTCTTCCAGTTTTATCTAGTTCAACACGCGTCCTTGCTCTTGCAGCCACCCATTCAACACGATTCGGGAGCTGTGTAATCTCAAATACGTGCTTAGCGATGCCAAAATACTCCAAAAACAACCCCTACTCAACTCTCAAACTCCAATCTTGGTCAATTTGTGCCTCTACTCGACCCCTCCCCCAACCGCCCACGCAACATGGCTTGGAGGCTGGACGATCTCAAATTCGTGCTTAGCGACCCCAAAATACCCCAAAAACACCCTTACTCAAGGCTCGAGCTTCGATCTCGGTCAATTCGCGCCTCCGCCCCCGCAGCCGCCCACGCAACACGATTAGGAGGCAAGGCAATGTCATATTCGTGTTCAGCGACCTTGAAATACCTCAAAAACACCCTCCACTCGACTTTTCGAGCTTGATTTTGATAGTGGCTTGCTCTCGACCCCGCAGCCTCTTACGCGATATGATCTCGAGATACGGCAATATGAGATTCGATTTCCATATCCTCGAAATATTTGTCAGACATCAGTCTCACGCGATCCAAGATTAATTTTGATTCATTCCATATAATTCGATTGCAGCCAGGCACTATCGGACACCTTTTATCAACTATTCAAAGCGCGAGCCTCATGCTATGCGATGATGTTGATGTCGAAAAGCCGCTCCCGCCCCATATCTGGGCTCTCAAGATCATGTACTCGTTGCATCGAGTCAGCACAGCCTTATGATCCAGCTCTGCAGCGTTAGCTGCTACATTGATTGAAATGAAATGTAATTATTGAGAATACAAGCCGTTATGATTTCTTTGTCAATCGCGCATTATCACTTTTTTTGCATGCATTTATTTGCTTTTTGCATCGAAGGTTTCAGATAAAATGTTTCAATTACCAAAGTGATGACCTTTTAGCTACATCGCACTCAAATTGTACATTCTCAATTCAAATTCGAACGCTGCAGACAAGCCTTTGTTGTTGTTCTAGATAACCTTATAACCTCCCATTTATTGGTATTTATTTGATTTATACTGAAAAAACTAGCCATTTTCCGTCTTCGAGCCCATTGAACTTTTTGTTCAGAATTTTGTGCTTGACAACATATTTCTTCCCCGACAAAATTAACCGAAAGCCAAAATCCTATCTCTCGGAGCGGGGTCCTTTACGGAGGAGCGACTCTTGTAACACAAATTTTATCTTTGGTGTACACGGAATAGATCGATTCTTCTTAACCAGAATTCCGCACACCATTGCTTGTTCTACAGTTTCCAGAGAAAGTCTCAATGCAGACCCAAAATAATGTTGAATATTGTTGAATAAGCTGCGAGTTAGGAACCTGAGAAGTTGGGGGTCTGGTGATATTAGACACAACGATCGACATCCAAGCCTCTCACTTTTCGATCTACATTCGATGCAAATGAATTTTTTGGTCATTCTCAAAAATAGGCTGACGGGTTTTCATCTCACGAACTCGGGCTGATACTCCGATTGAGAGGAAATACTGGTCAAAAGATTTTCAGATCCCATTTTCGGTACCTACTCCGATGTTTGGGTGGAGAGTGCAAGCGGACAAAGCGCGCGCGCCCGGAGTGAGCGCGTCTATGTAGACTCGGCCATTGAGAATCTCAAGAGTAATCCAAAAGACCCTAGTAAAAATCAGTGTACTATATGATCAAATATATAACCTCCCGGCTGAACCGTGATCGAATGTGGTCACTGAGAGCCTTGACAAGAAGTTTCCCCGTGCCCCCGGAGTCCGGCGGACACCAAAAATACATCGTCCACATAACCTCTTCAATATCTAAGAATTTTCACGCAATGCTGCCACCGTGCCGAGATTTAGAAGTCCCAAACGAATCATGGGGAACTCGAAGCTAGTCATGATTTCTTCTTTCACTATGAAAACACGCTGAGTGTCAATGTATAGTTCTGCAAGTGATGATCATAAACAGAGTTATGTTGACATTTGTATAGCGTGGCCACGAGATCTCGGTGCCTGGTGTCCGGGGGGCACGGGGAAACTTCTTGTCGAGGCTCTGATGACCCAAGAAAGTGTTACGTCTCCAAGGGGTACAATAAACAGGTAGATATGAGGTTCTGTCGAAGGTAAAACCTTATTTACTGACGATAAGACTTTGTGGCTCAGGGAATATATTTTGCTCTGGGCGAACATCGCGCCCGTAAGATCACACGGTGCATAACTATTTGCCACGTAAATGCCGTGTTTTGGAGGCTGAATATCACTGCTCGACAAAATTTTGGGTCCGGAATATCGCATTGACCAGACAAAGATTTTCTTATGTATTTTTCGACGTAGAAACCGATCCCGAAACCCGTTTTGACCCTACACGTCAGGATTTTTTTTAAAACGCAAATTACTGATTTTAGAAAAAACAACGTTTTTCGGCTTTTTGCAAAATTTTCAAATTGATGATACTGCCGCCCCTTCGTCCCGATTGGTAGAAAATTATATCAAAAGAGGTTTTTCAATGTATTTTGAACCGCTGAACACGATCCCAGTGGTTTTACGAGGCTAGGATGCATCCAAAAAAAGATATAAGCAGATGAACTGAGTTGCTATCAGCAAAATTTCACGGATTTCGCGATAAATTTTCAAAAAATCGCCAAATAGCCCCAAAACAAGATATTTGAGCTCACGAGGTCACATTCTCTTCGTTTGTGTATGTACTTTCATGAAAAAATATCAGCAATAACCGTCAGGAAGATGGGTTGAGTGTAGAATCGTTCTCGGGAGAGGCTCCGTTGACGTTCGCCATAGATAAAAGCAAGCAGATACTGCATGCTCCCCTCTCACGCTGCCTTCCTGATTCTGAGCTTCAGAATCTTGCCGCTAGGTGGCATACCGAATCCCCGTACATCGCATCAGGAAAGAATAGATTTGGTAATATAAGTGAGTCGAAACTGAGACCCTTATACAGAATTGTTCTGATAATCGCTCAAGCCTAGCCCTTGAGTGCTCCGACGTGTCAATTTAGTTAGCTGGTGAAATTTTTGTATACTCTAATGCTACCGCTCCTATTGAATATGAACTGGTAATACGTTCGTGATCCTGAAACGTTAGGATTGATCCTGATACGGTGAGCTCCCATCGAAGATCAGAGGAAACATGTCTCGTCAATACAGATGCGTCAACGATCCGAGCAAATTTTGCTTTGTGTGTAGCCAATATACATTTGAGAAAGAAAGGCGTAGTTTCACGACTGCTTTGCAGGAAGCATATGAAAATTATTTTGGGTTCAAACCTGAAAACTTGAGCAAGCCTTGGACCCCTGATAATGTATGCCTCACTTGTTCGATCAGATTAGTGGCACAGAACTCACATCTCAATTTTTCAATGCCCACATTGTGGAGAGAACCAAGGGACCACGTGTATGATTGTCACTTCTGTTTGGCTCAAGTATCAGGATACTCATCAAAAACTAAACATTTGATAAAATACTCAGATGTTTCGTCAGTGACAAAGCCCGTGCCTGGCATACCTTTGCACTTGTCTTCTGTCTCATCGCAAGAAAATGTCTCTTCGCAAGATGTTGTGATGAAAGACTCACAGCCATCTTCGGGAAGTCAGTCTAACAATTCAGAGTATTCCTCTTGTGGTTTCGAACCGGAAACGAGGAAGACCCAGATGCTTCCCGAGCCTACTCTTTTCAGTCAAGAGAGGCTCAACGATTTAGTCAGAGATCTTGATCTCCCGAAAATTAAAGCGGAGCTTTTGGCCTCTCGACTGAAAGAAATGAACCTTCTCGAAGACGGAGTTTGCATTACATCTTTTAGAAGCCGAGAATCAGGGTTCAGAGATTTTTTCACTGAGGAGGACGGGAATCTTTATTGTTGTGATATCGACGGTCTCTTTGGCGAACTCCAATACCAACACGTACCCGACGAATGGCGTCTCTTCATCGATTCCAACAAAACCAGCTTAAAAGGTGTTTTACTGCATAATGGTAATGATAAGCCTTCCATTCCGATTTTCTACGGCACCCAGACTAAAGAAAGCTATGAAAACGTCAAAAATCTTCTAGACAAAATCAATTACGGAAGGTATGGTTGGACTTTATGCGGGGATTTCAAAATAATCAGCATTGTTCTTGGGCTACAATTGGGATATACGAAACATATGTATTTCTCTGTGAATGGGACTCACGGATGAGGAACGAACATTACATTAAGAAAGATTGGCCACAAAGAGAACAGATTATACCTGGGGTAAAGAACGTCATCGCTGAGCCCTTGATTGACCCTAAAAAAGTGTTTCTACCACCACTTCATATCAAATTAGGTTTGGTGAAAAACTTCATCAAAGGAATGGACCAGACTTCGGAAGCATTTCTTTATCTACGGAAGATATTTAACAATATAAGTGAGGCCAAATTGAAGGCTGGGGTATTGAATGGTCCTGACATCAGAAAATTGATGCTTGATTGTACATTCGACCAGAGACTTGTAGATATTGAGCTGGAAACATGGAGGTCCATAAAGGACGTCATAACAAATTTCTTAGGGAACAGGAAATCGGAGAATCATCAGATTTTGGTGGATAAAATGTTGTCGAATCTCAAGATGATGGGGGTGAATATGAGTCTCAAAATTCACATGATGGATTCTCACTTGGATTTCTTTCCTGAAAACCTCGGAGCAGTGAGTGATGAACATGGTGAAAGATTCCACCAGGACATAGCCGAGATGGAGAAGAGATATGGTACCAAAAATAATACGAATATGCTGGCCGATTACTGTTGGTTCCTGGTTTCCGAGGATGACAGTTTACATAAGAGGAAAGCGGCTAGGAAAACATTCTGAAAACTTGATATCAAACTTGAGAAATGGTCATTTGATATAAGTGCGTTGACAAGACGAATGCGCTGGAGACATCAGAATCCACTCACAAAGAAATGTCCGGTCTTTTCCTAAAAGACATAGAAAATGCGACTCCCGAGAACGATTCTACACTCAACCCATCTTCCTGACGGTCATTGCTGATATTTTTTCATGAAAGTACATACACAAACGAAGAGAATGTGACCTCGTGAGCTCAAATATCTTGTTTTGGGGCTATTTGGCGATTTTTTGAAAATTTATCGCGAAATCCGTGAAATTTTGCTGATAGCAACTCAGTTCATCTGCTTATATCTTTTTTTGGATGCATCCTAGCCTCATGAAACCACTGGGATCGTGTTCAGCGGTTCAAAATACATTGAAAAACCTCTTTTGATATAATTTTCTACCAATCGGGACGAAGCAGCGGCGGTATCATCAATTTGAAAATTTTGCAAAAAAGCCGAAAAACGTTGTTTTTTCTAAAATCAGTAATTTGCGTTTTAAAAAAAATCCTGACGTGTAGGGTCAAAACGGGTTTCGGGATCGGTTTCTACGTCGAAAAATACATAAGAAAATCTTTGTCTGGTCAATGCGATATTTCGGACCCAAAATTTTGTCGAGCAGTGTATTCTTACGGATGACGTGGTGGCGAGCATAGACATAGAAAGAGTAGACTGTGGGTCCCGTATACCGACTGTGGTCATCGAGGGATAGGAATTTGCGTGAGAGCGAGAGAGACAGCATGCTCTAAGACACAGGCCTTTTAACACACAAACCCTATATTGTGTCTCTCTCGCTCTCATTGGAAGCCTCGATGACCACGGCCGGTATGTGCGGGACCCGCTGTCTACTACAGTGGCGAGTAACGTAACTCGTCGCCTTGGGCCTCAATCCAAAACGACAGATATCGTCTTGACAGCGTGACTCGCATCACTCCACCCTGCTCAAAGAACATGGAATATGGTGGACTATCTAATTCCTGATGCAGGGTGGAGTGATGCAAGCCACATCGCTGTGACAGTCTTTGTCAGCTTGAAACAAGTTCGCTGGACCCTACGTAAACCATGCAGGGACACCGATAAACATCAAGCAGTCAGCTGAGCGCAGCGTGTCATCGGGTACTGTGATCCCAACGTTCGAGCGAAAGTGGCACATCTAGCGGCAAGGAAAAGAAACTCTCTAAGGTAGAAGTAAACAGTAAACAAGACATCACAGAACGGTCTGGTACTCGGTCTACAATCCGATTCATCATATTCCTCTAAATGTTTAGTCAACTCAAACACGTAAACTTTAACGATATTATCACCCGCCGTTGTTTAAAAAACTTTATGCCAAGTTTGTTTAAATTTTTGAACTTGCCTCCTGCATATCACGTGACTTTTCCTACCTTAGAGAGCTGACTTCAACGCCATCTTACAGGGCTCGAACTTGCGGATTCCGGAGCTTTGGTGGAGGCTGGAATTGGCGATGGAGCTCGTCATTACCGACATGAGTACCTATGATGGAGTGTGGTGATCTATTGGGATGTGACGTCAAGGTCAAACATGACGGCCGCATGCCCCGAGATTAACACGGGCTTGTTACTAGACAGCGCCATCTGCGGCGAGTCGTGAACTATTGCATGCCCCCAGAATTTAACTTGGATGTCACTTTCCAATGGCAACTTGTTACTCCGTGCTTATGGCGACAGCTTGGTCGGCAACATGCTTGGATATGATTAGAGAACGGATCTTTGTGAAGGTAAAAACTCCCAAAAAATGCTTAGTAAAATGTCATCAAAATTGGCAAAACATGGATTATACGTGGTCAAAACGGAAACCTACGTGTGAACTATTTTTGCTCAAAAGCGTGGGAAATATGAGTTATAAATTGATCAAACCTGATACTAACTCACGATTTAATGCGAGCAATTCATGTTATCTCTAGAATTTTGGAAATTCTCTGAGTAAAACGCATCTAAAGATGACCAAGAAACTTCATCTCGTGATCACTGGTCGTGGGGATAGCGGTACGTTTGGCATAATCCATCTATATCCCTCAACTCGGGAAGGGGCCTTCAAAAACAACTTTTCCCCGCAACCCACGAGTTTGTTGACTTAGAATACGAGTTAATAATCCAAACACCCCGTCAGGCCTGACGAATACTCCAGATTCCTTATTACATGGGGCAACCCAAGATCCAAGTTCAGTATTGAAAGTTCGAGCAGATTACAGCATTCTGTGACTTTTTCCCAATTAAATCTCGATTTTCTGTGACATTTGAATCGATTCACTACAATTTTGATAACGTTGATCGGAAACAAATGCATCAGGCATCAGGTTGAGTGATGATGAGAAAGTTTTTGAATCCGAGGGAACCTCCACCCTCAGTGGAACGTGCAATAAACGTCGGATGTGTCACATCATGATAAAATTTGTCGTATCATGGAAACCCAGTATCAATAAATGACCACAGGACACTCGTTTTTACCAGTGAAGACATTATTTGAAAACCAATTTTTGAAAAATTGTCTGATCTGTTCAAGATGAGGATTCATAACTGACCCAACTCTAGACCCAAAGCAAGATGCGTAATTCGAAAAATGAGAACAAAGTTTCAGGGTATATCTCTGTTTGGTGAGACCGGAGAAATGTAGAAATGTCACGAAGGGTGAGCTTGCAAAACATACACGACGGTCTCGAATTATGGCAAAATGAAGGAGAGCCGGAGACACGCGCGGAGGCAAAGCTGTCTGTGCAAGTGGCGCAAGCAGGGAGACAGAGAGATGAGGCGCTTGCGCAGTGCGAGAGGGGAGAATCGGAGAACTAGCTTGACTCTGCTCTGTTGCCACCGGAGGAGGATTATATTGATCTCGTCGTGGCTCGTGGCCCCGCCCCGCCTCTCCTTGGCTGGTAGCCGCCATCATTATGTTATGTCCACCATCCCTCTGCGGAGCGTCTGTCTTGCGACGTGCTTTGGCAGCATACATGAAATGCCATCACACACGCATTACACTCACATTTCATGTAGTCCTAGTTTACAGGTGACCCCGTCTATACCTTCTTCTAATCTTTTGCCCTGTTTTTATTTACCCCCCTGTCCATACCCTTTTCCAAGCCCTTTTCTATTCTATATATTCTTGATGAGCGATGGCATATAGTTGTCAGGCATGTTTCAATTTGGCAATTCTTTTTCGCTCCCTAGCAATGTTTAACTTGGATCATAACATCTGCTAAGACGATTCGAGCTATATTGATTATTAGTTTTCCTAAAATTTGGGAGGGCTCAGATCTTCCAGGTCATTATATAATATATTTCTCACCATAAGAGATATTAGATATTGCCGGCTGCAAAGGCAATTTTACTACTCAGCTGATATTCGATTATCACGTAGCGCAAGGCTGGTGGACAACAATAAGCGCTATACCCTGTGACTTTACCGGAATCAAGTATGCGTGGTCATTTTCCCGGGAAAATTGATGACACGTCAAAAGTTTCCGGGATTTTGACAAGAATGTCTCATCTTGCAGAGAATCAACCTCGGCCAAAGAACCATGAAAAAATTCAAATTCATTCGAATAAATCATTCAGGCTGAAAGTTCGTGTTGAATAGTAGCATACATTGAAATGATGAGAGGTTAGAGTATTTGGTGCAAATTTAGAGACAGAACTTCTACAAGAACTTCTACATGTGCGATTACAGTTTTAGAAAATAACACAAGCTCACGCTCGAGAGCCGAGTAAAACGCAGTTTACTTGAATGCATCCCAAAACGAACTGCAACGCAATGCGGTGTATCGCATCACGGGGGGGGGGGGTGGGGTTGGATCATAAAACATACGCGAGTCTGCATACGGCGCGAGGGCGAGGGCCGTTCAGAGGCAGAGTAAGAGAAGTCGAGGAGTAGGGAAATTTCAAGGGGTAGCGAGAGGATGGTTATTCACACACATATGTAGAATGATTTTAAATGTTTAACTACTTAATATTCAACAGGTCAAATTTTACCGCAATTTGGCATCTCCAGAGCCATTATACAGGGTCTGATTCACACACAATCAAACGACGCAATCGCTTGAGGGCCCACTGGGCCCCCGGGCCAGTGGCCATGATAAATTTTCTGTGCATATGTATATTTGTGATTCTCCTATAGAAAATTCGATATGGTTTACACTTGTACATATAACAGTTATATAAAAATGTTATTTTCCATGGTGTACTGGGAGTGATTAACTTCCCTACAGGGAAATTTTCTCTGCTTGTTCAGCATCTAGGACAACCCAGGGCCCCACGACGAATAACAGCCATCTATAATAAGTATGTGAAGAGTTCAAATAGCTAACCCGTAGAGCGTGGAAAACCAAAAGACAGTCATTGCAAAATTCCAAGTTTGTTCCGACGTCGATGGAACAGCCGTTCCCAAAGTGAGCGCACACATGCAGAAAATAACAATGAGGCAAAAATCTACATCAGCAGCCAAGTATAGGAAGCGTATAGAAAGTATGGGTATAGCCGGAACGAGTCTGTAAGCTTCGAAGCCAACTCCAGCTCCACTTCATTAAAAATAAATTCCGCGAAGGAGCCGGAGGATATCCGGGGGCTTCGCCGAGGATTTGACGCGGCTATAGGCGCAAGCCCGACCGCAAGCTCCAACGAAAGCTCTCTCTTACTACCGTCGCATCCATAACTTCAACGAGCTACCTATACCTTTGCTGTGTACGTATAGTTGTACTACAGGAAAGTCTCGATCCTATTCTTCACGACCAACAGCTTATACGTTACGAGGATGAGTGCCACATACAGGGTACAATAAGACAAACATTTCGCTAGCAATGCGCGTTAGGGCCCATTAGTCGGGAATTGTTCGTTGGAATTTTAGAATTAACAGAAATTCAATTACTGTTGCACTTATGATTGTTCCAACTTCAGTCAGTTTATTGACCGAGCCGCAAAGAGACCAACTTATGGGAATTCTCACGACTTGCAGCGTTTTATGTTCATATTTGGAAATCGATAAAATCTTCACCACGATGAGTACACTCGTGTGACTTGTGGCATTCTGTTGGTAAGGCTTCAAACTTTGTTCTGGTATAGCTTATATCAAAATCGATCGATGCGTCTTTTGAGTAACTCTCAATATGTGACAATGAGTCTCGCGAAAGTCGTGAGAATTGCCCATAAGAGCCTGTCCACGGAACTTTCAACATTCGTGTAACTGCACGAAATATCTAAACATGCAAAGAATTATCAAGGTTCCAAAACTGATTTCGATTGGTTTCAATGCCTCTGAATGTGAACGCTATTCGCCGTTTTGCCGGAAGGATAGCCAGCCGCAGCACAGTCCACAACCCTTGTTTTCGAGCAATCTCTCATGTTACTCGCGTCATTTCCTGATTTCCCAATCCTGTTGCGAAAAAAACATCATTTGGAAGATTCTGCCAGAATTCAGCGACCATCTAGACACCTTATATTCTGAGAAAGCACTAGCTTTAGTCGCGTGCCCTCGACGTAGCACTCATGAATGAACCTCGAGTTTACTTTGAATTTTGTTGTGAGCTTCTAGATGATCATCAATATCTTGTTCCTCCATACGTTTCGCACGGATGTTCAAAGTGCATATTTTGATATTCTGTGTGTAAAGTTGGGTGTAATAGTGCATTTCAGTACTAGGATGTAAAAACTTTTTGTTCACGAAACGACGTTGGCGAAGCCAACGGTTTCGTGAGGGACAAAATTTTCCGCCCTTTGACGCGTAATATACTATTTCTCACCCGGGTGATGGGTTTCGGAACTCGACTGCACCCCTCCGTCTTCCCGACCATGTAGTACAGGTCCGGTCCCAATGTTCCATGAACATAGATCAAGATATATTGTGAGCAACCAGTATGCAATTTCCGGCTTTTGATTCCGAAGATTCGTGGCTTAAAGATCATCGCACAGAATGATAACTTTGTGTGCTTTGCAGAAGATACAACTATGCACAAAATACACTTTCTCGATATTCTAACCTGAAAGTGCCCCATTTGATCGCGATTTTTGAATTCTTGTGACAACATTTTCAGCTGCCCTTCGCTTGCAAGCCCATTTTGAGTAGTAAAGGACGTGACTGTCCCGCTCTGCTCAACAGACCATCTGTCCTCGTGCCCTAAATGAGCAATTGCGCTTATCACGGAAATATACTGTGGCGCCCTTGTTTATTGGTGTACTATTTCGAGAGGCTAATTAGTCACAAAGCGTTCGAGAAAGGAAATTTTAACAACTTGTTGGAATAAATTGTGACATAATAGAATTATATAAAAATTTTCGTTTACTGTATACTTATCAGATTTCCATTCCTCTCTTCCATCTTCGTTATGACATGGGTGTTATCGCAAAAACTCACATGTTCTGAATTCTAAAATCCAGATGTGGAAAATTAGTGGCCCACATGTCTGCGCCGATTTCTTTCATTCGTTCTTGCATATAGAGTGATGAACAACCATGAAAATTGTTGAGAAACTTTTTGTAGGACAAGTTAGCGAGAATCGTGTCATTTATGCGGAACGTGGGCCTGATACCGCGTATGAAACTGATGATTAATGCAACCACTCATGAATACACAAGAAGAAGTCGTCTGCGTTTACGACGTGGATACAAATTTGGTGCACAAAAACACCGTCTAAACACTATACCGTAGTCTGATTTGAACTTATAAGTCCATATTTTTGTCCTACAATAATACCAAGTGAAAGATCCTCAGGTAGAAAAGTCGAACGGATGTAAATTTCGTGTTCAAACGATCATTTTGAGTCGGGAACATATCGCGCCGAGTGGATGCTTTCATTTTTGGTGTCCCCTCTTCAATTGAATATCCCAGAAAACGGGTTTCGACTTATCCTTCACATTCCACCTTTGAAATCGCTCGCAAAATACTGATGTTCACGTAGGAACATCTCCGCACGGATTTCGTCAATTTCCATCATTTATTGAAGAAAAATAGCTCGCGCCCAAATTAATTGACTTTTATATTCAGGTAACATGGTATACGTAGACCTGATATAAGTTAATTACATGGCTAATTTTCAGCTACAAGAAGTACATGCAGCACTCGAAATTTTGATTCTGGGCCTTTTAACAATTATGAATAGAAGGGCGTGAAGGCGTTTACGGCCTTTCGTCAAATCGCGGAATGGGCGTAACGGCGTTTACGCCCTTTTCAATATCTCAAGGTTCGTAAACCTATTTCCAAAACGGGTTTCATGGGTGAATATAACACTCCTCAGTGGGCTTAAGGCGATGCGGTCACCGTGCACGCTGAAAGTTATTCGCACTTTCATCAAATTTGCTTGCGATTTGGGTGAAACGACGAGAAGACCCGCGTTCATTATCATCTAACTAGAGTTCGTCTTCTCATCGTTTCGCCTAAATTGCAAGAGAATCGGATAAAGAAGCGAATTACAAAGTGCCTATTTTACAGGTTAGGAAGTGCCCGCGCCCAAGTTTTTCGCACTTTTATCCGATTCTCTTGCCATTGGGGCGAAATGACGAGAAGACGAACTCGAGTGAGGTGATAATAAACGCGGGTCTTCTCGTCGTTTAAGCCAAATCGCAGGCAAATTTGATAGAAGTGCGAATAACTTTCAGCGTGCACGGTGCACGGTGACCGCATCGCCTTAAAGAGCGAAAGGGCGGAAGAAGGGCCTAACCACCATTACGCCCTTCTTCCACGCAGCCCCTCAATCACTCCCTTAGCAAACTTGGGAAGCGCATCAATAATCTTGAACAACATTTTACGAGATGAGTAAGTAGCAATAGAGTAGGATGAGAAACAGCCCTAGATGGCATCGTCATAAATGAAGTAATGAATGCAAAAGACGTCGCCGGTGCCCAAGCTCAAGCTCGCAGGTAAAAGTTTGCATGGCTGAAAAACAAAGTGCAAGCTCGGAGGACGCGGGAAATATGGAAGGACGAAATGAAAGTTGAAGCGGGTGGAATGAATAAGGGAGCGCGAGAGGGCGTGAGTGAGATGAGGAGGTATACACGAAGAAGAGCCACCCGAGCGCGCTGGCGTTGCCATAAATCTTGAGGTAACGTCCGCGTGGATGATGCACTTCTTCGCGTCTCTTCCTGCATCATGCGGACATCTCTCTATGTGCTGGTAAATGTTTATGTAACTACCTCTGCAGCAGTATTTCTGTCGGTCTGACGCTGCATATTCCCTTGTTGCAGTCAAAGTCGAGAATTTTACTTTGTACGTGTCTCACGGAGGTGCGAGTAATGGACTGCAAAAGTGGCTAGATAATATGTGACATTCGGAGCTTTTGCAAGCTCGTGCGTAGACTATCATTCTGAGGGTATGCTTGGAGGAGATTTTACGAGTTTGTTGCACGGTGATCAGATTGCGCAGACTCAACTTGTTGGAGCCTGATCTCAGGAGTCTAATGAATAACGTCACATCTTGGATTGATCATGATGAACATTTGATCCGAATCCCAGTGACGATAAATTCCAAGAATTATGACTTGTCGGACAAACTTGCAAAATCCAAGGTTTTGTCTGGGTGAAATAGCATGTCGCTACAACTGGGGATTTAAAATCACGGAGAACTCGGAAATTTGGAATTTAAACAGGTTTTGTCCCAATGAATTTGGGCTGATCATGTGAAAAAATTCTAGAAAATTTCGAGAAGCTATCCATTTGGGCCCAGCTGGGATTCAACTGAGTTGAGAGGTATTTTGGCAATGCGCGAGCTTGCTGTATCTTGACCGGTGTCTGCCGAGCGCCAAAAAGATACTCCTCCCTTTGCTTTGTAATGATTATCAACCAGTCCTTGATGAGTACCCAAAATCCCGATAATACTGATTGGAGTGTTAATTGATCAAGTGGATCGGACTCTCCATTTAGTAGATATTTTGGGTGTATGTACCTACGTCATGGCTTATGAAAGATAAGCGAAATATCATCGAATAAAATTGTCAGTATGTATATATGTATGTAGGTACTTTCTACCTTGTTTGACGAAATAGACACGAACGGTCTTGTTCCCAAATGTAATCGTGGTATGCAAAGATTCCATATGAAGATTAATTTATCATCTTAATGAGTAGCCAGGATGTGATTTCGAACAGATGAAATTAAATTATCATCCGATTTAATTAGCGGTCACAGTCCATCCGTGAATTATCACTTCGTTTGTCTGAGATAAGTTCATGTTAGACTGAAATGATGAGCATGTCAGTTATACGAGCTCAAAAATATTGGAAGGACGGAGGGGCGAGCGGTCGGAAATGACTATGGCTCAACTATTGAGAGCGAACACAAGAGCCATACGTGACTGAACTGCTACTCGTGAAAGTTGATTTTAAAGGCTGTTAAAAAACAGAATTTGGTGAGTCCTCACAATCATTCCTTGAAAATATCCGGACAGAGTGCATGGCATTTTTTGGTACCGTTGATATGTTGAGTTTTACCGGAATTATGAGCGCCAATGATCTATGAATTTATGTTGACTATACGTATGAGTCATTCTGGAGCAAGCTGGACAAAACCGTCACCAGGGGGGTCTGGGAAAATTCCGCAAAAATTTTTTTCCACCAGTACTATGTTGAAGTAGTACGAAAAAATTTTTTCAGATTTTTTCGGCCCCCCCTGTGGGCCCCAGGGCCCATGAAAGGGCCATTTTAGGCCCTTTTTTAGCCTATCCTAGGAAAATCATAGTTCCAACGCAATTCAATATTTTTCAACGTACTTGGGCGCATTTTTCTCGTCAAGACTAGTACTTTTGAAAAAAAAATTGTCCAAGGCCACTTAGTGAGCCTGACGACTTCTGCAAGGTAATTATTGAGAGCAAATTTTAGCGATTTTTGGGCCTGCTTCAAAGCGATCTAGCTCCTACTAGACATGTGATAATCGACTTCTGCAGGTAGTCATTTTAAAGGTCTTGAAAAAACCTACAATTTGACTACCTGCAGAAGTCGATTATCGTACTTTTTATAGGAGCTATAGCCGATACAAGTTGAGCTATTTACGAAAAAGTCAAGAATTCAGGACTCGATTCCAAAAATATATCTTAATTTTTTTTCACGTAACTTGTGCGAAAATGTTCTTTCAAACATCTACTTTCAGTAAAAAAAATTTGGAGGAGGTTATTTTTTTTGATTTTTTTTGCCGAGCATTACAAAATGCCGCATTTCGTGGTTTTAGCAAAAACGGCATCATCGACCACGGTCACATATGCTCCCATCTGGACTGATGTGCGCCAATCTGTGTGAAAGTACTCCCCAAAGTACCCCCAAGTACGTGTAAGAAGTTGCGGGGACGAGCCTTCAGCCAGGAGCGAGCTGTAGGTTCTATTTACCGTGTCAAAAATAGGCATTATTTTGGCTATTCGAGCGTAAGCGACCGAGAGCATGATTTTACTCGTTCTGGCTTACAAATGAGATAATGGGCTGGAATGAGGATCCAAACATATTTTTCCGACTCAAAATGACCATCTGATCACAATTCCGAGGTCAGTTTAGCTCTAGAATGTGGTCCAGTGCCTCAACGGTGTCAGAACCCGTCGACAGAATCTAAGTTCTTGAGGGGCAGAGGGACGACTATTTAGAGCAAAACTGACCTCGGAATTGTGTTGAGATGGTCATTTTGAGTCGGAAAAGTATGTTTGGATCCTCATTCTAGCCCATTATCTCATTTGTAAGTCAGAACGAGTAAAATCATGCTCTCGGTCGCTTACGCTCGAATAGCCAAGATAATGCCTATTTTTGACACGGTAAATCAAGAGGCGCGATAGCGCCTCGCTGGCGAGTATGAGCAGACAAAAAATCTAGCGAGGCGCTGTGCCTTATATACTTTGAATTGGGGGTTTTCTAACCTCACACATTTTTCCCATCTTACTTATTTCAACCACCCGGGTGCACAAACATCTCCTGCCTCTCTATTCAGGGCTGTTTTAATACGGACTCACTGTTGGTGTCATCAATTTTCCGATTCTGACCGCTGAGACTTTTATTTCGCTTCGCCAATTTTCACCACCTCAAAAAACTTATCCGATCGATTTGTTTAGACCTCGAATGCAGCTTCGATTTGTTTAGACCTCGAACGTACAACTCCGATTCGAGAGCTGTCGACGAGCGATCAGTCAGTGAAGAGAGAGGAGAGAGCAACAGAGAGAAGATCCGTCTGCTTTGTTTACATCGCCATGCATCGCGGTGCCGCACACTCAATTAGTGCATGCATTATCTTGTTTGGACAAAATAGATGCAAAATGTGTATGTTTTTATGGAAAAAGGAGCTATTGAGAGTTTGAGAGTAAGGTATTCTTAAACGCGGTATATTGTGAAAACCTGTGCAAGATGTATCCTGGGATTCTTTGCCCCATCAGATTAGGAGTTTATAGTTATAGATGCAACTTTGAAGTCTTGTATGTGATGCAGTACTAAATGTCTTCAGTCTTCAGAAGAATCAGTAAGCACATGAGAATATGGCTTTGTGGTCCAATAAGTCACTTCATCTGCGTTAATACTTGTGATATTGCTTTCCATGTTTTTTTTTTTTCTAAACATTCAGTCAAAAGTTGGATGGGAAGTTTCAGTAATTGATTATATGTTATTACATACATACACCGAATAATCTAAATTAATAGAGATTGAGCGGGCATTATTTTACTCTTGGTCTACTGATATTACAATCAAGAGTCGATATCGCTGTGAGGACCAGACAATACATTTTATTATTTTGACTGCTTCTGAGCTGATTTTTGAGTTCTATTCGTTGGTGCCATCAAGTAAGAAGTTTGAGAGCTGGTATGTGACAAGAAATATTGGCAAGTGGTCAAGCGCTTTTGATAGAATTACCACACACTTCCACAATTCCAGATTAATAACTCTTTCGTCACAATCATACATGTGACTCATGGATCCATGTAGTACTACTAAAAATATCTAGCAGAGTTATTGCTGCTCCAAGAAAGTTTGAAATCATGTGTTGTAATTCATGAGTTGAGATGGGATGTAAAGAAGATATTTAAGCGCTCCATAAAATGGGAATTTGAACTTCTGGACACTATATCGGTTGAAGCTTGAAAGTCTGCTCACAACTTTTGACTATCAGTGAATCAAATATTTATGTAGGGTAGCAAAACCTATGTCACTCAAATTATCTTGTGACTAAAGTTGACTTGGAGCAGCTTTGGCTCCTCTTGTACGATTCCTTAATACTATTTCACTCCAAATATTGATATCAAGTTTGTAACCAGGGATATACTAATTTCCTGGTTCTAAAACATATCCTGAACAATGAGGAATCAGGAGATTCCTAATCACAATCATAACATAACTTTTTCTCTGAATAAGGAATGTCTAATACTGCTCAAGCATTGATTTTATGATTGTGATAAGGAAACTTTCTAAATTCTTATAAATGAGGTGAGTCCTAAAATAAGATAAATAGATAAAGTCCTAGAATAGATAGAGTCCTAGAATAAGATAAATAGAAAGAGTCCTAGAATGAGATTAATAGATAAAGAATAGTAAATAGAATAGTCCTAGATAAAGAGCAATGTCTCGTTCAAAAATATAGACTCGATACTTGGTTAGAATAATATTGAAGAATTTCTCAAGTAAATCAAGAGCCGCTCCAAGTCAACTTGATCAAAAAGATGATCTGAGTGAAATAATTGTTTATGTTCTAGAGGGATATGTGTTCAACAGATTCTCAAAAGCTGTGATCAGATAAGGAAGTTGATTTCTTCGTTCTGATTTTCATAAGAAAGAAATTAGATCCTTCCCCCCTCCATTCACTTTTTTCAAAAGTATAACTTGGCGAGTATGAGTTGTTCCTCAAAACTTATTGATTTTTATCAGGTTTTCACAGTAAAAATGATGATTGATTCAAATCAGCTGTACTACATAGTTTCAACTCTTGAAAGAAATGAAATCAAAGGAACTATGTCGAGTATTTCTGTAAGTTTGAGAGACCAACCATTTCCCGGGCAAAATACTTATGGCATTGTTTCAACGCGTGAAAGGAATGAAATGAATAAGAAACCATGTCGAGAGTTTTTCGAACAAGTTTGATTGTAAAAGGTGATGGATTTCGGAAATTTTGCACGGTCTTTTTTATTCGTTGTTTATTAGAACCAGAACTTGAATTGGAAAAATTGAAGAAGTCAAGTATAGTTGATTGAAGAATCACGCTAATTATTCTCGAAACTGTAGATTTTTCTTTGAAAATGTGGAGCGAATTACTCGTTGCTCTTATATGATAATTCATATAATACATGAGAGAGCAACGAGTGATTCGCTCCACATTTTCAAAGAAAAATCTACAGTTTCGAGAATAATTAGCGTGATTCTTCAATCAACTATACTTGACTTCTTCAATTTTTCCAATTCAAGTTCTGGTTTTAATAAACAACGAATAAAAAAGACCGTGCAAAGTTTCCGAAATCCATCACCTTTTACAATCAAACTTGTTCGAAAAACTCTCGACATGGTTTCTTATTCATTTCATTCCTTTCACGCGTTGAAACAATGCCATAAGTATTTTGCCCGGGAAATGGTTGGTCTCTCAAACTTACAGAAATACTCGACATAGTTCCTTTGATTTCATTCCTTTCAAGAGTTGAAACTATGTAGTACAGCTGATTTGAATCAATCATCATTTTTACTGTGAAAACCTGATAAAAATCAATAAGTTTTGAGGAACAACTCATACTCGCCAAGTTATACTTTTGAAAAAAGTGAATGGAGGGGGGAAGGATAGAACCTACAGCTCGCTCCTGGCTGAAGGCTCGTCCCCGCAACTTCTTACACGTACATGGGGGTACTTTGGGGAGTACTTTCACACAGGTTGGTGCACATCAGTCCAGATGGGAGCATATGTGACCGTGGTCGATGATGCCGTTTTTGCTAAGACCACGAAATGCGGCATTTTGTAATGCTCGGCAAAAAAAAATCAAAAAAAATAACCTCCGCCAAATTTTTTTTACTGAAAGTAGATGTTTGAAAGAACATTTTCGCACAAGTTACGTGAAAAAAAAAATTAAGATATATTTTTGGAATCGAGTCCTGAATTCTTGACTTTTTCGTAAATAGCTCAACTTGTATCGGCTATAGCTCCTATAAAAAGTACGATAATCGACTTCTGCAGGTGGTCAAATTGTGGGTTTTTCCAAGACCTTTAAAATGACCACCTGCAAAAGTCGATTATCACATGTCTAGTAGGAGCTAGATCGCTTTGAAGCAGGCCCAAAAATCGCTAAAATTTGCTCTCAATAATTAGCTTGCAGAAGTCGTCAGGCTCACTAAGTGGCCTTGGACAATTTTTTTTTCAAAAGTACTAGTCTTGACGAGAAAAATGCGCCCAAGTACGTTGAAAAATATTGAATTGCGTTGGAACTATGATTTTTCTAGGATAGGCTAAAAAAGGGCCTAAAATGGCCCTTTCATGGGCCCTGGGGCCCACAGGGGGGGCCGAAAAAATCTGAAAAAAAATTTTTCGTACTTCTTCAACATAGTACTGGTGGAAAAAAATTTTTGCGGAATTTCCCCAGACCCCCCTGGTGACGGTTTTGTCCAGCTTGCTCCAGAATGACTCATATACTTCCATAACTCAAAAATCTTATCCAAAAGTTTCTTCCACAAAATAAGTCAGACCACGTCTGATTCGGTGCAATTGCTGCTCAGGAAAGCCTATCCAGCACAGTAGACCGTGATTGGTTGCATTACACTCCTTTCTATACAATAAAATGACAAATTTTAACGCCAATTCAATTTCTGTTATTAGATTTGCCATTCCAAACAATGTCTTTGAAGATCGGAGCAGTTTTTGCGCTGACGGTGATCTGCGCGTTGGTGGCATCAGTTAATTCGAACTGTGTAACCGTTTTTGGACACGCAGATAACGAAAACCGTGCTCTAATAAATAAGACACTCGACAATGCTAAATGGGTGCTGGCATCTCCGGATATCATGACTGAAGAAGAGACGTATGATTTAAGTCAAGACTACCCAGGAAAAAATATCACAGGGGTGGAGATACTTGGCTTGAACGTTGAGTGCAAGGATAAAGGACAATTTGAGATTATTGGAGGTGGTATTGGATATGACTTTGTCAAAATAAAATTCACTAGCGCGAGCAACAGAACCGACATCGAGTACAGCGTCTAATGAGAACTCTTTGACTCACTTCGAGGGAAGAATTGAATGTTATGCTTCTAAGATCTCTTTGTTCCTTGAAGTTTCCACTGAAATAAAGAATTGTTCACAGACTATGTGAAGTGGAATAAAAATAAGTTAAAGAAGCTGGATGCGTTAGTTTACTTGCTCTGTGATTTACATCTTTTGGCTAGAGGGGAGGAAATATACGTTAATGTATTATTTCTATTGGAAATTTCTTGTGACATCAGGTGGCGACCACCGTTATTAAGATCTGATGTCATTCTCGAGATACGAACGGTATCATGTCAAAACCATATCAGAAGAATGCAGTCTGTAAACAACATCCTGTGCTAAGAACTCCAATGGAAGATCGGACATGAAGGTCAAAATAAGAAACTAATGCACGATTCCTCTGTGAGCCACCCCTGCCCCACGCACGACAGGTTTACATACGAATAGCAAAATTTTTCACGTTTTCAAGATCGATTTCCATCGCAACCTTGCGTCGCAAATAGCCATAGATTACGCGACAGTTTCCGCTATATATTGATACAACGAAGAAATTCGACTAAAGTTTTCTTTCAAGCAGGTGAATCAGGGTGGAAAATAGTTTCGAAATTCGGAACAGTATTCATGCTGACCGTGATGTGTGCAGTGGGAACTTTGGCTATGCAGGATATTTGTGTCTAGGTTTTACAAGGACAAGAAGGCACCGAAGACCAACTACTAGAACTCTCGACTTACACCAAGTAGAGATATCGTAATTTGGGCGATATGACAGAACAGAAGAAGTTCAACATAAGTGGCTCACACCCGGGGAAGAAGATCATAGGAGTGTCTGTACACGTCTATGACTGGGTCTGCAAAACTTCGGAAGCTAAGATCATTAAGGGTGGTGCTGGATACGACTTTGTCACGATTGAATTCACAAGCAGACCTACAGCTGGAATGAAGTACAAAGTCCGTATCTACGGCGAATAAAAGCTCCGATGCTCACTTAAAAGCTTGAACATAACTGTCGTCTCGATTTATTGATTTTCCAACCGGGCATTTTCTATCGAATTGATACAAATCTATAGCCTCTGCAGTATTGAACATAAAACAGTTGAAAAAAGTGAACCGCAAATTTACATTTTTCCAAATTCTCTCCCTCTGGATAGATGTGCAATCTGCAACTCTGCCATGACAAATAATACAAACAAAACTTAAATTTCATCACGGTTTCTTTATTTTTGTGGATATAAAGGCATGATGGAAAGGAATTGCGCTATTAGAAAATCTGTAGTTGATGATGTTAAGGCCAGTCCGGAGCCCCCGCAGAACCGCAACCAGACACACACCACGTAAATTCAGGTTTTTCAACAATATCTAACTAGCGTTATTGCCTACCTCGCTAACGCTCGTCCGGCCTGGAAATGTCTCTGATATGGTATGAACCCTGAAATGCTTCTGTAGTTCAACAATGTAACGTTGAGATTTCATAATACAGTGGATTCGGAAAAAATAATTTCCTTGATGTAACCTAGTAACTGTGATTGAGAACTATTGAGTTGGTGTAATGTTGCGCATAGTGAGGTTCCTGAATCTCCAGTAAGAATCTGGAAATTTCGCTTAATTAATTTAATTTGTTGGAAGAATATTGCGAAATCTACGATTATTCGCCTCATGAATCCTATCCCACTTATGATTTGTACCTAGATGAAAAACTAATCACGAAGGATATTTCTCTCTTCAGCAATGAATAACATGTATACCGTTATTGCCCATCTCGTTTGACTCAATCAATACACTAATTTTGAAATAGTTATTTACATCCGATGATGCAATTATACTGAAATAGACAACTATTCGAATCTAATAGACGGTAGAAACTTGAGCGATTTTCACTGAAATTTCATTGGAAGTTCCACTGAAACTCCAGAAAATTCCACTGACATTTCAGTGAGAGTCTCACTGAAACTCTGGGAATTTCCACAGGAATTTCACTGAAAATGTAGTTTCACTGAAACTCTAGAAATTCCCACGGGAATTTCAGTGGAAGTTTCACTGAAACTTGAACGATTCTCAACGATTTTCAACGATTTTCATTGAAATCTCAGTAGAACTTCCTCTAAAATTCAAGCGATTTTCACTGAAATATAAGTGTAATTTTCACTAGGATTTTAGTGAAATTTTCACTGGAATCTTAGTGAAATTCTCACTGATTTTTTTAGTGAAATTTTAGTGAAATTTCCACTGATTATTTAGTGGAATTTTAGTGAAATTCTCACTGAAGTGAAATTTCCATTGAAATTCAGTGTAACGTATCACTTAAACTTTAGTGATTTCCACTCCATCCATTCACCAACCAACCCTCCCGACCACTCACCCACCAACCCACCTACCCATGACCCAACCGTGACCCATACGGCCACCCATCACCCTGCACCCCCTCCCCATAGGCAACCCGAGACGCGACATACTGACGAACAAATTTTGGCTGGGCTTTTAATTATTTTAATTCTTGAATAACTGCAAACCTTTTTTGGACCAAATCATTGAGTTAGCGCGCAACCAATAAAATTTCCAATCATTTGAGCTTTGTTGCGACTCAAAACTTGTGATATTTGCGCGATCTGACAAACGGCTATCCTGATCAGTCACTACCGCATCATAGGAACCATGCTGTCATCTAGATTGCCGTTTTCCAAATCTTGCAAAATACACCACGAGTTTTGAGACCCAACAAAGCTCAAACGATTGGAAATTTTATTGGGAAGCGCGCTAACTCAATAATTTGGTCCGAAAAAAATGTGCAACTATTTAAAAATTTAATATTGTTTGAATTACACTATGCAAATCACCGTGGAGCCATCTATAGAGTAGTAAGTGAGTAGTAAGCAGTACTGCCTGGCTTTGAATTACACGATAAAATATCACGAAAACGAGATGATAAGCATCATAGCTCTCCAGCAACCTAAGATACGACTATTTCCATTTGATACGGAACTTGCAATCGTCCCGTTGTTTAAGGATTAATTTTTTTTGTTTCTCTGGAGTGGAGATAATTCAAAATGCCGTACAGAAATTTCAGTACGAGATTATTAAAAATCCAATACAATCTTGTACGGTCATGTGGCGAGATTTTCAATAATTTCGTATTGAATATTCAATATAGTTTCTGAAATTTTAAAGAGGAATATTTGAAAATTTTTCAGTAAGGTCTCAAAAACGCAGCTTCAATACGACATTATTGAAAATTTTGCTAGAAATTCTCTACAGTGCGATAACTCAAGAGATAACGAAGATATCAACTAGTAATATAGAAATACAAAATCCATGGATCCTTTTCCCATCTGTTTGTGGATCAGCATCTGATATTTAACTTGATGATCACTTTGATTGCATAATTTTGGAGAACTTGATGAACAATGGGAAGTTGTACATGTTTGGCGGTTGGAATCAACTTCTGCTCACTGATCTTGTGCAAACCATCCATGTCGTTCAATAAGAGTATCTTCATCATATGACGATTCTGACAGTATGTGCAGTGCATAAAGTACTGACCAGGAGAGGTCATCACATCCGGATCACGGATTTGGCTGAAACTCTAGAAATAGTCTTCTTTTAGCGCCAAAAGATGAAATCCAAAATTATAGACCCTAACGCTCAAACGTTTCCGAGCTACAGCCAAAGACATTAGCATTGTGGGTATACTTATATGTATAATTTTTAACATTGGCCTATATGGACAATGCTATTGCCTGAAGATGTAGCTCGGAAACGCTTGAGCGTTAGGGTCTATAATTTTGAATTTCATCTTTTGGCACTAAAAGAAGACTATTCCCAAAGTTTCAGCAAAATCCGTGATCCGGATGTGATGACCTCTCCTGGTGAGTGAATGCACTCCCTGGAATACCAAAAATTCCAGATCCTCGAGACAGAATGAATTCTAGCCATGGTCAGCGATCAATAGTTATCAAAAAACTGTGTTGTTGAATATTCTCTATCCCCCCACATAATCCGATTCGCGCTTCACAAGCAGAGATCCTGAACAAAAACCCATATAACGCTCCAACCGTATGTGGATTTAGTAATTCATGAGGCCTATACCAATCTCTTTTATCGGACAGCCATTGACACGCCGTTGGAACCTCTGTGATTGAATATTGGACGGATCACAGATTTCGGGTATTCATTGCGTCGGTTGAAAGTACGCGAAAACGAGAGCTCGTTGGCTCGCTTTGGAAGCACCTGTATGGATATTAAATTAACACCCGTAAGCCTCGAGTATTAACAACTTTGCAAAAGATTACGCGAGATTATGAGCTCAAGCGCGGGACGCGTGATTTTTAATGCCCGCGTATAGTTCGCGCAAGCTTTCCCTCTCTTTTGCAAGCTCGCGGCCGTGTGTAAGCGGTCGTTTGACCCGATGGGCCACTCTCGCGGATGTTCCAAATGGTAAAACAGCTTTTGCGAGATCGGAAGCTTTAGCGGTATTGGCTTGGGACTAATTTGTAAACACAGAGGTGTACCTCCGGTAGCAAGTGGAAAATCGAATTTCTTCGCTGGTGCGATTCATTATTTGATGTTATCTCCTACGATCAAATTGTTCAACGCTATTCTGTGACTAACCAGTGTTCGTACTCTTGTGACTCGTAGAGATATTTGATTAGGGAAATTGAACCTCATCATTGTAGTTTATCTTATTTTGGTTCGTGTCTGGTATGTCCAGAAAAAAATTTAAATATCTACGGTATTCAAGCTCATGCTCATTCCGAGTAATCTCTGATAGTGAAACTCAAAACGAGCTTGCGGAGGTAGTGTGAATCAATAACGGACTCAAATTTCTTCCGAAAGCTCTACTAAATTGCAAAATTGACTCTTCTATCCGGAAATTTTCGGTAAAAGTTCAACTGAATAGCTTGCGAACGAGCAAGTAAGCCCTCTACTCGTAGAATGAGGCTCACGCACGTTTGCATGTATTTACAAAATAGTCGAGGCCATCTAGCCGTTGTGATAAGCTCAGGATAACAATAGACGATACAACGTACGCACAACACGCAACGTTCAAAACACCATATCGGGCAATATCGTTCGCATATTCTGTGCATAGAGTTCGGCGGGAAAGAGCCGACGGCAAAGTGCAAATGATGGTCGCCAGACCGGCTACCCGCAAGCTCTCTCTCAAACTCTGCCGGGACAGCTCGTAGTGAGAACAAACTGTCTATCCGGCTGCAAGCTCTCGCCACATACCCTATACTAAACATCGGTGCAAGCTCCGGATACGCGTAGATAGAGCCGGACATTCAGACTTTTGGCGCCAATAATTGATACGTATGCGCGCGGACGACCCACTAAGCCCATCCAGTACACAGAGCTTGCAGAGCTTGCAACTGTGTGTTGAGAGAGTGACGCGAGCTTGCAGCGGTGGCGTAATCTCCCGCCGGGCCTCTTTATCCGCGCAAACAGCCCAGACCAGAGCGGCCCTAAATTGATACACACTGCGAGCTTGCAAGCACCGATCGGCTCCGCAAGCTCGCGATCCGCGGGATTATGTCCGTGGCTAGTGTGATTGCAGAGAGTGCATGCACAAAACTTGGTTGGAGCTGTGTCGTATCATTTCACAGCATCGTCATGTGCACATTCATAAGTTTAGTACAGCAGAATGTGATCACACGGTACAGTGGTTATGGGTAGAAGGCTTTCTGAGCTTTTACACTTGATTCAAAGCTCATAGCTGATATCGCTCGTCATCGCTGGATCACCCGATGTACAATGTATCACCGATGAGCTTATCGCTCGCAGCTTCGACCAAATCGCCCATACATTGCAGGTATGACATGGTAGAATAGAGCTTTTAGGATAAGAGAGGTGGTCATTTTGCAATCATAAAACATTATCAGCTAACAGAAAAACTCTAAAATCGTATCTGGGTCATAATTTAAACGAGTGCTTGACCGTTGGAGCCTCTGCAATTCATAGAAGTAATTTAATTCTTCGAAACTCCTGGAGTACCACAGCAAGCGCTTGCAAGCTCTCTCGTTGACATTAGGAAAAATTTAGTCATGGCCCTATGGTATCTACGCGAAATTCAATGTAAAAATGCTTCAAGCCCCTTTCGCGGAGACAGAAATTCACAACTAGCGAGCACAAGAATATGCGCATGAGAGAAACGGGGGCTCGAGGGGAGAAACGCGAGCATACTAATCCGCGGATGGATTTATGGTCTTAATCACCGGCGGATTAGCTTGGACAGGCCGCCTTTCGGGCAGCCTCACAGTATACCCACGGGTTCACCAAGCTACGCGAAACACACGACTGTCTCTTTGCAGATAACCCGCGCAAATGCTCGCCATCCCTATCCAACTATAACCTCGCACAAGCAGCACACGAGAGCGCAAGCTCCCTTCGCAAACTCATGTTCTCTTGAAGCTTTTTGTGAATTTCGTCTATGCCATTCGCGATCCCCATTCATTGGTCCTACATCGTTTTCTATATCGAATTAGTGGACTGACTATAGAGCTGGACTTGTGGTTTTTTCAACACTGAATTCAGTTCTGGGAGCTTGCGTGATGATTTCTGGGTAATTCGAGTCAATGTAAGTCGAGTATAGATGAAGTATTTTGAACATTAAACATTGAACTTCTGAGGGTAATCATTTCTCATAGGTTCAATAATTTTTTATCAAGATGATTATGATTCACTATTCAGAGCCAAACTTATTTATCGTATCCTCTTGCAATTGACTCCATTAATACAATTTGAAGTTTCTCTTCATTATAACTTCGGATTGCCATTTTTACTTTTCACTCTTCAATATTTCAACTACTTGTAAATCTTGCATGCAACAAACTTCTCTCAAAATTCATTCATCAACAAGAACTGCGATCCAAATGGAGAAGCAATCGTTCCAACTAGAAAATGCAATTATTTCAACAGAAATGCAAAGTCTCATCTAGGTAAGAATTGGTCGTAACGATTCCGTGGTCGAATTTAAAAGGAAATTTTTCAAGTCCCGTTCAGCAAAGTATTGTAGCAATGGAAATTCGTGGGATGAAACAGTAGGATTTGATGATATATAATCCGAACCATTCAATCAAACCCGGGGGTCATGAGAGATCTAATTCGTGTTTTGAGGCTGCTGATCAATACTATTCATGGAATTTCCTGCTTGTAGAGCTCATCATGTAAATCTCGAGACTCACACAATTTGGTACTTGGCCTATACAAGGAGATCGGTAAATTTTTCTTTTCCGTATCATCCCAAGTCCGACGGATTAGTAAGCTCCCAGTAAAAATCACTCTCCACCATAATTTTGTCTCCGCGACAGATAATAAATTAAGGTTGTGTTGGATGAAATTTGAAAAAGAGACAAAAAAATGATTGTGGCAGCTAAATGTGCGCGTTTTGGTGTGGTGGAGTGTGTCTGGAGCAGAGCGTGCGTCAGAATTCGCAGAATTTGGGCAAGGCACGAGCGTCGCGCAGTGGTGTAGTGGTGGTGGTGGTCGCGTGCGGTCCTATAAATCCCCGAGAGCTTAATCCCACAAAGCCCACCAACCCTCGTCGCTGTGCGCCACCATCCTCTCATTCCCCCCTTTCCCACTCTCCAGAGTTACTCTTCTGCCTTTTTCAGCCAACCTTGCCACGTATACTCTCGTACGCGCCCATGAATGCCGATTCGACCGGCAGAGTGCGATGTGCTTTTCTATCGACCTCATGAGTCTGACTGCTTTGCTAAGGTTCGTTTTGCTCGAAAAAACAGCCACTTTGGGCAAGGATTCAAATCTCATCCTGGCCCTTTCAAGTACGTACGACTTTTTTGATGTTCGAGAGGATCGATGAGTAAGTATGACAGTACAGGATGGAACTTGTCACTCAGTTTGGATTTTGAAAAGTTAGAGTGTGGAATGCACTCACCCTGACTCTGGCCTCCGAGAGACTGGTCCACATGGCGATCTCCTCGCGGGTGGTCATATCGGGGTAGCGATTTCTTGCAAACGTCGCTTCGAGTTCTTGCAGTTGCTGCGAAGTGAAGTGCGTCCTCTGGCGCCTCTGTCGTTTGCCTTTTTTGCCGTCCTTGTCATCCGCGTCGGCGCTGCCCACTACACTCGCCGATACTTGTACTCCACCCCCGCCACCCGTGCCGATCTCGTGTTTAACTTCCGTCGGCGTTCGACCGCCCCCTGTGGAGATATCAAAAAAGTGTCTCTGTGTGAGAAAATACCGAGATATCTGAATAATCAACTAGATGCAGAACGGTATTCACTATTACTAAAGGAACGGACTCTATCATAGTCCATCGAAGACTCTACTCTTTGAAAAAATCGAGGCCCTTCGAATGTTTCCATTTCAGACCTTGCAAAAATTTGCGTTCATACATTCCTTCGCAGGTTCTCTGACTTTTCGAAATGAACCACATACAGAGCTGTTGGTGTATCACGCGATGCACTGATCAGGCAATCCTTTGAGCGCTTATGCTTGATATTCAAGTTGCAACCTCCCCCCCCCCCTCCAATGTTTTTGTTTTGCTCAGCATTTTGGTCCATCTCAATATTTTTCAACATAGCGTACCGAAACCTTGAAAATCAGCTGAAACACGTCTGATTTTAACTCATCGGAGCCAAGAAATTTTAGTTTATGCAAAATAATTTCGTCAGTCTCCAAAAGGTTGTACCTAGTTTGCCTCCATCGTGTCTATTACTCCTATAAGGTGGAGTTATTCGTGAAATCGGGATATCTTGGCTTCCCGGTGATCATATGAGATGTCCCTTATCTCATTTGTCAGCTTTTCCCAAGTTTTATTCAACCTTTCGAGATATAGAGACGGATCTTGACAGGGTAAGAAACAAATTCAGAATAATGCTATGAAGGTCAATCAGCTAAACGGAACA
The DNA here is from genome assembly GCA_029851415.1 of Eretmocerus hayati. Classification (NCBI taxonomy): domain Eukaryota; kingdom Metazoa; phylum Arthropoda; class Insecta; order Hymenoptera; family Aphelinidae; genus Eretmocerus; species Eretmocerus hayati. Next base: position 2,701,980 of record CM056742.1, read on the forward strand.
ATTATTTATTAATATGCTTGCGAAGTTCGTTAAGGCTAGTCCGGAGTCCCCGCAAAACCGCAACCAGACACGCACCGACGTACTTTGAGGTTGCAGCTGCATCCAATGATTCTGAGAGCGGTATTATTGTTTATACGCTTTTATTGGCACTAAATGTGTTATACAGATACTAGGCCACCTGTGAAATCTTATCACACGATACCACGCAACGTTTCATGGCATTTCATTCATTAGGAATCGATAAAAGCTTGAAGGCAATTTTTTGGTGGGACAGAGCGCGTCCTCGCCTATTTCGATTTATTCCCCAATCACAAAACAATTTTGGCCAATATCAGATACTAGGCCATCTGTGGATTGGAATTTCCTGTCGAATGAGCCCTCCCACGCCCGAAAATTCTGAATCTAGCTCGCAAAAACCTTGAACTAGTGTCAGCATCGAGCAGTATAACTTGCTCAGCGAGCCAAAGAACTACGATTTTCTGGAGATATAGAATGAATCCCCGGGTGTGGAACAACTCATTCGATGGGAAATATCATGGTGTTTCAGTTGCCGTATCTCGTTTGGGTCGGAAATGTGAGGTTGAAATACTATGAGGCAAGAAAAATGGTTCATAATCTCCCATCGCACATGCAGTACGACCAAAGCGCCATCTATCGGGCAAAATTACCGGATTCTCTACGGACTAGCCTTGAGGGTTCAAATCTTTCGATTTTGGAAGAAGCAATTTGGAGTTGGAACAAAAATCAAGAAAATGAAGTACATTGAAATTGGTTGGGCCAATCTTTTCTGGTGTCATTTTTACCGTCCGAGGAGGAAAGAGTCAAAAGTTACAATGACTTTATTTTTGTTCTAAAGAATGCGGAGGTCATAACAGATCATCCCAAAGTGCTTACTGCTCCATATTTTGGAGTGATGAACTTGAGGAAAATGCGCGGTGAGATCTGCGGCAGCTCTTTTTCGAGATCTTGAATAGGGGCAAATTAGGACCTGCGGCAAATTAGGCACACTTACGCACAAGATTTCTACCCGTGTAAGCACAAGCAATAGGAATATTCTATGTTCCGTTTCAAATTGAAGGACTGTTTTCGTAAGTTGAGACAGAGCCTAATCGCAGATAGTTTCTTGGTAGTCCGGTCTCCAGCCACCCTTCCGCATGTCCGTGAAATCCAACTTCGGAACGATCTGTCTCAAAAACTATTCGGCGAAAAGTGTCCACCTTCGTCTTGGTTTCAATCAACACACATATAGATTCGAATAAGACAAAGGTGGACACTCTATACCGTGTTTTGTATTAGATTGGTACTATTAGTCACGGACATACGAAAGGGTTGCTGGAGACCGGACTATGGTGTCACATCAGTCTAAGACTCTATGCAGCTCATGTGTGTTATATGATTGAGAAAATTCAAGAACGACGAATCTGTCACGCCAAATAAGAGATCTTTGAAATAGATATGAAATGAAAAATCCCTATTCATATACTCTAGATTCCTTCATTTGTCCTGCTCTTGAAAATTCTTCAAAACTGAATAGTTCCAGAAAATTTTTGAGATCGAGTGAAATCAGGGGACTAAGGTGTGAAAACAAAGACTATTCATTTGCTGCATTTCAAATAGGATACATACATAACAGAGAAATTTAACTAGTCAGATCATGATGATCACTCCAATCTTGTTCAGTATCTATGAAGAATTGGTGGTCATCAGTTTGAACGTACAAAAATTTACTTTGACCTTTGAAAGAAGCGAGAGCATCTTACCTTAAACGTGTGAAATGGTTTATCGTTTATATCGCAAACGGGAGCAATAGAGCGGATACTGCTCTAAAGAGGCAAGCGATTTAGAGACTTTGGAAGTAAATCCGAGTTGCCTAAGAAAGCGAGTCAAGATTTTGCTCTCATCCCGGGATTACCGGGGGCTCGAGCCGAGATCTGTCTCGCTTGTTGTTAACCAGAAACATAAGAGCACCGGATCACGGATATATTTCAATTCACAATTTGCCGGCCCATCTTAGCTCGCATCATACATCAAAGATCATGAGGTCGTATTTTTTATGAATTTGTTTAGTATAAACGATAGTATGTCTATGTCATTCTACATGACTCTTTTGAACTTATTCTTTGTGCTATTTTAGTGAACAACTCTATCTCTCACAATCTTATCTATCTTACAAATTAATTCCGCCTTATCTTTGACTACAAAGTCTTTATCAGTTTCGTAGAATTGTTGGATGCCATCGTGCATTTTCAATGTTAATATCATGTCAGTATGTTTGACTGGATTGAAAATAACTGTGAAACTGACGGAAAATAAGAGTGAGTTTATTGGCGCTATCAAATGTACAGAATAAGTATCTGTATGATTTGTATTCGTTTTTGTACCTCGTGGACTCAAGTTCAGCTCACTCAACGAAACCCGGAATACTATACGAGTAATACGAAAAATGAAACGCAGTAGAATTTTAGAAGAAATTATCGCTGGAGAGCTTCCAGGGGAACAAAAGACATACGAGTTTGTTACAAATCAAAATGACGAGACAGGCTATGATTAGGTCCGTGAACCCATAACTCGGGTATCGTATTAAGGCGATGCGGTCACCATGCAAGCTGAAAATCATTCCCAACTTTCTCCGATTCTGTTGCGATTTGGGCTAATCGACGAGCGCACAAATATTTGTTATCATCTAACTTAGATTTGTCTGCTCTTCGCAAAGCCCAAATTGCAATAGAATCGGAGGAAGTTGGGAATGAAAATGTGCGTATATTATAGGTTAGGAGGTTCCCGCGGCCGAGTTATTTCCACTTTCATCCGATTCTCTTATGATTTGGGCTAAGCGAAGGATTGAGGGATACAAATTGGACAATAACAAGTATTCCACAACTCGTCTCACACTTTGAATCATCAAACTTTTAATGTAAAGTGTATTTTCAAGGTCCATGGTCACGGTGCACGGTGACCGCATCGCCTTAAGCTCGAACTAGAACTAAAAATAAGGGAAGTGTACCTAACTAGACCCTCCCTTCAGCCATTTTGTCAACAATTTTAGCGTAGTTCAACATTTCCCAACGTACTTTAGCTCATTTCAAAGCTTGTTACAATCCTTTGAAAAAAAAGTTGTGAATGGTATTAGCAGATGAGAAGCTAAGAGGAGGTTACCTTTTCTGTTGTCCAACCTGGAGAGATTGGAGTTGCGACTGCGGGCCTGTGCACTGGAAAACCCGGTAGAGGGCGTGGACGGTGTGGCGCCTGGTGTTCCCGGATTACTGCCTCCGGGCGTATGTGCCGTCGTCGACGAGTCCAACCTCGCCAGGCCACCGTTGACTTCATCCCGGAAGTCACTCTGGGCCCACTCTGGAAGAAAATAGCAGAAGGAAATACGTCAGAATCTGAAATTGAAGATCATCTCGTTGTGAATTTTGAACTATTCTCATCATTTGACATCCATAAGTTTGATTGGTGTTAAGTAAACAAAGTAATATATTCCTTCTCTCTAATTTCAATGTCGATTAGGGGTTATTGAAACGTCAGAATAACGAGAATAAATTTTGGTAAGGATTCAAGATATTTGGCTTTTTAAGAAATTATTGCTCTTACCACACCAGTTTATGCACTGGATGTACACTGACGGTCAAAAGTTTGTGCACACCTAAAAAAAAATTTCGATTTTGCTCACTCGACTGCTTGGATCTCCTCGGTCCAATATAACTCTTCTTGGGCTCATTTTGTAGCTTCCTCCAAGCACTTCAAGAACTATTTGGTATTCCTTCTGTGCAGCTCAATAGATTCTTGCAAAGTCAATCTGAAGCCTTGTAGAATTTCATAAGAATCGGGTCATTACGCAAACCTCCGCAAGTCTGGCGGAATTTGATAAATTTAGATGATTCGAAAAGCATCCCAAAGAAGAAGTCAAGAGCTTCAAAATCCATTTTTGAAAATTATTCTAGCCCATTTCTGATTCGAGCTGTGACTGTTTTCGTAAAGGAAGATTTCTCTCAATTTGGAGTCCCAAAAACCCCGAAAGGTGAAGAAATTGGGCTCACGGTGGTATTCCTCTGATTCATTCCAAGTTCTTTCGTGTTGTTGGTGAGAGAAACCGAGATCAGTGCTTATACCAGTGAAAGAGGATGTCCATTCATAATTTCTCAATGACTGGTCCTTTTTTCGAGAAGAATCTTCCCTTACAAAAAGAGTCACATTCGCACCAGGAATAACCTAGAATAATTTCTAATAACGAATTTTGAAGCTGTTGACTTCTACTTTGAGATGATCTTTAACTAATCTAAATTCATCAATTTCCGCCAGACTTGCGGAGATTTGCGTAATGATCTGATTTTTATGAAATTCTACAAGGCTTCAGATTGATTTGGCAAGAATCTATTGAGCTGCGCGGAAGAAATACCAAACAATTCTTAAAGTGCTTGAAAAAAGCTACAAAATGGGCCCAAGGGGAGTTATTTTGGACCAAGGAGTGTCGAGCAGTCTAGTGGGCGAAATCGAAATTTGTTTTTTTGGTGCGCACAAACTTTTGACCGGTTGTATAATCCAGTACATCGACTGGCGAGATAAGCCATCATTCGCTCTGTGAAGCCGAATACCTTCAATTGCTACTGAAATTCCAATCTGACCAGACTACATGATATTTATCAAATTTAGTTCACCACAAGGAATAATCACCATCTCGAGCTCTCGAGTTTCTCAAGAAGGATATATCAATTCACGTATCGAATAATGAGTGAACTAATGCTAACCATGTGAAAACAGTGTCTGAGACTCCTCGTACGAGCCAACCTTTCAAATATCCGACTATTTATTGTCAAATAAATTACAATGTCCAAATTTGCCGACGAGCAGATATTTCTGTTGTAATCGATCGATTTTTCGACCGAGTTCCAACCAACATGACAGTCGGCGATGTTTCGAGAGCTCCCCGAATTGGTCGAGTTATTTTAGAGAACAGTATCGATCGTCTCGGCTAATTTTGTGCGGTGACTCTATAATATTCATCCTCTGTGAGATTGGAATTGAGTTTTTTAATGTAGCTCGAAGAGAAGCAAGAAACAGGTAATTCAAAATTCTACAAGAAGATTATAGGAGTAATGAGGCATTTGGTAAGTTTCCCAGAAGAGATACCAGTCAGTTCCGGAATAATTTAAAAACTTTGTATTTCTCACTAAGACAGTTTTTCTCGGGTGGTTTGAGCTATGCATATGCTGAATTATTCCATTCCACTATTTTATATCTAAGAAATTTTCCGTGTTGTCATAAGTTCTACTTTATGATGGTTGGCGATAAGGTGGCTTTAATCGTAAATCAAGAGTCCAAAGTTCCGCACAGAAAATTTTAACTCGACTGAGTAGCTTAGCCACCAAATTATCTATTTTGAACTTCCACGTGTGCGTTCATCTCGGCAGCGATGGGTATGACGTCAATACAGTAGGAACTCTCTAACTCTAGTTCCGAGAGACCATTCAATTCATTTTTTTGATGTAAGGACTGCAGTCTCACACAACCGACAGCACTTTCTGATCGAGACAGAACCGAGAATATCTCATCCCCAATCCTTCCTGCTCCCTCAAAATGGGATTTGATAGCAACGAGAGCTTGCTGTACACCATGACACGTTATACATCATTATCGGTTCAGATTCTCGATCAACGCTGTTTTCTTCTTTCCAATCCAATTGGAATCCATCATTTGACTTCAGGGAATTCGCACTGTTTGAAATACGTTGATCGTTCAAATACCCAGGATTCCTGATAATCGTGTCAAAATCACTAAATTCTTTGAATTTCCACCACCGACATTCTTCCTGGGTTGGGAAGTTCTCAGTTGTCTTTGGATGTTTTAGTTTCGAGATATAGGTAGAGTATTTCTCAAGATCCCGGCCTTTTACATCGAGTTGGAGGGGTTTTTGAGTTGGAAAGTTTCTACTGTATCAGTCACTATGATAAAAATTTCTGATGATCGAGGTCTTTACCGTCTCATTTAACCAAACCGAGCATCTGCAGGCGAATAATCACTCTTGAGTGAAAAAAGTGAGCTTGATTCACTACATTCAGCTACAACACAGCGTGCAATAAGTTGCCAAAAAAAATTTGAACCAATAGCCACCCGAGAGATGACAGGCATATTTGTTCTGCGACCTGCTTAGCAGAGACTTATTTCTTGGTTTGTCTCTGAAAATAGTAAATCCCCTAATGATGTGAGAATATGGGCTTACAATTTAAAAAAAAAAAGTGATGGAAACAATGAGTCCAGTTCTTGGTGTAGATTTCACTTGCATGAGAAAAAAAAACATGAGACAGATGACGAATACCGAAAAAAGTGAAGCTTGCAAGAATTTGATCGGGGGCTGTGAGTTTGGGAAGCTATTCGACTGCATTGCCTGCTATATTTGGTCAGACGCGAGTGTGGCTCAAGGCACTTCTGCTACAGCGATTAGTCGCTGGCTGATTTACAGCTGCATGCACATAGAGCTCGGTGTAGTCTACCGGGATGTACGTGACACTGCTGCTGTTGCAACTCCTCCTTCTCGTTTTTCCTCAGCCTCTTTGAAGACGTCGTGTTCTTTTGAAAAATGCGCTCCACAAATTCAAGCTGCTCGAGACCGGGCCTCCTCCGAGTATGTCAAGTGGTTTTTTTACCCTCCAATGATTGAGATGCCTCAATGGGACAGAGTACGTGTGGCTAAACGGCATTTACCGGGTAATTTGTCGTGAACCTCCCAAGCGACGCTTCTGCAAAATTGAGAGCTTCTCTCAACACTTTTGACTTGTAATAAAAGTAGGAGGATTACTCATTTTATGGTACAAAAAAGTCCTCGTATCTGCAATTCTGGTGCTGTTGATTTCCACATGCCGTATATCGGAATTAGCGAATTAATACTGCGAGATAATTCCTTCAATTTTCACTTGATGACATCTGTCGAAGTGACCAGAGTCTAGCACGTTCGCTGCGGCGCGGCGGGACCCACCGGTGGGTCCCGCGAGTACCTCTTTTGTGTGCGGCAGATTTTCGTCTTATGGGATTCAACATTGCGCGGGATCCACCGGTGGGTCCCGCCGCACACAAAGAATGAACTGCGATTTTCGCCGCCGCAGCGAACGTGTTAAATTGGCAAGTCCGACCTGTAGTAATTTGGTATTTTACATGACTAGGTATCATTCCGCTCACAGAAGTATTAAAATTCAAATTTCATTGCACGTCTCCTTGAATTGGCATAGAATTTGCCAGGTCATACAACTGAAGTAAAATGATTTGTTTTCTTTGAACCTTTGTTGGAGTGGGGAAACTCAAGGAAATAATCATTTTACACCCAAATTGACTCAATAACCACGGTCGAAGCGAATGGGTGAGTTTCAAGCTAGCACTGAAGGAATCATCTGTCTGCTTCATGCTTCATTTGAGGGCCAAAAATGAATTTTCAGGCTCTTGAAGCAAAAATCGATATTAGACCGCGCAACTCCTAGCGAATATTGACAATCGAGTCTTATGAATTTTTTCCGACCTCATACAATCGCAGCTGGGACAATACTACTGAGTTCTAGGTTGTACCTATTAGGAACTTTGACTAAGGACTTTTTGTTGTTGGTATGTGGCTTCAAAGAACGCACCCATGTCCGGATATCCCGAATATTAACGAGTCGTGAGAATTGCCCATTCACCTATGGAAATCTTTACCAATCTGATATTTCAGAAATTATTGATAGCAGCTAACTATTTGTAACGATTTTGAGAACGCGGGACATTATAATGCGTTTTAGAACGTAGTCATCTCATTTCGATACGCTTGAAGTTCAATGAGCCAATTCAAGCTTTCATAATCAAACATATACCATCGTGCTACTCAATTCTGGAGATAGCCAACCATGAGGCTAATCATGGTTCACATTGGGACGTGTATTACAGCTCGCCATGTACCCCTGATTTCCGCTAATTCATTCTTGGCCAATGCAATACAGTCCTTCAAATGAAGAATAATTGCTCACAGATGAACTTGAGGTCATGATTTTCGGCATCAAGGTTGAAAGTATCACATCAATTCTCTTCGAGATCCATAATTCGCTTCCCATTGCGATTTTGTAGAGTCAACCGGTCAGCTGTCTAAATGTATGAATCCTCGAATGAAAGGGGCTAAGAGGGTGAGCTGTGCTATTTTCGTGTGACGAACGGTAATGGAGAGAAGTTGGAAGAATCACTTCGAAGCTCGTGCCCTGCTTCCATATAAAAATATTCAATATCGAACATAGAAGAGAATACGAGTTGGCATTATCCTTATAGTGACAATTTTTCACTTTCTGCACTCTTTCGAGCGCATGATTTGGCTTTGGACGAACTGTGCCTCACGCAAAGCACATGCAAACTTGACTGAGACTGGGATATGACTTGTTTGAAGGAGAGATCGAGAGCTGTATTTACTCTTGCCACGTGTTTTCCATCTTCCATCTTCTAATGCAAAAAATGCACACAGAGTTTGAGTCAGTAAAAATGTCCGTGAATTTGCATGCGTATCTGTCCTATCCCTTATAAGGTTAGTCCGGAGTCCTTGCAGAACCGCAACCAGACCCGCACCGGTGCATTTTCAGGTTGCGGCTGCATGCAATGATTCTGAGAGCGGTATTATTGTTTAGACGCTTTTATTGGTATTGAATTCGTTTCTCAGATAGTAGCCCACCTGAGAAATTTCATAACACGATAACATGCTGAATATCATAGCATTCCGTTCATTAGGAATCGAGAAAAACTTGAAGGCAATTTTTTGGTGGGACAGAGCGCGTCCTCCCCTATTCCGACTCATTCCTCAATAACAAAACAGTTTTGGCCAACATTAGATAGTAGGCCGCCTGTGGTTTGGATTTTCTGGTCGAATGAGCCCTCCCACGCCCGAAAATTCTGAATCTATCTCGCAAAAAACTCGAACTAGTGTGAGCATCGAGCAGTATAACTTGCTCAGTGAGCCAAAGGACTACGATTTTCTGGAGATATAGAATGAATCCCCGGGTGTGGAACAACTCATTTGATGGGGAATATTATGGTGATTTACTTGCCATATCTCGTTTGGGTTGGAAATGTGAGGTTGAAATACTTTGAGGCAAAGAATTGGTTCATAATCTCTCATCGCACATGCAGTGCGATCAAAGCGGGCGAAATATCTGGATCCTCTGCAGACTGGCCTTGATTCTTTGGGGATCATTTCATTTCGCACGAGGCTATAGTTTTGAAAATTGAATACAAATTTATTTGAATCTTATCCATTTCGGACCTGCCGTTGACGACTAGTCTTTTCAAAACGAGGATTCATTTTCGAAATTTTTGTTGGTTCGTCCAAATTTGCCCCTCATGAGCACCACTGCCGCAACTTTTGTTGATCCTTAGGAAGCGACTTGCCGCATTTTGAGACTCATTCCAATGGCCCAAAGGTGAACTCGAGTGTTTTTCTACGCTTTTTTACGATCTCACCCAAAGATATCAAAATCATCCCAAGTTTCAGAACGCATCAATTTTGGTTTTAGAAAAATTGACGAATTAAAGAATCACATGGTCATCAATGGTTGTGTGAGCAACTTTAGTCGTAATGAATTGAATTCATCTGTCATATAGACTGTGTTAGATCCTGGAGTGCCCAATGCAATATAAGTAACTATATTACCGTCGATTTCGTACGGCTTCACCATCAACATGGTTAGTGCATCCTTTATAGTGACATATCTTCCCTGTAAGTGAGCTGATGGGGTTTGCTGCTGTGACTGACAATCAACCCTGTTGAATTGTTATAATGACCTTTAAGTTACAGCTGTATGCCCCATTGAACTTCCTACAAGGGTAGTTCACTTCCATTTTCGAGACCCAGCATTTGAAGTGAAACACCTTTAGAGTAGTAATTCGGATCTTTAGAGTCGGAGTCATTTTCGATTTTTACGGATAATGTTATACAGTAGGTCTCGATGTCGCAGTTTCAGAGGAGGCTATTAAAGAATATTTCACTCTGATGATTTCCTCATTCTTCCATCCCATTGAGGTGTTATATTGTATCAATACCGTGCTAGCTTCCATACAATCGATGCTTTCTACCTATGCTGAGGCGATTTATTTTTAGAAAATTTTTGTCGTTCCATAAGATCGTTTGCAATTTGCATCTTGACAATGCATTTAAGGGCATGTGAAAGCCAACTTTTACCGACGACCCTAACCATTGACAAATCGATTTTTCTCCCGAGTTCTACGGTGAATCTCAAAAAAGTGATTCCAAGTATGGAAGCTTTAGAATCAGATCTATCATTCAAAAAAAGAATCGAGTTGATCGATTGAATATTGCCTTCAAACTTTGGTTTCGAAGTTGACCATTGCCTGAAAAAATACTCACACGCCTGACTTCGAAACCAAAGTTTGAAGGCAACTTCCAATCAATTAAATCGATTTTTTTTTAAATGATAGATCGCATCTGATAGCTTCCATACTTGGAAGTACTTTTTCCGAGATCGTCCTCAAATAGTTCAGAAAATGATCAGAAGTATGACTTTTCCGAAGGCCCATGAGCTGTGATTTTGGCTGAGTCGAGGCAAGGTTGGGTTAGGTCCTCTACCGCCCACACCAGCTGTTGTTATTGTTTTGAATGAACGGTGATGGACTGTCGTGAGTTGTCGCGCTGTACTTATATATTTGACTTGCACATAAAAATAATCAGGAACAGAAAATTCATTCGTTGGAAAATTTTATGAAAAATAGTAATAACTTTGTTCATATCTGAGGAGAACCAATCCAAGTATTGACAATCTGAGTGACAATCCTGTTTCTTGAGGCAATTACTTGCTCCTTGATTTGAAAAGCAGTGAATATATAAGAATGACAGTGATAATCATTCTGAGCCTTGGAGTGACTCAATAATTAACAATGATAGTAAGCAACGAGGCAAAGCTTTATTGATATTGACATCCAAATCTAAGCCTTTCGAGGTATGAAATTGTCTTTCGTGGACATCAGAAATCTTTATACAGAATGTGGAGTTAGCATTACCCAAGATATAGATGAAGTTATGTACTTGAAAACAGATCAGAGGAGGAATCAGTTGATCGATGAATTGAGAGGAAAAGCATGCATCCACCAAACTTGCAAAAAATGCTATACATGAGATAGCTCATCAGAAAGGTTTACAACCTTTCGGTCTCACCAAACTCTATCTATTTGTGCTAAGAATATGTATTGATGCAGCTCAGAATGTTCCTGTGATGTTGAGGCCTTCAGATGATTTCAGAGCAAACTAATGATTCTGTTTTGATGTTTCAACTACAATATGTCTAAATACTCGGTGAAAATAGCAAGCACGGGTAAGTCTTAGAGCAGAAGTAAATATTTGGAAATTGCAATAAGCTTCAATTTGTATCTACTAAAATCTCTATACTATAGAGGGGTGAATCCACATTCATTCATTTAGATCTATTGAGAATTAGAGCTTAATCGTGGAAATTTTGTGACTTGAGTTGAAAAGTCACAAGGTGGATTTCACTCTACAAAGAATGAAAGTGATGAAATTGAGTATCTTATTGTCATGAGTTGACCTCTGGAACATATTTGATTGATCTCACCATGCTACTGAAGGTTTCAACTAGAATATCTTGAAATTACCTAGATCAAATGGCGCACCCGGGTGACTCTTAGAGCAAAAGTAAATGAGTGGCCATTGCTATAAGCTCCAATTTTTGTCTGCTGAGATCCCTGTATTTTAGAGGGGTGATTTCATATTCACTTTTTTGAATCTATTGAGAATTGGCTTAGTTGTGGAGTTTTTGTGACTTGAAATTGAAAAGTTACAATGTCATTCTTCAAAGAGTGTACTGATAAAAAGAATCTTATTGCCATGATTTGATCTCTAAATCATGTTTGATTGATTTTACCATACTACTTTAGGTTCCAACCAGAATATCTTGGAATCACCTGGTGGAAATGGAGCGCCCGGGTGAATTCTAGAGCGAAAGTGAATTAGTGGGCATTGCAGTGAGCTCCAATTTGTGTCTGCTGAGATTCCTAGATTCTACAGGGGTGAATTCATATTCATTTGTTTCAATCTGTTCAAAATTGGCCCAGTTGTGGAGCTTTTGTGACTTAGAATTGGGAACTTAGATGGTAAATTCCATGATACGATGAATTTATTGGTGGAATTCAGAATCTCATTGGTATTTGTGTGCCCTCTGATCAATCTCATCATTCTTTTCAAGGTTTCAACAAGAATACCTTGAAATATGTGTTCAGAATAGCTCGCTTGAGTGACTTTGAGAGCGAAAGCTGATCTTGGGTATGCCACGAGCTCCTAATTATGTTTGTTGAGATATTTGTATTCCACCGGTGTGATTTTATCTTCATTCCAAGGAATGTCATGAATGTATGTACTCCAATAATATCTTCATAGCTTCTGTCTGTATTTACTGATTTCTAGTTGTTTATTATTCATCTTGAACTTTGTATCCCAAAATTTTTGGAACAAATTGTCTTTGTCGAGTTGCTCCGCATGAAATTCTGGAATTGTTTTGAGTCTCAAATAGATTCAAATTTGAGTCTACAATCTCAATGTATTCTAAAACATGAGTAGGAATACTAACATCATGAATTCTTTTAGGTACAGCGGTAACATGAATACATGACTTTGGCCAACGAGAGGCACCTAGGTGTCAGAATCAAAACAGATTTGAACAGGTTTTCTCTTTTCGAACTGAAAAAATAGCTCAAGGATGAGTAGAGATGTGCATACGAGTGATTGCTTGGAGAAAAAGTTACCGAGGAAAATATTCCTGCAAAAATCACTTCACTCAAAATGAATACACATAGTACAAAAATGTGTACACACACATAGTACAAAAATGTGTTTTCAAGAGTGAAAGTGATATTTCAACAAAAATGCCACATAAAAATATACTTGAATGCAAGTATATACAAAATGTGAGCCCCAGCAAAAGTATCACTAGGAGTCACATAAAAAGTATACTTGAATGCAAGTATATACAAAATGTGAGCCCCAGCAGAATTATCACTAGATGTCACATAAAAAATATACTTGAATGCAAGTATATACAAAATGTGAGCTCCAGCAGAATTATCACTAGATGTCACATAAAAAATATACTTGAATGCAAGTATATACAAAATGTGAGCCCCAGCAGAATTATCACTAGATGTCACATAGAAAATATACTTGAAAGTATATACAAAATGTGAATGAATGAAACCTTTATTTTTCGCATCAGTAATCTCCATCATCAGTATACCTTGCAGATAGCTATTCAGTCATGAGTCCATGTATGCACCAAGAAGCATGGATCCGAGCATAGAGATACAGCTATTATATATATCAGCTCGTATTGCGACCAGAGGTGGGTACATACCGTGCTGGGTATGCATACCCGGCCAGGTATGCATACCTCGCTAGGTATGGATGGCGCAGTATGGATGCGCCGTAGCATAACGCTGCGATTCATACCAGCGGAGGTATGAATGCCCAGTGGCATGTATATATAGGCAAGGGGCAAAACGAGTCACGTCGATGATTGTGATTCAAAAAGCGAGCGTTTTACAAATGAACAAAAGTATTTGATCATTTTTGGAATACATCGAGTAGGCACGGACAAACAATTTTCAAATTGACTTATCCCGTGTATGTAAGAATTATATTCAGAGCGAATAAATTCGGGGTTTTCGCGGATGTCATATATATGTATGTAATGTGTCAAGAATTCTATTGGGAGATAAACATATACCACAGAATCCAGGTGAGCAGATTAACCCGCGAGTGCCCGGATGCTCGGACCGAAAATTCTTTTTGGGGAAGAATATACCCCAAAACCCAGGGAGGCGAATTAACCCGCGAGTGCCCGAATGCTCGGACCGAAAATTCTTTTTGGGGAAGAATATACCCCAAAACCCAGGAAGGCAAATTAACCCGCAAGTGCCCGGATGCTCGGACCGAAAATTCTTTGGGGGAAGAATATACCCCAAAACCCAGGAAGGCAAATTAACCCGCAAGTGCCCGGATGCTCGGACCGAAAATTCTTTGGGGGAAGAATATACCCCAAAACCCAGGAAGGCAAACTAACCCGCGAGTGCCCGTTCGCTCGGAACGAAAATTCTTGTGGGGGAGAAATATACCCCAAAACCCAGGGAGCAAATTAACCCGCAAGTGCCCGGATGCTCGAACCGAAAATTCTTTGGGGGAAGAATATTCCCCAAAACCCAGGAAGGCAAATTAACCCGCAAGTGCCCGGATGCTCGGACCGAAAATTCTTTTTGGGGAAGAATATACCCCAAAACCCAGGAAGGCAAACTAACCCGCGAGTGCCCGGACGCTCGGAACGAAAATTCTTGTGGGGGAGAAATATACCCCAAAACCCAGGGAGCAAATTAACCCGCAAGTGCCCGGATGCTCGAACCGAAAATCCTTTGGGGGAAGAATACACCCCAAAACCCAGGAAGGCAAATTAACCCGCAAGTGCCCGACGGCTCGGACCGAAAATTCTTTTAGGTGAGATATATCCTCCCGAACCCAGGTGAGCAAATTAACCCGCAAGTGCCCGGATGCTCGTAACGAAAAGTTTTTTGGCGGAGAAATATACCCCAAAACCCAGGAAGGCAAATTAACCCGCAAGTGCCCGGATGCTCGGACCGAAAATTCTTTTTGGGGAAGAATATACCCCAAAACCCAGGAAGGCAAACTAACCCGCGAGTGCCCGGACGCTCGGAACGAAAATTCTTGTGGGGGAGAAAAATACCCCAAAACCCAGGGAGCAAATTAACCCGCAAGTGCCCGGATGCTCGAACCGAAAATCCTTTGGGGGAAGAATACACCAGAAAACCCAGGAAGGCAAATTAACCCGCAAGTGCCCGGATGCTCGGACCGAAAATTCTTTTTGGGGAAGAATATACCCCAAAACCCAGGAAGGCAAACTAACCCGCGAGTGCCCGGACGCTCGGAACGAAAATTCTTGTGGGGGAGAAAAATACCCCAAAACCCAGGGAGCAAATTAACCCGCAAGTGCCCGGACGCTCGGAACGAAAATTCTTGTGGGGGAGCAATATAGCCCAAAAAGAATTTTCGGTCCGAGCATCCGGGCACTTGCGGGTTAATTTGCCTTCCTGGGTTTTGGGGTATATTCTTCCCCAAAAAGAATTTTCGGTCCGAGCATCCGGGCACTTGCGGGTTAATTTGCCTTCCTGGGTTTTGGGGTATATTTCTCCCCCACAAGAATTTTCGTTCCGAGCATCCGGGCACTTGCGGGTTAATTTGCCTTCCTGGGTTTTGGGGCATATTTCTCCCCCACAAGAATTTTCGTTCCGAGCATCCGGGCACTTGCGGGTTGATTTGCCTTCCTGGGTTTTGGGGCATCTTCTTCCCCAAAAAGAATTTTCGGTCCGAGCATCCGGGCGCACTCCCGGGTTAATTTGCCTTCCTGGGTTTTGGGGCACATTCTTCCCCAAAAAGAATTTTCGGTCCGAGCATCCGGGCACTCGCGGGTTAATTTGCCTTCCTGGGTTTTGGGGTATATTCCTCCCAAAAAGAATTTTCGGTCCGATCATCCGGGCACTTGCGGGTTAATTTGCCTTCCTGGGTTTTGGAGCATATTTCTCCCCCACAAAAATTTTCGTTCCGAGCATCCGGGCACTTGCGGGTTAATTTGCCTTCCTGGGTTTTGGGGCATTTTCTTCCCCAAAAAGAATTTTCGGTCCGAGCATCCGGGCACTCGCGGGTTAATTTGCCTTCCTGGGTTTTGGGGCATTTTCTTCCCCAAAAAGAATTTTCGGTCCGATCATCCGGGCACTTGCGGGTTAATTTGCCTCCCTGGGTTTTGGGGTACATTCCTCCCCAAAAAGAATTTTCGGTCCGATCATCCGGGCACTTGCGGGTTAATTTGCCTTCCTGGGTTTTGGGGTATATTTCTCCCCCAAAAGAATTTTCGGTCCGAGCATCCGGGCACTTGATGGGTTAATCTGCCTTACTGGGTTTTGGGGTATATTCTTCCCCAAAAAGAATTTTCGGTCCGAGCATCCGGGCACTTGCGGGTTAATTTGCCTTCCTGGGTTTTGGGGTATATTTCTCCCCCACAAGAATTTTCGTTCCGAGCATCCGGGCACTTGCGGGTTAATTTGCCTTCCTGGGTTTTGGGGCATATTTCTCCCCCACAAGAATTTTCGTTCCGAGCATCCGGGCACTTGCGGGTTGATTTGCCTTCCTGGGTTTTGGGGCATCTTCTTCCCCAAAAAGAATTTTCGGTCCGAGCATCCGGGCGCACTCCCGGGTTAATTTGCCTTCCTGGGTTTTGGGGCACATTCTTCCCCAAAAAGAATTTTCGGTCCGAGCATCCGGGCACTCGCGGGTTAATTTGCCTTCCTGGGTTTTGGGGTATATTCCTCCCAAAAAGAATTTTCGGTCCGATCATCCGGGCACTTGCGGGTTAATTTGCCTTCCTGGGTTTTGGAGCATATTTCTCCCCCACAAAAATTTTCGTTCCGAGCATCCGGGCACTTGCGGGTTAATTTGCCTTCCTGGGTTTTGGGGCATTTTCTTCCCCAAAAAGAATTTTCGGTCCGAGCATCCGGGCACTCGCGGGTTAATTTGCCTTCCTGGGTTTTGGGGCATTTTCTTCCCCAAAAAGAATTTTCGGTCCGATCATCCGGGCACTTGCGGGTTAATTTGCCTCCCTGGGTTTTGGGGTACATTCCTCCCCAAAAAGAATTTTCGGTCCGATCATCCGGGCACTTGCGGGTTAATTTGCCTTCCTGGGTTTTGGGGTATATTTCTCCCCCAAAAGAATTTTCGGTCCGAGCATCCGGGCACTTGATGGGTTAATCTGCCTTACTGGGTTTTGGGGCTGATTTCTCCCCCTAAGGAATTTTTGTTCCGAGCATCTGGGCATTTGCAGGCTAATTTGCCCTTCTAGGTTTTGGGGTAGATTTCTCCCTGAAAGAATTTTAGATCCGAGCATCTGAGCATCTGCGAGTTAATTTGCCTTCCTGGGTTTTGGGGTATATTTCTCCCCCAAAAGAATTTTCGGTCCGAGCATCCGGGCACTTGATGGGTTAATCTGCCTTACTGGGTTTTGGGGCTGATTTCTCCCCCTAAGGAATTTTTGTTCCGAGCATCTGGGCATTTGCAGGCTAATTTGCCCTTCTAGGTTTTGGGGTAGATTTCTCCCTGAAAGAATTTTAGATCCGAGCATCTGAGCATCTGCGAGTTAATTTGCCTTCCTGGGTTTTGGGGTATATTTCCCCCCCCCCCCCCCCCAAACGAATTTTCGGTCCGAGCATCCGGGCACTTGCGGGTTAATTTGCCTTCCTGGGTTTTGGGGTATATTTCTCCCCCACAAGAATTTCCGTTCCGAGCATCCGGGCACTTGCGGGTTAATTTGCCTTCCTGGGTTTTGGGGTATATCCTTCCCCAAAAAGAATTTTCGGTCCGAGCATCCGGGCACTCGCGGGTTAATCTGTTCACCTGGATTCTGTGGTATATGTTTATCTCCCAATTAAATTTTTGGTACATTACATACATATATATGACATCCGCGCAAACCCCGGATTTATTCGCTCTGAATATAATTCTCACATACACGGGATAAGTCAATTCGAAAATTGTTTGTCCGTGCCTACTCGATGTATTCCAGAAATGATCAAATACTTTTGTTCATCTGTAAAACGCTCGCTTTTTGAATCACAATCATCGACGTGACTCGTTTTGCCCCTTGCCTTATATATACATGCCACTGGGCATTCATACCTCCGCTGGTATGAATCGCAGCGTTATGCTACGGCGCATCCATACTGCGCCATCCATACCTAGCGAGGTATGCATACCTGGCCGGGTATGCATACCCAGCACGGTATGTACCCACCTCTGATTGCGACTGATATGTTGGTTGAATGTCGAATGTCCCCTCCGCCCCCTTCCTTATGATACAAATAGGATATCTAACCCAACCTCCCTTACTCTTGGCACGGTCCGCTCGGTCGGTAAAAGTAGGCTTTCACATGCCCTTAAATCGATGTTAAAATTCAAAAATATGAGGAACGTTGAGAAAAATACGGACTGTATCGCACAAGATAGTTACCCTAACTTTTCTTCATTACTGATGGATCCTTCGAAATTCCAGTTGTC
The DNA here is from genome assembly GCA_029851415.1 of Eretmocerus hayati. NCBI lineage: Eukaryota > Metazoa > Arthropoda > Insecta > Hymenoptera > Aphelinidae > Eretmocerus > Eretmocerus hayati. Next base: position 2,720,110 of record CM056742.1, read on the forward strand.
GAATCCTTGGCTAGGATTTACAAGTCAACATTTGCCAGGCACTGAGAGTGGTTCAAACGAAGGATCACAACCTCCCAAAAAACGTTCTACGTATATAATTGGCCACAGCTTGAGCTAGACCCAGGATGGATAACATGTGCTCAGGTGCACGGGGCGATCGATCTGTTTACAAAGCGTTCTTTATAAATACGATGTCTCGTGCTGAGCAAAACGAAAGCTCGGCGATGCGCGATGATATGGTATACGAGTGACTGCGAGCGAAACAGAGAGAGAGAGGACAAGAGAGATAAATGACTTTGGATGAGGCTGGGTGTCGGTGTACACTTGCCGTTATTTCCCTTACATTAGTCGTATCGTGGTGTACTATAATAGCGAGAAGTAAAGGGAAGGAAAGGGGGGCCGCTCTATATTGGCTGGAGCTTCGTCGTAGGGGTCCGTCGTCCCATGCAGCGCTTGAATGAAGCAGTTACGCGTCACGTGTCGCGAAAGCGATGGGTGTTTAGTGACGCGTGCCGCGAGTCGAATTTCCCTACACTGACACCGAGTCTGCGGAGCCAATGCAGTGGGGTGCGACGAGGGTGCCCAACAAGCGTCTTGAGGCGTAAAATTCTTCCAAATAGCGTGAGCTCAGTGCCGTTATGTAGAGGTATTGTGAAGGATCTGTAATCCACGTGTTTTCCGAATCGAGCGTGACACTGCATTTAATTGCACGAGTCTGACATCTTCTTCTTTCTCAACTTCGAGCAAAGATGTCCTGAGTAAATTTGATGAAAAATGGAGCTCGAGGCATCGCACTTTCCTGGCGAAGGTTATTAACATCTTGATGTTGCCTTCAGTATCGAGCGTAGCAAATATATCAAGGCCTTCAATGCATACTTCACTGCATGGAAAATGAGATGTGCGTGGCGACCACGCGCTTAGGGAAGTGGAACCGCTGTGGTGAGTTGCGAATGACAATGTTTTGGGATCGAAGATCACTCTATCTCTTGATTGGGAAGTGACATCCATGTTAAATTCTGGGGGCATGCAATAGTTCCCGACTCGCCGCAGAGGGCGCTGTCTGGTAACAAGCCCATGTTAATCTCGGGGTATGCGGCCGCCATGTTTGACCTTGATGTCACATCTCACTTAAATAGATGGTCCATGATATTACAGAACACAATGATTTTCTCTCCATCCGACGATTTTGATCTTACTATCCTATCTATGTATTCTTAATCTATCTTGATACTCATTGATTAGAGTGGATGTGCAACCCTAAGGATTTAGGTGATATCAAGCAAGTAATTTTCTTTCACCTGGTTGTTCACGAATGACACTATTGGTCTTTAGAACGAATATGAGCCTGGCTGGGTCGGGCTGTGATCGGGTGGGATGAGGTTGCCTGTGGTGGATGAGACGGCCGAGCTGGACTGGGTTAGAATTGGGTCGAATGGGATCGGTTGAGATAGGAAGGGATGGTCCGAGCCGAACTGGACTAGCAATGGGTGAGCTGGGATGAGATGAGGAGGGCTATGATGGGGTGTGATGGGCTAGGCCGGCCTGGGATGAGGTTGGGTTGGTCGTGTTGGGCTGGCCTGGGATGGGATGGGATGAATCTCGCTGGGCTGGGATGGGAAGGGCCGGGCTAGGCTGGGCTAGGCTAGGCTAGGAATGGATGAGTTTGACTGGGCTGGTATGGGATGGGATGGGATGGGGCATGGGATGGGCCGGGGTGAGTCGGGCTAGGATCGGTTGGGATCAGGTGGGGTGGATGGGATGGCCGAGCTCAACTGGGCTGGGATCCGACGGATTGGGATGGGTTGGTCTGGGCCGGGTCAGGCTGGGATGGGCTGAGCCTGGCTGGGTTAGGCTAGGCTAGCAATGGATTGGATTGGCTGGACTGGTATGCGGTGCGCCGGAGTAGGATGGGATGAAGTGAGCTGAGGTGGAATGGGATGGGATGGGCTGGGCTCGCCTGGGCTGGGATGAATGGATGAGCAGATGACGTATAGCGTAGTGCTTGCACAAGTGACGATTCACGGTGGTCACGGTGTACGCATCTAGCTAAGATTTGCCTCTGATACAGCGTTGGTAAAGAAGTTTTCACCTTTAAAATCAACGATCTTCCCCGGTGCAACTCTGGAAATTGACACAGACCTTTCCATGAGAACTGACAGTGGAGATATTGATATGATCTTATGATATATCCAATCAGGTATTATTATTAGTGCCTTAGGTGATGTAGAGAGAGGATTCATCACTCCAAGAACTTCATTCTTATGAACTTTCATAAATTTAGTCATTTCGAAGTTCTGAAAAAAAATACTCGTGCCCCTGAGTTTGGAAGTGTTTCTTTACAGCCTCCTTTCATATAAAATACTTTCTTAAACAATAAACAAGATGGGGATGAAGAGAAAATATTCTCACAGTATCGAGAAATTGACTGCATCCATTAGGGAAAGATGAAAAAGTTACTGTTATGTCAAATCAGCATCTCAGCTTTCAAATGTTGAATTCGGCATGATTGAGAGTTAGTTTGTGAAATTCAGAATGATATTTGCAAGAACTCTACGAACGTTGAGGAAAATAGACGTCATCGGGCTCAGGAACGCAAAAAGATTTGAACCAACAGTATGGTACCTGATATCCCCGGGCCTATCTTTTATTAGCAATGAATAGTTCCCCATCAGTAAATTTGTGCGGGCAGTAAAATTGGAATCACATGATATTGGAAACGAATTCATCATTTAGCCGTTCAAAAGCAAACCAAGTGCGTTTTGGGAAGTCTATAGTTCTGATATTCTATCTCTAACTCATCACAAATCTATAAGATGTCAGTTTTACGGTCGATAACAGATAATTTGGCAACATTTATACTTAGTTTTGTGTTCACACTCATAACGGAAGATCAAGATACTTTTTCTGGCATACTCATGAATATTCATCGGAGAGTGAATTCTGTGATGGGTAGGGCATACGCATGAATGTATGTGGCAGGCCATTACTTATGGAAAAAAACGAACCGTAGTGTAAGAGCTGCACCTGATGCGCATGAAAATCAAAGGGAAGGGAATTGAGCGCAGCGTTGATTCAGACATGCGAGCTGTGAGAGTTGGTATAGTTCGGAGACGAGTTAATCCGCTAATCTCGCGTTTCCTTGGGAAGTCGTTTATTAGTTGGCTGGCTCACGTCGTCGTCGTCGTCGTCGTAGTCTCGCGTACCGCAAGCTCGGACTTCAGAGTAGAACGTGATTTCAGACTTTCTCTTCTTGCCACTCTGCCCTTATTCGTTATTCTCGGCGAGATTCTTACCACCGCAACCTCCCCTTCTCCTTTTTTCATCTCGTTTCTTCTGCTTCCAATTTCGTGTAAAACTTTTCCTCTCTGACAAAGATCACAATTGTGACTCACTGATGGTCGCTAGTGGTTTGGTTAAAATTGAGGATTCCAACTATGTGATTGACATTCTCCCATTTTGGAACTCTAGAATTGTCTGTCATCAATACGTGTATTGATTTGACTACAATCAAAAATAACTTGAGGAGTGTTAGATTCTTACGTTCATTCAAGACTAGTTATAAAGCAAAATTTTTCATTGATGAAATGATTTGATGCTCTGCTTGGAGCTAGCCTCAGTACCGGTGAATGAGTGTGCAAATCTTCAGAATCGTGAATAGTTTTCAGAAACTCAGCCACCCTACATATTTTCATCACTGCGCTCTTAGGAACGTAGGTGAAAAAGTCCTCTGAACTAGCTTCTCAAAATATTTGTTTAAGAAGAAATCACCAAAACCAGGCGGGAGAGGTCCATGCATGAATGAGTATTAGCGAGAATATTAGCCAAGTCTTGACACGAATGATCACGTCGTTTCTGAATAACCTTCTGTGGAAACCCCCAAGAGCAAAAGAGGTCACGTAAAATTTTGGTTGTAGGACAGGCTCTGGGAAGAATACTGGCTTTTGGGCTCTGTTCACTCAGAAAGGTTCAGTTATCAAGCGAATCAATGATTCCAAGTATTGATATAGGCAGAAAAGTGAGCTTGTATCTTCTTGACCCGCGTAATTCGTGAACAACTAACATTAGATACTCCACATTGATATATCCAAAGTTCTTGAATTGGGTGTGAAAGAATCTACATCAAAACAACATGCTACCTTTCGTGAGGGAAAATACTATGAAATTGTACTGGCATACTTTCTTCATTGCAGGCTAATCAGAATGCTCAGTAGAACATTCCGAGGCCCGTATGATTTCTTGTAGAATCGCACAAGTCTTTGATGAATGACGCACGCAAGGCACCCTCATTAAAAATTAAAGTGGTATGGGGAGGGGAGGGGTCATGGCGCGTGCCTAAGAGGCCGAGGGCGTATCTCAGCAGCCATGTAATGATGATATCGAGTGAAACGGAAATGCGGCTTGGCCTGTAATAATTTTACGAGATCACACTGCATCCCACAAAATCATGATTGTGGGAGGTACCCCCATTACTCATTAAGAATCAAAGATTGCGACGAATCCGAGTCACCTCACCCACCATCCTGCCGTTATGCCGACTGACTAAACGAGTAAACTATTTTGACACCGAGCTAACTCGTGGCCACAACTTGCAGCTCACCCACCACGTTCAACAGATCGAGTTACATCAGTGAACTACAGCCACACTGGCGCATCGGCACGTACTCAAAAATTATAAGAGACGAATGCGTTTCTGAGGTCCCCCGCAACCACACTACTCCATTCGAGTTCTCACGCAATCCGCCTTTCAAATTCCACCCATAGTTGTCAACTATCCAAAAAGTATACAGATTCATACTGTTGTGAGATGTTCGTTAGATCCGAAATGAGAGGATGAGACGTTGACCCTAGTCAGATGAGTGGGATCATTTCTAGCTCTGGGGATTATTAGGGATTTACCCGCCAAGATTGTAACATAACGAGATCAATAACCTCTGGTGTAGATATGCTCATGCTGAGATTATTATAACGCAGCGCCACACGAGTTTTTTGACCTCGCGCAATAATTTTTATTGTTCACAGGCAGTATACTGATGTTTATACCAATCTAAATCAGTCTATATTCTTTTGAGTTGACGCATCAACTCCATAGCAGCCTAAATCCAAGAATATATGTCGTTAGTTACTTAATTATCTCGTCTTTATTCCAAAATTTCACACTCTGTTTAAGAGAAAATCGTAATCTCTCATCCTGTCTAGGGATGCTCACAATGCACTTCCAATTCCTCCCAATTTGAATAGCCTCGAGGATGATATTATAACTTGATATCTGATTTTCAAAAATCTTTGTTGGTACTTTGAAGTCTGTTTTTCTTCTGAATCTTACTCAGATGACAAACTCACTAAGTAGCCTGTTAACGGCTTTTTGTTAACTCGGAGCTATTTCACACCGTTGGGATGCAAAACCGTGTATTTCTTGGATTAATACTTTGTAATTCGTTTGAGAAGGAGTTTTTGAAGCCAGATCAACATCGTACTGAATTACAACGGAGCCCCTTAACCTTGTCAAGTTTATATCTTAGACGATTGGTCTGATTTAAAGAGCTTTCTTCTTGCTAATCGCGACAAATTAGTAATATTGATAAATTACATTTCATGTGGTATGGGATTTCTTGAGACATTTTTGCGCATATTTCTCCAAAGATATTTCTGGTAAATCAGGAGCTTTACTCATGGCACATCTTCAGTGTCATGCTCTTTAAACCTACATTAAGCCTATTGGAACGCTGAATCTCTAAAAACACAGAAAACCGCGCACACATGAGATGGAATTCACAATGACTTTTCGTATGATGTGTAAACGTTGAATGTACAATTTGAAGTCGATGATGACCGAACTAACCGAAATGATCATCTCGAGGGGTGTGAAATAAGAGCGTGGATGGATGAAATGGCATTTAGACTGGTGGCGTAGCGAAACCGAAATGATGGCATTCGATTGTCTCTATACCGATGTTGTTGAGGAACCCCATGTCTTCTTACATTTATACGATGCGGCGTTGTCTCTCGGCGAAGAGCAGGACAAGATAATGGGAAGGAAATCAGTTCATTTGTATGTTGATCCTGCGGCGACGTCGAAGCGAGGACGACCCCATCGATGCTCTACCCTTATTCTTTCGGTAGCCTCAGCACATGGATACAAGCTTTTGGGTATCCATGTACGCATGAACACGATATTCAGGATACGAGTGAGGCAGATTGACCGCATTATATACCTATCGGTGTGATCGTGCAGGGAGCGAATCGAATTGGGAGCATAAACTAGCTACAGGGTACGTGACTGCCTTGCAATATTTTGTAGCAAGTTCTGGATAGCAATTTTGCTCTCTTGGCTCCTTTTCCACTTTTTTTGCAACTTCTGCATGTCATTTGGAGACTGCATGAACTGTGATTATTCTTCACCAAACAGTATGCAATTAGAGATAGGCGTCGAATGTCAGGAGTTTCAAGCTATTTTTACCATTTTGTACCAATTGTGCATCATGGCATGCGAGAGGACTGAATACTATTTATTCATTCTCATTACTCATTCTATAACCATGATAAATTTCTCGGGCAATGTGAGCTAGCCCCTAAAATAGTGGAAGAAATAGTTGGCACTTCGTAGGAAAAATTGATACCTTTATTCGATTCAGATGATTGTTCTAATGGATTGTATTCGGAATTTATTTGCTTTTCTTTTTCAACCCTTGGAAAATTTACTGAGAACTTGTCCAGGACACTTATAAGATTCCTTCCTTATCTCCATAGGCTGAGACTTATTTTCATGTCTAGAATTATCCAGCGCAAAGTCATTCAAAACTTTGACAAGATGTTTTTACAGGCTCCTATCAAGCACTATGAGTAGTATTGGACTTAAAATATGAATGCATTTCAACAGGAAAAGTTTCGTATCCTTTCTCTCCGCCACGTCTGCAAGTATGGGACAGATTCATTTGTGGAGAAACGAAGATCTCACCCACATCAGCTTAATCCCACTTCTTTCTCCATTTTAAATCTCACAAGTTCATTATAATCCGGGTATTTAACGATTCATAGTGTAATCTAAACATGAACGAGTGAATCCTCATTCTTCACTTATCGGGCCCACGATTGGAATAATGGTCCAAAGAATTTTGTTCTCACATGTCCATTTGAAAATTCTGTATCGATGTACAGTTTCACTTCGTAGATTGAAAATAAAAAAAAAAAAAAGAAAAATGCGATCATTTTTTGCTGATAAATCTTTTTATCGACGTGACCCCACGCACCATATATCTGTGTAATGTTAGCGCTTGTATAATAAGGGCCAATGAGGGTGACTAGCCGAACCCTTCTCAAAGTAATGCCGCATAATGATTCTCAAGTCGGCTATCGAGTTGACTTTTTTGCGAGGCGTAAAGATGCCACACTGAATATCCACAAGCACAATGATAAAGAGGTATCAGCGCGCGCCCGTCGGCAGACCCAAGGGAGCATCCTAAACAGCGCGGCTAGCCGAGCAATTTGTCAACACCATTACGCGGAGATGAGCATCCCAGTGCACTGATCATAGCCAACTCTCCTTATACGAATCTCGATCCCATTGTCGCGCATCTGCCACATTTAGCCACGTATCCAAAGGGGTATAAGGTATCATCATCATACCATCCCCCAATTTTCTTCTCATACGAGGCGTATCTACACACGATGAGCCGTATGTTGGCCAAATATCGCGGCTGACCGTTTGCTCGTTCGTTTATATTCTGTTTTTATTATTCCTGCGTGAATCGATGACTCGACTGTCGGGATTCCCTTTTGTCATCCTGTGTATATCATATACCAGATTGTCACATTGCAAAGTCGTTTGCCCTCCTCTGACGCCCATACAAGAGTATATTTGTGTATTCTATACCTGTGTACTCTGTCGATGGACTTTTCAGAGTATAGAATTTGATCGATTGTCTGTCTGGGGGGCGTGAATTCTGAATCCCAACGTGTGTAGTCGTAGATATTAATATACAGTCGATCGTTTTCATTGTGTTGATGGTAGTGCGCTTATTTACTGCTCTGTCGTACTCTATGGTGCGATATGTGAATTGTGAGTCTGTTGGGAGTCAAAACAGTGGCTGAATTCGCCCAAAATAGCGGTTGTCGAAAATATGTATGGCTCAAGATTAATCGTTTAGCGATTGTCGATTTGAGAGATAGTCATCTTTGCTTCTTGATGACCGTCGTGATAGGTGATAAGACTGCTAACAAATGATCGGGGTGATTCATTGATCGGATCGGCTCAACACAACAGAGCTCTGCAAATTCTTTTGTTTGATCACAAATTTCAAACAATTGTGTTAAAAGTAAGTCCCGCTCAGAATAACGAGATACATCTAGAGAAGGAGAATTCTCGAGCGAAATTTGGATTGGTTGAAAATTTGTTCGTTTGAAAATTTCTTGATTCGAGCTTTTGACTCTTGATGAATCCTCATTGAGAACTGTGATCTGGGATTTTGAAAATCAAAGCTGCCGAAATTGTGTTCTGTTTACATTTGTCTTACTGTTTGAGAAATAAATATTCAACGAAATATCCAACAAAATAAGCTGCTCCAGATAGAATTGTAGTTAAGACATTTTAAGGGCTCTGGATCAGAACGGTAGTCCGTTACAGATTTTCGAAAAATCGGTATGGTATTTGAGGAGCTGTTTCCACCGGAAAGCGCTGCCCGGGAAGATCCCAATAACGTCATTTGGAATCAAAGCTTGGGATTACGAAATTGACTCATGAGAAATTCCATGCAAAACAGACCTATAAGAGAAAGGGTATTGTCTCGAATTGTACTCTAGCTCTTTCATTTGATTCTATGGTACAAAACATAAAATTTCCATCACCTACGCGGCTACATAAAAATTATCCAGATCTCCAACGACAAAATTTGGGTCTTTCTTTCAATAAAATTCATATTTCGGTAGTCACATTTGAGATACGGGAATGCGGTTTGCGGCATCCGAAAGATCTTGGAAAAAAAAACTATCGAATTTGGTCTTTGAAATTGATTTGAGCATTATGGTCAGCTTGAGCGGGAAAAAGAATAAAAGCACAAAAATATTAATTTTTGAAAAGCCATTTCTTCCATTCCTCAAGATTTTGATATTTGGTGTAAAATGTTATCTTCCTCCAGGAAGAAATGGTTACGAACATTATTGCGCGTCCTAAGGCTTGTTCTTGCTATTCTCTGCAAATGTATTTTCCAGGCGATTGAAAATCGTCTGTTTTCTGTGCATTCGCTGGAATTTGGATTCTTGAAATCAATTTTATCGGGAAGTGAAGGAAATTTCCTCCAAAATGAACACTTGGCGAAGTGAATGTCATTAATTAGGATTGGAACTGCAACGTACTGAAGATGAAGCCTCAGCTAGAGTGCGTTGAAAGCGCCCGCCATGCTGCGCGGATATCTTCTATCACTCCCGTCGGCACCTTTTCGACCCACTTCTTGAGATTCAATGGTAATTTAGACTTTGTAGCTCTGGTTCAAATGCATGAAATTAATCGTTTTGAAGGAAATTTCCTCGTCTATCTGATGACACTGGTTTCAGGAATCCGGAATCCAAATTCCTGCGCATGCGCAGGAAACAGACCGATTTTCAATCGCCTGGGGAATAAATTTGCAAAAATAGCAAAAATAGGCCTTAAGATGCAAACAAATGTTTGCGACCATCTTTTTCTGAAAAAACGCAACATTTTACTACACCAAATATCATATTTTTAAGGAATAAGAAAGTTGACTTTTTCAGAAGTTAATATTTTTGTTTTCATATTCTTTTGCACGCTCAAAGCGCCCTTAACCCCGAAATCAATTCTACAAGACTAATTTCGATATGTATCCCTAAGATCTTCCGCATGCGCAAATGACAACCCCATATCTCGAATGTGATTAGAAAATTATGAATTTCATCGAAAAAGACCCAAATTTTTGTTGTTGGAGATAATCTAAAACGATAAATCTGAATGCTTCCGAAATACCTGGAAATTTTTCATGCGGTCCCATAATAGGTGGAAAGTTCATAATTTGTAACCATGAAATCGAATACCAAAGCCAAGAAAACAATCTGAATCATGACCTTTTTTCGTAGATCTGTTTCGCGTGAAATCACTCGTATACCGTTCTGGTCAGGAGATCTTCGTTTGTGAGAACGGGTTGTAAGAAATATTAGCCCAAAGAATAAATGAAAAGATGCCGGATCACACCAACGAGTGAGACATAGCATATCGACTGGCATCATTGCAATCGTGTATCACGTAATAGACTAGAATTATTTGTTCAAATCATTTGGTGAATCCAAATGATGACCCACAGAGACAAAGAATCGTATTTCTCTATTCTAGTCGCCAATGTGAACATCAAAAATAAATTAATCTCTCATTAAAAAAATGTGTTCAGCAAATTGTTTTGAATGTGTATTTTTCGAACTCATATTTGCTGTTTTCAAGTCCGTTCAACCCACCGAAAAAAGTCAAGATACTTTATCAGTGATATCATTTTAAAATAGATATCGCTGATCTCTGCATCTGACGATTGACAAAGGAAAGTAATCCCACGCTCATAAAAATATCTAAGATAAGGAAAAAATGCACACTGGTGGGCTATCAAATTTTGTCGTACATTCATGATAATTGAATGAGTCAGTCATATCACGTGAAATCTTTTTCGGTAAAGGGGATAAGAATCTTGTAAATTTGACGCGAGCGCAAGTACACGTAGATTCCCACTATTGTGACGCACAATGAGAGTTTATGATAAAAATCGTTAATATGCGTCATTTCACCAAACATTGTTGTCAAGCTAATTAACCGTCAAAGATTGTCTTCTTTCATGCCGTCATGATTACAATGGCCTTCCACTTCGGTTTATACGATCTATCTTTTATCAAAAGAATATCAACAACACGATTTTTTCCATTGAAAATATCTAGATGAAGGTGAATCGTAATCGGTCACAAATTTTGGTAACGAGAAAGAGTCGTTCATGTAGAGGGATGGAGTGTGTGGAAAATAAAAATTTTCCCGAAAGAATGGTGACTATCAGTTAGAATATGCTGCGAAGAAGTGAGCATAAAAGTCGGCAGACGGAATGGTCGGAAAAAAAGGATAAAAAGGTGCGCAAAGAGACGCATGGCAAAAAAGAGAGATAGGCGAAACTGAAATGGAAATGGGTGGTGGGATATGCCATTGGGATAAGATCGGGTTTAGGTGGCGGTGTCGGGTTCGAGCCCCGGATAAGTCTACCTTATCCCGATAAGCCGGTGAGTTAATGAATCACAAAACAGGTGGCGGTCGCTCTCGATGCTCTGCCGCATTGCCTGCACTTGAATTGCCGTGAAATTATCTTCCCGATTGCAACGACTTTCTCCTTGTTGCACGGTCGTCTTCAAACACTAGATTCTGCCTCTTTTCTGCCGTATACAAGACTCATGCCAAAAGAGCTTCTCGCGACGCGCGTCTTTATCTTAAGAGCTACTATACAAACTCGAGGGCCGCAATATCACGAAACTGGCATCAATTTTACCGTCGGCATCTAGCTCTCGCGTATAACAGCTATGTTGTACTACTTCGCAACACTTTCAGCATCCCTGATGTGAATTCTTGTCTCTGTACGATATGGCGGTGCTGGTTTTATCGACTCTTTCTTTTCTTGATGGTGAGATTTGACAAGGTTGAACGGTTGTTATGAAACTCAGGATTTTTGATAGTGGAACGAGGTCGAAGTTGTTTTTACATTAGATAAGATGTTGAGATTTCTGAGACTGAAATTTGAGATTTTGAACAATGCAGATGCATTATGTGTATAGAATGTTTGAATATTTCCTTCAGAACATTTCTTCCGACGGTTATATATCTAGGAATTCCAAGTTTCCGAAAGAATTTTAACGTTCCCTGGAGGGAAGTTGAAAGAAACAGAGAAATTTGAGGAGATTGTGGAGGACGATTGTGAAGGGTACGGTTCCGTCAAAAAGATTCCGATCGATTTTATACCTCATGCTTGTTAACGTTGTGAGACATGTGATTTCTATGATCCTACCCTTACTTTCAACTCCCCCTATTTGAAAATGTTATTCTTGTCTTGCTTGTAAATGACAGAGACACTCTAATGAAGAATGACTTTTCTCGATGGGACGACAAAAACTGTTGCAGTCGATAGAATTAATTGAAATGAACCAAATTCATCAATTTGAGATATCCCAACAAAATTAACAGATCATCAACAAAATATGGCTGAGCTCGTGTATCTTTTGCGGGAAGGAAGACTACGAATAATTGATTTACAAAAACTCCAAATGTGGGTATATTCTCATGTAACTGGATGAATGATGAAGGAATTTCCATCAGCAGGATTCTTTGTGATGTCGCAGAGCGACGACGCGTATCAAGCTTATCTGGTCGAGGGTACTAAAAGTTTATCTGGTGTTTGTACGACATCTGACAAAAGTGTTACTCGCACTCGTCGTCACGCGCGCATGTTGCAATGAAATTCTCGTTCCAGCGGTGACAATTTCAAGTTTTTTCTGCTCTCGATAACACCATGCTTGTTCGAAGTAACCTTAATTGCGCGCAAAAAGTGCGTCCCTCGATTGATAGTGACATATTTATCTAGCTTGTCACTGTCACTCATTGATCTTGTAAACTGAACCCTAATATTTTCAGCTCCAGCCTGTACGCGGATAAGAATGATGAACCTTTCGATTTTGAGAAGAAAATTTAGGTGATAATCTCCGAGCACAATGTTAGTAGAACCATTGCAGATAGGATATTCCATGTAAAGACGAGTATGCATCTCATTCTAGGAAATGGTACTGGAACTCGGAGATACACCGTTCCAATAGTAGAAACTTCATTCAAACATGGACCTTTCATGACCATAGTAAAAGTCATTGAACAAGATTGATCTGAAATAAAGTGATTTCTCGAAATCACCATTTAAATATAGCGTATGTATCTTTTTTCGGGCTATGCTAAATATAGGACACTGAGTAATTCACTAAAACCACTTGCAGTTGATGCACAATGCTCATGATACTTCAAGACATTCTCAACTGTTGAAATAGTAACATCATCTACGAACCATAACATATGTCCCCAGAACCACTCATTCCACATTATAATCATAGAATTCTCATCACAAATTTTTCCAATTTTGCACCAGAAAATAGATCTCTTGCAAGAGTAGTGGCCATGATTGCTAATGGTTTGATTTCGTATCTAGGAATTTGCTCCCTGACTCCCGCCCGGGAGCAAGACATATTTGTAGGGATCGATACTTTCAAAATGAAGTTTAGTTGTTGATAGCATGGTAACCCTTGTGTATTCAATTTATCCTCAGCTTGTGTGAATAAAGGCGAAATCATTCACATAAGAGATTGCACCTGTAAAACCCAAGTTTTTTTCCGTTTCCGCAAGCTTTGTACATAAAATCAACGACAAGAGTTTTTCCTGTTAAAATGTTGGATATGATAGTAAGCTAATACAGTACTTGAGCATGAGTTAAAAGCAATGCAGTACACTCACGAATGAATGATCCAATTGTGGTTACAGTATAGATGATGAAAATCCACTAACAATACAAGGAGTCCAAAAAAAATCACCATGAGACTCGGATAGTGTGAAGTCAAGTAGTGTTTTAGATTGTTCTTCCCCTCACCAATCTCTAACAGTGATGTTGCCAGCAACAAATGGGCTGGTACAATGAGGGTTATTTAGAGAATGTTTGACACAAAATTGTGAGGACTTCAATACAAAAGTAGCTGGAATGGTGGTTGAGGAAAATGAATGTAGCCTGGCTCAATTTCAAACACTTCTTTAGCGCTATCTCCAAAGTTATTGATGACATTTCCAGGATTGGCATAAAAAAACTGGTGGAACGTGAAGAGAGTTGAGTTCTGAGTCATAGTAATGCATAAAAGATGTTGTTACACTGGTATTTCCGAGGATATAGCGGGATGATCTCAGGTAAGCTTCTCAAGAGCTTCCCGTCGGCCGCAGGTGCATCCGTGCTAACCTAACCTCGCTCAGCTGCCGACAAAGAGATAGTCCCTAAAATTTTTGCCGATCCCTTCGAGTCCAGCACGTTTCTAATGAAATCAAACTTGGTGAATGAAGTATTCTTCGAAAGCTGTCACGAAACTGCGAGATTTGGAAATCATCCTCGCCCTACAGTAGTTATAATATCTACACTAAAAAAAATGGCCGACGTCATGTACCGAGATGGAAGTCACCAAATGTTCATCTGCACACAAACTAAGGTAAATCTAGAATTCGAGAGGCTGCCTATATCACAGAATAGCTTGTTGTTTAGATCACCGACACCTCCGGGAATATTTTCTCCGTCGCAGAGACCGAATTTCCTATCAACACACACGAGTATCACTTCTCACGAACCCCCTCATACACTTCTTCACCAGAATCGACTCACCACGTTTCAGCTTCTCCAGTGGCTCGTGCAGCTCTCTCAACTGCTGCTGCTGCTGCTGTTGCTGTTGATGATGTTGATGCGCCCCATTGTGCAGCATCGCCTGGTGAGCGTGCAAGCTTTGATGGTGGCCAGTCATACCACCAGTCACTCCCAACTGCTGCTGTCCCAGCTGACTGTGCTGCTGAGTATGATGTTGAGTATGATGTTGATGCTGAGAATGAGATGACACAACCCCGGGTCCACTAACGAGATCCTGGAGGCAGAGGTCGCCGGCCGAGGTAAGCTCGAGTCCGCCGGCGCCCCCGCCCCGCTCCATGCTGTAGTAGGCCAACGTCGTGGCGGCTTTCTCTAGCGTTACTTCAATCTTAACGAGATCAACACCTCACCGTTCATCTCCTGCGCACTTTCACAGGTTCTTTCTCACACTACCACCAACACCGGAGTATTATTATTATTGATTACTTCAAGTATTTGGTAAATCACTGTCACTGGGTCACGCGGCTGACCAAACTCGGACACGACTACTGATTTTTTTCTTTGACCCCAAGATGAAAAGCTGTGCTTAGAGGGACTGTAGGCCTGGTTAAGCAGGGCTAAGCTAGGCAGGCTTAACGGATTCGGTGCACGCGCGACACTGTATTAGTACGGAATGTGCGAGGGGCTACGCGATATTGCGAGCTCGCGATGCTACAATCTGACGATGCGCCCGAGGAGCTTCTCGAGCGGCTCGCAAGCTGACGTTGGTGCGCTGCTTGCGCGCCAGGCTTCCACCACCGCGTTTGCTGGTGTTGCTGCTGGTATAGATGCGATAGCTACCACGTGCATGCGTCGGATCGAGCCCCCACTGTTCGGAGGGGTGATGAGCCCCGCCCACGATTCGCCCCAGCGAGCAGTTGTTTCTTGGATGGAGCACTTGTGATGCACTGTGTGAGATGACTTGTGTACTGTGTGATGAGGCGATCATACGTGGTTTGATCTGCTTGAGAAACTGCATTGTTTCAGTGACCTTGGCTGTGGTATATGCAGGTAAACTCGTGTGAGATAAGGGAAATATTTCATGATACGATTTTATGAACTCTGTCGAGGAACATTGTGCAACTTGGAACCGAAAAGAATGATAGGAAGAACAAAACAAATTGCTGAGGCGTGGATAACGAGCTGATGCGCAAAGTTCAGGCCAGTGGCCCAGGACTTTTATCCATCTTTTGAAATACATTTGTAGAGAATAGTAGTTCAAATAATCTCTTTTGGCTTTTTCAAAGGCCGTCCTTGGGTCTTAGGATCCATACAAGACCCATACTTGTGGACCAAAAAATTGTGATTTTTGGCAATACATCTATTCCGGGATGTATTCAACGTAAGAATGTTCTGCTTCATTGCGTCTTCCGCAGATGGGTCTTAAAATATCTAGCGAGAATAATTCTTAGAGATGTCCATCCAGTGATTGCAAATCTTCGAGACTCCATGAATGAAAACTTCAAATATATCCATGATTTCCCGCTGGTGATCGGAATGGGATTTTCCTTTATTCGGAATGTGAAATATTCACGATTAATTACTTCCACACAATAGTCTTTTTTCCACATTTTCAACTCCCACGATTCTTGAAATGGAAATATTCGGTTCCAATTGAAATAGCATCGAAAAGAAAACAATAAATAGTTCATTTCACACCCAATTCATAACGTTGTAGCTCCCTCCCGGGTGGGAAACTTCATAAATGTGGCGAAACAGTACATTTCGATACAAGGGCGAGAAATAACTCTTACACCCATGTATCGAATACTATTTTGGACAAACTGTGAGAGAAAGTAGAGAATCAGTGCGAAAAAGTTACTTTCTAGCTCAGTGTGTTTAAAAATCTATTTTCAGCAATTTTGAGGCACCTGAACATCGGACAATGGGAAAACAGTAGATTTCGATACAAGGGCGGGGATGTTGGTTTCCGCGGCCCAAGCGATGTTTTTCCGGCCCGAGCCTTGGCGAGGGTCGGAATCATCGCTCGGAAGCGGAAACCACCGCGCCCGAGTGTCGAAGACTATTTTTCGATACACTGTGCGTAAAAGTGCACTTTGTGCACAGTTTGTCGACTTTTACTCACAGTTTATCGAAAAGTATAGTTAGATACACGGGCGTAAAACCTATTATTCGCATCCTCGTGATGATTCCGACCCTCGCCTGCGGCTCGGGCCGGAAACCCATCACTCGGACGCGAATGAAACGTTTTACGCCCTTGTATCGAAATTTACTATTTTCAACGTCGGCGTGGGAAAGAAACTCAAAAAAACGGCTCTTTTCCGCACAGACGATGGAAAAGTATATTTTGACACACTGTGCGAGAAAGTAACTCTTCCGCACTGATTTTCCACTTCCTCTCACAGTTTGTCAGAAAAAAGTATTCGATACACGGGTGTAAAACTTATTTTTCGCATCCTCGCGATGATTCCGACCCTCGCCTACGGCTCGGGCCGGAAGCCCATCACTCAAACGCGAAAAGAAAGTTTTCCACCCTTGTATCGAAGTGTACTATTTTGAGCTACTAAGTTCGGAAGATCATGCCAAAAAATGTTCCAGAGCAATCATTTTTCTTCTCATTCTAGGAATATAACTCCTTATTATAAAATCTGAATGGATTTCATCAGCTTTTTATGCATTGGGGATCTGAACTTCCCCCAACTAATCCTCGATCTTGACACGACCATGCATTTCTCGATCAAACCCACTCCCAAATTAATGCTAAAATTCTCAAACGACAAACGCCTCAGCGATTCATCTTTTGGCAAGCTACCCACATCATAATGAGGAGATATAGAGAGAAAAAGAGTGAGCTCGAGCTCATCTTGGCGATATGGCACGAGTGGCTCGGAAATTGAGTGCGGGACATAGTTGATCCGCTCAACGCGTGCGAGGTGGCGAGCTGCTTTTCTGGGCAGCGAAGCCTGTCGGGACAAAAGGGGGTTGCAAGCCAGGAGAAAAGTAAGCGTACTTGATCCGTGGCTGAGCTGGAAAAACACTTCTTATATAAGAGAGAGAGAGAGTAGAGCGAGTGAGTGCAGGCGGGAGCGACTAAATTCCGAAAGTGGATCAGTCCGGCGAAGGTGGCGTGCGCGCGCGAGAGATCGCAAAGGAATCGCGCTAGCAAAAAGTTGCCTCGGCGCGGCGGGGCCCTCGAGGGTTGTACTTTCAGGGGGATGGGGCATCGTGCCAACGTCGTCTCGTACATACAATCGGGCAGACGAGAATAGAGTTTGAGGGTGGGGGTGCAGGCTACTAGGTATACAAGCCACGCCTATGCTACTAGCATTTCTGCTTCGCGTGGGCGTAGCTTCTTATACTTTCCCCCAGCACTGATACTATTTCCTCCCCGATTCTAGCGTCTCTCTGATCTTGCTCTCTTATAAAACACGACGTCTTCTCCCGCACTGTAGACTCGCAAGCTCCATCTCTGTTTCAAATTTTATCCACGGAGCTGATTTTTTTTAGAGCGCTCGCTCTTTCGGCTCAGTCGATTTGATGATCACGCGTGACTGACTTTGCAATGACATTCGCAATCACGATTGTCATTGACTTTTTTTTCTAGGGGTAGATAAATCTTGACTCTCGCTCACTGATATGTACCGTCGTGATACATAGGTTGAAGTCTGACTGAGGAGGTATTGTCAAAGCAAACGATTATTGCAGTAGTACAGAAAGATGAGATACGTTGTGTGATATATTTGTACGATTTTTTCATGGAACAGCTCGCACAAATTGGCGAAAATCTCCTTTCTCGTTATTCGTTTATGGAAAGTTTCTGATTATTCGTCTCGGTTGGGGTTAAATGGGGTTCTAGAGAAAAGATGTCTGTCGTGAACCTTTTTGTACAGAACAAAATAGCTGTTTTAGTATGGCTTTTCAGCTAATATGTCTGAATTCTTACTAAGAATAATTTGGTGGATCTAATAATCTACTGAAGTATACAATGTGTCCCATCAACTCAAAATCCACTTGTGGCGCCTCTTCACATTCAGAAATTATATTCTTGGTGTTCAAGGTAAAATTTCATGTATGATATTCAGTATGAACTCCTGATAGAAGTGAGATCCATCGAAATTATCATGAAAAGTACGTAGAAAGCTTGTGCAGAAGATCTCGCATTTTGAGTCATTTCTAGTTGCAAAGTCGAGAGAAAATAACATCTATTCATGTGTCGGAACAGAGATTCATTATACTTTAGCTTGTGAGACATCGGGTATGGATAGAAGATGTACAAAATGGATGAATAAAATCATGATTAGCTTACAAAATGAGCGCCATCGACCAGAGTTAGAACTTTGATTTCTGATGCTTTGGGATGAAACTAGCAAGGAATTATCTCAATGATTCTAGACAAAAAATAGCGAAATAATCTCTATAAAGATTAAGATTGCTCAAATGGGGGGGGGGGATTCAAACACAAACATCTTTGAAGATCAAACTCAAGCCAATCACTCCCAGAAAATACGAGCTTTCTAGCAACATCAGAGGATTATGATAGATGAAATAATGATTATTACGTATATCCACAAGGTATCCGCCGAAGGAAAATCAGTTCTGCGATCAAAATACTCAAATGCGATTGAAGGGTGTCCAACGAGGGTAAAAATGGGTAGTGAAACGAAAAAAAAACAGGGATAAAGTGCAGGTAAACGGAGAACGAGTGCAGTAGAGGTGTATGATGTCATCTAGAATGGGAAAAACAAGAAGCTGTCCAGAGCCTCTTGCTCAGCGCACAAGAATAAGGGAGTATTAAGGGTAAGCGCACATAAGACGTGTTCCTCCAACGACTCACTCGACACTCATATTTTCGCAATTCCAGTTTCATACAGCGACATCAGAACGGCAGGTAGGTATATGCAGTTCTCACGTGAAGCACGTTATGTCAGATGGTCGCATTCTTTTTCGTATGCCATGAATCGTGGGCCATTCGTCTCATTTTGTGGCACCACTGCAGTGCAATACCATCTCACCATATAATACCTATATCCGAGTATAAGAGTATCAGGAAAAGGAGAAGAAAAGAAGGAATGGTTTGAGTACTCGGGTCTAACAAATTTTATAACATTTTTACGAGGCATAAAACTTGGCCCAGACGAGCCCCTTGTGAGCTTCAACGTACTGTCGTATGGTGGCGGAATGAAGGAGAAATGGAGAATCGCGACGTCTCCTCTGATGTGGCTGCCTGTGTGCTGCTCTCTTGTCTTGATGTGCTTGGGGTGAAATAGCTTCTGTTGGGCGTGACGTTGACTGTGTTTCCCTGCTTTGACTGTGTTTCGAAGATGCTATTAGATAGGATTTCGTGTAATTTGCCATGGATATCATGTTTATGCTTGAAGATAATACCAAGGCATGCGCAAGGTGATCAGGACAATTATTATAGTGATGAGAAAGCGAGGTTTTAGAAACAATACAAATTTTCAATCAAGAGAAACTTGATCCAAAAATAATCGCGTGAGAATTCCAATGAGTCTGCGTCGACGCACAATTGGGTAGTAATTTTTTCATGATTTTGTTGCAAACTCGGGTGCCCACGTCACGGAGCGTCCGGACGCGGTCGAGCTCAATCAAAGCAAATAAAAAAATGACAGCTAACACCAAACTCATTTTCAATTTTGAAGAGATTGACAGGAACGGTGTAATAATTGAGAGGTTCGAATCCTATTTGTGTTTTTGAGCAATATCCTCATCCGTGAAACATTCAAAACGTCAGTTTGTGAGAATTCGAGTTAGAATGTGTTGTAGACCGTTAAAGTCAATACAATTGAAATATTCATAGTTCTCTGCGAAAGAACCTATGGAACGACATGTGCCTCTAGATTAAGCCATATGGATAGATGGATAGAGGTAGATGATAGATTTTCAAAATCAAGTACAAAATACATTTTTGATGCTAATAGTTCCATATGATGTTCATTATACATTCGTCCATAGCGATCCGTTTGACAAACGGGCCACGTCGTCGCACAGCGCCCGCTATATATTCCAGTCCATCAATTTTCAATCGCACTCTTGTCGTATCTTCCTCACAGCCTACCAACTCATACTCAACCCATGCATACCTTATATCTAGAACCTAAGCCCACAAACCCACACTCTGGCAACTTTCGTACTATCCTTACTCACCTCGCCTCATTTCCATGCCTGCCAACCACCCCAGGATACCCGGTTCGACTCCCGAATTCAAATCGACCCTTCTGAGTATACACTACAGCATTTCTATGTACTCTTGCCGTTATGTGTGCAGTATTGTGTTAGAGCCGAGAATTCGATACGAATGGAACTCCGCAGCTCGAGGGAGAGTAAGCCTACGGCAGCCAATCCAATCGAAGCGAGATCGTAATTAGTGGAGCCGTGGTCTTCCGAGGATCTTATACTCTTTGGAGATTTGTTGCACCAAGCCTCGACTACACGGACCCTCTACGTCTTTAATTTATTGTGATGACACATCGGTCACACTATTGCATCAGGAATTTAGCATAAATGAAAAAGATTCTTATTGCGAGTTTCATTCACGTCTAGAATGCTGACACTTCCTTATTACGGTGACTCGGGATTCGGATATGTTATTGAATAAATTAACGTTCTCTTGCCGATGTGGCCCTCCCAGAGACTTTGAAATTACTCATTATTCTTTAAGGAATGAGTCAAGTAAAGGGAAGTTGGAGTCATTTTTCTTCAATTGTAATCTTCAAAAGTTGATCCTGGAGGTAATATATGCACTAATCCACTCAATTCTTCTTTCGAATGATAAATCTGACAAGGCGAGTCCAAGGGGTTCGGGAGCTGGATCTGGCTGAAACGCTTGAGCATTAGACTCTGCGGCTTTGGGTATCATCTTTTGGTGCCAAAAGGAGATGATTCCTAAAGTTTCAGCCAGATCCAGCTCCCGAACCCCTTGGACTCTCCTTGTGAGGTCGTAGCGGGGCTTCTTGGGAGCAAATTTAGGATATATCTCATATATTCCGTGAAAGAAGTGAAATAAGTAGGATTTCGGAGTGTTTTGAGAGTGCACAATTTTCAATTAAATTTTGATCTTCTAAAGTTGATTCTAGAGGCAATATTTACTCAATCTACTCGATTTTTCTTTCAGATGATACATCTGGAGTCGTAGCAGGACTCCCTGGGAGCTTTTTTTGATAAATCCCGTCGCTTTCGTGGGAAAATTTGAACAAGTGGAGACTTGGAGTATCGGTAAAAGTTGACTCGCTGATAATATGCCCTTGATTACCCAAAATCCTTCATCGACAAGAGTGAAGATGTCAATTTTTCTCAATATTCATCGGAATGGAGCTCGAATGTTGTCACTCGCTGCACTAGTTTTCGAAAATTGAATGGATTTCACGGGATGTGCCAAAATCTAGATTGGAATATACCATTATTCCACGTAGGTAAGTAATGTTGAATTCTGATACCCGATAACTTTGGTTGTCTCAAAATTATAGATTCTCATGATGATTCACAACAGTGGCAGGTAACTTGAATTGAATCGACGTTGGGGCATGCCACTGAATCATGTCAAGGACGTGGAATCTTATTTGACGTGGGAGCATCAAAAATATTTTGATACCGTAGAGCCGGGTAATTTGGGACGTTGGGCAACTTGAAACATGTTTTGTTTCTGCTACGACTTCTGATGAAATAGTCCCACAGCATCTTGCAAGCGCAAATTCTAAAGCTTTGACATATCCCAAAGTTAGTGCACAAACAAAAAGTGCTTCAAAATACTCACCCGGCCCACATGACTGATGAAATTTAGTTGTCGATTCTCGCGCCAGATCTCGAATCAAATACGAAAATTGAGAGAATCGTGTTTAGTAGATCAAAGAACTTCTCTCCGTTTTGACTTGTGATGAGATATTTGTGCATTGCCCTTCATTCAACTTACCAGGGAAGGACCAGCTGTCCGGGTGACTTATATTTGGGCAATCTTTCCCAAAATTTTTTCACGCTTCTGTACCATCTAAAATTTGAAGAATCCAGAGTAACTCCGTCAAATGAGCCTCCGGTCCAAAAGTACAGACACTGAGATTATCATTGCTCATATAGGCCCATGTTGAAAGTCTCGTATATAGAATTACTAGCAATGTTAATGTTTTCGGCTGTTGCTCCGAACAAAAGGCTCATTTGACGGATGAGTTACTCTGGATTATTCATATACTGGGCGATACAAGACTGTGAAAGAAATTTAGACAAGATTGGTGATTGGGACACCTGGTTCTCCGCTTGCTAGTACCATGCGGATATGATGTAGGTTTCGTGCGTTTTTAATTACTTGGAGTTTGATGACCGAATGAGACGTGAGAATCAGAATAGACAATTCATCTCACTGTCGTCTCATTCGTAAGTGTGTATCAGTCCTTTTTTTCAATCAGAATCCAGTCAAAATAGTCGTGGTGTTGCTTGCAAGAAAATACTCCAACGATCGCAATACATCCCACTGGCATTGAAAAATTCACGCTGTGTATAGAAGTGTAGCAACGGCAGTAGTGAGCGAGCTTGCAGGCAGCTGATCAAAAGCTCGGGGAGCTTTCGACTCTGGCAGACAACACGACTCGCCGAAGTGAGACAGAGAGAGGCAGAATCAAAGTGAGATACACGCTATGGGCAAAATCAGTGTGAGGAGGTATGATAGTAGTGTTCTGAGAGTCAGGGGGTATCGTGTCGGATCTCTCTTTGTGCCAGAGTCCGGATCGGAGGGGTCCCTATCAGCGAAAATACACGTATAAACGTCTGCAGATGCGCACCCCCACCCGATCTCTACAGGCTCACTTCTACAGCCAATCGCTGTGTTGGTAGGCGTGTCTGAGCATCGCGGCCATCATGATATCCGCCACACCACCCATGCATACTCTACTCTTCTTTCTCTGGCTCCCTCTCATGCAGACTCTGTGATGAGGATGTGCCGTGTGTCTGTGCAACTTCACCAACAGAAGATTTTTGTGTACAAGTATGTACGTGTCGTCTTGTTGAGCGAGCAACAAACTTACCCGAGACTTGTCTGTTTTCTTTCGTGGAAGGTTCAATTTAAACTGAGTTTGCCCTGCAAAAAGTCAACTTTGTCAGCAGGAATCATTATAGAGCTCAGAGATGACGTAGATTTCTCATACCGTGTCTCGTTTGGGATGAACTTTTGGGCCTAAAGTAAATGTGAACGTTTTTTTGTGCCGAATATATTACACGTGCCAGTGTCAGAGACTAGGTCATATTTTTCTGCAGGACTGTTGGAGTATTCAGAATTTCCCAAATTGTTATTCACTGCATAAGGTGAAATGTTCCGGATTCAATCTCGGTGACCGGTACAAGATGATGGGTGCTATTCAATTTTACTTTCACCATGCTCTTCACCCACAAGACAGACAAAAGTGCTCTGATATTCGATTATCCCAAATATTTAAGCGTAAATATGCTCAGAGTGCAATATTCTTGGTCGAGAGCTCACAGTTGGATAAATAAATCATACTTTGCTATACTTACTTGAGCCTCAACCGAGTTTCTTTTATACTATGCATAAGATTCGATAAGAATTTTTGAGGTTACTTTCATGTTAGAACCACACTTTCTAGGATCATTCCACAAGAATTCAAGTGGAAAATGAAGATGTCATTATCTTTCTAGTCTTATCAAATTTTACTATTGCTGAGATTCACTGGGTGAAGACTATGACCAAAGTAAGATGATTTGGTGCTGTCTACTCATGCAAAGATTGCGAATTCAATCAAACTCTCCATAGTTTCCCAGTCTCTTGATAAGTTGGACATTTCAAACACGTATCAAGCATTTTGTTGTGGGTCAGAACAGCTCCTGCAATAATAACTCGTACTCCACGTGTAATGAGATTATGTTTTCACTCTCTGAATAACTCGAATTCACGAATGAGTGCCTCCCGTGTCTCAATTTTGTTGACTCTTTACTCAAAGTTAAATGAATTGTTGATCGTTTATGGAGCACAATCTGATGATGACTCATACATATCAGGCCATTCAACTCGCCGCTCCCCCCCTGCGATCATGATATTCCGAAGAGTTCAATGCCCAGCATTCATTGATCAAATTAGACCAGGCTGTGAAAATTGGAAGGAAGAAATGATATCATTTTGTTGGAGATGGAGCAACAGAAATTGTAGGCTTGATTGTGTTTATTTTTGTAACCGGCGACAAATGTTCAATTTTGTATTCTTAGCTTTGACTCAATTCTTTTGATATCTCAAATAATCTTTCAAAATTATCTTAGCTCACTTGAAGCCTTTTCAAAGCGGTGTAAGATCTCTGTGGAGCTTTTATATAGATTGAAAGTTCCTACGAAAATTAGTACGATGCCGATCATGCTGAACAATTTTGAAGAAAAAGAGCTATGGCTAAGTAAAAAATGTATACTTACGAAAGCCTTATTTTATTGCCTCACTTTATATTGGGACGCGCCTAAGAGTCAGACATAAATTGGATGAAACCTATAAGATCATATCATGAGATATATATGGCAGAATACCTTCTCTTGAAACATGGGCTGTAATATGAGTGGATTGAACTGGATCAGTTCTTTATAATATTCATAGATGATGAACATTGGCACCAATGTCCATCATCTCAAAAATATTCATTCAGAAAAAAAATCTGAACAGAAATAATTTGCACAATCGATGATCCTCACTAAAAGTGTCCACTTTACAGTGAGCGGGTTCTCCCGAATGTGCCCGAACACTGATATTTGTGATGAGCTCAATTGGATTATACATCATAGAAATTGAAGAAATTCTCAAAAATCTGTGACACTATGCCAGGAATAAGGTATTCCAACAACATTGTGAGTCGATTACTCTACTATTTGGGGGTTATGACACCCGTTACGGACTTGAAATTCAATAAAAAATATAGCTTGAGTGAGCGAAAAGTTCGGGTATAGGGAGGACCGGTTCAATGGTATTAGATGATGATAATTCTACTCCACAAGCTCCAGCCCTTCACTTTGCAATTGTGAAATTCACACAAATCGAGCGTAGTGGGTGTGACGGGCACAAATCGTCAGTTTTAAACGTATTTTTCATGAATGACAAATCTAAATTGGAGAAATGGAGTTGCACCGTCTTATTGCGCCATCAGCAAGTACCAAGGGAATGGAGTAGTTTACCGAGTGTTACAAACTATTTACTATCATGTCGTCAACAGATATCGAAATTTGATCAGTCGAAACGTGGTTGACGGAATGGTGGATTTTCTCTTTATGGAAAATTTATAAAACCAAAAATTTTCAATTCATCATTTTGCCATTTTTTGTCATTTTTGACTAGTCATTCTAACTAATTATATATTGACTCATTTTTTGTATCAGAAACTTTTTATGAAGCTGGCAAGTGGGGTATAAAATGAGCGGGCTATTTTTATTCCTCAGGTGAGCCAAAAACGTGGAAACTTGCCGCAAGGTTACTCACCTTGCACGTGAATCAAATCTTATCTCTGCCTGATATTCCATTTACGCACCCGTTTCGAGGGTCATTCTCACTCTTGAAGAGATATACAATCGAGTCAAGATCAATGTCACAGCACTCGAGACAATCATCTGTTTTGAAAGAATCGTGCATTTCTCTCACTAGTACAGGCCTGATTAACATCGATTCGGAAATCCCTTGTCTTATTCTTTCCATGAATTTTTTTGCAAAAATGATTTATCTACAGAGTGAGGCTGGAGTTAACAGCCGTTCCCCTTATTACGTGAAATCTTTACGAATTACCTTGTGAGATACTGCTTCCCAGTTGCCTTTCGCTAGAATGTATTGGCAAATGATCATTCAAGTAACTTCATTTCAGAGCTTAGCAGATTAAGTTTCTTGCGCCTAGAAAAACTGGGTATCCATATTTTTCAATCTTTCCCCCATTTTTGGAAGATTTAGAGTTCTAGTCTCCATCATAAGTCGCAATTACTTTGTGCTAATCTAAAAAACGTTGTAAGATCTGTGATGTGTTGCTTCAAGATGGGATTCGTCAGAAACATTATAACCAGACTCAAGTAGTTCTTCGTCCAAATCTCGAAACAACATGTTCAGACCCAAATTTTGATTTTTTTTATACGTGTAAAAATGCAGTTCAGGAAGGAAAGAGACAGAGATAGACGATCAAAGGTAGAAATGCCAGGAGCCCATGAATATTTGGGGATCCGTCAGGGAATTAGGGACGATTTGGTTAAGAACTATTCCGTCATAATGCACAAGTCAACCGCTAACTTGGGCTAAACGTGAGTTCCCCTGTTGCATTGAGAATTAGGCTAGACTACCGCTAAATCATTTACTCAAGAACTCGAAAGTGGATGAAATGCAGCAATATTGATGGAATTTTGGTCTCAATTTAGAACAGTTTCAATTATTATATTTCTGTTAAAGTATTGCATCCATCTCATAAGGGATTTGAGTTCTACGCACAAGTGCTCCGAACGGCTATTTTCCAAAGATGTTTTATCCACCACAGTGGTCATCATCATCAAAGGCTTTTGAGAATATAAGGAACAAATCCGTTTATCGGTGTTATTCTAAACAGATGGGACAACTTTGAAGACTCGTTTAAATTCTCGAAATCAATACGATAGGGATACGCAAGGGTTCTAGTACTAATTTGCTTGATAGTTGCATGCATGGACAACATTTTGCACCGGTGTTCGAGTACCTATCAGCTGTGTGTGGCTGGAAAGTATCTTATGGGGCTAAGAGACATTTTCCAGTATTTTGGCTCAAAATCCATGCTTTTCATCCTCACACAGCTCATAAGCAATCCTACACCGGTGCGAAATGTAGTCCACTCATGCAACTATCAAGAAAGTCAGTAGAGGAACCCTTAATTATCCCTATTCTGCTGATTTCAAGGATTCAAACGAGTCATCAAAGTTACCCTGTATGTTCACAGTAACCAGGTTGGCGGTACACTTGGCGTCAACCGAAGGTGCAGGGGATCCTTCCCTACGGCCATCAAAATATAACCCGTCTCTATGTGGTGAAGAAATCCAGAAGCTCGCTCGCAGGAAAGGATCCCCTGCACCTCCGGAAAGTATCTGTTGACGCCAAGTGTACATGAAACATTATAGATATCATACATGCTGGTATTTTATCACATCCACTGGAGATTTTCAACTCTGCCCTTATTACTGTGGCTCTAAAAATCATCGCATGATTAGGATGAGTTGTTCCATTTGATAAATCTCACACGAATTTTATCTTTCTCAAACTCAAGCTGATGATATTGTAATCGGGTTCCCTCGTCGACTTGTTCGTTTTTCATGAAAGCGTGTTCGACGTCTGTAAGGAGTAGCGTTACGCGATGAGAAAACGACTCACGCCTCGATGGCAAAGCGACACCCCATGCAAACGAGAGCATCGGTTTCTTAAACTATTATGCTGTAGTAAGCCCCTCGTCTTGCCCGCCCAAGCGCATTCTCGGCAATTCATCAAAATCAGGCTGATTTACGCCCTCGACGAAGCCCGACGCCTCGCTATAACAGAGGCGCTGCTACCCCCAATTTCTAACCTATCCTCTTCCTAGGTGATGCTGATATTTTATGCCATCACTTTAATGGATCGTGATGGGGAAGACGACCACGATGGGTGGCTCTGAATTACTAATGCAAAATTTTCCGGATTTTGCTATTTGGATGGTAAGCCATCATTTTTTAAAAGCTGTTTGAAGATGGAATGAGCAGCAAAAATCCGCGGACGCATTCGCTAGGCGGATAATTCTGCTTAGTAGCTATTATCTGATTGCAAGAATGACACTTAGGAAATATTCATATACTTAATTTTTTCGAACACTTCGTGAATTGAAGATTCGGGTTTGACCAGATGGCGACAGAATGGAATAATAATAAATTTCAATACCAGAGCTCAGGAACGGGGATGTTGGGTTTTGCACTTCATGCGAGTTTCTCAGGTGAGAGCCGGAAGCGGGGGTCAGAATCATTACAAAGATGTAAATACCACACCGTCCAAGTGCCGCATTCTACTTTTCTATCATCTGTGAGAGAGATCAAATCAAAAAATTGTACAAAAATGTTACTACTTCGTCCAGACACTGGGAATGAATCTTTCGAGACCCGTCTTTATAACGAAAGTCACATAAGAATGAAACAACTTTACTGGAAGAAATGATTTCTCTACATCTCACCTCTACTCCTCATTTGAAAGAATCATATTGCATCCCATTACTCACCTTTGAAAAACCACTCGTACTGTGTATTACATTCATGATGGGCAGTATCATCCAATGGACTGAAACTAAAAACTCACATGAAAAAATCCATACCTGGTGCGGATTCAGATTTTTCATCAACTTAATCCACTTTTCTTAAAACTACTCCAAACAAGAGAACACGCAGGTGATCCTATCCCTACTGGACCAACAATAACCATTGGCATCAATTGGGATCACATCAATCTTTGCCGTCTCGTGCTAGTAAACACTGGTAAGGTATATCGTCTGCTACATAGTCTGCTCATATCTTTTCGTCGCTCGTTGTTCTTCGAGGAGAATGAGCGTTCTGGTTTTCCTTGTTCCAGCATTTCCGGTGAGAAAAATCCGGAGTCGCTCTAAATTACCGTGCAATTGTCGGTGCACACTATGGGTAACATCGGTAACAAATTTCTTTTGGCCAACGTTCATAGAAGCGAGCCCATTTTGGAACAATAAGTCATTCATCGGTTGTTGTTCTATTACATCGTCAACTGGATCTTCATCAGGGTGAACAAAGTCATTCAGAATTTCGAATGCGTGTACTTGGTTGAAGGCGTTTTCGAGTTGCTGATCACGTTTGAGCACAAGTTGCATTCTCTTATCAACCAATTTTAACATCTCTTCTCGTGCCAAAAATGCGTCCTTGGCAGAACCATAATCAACTAAGAGCTCGGTTTCATTACGATAAGGGAGATATTGCAATAACAGACTGTAATAATACTGCTCGGCATTGTCACTCATTTTGAAATACGGTACGCGTATGACAGCTGGTTTGGTACGGACAACCATTTTTTGACCGTCTATGAGGGTTATAAATTGTTTTTTTGATCGCGGGACGAGGTCAGGCACATCTAATAAATCTCCTTCTTCGTTATTATTTCTTTGTTTGTAGTGAGGCTCAAAATTCATGGCAAATTCAGTTAAACTCATATTTGCAAAATCGTAAGTATTGTGAGAGAAAGGCCGTTTTTCGTAGCGTTCGAATATATTTGCATAAAATCCATCCAATTCATTAGATTTATTGAATCTGCATACGCGGTAGCGATTTTCAGGCTTTCTACAATTTAGAAATATATATTTCCGCGAGCTATGTCGGAGGGGCAGATGACATAAACGGAAAACACATTCACACGCTGATACTTGACGCTCTTGTAAGATTCTCATACACATCTTGAACAAACGACGTGAAATATCATTTTCTTCAGTACGTATGCGTCTGATTGAATCTGCAATACCTGTTTGCATCTGCTGGGGCTCGGCCTTTGCTAGGTATTTACAGATGTAATAAGCAATGGTTTCAGTTGAACCGCAAGACTGAATGTCCATGTTGCCTTTCCACATCCTCAATAATTTCACATTATAGTTATTAATGCACCGGTCCTGTTTCCGTCGTTGCAACATACAAACATGGCCACCGCTTCTCAGGTATTCGTCTGATGAATATGCGACAATGTGAGTGCACAAACACTCTTCGCGGGGAAAGTAGAAACGGCAAGAAGTGTTATCGTTTTTCAAACAAGTTTGAGTGTGGTGATGGGTTTGACATTGTATTACGAGATGATAGTAATCGGCGTCTTCTGGTGGAATTTGGCACGAAATTACTTCATCAATAATCCGGATACCTTCTTCAGAGTCTAACGAGGGATAATTTCCTAACGAAATAACCATATGCAAATAGGGACTGCCGCGTGACTGGAACTCGATTCTCCACCAATAATCTAATAATTTTGCTTCAAAAATGGTTGGATCATCTTTGAGTGTTTTCATTAAAGCATGAATGTGCACCATAAAATGACGAGAAACGATAACTGGATATTGTTCTATCAAGCGCTGTGTTTCAGTAATGTTGATGGAGTCAGGGTGTACACCAGGTCGGCCATCCGCTATGAGTAAGGCTTTTCTCATGGAGAGCCAATGCAAATCATTACAACTGAAGGTCGCGAAGTAATGCGGTGCACCTAATGATCGAATCATAGCTAGAAGTTCGCTTAGAGCTCGATTCCAATACGCAGCCGAGCCTCGTAGCGATTGCAAATACAAATGTAGATCTTCTGCCACACCGTCTTTACCACGTACCTTTTTTCCACGTGCCGAGATGGTTCTTTTGACTTGATGAAATTTGTAGTTGGATAACGCATAAAATAGATATATCAAACTAATATTTGTACTCGATCGATACGATCAAGCACCATATTTATCACTGGCGGGAATTACAAATGATTGAATTTCAATTGATCGGCTTTTGTCAGTAGCATTGTGTCAACAAATTTCGCTGACTCATGTCATAGATCGAGTTGAATTACTTCAACTCGAACTATGCACCTCCAAGCCTCATATGGTTGCGAGCTTAACTTGGAGGATTTTGATGGAAAGAAGGGTGAGAAGAGACATATGAAAAAATTTTGACTCTACGCTAGATTACAGTGCGTTTCGACATTCCTCGTCAGATCTGGCTTGTCAAGGGGACAGACGATCTGCCGAGGTTAGTCCCCGACGCACTTGGCCTAAGTGGCCGAACGTCGAGCTCTTAAACGCTTTTTTATATTTGAAAGTCTTACATGCGCAAGCGCTTGCGAGAAAGGTGATTTTAACCTGCTATTCCCATATGAAAACGATTCTACAGATTTTCAGCCTACTGTCGGAGATATATCAAACTAATATTTGTACACGATCGATACGATCAAGCACCATATGTATCACTGGCGGGAATTACAAATGATTGAATTTCAATTGATCGGCTTTTGTCAGTAGCATTGTGTCAACAAATTTCGCTGACTCATGTCATAGATCGAGTTGAATTACTTCAACTCGAACTATGCACCTCCAAGCCTCATATGGTTGCGAGCTTAACTTGGAGGATTTTGATGGAAAGAAGGGTGAGAAGAGACATATGAAAAAATTTTGACTCTACGCTAGATTACAGTGCGTTTCGCCATTCCTCGTCAGATCTGGCTTGTCAAGGGGACAGACGATCTGCCGAGGTTAGTCCCCGACGCACTTGGCCTAAGTGGCCGAACGTCGAGCTCTTAAACGCCTTTTTATATTTGAAAGTCTTACATGCGCAAGCGCTTGCGAGAAAGGTGATTTTAACCTGCTATTCCCATATGAAAACGATTCTACAGATTTTCAGCCTACTGTCGGAGATATATCAAACTAATATTTGTACACGATCGATACGATCAAGCACCATATGTATCACTGGCGGGAATTACAAATGATTGAATTTCAATTGATCGGCTTTTGTCAGTAGCATTGTGTCAACAAATTTCGCTGACTCATGTCATAGATCGAGTTGAATTACTTCAACTCGAACTATGCACCTCCAAGCCTCATATGGTTGCGAGCTTAACTTGGAGGATTTTGATGGAAAGAAGGGTGAGAAGAGACATATGAAAAAATTTTGACTCTACGCTAGATTACAGTGCGTTTCGCCATTCCTCGTCAGATCTGGCTTGTCAAGGGGACAGACGATCTGCCGAGGTTAGTCCCCGACGCACTTGGCCTAAGTGGCCGAACGTCGAGCTCTTAAACGCCTTTTTATATTTGAAAGTCTTACATGCGCAAGCGCTTGCGAGAAAGGTGATTTTAACCTGCTATTCCCATATGAAAACGATTCTACAGATTTTCAGCCTACTGTCGGAGATATATCAAACTAATATTTGTACACGATCGATACGATCAAGCACCATATGTATCACTGGCGGGAATTACAAATGATTGAATTTCAATTGATCGGCTTTTGCCTGTAGCATTGTGTCAACAAATTTCGCTGACTCATGTCATATATCGAGTTGAATTACTTCAACTCGAACTATGCACCTCCAAGCCTCATATAGTTGCGAGGTTAACTTGGAGGATTTTGATGGAAATCGAGTGATTTTTTTCGTTTGTAGTATTCACGTGATTGGTGAATGCGATGATGACGTGCATCGAGTGATTCAAATTTACGTTTCCGCGAAAAAGTTCCATTCTTGATAATACAGTTTGAAATATTGGGAAGCGCACAATTGGTTTTGTCGAGATATGGGGGAACCGAGATGCATCCAGGTAAAGGGAGCGTCCGGTGGCTCAGTTGGTTATGTGTTTGAGGAGCGCTTAGGGTGATGACAGATAAAGCGCTACGCCACGATTTTGCGCCACGACCCAAAAATTCATTCCAGCGAATCCAACCATCGATGGATTTGTTTTATTCTCATAATCCACGATTGATACTGTTACAATAAATCTAATCCATCGATGTTCAGGTTTGCTGGAATGAGTTTTTGGGTCGTGGTGTGCGATAGCGCGTCGTGGCGTGGCGCAAAATCGTAGCGTAGCGCTTTATCGCTCATCACCCTTAGTCGGCTGAAACTCGGGGCGCTCGAGCGGCGCGGGTTCGAATCCCGGTCGGGTCAGCTCGGAATTTTTGTCGCTCTTATATGATAGTTCATATAATACATGAGAGAGCAACGAGTGATTATTCGCTCCACATTTTCAAAGAAAAATTTACAGTTTCGAGAATAATGAGCGTGATTCTTTAATCAACTATACTCGACTTCTTCAATTTTTTCAATTCAAGTTCTGGTTTTAATAAACAACGAATAAAAAAGACCGCGCAAAATTTCTGAAATCCATCACCTTATACAATCAAACTTGTTCGAAAAACTCTCGACATGGTTTCTAATTCATTTCATTCCTTTCACGAGTTGAAAAAATGCCATAAGTATTTTGCCCGGAAAATGGTTGGTCTCTCAAACTTACGGAAATACTCGACATAGTTCCTTTGATTTCATTTCTTTCAAGAGTTGAGACTATGTAATACAGCTGATTTGAATCAATCGTCATTTTTACTGTGAAAACCTGATAAAAATCAATAAGTTTCGAGGAACAACTCATACTCGCCAAGTTATACTTTTGAAAAAAGTGAATGGAGGGGGGAAGGATACAATATTTCCTTAAAACAATGGAAGCTGCTGACACTAGCAAAACTTTAAGTCTTTGTAGTCGAAATTTACAATTACAAGGTGACCATCGGTTGTAACATGAGGGCTACAAATATGTGAGTTTTTTTTCTTTTGTAGAAAGGTGTACTAATTATCAGCGATGACCGAGATCACCCTTGATTAAAGAACATCACATTGCTGATACATGTGGAAAAATCTTGCAAACTTTGATCCATTGCTGATTGTTCAAGATTGATACAGCGTGGAATCTAAAAAAATAATCATTGTGAATATCGTAGGCACTTTAAAACATAAAGCAAAGATCAGTTGATACAACCATAGTAGTGTTAACATGTAAAAAGTTCTGTGATTGGACATACGAACAATAGCCAGTGTGCTTGATCACCGCAATTAGGCGATAGAATAAAAAGTGCATAGTCAGTGTTAAGAGTGAGAATCAAGTAGAATTGGACTTGATAATGATATTGCAAACTTCAATTGACTGTTTCATCACATTTGGAGCCCTGTGGGTACAAGACGTTGAAAATTAGTTAATCATCAAATTAGCAGCAAGCTATGTAGAAACCAACAAAATGTACTTACTCATCAAAACGCTTTGGTCATATACGTAGTTTCAATAACCTGAAGTACTTGGTACCTGGAAACGAATGATGAAGTTGGTGTTCCGGAATAAGTGTCATAACATAGTTCCAGTTCACATTTAACTCTGTAAGGGTATTGCACACATGAAATGACTATTCAAATTACTTTGGGTTAATATTAAATTTCAGTAAACTTTCAACAGTTAGCTAAAAACTGAATATGAAATTGATATACTTGATGGTAGAAACTGTTACATGAGTTTACTAGGATGATGCAATTCATCAGCCATGATACGGAACCAAACAGATCGAGTGAGGTCAGTAGTAATTGGAAGAAAAAAAACATATTGTGGCTTAGAATATAGTAGGTGATAAATACAACCAATGATCATTGCATATTCATGAATGAGACAGCAGAGACATGAATTGTGGTTCTGTACTGGTTTCTTGGCTTAAATAATCAATGTAGCAAGAATGTACATTTAAACTTTCTAAATTTTAATTTCTACTTACCAACACTCATAACACTGGGAAGGACATGCTATAAATGCTGATGGTGGAATTATGAAACATTGGTGGTGCCTGTATCGAATATGCTTTTCATGCGCGAGCTTCATGAAACTGTGGGAATGATGGACACCCAATTTGTTCCTCGGTCAACAGTACCTCGCAACAATCTTTAACCCGATGTGACAAAAATTATCCTCTCTTGCCTAATATATTGTTATAGGAACTAGACCTTTCATCAGTTTTATCGAGGAACCATCAAAATACACAAGGTATATACCAGCTATCCATTTATGTGTGAGCATATTGCACTGATCACAAGGACGTATGAGTGCTGCCAATTAACAATGTACAACAGTATGATATATCTCGATCACGAGGATTTGATTGACAACCTGATTCAAACCTGAATCGTCTTCATTCCAAACGATGGAAATAAATGTGTAGACACAGGTCTTTCAGGAGCTGAACTTGTTGAATGTTGTTGAATAGAGAAAAAAAGATAGCAGGAACGTGTAGATGGGTTAGGCTAGTGCAATCTGGTATCGTTGCGCAGTCTCAGCATATAGAGTCCTTGGATGGGGGTCGAGACACGGTCATTTCAGTCTGCCATGTTTTGTTCAAGCGCCGTGTCATTTATTACAGCTACAATGGGACTATGTCGATATATGTATAGTAAATAACACGGGATTTGAGCAGAGTATATGGCAACTGGAACATCGTGGCTCGACCTCCTTCTAAGTACAAGGATCCTATCAGCAGACTTCGAGATTGTTCGAGTGGATTCACATCGTCAGATCGTCGCTTAGCGTCTGAGCTAGTTCATCAAACGAATCACACGAGGTCTTTCTGGATTGTTCTAAATAGCATCGACGTCGTAGCTCACAGAATCATAGTTTCGACTGATCGCATCAGGCTAATTTTGGTTTGTTTTGTGTTCAAGTTGATTAGTGTTGAAGCAGAGAACTATTATAGTAAGGATCGAGAAAAATTTATCGTGATTAGTGGAAAGTGTTTGAATAGTGGACAATAAAGAATTGACGAACGGAAGAAATCGAGAAGTTTTCTTTGTGTGCATCGGGTCAGCACGTGGTACGTGCGACACCAACATGGTTTGTATTTCCAGTGTTAGGACGAATTTGAGTGATCGGTTTGAAATTCTACGGGTGCTTGCTATGATCATTGTGTACATGCGTGCTTGGCGATGATCATATCTGTAAATTGATAATTTATTCGATGCTTTTAGGTGATGGAGAGGCGTTACGCCCGGCGATCCAAAACAGCGAGTGAAGTAATCCAAAATTTGTATCTAGGTATCGATGTTGATGCACGTGATGGATACGGTTTCACGTTTCTCATGAATGCAATCGAGAGCCAACAAATCGAGATAGTTGAGATGCTACTTAGATGTGGAGCAGATCTTAATCTCGGATATGGAGCAAAGGATCATGGACGACCCTTGTTTGATGCTGTCGAGAAAGGTCAAACTGAAATAATCAGATTATTGTTAAACTTTGGGGCAAATATTGAAGTTTTGGAAACAAAGTGCGAGAGTATCAGATTGGCAATTGGCTGGTCAGATATTATGACGTTTAGTTACTTGTTGGACATGGAACTTGATCCAAACTTAAGTCTCAGTGATAATAGATATTCTGAATCTCTGTTGATTGGTGCAGTTAGAAATAGACTGGATACATTGGTCGATAAACTTCTTGGATATACAATTGATTTGGATGTACAGGATTATGATGGCAAATGTGCTCTGTATTATGCAGTGCTACATGAAAATGTCAATATAGTAAGGAAACTGTTGGACGCTGGAGCCAATCCTAACATGTATGATGACGATGATCACTATCTTTTGGCCACACCTATACAAACTAGGAATGATGAAATAGTTCTCATGCTCATAGAAAATGGAGCTAATATGGAAAATATTCACGTTGAGAGAAGATGGGCCAACGTTTTACAGATATAAGCTATGACTAGTAGCTTGTTTCATTATCATATATATATTTTTAATAGAGGTTATTGCTGTCATGTGATTGAGATAATTCTTTAGGACCAAAATATTACAACTTGTCGTGATCAGTTGGTTTGCGCCTTCGACATAATCTATCATGTCCTCAGTAAAAAACACCACACTGCAAAGAAGAAAATGTAAAGTTGAAGGAGGTATGTAGATCATTGAATGAATTGGTTATTGAGCATTTTTCTGGTCTTTTACAGCTAGCGCTTTATACAAATCAACTTGGGCTATTTTATAAATTGGTGAAGAAAGGTGCAAATGTAAACAAGCACAACATCTTGAGAGAATCAATCTTGGACTCATGTATCGAGTGCCTACAACAGAAAAGATATGACAAAGCAACATGCCATCTATTAATGGAGAATCTTTTGCGTGGAGATGCAACAGTACGTTCAATGAGAATGTTCCCATTTGTTCCAATCAGCATTTACTCGATTGGTAGTAGACCTATCCTGCAATTACTTCTGGACCAGAGAATGATGATGATGATCAGGGATGTAAGTGATAGTAGTTTACTTCCTGTACATGAAGCACTACACAATACTGATATGAATATGATTACATTCTTGGTAAGAGATTTACGGGTAACTGATAGTGAGGACAGAACGGCTGTTATGATGGCCGCTGCATTAGATCTGGTCCCACAAATACAGCTTCTCCAAGATCTGGGGGCAGATATGAACCATAGAAGTAATAATGGAGGTTCACTGCTACAACATAGTGTGCAACCACACTGCACAGGACATGCTTTTGAATGGCTGATCAATGAATCTGATATGGATACCATACTGGAGGTTTTGGACTCACCACAAGTTTTGGTGATGAGAATATACGCTGAATACATTTTGAGGCATATAACACTAACGCATGCAAATACTGACTATGATATGATTGATAATCGTACTGAAAATAGTTCTGAAAGTAAAAAGAAATTTTACAAACGCTGTAAGGAAGAAATCAAGTTACTGAGACAGACAATGGTAGGTGGAATTAACCTATCAATTTTGATGTCACTGGAAGAAGACAGCAAACTAGGGAGAAACAAATTGATGAGGACCTACATAGCTTCAAAAAAAAAATTCGACAAAACCTTCCCTATATTCCACTTAGAGTTGAGAGAAAAATTTAGACGAGCAGAAAAAGTACAAAATTTGATATACAAAGCTTCTTCAAAGATGTGCAAAAAAACTCATAGGGATTGATTATTCGGCGAATGTCGTAATCGTTGACGCAATGTGTTTTTATTTGGATCACGATAACTTTGTCAATTTAAGTCTACTATAATACTAGATCTGAGGTAAGCTAGACGCGAGGTTTGGATAGATCATCTTAAAATTGAGTTCTTATTACATGGAAAATCGTGTTCTTCGTGTTGCAGGCTCATAAAAGTTGAATTTTACCGGCATTTCATCAAGTGGGGACCTTGTTTCGTTGGACAACTTTACATGACAGTATCTGATGATAACATGAACCAGTGCCGTTAGTAAGGATGATATGACTAAATCTGATGACAATTTCAACCAATGCCATTAGTGAGGAGCTAATTTTATACAGATTTTAAGTCCTTCTACATGAGATATCATATATGCTTCGATCTGGCTTTGAAAGATTGCCCAGATTTTAACAGAATTGTGTTTGTTTGATTCCAAAGAAGCATAGACAGACCGTACAAACCAAGCTCCAGGTTTACCATTCAATCTTTTTGAGCTCCTGCATTTCTGTAATTTTATTCATTGCGTACATTATATTACTTGAATGACTAGTCTGTTTAGAGATTTAAAAACTTGAACAATAGTACTTGAACGACTAGTCTGCTCAGAGATTTGAAAACTTGAACAAGTTAATTCTCTTATACTTTGAGACTCGCTTTGATAGATTCTGATCCCAAGAAGCATACACAGACCGTACGTACCAAGCTCCAGATTTACCATTCAATCTTTTCGATCTCCTAGATTTTTATTATTTTCCATTGCCTACATTCTATTACTTGAATGACTAGTCTGCTTAGACATTTAGAAAACTTGGACAAGTTGATACTCGTATACTTTGAGACTCAGTTTGACAAGTTTCACAGGTTTGTTCAGCATTATGTTCCTCCGAATTCATTCCAGCATCAGCCACCATCCACACAGACAGACCTGACACAAGCAACCCTACGTATGTTGTCTGCTACATTTTATTGACTTGTACATTTTATACATTTGTTCGTGCTTTGATTCAACATATGCAATTGGTACTTGGTGGCACCTATATGTTGATGACACTTGGACA
Source organism: Eretmocerus hayati (assembly GCA_029851415.1). Lineage (NCBI taxonomy): Eukaryota > Metazoa > Arthropoda > Insecta > Hymenoptera > Aphelinidae > Eretmocerus > Eretmocerus hayati. Next base: position 2,759,080 of record CM056742.1, read on the forward strand.
ACGTTGATCAAGTGCTGTTTTGCATATAATATTATAAACTCAAAGGAAGTTTGTGTATGCTTTGAGACCGGTTCAGAAATTTTTCCTATTTTCTCTCTCAATATATTCCACTGATTGGGATGTACATACACCATCCAAACTGACCAACATTCACAGTAACTGTTCACTGCTGTTTGTGGCATAGATTATACATGGTGTATTATGATACATGGAGGCTCGATTTTGTAATGAGGTATTTTGCCGACTTCTTGAAATAATGATATGACTATTTCATTATGTTTTAGATATATTACTGTTCACTGTTCTATGTGCCGTAGATTACATTGTGTATTTTAAAATAAGACCGGCTCAATTAGTTCAAAGAAAATTTACTGAATTTTGATAAGGATAATGTTACCATGTGATGCTTGTTGTGGAGACTTATTTCACATAACCGTTGACATTGATACTCCACGATTTGGAGTATTTTGATTATATTTTTCGAGACATTTAGATGTAGTTGTTAGCGCATCACACAGATGAGAGATACAGCCTCAACATTAGTTATCTGATCACATTATGAATGGCAGATATTGGATGATTTTGGAAGAACCATTTGATGTTTGTCTGATTCACAACTAGGCTTACGCACTTTGAATTCGACGATCACAGAAAAGTAAATTAATAATATTCATGAGTGTCACTTTTAATATATATGATGTAGAATTATTTTTTGGATGTATTTTGTTACAAATATAATGAATACAATAGAGACGTGAAATATTTTCTTAATTACATCTGCAACCCTAGTAACACTGCCCCGTACTGAGTACAGACATATCAAGATTTACCTCAACTCACTAGTGCAGGTTCAAGATTTTTGGCGATTGTTCACTATTGACAAATTGGGAGATGTGATTGTCGAACATCTTGTCAGATTGTTCATTTATGAAGTTTAGAATGGCAAGGCAAAAATTTCATTGAGAGATGTAAAAAAAAGCTTCACTAACTTGACTGAAATGATACACTCATGCAAAAGACTAATGGTGAATGAGGCACATACAGGTATTGATGAATTGATACCAATTTTCATATGAAAATTAGCTACTCTAATGCGGAAAGCATCTCATTCTTTGGGCTAGTGAGAGGAACCATAAATGGATCTCAATTTTTTTGAGCCGCAGTGACAAACTTAATATAGTTCACAATATTTACAAGGGACAAAAGTAAAGAGACATTGTAAAGAAATAGTAATTCATTTTCAAGTTGCATTTTGTGGATGAAGCCTCGTTTGCAAAGGAAATAATGCACACATGAGAATATAGGACTTTATTGATGTTTTTCTTAAATAAGGCACATGATCCGGGTGGGACAGATTTTTGCATACATATCTTAACAACAATTAAGGAAATACGGATGGAATACAAAGGACCAATTGCATAGTCACATATCCAGAATTCTTTAAAAGCAATTCAGTATTTTTCATTAGTGAAATATCAGCCGTAAAACACCATAGAGGATTTTTAGCGTAGATTTAGTTCAGAATTCAGAAACTTCATAATTATGGAACTAATTTTTAGAAAATTCCCTTTCACAGGTACAAGGTGCAATGCTGACTAGGTGAGGGAAGTTTAGCACAAACGGTAGTGAAATATTGTAAACAATTGATAATGTCTGCTACATTTACATGCAGAAGAATGGAAACTTGATCGTGCTGTAAATTGGGCACGCAAGAGGAATATCTGGCTTGATTGTGAATGATGAAAGGGGAATCAAGTGGCAGTATGAAAGGACATGGCTTATTAGATTTGATAGAATTATTCAATCAATGTGTAACACGTCCTGCAAATTTAGCATATCATCATAGCATAAATAATCCATAATCTATGTATGATGTGTGGGTATGATTTTACATCAATATTGAGGAGTTTGCTCAAAATCTTTCGTGCTTTGTCTTTCTTGAGACACGTGATCCGAATAGAACGAATTTTTTCGTACATTTTTATCCAAAAGTGACAAGAGTGGGGGATGGGACGCAATTACATAGTCACAAAGTACATTATTCTTTAAAAGCAGTTCAGTATTTTTTGTTAATAGAATATCAACCCAAGAGAGATCACAACAAAATTCTTGCATGAAATTGTTTCGTAAGTCAGAGGCATAAATATTGAACAAAGTTGTAAAAGATTCCCCATAATAAGTGGATAATGCGATGCTGAATGGGTGAGGCATGTGTATACTATAAAGAGCGGTCTCTTTTTTAATGAATTCAACATAGTTTGTTTGATGGTTGATCATAGCCATAGCAAAAACAGTACAAATAGAGCGCCCATTACATTGGAAGAATAAGACTTGGGAAGTTTCAGAAATCACACCCTCTTTCATTGACAAAGAAAGAGCTGACTCTAGCCCATTGAACGCATCAGGATTTGCACCAAGGCTTAAAAGACGACAAACATAGTCTTTATTGCCCCAGTTCGCTTCAAACATCAAGGTAGTCCAACCTTGGGCATCTCGGGTCTCCAAGTCGAGGTCACAGTTTAGTACAAGATAAGGCAATACAGCATGGTCACTGTTGCGCATAATTGAAACCGTTGCCAACAGTTCATCTCCTTCGTAGTAACTGGGGACCTGCATTCCTGAATCTAGTAAAACTTGCAAAAGGTTGAGGGAGATGTCTTGAAGAGTAGTGAGAGGAATAACAGGATAATCTCTCAGTGATTCTGGATGAACACCATGGGCTAACAATAACTTCAGAATGGCCAATTTTTTTGTGTTATCAATTTCAGGCTGATGTATTAATCTGAAGAATACTTCAATTATGGAATGCGTATTTGGACTAGTTCTAGCTGTGATATCAGCCCCATTATCTACAAGTAATTCTACAATTAGAGGACACCCACGTCTGATAGCTGCCTGAAAAATCACAAGTTTATTCAGGGATCATAATTGACAGAAATCATCAAGATATTAGTGTTACAAAGCATGGTACTCGTGAGATGATGATCATAGAAATTCCACACAGCGTACGTACCACTACACAAGTTACACCCCTTTCATTTCTGCTGTCAATGTCGAGTCCGTTCTTTATAAGTATCTTGATGGTATAGAAATCCCACATCCCCTCAATAGCTGTTACCAGATCCAGGTTTGAACGGGGTGGAATATAATCTGTAGGGCAGTGATAAAGATGTTTGGTTAAAATTCTAATCGGAGGTGCAGAAAAGAGTATTTTGGAGTGGGTTGTCAATTACCTTGATACAACATTATGGAAGGCAGGCAATCAACATTACTTGGTATTTGGATAAAATATCGGAAAATTCACACAAACACACCAAAAGTTCGTCGATGGTACGCACAAAACATAGAAGGGTGGAATGAGATTCTGCCGGTGCATTTGCCGCTTAACGGTGTGCGCGTCGTTGAAATATTCGGAGGGATGAAATAATCGACTATAAAAACAAGGGTCCACTCGCGCCAGAGCCGCAGCGAATGATGCATAACTACCCATAGAGATATTCTCTATGGAGTTACCCCAGCCGGCGCCATCTTCCTTGATTATGCGAAGAACCAATGGACATACGAGCCACGCTGACCCCATGATGAGAGTGAGAATTACATAACATATCCTGAGTAGCGATCCTCCAGGTAGGGATCTGTGAACGGCCAGGAGGGACACACATAAGGAACGTCGAGAGACTCACCTCTATAGTCCTCATTCCCTTGGAGGGGAGGAGGGGCGCTCCGTGTATATTTTGGAATGACGTCACGACCTGGAGACGATCTCTAATCCTGAGGCGAGGCAACTCAGTGTCCGCCTCTCAACCTTTTCCTCACAGTTATTGTGCTTGATATAGTACCCAGCATTGCGTACGGATGATCACGACCAAGATTACAATGAACAAAGATATTTTCGATTGTAGCAAGTAGGCTACATGAGTGAGAAAGTTCGCTGGCGGGGTACTGATTTGGGAAAAATAGTTTAGATCTTGGTAAGGACAAACAAATGAGATATAAACCGTAGTGAAATAGGTTATGTCGATTTTTGCATATTTGAATATTTTGTGCTAATTGTGATTCTCGAATTTTGGCTCAAGATACCTTGGGCTTGTCCAATTGGTGGTTCAAGTGTGTATTGAAGTACGTTTGGGCTTGTTTCTTTATAGTTGAAACAACGCAGGTTCTATCATGGTGATACACTTTCGAGAAAGAGCATTAACAACTCATTCACTGGTAAATTTGTTGGATGATGGTGTGGAAGTTGATGCAAAAGATGAGTATGGAGATACAATGCTTTTACGAGCCATCAAGGCTAAACAATTTGACCTGGTGATCATACTGCTGGCAAGAGGTGCTAGTCCCTCGTTGGGTAGCAAAGCAGAAACTCGGGGACAACCATTGAGAGAAGCAGTAAGAATGAATTGTTCAGAGGTTGACAGGGTTTTGTTGCAACATGGAGCTTCTCTGGATGACGTGGATGATTTCAGCAAATGCATTGTACAGAGTTTGGAAATAAGTGACACGCAAATGGTGGAAACATTGCTGGAGCATGGACCAAACCCAGATACGCCATTGAACTCACGAGATAGATGTGTCTTGAATCATGGAATCTCATGTCACAAGGATGGTCTTGTTAACCTGTGTTTGGATCCCAATGCAAATGTCAACATACCAGACTACCTTGTCCACACTGCCATATTCCTTGCTATCCAGAACGATGACATAATTTTGGTGCAAAAACTTATTGCTCGTGGAGCTAACTTACAAGTTTGGGATGATGCAGGGTTTTACTTACTTACATGGGCAATCATTCACAATAATGAGGAAATCATAATGTTGACTTCGGGGATTGATATAACAAAATAAGACATGCCCAACCTTCGGGGGAACGCAGCTCAGGTGAATTTTTTTTGCTAACACCTAGACTATGTTAAAACGATTTTTACTAATGACTATGACACAAAAGGACATTAAACAGGTCGTTCTATAATGGACAAGTACAGTGAGGTTTTGATAACTCCCAAATACTATGGCTAGTCTGAGAGATGTATACGCGTACAACAGTTGTGGGTATTTCATTGTGATACTGAATCACAAATGATCTGGGTGTTTAGACCTGTTATATATTGACTGGGTCTACTTGAATTTTGGAGTAATTTTCATTGTATGACTTGCAGATGGCTCTTGGTAAGAATCAGACAAGGATTGTAGAAACATCAATCGAGATGGGAATAGACCTGGGTGGGAGAAATGTGAAAGGCGAAAACATACTGGATGGATGTTTAGCTTGTATGCGAAGTAAGGTTCACCCCCCGCTACTTGTGCTTCCATGGTCAAGTCACTTGTGAAGAAAGGTGCAGGAATTTCAGATATGAAATGTTATCCGTTTTTCCCAGATGGATTTTTCATGTATGCTACTGAAACACTTATGGCTCTATTATACAATCTAGGGCTTCGAATGAGGAATCAAAGTGACATAGTAGAAACACTCACACCGGTCCTCGAAGCGTATTACAACCCGGATCGGAATTTTATCACGATTCTCATCGAAATGTATCAGGTCAATATAAACATGGGAGATCATCTTGGCACACAGTGCTTTACATGGCAGCTAATGAGTACAACATCGTCAAACTGGATCAATTGATAAAACTGGGGGCGGATTTGTGCATACGGAACAATGTGAACCAACCAGCTCTGATATACTCTTTGAATGTTAATCGTTTAGAGCCAGCCTTCAAATGGCTTACGAAGCGGTCGGATTTTGAATCCGTCATGTTTGTGCTAGCGTATGTGATGGAATGGGACATGGTGGAGTATCAAAATTTCATTGTGAAATTTCTAACTTTGAAGTACACAGGGACACATCAAGATAATATACACGAACGTTTGATGAATACTTGCCCCACATGTCTACCGCTATATGAACGATATGTGGCAGGATTAAGACTAATGGATACCTATGAGATAAATGGGGTGTCATTGGTGAAAATGTTGAAGGTTTCTAAAAGAAGCTCACTTGGTGCCGATGGTGCAATCGTTAGCATTGTTGAACAAGTGGCCCTAGAGAGAATTTTCCCTTTGTATTGGACCGATCTTGTCAGAAGAATAAATCGATGTTCTGATTACCAAACATTAGCTGACAGTGCTGCTAAAAAATTGAGTGACTTGACAATCTTGCACAAGCACGATCACAGATGCGTTATCGATAATATTTCGGAATACCTGACAGATTTCGACTTGCTCAAACTTTCAGAAGTCGAAGTTGAATATTTGATCTTGAATAGAAATTTGCTTTTATCCACTCATACTGGAACTCAATTTTGAGGGTTGTAGTTTGGTGGTGCGACAATTGCTCGGATCGAACTATGTAATCATTTAGGTGCTTCATCATAAGATTAATTGATGTTGTTTGAGAAAGCAAAATTTGCTCAGTTAATGTAAAACAATCATTTAGATTTTAGGTGCTTCGTCATAAGATTAATTAATGTTGTTTGAGAGAGCGAAATTTGCTCAGTTAATGTAAAATAATCATTTAGATCATGGCTTCATTGCGCAATTATTATTGGACTACGTATTGAATAAAACAAATATACCCCTTCTCAATGAAAATTTACCAATTTTCCGCATGAAGTTCATGCTTGGACTATGTATTGAATAACAGGCAAGTACTGCTGATAATTAACCAATTCTCCTATAATTCGCCTATAGTATATCAGGTTGAGAAACGACTCAAGAAATCATTAACGTTGTTGCATGTCAGGTTTGTACCGCGTTCAAAGACATCGCGATTACTGGAAGTGTGACTGTGTGTGTGTGTGGACCACGCGTTCGTGCTCGTGTGTGTTGTGAGTATAAGCTCGATACTCGCTGACTAGCGAGGTACCGACCTGAACAACAGAGTGGCGCTCCTGCTCTTGGCAAAAGTATAGTGCTTGCCGTGCTGCTGACGAGCTGAGTACCGAAAGCACAAGAACGGTGAGCCTAAATTGACTAGCTCGGTACCGACCTGGACAGAGTCTCTCTCTTGCTCTCACAGCTATAGTAGGGGCTGTCGTGCTGCTGACTAGCTATGTACCGGAGGTGCATGAATGACAACCCAAAATGGCTGAAGTGAAGTAGAATAAAAGCGTATAATAAAAATGTTGACTAGAAAAAATGAGTGAGGTTAAAACGGCCCAACTCTACGTATATATGAGGCACGGTAGTCTTGCGTGCGCGCGCTATCATTTTCATTCGAATTTTTTTCTTCTATAGGTACTCGACAGCAAGGCGCTACCGCGCCTTTTGATATCGATCGGTGGGAGTCATTTTTGGCGATCGTCTTTTCCCTCTGTCTGTACCCGCTCCTTGTTTCGTTGTTTCGACTGCTTTTTCATTATTCTTCATATTGCTGTGTCCTCGAACCCATCATAGTCCGATTCTGCAGATGCAAGTTCATAACAGCGATTTGCGTCACATCATCATTGAGCAGTTCCACGTTGATTAAATGGTCGATAAAACATGGTGTTCCGGATGGTCTGCGCCATGATTCTTCACTAATTCTATACCTCAAAATATGACAAACAACGGGTCGCTAGGACCACAAAATAGTACATTAAGTAACAAGGGCGCAAAGTACTTTTACGCACGAGTTCCCGAAATGAGTGCGTAAAAGTGAACTTTGCGTACAGTTGTAACTTCTGCGACGTGAGCAAAGTGTTTTGCGCTGTGCGCAAAATAACTTTGCGCACAGTGCAGAAGACTTTGCGCACCGCGAAGCGTGCGCAAAGTTACAACTGTGCGCAAAGTTTCACTTTTACGCACGAGAATTTCGGGAACGAGGGCGGAAAAGTTGCGCCCGTGTTGCTTACTATACTTTTTGATATTGGTGCGGAAAGTTGTTCTCCGCGGTTTATCCCTTGGAAGGCGGGGAAAGGGAGGGCGAGGACGGGGTCCAGGGGCGGAGCCCCTGGTGGGGGTGCAGTGGGCGAAGCCCCCGCCGGGGGGTTCGGGGGGCGGAGCCCCCCGACTGAAAAAAAAGTTCTGAAAATGTATTATGAAAAAATCTTCATGATATATCATATTTTACTGCATCGCCAAAAAATTTTGATTTCAACTTTCAGAAGTACTAATAGAAGACAAATGTAAGATATGCAAGTACTCGCACTGAAAAAGTATTATCATCCATATCAAATAAGAAGTTCTCATCTTTATAGAAAGCTACACCATTAAATTTCATGGCAAAAAATTTGATCTCCGAGTCATCTGAATGTTTGTAAAATTTTTTGAGTTCTTGCAAATATGGAAAATTTCGACTGAAGAAAACGGATATATATTAGGAAAGAAATATTCAAAATTACTGGACAGGTATTAACAATTAAAGTTGAAACATTACATGAGTCTGCTATGATTAGGATGAAATTTAGGAGTGAAATACACAAGAAACTTTCAACATTTTATTAATGAATATGTGGAATTTTTGAGTAATTAGAAAGTTTTGAATACAAAAATAAAAATTATCCTCCAGGGAATGGTTGGCATCAACCATAATTTGTCAATTACCCTAGAAAAGCTCACATTTACATTTGAGTCAACGCTGAGTTATCTCAATCAATGATTAAACACAAATAATAGATTTAATGGTATTGAACATATACTTTCAACTAATGAGGTAGCATGTTTGAATGTTTGAGATTTGTTGAATACAAAAAAATTTCTCAACATTGTGGTACCACAAACATAAGCTCATTTTTCATCTCAAACAAAAATATATATATTTTATGAGTCACATAGCACTCAGAATGATCATGAGTCAATACAAGAGCTAGCGTTACTAGATTGATCGCATTGCGTAAACCTCGAAATTGGGTGGGATATGAGGTACGATGTTTTTGCACGAAATCAACTTTGCACACTAATAAGCGAACTTTGCGCACGATTATGACAACTTTGCGCACGATTTCAAACTTTGCGCACTGAAAATCGTGAGTAAAAAAGATTTCGCTCAACTTTGCGCACCGCACACTCACCCGCAAAGTACTTTTTCGGCACAACTTTACGCACACAATATCAAAAAAAAATTTTCACGTCGCTGGTGAGCGAATTGATCCAACTTTTGTTTTTCTTTCGGTCAAAAACGTGCTGAATTTTTCTCACTATATACTTCTGTTTTTCTTTTGATCAAAAAAATGCTGAATTTTTCCCACTAGAACAGCTAAAAAGGAAGGAAAATATCAACACGTGGTTGAACGCTTTTGAAAGTTGAGACAAAGACCCATCGGGATATGCTCTGAATGTTTTTTTTTTTTAAATTGGGCTCATGTATGGGGAATTCCGTAAAATCACTAACTAATTTCTTTCCCACAAACAATGTCACAAAAAAGTTTGGGAACACTTATTTTCACATAAAATGTGATGCTCTTTTCGAAAAAAGATGTTTTGAAGAGTGTTTTGATGTCCCCAGTGAAATTTAAGCAATTTTCCGCGATTCGACTTCTCGGCTAATCAGAGCGCGTTCGTTTTCTGCGGATGGGCGTAATTTCACAGGATTGAGACTCCGGGCAATCGAAAGCCCGTGAAATTTTCTTAAAAATGATTGCTGACAACGTTTATTTTGAAGCTGTAGAACCGAAGTTCTGAGCTCATAAAGAGAACAAGAATATATTTTCATTACTCTAACCTAAAAATGCCGCGTTTAAATAGGATTCTAGGGTTCTCGTAATGAAAAAATATATCCGCACCTCATCGCTTGCAAGCCCATTTTGGGCACTGGAGGACATATCTGTCTCGCTTCGCTCGACAGACACGAGGTTTATTCGATTACGCCGGCCACGCCGGCGTGGCCTGGCGTGGCCGCCGTAATCGAATAAACCTAAACTGTCCTAGTGCCCAAAATGGGCTACCGCGCTCAGTATTGAGTGCCCCGAGTCCCAGTTACCTGTACCCAATAATTATCGGATCCACCGTTCCGAAATTCTCGAGAGAAATGCCGACACGAGTTTCGCAATCTCCTCCAGCGTTCGTGTTTCCTTGAAAACGTTATTCCTTCGGTCTACGTGCATTGAATTGAACTTCACCAGACGTCATTTTGGAGGAAACTTTACGGGCTACGGATTGCGCAGAGTCTCGATTCCGTTAAAATGCGCATGTGCAGAAATCGACGCGCTCTGATTGGGCGAAAAATCGCATTGCAAATGATTGCATGAAATTCACTTGGGACGTCAAAAAAACTCTGCACATCATATCTTTTCGGGAAGAGCATCAAACATGTGGAAAAATGGTTCCAAAATCTTTTTCGCAATATTGTTTTTGAGAAAAAAATCAATTAGTAATTTTCACGGAATTCCCCATATATGAGCCCAATCACTTCCAAAAACTATTTCGAAGCATGTTTCGATAGGCTTTTATCTCATCTTCCAATTGCGTTGAGCCGCGTGTCGACATTTTTGTTCGTTTTTGAACTAGAGCTGTTTAAGAGAAAAAAGTCAGCGCTTTTTTAACCGAGAAGAATAAAAGTTGAATCAATTTCCTCACCAGCTGCGTAGAAAATTTTCTTGTCGCCCTAGCAACCGTTTGTTTGACATATTTTGAGGTATGAAATCAGTGGAAAAATCATTCGGACACCATGTTTTATCAACCATTTATTGCTTCAATGCCATTGAGTCTTCCGGATTGGATGTTGAAATCGCGAGTGCAGCTTGGTTATTCGTGAAAATTGGGCACGACAGTCGGTCCCACTCACCTACCCTTTGGGTCACTAGTGTTTCTATGGCTATGATCTTTGCTCGTGGAATGCTTCAGTTTCTGTTGAATTTACATGAATATAATACTAGTCCAGTTGAGAATTCTGAATACGACCAATCAGTGGAAATTGTCATGCCATATTTTCTGATGACAGGGTCATCGTCCTGGTTTTCCTCAGCGGACACCTTTACTTCCCATCCAAAATATGGCTGAATGATGGGGTAGTCTGCATATTGAACTGATATGATATGAGGAACATCAAAACTATTTGCCATAATAGGGTGCGAGTGTGCGAGATAAGGGCAACAACCGCACTCGATCCATCTGACGCAGCTATTACATGGATTTGTCGATGAGAGGAGTGTCAGTCAGCGAGTCGTCGAGCGGAATGAATGGGGCCATAAGTTGTCTGTATTTACGGGCGGCTGTCATAATTGTCGCACCCGCGGGACGCGTTCGTAAAAATTTTCCGCACTGATGGCTCGCCGAATGGCAGATATCAAACGAATATTGCTTCGTGGCGCAGACCGTCAGAGTTCATACAATACACATATATCGCGGAAGCAAGATTGGCAACTTCCACGATGTATGTTATTCGAGCTGTCGCTCCAAGGTGGAGTTGATTGCCATTTTGGAAGATGCATGGATGAATGAATTTCACGAGATCCCCTGATGATGTGAGCGTAATCTCTGTCTCTTTTGGATCTTTCACTTTCATAACTTTTGGCTATGTTGTGGTAGACTTCGAATATGAACAATTTTGATCACCTTCGGCACACAGAGTGAAATCTAGGCTCCCCAATTTAATGTGAGAATCAAATCACGCATATTACACATTGTGCATGAGAAATATAACAGGTTGGTTTATAAGTAAAAATTGTATCGTCTTCGGCATCCTGATCTGGATCTGGATTAACGAAAGCCTAAAAATCCATATAATCATAATATCGTGGCTAATTGCCTAACCAAACTTTGATATTTGCGTGAGAGAAGTATAGTTGATCATCGATTCATCATAAGAATTCCAGAACTTGAAATAAATGGATGAATCTGAGGATTCTAGTTGTGGAATCCAGCATTTATAGTGTGGACTGGTTCAAGCGCATACCACCGGTCATTTGTTTGAATTTCTAGTTCTGTATCAACTTCGTCTCTTCACTGCGACATTACGTAAAATTTTCCCCAGATCCCAAAACTGATAAAGGTGCGTGTATTTAATCTGTCTCCTGTACACAACATGCCCCCACAAGCCAATCTCAGGGAAGAGCACACGTAATTGACCTTCGCGCTATTTTTTTCTTACATTTATTATGTTAGAGTATGAGGAAATCAATGGCTTTCACTGACCCTATTTGATTTCTTCATCTCATCCCGGTACATTCAAAGTGATATTTGCATCTTTTGTTTTTGATGCCCAGCTAAGGATTCGTCGCCGAGGAAATCAGGTTTAGTGGGGCTGATGTCAGAGATTCTTGATTCGATCAATCTCAACGCACTCTGAGTCGTTCGATTCCTTGTCTCAAGACTTCTACAACATCCTCCTACAAAATACAAAACTTGAACATGGGTTGAATTTACGATCAGAATACGGAGATCATTTGTGAAACAAGAGGACCTACATGCCCCCACGCGGTTATCACGAAAGTGCGTGGAGCACGACAAGCCACTTTTTACCACTCGGAACGTATTTACCACGTTAGAATACCCCGAAAATCGTGATAGGGATCGATGAAGAATTCTAAATGTGGTTGCACGGAATGAATATAACTTTTCGCATTCCATCGCCGATTAACGTAGTTTCAAAAGATGTTGGTATTTTGGGTACACCCTTCTACGCACTAGCTAAAAATCACTTTTTGGAGAAACTGTAATAGTTGCACTCTGTTTGGTCAAAATCAATCTCATCTGAGCTCGTTTCAGAGGTCATGGAACAAGCTTCAGAATGAGCTAAGGCACGCTAAGAAATATCAAAGGTGATCCAAGTGTCTTTAGGGGGCGGGATTGGTTACTCTTACCCCACAAAGCATGCACAAAACTCAACCGTAGCTAGAAAGAGCTGGAATTCAGAAAAATCGACTGATGCATAAGAGTAAACGAGTTCGATTCGTATCAAGCCTATAGGCTCACCCAAAATGTCACTCCCTACACATTATCTGTTCTGCAGCTCATCACAGACGACCTACTCTCTCAGCATGAATCAGTCAGATCTAACTGACAATCAGTCCATATACACTGAGCGGGTCAGTTGAGTGGGATCAATTTTAACTGAATGATTCAGTCTATATAGACTGATTCATCACTAAATCTGTGCGTGTTTTCCTGATTCGCATATGGTTTACTGATTCAAACTTTACTGATTGACAAGTGTCACGCGAACTTTACTTATCATCTTTGACAAAAATACGTCAGAAAACATGTTCAGCCGAATCATGATCCTCGACCGCAAATTACTGTATGGCATGCGTGAGTACGAGTGAAGACACTTTTCGACGATTTCTCTTGGAATTTCATTCAGAGCAACTCATCTCAAGTAGATCCCAATTTATTGTTCTAAACGGTTTTCGACGAGAAATTTGACGAGTAATCCGATGAGAATGTTAGATTTGAGCTGAAGGGGGCCCCGAGGCCCTAAAAATTACTTTTTTCCAAAAAACTACTCTTTTTAAGGTTAAATTACCCTTTTCCGATTCTGCGAGTATTTTTTTTTACGTCGAAATGTGTGTTTGTAATTTTTTTTTAATTAGGTCCTATGGGCGTGCAAAATCAATCAAAAGCTGCAAAAATCGTATTTTTTACGAATTTTAAAAACGAAAATAGGCCGCTAAACTTGTACGAATCATTTTCGGGGCCTAAAAACTGATGTGCTTTCCACCTTTTTTCATGAAGTATAACATGTACCCAAAGTTACAAAAGAATCCGTGACCTGCGACACAAAAGTTGGCGATGTTAAGAAGAATGACTCAAATGTAACAATGCACGGAACTGACATTTCGACCCTCTATCCTCGAAAATAAAAAAGAGAAGTGAACGGATCGGTCTGGAAATTCATTCCCAAGTGTATTATAATAAAATACATGGAGGAAAATTCGAACGGAGTAATTCGGAGCTCGCTCGTCGAGATAAAAGGTCAAACAAGTTCCGGGTGAGTTATCGCGATGATACCGATATGGTAATTACTGATTCAAACTTTACTGATTGACAACTATTTCGCGAATGTCACTGATTCATCAGTAAAATTGTCGGGGTATTTATGCTAGAAAAAAGAAGTTATGCCGAATCAGTACTCTAAGCGCTAATTGACCGGATCAGTCCATATGGACTGACAATCAGGTAATCGATTAAGGATCAATTATGACTGATGAATCAGAGTATATGGACTGATCCGGTCAGTTAACTCAATCAGTAGTAATGACTTTCGAGAATTCAATGATCAGCTGGCCTTTGGAGCAAAAAAAGAATTACTGATTTAATCAGTGACGTTTTTAATACTGATAGAATCAATGACAATCTGACTGATTCGTGCTGAGAGAGTAAGTGCTATTTCCTAGAGAGTCTTCAGAAAGGAATTCAGTATTTCCTAGAGAGAAGTTGATGAACTCGATTATTATTATCATACGGAAGCAGTGTGCACCGCGAAAAATGAAAATAGTCTGTGAGAGAGAGGTGGGATGGGCTGCTGCGTGTCATATGACGCGAGGCGCGTGTCCAACGCCCATATTACGCGTGGATTATTCAACGCTTGCCGCAATGGTGCACCACCTCCACACTATACCTCAAACGTGTATAAATACTTGTATTTGGTAGGGATGATAGATCGTGGGATGCAATAGGGCCGAGTGTTATTTTAAACGACCAGACCCCCAATGCGTGATTTCTAAACGGCCCTCTATACACGCTTCACAGGACCTCTAATGCTCGTCATCAAAACCAACGTGTAATGTGTGTAACTCTTGATCGTGGGTGGTAATCTTACTGGTAAAGAGTATGATCCCAGATAGTACCATTTGGGCACGCACGACTCACCTCTTCCGATAGCTTGTGCAACAACTCACCCTATGCAGCCAGTCAGCCTGTAACGGTACACGTTCTATTTTTTCTGGGGGGCTGAGTTCGTTACTTGTGGTTACATTTATTATTGGATCGGGATGATGAGAGAATTGTGGAAGAAGAGCTCTTCGATCAGATTTCTTCTTTTTTAATCGTCATCTAAGTTTATTATACCAGATTGTCCCCTGAAAGAGCGTTCGCACTGATTCTACGATTAATCTGTATCAGTCGTTGCAGGAACAAAACTAACAATGTGAGGGTTATTAACCCATTCGATATTGTAAATTAGCTGTTTTTTGTCACTCCGACAGTTAAAGTTGATGAATTTTCACTTCAAACCACCTGAAGCAGCTTATCCATGTTGAAAGATAAGATTGTAGATTGATGAATGTCGACAGGGACGTTATTCTGAGCCGAGGATGAGGGCCAGAATGTCACGAGGATGTACAATTCAAATTTTTGTAGATGTGTCTAGTATTTTGTGATATGTCTTGAGTAGAAGTGGAATAACTGTTGGGAAAAGACACATTGTAGATAATTTTTTTTTTTCTAAAAACTCGATCAGTTGTCCTCAAAGAATATCTTCCGCATTGGCACGACTGGCATTGACATTGAGAGATTTTTTCAACACATTCTATTCTGACTTTCGAAGATGATTTTCGGTTGTAACATCGCGCCACTTTATTGAATGATGTACTCGTTGGTACTGGAATTTGCTTGTACTTGAAAAAATTTAATCTAATCGCTGGGCTTTGACAAAAATTCCATCAAGGAACTAAAAATGGTTGAGATTGTAGTCCCCCTACCTCGACACGACTCAAAAGCACGTGTGATTTGAAATGGAAAAGATAAACATGTCGCGTGCGTTGGAGACAAATCTCACGAGTTCACACACTTCAAACCCTCTTATATCCATGCTTCATATATGCACGAGTACGAGTTTATACAGCTACTTTTGCGTGCCGCGATTGTTTTGGCGAAGCTTTGCAGCTCGAGATACTAGAATATCCATACGTTGTCATACGTTAGAGGATGAATCCAAGTGAGTGCTCGACAATCTTGAATTCAGCCAGAGGAAGAGGCTGAATTCGTGTGCAAAAACCAATGGGGGAGAAAATTAAATACGTAAACCTATCTCACAAGTCTCTGCGCTCGCTTTTCTGTTCTTTTTCTACTACTGCTAGGATTCAATCTTTGATCCAGCTTTTTCTTTTTCATTTCCGGAAACTGTATGTGACATTTTTCCAATTTAGTTAAAAAAAAATAAGTATGTGGCCTGAGCGATTTCCAGTGGATCGATTCTCTAGTCAAGTTTTATTCAGTGATACCGGACAATTTTTCGTAAGAGTCGCGACATGGAAGAATTTGATAAAAGAAAACACCAATTCATATTCTACAAGCAATGATAACAATTTTTGTCATTTTCATATTCATTGGTAATAGTCAACAGTGGAAAACTTTGTCTATTATGATGAGTCTACACTGACGTAAGTCGTCATACAGCATTACCTCCACCCCATTGATTGAAATATCGTCTTTAGGACGAGAGTTTTGGAGTCGTCAACCGTGTCGAAGCAGACAATATATTAGAGATAGGAATAGAGTCCATGATAATTAGAATCAATTTTTGTCTCGATCGATATGAACGATCGAGACGTTATCGCTCGCGGGAATTTCAAATTATATCATTACATGACTCGGCTACTGCGAGCTAATTTTAATCAACGGATCTGTTGATTGAGTGACATAGATCGATATTGGATTACTCCAATTCGATCTATGTACCTTCAAGGCACCTCGCAATTCGAGTCTCGCAACTTGAAGGATTTTGATGGAATTTCAAATACATGAAAAATGAGATGAATATCGAAAAATTTTGAATCTACGATAGATGTTGGTGCGTTTCGTCTTTCCTCTCCGGATCAGACTCGTCAGGGGGGCTGAAGATATCCGAGTAGAGGTTGGCCCCCAATCTCTTCAGCCCCCCTGAAGAGTCTGATCCGGAGAGGAAAGACGAAACGCACCAACATCTAGCGTAGATTCAAAATTTTTCGATATTCATCTCATTTTTCATGTATTTGAAACTCCATCAAAATCCTTCAAGTTGCGACACTCGAATTGCGAGGTGCCTTGAAGGTACATAGATCGAATTGGAGTAATCCAATATCGATCTATGTCACTCAATCAACAGATCCGTTGATTAAAATTAGCTTGCAGTAGCCGAGTCATGTAATGATATAATTAGAGTCCATGATAGTTCAATGCTTGTTCGCTCTCGTGAGTTTTCCCGTGTAAATTTGGTGCTGTAGTCTAGGTTGATTCCTCAAGTAGGCTTTCTACTTCTTCGATTCATTTGTGATCGTGGTTATTCACAGAAATCTGATATAATTCTGAGAAAGATATCTCAAAATGAACTCTTGGTCTCACCCGAAGAATTGAATCTGATTCAAAGACCTGGACGCCCTGGTGTACTCAAAGAATCAAAACCAAGAATCAGGAGTGGAAAAGGTTCAATCCTCTGTCATAGTCATGCACTTGAATAATGCATGAAAAATACTTCATCCATGACGTGTAATCTCAATCGGTATATGTTTGGGGACTGATTAGAAGTGAATTAAAGATGACAAATATGTTGTTTAAGAGATCTCTTGAAATTCGATAAATAATGACAAATAACGCCCAAGTATGAACTAGTACAGCGGAAAGAGTTTCTTAGAGCAGATGAAAGGATGCGTCAAAATATTCCCCTAGAGACCCGGGATGTGACGATACGAGTCAAGTG
This sequence comes from Eretmocerus hayati, assembly GCA_029851415.1. NCBI lineage: Eukaryota > Metazoa > Arthropoda > Insecta > Hymenoptera > Aphelinidae > Eretmocerus > Eretmocerus hayati. Next base: position 2,776,613 of record CM056742.1, read on the forward strand.
AGTGCAGGCAAACAGAAAGTACTCTTCGAGTGGCACGCGCTGATAAATGTAATGTGACAAGTTGGCCGGAATGGCGGCTTCATCCCTGAGGGATCAACATCTCGGTCGGCCCACCTCTGAAATATCTCGTTTTCTGTTCACACGACAAAGTACCCGCCGTCATTCCGAGCAACGCCGACATCGTGAAACTCTGAGTTGCAGATATCACCCCTCGGTTTATTGTTTATACCAGAGTTCTTTGTTACGCGTGGAGTGAGATAGCTTCTCCACAGTACCCCGAACTGTAATAGACTTTTTGCAGTTCCAAAGTTGGGAAAGTCATCTCCAAGGTGTGTACATGCAATTTTGATGCAAGATTTGCTGTGATGATATTTTGCGGAACGATATTGGGGAGTAATATTGATTACGAATAGACGACCACTGGAGATGAGAAGGTAAGTCTCTCGCCCTTGGAATGAACCACTATCACTGATATTCCTTCATTCGAAGGCCAAAGTAACGATCGAATGCTCAAAGACTATTACAAGATACTAGAACTGTAAGACGCGCGGATGGTTACGATGACTTAAAATTCTGGAACATACGGAAAAAGCTATTGTGTTTGAAAAAAAATTATGCAGGTACATACGGTACCAGAAAGGGGCAAATATGATATAGTATAAAAATATGGGATGGAAATGTCATCTATCTATATGTTTATCTATCTAACATGCCTCGAAATCTAAATTTATGGATTGCTGGTTCAAAAATTCACGACTGTCTGAGGGATTTTCCGAATAATCTTAAAAAACTATTCCACCTACAAAGTGCGCGCGCTGCGCGCGCATGGTTCAACGACCCGTTTGGTGTGGGGTCAAAAAACTATCCAGTTTTTATTCGCTTTTATTGCACTCGGGCGCGCGGAGACAAGATTCTTGTCGGGGAACTTTGTGTGAGGCGTGTCATTGACACACTTAGGTATAGTTGTGTTGGTGTCGAGGCTCTGAATGCTCTGACGCGCGATTTAACATTGTGTAAACGCAAACATGGCTTTGTGCGCAGGATCGAGGGGAGAGCATTAGTGTGATCATTCCGAATAATCGATTCCCAAGTGTGAGACGAGTTTCATCTATAACAAGAGAATTTATTGATCATTTTGGAGAAAAACTGATGAATTGAAGAATTGATATCATTTTGAAATTCCTTTACAGATTTTTTTGATTCTTGTGGGGGAATGTCTCACTAATTACCCCTAAACATACCCCCGAGGAGTATCCCGTGATCACGAAACTTGACCATTGTCGCCTAAATGACTCACCGTGGCCAGAGTGCATATTCAATCGACGCACCTGAATTACTCGCGCGTCGTATGACAGTCCAAATCGGCACATCGAATCCGTGCAAGTGTATAAGGAAGAGCGGACACGGTTTGGACTATTCAGATATAGCGGACAGCTAAATGTGACCGATCCAGGGGGCGCATCTGAGTTCTCCGTCTGATGCTCATTGGGTTGTGAGTGTGAATGCATATTTGACTAATACTCAGATGGAAATGGCTACATATTTTTGCTGAGTGATCACACCAACTGTCATTGACTATTCAAAAAAACAAACGGGATATGTCACTCCTGGCATACATCAGATTATGAATAAAGGTAATTGATGATGGTATCCATCCACCATTCATGCACACAGCACACATATCAAATATATTTTTTTGTGTGACCGGCCCAATGTTGGGTGGGAAAAAATTCCAGGATGGATGACAAAAGATCACTCATTGTATCTGCATGGAGCCGATGCCCATTGATTGGTTGCCACTTGCCACCTAGGGGATCACTCTCTGATCATTCTCGATCATTAAATAACATGCATTGACCCAGGCTAGCTACAGCTGATATATACTTCGATGCGCATTTACCGTGTTTGCGCGGCAGTTCACGTCGCTTCTGCTGTTGTGGCGTTCCCAAACAAGACTAACCCTCAAATATGGCGTTCACACGGCAGATATTTCGTACCCGTGTAATTTATGTGGCGAGATGTTTGCATGGGAAAATCTCTCCTCGGGGCCGAGTCTCCATGACATGATTCTCGGATTGAAAATTTGCAGCTTTCCCATCGGCGAGATACTTGGAAGGTTTTCGAACTCGAACTACAGTCAACTGAAGCTACGGCACGATTGCCATCCACGTTCAGGAAGGAGCCTCGTGGTTTACCTGTATTTGTCGATCAACCTGTTCTCAAAGAATTTCGAAATTTCTATGAGAATCAATGGAACTGTCGATCTTATGATAAATATGTCCTGAGTATCATCATAGTGAAGTGAATGAGAAGAATCTGATGCTCGACTAATCGGGATACTCGTTCTAGACGAGTTTCACCTCGTCAACCAATCTCTCTAAAATATAATCAAGTTGAAACGCTCGAAGCTAGTCCGAATCTCTGGATTTCATGCTCAAGCCCAGGAAAAGCTCAGAGTACAGATGGAGCCTGCGCGTCTACTCTGGAAGCAGCTTGCAATTATCTTACCATCGTCGCAGATCGTCTGCTCTACTGCATCGGCACGGCATTGCGAGTTTTAATAGCTCGAATTAAAGCAAACTGTAAAAGTATCCATTTTCACGACCATCTATATATGTCACTCCTTTTGTGCCCCTCTTCTTCGACTATACGTATGGTACAGCCTCCGTATAAGGGAGCAGCTCAATTTCGTTAGCGTCGAGGTTGCAAGACTCGCCGTAAAAAGTAAATTAAATAAGAATTAAAGACAAATAAAAGCGTTCGGCCAAGTAATTGGTTCTCCGCAAGACTAGCGTATAGAAAACGTCTACGCCCCGTCAGAGCTCCGACAACGACGTGGAAGACGCTTTTCTCGTTCCGTGCGTCCTCGAGCTGTATATAGAACCACCAGGCGCAGCGAGAAGGAAATCAATCTGGTCCAATTGCGTCTCGGTCTGAGTAATCCGCACAAGAATTGCCGCTGCTCGTTGCGAGCTTGGAAAATCGTTCCAACTTTACATTTCATTCTCTCATTCTCTAGATTCTGTCATCTCATTTTCTTCTCATTCCATTCGCACTCGTGGTTTTACTCAATTTTACACTTTTACCTACTTTATGCGTTATACTCGCCTACATCGGAGTGCTTTCTATATGCTGATCGAACTTCCACTTCGTACATCTGTTCATCTTACAATCTGTCAGTATATCAGGAGATATCCTTTCCTGTCAATGTCAATAAAATGAGCGAGCTCACTCTGCTTGGCACTTAACGTGTTATCATCTTGAAAATTTGGGACAACCCAAACAATTGATCAGAACGATTTTTCTGTCTCCTAAGATTGGGTTTATTCTTCCAAAATGGAGTTATAAGGATTCAAGTTAGTAATCAGCTTGCCGTATTTTGAAATCTATTATTATTGTTCGCGATTGGTAATCACTCCAAGATTCAACTTTTCTTACTCCATAAATTTCATCGACACTCCGATATTCTCACGCGGCTTTCGAGTCGCGTTCGAGCATCGGTTCCTTAATATTGCTAGAATGTCATTTATAGCCACATGTGCTTGGAGAAACTCTGATCTCAAGTTTGTACCCACCTCAAGTACACTTTCATGGAGCGACGCGCTCAAGGATACCTATGGGTCTCATTGCCGAATGTCGGCACATCTGTTTTTCAGTTTTCCGTCATCGGGAGTCTTTAGGCTCATAAAGTCGCAATTTAATTACGCTGCCTGTATCCATTCTTACCCCACCTATGCTTACATATGTACATATATGTGTGTGTGTGTGTGTGAGTACCGATGACGGTTGAACCCTCTACCCTCAGACGAGAGCTGAGTACCGTCAGTAAGCTAAGCGATCTTGCACGATTCACATGTCGTGCTATACTCTGTAAAATCTTTTTCTTGTAATAGAGAATAAAGTATTATGTACGAATTAAAACGCAGGGTTTAAAATTACTTAGAATTTAACCCCAACAGTCGAAAAGTGCATACGACTAAGTCACATTTCGTACATAAAATGGTCCTTCGAGCCGGATATTTCCAGCGCAAAACTTTACAAAATCGTGGATCGGTGCGGTGATCATTGACTTCAGTGCGTATGTGTTTTATGCACCAAGTGAACGAACCTTGTTATAGCTCGACGAGTTTGTGCACCAAGTAAACGAGTCTTGTTATAGTTCGACGAACAAAACTGGACTCATACCGAGTTCTGTTGACCATCACCGCACAATCTTCGCATTCAACAATTTGCCGCGCAACCAGCACTCGGCTGTCGCTACCAGGCCAACGGCGTGGCGAAAGATTCACGTAACTCTATCACAACAAAGTGACCGAAAATCACCTCATAGTGAAAATCATCACCATTTCGTGACTGCTTTCTCTCGCCACCACGCAATATTACACGCAGCGAGTTAGAGTCACGCTTTAGCCGCGAGAGCCGGATACTTCATTGGCATGCGCCTCTCGGCGGGCCACAATCTAGCCGCGAGCTGGGTACCTTTTGTTGTGCCCCGTGACAGTGCGTGCTATAAACTTCATTTTTGTTGGTTACATCAGCAAATGAACTGACTACAACTCGACAGCCAATGAGCATACCTCGCACAAGTGAAGAAATATTGACCTCACGTCAAATCACGATCAGACCACAGCAGATCCTTCACCTCATAGTGAACCATTGTCGCCTCATAGTGACTGCCACCTCATAGTGGCTGACTGACATTAGGTCAAACGAATGAGCACCACCTCAAAGTGATCGACTCAAGTTACCAAGTTCCACGTCATAGTGGCTACTCATTCCCACCTCATAGTGAACTACTGTCGCCTCATAGTGACTGTCGCAATTTTCGCCTCATAGTGAACTGCTGTCACCTCATAGTGACTGTCGCGATTTTCACCTCATAGTGAACTACTGTCGCCTCATAGTGACTGTCACAAGTTTCACCTCATAGTGAACCACAGTCACCTCATAGTGACTGTCACACCATTGTGAACAACCTACATCCCCTTGGATCACATCATGGCATTTTTCCACTCACACTGAGTGTTTTGACGAAAATCACGAGTTATTCTGTCCGACCAGACCAGATACTTCGTCAACGGAAGCCGCAATAACCGGACTACATGTGACTGGTCCCGCATCATCAGACACCAACGGCACATGCAGCACCCAGCAAACTGTAAGCGTTCTCTTTGAATCACCTGTTCAGATTAGTTACTCAATTAGACTACTTGCGATTTATACGAGACTTGAATTTGCTTCCATTTCAAAATGAACACTCTACGGTTAAAATTACTTTTCTCACAGCGCGATTCGATAACCGGTTCGATAATGTTTGATGTTATCCTCCATTTTGTATCTCATTCCGCAGCCAGAATTGATCGTCTTAAAAATTAATAATCTTCGAGTTCACTTAAAACTATTTGAGCTCTGATGTCAACAATGTCAAGTAGGAATGGAAGAGATCGGATGTAAAAGACCCCGCCATAAATGATAGTATTTTGGTGCTTTCAACGAATTTGATTCAATCGGCAATCAATCGATAGAGCTCGAGGAGTTGAAGAGGAGTTTATTTTGCCGTCAAGCCCGAAAAATTCTTGTTCTCGAGTGATTTGTTCGACAAGTGGCCAATTTTACCGAGCCAAAATAGAGTTATGGCACCAATCAAAAAATAACATATACATTCTAATTGAACCCTGCTCGTTCAGTATTTTACGGCTAATTGTAAGTAAGACTGATTCAGCAAGAATCTTAGCGTTGCACGCAATTCAATAATCCTCTCAAGGAAATAACAGAAAAAGAAAGATTAACACAGCCGGAAGTCAAAATTTGTGTGCGTTTGAGAAACGCGTAAGGAACGGAGTTCCAAGGCTGTCTTTGGATTGATGCATGAATATCGATATGATCTGGAACTTTGGATGAGTTATAACTGACTTTCGAGATTTTCGAAGATCATCATTACCGTCTTTGAGAAAGATATGACGGTATTAAGCCCCTGAGTAATTGAGATAGTTGACATCATTTTCTCAAATATAATATACCATGCATTACCCAAATAAAATGATGACTTTAGATTGGGGTGGACTCCTCAAAACGTTATGATACGACACATATTCAAAAGAAGTTAACAAATGTGATTCTCAATTATCAACACTGAGTTGTTCATGAAAGGCATCAAAGCTGGTGAAAAAGAAAATTCCATTGGAATTGATTGGATCATTGAGACTAATTTTTAATGATCCAATGAATCCGTGTACTCATTTCATAAAGTGAAAAGCAATATCTCATTCAACTAAACTCTACTTTTTGCCCAAAGAAGACAAACATCTTCTTGGAGAAGATTGAGGCTTTCGACGATGAATGTGTATTCTGAACGAATTTAGATTGTAATGATTCCCCACACTTATATCATTTTACTTCTCAATTGAAGCTCTAGAAAAATGATGAGAATCTATTTGAACCCATTGACTAACAAGGGGACTCCGGAGTCTCCGGGTCCCGAAATCTCACCAAAATTTCTTCACAGTTCCGTACCACCTAGAATATGAAGAAAGTAAAGCAACCCTGTCAAATGGGCCTTCTGTTCTGAGCTACAGCCAGAAACGTCAACATTGCTAATATCTATATATATCTTTTTTCTACATGGGCCTATATGGGCAATGCTGATGCCATAGGCTGTAGCTCTGAACGGGAGGCCCACTTGACAAAGTTGCTTTGGGTTTTTCATATTCTAGGTGGTACGAAACTGTAGAAAAATTTGGTGAGATTTCAGGACCCGGAGACTCCGGACTCCCCTTGTAAGTATAAGGATTGAAATTGACAATGATATCTCTACAAACCACGGGAGAATTTTGACTTTTGTCTCAAGTTTTTGACTGAATTGATGATCTTATTCAACAACTTACAACATTGTATCAAGTGATCCACTCTCTTAGTTTTTCTTCGCTTTATTTCAGGGCCATAGGAGATCACAAGTGGTATTCTCGGTTCATTTTTAAATAGATATTCAATGTATGTCAATGTGGAGAGTACCTAACAACATCTGTAGAGTGGAAGTGATGATACGCGTAATCCATATTTAAACTTTTGGCCAAAGATGACCAAGGATTGAACTCTCCATGATCTGATGCAATATTGTACTTACTGGACGGGATGGAAAACATTATCCTATTGATTAGCGAGATCACAGTTTACCTGCTGTACAGAATACACGCTCATTTCATCTAAGCAGGTTATGGGATTTAACGACAACAATTTTAGTTTCACAAGTTAAAGCTGAGATGCTTCTCAACAACCTCGTTCAATTGAGAAAGAGTGGGTTTATGCTCTAAAAAAATGAGAAGAAGTGTATTGCATGTAGCCATGGTTGAATGCATTTAGGCTTGACTAAAACTGATATTGGTGGACAATGAGGTCTTAGAGGATTTTGACTTTTGTTGTAACGTTTAAGTGAGTCAATCCTCAAACTGCCAATGCTGGCACAATTCAATAAATTACAGCATTGTACGCCCTTCCTTGTCAAATCATGTTTCAGAATTTAGATGGGGATTTGAACATGTTTAAATGTGGAACAGTGGCATGTATGGGTTAAAAATGGTGGCACACGAATAACCACATCTTTGATTAAGACCCCATATTTAACCAAAACAGAAATGGTTTGGTTGCTTCAAGAAATTACTCCCCTAATTAGAACAGATAGAAATGAGCTTGCTGAATACTTTGAATTATAATGAAGCAGGACGGAAGAGAGTTCGGAAAACTCTCGTTCTGGAGTACGGGTTGTGTTTATGTAGCGTTTGTTCAAATTCAGAAAACCCTCATCACCCACGCAATGAAGGCATCATGAGGACCCATCACACCCAACACTGCACACTTTTTATTGGGATCACACCACCAAACACGATCTAAATTTCTTTATACAACCCGTATAGCAATCGAAAATGAGCGATGGAAGCATTACTCGTTCCAGCATAATGCAGCAATAATACTAAATAACAATAAGAATCATATGTTGTTGTCAGTCGAGCTGGTGTGCATGGAGAGCAGAGCAGACAGCAGACGGATCTTGGCATTGGCATCTGTGATATGCTGAGAATACACGCGGTCCCTCAGCCCATGCAGTATATCGTATGTCGGTTTTTCGTTGCATCTGTATGGCGGGTTGCATCAAATCTCGTTACGCGGGGTGGTATCGGTCGCACGATTTCACTCCTCACCCAAACGAGCGTAAAGGAACTACGTTCCAAAAACGGCTTGACTTTTGAGAACGATTTCTAGTAGTTTTTGAGCCATTACCTTTTCCGTCAGTTCGCACCTACTTTAAGAAAAAAAATTCGATGCTTCCCGAGTTTTTACTAGAGCGATCGACTCTTTATTCCTGATATATTCCCATCAAACCGCATATACTCTCGAAAATCAAGAGACATCTCTTCAAATATCCGTTCACGTCTCAATCTGCAAACCCAAAAAGAATAAAAGAGATTCTCGTGACCTTTGCCGATATGAAATTAGGCCTCATTCAATTTTCTCTTGCTTGAGCCGAGTGCGATATGATGCGAAATCCAATCGCCATCCAACAATCAAAACAAATATCTCTCCGAGGATTCATAGAGATTTTTCACAATGTCTGTGGGAGCCCCCCACCCCCGCAAACCAGAAAAGTGAGTATCTCGTAAATTTCAACAGATGAACAGTTCAAAGAAAGAGACATCCCCCCCCCCCTCGTTCACTTTTTTTCAAAAGTAAAACTAGGCGAGTATGAGGTTTAGAAAAGAACCATTCATCTCCAGTACATCAAAACTTCAAATTTTATACGACATGGTTTAAACTCTTGAAGGGAATGAGATCTAAAAAAACCATGTCGAGTATTTTTTGAGCCGATTTGTCACGATCAACATATCATCACTGATAGAGACTAGAGCCACTTTCCTCCAATCAAATCTTTCTTTCAATTCATCCTAATGGTGGTGGTTTGACAATTTCTCACTAGCTAATTGTCGATGAAATGACCTGAAGTTTAGGTGAGCAAAAGAAATACAGGGGAATATCGAAATAGAGAAAATATAACTGAGTTTAATTTAGTGTTCATGATGATTCACTAAAATCTCATATCATACTCAGTTATATTTTCTCTATTTCGATATTCCCCTGTACCTCTTCTACTCACCTAAACTTCGGGCCATTTCAGCTACAATTAGCTAGTAAGAAATCGTCAAACCACCAGCATCAGGATGAATTGAAAGAAAGATTTGATTGGAGGAAAGTGGCTCTAGTCTCTATCAGTGATGATATGTTGATCGTGACAAATCGGCTCAAAAAATACTCGACATGGTTTTTTTAGATCTCATTCCCTTCAAGAGTTTAAACCATGTCGTATAAAATTTGAAGTTTTGATGTACTGGAGATGAATGGTTCTTTTCTAAACCTCATACTCGCCTAGTTTTACTCTTGAAAAAAAAGTGAATGGGGGGGGGGGAATCTCACTCCTTGCTTATAAAAATCCAAGGGTAGCCACAAATTTTCCAAGCAATTGTCCCCACCGCACTTGAGAATTTCTTACACACGGCTCCGTCATTTTTTTCCATAAAAATACACTACTATCGGTGTATATTTTGTTCAGTTCAATCTGGAGAGCCATGCAGCTATAGGCAAGAGCAATTTTGCGGAGCCGCGACGAACACACACAACAAAGCAGACGAATCTCTCCTCCCTGTCCTTCTCGCATGGCGCTTTGATCTTTGTGTCACCTCTAGTCGTGGCTAGTTTCGAGTATCCACATCTGATGCAATAATCATAGAATCGAGAAATTCAGATAATTCGAAAATTCATTTATCCGCGATAACAAACCAGCTGGTCGGTGTCCGCGGCGCACGGTACGCAGCAGACAGCCTCATTGCAGACTGCCGTCAACCGGACAGGAAGATCTTGCGCACGCGCTTCTATCTCTCTCTCTCTCTCTCTCTCTCTCTCTCTCTCTTCCTCGACCATCTTACATACCCAACACATGTGTAGTAGAGACGTTTCGATATTTCTCGAGTCGAAGCACCGGGCTGGTGAAATCGAACTGAGATGTAAAACGAAGGCATGAATTTTGCGGTGCTGAATAAAACGCGTCCAGTGCTCGGATTGAGAAAATAATTGTACAGAACTCTGAATCGCTCTAGAAAGGCTTTGCTAAAGCATTGCAGAGCTCTATGAGCAACGTTAAGAGGTTAATAATCCAAGTAGAAAAAAAGTGTGAGGTTAAAAAACCCCAATTCAAAGTATAGATAGGCACAGCGCCTCGCTCGATTTTTCGTCTGCTCATACTCGCCAGCGAGGCGCTACCGCGCCTCTTGATATTAATGCTTTGTTTCGGGTTTCCACTGAGAGAGTATACCGTCGTACTTTTCAATCTTCCAGCAGAAAAGGGCTAGTTATGCTCGACGCATCTTGCATCGAGGCGTGAACTTTGAATATCGAATATATTTCTTTGATGCGAAACACGTCATATGCGTTTGCCTTGAGGATCTACTGCATCCCACTGGCCGTATTTGAATTATCGAGACCTTCCTAAGCGTTTCGATTTTGTAGGCATTAAAAATATCCCGTGAGATTGGCAGCAGTGAAGGATTTTTTGAAAGGATCATTGAATTGCATGTAATGCAAAGATTCTTGCTGCATCAGTCTTACTCACAAAGGGAGGTCCAATCTTGTGGAACACAGATCTTGATGAAACTCTGGAAATCATCTTTTTTTGGTGAGAGATGGAGGTCTCTCAAAGGGTTCAATCCCATGGGCCTCTTATCTTCAGATACAGCTATGGAGATTAGCACTGCCAATACAGGCCCATTCTGAGAAGTCGTATATATTATAGACTAAGAATACTAATATTCATACCAGTATCTCGAAATATGGGATCAAACTGTTGGAGATAGCTCCATTTCCCACCGAGATGAGATGATTCCCAGAGTTTCATCAAGATCTATGTTCCGCAAGGTTGGACCTCTTCTTGATAGCCGTGAAATACCGAATGAGCTGAGCGAAATCAAACGTATGTTTATTGCTCAATTGCTGCTATAAACTCCATTTCATCTCGGTAAAATCGGCGACTTTGCGACCGAATCACTCAAGGGTGAGGATTTTTCGGGCTTAATGATTATAGAAACTTTGGTTCAGATCCTCGAGCTCTATCGATTGATTGTCGATTCAATCGAATGATCTGAAAGCCAAAATACTACCATTTGTAACTTGTGAATAATGGTTGAGTTTGAAACTGAGAAACTTGATGAACTTCATGTCAAACGTGCACGAACGAGGTAGTTCTGGAAAAATATGTCCCGATTGGTTAATTTGAGAGATAAGACGTACATCATGTACAAGATAGACGGGAAACATCGAGGGAAACATATATGCCAGAAAAAGATAGTAATCATTTCTCGGCAGATATTATAACCCATGCCTCGTGAGCATTGAACACGCAGACGGAGTATGTCTCCTCCTACTTGGATGCTCAGCCCCTCAACCAATCAAGATGGGATTAGGATCTTCAGTGTAAGCACGACGTTTAGGAAGAGGGTGATACTCCACTCAGTCGAAGGCCACTCCTCTGTTTCAACTACATATATCTCATTTGTTCTCATTTGGAAAATATTCGAGGGACAGGGCACTAAAAATGCAATCAATTTCTTACATAGCTAATTGAAATGAATGTTCTGAAGGTAATGTGATCAGGATTCATTCTGAGTGAGCTACACCATCCGGTTCATTGTTCCAAAACATTTTCTTTCAGATTGACGCACTCTGAACTGCACAAAATTAATCATGAGGTCTACGAGCAAAACGAGCGGTTTTAGTAATTCTTGATGACCGTTTCAGAACTACATTGCAAAATCGTATTCGAGTCATATGATGATGAAAATGATGATTCCAATGTAAACTTCAAGTGTGGAGAGACTGACCATGTATGACCACACTATCTTCAAACCATTTCCTCGAAAATCATTAATTTGAGTTAGGGTATATTCAAGTTCTTGTGTCAGGGTTTAGAAAATGGATATTTTTGGTGTTGCATCGAGCTTTACTGGTCTCTTGGGGGTCGAAAAAAAATATAGCTATGAAAAGTGGAGGCAGCCAAGATTCTTGTCAACGTCAATGAGCCTGTGAGGACAGCAGTTCGCCACGAATCCAACCATTATTCCGCGAGATATAAGATACAAAACTCGCCCTTATTGGGACTACCCACAATATTTTCATGCACCCATCCCGGAATGATGTACAGAATCACAGTACTTGGAGCGACGTAAATGATATTCTAGTAAGGCTGCGAGCATATGCGACGTGATTTTAGTAGTGTCGGTATACGTATGCGGAATAGGCAAGACAAGACAACAGCAGCAGGGCGCAGGCTTTATTGCAAACAAGGATTACGGCGGGGCAATAGGACGTGCGTTCACGACCCTTCTGCTCTCGCCTCGTGTATGGTACAGTATACACTGAACTCGAGTGATGTAGGTGCCCTGTACGGAATATGGGACAGATAGTGCGACCTGCAAACATTATCTCATGACAGTCCTGCTCGTACGTACAAGTCGAGCGGTGAATGTCTTGAAAAGTGTTATTATGCGTAATACCTGATGTATTTACTCGCATTTTTTATGAAAACAACTTGGGAAGTTCACGATCCTGATTTTGAGCTGGAGTTTGCAGTGAAAATTATGTTATTGGAGAAGAATCACGAGTAATTCGTTTTTCTGCCCCGAGGTTCACACTTTAAACCAGAATTTTTAAAGAAATCTTTGAACAAAATAGAGTGAAGAATGAATTTTCTGAATGAGTTTGGCGACCTCCAAAGAAGTTGAAGAATATTGAAAGATGATTCAGCTGAGACTTGCACCGGTGTTTTCTCTAGAAGGTGATCTTTTCAAGAAACACATAAGTCTGACTAGGAGTACGAAAAGCAATATATTCCGCGAAATATCGTAAACAGTCTAGGATCCCAAAGGATCAAATACATTTTTTGGCACGCTATGCAAGAAAGACACATTTCCGCCACTGATTTTCCAATTTCTCGCACAGTTTGTCTAAAAAAACAGTTCGATACACGGGCGTAAAACCAATTCTTCGCATCCTAGTACTCATTCTGACCTTCGTTTACGGCTCAGCCGGAAACCCATCACTCGGACGCGAAAAAAGTGTTACAGCACTCTAAACTGAAAATCGCAACTTTGAACATGATTTTTGGATTCTCGTGCTATATAATATCGTATGATGCGTGCAGAGGGGTAGTTCTGTTACGAAGGACTTATAGCACTCGCTTCTCTCGTGCCATAAACAGTCCTTCGTACGAAACTACCCATCTACGTGCAGTGTGCAGTGTCATAATATACTATTCCCACCCTTGTATCGAAATGTACTATATCACGTCCGAATGATGGGTTTCCGGCCTGACCTGTAGGCGAAGGTTGGAATCAACACGAGGATGCAAAAAATTGGTCTCACACCCGTGTATCGAACTGTGTTTTTCGACACGCTGAGCGAGAAAGTGGGGGATCAGTGCGGAAAATATACTTCCTCGATACACTAAATCGTACATTTCGATATGAGGGCAGGAATGTTGGTTTACCTGGCCCGAGCGATGTTTCTCCGGCCCGAGCCTTGTCGAGGATCGGAATCATGGTTCGGAAGCGGAAACCACCCGGCCCGAGTGTCGAATATTATTTTCTGCAATTTTCGAATGTTAGGGTGCTCCCAAAATTGTAAAAAGTAGTATTCGCAACTCGTTTATGAGGTTCCCCGCTTCCGAGCAATTATTTTGGCCTTCGCCTGCGTCTCAGGCCGAAAACCAATCGCTTAGAAGCGAGCTACAACCTCATAAACTCAGTGCAAAATCTACTATTTTCATCGTCGTTGTGAGGGAAAAATCCGTACGAAAATGGCTCTTTCCCGGACAGACGATGAAAGAAGTATTTACACCCTTGTATCGAAACGTACTATTTTTGTTGAATTCTAGGGTGGTATCTATAATTTATATGAAAGTTTCAAGAAAAAGAAAGGAGGGATCTCCATCGTCGCATGCGATATAGAAGTATTGATAGACAGTTTTTAAATCAAAAGATCTCACGAGGGGGAGAGAGCGTCTAAAATCATGAAACTCCCCCCTACGTGATTCTTGGACAACCCTGGTAGAAATGTCAAACATTTTTTGCCCATTATTTGTCCGTTTATAATGGAGTACCGGGCATTTAATGCCCATTTGAAACGGGCTACAAACGGACTTAATGTAACGGTTTCTAAGACATTTTTTGGGCATTTCCAAGTTATTGAACATTTTTTCTACATTTTTTGGGCATTCAATGGACTACTTAAATGCTGTCTGATTGATGTTAGTGAGAATGATAAGTGATTTCTCGGCATCAAAATATCATCAGAAAAAAAAACATCTACTCAATTTCAATTGGTGCAAATGATTTTAATTGGATTTAACGATATAACCGATGGGAGAAAATTCATACTTGTTGGATTAATAGAATTATTAAATTTCGCCGTGAGTGGGGATCGAACCGGAACCTTCCGCGTGAGAGTCCCAGCCGTTGTCCATTGCCCTAAAACGTATTGCTTGGAGTAGGCTCAAATCAGTGACTTGAGATGTGCCCTCGAAAGAAATGTAGCTGATGGCATTTAGCTCGTCTTCTCTACAGTTGAAGGAATTAAGAAATTCTAATATCTTTCGATTTTCAATGATTACATACACTGTGAAAAATTTCTGCTTGAATATTCAAGAAAGTGTTTTTGAAACTTTTTCCAAGTCGGTGCTTGAATTTTTTTCATGTACATTCAATTGAAGATTCAAGTTTTATCTTAAATTTTCAATCGAATGTTCTTGAACATAGTTTCGAAGTTATTAGTAAATTTTCAAGAAAATATTCTTGAAATTCAAGAATGTGTTTAAATGTGTTTGAATTCACATGACAGCTTCGGCATTCAACTTTATCAAAACTCTAAAGATTTATCAGAACTCTAAAGAAAAAAGATCATTCAAATTCAAATTTGATGTCAGAATAATAAAATACACTATGAAAAACGATCTCGCTGATATTGTAGGTTATGAGACCACTAATATGAAAATTTATCCATCAAATGTCCATTAAATGCCCGAAAAATGTTTTGGATTGCTCACCTTCCAACGACATTTATCACGGGCATTTAATGGCTAAAAACTGCCCTAGGATATTTGGGGTTAGGTCAAATATTGTCATATCTGCACATTAATGCCCGTAAAATGCCCAATTCTTGGCCGATTATCACAACAGCATTTTTAGTCCGTGAAAAATGTACATAAAATTCCACGGAGAACATTTCCAATGTTGAACATTTCTACCAGGGAACCCTTAAGGGTAAAATTGGTCTACATCCATACATTCTCCAGGCGGTTGGTTATTCAAAACATGCAAGACTGCTGGAGAATGTTCATTCATGATGAATTGTCTCATACTCAATGTAATTCATTGCCAGAATAATTCGTTAAAACCACTCGCAGAGCTGTTCAGGTTATAAGTATTTAGAATTGTTGATCTTCGTTCAAGACGAGTCACCCACAAGCAAGTAATCTTTTTTTGAATCTCTTACCTAATGAAAAGTAGTGGCTGAGAAATTTTGAAGGATGAAAAGATGAAATAATCTGTCAACCATAGTAATTATCATCATCATATTGTCGACTTGTTTATTCTGTTGTCAAATGTAGCAGAGTGCATTTTCGATCATTGGAATGACAATGTAGCATTCTCAGTTCTCCACTTGATCTACAGAAATTTCGACAAGTGCTCTTGATGAAGCGTGAGAATTTTCATAATATCAAAGGAGTATCTAACATGCGAAAGTGGATTAGTTCGAGTTACACGAGAGATAAATGTTATAGAAATCATCGCGCGGAAGATAGCCTTGTCACTAAAGGAGGAGGGTGCTCGACTGCAATTTGTGTAAGGACGTTACATAGGATCAGGATGGAGGTTCCAGATATCAAAGCGGGAGAGATGATGGCATTGAACAGTCAAGGGAACATTGCCCTATTCCTTCACACGATCATGTGATTGCCACTGTACAGATGCGATTCTGATAACATCAGCTGTGTCAATTTGTCAAAACAGGATCAGATAATTTTATCGGGCGTTATGATCTGCCTACAGTCATATGGCTTTTTGAGATAATTCAATCGTTTCCTGATGATATTATCAAGCTGCAATGGAGCTACACGATGCCATTGAAAAATACCGACAAGAATAATTTATGCGACGTTGACAGTCCAATCAGTGCCTGTCCCACCGTCATCATCTCGAGAAAATGCTACCTTACATACACTGACATAATCAGGAACGAGAATCTAGAAATTTTCTTCACGTTTGGCTTTGGTACTTCAGATACCATAGTAGGTTCCATCAATCTTCCTGCTGAAGCCAGGATTAGTCCGGTCATTGTGAGGACCTTCGATAGCCAATTGAAGACTGCTCGGATGTATTCTCTCCCTGGGCTTTCCGCACATGTCCTTAGTACTTTCCGGCCTCGTGTACGCGTATTTGATCTCGTGTCCCAGTGCGGGCGGTGGCTTCTTGTACGTCTGTAAGAGGAGTCGTTTACCTCTGTCAAATTTTTGTTTACCCACCTTATCTTTCGCTCTTTTATTCTGTTTTCGTCCCAAATCAAGCGGGAAAGAGATTCGGGGTATACGTAGACACTGGAGTGTCGTATCAAGAGCATTATCAGACAGGTGAAATACCGGATCGTGATAATTTTTTATCCAACATTATCTCAGTAGATTGAGATTCAAAAGAAGTGAGTTCCTACACAAATCTTCATTCGAATACGATCTCTAAAATTCGACCAGTTGTCCAAGGGATTTGTTCAGAATTAGCTGAAATCTACCACAGAGCGTGACATTGAATGAAGGATCAACTTAAGAATCAATCTGCAGGCTGAATAAACTCTACAAAGCTCTTTGGATGAGATTTGAGAAGAGGAATCATTCATGAAGATGCTAAAAATTTCTTCAATCTCGCCGCACGATGATGGACGAAATACGAAAGAAACGTGATTCAAAATGAGACTGCAAACAGACAACTCTGTTTCATGTAAATTTGTGTTTGCCTCGCGCAAAGCGACAGCCACTATCTAATCTCATCCCTAAGCGTGACTGAAAATTTATTAAAAAGACCATGTCAGCAGCGACTCACATTTAACAATAAATTGATAAGACTCGGCCTTATCTCCTCGCTATGAAAGACAATGAAATTAAATTGAACATCAGTGGAAATTTCGCTCGTCGTGGATTGTTCCATTCCTTACGGTGAATCATCTCTTTTTTCTTTTAATGAGCTTTATAAAATATTCAAAATTTGAAGTTCGCTCATATTTTGAGAAACTTTTCATACTTTTATGTCAACTAGAATTTTTCCATAAATTTTGGAGTAAAAATAGCGTAAGATGGATTGCACACTGTGAATATGAGTAGCGCATAATTTCGACGCACCGAGAAAAGAATACTCGAATGGTGTATTATGATCTCCAACTCACTTTTATTTGATTACGTAGAAGCCTCCAAGTCTCTTTGTTGATCGACTCTGGCTGGATAAAGACATACGGTTTTGGAAGGAACAGATCTCTGTCGTGCACGTAAACGGAGGCCAGCATCAAATCCAAAGAGTCGTTGGGAGCCTGTAAGTGGTGAACTGAAGTAAGAGACTGCACTCGATTCCCTATGAGTTGAATGGAATTTTGAGCCTCACTTTGGTTGTTCTATAACGGCAATCTTTTCGGGCGCTGTTCAGGGTCTGATGAGAGAAGAGCCGCTCGTGAGGTTCCAAATCAGAGTACCATCTTCTGGCACTTGCGTGAACGTTCCGACCCAATACTGGTCCTCCGGCAATCCATCTGCCTTCCTTGGATAGGTCCGGTACTGGATATGGATTTCGTACAGGTTTCACGAGCTCCATCCCTGGAACAAATTTTAGTTTTTTTCTTGACTCATCTATATCCATATTTTTTCTTCTCCTGCTCCAAAATTGTACATCTCGTGACTAGGCTTGTATTATGACGAAAGAAGATTTTTAATGATTTTCTCTCCTGTTCAATTGTTTTTGAAGATTTTTAGTGCATTGACGTCCACGCGAAGTTTAAGGTTTCGGTATCTATAGAAGAGTAAAAGGGCCAATCAAAGTACTCAGTTTCTCCTTCAACTTTGATCAGTGAAGAGTTTTTCGAAAGTCATCTTTCATTCATCACTCATAGGCCTATATAATCAATTTTATGCAATTGAGAATGTTGGGCACATTCTTGAGCAGATGTTCCAAAAAAATTCGTGGTTCAATTTCATGCAGAACAGCGAGTTGGATGCCCACCAGGTCAGAGTTGTGTCAACAAGCACCCAGCCAAATCAATGCTCATTATTCGATGGTAGGGAGATCCCCGTGGCGAAGGTGACAGGGAAATTAAAAAAAAAAGTTACTGAACGGGGCATACATCAGCTCTCGTCTAATAAATCAGTGCGTCGATTAATCAGAAAAGGGAGCTCCATGATCAGTATAGCAGTAAAACCGCCCCTCTTCCACCTCGGCGCAGGTTCAGGGCCGACGAAGGCGTGAAGCTCAGTAACACATCAGACTGTCGAGCCAGGAAGATCTAGACCGCATACAGAAGCAGTTTTATATCCGATCAGGGCAGTTTGATGTCGCGCCTATGCACACATGCAGACCCTGTGGGTGGTCGAGCATACGTACCGGTCACGTGTTAGCTTATATTATGGGGCACGTGTCGGCTCGTGCGAGTGTTTCGTCAGACTTGCTCACGCGATCGCACATCGCGACGCTCAGAGATGAGTAAAGTGTTTGGAGACCTAAAATCGACATTGATTCGCATAAATACACACGTATGGGAAATCGGACACATGCCAACTTGACTCGCCCTTTATTATACCCATGCTCATCCCATAATTGTATTCGTATCTATTTTTAGTTGCGCGCATCAATTGAACTCTGCGATGCTTCTCACGCCCACGCATAATTGACGAGATTTCTTTGATTAGAAATCTTCGCTCTTGCTATGACGCTGAATGAGTGATGATGATAATATTCAATACGAGCGATGGAACGCATGATTGCAGAGGAATGCATGGGCATTCAAACTTGTGTTTGAAAAATCTGTGAACGGTTGAAGTACTTTAACTTGTTTTGGCGATGAATTCTGGTACGTCTATTCTAGAATATTCTTCCAAATTCCTGTTCAGAGACAACATGGACAACTTGAAAATGGGTTTTAAAATGAGTCACTATAGATTATGATCAAAATTAGTTCAGGCTAAGGTGATTCTCGGGTGATCGAAGAAGCTCAGGTTCAAGTTAACTTATGTTGATTTAGTGAAACTACTTCATCTGAACCTCAACTAGATAATAAGCTTCCAGATAAAAGTTGGCTCCTTAGAATTAAGAACCCGAGACTGAAGATACTTGCTGAGTGAACAAGATTCGGTGCTTTCTTTGCACCATTCGAGACTCTCTCATTGACGAGGAATTGTTTTTGGATAACATGTAATGTAAAGTTATGGGAACTTGATGATTCAAATTAAAAAGATTTTTCGACCTATTGCTGCTTTTGCAAACGTCGATGTCCACAAAAAAACCCCAAGGGATTGCGTGATTCTGGGTTGTATGTTTCTATTATAACGCCAACAAAAACAGTCCTCTTTGATCAGTTGTTCAAGTCTGTTTTGGAGCAATAGAAAGAGCTATGGTTATGCTATGTTGATGCAGTGAATTCCCTTTAATACAAGATTTTTTCTGAAAAATATTCTAAAACCATCGTTGCGATGATTCATTTTGAGATTTTGATGATTTCCGAGAGAGGGGTAGCTGTAAACAGTGAGGCAAGGAGAAACGATAATATTGATGTTTACTGTAGAGCACCATAACCTCACCTGATGTGTATTACAACGACGAGAAGAACCAGCGCGAGGTAAACATGTCTCGAGGCACAGCATCAGCAAAATGGGCTTGCCGAAGATGCAACACTGCTATACAAGCGGACCGGAGGTATGCGAACCATCAGCTACACACCCAGGTCACGCTCCTCCACCTTCTCCGAAGCAAAATTTAAGCTCCCTCGACCGAGACTTGAGCACGCAGCCCCGACTCACGCGTGTCATACCGAAGTTCGCGACCCGTAGACACGTCTGCTACACAACTGATGACATTGTATTGCTCTGTGCGAGCACTGTGTTTACTTGGGCAACATAGCAACCAGCTTGTGTGTGTACATGAATTAGCCATTGAAGAGTATGGCGACTGTTCATTCCTAGTGCATTTCATGTAATAACATATCATTCAGTATCTTGTATAGATGAGGCAGTTTAGCATGCTGCTAGGATGAGTAGTTCTGATTCTCTAAAGTTGTTATGAGACATCATTTCCATTTTATTTCGAGAAATGCGTTGCTTTCTGCTCGATATTTTCAAATTGGTGACGGTGAAACCCGCCAAGAAGCCGCTTTGCTTGAAAAGAGGTGTTTTTTGTTTTGAATTCCACTCTCAACTACAGATTCTGATTAATATGAGGATCTAGAGCCAGTTAACGAATCGATACGGAGAGATTGCTGAGATAACTATCACTCGAGTGATTGGAAACTAATAAAAAGAAATGTCACGACTGAATCCTTGCCAGTTTACACGAATGTGCCCTCCGTTTATATGTTTATGTCGAATTTCTTTCGAGAGTTTTCTGGTGTGACCATTCAATTACTTGTTCCGGAACTGATATTCAACTTCGATAATCGGATAGGTCACACCCAATTTAATGAATCTGCAGCAAAGTCTATGCAAATGAATCAAAAGTCATACTTTTTTGTGGACGATTAGAAAACGAGATGGTCTTGCCACCTCTGATCTCTGATGACATGATTTGGGTCATTGTGAAACATCCTTTGATTATTAGCTTACTAGCAATGCCTCCGACGTACTGATACAAATAAGAATATTGCTAAGAGCTTTATTTTTTTCCTAATTCGGGCAGAACTCTAGAGTGCGGTGAGTAAAACTATCACAGTTTCACTCTGAGTCTAGCATGTCTGCTCCCTGAAATTCAAAATTCTCTCCCAAGCGGAAAAAACGCACGAAGGTTTCAAAAAAATTATAACGAACTATCTTGCGTCGACCATAGTATAGCGCAGTTTACACTGTAAAAAGCTCATTGGATCTTGAGGAGTGGGCTGGGGAGAGGGCGGGACGAGTCTCAGACCAATTTTATTTGGAATCCTCAATAAAATTTTCACCGGATCGAAGATTTATGAGAAAATTTCTTGATCATTGAAAATGATCCTTTCGTAAAAAATCCCTCAACTGTTTATGCACTACGGAGATACTTCAACTCCATTATGCAAGAACAATTCTTGTGACAATTTGTTACGTCTCTGATCAGCAAGCCGAGACGATTCAATGCTTTCTTGAACAAGGTTTTCTCGAAAATTTGTTCAGATTCCGACCATAATCAAATGGACTCTGAGTTGCTCACCCCAAAACAGTTGAAGATGGGCCAAGGTTGTAAGAGCGGAGTTGTGTCCGAATGTGAACATCATTTTATTGATAAAATTTGAGCTTCAAAGGAAAGTGGCTATACGCAGTGCTCCCGTACGGGAACCCGTGTAAAATTCACGGGAAAGGGGTAATATACGTCCATACCCGTGAGCTTCCCGTGTTACTTTTTGGAGCTCTGCAAGCTCAACGGGACGACACGGGAGACACCCGGAATGTTCTCGCTTCGATGCAAGCTCGCCTCCCGTGGCTTCCCGTAAATGTAGTTTCGGCGTAGCTTTTCCCGTTTCTACCCGTGCGACGTTCACATAAGGAATGGCATGCCTACCATTCTCCCGTTCACAACCCGTGTGGCTCGATTTTGGCCTCGTGAGCATGGGACTGAACACCCGTGTCTACCCGTTTTCCCGTTCACAACCCGTGTGACTCGATATTCGCCAGCTAATCATAACAGTGATCACCCGTGTATACCCGTTCTCCCGTTCACAACCCGTGTGGCTTGATTTTGGCCAGCTAACCACAAGAGTGATCACCCGTGTCTACCCGTTCTCCCGTTCACGTCCCGTGTGGCTCGATTTCGGCCTCGTGAGCATGGGACTGACCACCCATGTCCACCCGTCTTCCCGTTCACAACCCGTGTGGCTCGATTTTGGCCTCGTGAGTGCTACCCGTATACCCGTGCACAACCCGTGTGAACCAATTTCGGCCTCGTGAGCATGGCAGACTGACCACCCGTGTCCACCCGTTTTCCCGTTCACCACCCGTGTGGCTCGATTTCAGCCTCGTGAGCATGGGACTGACCACCCATGTCCACCCGTCTTCCCGTTCACAACCCGTGTGGCTCGATTTTGGCCTCGTGAGTGCTACCCGTATACCCGTGCACAACCCGTGTGAACCAATTTCGGCCTCGTGAGCATGGCAGACTGACCACCCGTGTCCACCCATTTTCCCGTTCACCACCCGTGTGGCTCGATTTCAGCCTCGTGAGCATGGGACTGACCACCCGTGTCTACCCCTCTTCCCGTTCACAACCCGTGTGGCTCGATTTTGGCCAGCTTACCATAACAATGATCACCCGTGTCTACCCGTTCTCCCGTTCACAACCCGTGTGGCTTGATTTTGGCCAGCTAACCACAAGAGTGATCACTCGTGTCTACCCGTCTTCCCGTTCGCCACCCGTGTGGCTCGATTTTGGCCTCGTGAGCATGGGACTGAACACCCGTGTCTACCCGTTTTCCCGTTCACAACCCGTGTGGCTCAATTTTGGCCAGCTAACCACAAGAGTGATCACCCGTGTCTACACGTTTTCCCGTTCACGTCCCGTGTGGCTCGATTTCGGCCTCGTGAGCATGGGACTGACCACCCGTGTCTACCCGTTTTCCCGTTCACAACCCGTGTGACTCGATATTCGCCAGCTAACCATAACAGTGATCACCCGTGTCTACCCGTATACCCGTGCACAACCCGTGTGAACCAATTTTAGCCTCGTGAGCATGGGACTGACCACCCGTGTCTACCCGTATTCCCGTTCACAACCCGCGTGGCTCGATTTTGGCCAGCTAACCATAAAAATGATCACCCGTGTCTACCCGTTTCCCCGTTCACAACCCGTGTGGCTCGATTTCGGCCAGCTAACCACAAGAGTGATCACCCGTGTCTACACGTTTTCCCGTTCACGTCCCGTGTGGCTCGATTTCGGCCTCGTGAGCATGGGACTGACCACCCATGTCCACCCGTCTTCCCGTTCACAACCCGTGTGGCTCGATTTTGGCCTCGTGAGTGCTACCCGTATACCCGTGCACAACCCGTGTGAACCAATTTCGGCCTCGTGAGCATGGCAGACTGACCACCCGTGTCCACCCGTTTTCCCGTTCACCACCCGTGTGGCTCGATTTCAGCCTCGTGAGCATGGGACTGACCACCCGTGTCTACCCGTCTTCCCGTTCACAACCCGTGTGACTCGATTTCGGCCTCGTGGCATGGGACTGACCACCCATGTCTACCCGTATTCCCGTTCACAACCCGTGTGGCTCGATTTCGGCCTCGTGAGCATGGGACTGACCACCCGTGTCTACTCGTCTTCCCGTTCACAACCCGTGTGACTCGATTTCGGCCTCGTGGCATGGGACTGACCACCCGTGTCTACCCGTATTCCCGTTCACAACCCGCGTGGCTCGATTTTGGCCAGCTAACCATAAAAATGATCACCCGTGTCTACCCGTTTCCCCGTTCACAACCCGTGTGGCTCGATTTCGGCCAGCTAACCACAAGAGTGATCACCCGTGTCTACACGTTTTCCCGTTCACGTCCCGTGTGGCTCGATTTCGGCCTCGTGAGCATGGGACTGACCACCCGTGTCTACCCGTCTTCCCGTTCACAACCCGTGTGGCTCGATTTCGGCCTCGTGAGCATGGGACTGACCACCCGTGTCTACTCGTCTTCCCGTTCACAACCCGTGTGACTCGATTTCGGCCTCGTGGCATGGGACTGACCACCCGTGTCTACCCGTATTCCCGTTCACTACCCGTGTGGCTCGATTTTGGCCAGCTTACCATAACAGTGATCACCCGTGTCTACCCGTTCTCCCGTTCACAACCCGTGTGGCTCGATTTTGGCCTCGTGAGTGCTACCCGTATACCCGTGCACAACCCGTGTGAACCAATTTCGGCCTCGTGAGCATGGCAGACTGACCACCCGTGTCCACCCGTTTTCCCGTTCACCACCCGTGTGGCTCGATTTCAGCCTCGTGAGCATGGGACTGACCACCCGTGTCTACCCCTCTTCCCGTTCACAACCCGTGTGACTCGATTTCGGCCTCGTGAGCATGGGACTGACCACCCGTGTCTACTCGTCTTCCCGTTCACAACCCGTGTGACTCGATTTCGGCCTCGTGGCATGGGACTGACCACCCGTGTCTACCCGTATTCCCGTTCACTACCCGTGTGGCTCGATTTTGGCCAGCTTACCATAACAGTGATCACCCGTGTCTACCCGTTCTCCCGTTCACAACCCGTGTGGCTTGATTTTGGCCAGCTAACCACAAGAGTGATCACTCGTGTCTACCCGTCTTCCCGTTCGCCACCCGTGTGGCTCGATTTTGGCCTCGTGAGCATGGGACTGAACACCCGTGTCTACCCGTTTTCCCGTTCACAACCCGTGTGGCTCGATTTCGGCCTCGTGAGCATGGGACTGACCACCCGTGTCTACTCGTCTTCCCGTTCACAACCCGTGTGACTCGATTTCGGCCTCGTGGCATGGGACTGACCACCCATGTCTACCCGTATTCCCGTTCACAACCCGTGTGGCTCGATTTCGGCCTCGTGAGCATGGGACTGACCACCCGTGTCTACTCGTCTTCCCGTTCACAACCCGTGTGAACCAATTTTAGCCTCGTGAGCATGGGACTGACCACCCGTGTCTACCCGTATTCCCGTTCACAACCCGCGTGGCTCGATTTTGGCCAGCTAACCATAAAAATGATCACCCGTGTCTACCCGTTTCCCCGTTCACAACCCGTGTGGCTCGATTTCGGCCAGCTAACCACAAGAGTGATCACCCGTGTCTACACGTTTTCCCGTTCACGTCAAGTGTGGCTCGATTTCGGCCTCGTGAGCATGGGACTGACCACCCATGTCCACCCGTCTTCCCGTTCACAACCCGTGTGGCTCGATTTTGGCCTCGTGAGCATGGGACTGACCACCCGTGTCCACCCGTTTTCCCGTTCACCACCCGTGTGGCTCGATTTCAGCCTCGTGAGCATGGGACTGACCACCCGTGTCTACCCGTCTTCCCGTTCACAACCCGTGTGACTCGATTTCGGCCTCGTGGCATGGGACTGACCACCCATGTCTACCCGTATTCCCGTTCACAACCCGTGTGGCTCGATTTCGGCCTCGTGAGCATGGGACTGACCACCCGTGTCTACTCGTCTTCCCGTTCACAACCCGTGTGACTCGATTTCGGCCTCGTGGCATGGGACTGACCACCCATGTCTACCCGTATTCCCGTTCACAACCCGTGTGGCTCGATTTCGGCCTCGTGAGCATGGGACTGACCACCCGTGTCTACTCGTCTTCCCGTTCACAACCCGTGTGACTCGATTTCGGCCTCGTGGCATGGGACTGACCACCCGTGTCTACCCGTATTCCCGTTCACAACCCGCGTGGCTCGATTTTGGCCAGCTAACCATAAAAATGATCACCCGTGTCTACCCGTTTCCCCGTTCACAACCCGTGTGGCTCGATTTCGGCCAGCTAACCACAAGAGTGATCACCCGTGTCTACACGTTTTCCCGTTCACGTCCCGTGTGGCTCGATTTCGGCCTCGTGAGCATGGGACTGACCACCCATGTCCACCCGTCTTCCCGTTCACAACCCGTGTGGCTCGATTTTGGCCTCGTGAGTGCTACCCGTATACCCGTGCACAACCCGTGTGAACCAATTTCGGCCTCGTGAGCATGGCAGACTGACCACCCGTGTCCACCCGTATTCCCGTTCACAACCCGTGTGGCTCGATTTCGGCCTCGTGAGCATGGGACTGACCACCCGTGTCTACCCGTCTTCCCGTTCACAACCCGTGTGACTCGATTTCGGCCTCGTGGCATGGGACTGACCACCCATGTCTACCCGTATTCCCGTTCACAACCCGTGTGGCTCGATTTCGGCCTCGTGAGCATGGGACTGACCACCCGTGTCTACTCGTCTTCCCGTTCACAACCCGTGTGACTCGATTTCGGCCTCGTGGCATGGGACTGACCACCCGTGTCTACCCGTATTCCCGTTCACTACCCGTGTGGCTCGATTTTGGCCAGCTTACCATAACAGTGATCACCCGTGTCTACCCGTTCTCCCGTTCACAACCCGTGTGGCTCGATTTTGGCCTCGTGAGTGCTACCCGTATACCCGTGCACAACCCGTGTGAACCAATTTCGGCCTCGTGAGCATGGCAGACTGACCACCCGTGTCCACCCGTTTTCCCGTTCACCACCCGTGTGGCTCGATTTCAGCCTCGTGAGCATGGGACTGACCACCCGTGTCTACCCCTCTTCCCGTTCACAACCCGTGTGACTCGATTTCGGCCTCGTGGCATGGGACTGACCACCCATGTCTACCCGTATTCCCGTTCACAACCCGTGTGGCTCGATTTCGGCCTCGTGAGCATGGGACTGACCACCCGTGTCTACTCGTCTTCCCGTTCACAACCCGTGTGACTCGATTTCGGCCTCGTGGCATGGGACTGACCACCCATGTCTACCCGTATTCCCGTTCACTACCCGTGTGGCTCGATTTTGGCCAGCTTACCATAACAGTGATCACCCGTGTCTACCCGTTCTCCCGTTCACAACCCGTGTGGCTTGATTTTGGCCAGCTAACCACAAGAGTGATCACTCGTGTCTACCCGTCTTCCCGTTCGCCACCCGTGTGGCTCGATTTTGGCCTCGTGAGCATGGGACTGAACACCCGTGTCTACCCGTTTTCCCGTTCACAACCCGTGTGGCTCGATTTTGGCCAGCTTACCATAACAATGATCACCCGTGTCTACCCGTTCTCCCGTTCACAACCCGTGTGGCTTGATTTTGGCCAGCTAACCACAAGAGTGATCACTCGTGTCTACCCGTTTTCCCGTTCACAACCCGTGTGGCTCGATTTTGGCCAGCTAACCACAAGAGTGATCACCCGTGTCTACACGTTTTCCCGTTCACGTCCCGTGTGGCTCGATTTCGGCCTCGTGAGCATGGGACTGACCACCCGTGTCTACCCGTTTTCCCGTTCACAACCCGTGTGACTCGATATTCGCCAGCTAACCATAACAGTGATCATCCGTGTCTACCCGTATACCCGTGCACAACCCGTGTGAACCAATTTTAGCCTCGTGAGCATGGGACTGACCACCCGTGTCTACCCGTATTCCCGTTCACAACCCGCGTGGCTCGATTTTGGCCAGCTAACCATAAAAATGATCACCCGTGTCTACCCGTTTCCCCGTTCACAACCCGTGTGGCTCGATTTCGGCCAGCTAACCACAAGAGTGATCACCCGTGTCTACACGTTTTCCCGTTCACGTCCCGTGTGGCTCGATTTCGGCCTCGTGAGCATGGGACTGACCACCCATGTCTACCCGTCTTCCCGTTCACAACCCGTGTGGCTCGATTTTGGCCTCGTGAGTGCTACCCGTATACCCGTGCACAACCCGTGTGAACCAATTTCGGCCTCGTGAGCATGGCAGACTGACCACCCGTGTCTACCCGTATTCCCGTTCACTACCCGTGTGGCTCGATTTTGGCCAGCTTACCATAACAGTGATCACCCGTGTCTACCCGTTCTCCCGTTCACAACCCGTGTGGCTTGATTTTGGCCAGCTAACCACAAGAGTGATGACCCGTGTCTACCCGTATACCCGTTCACAACCCGTGTGACTCGATTTCGGCCTCGTGAGCATGGGCCTGACCATCCGTGTCTACCCGTCTTCCCGTTCACAACCCGTGTGACTCGATTTTGGCCTCGTGAGCATGGGACTGACCACCCGTGTCTACCCGTCTTCCCGTTCGCCACCCGTGTGGCTCGATTTTGGCCAGCTAACCATAACAATGATCACCCGTGTCTACCCGTATACCAGTTCACATCCCGTGTGACTCGATTTCGGCCTCGTGAGCATGGGCCTGACCATCCGTGTCTACCCGTCTTCCCGTTCATAACCCGTGTGACTCGATTTTAGCCTCGTGAGCATGAGACTGACCACCCGTGTCTACCCGTTTTCCCGTTCACCACCCGTGTGACTCGATTTTGACCAGCTAACCACAAGAGTGATCACCCTTGTCCACTCGTGTCCATCAGTATTGCACCTTATGATGCTGGTTAATGCCTCCTTGCTGATCACGGAAACTGAGGTTGTGTGGCGATCATCAAAATGTGTGTGGTTATGGTGGGACTCCAAATACACCGTGCGATGGGTTTCCTGAATTTCAATGGATTCTTGCTCACAAAAGCCCTACTTTATAAGAAATGAGAGCCTTGAGCTCTCTAAGCGTTCTCATGTTCTGCTACATCTGAATATAATCTAAAGGATCCAATGTCATACTGTTTATCTTTCCCAAGCCCTCATTATGAGAAGAGTTTCGTTGAAGCTACCAAAATATTACTATTTCGGTTGTTCGTGCCACCATTTTCGTTTCATGCATGTCGGTATTGTCACGGCAGCTACATCTCAATACACTTAAACCTAAAGACAGGTTATATACAGCAATGTTGTGATTTGTTTGATTGAGTTTGTATTCACTTAGGAGTTACAACAAGAGTGAGATTATATCTCGTTGATCCGTCAATGGTAATTTCAGTTTAGCCTCAATTGTTGGATCAGAGAATATTTTGCTAAATTTCCCAAAGCATGAACCGAGTAATATGAGCTGCAGGCGGCTTTTGAGAATCATCCCAACTTTGAATTGTAATATAAGAATACTTGTCATCAAAACCCATTTGTTCAGTAGAGGAAAGTATGTACTCTGCATGTAACCTGTGATTCCACTAGTGGCATTTCAAGACAGCTTACCTGCTAAATATAATATCGCTTGTGGGTAAGTATATGGTTGTGTCAAATCATGATGAGCGATTATCAATCTTTGGTGATCTTGTCCAAAAACCTGTATAGGGGTTACGCGTATCATCACTCCGACTTCGAGCTGGGCTTTCTCCAGATAAAATACACTCGATATCTATTGAATATGAACTGCGAATACCAACAATGGTATTCCATCTATGCACCTAGAATAGAGCCAAAACTCAACAGAATAGATTACTACACGTAAGGTAGCGAGTAGTCAAGTGACAGCATTCATTGAGTCAAGAACTTGGGACAAAAATTGAAACTCCTCTGTTGATGTAGATTCATTATGGTCCAATTTGGATCCTCAGACTCGGTTCATCCATTCGAATAGAGTCTCATCAACTTTTTGGCGCTTCCATGGAAGTGAAATGAGGAGTAAAATGAAGAGTGTGGGTATACATCACAAACCAAATTTGTTCAAAATACACATTCATCATTGAAAGCCCCTATCTGTTCAAATGAGATTATCGGTGCTTTCTCCAAGCAAGATGAACTGTCCAAATGGATAAAAGATTGCTCCAAACTCATTCAGTGGGTAAACAGATTCATTGGATTATTATATATCTCAATGATTCAATGGACCCTACAATGAAAGTGTCTTTGAATTCCCAATTTTGATGCTTCTTTTTAGGAATTACTGAATAGTGATAATTGACCTTCATATTTGCTAACTTGTTCCAAGTCTTCTAACATAATCTTACAAGAGTCCACCCAAAATCAGAGACGTATCATCTTATCTGGTTCATCGCATAGTATTTACCACTGTAGATCACGACGCGAACCATCTCAATCATGTACAATTTTATTGCCGTCTATTTTTTTTTGACGAAATCATCTTATCGCGCGTTGAGTTTTGTTGCGGACGCACTAAACGATCCCCGTAAGATGTATGCTTATCTCATCGGCGCGCCGAGCTTGCAAACACAAATGGATCACCCATTTCATTATATATATATATATATATATATATATATGAAAAATATGTATATAATATGTAGGTCCTTCATGGAATTACAATGCATAATAAAATTTTGCACATCAACGAAGAGTATCAGCTCTCCGAAATTTGCATATACCGTGACTCCTCTTTAAAGTATCTCCTCATGCTTTAGGGGCGTTAATACGGTGGAAATTTCAAAATAATGTGAGCCACCTTGTGCAAACCCTTACAATGCTTGAGGAAAAAATCATACAACTAGTTGTTGACGATAAATTTTTTGGTGCTGCTCCTGGCTCAATGATGAGCCTACCACCTCAGGATTACCCAAAAAAATTATCATTCAGGAATGGTTCTAAATATCAGTTCCGTCCCTGGTGCCCTTGTGGGTTTCCGTTTCTACGATCTTCGTGAGAGTGAAGCGCCACGATTGCTTAAGATTGAGATCGTTCGGGATTCGGGCGGGCCGACTTAGAAAATAGTTATTTACGATACAAGGGACCTAAGAGCCTTATTATTACACGGCGTGAAGTTGGCGCCCGAGCGCTTGCGCGAGGGTGCCAATCACGCCGTGTAATAATCAAAGCTCTTGGGTCCCGTGTATCGTACACTATTTTATAGCATCGAGTGACATAAACCCGCCCTTTGCGGGGGTCATAACACACCCGAGCGCTTGCGCGAGGGTGGAAGCGGGTGGCTAGGGCGGGGGTAAGCGGGGGGGGGGGGGGTTCGGGGGGGTGGCAGCCCCCCGACTGAAAAAAAGTTAAGAATCTGGTCCTATAAAATAGACATCACACACCCGCGATTAAACCTATCGAGTGATGATAAAGACGTTTCTTGTATCTAAAATAAGTCATGAGCATCGTTGGTTATTATAGTAATATAAGGGTTGTGCAACCCTCAT
This sequence comes from Eretmocerus hayati, assembly GCA_029851415.1. Taxonomy (NCBI): domain Eukaryota; kingdom Metazoa; phylum Arthropoda; class Insecta; order Hymenoptera; family Aphelinidae; genus Eretmocerus; species Eretmocerus hayati. The sequence continues at coordinate 2,807,579 of CM056742.1, forward strand.
CCCGGCCAAAACCTGAAATTTTCCCTCTCAGACTTCATCATGAAACAATTTCTGAACTTACGCTGGTAACTAGACTCCAGAAAAATTAGCAGTTGAATTCTTCTTAGACATTCCATAACGGCTGTTTGAGAATTGAAAACTGTGTAATAACACATCCTCACCGCAAGGATGACGAATATGCGTATTCGATCTTTTCAAATGAGGTACAATTCCTAATACTGCCATGCAGTCTCTAATTTTGATACCTACTTATTTGTTGTGATTTGATCACGACAGTGTATTAAATGGAAATGCAGCATGATCAAAGGTTTCAAGGTTAGCACAAATATACATGTGCAAAACTCAACCACGTGTTTATGTTTATGTTGATGATGATTTATAACCATGAGTGGGAGTGTAACAGTCATGACTAATTTTCTTGCTCTTTACAATTATTGATGCTGATACAAGTGCTCCAGACATGATCCATCATAGATTTTTTATAATATTATCTCAATTCCGATGCCTGCATACATAATATGCGCAAAAATTGCCAAAAATGTCCTAATAACCTCACAGTGAAATAAACTGATTTGCCGCATCCCGCACCCACGTGAAGTGAGCGGACGCATTACTTCACAGTTGAATAATAGGCCATTTAAGTCCCGCAAATGCATTAAATAAACGCGGGTTTAGGTCACGCAGTGCTATAAATGTACTTTTCAATCTTTCAAAAAAATAGGTTTTTGATAAAAAAAAATAGAAGATGATTTTCACGGAATCATCCATATATAATCGAGGTTCTATAAGAACCAGAATTCCAGAGTGGTTTTGATAGGTATTTTGCTCACTTTTCAGATGCGCTAAGCCGCGTCCCTCCATCTGCGGTAAATTTTGAGCTATAACGATTCCACTGTGAAAAAGTTACGAAAATTTTGCAAAAAAAAATTGAAAACATGATTTTCAGTCGTGTACCAGGGTCCGAAAAAATGTTGTAATTTTTTTTGGTCACGGAAGTTCATTTTTCAACCTATAAAATCGAAAAAGTTCACTAAGGAAGAAATCTGGGACTTAACTGTCGACCATATATCGTTTTCTCGTGGAATTACTCCTAAAGCATCCAGAAGCTCTCTCAAGATGCCCTATCAGTGGCGAACTGGGCTGATGAGCATCATCTTACATTGAACTTTGGAAAATCTATCGTTATGATCATCGGGAGTGCTGGGCACGTCCGTGAAATTAATTTGTCAACACTTCCCAAAATCACGATTGAGAATGTTGAGCTCCCATGCGCGAAGCAATGCAAAAATTTTGGCTCGTTTATGACTCCTAAGTCAATGCTACTGTGTCGAAGGTTTATCGATCACTCAGGTCACTCAAATTTTACAAACATTCTCTCACTCGCGATCTTCGTAAAAACCTAGTTGAGTCCCTTATCTTCCCTATTTTCGACTATGGATGCATAGTGTACAATGATGTAGGGTGAGGAGAAAATCTGCAACTCCAGAGAGCCTTGAATGCCTGTGTCCGTTTTGTCATCGGTAATATCCCCTATCGACGTCATGTAACCCCACATGGGATTGCACTAGGGTGGTTATCTACATCCAGGCGAAGACAGTTTCTCCTCGGTTCACTAGCCTTCTATACTATCTCAAATCAGAAACCGAACTACATTACTAGGCACTTCTCCCTCTTGTCTAAAAATCCTTACATTACACGCTCCGAGAGAAACATTCGCAAACCTTTTCTTCTATTCACCGCCAGAACTGAATCCCTCAGAAAGGCGTTCCACTATAAAGCATCAGAACTTCTCAACTCAGTACCCCAAGTCCCATTTGAACGGAGAACATCTCACTGTGCAAATCAGCTCTTTTTAACAAATTTCTAGAAGATGATGAGGAAGACTGGCGAACCCGAGTTGTGACTGAAGGTTCAGTGTTATAGATCTCTGTCTACTGCAAGCTTACTTCATAAACCTTTTACTCATTTGTTGCTTGCGTTAATCTTTTGCATTATATCCATATTTTCCCCTCCTCAACCTTGAATTTTTCTTCAGTTGATCACCAATGTCACATCGATGTGCGATTCTGAGTATTCATGGCATTTCCATCTCGCTGATGTAAACATTTGCACATTTATATTTTCTCCCCTTCAACTTACAAATTGGTTGTAATATATCACCTAAGTTATTTCGACTAATCTTATTTCTTTCTTGAAATCTCGTGTTATATTCATGTATTGCTGTGTATGATTGCTTTTTGGCCCAGATGGGGTTATACCCCGTGGCCAAAATTAAATACTATTCTATTCTATTCTATGTTATCAAGTTGCGTTTGGGTGCTCATTTTGAACCTATCAGTTATATTTTGATCAATTATCAAACGATTCCAAAAATCAAATGAAAGAAAGTCACGATGGTTCATATCGATCGAGACCAAATTAATCCTGATTTCGAAAATTATTAGGGGCTCTCCAATATTTCTGGATGATGTTCAGAAACGAGTGGATGTGTCGTTCATTTTCATTCAGACTAGTATTATTGGGGCTTCTATTGGAGTAGTCATTTTTCTTCAGAGCAAAAATTCAAATCACGCTCACAATCATCTGCGTTTAAGTGAACAAAGATTCGCATTTCAGGCTCGTAAAATAGAACTCTCATCAGTTTCCTTCTGACTCGAGATTCGTATTGGGAATGTTGAAACTTCGCGGGAGGGTACTTTGAGGAGGAATTCACCAAGTTTCTGGTGTACATCATTCCAAATGAATGCGTATGCGAGGAAGACTAATATGCTGAGTTTTTAGCAGAAAGTCAAAGAAAATCTTTTCCCCTCCCACTTTACTTTTTCCAAAAGTCTAACTTGACGAGTATCACCACCCTCCCCCCCCCCCCTCCCTTAACTTCATCTGAGATCAAAGTATGAATTTCAATTCTTGAGGGTCATGAGATCAGGGGAAACATGTCGAGTAACTTTTTACCAAAATCTAAACGTCAAACGAATGGAGAGAGATTAAAGAATATTGATTTCAATTCTTGAGAGTCATGAGATCAGGAAAAGTATGTCGAGTGATTGTTTTGCAAAATCTGAATGTGAAATGCATGGAGAATGATTGATTACATTACAATCTCATTAAATCTGTAAGTTTGACTCAACTTGAGTTACTCACCATCTCTCTTTTTCTTAAAATATATTGGAAGTAATTATCTATCCAGACCAATAAAAAAACTGGAGTAAGAAAATTTAATCCAGAATTGATCGTTCCACATTGGACGTCGGTAGAGATGGTGAGTAACTCAAGTTGAGTCAAACTCACAGATTCAATCAGATTGTAATGTAATCAATCATTCTCCATGCATTTCACATTCAGATTTTGCAAAACAATCACTCGACATACTTTCCCTGATCTCATGACTCTCAAGAATTGAAATCAATATTCTTTAATCTCTCTCCATTCGTTTGACGTTTGGATTTTGGTGAAAAGTTACTCGACATGTTTCCCCTGATCTCATGACCCTCAAGAATTGAAATTCATACTTTGATCTCAGATGAAGTTATGGGGGGGGGGGAGGGTGGTGATACTCGCCAAGTTAGACTTTTGACTTTTGGAAAAAGTAAAGTGGGAGGGGGAAAGATTTCAACACTTGGCTATGGTGATGATTGAAAATTCCTAGATTGACAAATATAAGCTGTGAATAGTACCATGTACAAAAACCAAAAACACTTATCCATATGTTATTCCTAAAAATCATCCCCCCAATGAACAGCAGTGTCCTACGTTCCAAGATGAATATTTTCTAATCTTAAGCAAGTGAATCTGGGGCCGTACAACTTTTTCTTTTTGATGGCAAAACTTGGAATTAGTTCATGAAATTTAACTTGAGTTGATGCAAAGATTTCCAACTCTACTTGTAATAGTAAAAGGTAATCAGTTGATGAGAGACATCTGGATTGTGAAAATTCCTACACGAGTTGGTTCATGCGCTCTCCAAGAAGGGAGGGTCCCAACCACCAAAATGACCAACTAATGGGTGACTAACACATGAAACGTGGAATTATCACAATACATATGTTTCTCAACACTATTCGAAAACCAAAAACTTGAACAAATTTCAACTAGGACATTGATTAATTGTGACACTTAAGAAGTTCAAGTGCTGCGTGGGATCTCATTTTGAGAATGAAGATTCAATAGCGTCATGTGAGAAGAGCTTTGATGCCAGACAGAATGATCCTCAAAGTACATCCGAATGAATGTGTGGATCCAGTTTCTATGTTGATTGACTTCTCCACCCTGAATTTTTCCAAGTTGATCCTAACCATTTTCTCTAAGAGCGTAAATGTGCTAATCTCTCTCAATAATAATTTTGATGAATCAGATGAACCCTAAACATAATTAGACCTATTTGGGGATTGACGTTTGCCTGTTAGCTGTTGATGAAGTCTTTAGCAAGAATGTAAGTGCCACGTCAAGACAGCTGTGACCCATAAATCAAGATTAAAAGTCTAGCCAAGACCAGTCAGTACAGTGATGTGCAATGAAAGTGTGTTGTGTAAAATTGATTAGACCAGCACCAGAGATCACCACACATATCACAACAACTGTTTCATGGACAGTCACTAATAGGACTGACCAATCTCACATTTCTCACAACATCTAAATGTGAGTGACGATTCCTTTTGTGTTGGACCTGAATAGGATTTTGGTGAGATACGAGAAGTAGCGCGAAGATTGCAGGTTCGTGTCCTGTCACGGTCGCCAAAAATGTGCCCGTGCAATCACGAGCTTTGCGCAGGGAGTTTTAGTAAATAATAGGCGGCGTAATGAATTTGACTCGATTTATTCAAACTTGAAAAAAAGTGAAAAATGACTCTAATAAAGCTCGCACGTCTACTCGCTTCAAAGCCTAATCGAGATCTAAACTTTTTTCTGTTTGCTTCGAAACGCGGTTCCTAAGGACTCTAAACAACAATTGAATGCGATTACTTTCCCCTGTAGCCGATCGTTCACAGACACTCTGCAACGAGGGCCTCTCAAGCACGAGAGACGAATGTAGCCCCGGATCGAAATCCGTGCTACGGCTGGTGGACTCCGGAACCACGTTCCTCACGTCCTGGGGAAAGTAATTACAACATAAAAACATGCTTGGATGACTCGAAATAAAAATAATGTCTGAAGCGAGTACATTTTCAAGCTAAAGAAAAATAATCTTTTACATATTTTAAATTGATTATTTTCTTCTTCTTAACTTTTTCTTCTTGAATTCTTCTTCATGATGAATTAGATTCAAAATTCAATATTTATTACTAAAATTAGGTTAGGAACTTCAAAATTATTTAAACATATTTACAATTTTATCAAATAATTTTTTATCAAAAAACGGTCGGGAACAAATACATTGGTTGCAATGGAATTCTCTCACTAGAGTAGAATATGAACTTGAAATACACAATTTATCTTCACAGTTGAGTCTGTCTCAAGTATCGGAGGAAGTGAAAGTCAATTTACTGATAAAATGTAGATTGATGCTGGCACCCATGCAGCACAAACTCTCCAAATACATTTGAAGATTATTCTTGACAATTGACCTTGCACTGATGCACAACGGCAAGAATGGCACATATCTTGGCCATCAGGCCATCATTTTTGAAATCACTGTTACAAGAGAGCATATTATATGCATACATCAGGCGGCTTCTTTTACTAGTAGACCAACAATTACGATTAGACACTCGTCCGGTACAGAATATCTGGAGTTGTGAATATAGTCTGCTAATGATGCGTGTGCTGATGGTGACGATAACAACAGTACAATAATAAGGCTCACGCACACAAAACTGTGCCTCACACCGACAGTGTCGACTTCGAGATGAGTTGAATCTCGAAACTGACAGGAGACGGAAATCCACGGCAAATTTGGTCAGCGAGGGTCCCGAATTTGTGAGTCGAGAAACAAAGCTGTTGATGGGTATCTCGATAAAACAAGATAGTGTTTAGATAGAGTTTTGACTCGCTACTAATAGATCGCATCGCAGTTGGTACCCACGAAAACCTATAATATCTAAAATCGAAGAAAAATGAGAGGTTAAAAAACCCCAACTTGGCGTATATAAGGCACGGCAGCGCTGCGAGTTTTTTTTGATGACGAAGTCATCTTCTCGCGCGTTGAGTTTTGTCTAACATGTGGACACAAATATTCGTAACGCGTGGATGCGCGCGCAACTCCCCATGCGTCGTGCGTGTTAGTGCAGCTATGTGTGAGTAGGAGTATTACGAAGTAGTGAGGTGATATGCAAGCATTGGCAAGCATTGGCATGATGGTATTGCAAGTCGAAGTGCAGATCAAAAAGCTGGTAGTGCCCTATTGTATCGCAACTCCTGCTGTGGTGCTTGCGATTTTCAATATAAGCACAGCAAAAATTGTCAGGTATTGGATATCTCGAGAGGGTGTGCAATACGACTTTTTTTACCACTTAGAATGTGTTTATCACGTCAAAATAGGTCGGAAAAGGTGTTTTGGACCGGCGATTAGCTCCAAATGTGCGTGCACGGCGATAAAAACACTCTATCGCCGATTTCTATCGTTTATTTTGGAAGAACTGAGACAGTTCGGCTCCAATCCATCAAAATTAGACGTAACTTAGTGCATTTTGAAGGTCCTACAACAAGCTCCAAAATGAGCTAAAGTACTACGTTGAATATCGTTGAAGTAGACCAAAGTTATTGAGAAAATGGCTTAATAGGGGCAAGTTGTGTACACCATTTTGTAAACTCTAAAAAATCACTTGAAAAAATTAAGGCAGCTCGGATCCAGATGATTGACTTTGGACGTAGGTATTTGAATTCATTTTGAAGGTCTCAAAACAAGCTTTAAAATGAGCTAAAGCACATTGAAAATTGTTGAGGTAGACCAAAGTTATTAAGAAAATGGTTTAATGGGGGCAAGTTGGGTACACTGACCTCATCATCTATATTGTTGGAGAAGTAATCGTCACGAAAGATGAGAAAATTATCGGGAATATTTTTGAAGCAAATATGAGCCGGCGAAAGATTGAAATTTGGGAAATTGTTGGTCTCACTAAATTCTGAGCGACTCAGTTATCTAACCCCATAATCAACGGAAATAAATATTACATAGCAAAGAAAATTGAAAAATTGAGCTACATGTAGCAAATTTATTGAACAAACTCCTATGACTTCGTCATCAACCGCGCGTTCTCCGGACGCACACCATTTTTTTATATACTCGCCAGCAAGGCGCAACCGCGCCTTTTGATGGTATGTAAGTGATCCACCTACATTATTATTCAAGTTCGTAGTAATGCTATCAGAGGGCAATTGTTCACGGTTTTCGGTTATGGGAAGAGAAGCGAATTCTGTCAAAGGCAGCTGACAGGGTCGCACTTTCGCGAAACTTGCTCATCTTCAATCGAATGGAATTTCTAGAAGAGATGGATGATCGATTCTCACCAGTGACTGACATTTGGGTCTCTTCAATACCTTTTATGATATTTTTAATGAAAAAGGACGTTCACCGCATCGGAGCAAAGATTCGCAAGCTATTCTTTTGATCTGAAATGTCAGAATACGATTGTACTTACAATTTTGGGACTCATAAATATCAATTAGCCAAGACAGACTCATCTCTATCGCTATTTCCCTGAGAGATACGAAAATATGGTGTGCGTCCGGAGAATGCGCGAATGGTGACGAAGTCATAGGAGTTTGCTCAATAAATTCGTTACATGTAGCTCAATTTTTCAATTTTCTTTGCTCCGTAATATTTATTTCCGTTGATTATGGGGTTAGATGACTGAGTCACTCAGAATTTAGTGAGGCCAACAATTCCCAAAATATCGATCTTTCGTTGGCTCATATTTGCTTCAAAAATATTCCCGATGATTTTCTCATCTTTCGTGACGGTTACTTCTCCAACAATATAGATGACCAGGTAAGTGTACCCAACTTGCCCCTATTCAACCATTTTCTTGATAACTTTGGTCTACCTCACCAATCTTCAACATGCTTCAGCTCATTTTAAAGCTTGTTTTGAGACCTGCAAAATGAATTCAAGTACGTTCAAATTCAATCATCGAGAGTCGAGCTGTCTTAATTTTTTCGAGTGATTTTATAGAGTTCACAAGATGGTGAGACCGAATCGCCCACATAAACCATTCTCTCAACAAATCTGGTCTCCCTGAACATTTTTCAACGTATTTCAGCTCACTTCAGAGCTTGTTTAAGGACCTTCAAAACGCGCTAAACTACGTCCAATTTGGATGGATTGGAGCCGAACCGTCTCAATTCTTCCAAAATGAATGGCGGAAATCGGCGATAGAGTCTTTTTATCGCCTTGCACGCACATTTGGAGCTAATCGCCGGTCCAAAACACCTTTTCCGACCTATTTCGACGTGATAAACACGTTCTCATTGGTAAAATAAGCCAAACTGCGCGCCTTCCCGAGATAACTATATGGGGACATGTTGGGCACACTTCGATGTTGGCATTCTTGTTTACGAATTGTCTTCGTGTTTTGCACATAAATTAGCTCAGATCCAAATTTTGCAGCTTGAAAAACAGATTTTGGAGGTTCTGAAGCAAGTAATCAAATACGCTAAGGTAAGTTAAGGTTGGTTGAACTCAAAAAATTTGGCACTAATTTCACTGGACGCATTTCCCTCGGTGCTTTCTTAGCTAAGCGATCACGAGAAATAGAAAAGTCACTTGACATATTCTGGAGAACGCAGGAATGATTCGAGGTCGATGCAAACTACTCATTTTCTCATCATATTTTAACATAGCAAGCGCGAAAAAAATGCCGGGAGGACAAAAGGATTGCCCATTCCTGAGATCGGCATATGGGGGCATCAAGTTGGGTACAGAGGAAAGTTGAGTACACTTGCCTTATATGAAAGGAGAAGCCACAACCGTACAGACATTTTTCCAAAATACGGGAGTTCGGTCCATGGATCAAAGAAAATTACGAAAAACTGACTTGCAGTGAACGGCTCGGTGGACGGCCTAACCGTACAAGATTTCTCCTAAATTATACTCAATGAGCCACCTCTACAACCAGAATCACAATCTGAAATCTTGACAGAGGTGTGCTGAATTACACAATGAATCGAATCCAATTTCTGACAAGTTTCGCTGTGCTTCTATTGGATCTTAAGCACCACATAGTTGCGATACAGGGGCACTGCGGGCTTTTTGATCTGCATTTTGACTTGCAATACCATCATGCCAATGCTTGCATATCATCTTACTATACTTTATGATACGCCTACTCAAACATAGCTGCAACACGCACGACGCATGGGGAGATGCGCGCACATACGTGCGTTACGAATATTTGTGTCTACATGTTAGACAAAATTAACGCGCGAGAAGATGACTTCGTCATGAAAAACAGAGTATTCTTCCTTTAGACTGCTTCAATCAGCTCGAGGAAGGCATTGAGAATGTCCATGGATTGACCATTCGTGAAAAATTTTTGAGATACCTTGGTCTTTCCAAAGCAATGAGCGTATGAATACTTCGAAGGAAATTTTGATTGCTGAGATCACAGTCGATTCCGTGCATCAATTCAAAGTCAGTTCGTAAGCTCGTTGATGCTCTTATAGCTTCCCCTTGTGGGCTGAAAAATGTTTGAGAACCGGAAATCACGTCTCTATTCATCTAAAATGCTCATGAGGCCGAAATCGAGTTCTACGGGTGGAGGACAGGTAGACGGGTAGACACGGGTGGTCAGTCCCATGCTCACGAGGCTAAAATCGAGTCACACGGGTGGTGTACGGGAATACGGGTAGACACGGGTGATCACAATTATGGTAAGCTGGCCAAAATCGAGCCACACGGGTTATGAACGGGTATACGGGTAGACACGGGTGGTCAGTCCCATGCTCACGAGGCCGAAATCGAGTCACACGGGTTGTGAACGGGAAGACGGGTAGACACGGGTGGTCAGTCCCATGCTCACGAGGCCGAAATCGAGTCACACGGGTTGTGAACGGGTATACGGGTGGACACGGGTGATCATTGTTATGGTTAGCTGGCCAAAATCGAGCCACACGGGTGGCAAACGGGAAGACGGGTAGACACGGGTGGTCAGTCCCATGCTCACGAGGCCGAAATCGAGTCACACGGGTTGTGAACGGGAAGACGGGTAGACACGGGTGGTCAGTCCCATGCTCACGAGGCCAAAATCGAGCCACACGGGTGGCGAACGGGAAAACGGGTAGACACGGGTGATCACTCTCGTGGTTAGCTGGCCAAAATCAAGCCACACGGGTGGTGAACGGGAGAACGGGTAGACACGGGTGATCACTGTTATGGTTAGCTGGCCAAAATCGAGCCACACGGGTTATGAACGGGTATACGGGTAGACACCGGTGGTCAGACTCCCATGCTCACGAACCCGAAATTGAGTCACACGAGTTGTAAACGGGAAGACGGGTAGACACGGGTGGTCACTGTTATGGTTAGCTGGCCAAAATCGAGCCACACGGGTTGTGAACGGGAAGACGGGTAGACACGGGTGGTCAGTCCCATGCTCACGAGGCCAAAATCGAGTCACACGGGTGGTGAACGGGAATACGGGTAGGCACGGGTGATCACTCTCGTGGTTAGCTGGCCAAAATCAAGCCACACGGGTTGTGAACGGGTATACGGGTAGACACCGGTGGTCAGCCTCCGATGCTCACGAACCCGAAATTGAGTCACACGGGTTGTAAACGGGAAGACGGGTAGACACGGGTGGTCACTGTTATGGTTAGCTGGCCGAAATCGAGCCACACGGGTTGTGAACGGGAAAACGGGTAGACACGGGTGGTCACTGTTATGGTTAGCTGGCCAAAATCGAGCCACACGGGTGGCGAGCGGGAAGACGGGTAGACACGGGTGATCACTCTTGTGGTTAGCTCGCCAAAATCAAACAACACGGGACGTTAACGGGTATACGGGTAGACACGGGTGATCACTCTCGTGGTTAGCTGGCCAGAATCAAGCCACACGGGTTGTGAACGGGTATACGGGTAGACACCGGTGGTCAGCCTCCCATGCTCACGAACCCGAAATTGAGTCACACGGGTTGTAAACGGGAAGACGGGTAGACACGGGTGGTCACTGTTATGGTTAGCTGGCCAAAATCGAGCTACACGGGTTGTGAACGGGAAGACGAGTAGACACGGGTGATCACTGTTATGGTTAGCTGTGGTTAGCTGGCCAAAATCGAGCCACACGGGTGGCGAACGGGAAGACGGGTAGACACGGGTGGTCAGTCCCATGCTCACGAGGCCAAAATCGAGTCATACGGGTTGTAAACGGGAAGACGGGTAGACACGGGTGATCATTTTTATGGTTAGCTGGCCAAAATCGAGCCACGCGGGTTGTGAACGGGAAGAGGGGTAGACACGGTTGATCAGTCTGCCATGCTCCCGGGGCCGAAATTGGTTCACACGGGTTGTGCACGGTTATACGGGTGGCACTCACGAGGCCAAAATCGAGCCACACGGGTTGTGAACCCTAAAACGGGTAGACACGGGTGTTCAGTCCCATGCTCACGAGGCCAAAATCGAGCCACACGGGTGGCGAACGGGAAGACGGGTAGACACGGGTGATCACTCTCGTGGTTAGCTGGCCAAAATCAAGCGACACGGGTTGTGAACGGGAGAACGGGTAGACATGGGTGATCACTGTTATGGTTAGCTGGCCAAAATCGAGCCACACGGGTTATGAACGGGTATACGAGTAGACACCGGTGGTCAGCCTCCCATGCTCACGAACCCGAAATTGAGTCACACGGGTTGTAAACGGGAAGACGGGTAGACACGGGTGATCATTTTTATGGTTAGCTGGCCGAAATCGAGCCACGCGGGTTGTGAACGGGAAGAGGGGTAGACCTGGGTGGTCAGTCCCATGCTCCCGGGGCCGAAATTGGTTCACACGGGTTGTGCACGGTTATACGGGTGGCACTCACGAGGCCAAAATCGAGCCACACGGGTTGTGAACGGGTATACGGGTAGACACGGGTGATCATTGTTATGGTTAGCTGGCCAAAATCGAGCCACACGGGTGGCGAACGGGAAGACGGGTAGACACGGGTGGTCAGTCCCATGCTCACGAGGCCAAAATCGAGCCACACGGGTGGTGAACGGGAAGACGGGTAGACACGGGTGATCACTCTTGTGGTTAGCTCGCCAAAATCAAACCACACGGGACGTTAACGGCCATACGGGTAGACACGGGTGATCATTGTTATGGTTAGCTGGCCAAAATCGAGCCACACGGGTGGCGAACGGGAGGACGGGTAGACACGGGTGGTCAGTCCCATGCTCACGAGGCCGAAATCGAGCCACACGGGTTGTGAACGGGAAAACGGGTAGACACGGGTGATCATTTTTATGGTTAGCTGGCCAAAATCGAGCCACGCGGGTTGTGAACGGGAAAACGGGTAGACACGGGTGATCATTTTTATGGTTAGCTGGCCAAAATCGAGCCACGCGGGTTGTGAACGGGAAGAGGGGTAGACACGGGTGGTCAGTCTGCCATGCTCCCGGGGCCGAAATTGGTTCACACGGGTTGTGCACGGTTATACGGGTGGCACTCACGAGGCCAAAATCGAGCCACACGGATCGTGAACGGGAAAACGGGTAGACACGGGTGATCACTCTTGTGGTTAGCTGGCCAAAATCGAGCCACACGGGTTGTGAACGGGAATACGGGTAGACACGGGTGGTCAGTCCCATGCTCCCGGGGCCGAAATTGGTTCACACGGGTTGTGCACGGTTATACGGGTGGCACTCACGAGGCCAAAATCGAGCCACACGGGTTGTGAACGGGTATACGGGTAGACACGGGTGATCATTGTTATGGTTAGCTGGCCAAAATCGAGCCACACGGGTGGCGAACGGGAAGACGGGTAGACACGGGTGGTCAGTCCCATGCTCACGAGGCCAAAATCGAGCCACACGGGTGGTGAACGGGAAGACGGGTAGACACGGGTGATCACTCTTGTGGTTAGCTCGCCAAAATCAAACCACACGGGACGTTAACGGCCATACGGGTAGACACGGGTGATCATTGTTATGGTTAGCTGGCCAAAATCGAGCCACACGGGTGGCGAACGGGAGGACGGGTAGACACGGGTGGTCAGTCCCATGCTCACGAGGCCGAAATCGAGCCACACGGGTTGTGAACGGGAAAACGGGTAGACACGGGTGATCATTTTTATGGTTAGCTGGCCAAAATCGAGCCACGCGGGTTGTGAACGGGAAAACGGGTAGACACGGGTGATCATTTTTATGGTTAGCTGGCCAAAATCGAGCCACGCGGGTTGTGAACGGGAAGAGGGGTAGACACGGGTGGTCAGTCTGCCATGCTCCCGGGGCCGAAATTGGTTCACACGGGTTGTGCACGGTTATACGGGTGGCACTCACGAGGCCAAAATCGAGCCACACGGATCGTGAACGGGAAAACGGGTAGACACGGGTGATCACTCTTGTGGTTAGCTGGCCAAAATCGAGCCACACGGGTTGTGAACGGGAATACGGGTAGACACGGGTGGTCAGTCCCATGCTCACGAGGCTGAAATCGAGCCACACGGGTGGTGAACGGGAAAAAGGGTGGACACGGGTGGTCAGTCTGCCATGCTCACGAGGCCGAAATCGATCCACACGGGACGTGAACGGGAAAACGTGTGGACACGGGTGATCACTCTTGTGGTTAGCTGGCCAAAATCAAGCCACACGGGTTGTGAACGGGACAACGGGTATACACGGGTGATCACTGTTATGGTTAGCTGGCGAATATCGAGTCACACGGGTTGTGAACGGGAAAACGGGTAGACACGGGTGTTCAGTCCCATGCTCACGAGGCCAAAATCGAGCCACACGGGTTGTTAACGGGAGAATGGTAGGCATGCCATTCCTCATGTGAACGTAGCACGGGTAGAAACGGGAAAAGCTACGCCGAAACTACATTTACGGGAAGCCACGGGAGGCGAGCTTGCATCGAAGCGGGAACATTCCGGGTGTCTCCCGTGTCGTCCCGTTGAGCTTGCAGAGCTCCAAAAAGTAACACGGGAAGCTCACGGGTATGGACGTATATTACCCCTTTCCCGTGAATTTTACACGGGTTCCCGTACGGGAGCACTGCGTATAGCCACTTTCTCAAAGTTCTGAAAAAAATCATCTCTTCCGTGAAATATCAGTTCAGATTTGATGGGTACAAAGGTTGCACGCCTGTCGACGAACGAGCAAAGAAGCCATCGCTACCTACAGCTGAACATAGACCTCAAGCCAATTTTACGTGGTCACGGCGTTCACGTGGCATAGCTGGTGCTGTTGCAGTATGCGGCTAAACGAGCTGGTGTGCGCTGCGGGGATGATATTGCCAATATTTGACTTGATCCTCGGTTGGCGGGCATCACGGATCGCGTGTCCTATACATACATACGAGTTTGCGGGGGTTGGTCGCGGGACACGATATCGCGCAGCTTCCAATATATATCTACTGACGGTGCGCCGTATCAGTAGCATTGCACCAAAACACGTGTATGAGTAGCACGGCATATATCGTTGCAGCGAGCTTATATACCAGCGCCAAATTACCATTTGAATGCCGGTCAGCTTTTGTCGCCGCAAAACCGCATAACGCTCGCCACTCGCCTGTCCCGCATCTATATATCGCGTGGTGGCACCCTGCTGAGAGACCCGTAAATGTATGTTCCATATTGCACCGTGATTTGATCTGTATACGTTTAACGAGAGCGATTGTGTTTGCTGTATATTGCTTCACCACCCCCAGCATGCTTGTACTAGAGATTGACTCGATGGGAAATCCTTCACAGGACTTTCACGCCGAATGTTTGCGTTCTGCTTGGTCCTTTTCAAGACGAGAAATTTCACGGGCATTTTCATTCAATCAACTATTTTGATGGGAAAATTGGAAAACCATCCATTGATCGATCCATTATATCAGATTAGAATCTTGACGTTCATCCATGCGGTAAAAAAGTTTGTATATTTTCAGATTGCACCGAGAGCAATCTCAAGTTTTCACGTTGCAGAATTAAATGAGACAAAATCATAGATGCGCAGATTGGCCGGACGATTCACCCAATAGATGGCGCTTCTATCGACCTACGCATGCGATCGGATAACGTTGGTCATTATTTTTGCTCACACCATTTGACCCTCCTATCTTTGTCCCAGGATGAATAATTTAGGCGAAGCGTCATGAAATTTCCAATCTAAAGAGTCATTCCACATCGGAGCATATGCATTCTTTGTCAAGAGGATCATAATTCTTTGGCTTGCTAAGCGAGGTATCCTGATCGATGCTCACACCCGTTCATGTTTTTTGCCAAGTAGATCTCGAACTTTTGGACGTGGAAGGGCTCATTGGATTGGAAATTCCAATACACAGGCGGGATACTATCTGATTTTGACTGGAAATTTCATGTTGTGCAGAAACGAATAGGGATGGGTGGGACAGCGCTATGTCCGGTACCGTATTCTGGTAACGATTTTCTCGTTTCCTAAAGAACAGAATGCTATGAGATTTTATATGACTTCATAAAGTGAGATCTGGGAGGCAAGTCACTGTCTGGGGCAACTCATTCAATGCCAATAAAAGCGTATAATGAATACTCGAAACAATACTGCCGCTCTCAGAATTATTGCGTGCAGCCGCAACCTGGAAGTACGCCGGTGCGTGTCTGGTTGCGGTTTTGCGGGAAACCCAGACGGTGGGACCCATTTAATGAGATTTTGATCACCGCCACTCAGCGAGAAATCGAAGCGAATCCTTGGTTTTTAGCGCCGATGCTTTTAGATGGCTGCTAGCAACCAAGACTTTTTCTTGATTTATCGCTGTGCGCCGCCGCAGGCACAGAGTCGACGCGGTCACGTAGGCCCTACTTAGTGACCGCCTATACTACCAATGTTAAAAAAAGGATCTAATCCAAGATGGCGGACACATCTGCTTATCACTACTTAGAGGGTCACTACTGGCAGGGTCTATCGCAGTGAATGTGTGTTAACAAGCTTTCATCAACGAGAATGGCTGGTACACGGGAACAGTTTCATTTCTCGAATAACATCACAATTGGACCATTCAAAATTTTTGGCGTTCAGAAAAAGTGAACTACCGGCTGCGCAGCCGAGTGGTCTCCAATCCGGATATAATGAATCCCGAAAAGCTTGCTTAGCCTGAATTTTTTTCCCGATCGGACTCGCACGGACGCCACGGCTGTTTTCCTGCATTTGTTTTTGAAAAAACACGAATAAACTCATTTTTCTGACTCAAAAATTTCGTCCAATCACCACCATTGACCGATTTTCATGGATACCATTTTTACCCCCATATTGGATGTGATGAAATTGTCAAATAGTGGTTGACTACGGTGATCAACCAGTGGTTGAATTTCCACCCAATTGGTAGAATTATCAACCAGTGGTCGACCAATTTGGTTGAAAGTCAATCAATTTTTTACAGTGTATTATGATACTATTGTGTATGATCTCAGACTATCGAATCGAAAAGTTAGTTTGGGGGGATTTTTGGACCCTAGTTTGTACACGCATCAAGCGGGTGACCAATAGTATATATTTCACAGACTCAATATCCATACATGCCTTGATGCAGCATCGAGTGGGCATGATGTAGTCAGTTGCCACCGCAAATCTTCGTTCAATGTTCGAATCGGCAACTCTCCTCCCCCGTATACAATACTATCGAAATCCAGCGTAAGAGTCTGTGCCGTGGCGATTTATTTATATTTGTGAGTGGTGTCGTGGCGTTGGGCTTCTAGAGCAACCAGTAACAATACAAAGGGAAAAATATTGACACAAGGCTTCGAAGCCATCCGCACACGCCCCCCGCGCATCCGAAATGTCCTCCTTTTTTGTTCAAAAACGCGAAGAGGTCGATGGGGTCGGTAGGCGGAACTGCCCCAACTGTCGACTCTTTGGGAATCCATTGATCATCATACTTTCGCCTTTTTTTTCATCGCGTCACATGTGACCTCAACTGTACAAAAATTTCAACTTCTGCCCCTGGCTCGTTTCTATTTATGACTGGGTGATATCGGTGTGCAAACAACAGACTTTTTTGGTCTATTGGCTCTGTTCGATCCATAACTATTCAATTATTCATGAGTTTTTGTACATCAAATCGAGGAAACATGAATATTTGATGCAACGTGAATGTTTGATGCAACGTTGCTCGTGACGGTCTCGTGGCTATATCAAAATACGCTGCTAAAAGTGATTAGCAGAAAGCTTTCTCCAAGCGTCATATGATGATAATTAGAATAACCAGACCATCATCATTCTAAAATTGTATGAAAAATATAATGTGAAATTCCTTTCCACATGATAATTGAAACTATATTATACTTTTTTGTATCTTTATTAATATCAATATAAATCTCATAAATCAGATATTCGTTAAAAAATTCTACATTCTCACAATTACAATACCAATTCAAAATTATCAATATCATCGATCACTTGACGAACTTTACATCAAAGCAAAATCTCATACTAAGGAAATCTCCTTTGGATATTCTTCTATGACTCCTGATTTTATAATTTTCAGTAGATGTCTTCTCATTACTTCTGAATCTCTGCAATACATAGTGAACGAGGGATCATTTTTAAAGCATACAGTGATTGCGTAAGCAGTTGCGAATGGACCGCATGAACTTTGGTCTAGTTGCTTTTGTACTCTTTTGAATATCACTTCTTTTACGTCTAGTTCTGGATATCTGTTTCTGATGAATGCTTTTTCTCTTGGATCCAAATTTTCATATCCATGTTCATCACAACAGTAAGCTTTTTAGAAGGATTTGAGCCATCTAGTCTTAGGTTTTTTCGATGATATCTATTAGTTGGTTGAGACAGAATTTGGATGCGGCAGGTTTAAAAAGGCTAAAAAAAAATTTTTGGTGAAAATTTTGATTTTTTTGAAAGTATTATCAATCGATAGATCTCGCAGAAAAAATCATAGTTTAGGTCATTAAGATTGAGATAAATGAGTCATGAAGGAAGGTAGGACCAAAAATTGAATATTAAGGGAGATTTTCCTTTATTTTTTGAATTATTTTTTGGAGGGAGCTTTTTAGAAGGATTTGAGCCATCTAGTCTTAGATTTTTTCGATGATATCTATTAGTTGGTTGAGACAGAATTTGGATGCGGTAGGTTTAAAAAGGCTCAAATAAAAGTTTGGTGAAAATTTTGATTTTTTTGAAAATTTGAGATCTGTAGAGATTAAATGAAATTTCGGTATTAACCAATCGATAAATCTCGCAGAAAGAATCATAGTTTAGGTCATCAAGATTGAGATAAATGAGTCATGAAGGAAGGTAGGAGGAAAAATTGAATATTAAGGGAAATTTTCCTTTATTTTTTGAATTATTTTTTGGAGGGAGCTTTTTAGAAGGATTTGAGCCATCTAGTCTTAGGTTTTTTCGATGATATCTATTAGTTGGTTGAGACAGAATTTGGATGCGGTAGGTTTAAAAAGGCTAAAAAAAAATTTTCGGTGAAAATTTTGATTTTTTTGAAAATTTGAGATCTGTAGAGATCAAATGAAATTTCGGTATTAACCAATCGATAGATCTTGCAGAAAAAATCATAGTTTAGGTGACTCAATTTGTTGTGAGAGTGTGTGGGAAAAAGATATTTATGTATTGAAAGTTGAAATTTGAGCACTTTTTATTCAAAAAGCCCATGGATCAAATTTGACTGGGAGCCGAAAGGTGCCAAATCACTGGGCTCTCAGAAATTGGATTCTCTACAACTTGTAGAAAGCCAAAAGTTGATAAGGCGAATAGTAAAAGAGAAAGCGTGTCCAATATAAAACAACATACATACATACACACACACAAACACGGAAAATGGGGTGGAAAGATGAGTCTTTGGCAGATTTGAGAGGACATTAGGAGGAAAAGTGTTACCTACATTTGATAGCTTTTGGCGAGAGGAAGAGAATGGTCGTTGGCTTTTTTCGATAAGAGGGATTTTGTTGAAGAATATGTTGATTTTAATGAAAAATTTGATCAAATTTTCGTTGGGGTGAAAACAAAGCTTTCTCTTTAGAGAAAGCAAAACAAACAATAATCGGTATCGTGATGATTTTTCAGGTAATCACAAATCAAGATGAAGAAGCACCCCATCATTTCACTGATCAAGTAAGATCTTGTCACCTATGATAATTTTGATACATTGTGCGTAAAAGTGTATTAAAAGTATGTACTTCGCGCTTAAATAGTAGAATTTTAGTCACAGCTCATATAAAAATGCTTAGTTGTGATGACCCCAATACTCGCCTGCAGCTCGGGCCGGAAACCCATTTCTCGGGTGGGGAAAGAAAGTTGTAGCACCTTCGTATCAAAATTTACTACTTCTGACTGCGTTTACTTGACAGATTTTGATTGAATAATCTAATGCCCTTTGGAAATGATGAGAGGTTAGAACAGGTACTGACAAAATTATTGATTTTTGTACACTGTATATACTGGAGATTTGGAGAGCAAGCTGAACTGTCCACCAACAGCTCACTTCACGATCTTTCTGGCTCTTTTTTTCCCTACCTCGATCCATTAGTGTGAGTGAGACAGCGCGATGTCGAGCTTGGACGGTTCAGCTTGTCCCCGAGTGTATACCGGTCATGAACAGTTTGATACATTCTCACACTGACAAAAATATTGAGACAAGTGGATCGCGATTCAATATGATAAGTACAAATGTCTGATCAAATCACTGTCTACGAGTATTACGGGTCAGTGAGAAACTTTAATGGATATGAAAGGGAATAACAGCATCAGGTTACGACTGAATTTTAAATGACAATGCCTGCCCTAAGTAACTATGACCTAATAGACAAGTCAACTGCTCTATTGGCTGCGCTTTGCTCTCAAATCTGTAAGTGTTGGCAGTGATTTCTCAGGGGAGAAGGACGTGAAGGGTAATGCAGATATCGCTCGAGAAACTATACAAACGAGCGCGTGCGACAGGTGGTCCGTGAAATCGGTGCACAAGTGCACAACGGTTTGTACGCCCTGTTTATGGTTGGCTACGCTGTGAGTAACGAGACCAACATTAGGCTGAGTAATACCTCAGCAAGCGTGAATGAAAAAGTCTGACTGGAAAAGGTAACAGACTATTTTTGCAAGATTTTTAACCATCCACTCAATATTATGAGCTGATACCGACCAATCTGATCGTAATTGATTTCGAATGACACTAAAATCCTACTACTTGCCAGAATTCTTCAATAATTTCGTGACATTCATCCCTGTACAGGTGCATTTCATCCCGGAATCTCCATAAGGTCAGGACTGCATCAAAAACCACAGAATCAAGTCAAGCCACTCAAAAGTTTTGACTGTACGAAGCAACCGCGGCAACCAGCAGCAGTAGCAACTCGGACTGGAAAGATAATGTATTCTGCAAAACTTTTGAATTTACCTCGAGGTCGGGAAACAAAACACACAAGTGCGGATGCAGCTCGCAAGTTTGGGAAAAAATTCTGAGAGTTTGGGGACGAATGTCGATGAGCCAGCAGCAGCGCGTAGTGGAATTCAGGCGCGCTTTAGCATTTCACGTTTGTTTCCATTTAAATGGTAATCGAGTTCATAATGTAATTGTATTCGCGAGTAAGCCCCTCCGGGATCTCTCGACGCATCGCATTGTTCGCATTGTCCTGGAGCTCTCCATCTACCCCCATCCCCCTTCCTCCCTTTTCCATTCTGTCCTTTCACAGCCCGAAATCTCTAAGCCTACTCTGTGCGCGTACAGTTTCATATTTTGCCGGGCGTTTCACAATGGACCCTACTGTATGTTGCAGCCGCATATACTACTTGTCATCGACGCCATACTATGTATATATGCGATTTTATATGGTAGCGTAGTTTTGTGTGTTTGTGTGTGTGTGTATGATACCGATGCGAGGCCGACGACCATTGGAAAAAAAACTGCCTACCAGAGGCTATTGGGTGTTGGCACGTCACTGAACTGCTCGCTTTTCGATGTTTATGGATGCTCCCCGCTTTCTGCCGATAGATACAGTCGAGTCATTTGATAGTTTATCATTCCCTGACTCGACCAGACAATCGATACGTGAACGCATCACCACCAGTTGTCTACATTTTCCACCCAATGCCATCTTTCGGGTGCGATCAAGCATCTCCCTGAATTTGATTTTTTAAATTTCCGTATATTTGGTCATTTTGTGGTTTTCACTGGAGTTCTCAAGAAAAAAAAACTAGGGGGTGAAAAATGGGAAATAATCAAAAAAATTTCAAGCGAAAATTTTCGCACCGATACAAAATATGTCTTATTGAGACTCTTGTCATAGAATAGTCTTTTATATGAGAAACAACAACATCAAAGTCTTGGAAAAAGTCTTACAGAAAATCCTGCAAAAATATTTTGCATAGTCAGAGCGCGCGGTCGCGTGTCTATGCAAGTATATATGAAAGAATGAGTGACTATGCAACCATACTTTGAATTCATTGGCCCCAACCTGGCCATGCCATTTCATTGGGATCTTGCCGGTGTGCGAAGAGATTCTAACCCGAGAGAAGAGTAATTCTTGATGATTGACAATGATTCGACATGTTCTGTGCATTTGTAGCTGCGGTATAGACATCCATCGCTTCACTCCCGAGGGTTGCCGGGATGTTTTTTTCCGAAAAAATGCCGCGGTGGATAAGAGTGAAATTTCCGTAGCCATCTCGCAACACGGTCAAAGCATCGATTATCCCAGTTCTCGTCCGACTTTCTGTAAGTATTTGGTGTGCAAAAGACCGTGCTTAGCGGAATAAGCGATTCGTTAACTCCCCGATCGGTATTCACTGATCAAACATGAAATGTCATTCCCGTAGCCAAACTGCGATCTCGCGCTGAGCTCTTATGGGATTTAACACGTAAAATTTTTTTGATTTTCTATATTTTTGAGTTCCCATCTTCGATTTAGGTGTGTTTAATTATGGAGGAATCCAACTCACGAGCCCAGAGTTTCGCTTTTGTCTTTCGTTTATTTTTGAGTCTGTTTCAGGCATGTTTCCCCGGAACTGCAGATATAAGGAACGTGTGGATCAAGAGAGGCAGTGCCTCTCTTGATCCACACGTTGATATACGATTAATGTGGGGTGAGTGCACACCAGACTTTACTATTGGAAGAAAGCGTGACAGGGATTGATTCCGAGCAAGTACCCCGTCTTCTTCATGTTCAAAATTTCAATCTATTAGACGATGGTGTCTGATGGATTGTATAAATGGGTTATAACGAGTAAGAACCGGTGATAGCTCAATCGGACAAATTTGAATCACCACAAAGATATATAAACTACACAGGGATCTTAGCACGTGTCGAAATTTGATGTCATCATGGCGCATGGGTCTCTAGACGTGAATCTGAATTCTTGATGCGGACCACCCACGGGGTTCTCGTGGGATATATTTTTGGGGACTTTAGGGGTCATACTGCAGCTAGAATCCGAAATCGCCGGTTTTGGAAAAGTGCTTTTTCAGTTCTCACTTCTTCACCCTTGACATCTCGATGGGAACGCATTTTATCGGAAAATATGTGAAGCAGTGTTTTGCAGATTTTGATAAGATGAACAAAAAAGGTCTCGACATTTTCTCTCGTATAAGGCCTCCAGTTTCCGTAGTAAATGTATTTCCGTCCGAGATTCATATTTTTCACGGCCCTGACCTCATGAATCCAAAGGAATACATTTTATCAAAAAGTGTGCAAAGTAACTTTTTGTAGATCTTTAAAGGATGAACAAAAAAAGTCTCCACAAATTTTTTTCCATTAAAGGTCTCCTGTTTCCGTAATCGACGTTTTCTCGACCAAGACCCATCTTATTCTGATTCCAGTCGAAACCAACGGAAATGAAGACAAAATATACCTATGTATCTTGGACGAAAATATGTCAAGTGCGGAAACAGGACGCCTTGAGTGAAAAATTGTGTGCAAACCTTTTCGTCTATTTTTCAAAGATCTACAAAAATTTACTTCACACATTTTTTGATGAGAAGTGTTCCTTTGGATTCTTGGGGTCGAGACCGTGAAAAATTTGGATCTTGGAAAGAAATGAGTTTACTACGGAAGTTGGAGTCCTGTTACGAGAAAGTGTGTTGAGACCTTCATCGTTCACCTCATCAAGATGTACAAGAAGTTGCTCCACATATTTTACAATGAAGTACGTTCTCTCCGAGTTATTGAGGGTAGAACAGTGAATACTGACAGAAAAACGCCTCTATCTCCGACTTTACCCAAAATGGTTCAAGTGGCGGTTTTGATTTCAGCTGGAGTATGATTTCAGAGGTCCCTAATTACATGTCCTACAATAATTCTGTGGGTGGTGAGCATCACGAATTCAGACTTATTTTTAGTAACCATTAGGCTGAAAGAGAGGAAAGCAAAAACTCGCCTGACCCGCCGGTTCGCTATACCTCATTACACGGGCAAAGTGATGATTGATTTCGAACAAAAATTCATTTAGCTATATCCCTAAAATATAAATGATGATTCATGATTACGAAATCATGTCCATATTGTTTGTTGAAGAATTTTCACATCATTTTCATATTTTTGGAAATTTTCCCATAACAAAACGAGCTGCTGCACTCGTTTCAGTGGTGCTGTCAATAATGAGAGTCCCTAATGAATTTGAGAACTTATTACTCGGAAAAATGCGCAATGAAGAATAATATTAAACAAATTCACACAAACAGGCTCACTCTTTTTTCGTTTCCTAGCAGATCAATCTCCAACAGTGCAATGATTCATTTACAGAAGACTCGCTTCTATACAAAATTCATCGGTAAAATCCCCACTTTGGCAAATCTGTTAATAAAAATAATTGTCATTTCCATTCTTAAAGTTCCAATTCGGGTTCCCGTTAAGTAAATCTACATCAATAACAAGTTTCGAATGCTAAGATTAGCGCTTTACTTTTGGTTGAGGTCACCTGATCAAATTGAATCACTAAATGTGATTCATCCGTCTTCAATCGACCAAGCATGTACACGACTTTTTGTTATCTACTTTGATGTAATTTTGCTCCAGATGTACAATGCTCCTCCCTGGAATGCCTATGCTACAGTTTGTTCACGTGGATCACCAAATAAAATGATCCTAAGAAATGGGTATAAGCAAAGCAAAATGAGAAATCTAAAACCTGCCATCTATTTCTATCATCAACACTGGCTTGTGAGGTGGACGTGCATGATCCACTAATCTCATATTATGATAAACGCATGAGTGGAATGATGAAATCTAAAGATTGGTGATCGGTCGAGTTTACGTCTTGGTCTCACCACGTTAATGGGAAGCGAGGTACCCGGGTGGAAAGAGGAGCGATTATCAGAGTAATCAAAAGGCGCGGTAGCGCCTTGCTGGCGAGTACATACAAAAAAAACTCGCAGCGCTGCCGTACCTTATATACGCCAAGTTGGGGTTTTTTAACCTCTCATTTTTCTTCGATCTTAGATATTATGGATTTTCGTGGGTACCAACTGCGATGCGATCTATTAGTAGCGAGTTTGGTCAAAACTCTATCTAAACACTATCTTGTTTTATCGAGATACGCATCAACAGCTTTGTTCCTCGACTCACAAATTCGGGACCCTCGCTGACAAAATTTGCCGTGGATTTTCGTCTCCTGTCAGTTTCGAGATTCGACTCATCTCGAAGTCGACACTGTGTCGGTGTGAGGCACAGATTTGTGTGCGTGAGTCTAACTATTGTGCTGTTGTTATCGTCAGCATCAGCACACGCATCATTATAGCAGACCATATTCACAATTCCAGATATTCTGTATCGAACGAGTGTCTAATCGTAATTGTTGGGCTACTAGTAAAAGAAGCCGCTTGATGTATGCATATAATATGCTCTCTTGTAACAGTGATTTTAAAAATGATGGCCTGATGGCCAAGATATGTGCCATTCTTGCCGTTGTGCATCAGTGCAAGGTGAATTGTCAAGAATAATTTTCAAATATATTTGGAGAGTTTGTGATGCATGGGTGCCAGCATCAATCTACATTTCATCAGTAAACTGACTTTCACTTCCTCCGATACTTGAGACAGACCTAACTGTGAAGATAAATTGTGTATTTCAAGTTCATAATCTACTCTAGTGAGAGAATTCCATTGCAACCAATGTATTATCATTCAAGCTACTTCTCGTATCTCACCAAAATCCTATTCAGATGCAACACAAAAGGAATCGTCACTCACATTCAGATGTTGTGATAAATGTGACATTGGTCAGTCCTATCAGTGACTGTCCATGAAACAGTTGTTGTGATATGTGTGGTGATCTCTGGTGCTGGTCTAATCAATTTTACACAACACACCTTCATTACACGTCACTGTACAGACTAGTCTTAGCTAGACTTTTAATCTTGATTCATGGGTCACAGCTGTCTTGACGTGGCATTTACATTCTTGCTAAAGACTTCATCAACAGCTAACAGGCAAACGTCAATCCCCAAATAGGTCTAATTATGTTTAGGGTTCATCTGATTCATCAAAATCATTATTGAGAGAGATTAGCAGATTTACGTTCTTAGAGAAAATGGTTAGGTTCAACTTGGAAAAATTCAGGGCGGAGAAGTCAATCAACATAGAAACTGGATCCACACATTCATCCGGATGTACTTTGAGGATCATTCTGTCTGGCATCAAAGCACTTCTCACATAACGCTATTGAATCTTCATTCTCAAAATGAGTTCTCACGCAGCACTTGAACTTCTTAATGTGTCACAGATAATCAATGTCCTGGTTGAAATTTGTTCAAGTTTTTGGTTTTCGAATAGTGTTGAGAAACATATGTATTGTCATAATTCCATGTTTCATGTGTTAGTCACCCATTAGTTGGTTATTTTGGTGGTTGGGACCCTCCCTTCTTGGAGAGCGGATGAACCAACTCGTGTAGGGAATTTTCACAATCCAGAAGTCTCTCATCAACTAATTACCTTTTACTATTACAAGTAGAGTTGGAAATCTTTGCATCAACTCAAGTTAAATTTCATGAACTAATTCCAAGTTTTGCCATCAAAAAGAAAAATTTGTACGGCCCCAGATTCACTTGCTTAAGATTAGAAAATATTCATCTTGGAACGTAGGACACTGCTCTTCATTGGGGGGATGATTTTTAGGAATAACATATGGATAAGTGTTTTTGGTTTTTGTACATGTTACTATTCACAGCTTATATTTGTCAATCTGAGAATTTTCAATCATCACCATAGCCAAGTGTTGAAATCTTTCCCCCTCCCACTTTACTTTTTCCAAAAGTCTAACTTGGCGAGTATCACCACCCTCCCCCCCCCCCCCCCCAATAACTTCATCTGAGATCAAAGTATGAATTTCAATTCTTGAGGGTCATGAGATCAGGGAAAGTATGTCGAGTGATTGTTTTGCAAAATCTGAATGTGAAATGCATGGAGAATGATTGATTACATTACAATCTGATTAAATCTGTAAGTTTGACTCAACTTGAGTTACTCACCATCTCTACTGACGTCCAATGCGGAACGATCAATTCTGTATTCAATTTTCTTACTCCTGTTTTTTTACTGGTCTGGATAGATTATTACTTCCAATATATTTTAAGGAAAAGAGAGATGGTGAGTAACTCAAGTTGAGTCAAACTTACAGATTTAATCAGATTGTAATGTGATCAATCATTTTCCATGCATTTCACATTCAGATTTTGCAAAACAATCACTCGACATACTTTCCCTGATCTCATGACTCTCAAGAATTGAAATCAATATTCTTTAATCTCTCTCCATTCGTTTGACGTTTAGATTTTGGTAAAAAGTTACTCGAGATGTTTCCCCTGATCTCATGACCCTCAAGAATTGAAATTCATACTTTGATCTCAGATGAAGTTATTGGGGGGGGGGGGGTGGCGATACTCGCCAAGTTAGACTTTTGGAAAAAGTAAAGTGGGAGGGGGAAAGATAGCATATTATGTGACGAGTGCGCAGCACGAGTCGTAAACGATATTTTCTAGCTGTACTACGTCGGAAGCGCGACTTTAGACGAGTCCTCGCGTAGCGAGGACGAGTCGTTAATCGCGCTTCCGACGTAGACAGCTAGAAAAGTCTTGAAAATTCACAAGTTTTTCAAAAACCCAAATGCTCCAGTAGAAGTAAAAGGGGGGCCTCGAATCAGCAAGTTGTATAATCCCTGGTATGATAATGTACACAGAATGAATAATTCTTAGATCATAATTCGTAGTAGTAAGAACAATATAGGTTCACATACATTTGGGAGGAGCCGTGAACGCACATAATTATAAGGCGCTGTGACGTTGCCACTGTGTTGCGCATGCTGCAGAAGGGTGTTATAGTTCTGCCCCTTCGCACCTCCTCTCATGCATATTCATCTGTCCGTAATTAATCATCGGGTAGGAGTATCACGGTTGTTTGCGCCCACACCCTCCTCCTACTAAACTGATGCTTCTGTATCTGTTTTCCACCTCACGCTTACACCCGAAACGATAACCCTGCCAAGTCAACGAGCTAAGAGCTTCGGAATTAAGAAAACGGAAAAATTTCACTGTGAGAAGAAATTCTTGAGATGAGACTCAACGTATGAAAATCAACATTACAAGGTGAGGGGGCTTGTTGTGATTCAGTACAATTCTTCCCTGACTTTAAGAATTTCTGTTTACCAGAGTTGAACTATTGTGAGGGTTGAGTCTGTATTGAAGAAGATTGATCTATCGCGGGGAATGGAAGTTTTATTCAAGGTCAAGCGCATTGGTAGACCGTGCTATGGAGATACAGAAGGAAAACAAAATAAAGGACCCCGCTATAACATGTAACCACGATATTTCTGGCAAAATTTGGAGGTTATTCCCATGCCCTGTGCTTGTACATATGCACGTTTTGTCAGAAATATCGTGGTCACATTGTATATCCATACGAAATTGGCTTTCGACATTGGCTTTAGGACATTATTGATGATAATGGGCTCAAACAATGGATCTCGGCGCACTGATAAAAAGATGTCACGGGCGCAGAATCTGAGGAGGGCTTCATTTTGAGATATCTTATCTCGAGGGATGCCCCTCGATACCTTGGAGAATAGGGTTATTGGAACAGAATTTTGGAACAGAGTTCTTTTACTCTCGTCTGAGGGGTGAAATCGCGCGCGATCACCTGAGTGATACCGACCCGGAGAGTTGCAACCCGCCACAATGCGACTCAAAAGCATCACGAATCAGCATCACGAAAAAGCATCACGGGGAGCAGACTCGTCAAAACTGCACCCAAAAATGATGTATGTGAGCCATTTTTTTTTAGTACTACCAGCTTCGTGTCGCGGGTTGGGGATTTTTCTGTAACTTTCGGTATATGCTTTATATGATAAAAGAAGATGGAAGGCTTAGTTTCTAGACCCCGAAAGTCATCCTTGCGAGTTGGGCGAGCTGATTTTGATTTTGAAATTAGCAAAAAAGTGGGTTTTTTCATTTCTTGATTGATTTTTCATTTGTGTGAGACCTAAAAAAATAATTCCTATGAATTAAAGGAATTATTTTTTTAAATATGTATTATAGGCTATGATACATATTTCAACGGAAAAAATACTTTCAAGTCCTTGGAAGGTCAAAATAATCTCAAAAAGGTAACTTTCTCACAAAAAACTGATTTTTCAGCCCTTAGAGTAAATTTTTTCCCAAATTTGACATCTTTATCGGATTCCTCGTCAAATTTTACGTCGGAGGCTGTTCTGAATAAATAGGGGTGAGGATGGGTGTGACCACGATAAAAATAACTTGAAAAGAAGGGTCATAAAAATAGGACTAAATTGCGTTGTTCGGGAGAAGCACTTAATATACTGGACAACAATAATATATTTCAGGAATGGTGAATTGGTCCGGAAATGACTCATTCGTGTGTATATTGAAGTAGAAACCGAATCCGACCAAAGTGTCGCATCTAAACGATATGATTTTTGTAGAATCGCGAGATAGTGGATTTATGAAAGTTGCCGTTTCCAACGTCCTCTGCTAACTTTGTGAATACATGGTTTCGATGGTGCATACTTGTAGTGTTCCCAGAGCGTATCCAAGCTATCGATTCTTACGTATTTTGACGTGTTGGATACGATGGCAGTGTTTTTAAAGGTATAGGATGCCTTTGAGACAAGTGATAAGATGATTTTTTGAGTTGGTAACAGCAAAATGTGACCAATTTCGAAATAAATATGAAAATGCTCATGAAATCGACCAGAAATATGCCTTTTGAACTCGCAAGGGTGCATTTTGTTCTCATCAGGCATCCGATATAAGAAAACCAATTTCTATGGCCTAAAAACGGATGGATTCTGGATAGGATTATTTCATGCATTATTTCAAATATAGTTTTTTGATAGATTTTTGGGGTAATCTCAAGTCTCCTCGAAATTAGTTACAGTTGCAGTTACAATGTGGCTTTATAAGGGACAGCATTATCGAATAAAATACCGAATCTATATTCATGTGAGTCTTGATTTCGGAATACGTTTTGGTATACAGCACCCATACTGTCTGGGAAGCCTTGCCTTAGTGTAAAAGGTAATTGTGAAATAAACTAAGTATATCATAGCTCACTTGCGCATGTAATTAGTCGTAGTTTATTTTACAGAGTCACCCGAGGGGTGCTGTAACGCTCGGTAACCGCGGACCAAAGTCAGGCTATTGTACCCTCGCAACGATGACTTAGCTCCAGCTCAGCGCCCCCGCTCATAGAATACGCTTGGCTGCTGATGTGATGCGATATCGTTCAGTAGCCGAGCCATTGATATGGCATGCATGAAAATATAAGGTACCCTAGATGTTTATTCGACTCACATTGTATCTCCATGCCCTCTCGATACTTGAATGCATCTTGTACCACTCAACACTGATTAAGAGTTCCAGATTGAATTTAATAAACAACCTCAGCCATACTTGATGATATTCTATGTCTCACAATGACAAGAATCCCGATCGAACACTAACGGCGAGCAGACGTGTACACGAGTCACTCTGCAAGTGCCGTGTTCATTTACGATCGAGTTCAGTGAATTTGAGCAAAGTTCGTGAGTGTCTTCAATTTGCAGCCGCTTTTGAGCAAAACCACTCAATCAGGATGTTTTCTAGTACCGGAGATCATCCTATCTAAGCAACACCAGTTCCACCCTCAACCAAAATGACAACACGGTCAACTTTTGCCACAGTTTTTGTTTGCTAACTAAATGAGACCAGGAAGACAAGATGTAATCTTTTTTGATTCAGTGGAAAATATAACAAATGATGACTATTTAGATGTATGGTCTTGAGGAGCTTGTTGACCTAGTGCACGTTAGAGTCATATCAAAATATCAGGTGGTCAAGTGTGTGCTTACTTCGATAGTAGAAATATAGTGGATGAACTGAAGAACAAGGGTTTACAAGTGAAGGATTAAATAGTAGTGATCGAATCGCTCATAAATAACAGTAAGACAGTAGTGATTTCCAATGGGCATCGTTCGATACCTGATGAAGTAGTCGTAGAAGCCTTGAAAACTGAAGGCATTATTCTATACAGTCCGCGATAAACAGCCCACGAGCCAACTTGGTCAAGCCAGCAAGAGCTCACATTCAATCTTTCCGGCGTCAATTTTACATAAGAGAAGCTGATGAGCAAAAAACCCCAGAGGCTATGAACATAACACATGAAGAAACTACCTTTTGGACGTATTCGACAAATGATACAACTATTTGTTATACATGCAAAAAAACTGGGCAAATATCTAAGGCGAGTCCAAAGAGTAGCGATGATGCAGTTAATCAGTTTCTAGAACATTCGGATGATAATAATTTGAATTCGGGTCCAGCGAGTGAGAGTCAAGAGTCGCATTGCGATGATATAAGCACGAAAGATGACTAGCTCATCCCTTCAAATGTCAACAAACGAATTCTATCGATATCAGCCAGCGAAACATCAACGATGACAAAAATCATTCTTTATTCAATTGCCAGAATCTCACGAATCGGAGCTCATTGTTATCGCGATCTTGGAATATTTCCTCAAGTGTGCACCCTGCGAGTGGAAATCAAATCTGATACTTCTAAACATTTATCAGCTACATTACCCTACCACAACTAATAATCACTCATGGTTGCCTATGGAGATGCAAATTGATAATTACTACATTTCTGACACTTGACTGAGAGGCAAAAATTGCCTGTTATAAACTTGTATGATTGATGATCGATATTGACCAAACATTTTCTCAAGGAAGATTTTCTAATGAGACGTCCCTGTTGTATTCGTTGTTTTATTGCGAAAAAATACTTCGCAAAGTCTGAGAACCGATGTTTTTCGATACTTTCAGGCGTGGGAGACTTGCATCTGACAATGGACTGCGAGACAAGTTTGGTTTGAAACGAGCTAAGACGAGACAAATTTACTTTTACAAAGGAAAGCAGTGTGAGAAAAGTTGAGAGTTGAGTTCAGACAAAATTGCCCTACTTGATGTATATGCCTGCTTACCGTGCACGCAAAGAATGATGTGCGTGGTGCCCTCATGCGCAGGAAGGTGAAACTCCTGACCGCGAATTGAAGATTCTATCATTTTCAATAAAAGCGGGTGAATCCGCTGTATGATTCCATACTTGAGTTTCTGGTCCTAAGGTATCTATCTCATTGCCGACAGATGACCTGAGATTACGCAATATTCTATGGATGGAAAGATTGAATGTATTAGTCAAGTTTTGAAATGTTTTTCAATTGAAAATATGAAGTGTAGATGAAGTTCCTCATATTCGGCCTCTCTTAACTTTTCCGAGTGAAATCTCACTCGGAAAGAGTGAGTTCTGACTCGGAGTTCGGAGTGAAATCGTGGCAACTCGGTACCGAGTGAGTTTCACTCAGAAAAAAGAGTGAGATTTTTCACTCGGGGAATCCGAGTGAATCCGAATGTTATTTAGCCGAAACTGAATATTTTCGTTTAATCAATACGTTGCGGGCTATAAAATTAATAAATTATTATTAATCATCCGAAGGTTCGAAAAAAAGAAAAAAAATTAATTCCGCCTGTAGCGGCATGGTCACTTCGACATTTTTCTTAATTTGGGAAGTGCGGGGATTTGAACTCGGATGTCATGATTGTAAATCGTACTGCGTCTCCACTGGGCTACTGCTGCTGTTAACATCTGAGGTCCATAGCAACCTCTTATGTGAATGATACACCGTGTATCTTTATACATGTCGTATGTGGAAATGGAGATATGAAAACTAGCCATTGTTCCGGGTGAAGAAATAACAAAAGTGAAACCTACATTTCCCCGGTAACAGGGCATTGCTTCTATATTAATAGGGTTGATTAATTTATACGTAATATGATATAATATTGGTCTGCACATGCATTTATAAAACTTATGGAATAGGATATTGACATTTCTTAGCTCAGTTTTTCAACAAATATTGCAGGAAATCTATTATTTTTCTCTTTGTGAGCTACGCATTGATCCATCAGTAACAAACGTGCGGCAAAACATAACCTAAAATTTAATTTGAGCATCTCACTCTTGCGTCCGAGTGAAATTTCACTCGAACTTCCGAGTGAAATTTTTGATTTTTTTGATATCTGACTCTTTACCGAGTGAAATGGACTTTCACTCGGAATCCGAGTGAAAAATCTCACTCGGAGAAGTTAAGAGAGGCCAATTCATTCCCTAAAATGTTCGTTCAGATTTAAATTCTTCAGATACTTTTATTGAGATTATGCAGTACTTCACATTTGGAAGCAGTGAACGTTTTGTTAAGGCGATGCGGTTACCGTGTAACCCGGAAGTTATATTTCATTTTGATGTAACTCAAAATTTTGATGATATGAAGTTGGAGACAAGTTGTCCATTAAGTATTATCATCTAAAATGTGATGGATAACTCGTTATTTTTCACTAATCCCAACACTATCGGCGATGAACGAGAATAATTTGCCTGCGGGTAGTTTCTAACCTACAAATTGGCACATTTTTCGTCCACAAAAATCTCAAAATCTTTACCAATTTAGGCTAAATGAAGAGTTACCAGGCCAAATTAGATGATTACAAAGCCTGGATAACTCGCGATTTAGCCCAAATTGGAAAAGATTGTGAGATTTTTGTGAACAAAAATCAGCGTGCAGGGCGACCGCATCGCCTTGAAGTTGGACACATCGACAAAAGGTTTTAGGTTTGGTCAATCCGTTCTCGAAAGTATAAGCTTAGACTTTTATGAATACTTTGCGCTTGCACATCCATAGAAACGCTGAGTTTAAGTTCGGAATGCGATGTATGTAATTCTAAACTCTGAACTCATCGCTGTTGCGTGTATTCATGACAATCCAGATGCACGGATCCAATGTGGTGTTATTTGGGGTTAACGTCTGTACATATCAAGATCGTGATCATGATATGTAATTGAAATGAATTGATCAAATTTACCCATACCGAGCCCACGCATTTAAATGGTCAGGTATACAGTTAACATGAGCTCTCGTCCAAAGTGCTGAGTGCGTCATATAAATTATCCAAAACACAATCACGCTTCAGACGAAAGTGCTAATTGAGTCCGCCTATTGGATTTCTCTTGCTCACCTACTCTTAGTTCAGAGTAGCATCCATCATTTTCTTTCCTTGCAGATTTTAAAAAAAGATTGCATGAGTACTGTTTACGATCGCATGGATGATAGATCCATAGGTATTGTTGTCCAAAATAGTATATTATGATACAAGGGCGCAAACGATGGTTTTCGCACTTCGAGTGACTTTTTTAGGCCCGAGCCACAGGCGAGGGTCTAAATAGTCACGAGAAAGCGAAAACCATTGCGCCCGAGTGTCATACTATGGTTTTTGATCTTCTGTAAGCGAATGAAAAGCGAAAAACAGTGTGCAAAGCAGCGACTCATTTACGCACAGACGATCAAAAAAGTAATTTGTGAGCTGCCTCTAAGGTCATAGCTTATAAAACCGAAAACATTTTTGCCTCTCATCCTACACGAACTTGATTCATGTAATTTGCCTGTGCTCATTGCATCTGTACATTGTGCAGACTATGATTAGATACAATTGACTTATGCTGGGTGACATAATTGACCGCGGGTGGGTTACACGAATGATGCGAGGGAGAACTACTCCGATAGAATGGCTGTTTATGAGCAACGGGTGCAAACGTTGTAAGAGCTCCACCGGGGGCATTTGAATTATCAAATGATGCACGACACTAGCAACACCAAGTCGAAGCATCGGTGCCACTGTATACAAATGATCTCACGTAAAGTATGAATACTTGTAATACACATCTCGAGCGACCCTTCTTGCCAGCTGTAGCATCTGCCAGCCCAAACCCTGATCATAATGCGGACATCATGAAACGCTTGTCTTGTCCCCATCTCGCTCAATGACCTCATCCATGTGCTGCGAATAGAGATTCAGATTTGTGACTTACGTCAACTTTTCTCATGCCAAAAGTAAGATTCAAGTTGGGCAAATGCCGTAGAGTCTTCCGACTCTAGGAAATACCACAAGTAGATGGATTTCATGGTGTTCCCCCATAAAAATGATGAGCTGATGATTCTTTTAATTGCGACGTGAAATTCTCATCCCCTAGTTACGATACGCCGAAAAGTGGGTGAATATCCAAATTCAAGCTCGATTCCTAAAAGCTAATGTCGATGAGCTTTATCGATGCACTCCGTGAGGACTCATTAGTTTATTTTTTCTGGCATGGCCGGTATTGGACATGTTGAAACTCAATGTGTTAACTAGGAGATTTGCAAAGGCGAGAAGAACATATTTCATTGAGAATTAACTCCGCCAAAGAAGGTTTGACGATAAATATGATAAATTTTTGGAAAATAGTTTTTCTCCTAAAATCACCACCATCCAGTTTGCTGAAGGACTTTTCACCGTAGCTTGATTGATTCCTTCATATCGCTAGACCTTGATAATGACTTCCATCAATAAGTTCGATGGACTCAAGCGTGCCAGTAGTCATCGCTTAGCTCATTTCTTAATTAGGTGTCCAGTATGCGGAAGGTATGAGTTCATATTCAATGATTTGCTTGTTAATTCACAATGCCTCAAATGTTTTGGCATGCTGCTCACAAAAATGATCTCTAGATCTGTAAAGAAAATAAAAATCTGGTGACACATTGCACTCCAGATGGATTCTCAATTATCTCGAGGATCTTTGGAAGACAACAACAATTAGTCGTCAGCAATGATCAAAATAAGCTGTACACCCCAGTGTAGGGCAGTTTTTTCAAAATTACAGAATACATCGGGTCGACAAGTTGAAATATTGTAAGGAACCGTAGTCAATGGTGCAAATCATGACAAATTTGACAAAATTGTGGAGGGTCACGGGACCCACACTGAGACTATATATTAAACAAGCTATGTACGCGGGCGTGGCCCATTATTTTTTTACAATCTCCGATGCACCATGTGTTTTGACTGGCGTACATGGCAAGTGAGCATTGGGTGTTTTCTGCGCGGGAGACAATTTTGGACAGAATGAATATATATATAGTTCAACAGTGCAAAGTGTCATACAGATACCGACAGATTGCCGCCTGACGAATGAGCTGGACCCTAATCGACGCAAGAGGTGTGCCCACGATATATGCTAACATTCGCGGCTCGCGCCACCAGCAGTGCCAAAGACATATGGGCTCGTAAAAAAGAGATACACACGGTGTAGAACAGATATAAAGAAGCTCGCTGCGTCGTGAAATGGCTCCTCACTGCATCAACTCAGTTTTACCCACATTGTGTGTATACCCATATACATATATTTTGTCCGACTTCTATGCGATAGCTGGATACGATATTAATGGAGATCAAATACCGCACGTTCTGTTAGCCAATGTGCCCATGGGGTGGCACTGTAAGGCGATGTACACACAAAATAGTGTTCGGATTGCAACCCTGATACCGATCCCTCCCATACCAACGTTGTTTTTTTCCTGCATCATCAAAAAAGAAAAAAAAACAGGCGCTCGTGAATGCTCATCCCTTGAGATTACACATCGGGGTGCACGATCCGGGATTCACACTGCTCTACAAGTAAGTATTGGCGTGCGTGATCATCTCGGATACCAAAAACAATGTTTGACAATGAAAAAATAGATCCGAAGTTCAGACAAGATTTGATGTCTCGAAATTTTGTTCAAGCTATTAGAGGATGGAACTAATGAAGCCCTTATGGTGGGGATGGCCTAAATCACCCAAAAGAAATTTGCCAAAATTGGGGACTATTTTGATACCGTAGATTCGTGAGAGATCTTGATCGGAGCGCGTATGACATGTTGTTTTTAAGCAATTTCAATGAATTTCACGATGTGAATAGCGCGTCCACGTAATTATGCGACTCAATACCGGCATTGAATTACAACAGATATCATATGCTAGATGCAATTGAGCGAAAGGAGCTCCTACTACAATACCGGTCGCGTGCAAGCGTGGTGATCGAGCCAGACGCAGAGAGCGCAATTTCCCTAGGGAACAGAACCTTAGCCCATTCTGACATATTAGCCGGCTATTGGCTGCGACGCGATTCTCTTTGATCGCTGCGCACTTGTTAACTCAGCACCTGCGGGACTTACTCGATCAGAAAATCGCTTACATCCTATAGATATCTCATCCGTATCCATGTTGCGCACATGCATATTTAATGAGCCGTTGGCTTTAGTTCCATATGAGAATTTCAATGACGATATAGTATCTTCATCACTTTCATCTAATAAGGACGCTCTGAGTTGAAATCTCGTGAAACAATTATTCGGATAGGGAAACAGGTTTAGACCATTTGATGGAAAGCATTAAAAGATTCTTTCAAAAGTAAACACTGCAGGGAAAGAATAGTTTCCTAGCTGAAGAAGTATGTCAGAAATTCCATCAGAATAATGAAATTTCACATTAAGAAATAAATTCAGGAGAAATCTTTTGAAGCTACTTGAACGATGGAATCATATTCGAAGTGATGGAATTTGATTGATTTGCAAGGTGGCTAGGAAAAATAAAATGTGATGGAATGGAACTTGAGGAGTGCATTAATCCTGGTCCACAGGCAAATCGTTCCAAGAATAGAACAGTATTCTTGGTGGTAATTAAATTGTAGAATGATAGTTTTTATACTTCCCAATGACGATATCCATTTTCTCTGTTGATATTCCCCTGTAAATTTTTCGGTTGTCGCAGTATCGTGCAAAAATTCGTGAACGGTGGGATTAAATCCTCTCTTCCTCCAACATCGATCACTCAGACCCAAATCGACGTAGACATTTTGTAAGAAGCATTTGGAAGAAGAAAAGAAATCCTAACTTTTCAAGGTTCTTGATTTTTCCTGAAATTCATTTCTAGTGGCACAAGCAGTTCATGTTATTTCAAGAATTTCGAGACAAAAACGTTTTTATTCCATCAGCAACCATTTAGACGCGGATGAAGATAGATCAAATTCACAAGAATGCATCTCAAAGGACGGGAAAAATTTCATTCGAAATGACTTTTTGATTATTTTCTAAGTCGTGCAAGCAAGAATGTGAGAGCTTTCAAACTAGCCAAAACCGTGGATTTTTGCCGTTTTTCGCAGTTTTTCGCAGTTTTTCCATGGGAAATCCGAGAATCTGGTTACTTTGAGAGCTCTCACACTCTTGCTCGCACGACTTAGAAAGTATTCAAAAAATCATTTCGAATGAAATTTTTTCTGCTCTTTCAGATGCCGTTTGGAAAATTGCTTCATCTCCACCCACATCCGAACGGCAGCTGATAGAGTAGAAACGTTTTTCTTTCAAAACTCTTGAGGTTACACCAGCTGCTTGGATGACCAGTAAGGGTTGGAAAGATAATCAAATACCATGAGGAGTTGAGATTTTTTCTCTCTTTCCGAATGCTCTTCGTAAAATCTCTCTACGTTGATCTGGGTCCGAGTAATCGATGTTGCTCCGGAGTAAGAGAGGATTTCATTCGAGATTTTATTTCACCGCTCACGAATTTTTGCGTGGTACTGTATATCCCCTTCAGGCAACAAAATACTCCGAGTCCTATGTTGAATGGATTATGCCGAAATTCTTTAAATGATTTTGGAGCCATTTGGAATATTGCAGGTGAGAATATTTTATACAGTTTTAATTCATCTTCCCAGAACAATTCCTTAGGAATGTTGATTTTTGAGCTACATCCTCCAATCGTGGAATAACATGAGGTCGAATTCATTTCGATTGATAAGATCTTTTGTGTCAGCCGGTCCTCAGATTGGACTCTAAATTAGGGATCGTGTGATGGAAAACTATATAAGAGTAATGATATTTCCAAAATTTCTTGGGGCATTTATGAGTAAAATGTTCAGAACCTAGAGTTACTGTCATAGTCAGGAATCAAATCATAACAGACGCTTAGAGACGAAAACCAGCTCTACCTTGGATAGTATGAATATAAATTCTGTGATCCCATCCTCCATGGCGATCAAAAAATGTGCAGGAACAGTTTTAACGAGTGCTTAGACAAGGATAGAATTGTACCTAGCAGACTTCTGTAGACTTTTTCAGCCGGTTGCCGTATCGATGATAGAAGTGAAGTATCTGTGCAGGAGTGGGTCGAAAGACGAAGTCTCCTTTTCAGTCAAATATTCAGCACAAGAGATTTTGGTGGTGCAGAAAGAGCACGTACGGACTCGAATTGGAATCGGATGAGCAAAGGGAGAACTCCTGCAACTAGAGGATAGCATCGGAGGGTATCTACCAATGTCGTCGCCCACCCTCGCAAACTCGTTTCCAATGGCAACCAAAGAGGCCACTATACCTGTGTAGAAACAAGCACCTTCGCTACATTCGTGTACACAGATACCCTCGCACATATCCATACACTCTACTTAGCCAACGGGATTCGTGTAAATACCTCACAAGTGTGCTATTTCAAGAGAGAGACCGTACTCTGTTATGTCAATATCAAAAACAGACCCGTGAATTTCCTTACTTGTAACTTTTGCTGGGAGAGAGCTTGAAGTGTACTACCGGTCAAAAGTTTGTGCACACCTGAATGAATGAAGTTCGATTTTGCTCACTCGACTGCTCAGATCTCTTTGGTCCAAAATGACTCTACTTGGGCTCATTTTGTACCCCTTTTCAAGCAATTTGAGAGCTATTTGGTACTTTTTCTGCGCAGCTTAATAGATATTCGTAAAATCAATCTGAAGCCTTGTAGGATTTCATAAAAATCAGGTCGTTACGCAAACCTCCGCAAGCGTGGCGGAAATCCATGGATTTAAATGACTCGAAAAGCATCTCAAATTAGGGTGTGTCCACAAATGAAGCGTACGCACTGCTCATGGCTCACAGCGCATACCCACGGCTCACGTGCGCCATGCGCTACTCATTGGATTTTAGCTTAAGAGTGATATGGATTTCCCTTGTTACCGGCTGGATCAAATACAGAACTTGAGGTTAGCGATCAAGAATGGATGACGATCTTCCGGGAAATCCATGTCACTCGCCGGCTAAAATCCGGTGAGCAGCGCATGGCGCACGTGAGCCGTGGGTATGCGCTGTGAGCCGTGAGCAGTGCGTACGCTTCATTTGTGGACACACCCTTAGAAGTCAAGAGCTTCAAAATCCATTCTTGGAAATTATTCTAAGTCATTTCTGATGCGAGCTATGGAGTCTTTTTGAACAGGAAGATTTTTCTCGAGAAAAGGATCAGTCATTTCTCAATGGAAAAATTATGAATGGGCTCATTTTTCACTTGTGTAAGCGCTGATCTTAATTCCCACCACCAGCAATACGAGAAAACTTGAAGAAAATCAGAGGAATACCACCGTGAGTCCGATTTCTTCGCCGTTCGCTTCGACAACGGTAGTTGAAAAGATAGGAAACTTTCGAGAGTCACTATGCTTTTAATTCAAATTTTATGATAATGATGTATATGGATCGAATCAATTTGGACTCTATTTGAGAAAATTAGTACAGATCGAAAACATTCTGTGGTCAAATTGCCTAAGTTATTTGTGATTCTCGTACGTAACTTTGGTCATGAATTCCGAGATCGAGATCAGCTCGAATATGTTGTGTAATTATTAGAAAACAGAGATGGGTAAGAACGTGTCACTGATTGGTGAAAATGTACCAATTTTGTGAGAAAATGGGATCACCGTCAACTGATATCTCATTTCTGATATACATACATCAGTATATCCGCGCTTGTTAGAACAATTGAGTTTCTTTCCCAAAGATCAAAATGATTGAGGAAACACCTAGTTTGAATAAAGAATCAGACTATTGAAAAGCTCCGACTTTAGAGGCTATCACTTCGGCGCGTGTGAGGAACCTTCCAAGGAACATCGATGAATTTTCCTTCTCAGTTCAAATCAAAACCCTGGCATTTGGATTTTGAACCGATTCCATGATCGACTCTCAGCGTGTAATGAGAAAATCTCCGGATCTTCCAATAAAAACACGATTTTTATCGCCCCAAGAGATTATTTTATTCGTGCACATTCGGTGAGTATATTATTATTCGCGAGGTTACAGTGAACCCGGAAATATCGCTCGATCAGAGCGCAATGCAGCTCGAAAATTATTATGTCCGTCAAGACATTAACGTGTGCAAATGCGATGTCATCATTATGAAAAAAGTGTACCCGCGGTTTCAGAGCCTTTATCTTTTTATCCGATCTTTTGATTCACTTGTTGGTGAACACGCATTGACACATATCTTATACAGTCGATGGCATTATAATCCAAAATCACTAATAATTGCTGGAAAAATAGGACTGAATTGAGACGAGATTATCATCTTCAATTTCGATTCAATTCAAATATGAATGGCGAGTTGTACACCCAAACAATTTCATTCATCACCGCAGACCTGATTTGAAATATTTATAAAACGATGAGTCCGGAAGAACCGAATTTGCATATTGATCCTTTGTGGTCAATAAATATTGCTGTCTGACTCACTTTGATTGTGACTCGAGGAGCTCTGTATTGTAAATATTGCGCAAAGAGTCTACCGAGCAAAGTATCGAAAAATCAAATTATATGGCAGTAACTTTCGAGACATTTCAAAGAATACACTCTCATTCTCACTCTTGCAAAATGATCCATATTAAATATCCAAACTACAAAGGTAGTTGTCCAATTTTGCAAGAATAATAACAAAAGTATTTTGGTTCAGTTCTTCTGAGGATTCTTCTAAGTATCTTGTCAAAATGTTTGTTTACTCTTCAATAAAGTGGTCACAGTGGGTGCTTGGTTCTGATAAGTTGAGCTACATACTTGTGGCATTTTTTACTGTTTTTGCTTGGCTGATACTAGAATGGTGGAGAGCTAAAAAAAGATTATGGAAATATTTGGCAGAGATACCCGGACCATTTGCTCTGCCGTTGGTTGGAAATATGATCCAATTGAATGTGGAACACGATGGTAAGTCCAAGGAGTATACTAACATCAAGGAGTGCTTTCTCTATTAGTTGAGGGAAGTGAACGATTGAGGCCTACGTGTACTTACTACTTAAATCATAAATTAACTCTTTCTTGTGAATAAACTGAAATACAGATTGATCGTGATGGTATCAGGGGTCAAGTCTTTGGAATGAACATTCTCTTCTGCGCGCAATTTATTCAATTATTCCACGAACTATCAAGTTTTTTATTACTCACGCTTCCAGTTTCATTGAAGTTGGGCCTCTTAGGAGATAGTTTCCATGAGGCTACATCAGTTACAATAACTCAAAATTGAAAAGTTTCCAAAAATAGCGAGAAGTATTTAAATTCTGGCTCGGAGTTTACACAAAATCTACTCAAAATATAGTACTTTCCCAGGAAATCAAAAGACAGTGTAATCCATCCCATAAGAAAAATATTTTGATTAAGAAAAATTCTGATCCGCAAAATCATCGGAAGCAAAATTTGTTTCCGCCCGGGATCGAACCGGGGACCTTCCGCGTGTTAGGCGGATGTGATAACCACTACACCACGGAAACTGAGTGCCCACATTGCCGAAATAACTGTATACAAAGTTAAAAAATGCGAGTAGACCAGAATCTAATGATTTCATCATTCTTAAGGCAAGATAATGAGATTTGTTGAGAAATATCATTATTCCTATGATCAGTTGCAATTTCACATGGATTTTCAAAAATTCGAGACGCATGCTGCCACCTTGAACATGATTTTGAAAGGAGCTTGCAACTTTCGGGGCGGCGCGGTACGCGCACTGAATGTAGTTAAGGTAGAGATCTGTAACGTAGACTCGTGTCAGACGTATCGCACGATCGCTGAATTACCATCGCTCCTCGATAAACGTAAAAGGATCATCGAAATCGAATAAAGGACAAAATATTGCCAATTATTGGAAGAATGAGCTTTGAGTTGAATTCACGGTATGAGAAAAGCAGTCCAAAGTTCACAAAAGTTTGGCTCTGGATGTCAATCATCCCATCGCCCAAAACTGTCTGCTAAAATAGTCAGACCTTGAGTTTAGAATGTGATCTCGATGTGATTCCCTACATCAATGGATTTCAAAATTTAGCACATATCAACGTGAATAGACCGGGAGCTCGTTAGAATATTGTACGAGATTCCGCTAGCCAGAAATTCCAATTTTGAATCTAATTCAAGATTTTCTAGAGCCAATATAATCTACAGACTGAAGTATTCAAGTGATCTCGAGGTCTAGCTACTGGGTGAGTGACGGCATTGATATTATGCTGGCTAGATTCAGAATTTGCGAATTGCTGGTATTTTCAAATAGGCATACAGTCGAGATGGTCTTTTTCTTCTAACGGCGTAGTGTAAGAACTTGAACAACTAAACATGGGTATTTCGCAATGATTCTAGAAGAAAATATTTTTAGACTCCACTTCTTACACCGCTTGATTCATCTAATTGGTGATGCATCAAACTGTTCAATCTCAGATGATCATACGTGACTTACTGATTGGAATATTTTGTTGTTTTCTAGAACTATTCAACC
This sequence comes from Eretmocerus hayati, assembly GCA_029851415.1. Lineage (NCBI taxonomy): Eukaryota > Metazoa > Arthropoda > Insecta > Hymenoptera > Aphelinidae > Eretmocerus > Eretmocerus hayati. Next base: position 2,850,559 of record CM056742.1, read on the forward strand.
GTATTGTGGGCATGCGAATGATGTGGGGATGTCGCGAAGGCATCAACAAAGCTTGGCTGGGAAGGAAACCTTATGTTTTTCTAAGCAAAGCTTCGACGGTCGAATGTATCCTGGGTAACAATCGACATTTGGACAAAAGTTGTGACTACAAGTTTCTTCAGCCATGGCTTGGTACTGGACTGTTGACCGGCTCTGGTAAAGTTAACAAGTTGATTATGATCGTCAATCTACATATATATCCTTTGCATAGTAATTTGACGTTGGACGATCTCGAATTGTTTTATATGCGAAATACTCTCCTTCATGTCGAGGGATGCGAATTGGAGCCGGACTGGCCATAGTGGAATTTGGAAGATTTCCCTCTGACTCCCCACCTCATTAGGTGGGCTCCCGGGCTTCCTCCTTCATCAATCGCAAAAAATCACCATATTCATTCTTTTCGGGTTTTTGCCTACGTTATCCAGGTACCCAGCTCACAAAATCTGAGGGACCACACTCCGAGTCATTCCTACTTTCTGATCATCACGAGATACCAACGTGATAATGAACTGCGGGGACCTCAAATCTCGTTTTTATCATTCTCATAGTCAAGTTTTTGCAATCCTCATCCTGTCAGACTCCAAACGCTTTAATGAAATTAGATCGATAACCTTGACAGCTCCAGCACTTGAGAGCATGTGACAGAAACCACTCGTGTTGATTCTGATATAAGAGCAGAGGCTATGAGTAACGAGTTGAAAAATCTATCAGTAGGATAGGGTGTGATAAGAGCTCCTCCTTTAAAGGAGTACCAGCTTGATTTGACTGACGATGAATTTCAGACTTTGTCCATGAATAACGTGAATGAGGAAATGTCTTATACAAGATTGAAGCACAAACTCTGTAAAAACAGCACAATTTGCTGCAACAGATTGCTTGTTCAGTAATAACTAGTGCATTTCCCGGTCTTGGTTTGGTCTTTAAATATGTTCTGACACGGTTTTTCGAACAAGTTGCTTGTGAAAGATTTTCTAGCATCTTGAAACTCATGAAGAATTAGTTGTAGAAGTATGACTTAGGACTTCATGTGCATGAGCTCAGGAAAGAGATCTATTGATAAAATTTGAATGTAAAGACGTAATCAATCTAATGCCTGAAACCAGGATAGTATTTCGATCAATGTTCTCTCCCTCAGGATCTGAGAATGTCACGAAACTTGTAATGAAGTGTGTGTCACTGATAACACCGCTGGGTTGACAAGAATAAAGGGATCGATGCCCTGTTTTTGTGCTTCTCGGAAAAGGCCCCCCTGAATTTCCAGGCCCTCTTGTGGTCTCAATCCGATCCTGATGGAGATCCAAGAATTGTCTGACCAATCGATCACACTTTTCATTTTCATAACATGTACTATTTCTGACCGTCCGAAGCTTGGCTGACGCTCAATTACTTTTGATCCTAGGGCACAAGTGGAGCGCTCGTAGAAAAATTTTGACGCCAACCTTTCATTTCAACATCTTGGAAGATTTTGTGCAAGTATTTGGAGAGCAAACAGATATTTTAGTGGATAAGTTGAGATCCGAGCTGGGCAAATCTTGTTTCAATATTTCACCATACGTGACCTTGTGTACACTAGACATAATCTGCGGTAAATCACGTAGAAAATATTTCTTTATGAGGATTAACTATAGGCATTCATGATTATCGATTATTTTTTTAATCACAATAGAAACAGCAATGGGACGTCGGATCTCAGCGCAAAGCCACTCGGACAGCGATTATGTACGTGCTGTTTACAAGTGAGTCAATTGCGTATGATTTACATCGACATCACGTTTTTGTTTTTTGAGAATATTGAACCACGACTCTTCTAAATCAAACATAGAGAAATAAGTGGACCTTTTTGCTCTCTTTAGAATAGGAAGTATTATTCAGACAAGACAGACAAGCTTCTTACACCAGTTCGATATGTTCTTCCGATTTTCCCCACTCTACAAAAAGCATCAAGAATGCGTGAGGATCTTGCACGAATTTTCAAATAAGGTATGTTCAACCCCAAAAATTCTTGATGATAGTATGAACCTTGATGATGCTTTTCTCTTCTTCTTGTTTGCAAAGGTCATACAAGAGAGGAAAAATGCGATTTCTGAAAAAGTCATTGATGAGAATGCAAATGAAGGTAAATTTTTTCAAAAATCAATTTGGTTCGTGACTCACAATCACCACTGATAAATCATTAATGTTTCCTTTGAAAGAGTCTAGAAAACGGCCGGCGTTCTTGGACTTGTTGATAGAAGCTTCGAAGAATGGGTCTGTTCTGTCAGACAATGACATCCGAGAAGAGGTGGACACATTCATGTTCGAGGTTTGCTCATTCCTTGTAATGATAGTTCAATGAGATATATTCGATAATGGAACTGCATTTTTTCAGGGTCACGACACCACGTCGACCGCAGTGTGTTGGGTATGAAACAAATTTGCAAAAATCTATTCATTCCAACAATATTCAGTGAAAAAGAAATTGATTCGAATTAATTGAGTTTTAATTTCAAGACGCTGTATTTATTGGGTTGTCATTCGGAAATCCAGGTACTTAAAATTACCCTGAAATAAAGATGAGCCCACAATTCGATATTCTAGTGCAGAAAAATCTTTGCAGGATAGAGTCGTAGAAGAACTGGAAACGATATTCAGTGAAGGAGATCGACAAAGGCGGCCCAATCTCAAAGACTTGAAGAATATGAAATATTTAGATAAGTGTATCAAAGAGGCGTTGCGCCTGTACCCCAGTGTACCCATTCTAGGCAGGACAATCTCTGATGATACAGTAATCGGTGAGTTCTTCCCCAATCTCATCTCTCACCATTCCCTTCTCTCTACCGCACTACCTCTTGAAATATTGCCTTAGCCTCCCATCCACGAATGATGACGGTTGGCTACCTCAGTTTACTAGTGGAACTGTATTCTTACAGGAAACTACACAGTACCTAAGGGGACTACGGCATTGATTATACTCCCAGTTCTGCATCGGGATCCGGATGTATTTCAAAATCCAGAGCAGTTCGACCCCGAAAGATTTTCCCCTGAAAATGCGATCGGACGTCATCCTTACGCTTACATACCTTTCAGCACGGGTCCTCGGAATTGCATTGGTAAAAATTGTGCCTCATTTACTACTCTGTACTTATCTGTATGACAATTACATCGTCAGCAATATTCTTTCAAGGTCAAAAATTTGCACTTCTGGAAGAGAAGACATTGATATCCGGTATACTAAGAAGATACGTCGTTGAAGCAGCTGAGCGCCGAGAAAATATTCAAGTTTCTGCTGAGCTCGTCATCAGGGCTAAAAATGGCCTTCGCATTCGGATCCACCCGCGAAATTGTCAAAAATGAGGACGTTGTTGCAACATTCAGACAATTAGTTTCAAAATTTTTTGTGCTGTACTAATTACATTAAAAAAGACCTTACCTGTTATCTTAAATTTCAGAGTCAAAATTCCCAAAGTTTCCAGGAAAAATTGGCTCCCAAGTCGTATGTTACGCTGTTCAATGAGACGCCGGCTTTCCACTTTGTAGTGCATGGAGTAGTTCACTGAATGCTGTTGAAATCTCTGGATTTGCTTAATAATCTCAATAGAGATTCAATAAAAGCGTTATATAAGATGAAAAAAGAAATCTCTGGATCAGAGTTTCGATAACATATAGTCTCTGTGATTTTTATATACTATTATGTACGTGGATTAAGATCTGAATGTATGAAGTGACGAATGCGGACGTGAAATACGACAGCTACAACCTCAAATAGAACAATTTTGCTTTGCCTCAATACCTAGTGTGGGTATCAATTTATCAAAGCTTCTTATTTCCTCCAGTAAAATGAGGAGGATAGAACAACTGAAAATGGATCATGCACAAGCCAAGCATTTATAAATTTTTACCAATCATATTTAACCTAACAATTGAGTAATTCCACAGCGATTCAGCAAGGTTTTCTTCACCCAATTTTTTGATCCCTATATTCCATATTGTTGGAAAAAGATAATTCCAACAGTTTAGAGACCCAAGAAAATTTTTTGCATCCTAGGTGAATATGAGTGATTTTGTTATGAATTCAAGATTTGAAACATTACCTCGGCGATCTTGCGAATAGCTAATTGACCACCTCCACCAATTGCAATTCGCCTCATGGCATTAAGATGAGGGGTCAAAAACCTATCAATTTACCACCTGCAAAGCCTTTTACAAACCGTTTTGGTTTTTGCCAGACTCAAAATAACCTTAAATCACGGTGTAGCCCACATCTTTTGTGACGTGTAGAGGAAACATTTTAACACGTTCGCTGCCACGGGTCCCACCCGTGGGATCCGTTTTTCCTCGGGCTCTAGTGTGCACCCAACAACGTAGACACATACAACGGCTTCTGTAGCGATTTTTACTCACTATATACGATGCCGAGAACATATGTGCACGTCAGTTTCAGTATTGGACTTGATTTGTTCGAGCTACGCCATAAAAACTCAATTTTCGTGGGAACGGCGACGAATAACACAAAAATAGCCAGGAAATTGTGAATATATCAAATCCATTCGAATATTTCACAACGTATCGTAGCTTATTCGGAAGCTTACGTCAAAAGCTACCAAATGAGCCCATATACGCGTAATTTGAGCGAGATAGAGCCAAGTTATCAGAAATTTAGACGCGAAGTAACCACGAGGCAAACTGACCAAATGGTTGACATGGCAATTGCCCTTCCTCTCTTTTCAATCTATTTTATCTCTCCGCGTATGAGGAATTTTTGATCCAGAGAAGTTGAAGAGTATCTCGAATTAGAACCTGTGTCTCGTGAATTCACGAGGATGGAAAATCATACTCGCGTAGATCACAGCCGCAATCCGCGGTTCTTACAGGCAAAAGCTTCCAATTCAGGCCATGCTCGCGAATTACTCGAATGGTACCGGGGAATCAACGAATGCTCCCGAAAAGCTGAAGATTACATCTTGGGATCACTAATTTCGGTAATTTGATCATTCACTTCATTCTCCATAGCACGATAGAAATTTTCGCGGGTGCCACCGGTGGGACCCGCGAAAGTTCTTAGATTTCTTGTATATACATACTAAACTGATCACAAATCAAAAGATTTGACTATTATAGGTGCAAAATTACGCGTTTGTACTCTCTCGCACTCTGGGAGGGAATGCCGGTTTTCACCGTCGCAGCGAACGTGTTAATAATCTTTTTTTTTCCAGCATTGTTGTAATCTACACGTAGGAATAGATTTGGAAGTATTTTTTCTGAGATATGGTTTTGGGTTCCCGGGAATTTTTTTTGCGTAAAAATTTCAAAATGATAGAAAATGATTCTTTATGAAGCCGGAACTTCCGTAGAGCTGTAAATTAGTTCTTATCGTTGTTGCCATTAGTCATGTCACATCGAGAATCTATTCTTCAAGTATCATTCGACTCTTTCAGTCGTCGGAACCTTGGAAAAATATTTCGAGAGCTTTTTACTGCACAAGAAATAGCCTCCCCCAGCACACCTACTGAGTTTTGGGGACCTGAAACTATTTGCAAACGATAGGCCCTTGAAATTTTCTTCAAAATGATCTACTGTAAGAGTCAATTTGATGCTCTTGGGATGGATTTGTAGCGACTTGAATCATAACAAAAATGTTGGTAATAAAATCTGTGAGCCCCACGATCCATTCTCATGACTTCAAGGAGTCCTTGCGAGCTGTGCACCACCCTATTTGACTGAATTGACTCGAGCAATGAGTTATCTCGAAGGAAATTGAACTGAATTTTGATGAGGAATGGTATTGAGAGCATAGTGTAACGTCAAAAGTTACTAAAAAGCGCAGAAAGAAGACCAAAGTTGATATCAAGATGGAATGCTAACTTTCCGTGCGCCTGCCCTATGTTTTGAGGCAATGACGGAGTCAATATGCTCTGGGGAATTAGGGCAAAGGAAATAAGAGGATGAATGGAATGAATCAACTTATGATGATGTGATCATCGCAAAATGATTGATTTCTCAACTTGTTCTGTTAATGGGTTATTCAAAAATGCTCAAACAGAATCTCAGTAAATGATCCTCCGAAAATTTCGGGTAGTGTCCGTGAATCAATCTGATACATCGAACAAGCTCTGTGAATGATGGTAATTTAATTGTTTACCGTTGAAATACACAGTGGGGCAATATCTTGGATAGATAGTTGAGGATGGATATAGCCGTATATATATATACAACATGATTGTAAAGTACTCGACCAGCCGGGAAATTTCAAAAGTCCGACGCGTTGTGAGTTTTGCAAACTTTTTTCAAAGTTATTCGAGTCAATTTGAAAATTTGCGTGGATGTTGAAAATTATCAGATTTTTGGGATCAGATGGATCGGGAAAGGAATCAGAGGGATCAGTCGCGCGAGGATCACATGGGATCAGCAGAGGGATCAGTTTGTTTTGCTGCCACACACGTGGTCTGGTCTCGAGGTTATGTGTCGGTGCGTCAGTCTCAGTATTCGCAACCCGAGGAGGCAGGCGCACGGTGGGAGATTGGGTACGTAGGCCTATTTCACATTCAGATATCTCGAGAACAACGATAGGTACAAATTCGAGGTTTTCTTTAAAATGATCGTTTTTCCAAGCGCAATCCAGTAAATGTGGGCTGGGATTCGGAAAATGCCCAGAATTTTCCGTGAAATCAGTTTCCTGGATATACGCACTTTCAGATCCTCGATTAACTTGCCGTAAGAACGCGAAGAAAATATTTGGATATCTTCCAAGGATCATGGTAATGTTTTCACGGTCGCTGAATCCGAATTCGAGGTCGGATTTTGGGAAAACGAAATGGCGGGCGGAAAATCGCCGATGAAAATTCGGAAAATCACCATTTTCCGACTTGGACTTTTTTTTCTAAACATGATTGTCGAAGAAATACAAAAGTACTCTTGCAATTTTTTCGAAAATTGCATATTTTCCGACCAAAAACATCACACGAATCTGGTGATCGACGTTAATCTCCAGCATTGATATTAATACTTAAGAATGGAGTGATATATGCAATAAATTCGTGATAAAGCACACCTGCCATGGTTTGAGTTTCGCTGGATCAGGATTCGAGGTCGGGTTTTGAAAAACAAAATGGCGGGTGGAAAATTTTGGATGAAAATTCGGAAAATCACCATTTTTCGTCTGGAACATTTTTTTTGCACTATCTGGGAAGGAACACAGAAGTACCATCGCAGTTTTCTCGAAAATACATATTTTTGGACTAGAAAGATTATACAAATATGGAGGTTGACGTCAATCTGCAGTATTGATGTTAGTACTCAGAAATTTATTGATGTAAGTGAATCCGTGATAGAGCATACCTGTAATGTTCTGAGTTCCACTGAATCAGAATTCGTGGTCGGATTTTGGGAAAACGAAATGGCGGGCGGAAAATTGCGGATGAAAATTCGGAAAATCACCATTTTCCGACTTGGACTTTTTTTTCTAAACATGATTGTCAAAGAAATACAAAAAAACTCTCGCAATTATTTCGAAAATTGCATATTTTTCGACCAAAAACATCACACGAATCTGGTGGTGGACGTTAATCTCCAGCATTGATATTAATACTTAAGAATGGAGTGATATATGCAATAAATTCGTGATAAAGCGCACCTGCCATGGTTTGAGTTTCGCTGGATCAGGATTCGAGGTCGGGTTTTGGAAAACAAAATGGCGGGTGGAAAATTTTGGATGAAAATTCGGAAAGTCACCATTTTTCGACTGGAACATTTTTCTGCACTATCTGCGAAGGAACACAGAAGTACCATCGCAGTTTTCTTGAAAATACATATTTTTGGACTAAAAAGATTATTAAGATTGAGAAACCTTCCTGCAAGCTTTCAGGAAAACCCGGGAATCTTTCAGAAAGATTTCACTGAAAGCTCCCCTCAATAAAGATATGTCCCACCTCAGACACCTTTCTGCAAGATTTCATGAAATATGCCGGGAATATTTCGGGAAGCTTTCAGAAACATTTCATTGAAATATTCCAGTGAAATGTTCCTGCAAGATTTCATGAAATCTCACAAAAATATATGCGTTAATGTTCTGTCTGTGGAATCCATTCAGTGAAATGTTCCTGCAAGATTTCATGAAATCTCACAAAAATATATGCGTTAATGTTCTGTCTGTGGAATCCATGCATGACTTCATCATTCTGACTCGTACTCCAACTCCATTGTGACGTTGAATCCAAAGCTTCACGTTAGATTCATCCAGGTTTTATGAACTCTTCGATGTACGCGACACCTAACCGATAAGCCGTCCTTCTGTCTTATATACTAACCAGCGTCTATTGTGAACGCTTGCGAGAAAGCCTTTACGTCTCATCAAATAATCCTCACGTATCATTTACAGACCATTATGCATAGCTGCTCCTGGGTATGTTATCACACATGACAGATCATTTGATACTACCATCAAATTTCCTGATAGATAGTTTCCCAAAAACCATATAATTTATGAGAACGAAATTTGAGAACTAAAGTGTGTTATGCGACATCTATCGGGAACAGAATCTTCCAATGAAATATTCCTGGAAGATTCCTACAATCTTTCACTGCAATGTTTCTGGAAGATTCCTACAATCTTTCACTGCAATGTTACTGAAAGATTCCCAGAATGTTCCACCGCAATATTTATGTGTCATATCCTACAGATTCAAGTCGTTATTCCTCGCAGTACTTTAACAGTATAATATGTTGTTACCTCGGTTGTAACGGTTTTCGGTATTAATATGCAGTACCCCGTCATATAGTTTTGCTCTGAAAGATTTTAGGGAGCTTGCGAGAATCTATCAACAATATTTCAGTGCAAGATTCCTGGGAGATTACCTGTGGAATGTTCCCAAGAAATATGTACGGAATCAGTCAGAGAGCCTCCACAAACCTATTATTATGATGGCTTTATTTATATGCGACGACTCGTGATTAGCCTCAATTCAAAAGAGATTTAAACAAGTTAGAAATTCAATGAGCCTATATCACAACGGAGGCTTGTAAACCTTCCTGAAATATTTCTGTGAGATGTTCCAAGAAATCTTCCAGAGAGCTTTTGTGAATCTTTCAGAAATATTTCAGTGCAAGGTTTCCGAAAGATTGCGTGTAAGATTCTTTGAGATATTTACGAGAGCTTCCGGAAAGCTTTCTCTGAAATAATGCCACGGAACATCTTGAAATATCACCTGCAATATCCCTGCAAGATTCCTGGGAGATTGCAATGAAATATTTCAATGATCTCAATATCGTACAAAAATTTCGCGGAAATTCTTCCTAAGAATATTGCATTGAAATCTTCTAGAAAGCTTTCGTAAAGATTTCAACAATATTTCAGTGCAACGTTTCTGAAAGATTACCAGTGGAATAATTCCTAGAAATATTTTTGGAATCTTTTAGAAGGTATTCAGAAATTTTTCAATTTCATTAGGTGCAATTAAGTGGCAGAGAGGTTACTTATAGAGAAATTCCTTGAAATGTTCCCGAAATCTATTGATTCAATGAAAACCAGAATCAAATTGATTTTCCAAGCTCAATCCAAAGTGGTACGTTTCATATCGTAAGCTAGAAGGATAACTCACAGCCACAAAGTCCTCCATATAGAGTATCAGAACGCGGTGAGTTTTGAAAATCCATCATAGAATTTTTGAAGATTTCCCAGCTTTAAAGAACTGCAAGCACGATGTTATTTGAAACTGGTCTCAAAATGCAGCCCTCCGTAGAAGCTAGCAAACCCTCCAGAAATTTTTGGGGCCTCGTCCTGATAAAATATTATACTCAATATCGGTGAAACATTTCCAGGAGATTCTCCCCATAGCAGTGAAACCTCACAAGAGGCTTCCGTAACTCTTCCAAAACTTCTCCCCAAAATATTGCACTTACATCTTTCAGAAAGCTTTCGAAAATCTTTCAGAAATATTTCAGTGAATTGTTTCAAGGAATCTTTCAAAAAGCTTTCGGGAATCTTTCAGAAATATTTCAGTGCAAGGTTACTGAAAGATTGAGTGTAAGATTCTTTGAAATATTTACGGGGGCTTTCGGGAAGCTTTCTCTGAAATGTTGCCACGGAACATTTTGAAATATCTCCTGCAATATCCCTGCAAGATTCCCGGGAGATTGCAATGAAATCTTTCCCTGAATCGTTCTTTGAATTATTTCCATGCTGTGTGGGTTATGGCAGATCGCGAGGCTGGCACCTATTTCATTTCGTCTTGCTCTATTTTAGTGCAAAAGTTCATCAAAAAAATACCACGTCACATGGTTTTGATGTAAAATGATCTCATCGTCCAGAATATAATATCAGATTTCGTTTAAAACGTGACCTATAGGACCGAAACACAAAATTTATTAGTTTTCACATCAAATTTCGAGAAATTGTTGCTACCTCAAATATTAGACACAATCTGATGATATATTCTGAAAGATGGGATCATTTTCGATTTTACGTCGAAATCATGTGCCATGATATTTTTCCAATCCAATTTTGCCCCAGAATAGAGCGAGACAAAATTAAACAGATGCCAGGCTCGGTATCTCCATGAGCACCCTTTTTTAATACGAAGTTTTCTTTCGGAGCTCGTAAGTCAGACGGAAAGGGCTGCAAGAAAATTTTACAGAGGACCAAATTTTCACATTTTGGAACGATCTACACGATCCTGCGAGAATTTTTGTGATCGGATCACTCCCGTCGAAATTGTAGGTGATCCACTGAAGAAGAATTTTTTTGAGATTTTCAATGTCGATTACGGGCAGGCAAAAAACATTTGAAAAATGTTCAAAACACATGAATCGATAGATTTTCTTATGATTTCAAGATCCTTTTTTCGAAATTTTCATACGATGAAGGGGTTCGAAGTTATCATGGATTCAGTGAGACCATGCGCGATCCATCAATTTTGGAAGGTACTGTATGTATGTGGGCATGTTGGGAACATTTACTCGATATACAGTGAAATATGTTGAAATGAGTACAATGGAAAGTGGGTAAGTCAGTTGTGCATAATTCACATGTAAGTATGAGTGGAGAATTTTGACAAAAAGGTCCTGAGAGCAGAATCGCAATTTACTAGTTCTACAGAATTGGTGCACAAGCCAGCAAATCTCATTGTTATCACAAGATTGAGTTCAAACCTGGTTTATTCTCTCATTTACCCGCGATGTAACAGCTTCTCACATGCTAAAACAACTCGTCACACCGATTTTCGCCACCAAAATTGCGAGGTATACAGAGAGGTAGAATATACCAGAATACCAGGTATATGCTATACCTGGTATACTGGTATGGTCTACTATAGGTATGGTATTCTGCCAACCCTGCTGCCGATGCTAGTGACGTGCTCGCACCAAAATCGCGCTCGAGAGAGAAAAATCGTGGAAGGTTATTCTTCTGTGCAAAGGAAATTCTTTATTATTTCTAATCCATAATGAATCATGACGGAAGGCAGCGCGAGTGCGGGTGTAAAAACGACACGTCCGGGCCATTCCTTCAACACATCGTCAGATTCGCCGATGGGACGCTTACTTCCATCAACATAACCAAAAACGAGGTATAAGACCATACAAACTATTGCTTCTAAATATGGCCCAAGCGTATTTTTTGGGATACACATAAAAATAATTAAATATTTCCAAAGCTCATTCTCCACTCAATTCATGGCCATCTCCTTACTATTATGGAACGACCATGTGGGCCTGTTTCAGTTTTTCGATTAACCTACTTTCCCTGTCTTTCTCTACTTTAAAAAGTTGATTATATCTTTCTGCTACCAACTTTCCTAGTGTACCATGTACAAACTGCGAATTCCTCAATGTGTGTCAATAAAATTACCGGCATGGTATTATAGTAATACAGCATTCAATTTTTCAGCAGTTTTCAATTGGCCGAGCAGAAGAAAGTGATTTGGTACTAGACTTTTCTGGAATAAAAACCTTTCATGGTACTATAAAGAAGCGTTGCGAGCAATGGGTGTATGAATCTGTGGATGGGACTGATGACAAGATCAATGACTGTTCAGCGAACAAAATGGAAATTTTGATTTCTGAAGATATCATCTCTTTTGGTGGCCTCGACGAATGTTTATACAAGTTCACGTTCAATATTGGCCCAATTATGACTTATGTAGAGGATCTTGAAGTGATTGTTGCCAATGCCAGAGTGAAGGTTGGGAAGATGAAAGAGAAGAAAGTTTACATTCAAGAAAGTCTAACAGTGAAAAGTGTAAAGAGTGAACAAGTCAGACAAGAGATAGAGAAAAAATGGGAAGAAAAAAGAAATTTAATCAAAAAGCTACAGGAATGCGAGAAGGATATTTCATCAAGACTGTCAACCTGGGAAGGAATGCAAGAAGAAATTGGTGCAATGAGAATGCAGCTGAATGAAGTGGATTCACAAATAGAAGATAAATGCCATGCACTCGACTTCCAACTAAAGCAATCTGAAAGAGTGACAAGACGAATATTGTTACAGCAGATCCAGAATTTGGACCATTTTTGCAAAAACACTAAGCAAGATATCCAAGCTTGGAAGTCACAGGATTCTTCTTCCAGCCAAAAGGAATTCGATGGTGAGCATGTACTCCATATCCTTCTCTAGCAGACTTGTATGGAACGCATTCACTTTTTAGAATATCGGTACTATATGTCATTTGTTTGGATTACAATCTCCCAACCTAGGAATACAGCCTGCGATACACTAAATATCCATTGTCATCACTAAACCATTTTTCATTAATCGCAAAGTGAATCATTCCTCAACTATCACAGTATCTTTCCTACTATTGCTTTTGTTTCACTACATTTGCTGTTTTTGGAAGATAAATTCCTCCGATATCTCGCTCAAGCTTGAAAAATTAGCTGGATGTTGCTCTCAACTTATTGAAATCCATTGGGAAATAGACTACCTTGGATCAATAACCGTGTAAAATTCTGTTGTAGATCTCAAACCCAAAAAAGAGGAATGTGACAGCACTCCCTGGATTTCCACTAAGAAACAGAAAGTATACTAGCAAGCAACAGATGTACCAGCTTGATTTGTGTTTTGGTAATGTCAGAGATACAATTCTTGACCACCATATCAATTTTTCCATGTCCATCTTTCCATCCATTAAAAAAATAAACAGTACTGTAAGTTAAAAAAATGTGTTTCTGTTGTACGCACGTATGAACTATGTTGCTGATGATTCATATTCATATTCTGCCAATAATGTATCTACGGGGAATAAGTAGAACAGGTAGAACATTTGAAAATTCTAGAAGAATCCATTGCAAAATTTGTATACACTTTAATCAAGGTAAGGTCGCCTCTTCAACCGATCAAATCATCCCTTACAAATCACGTAGTAAAATTTTCTGCCGCGTGGGGGCGGCGATACCATTGTGTTGCACACAATAGGATTGCAGGTCCTTCACTCATTAGCGCGCAGACATAACGATTTAGCTAAAAACTTGTAACAAGTTTGTGAAAGTGCGGGCGTCGGCAATTTATTGCACGAATTCTAGAACCGTTTCTCCACAAGTATCTTCAGATCCTGTTAACCTACAGTAGAATCTGCTGATTGCTGATCAAGGTGGCTGCGTGGTGAGTACCTCAACAGATACGACCCTCGACGGATATTGCTCCTATAACAGATAGGAGAACATTACGTTCCTCACATTCCGTAGAAATGCGTATTTCTGGAGTTAAGGTAGTTGTAAAATAAAATACAAAATATACCAGAATGTCACCAAAGTTGATGAGAATTGAGTTGAAGTGTCAAAGAACACCTGTTGAAAATTTCAAAATGATTGACCGTTTTGTTCCGGAGTGGTAGCAATGAAAATTCGTCACTTTTAACATTGCGCGCATATGGGATCGACTGTTAGACTCAACAGAGCGTGGACTCGCATATAAGCGCAATGTTAATAGTGACAAATTTTCATGGCTACCACTCCGAAACGAAACAGTCAATTATTCCGAAATTTTGCACTGGTGTTCTTTAACACTTGAACTGAATTCTCACCAACTTTGGTGACATTCTGGTACACTTTGTATTTCAGTGTAAAACTACCTCAAATCGCTTTTTGCACTTTTCCGAGTACAAAACGTCATGATGAACAATCGCCTGAGTATTCGAAGCTTTATCGAGATGTAAAATAACGATCTATTATTTCTCACAAGAGCGATTGAGCAATTGTGATCTGTCTGAAACGCATTACGTAACGAAATTGAAGTGAAGTCAAAATCATTCGTATACAACTAGCTCTTGTTTGTGCAATCTAGTTATATCAAAACAACATAAAGTCACAATGGAGAAGTCGATTCAAAAGGATTTTTTTCTCAACTAATGAAGAATCTTATCTAGTTGAAAAGGCTAGGCATGTATCCGGTACATACGCAGTCACGACATAAAAACAATATTCGTCTACTCCGTATTTTCAATGAGAAAATCGGATGACACATCTGCCTAAATTGTTCACGTACTTCTTTTCTCTCGAAATCATACAAGAAATAGTTGTGCAGTCTGTGCGTCTTCATTTCCCATGTAATTTTTGATTTTCAAAAATGATCAAGTCGGACATTTCTTTCTGCTTTTCGTTTTCGTGTACAGTCCGTTACCCAATACCTGCAGGTTCATTTTCAACGATCATCTAGGTGGAGTAATGGGAAAGAAAACAGGGAAACCAATGGGTAGGCCAAAAAAGAGACAACAGGCTGCTAGACCAGGTGCTGGAAGAAAACCAATATCATTCGGTCAGCCTATGAGTGATACCACAAAGTGGAGACGAGCGAAGGTAAGTATCAATTGATGAAATGGGTCGCATATAAAGGTTTCTGTGGAACTGCTAATGATCAAGCATCTCAAGAAAATACTTCATCTTACCTGGTTCACATGGTTTTCGTACGATTCTTGGATACGGAGAAGATGTTTGAATAGTGTGTCTTCAAGTATTTGCATCAGAAACAAAAATCCGGGGTTCTCCGCTATGAACGTTAACCCTTAATTACCTAGGTGGTAGACTTTTGGCACACGCAAAATTTTGATCGCATCTCAAAGTCGGAATTCATTTTTTGGGGATCTGGGGCCTACATGTAATTTCATATTTTGGTATTATCTCTCGAATGGACCGAATTCAAAATATGAAAAAAAATTTTTTTTGAAAATATCACCAAAATGAGTACCTAAAATCTATCACCGCCAAAAGTCAAAATTTTGATTTTGGACAATATTCTTCCAAATCAAATGACAATAGCTTCTTTGAAGTCTATTTGTAATAAGAAAATGACTTGCAGAGTGATCTGAGCCATAATTGATATATTTTTTTGAGAATTTGAAAAATTCTTCATCAGCTTAACCTAGGAAAGAGGCAAAAAGATGACATCTTCTGGAATTTTTTGAAAAAGTATGTGTACTCCAAATGTTGGGGAGAAAATTTATATTGATTCTGAAATAGTGCAAGCATATAAAAGTAAATTTTATTCGTGGTATTCCACAAGAAAACTGCGGAAATAAAGCGATTTTCGTGAAGTGTGCCATTTGGCTACCACCTAGATTGGAGTGTAAGTAAATCCCACCTAGGTAACTAAGGGTTAATTAGAGTAACCTTCGTCAAGCCCATGCGATACTCATCACGATTAACACATTTTTTTAAATTCCATGTAGCGTTCCTGGAATCGAGGATCGAATGTTTGTTAACTTTTTATTGCTCACGGGACAACTATAACCCGGCTGCGATTAGAGTCCTCTTTTTTAGAGCTTCAAGAAACCCTTTCTGGATCTCCAATTCGTTCTAGGTATATGGTTTTTAGAAGCAGCGATAGCTTAAGCGATCCTTTTCACGAAACTTGGAATCATCTTGTTTTTGTGTGTAAAAGTAGAGGGGCGTGCGTTATGGTGAACCAAAAATTAAAACTTAGATCGTTTCAACATACTTGGTTTGGAAATTATGAGTTCTCGTGGATATGCCAAAATTTTCCATAGGCGCTGAGGGAGTGTAACTTCAGTTGCGTCAACAGCCATCAATACTTTTTATTGATGGAATTTTCTCAAGCAGATCCGCTGAGGTCTCAAATCTCATACCTATGTGAGAGAGGTAGAAGTTTCAATGAATGCAGTGTATTCGTGGCCACTAGGTTCAATATCGAACAGTGTGATTCTATCGCAGGGTGGAGAGAAGATTCAGAGACATCGAATTTATTGATCTCTCCGATGAATTAGCTATAGGATTTCAAATAGCAGCAGGAACCAATGAATTTTATGTCTCTAAATTGGAAGAATCAAGTTGAATATATAAGAGAACCTCCGTGGAAAGTTTGAAATAATGAGTTCCTGCTCGTACGAAGCCTTAAAACGCTTACGGGAAGAACATTGAAGGTCATTTTCGACGTATTTTTTGGTGTTCTTTTTGGCACAATCGTTGGTTTGGCGATCCAGGGCCGCCAAAAAAAAATTATCATCGAAAAAGGGGTAAAAATGTCAGGTCCGTGTGCTGTGGTTTTTTATTTTTCCGACCTTTGTGAGTGTGAAGCGTCACGATGGAGCTCATTTGCGATTCGGGTGGGCAAATTTATCAAATTTGATGGTATTAATCACCAAATCCCATTACTATGAGAGCCTAAAGACCACTTTTTGTGTGTGCGCTGAGCACGTAAATTTTCTAGCGCAATTCTACTTAAAATTGTACACCCTCAGTTTTCCTTGATAAAAGTGAATTTGCCTCATCCTAGACTTTTCTGCGCCAACTTATTCTCAGAGTCAATATTCAGGCGCAACTTTTCCATAGCCCAAAGTATTAAAAAAAGTCAATTTCCCCCTTTGGGGAGTACTTTTCCGCGAAAATCTAGTTTTGCTAAATTTTTATGTCAGGTGCGTGTGGTACTAATGCGACCCTTAAATGCAAGTGTGCAGAGGTCCAAGTTACTTCTTTCAAAGTATCTGATAGTCAAATTGAAATTCCAGCACCCCGAAGCTGTAGCTGAAACCGTTTAGCCGTGAGATCAATTTTAGTTCAAAATGTCAGGTCCGTGTGTTGTTTCAAAATGGCAGGCCCGTGTGACGCTACCGCGTTCTAACTTTCATCCTTATGGTGCAAATATGTGAGAATATTGATACCCATTCGTGAGTTAATCAGTGCTTTGTGTGATTCAAAAAGTCAAAAACTGCATCTTAGAACTTCCGGAAGTAAGATTTAGCCCTGGCACATTATCGACCCCTAAATATCGAAATTTCCGCAGGACCACTCATATATATTATGTTCCAATGGCAAAATATTTCCGTGTAAATCTCATCTAAGTCAGCATTGTATTGACTTGAGCTCCTTTGACAATTTTTGAAACAAAGCTCAACATAACCTAAGCTAAGTACGTAAAATGTTTCGATGCGTCAGCCTTATCTGTTGAACAGAAGACCAGAGTGGGCTAATTACGCGATTTATCGTGTCAACCCCCGTAATTTCGAAAGAAACCATTAAAGGCTCTAGCCGTAACTGAAGATGTCTCGTCTCAGTGCCCAACAGGAATGTTTCCACAACTGCTAGCGCAAGTACACTTCTTGTGACACGGAGGAGCTTCCCAAAGACGAGACCAGTGATTTCTCTATGTACCATGTTAGTGAACGATGGTTGATTGGACCTGAGGTCCTATCAACCCTCGTTCCTTACACTCGAATTTCCTGAGATGATGATTTGTTTTGATTGATATGAACAGAATTTGATCCAGAATTTGATCGTGAGAACAATTTGTATCATTAAAACGGATGGAAAGATTGCAATATATCTTAAAAAGCCCATCTAACGAGAATGTTTCTCTCTTGTATACATTTCTTTGTAGGGCTCTCCATGAAGAACAAAAATCCTTTGAGTCTCGTGTTGTTTTGTGTTTTCAAACTTCTGATCATAATGGTGTCAAACTTCATCGCTAAATGCAAAGCATAGTTAACTGCTCTCGAAATTTTGAAGAAAATTTTCGATTCCAAGACAAGCTCTTACTTAGACACTGTTTCGGGATATTTCCCTACTTCAAGGTCTTAGCAAAGGAGTCTTTTAATCGCTTGAACAGTAGAAATATCTGCATCAGAAACAAGCTCAACAATCTTGGTTGTGTCAATTTCACTGATGCTCACAACACCTGTGAATTATTGTCTCACTTCGAATATGAGAAAAATATCGATCCGAGCTAAGTTAAATACAGACCCCGTGAAATGGATATTGATACCAATCATCAAGCCGCGTATGAGTAAAATCGCATAAAAAGATTTTTTGATCGTCTGTGCGCAAATGAGTCATTTGCACACTGCTTGTCGCTTTTCATTTGCTCACAGAATATCAAAATAGTATGTTGATACAAGGACGCAAACGATGGTTTTCGCACTTAAGCGAAAACCATTGCGCCCGGGTATCATACTATGGTTTTTGATCTTCTGTAAGCGAATGAAAAGCACGAACCGGTGTCAAATGACTCATTTGCGCACAGACGATCAAAAAACATAGTATGATACCCGCGCGCAACGGTTCTAGCTTTATCGTGCCTAAAAAGTAACTCGGAGTGCGGAAACCATCGTTTGCGCCCTTGTATCATAATATCATATTTTCTTGTACCGGTCATCACAGAAGTGAATAATTGGTGACAATGCGGAGGGAACAAGTTGCGACGGAAAGCTGAAATCATATTCTCCTTGCATTTTAGTTTCTTTGAAATCGCCATCAGGCAATAATTTTCCACCACTATTTGAGCCGGGATCTTTAAGGGAAAGTGAGCATTATCTGAAACATTTCCGAAAAAAGTAACATCATCGGAATGAGTCCTTGTCCAAAATTCGCGGAAGAGACGAGCAGCAAAGCTTGGGTGAAAAATGGATGGCTCTTGTATGAGGTGTAATGCTTGATGCCAGGATTCGGATTAGTCACTACCTCTGATACGAAAATTTTGCCAACAGATGATCGCCGATTATGTGAAAGATGCAGAAATTTTACAAAAAGCACATGGAGCAGCAGCACGTGCTGATGAGGAAGTTGTTATACCTATTTTCACACTTCGGAAAAAAGAGCGACCATTCAACAGTGTGCAGAGACACTCCCCGGATTCTGCGGCCGCTTATTATTTGGAGAATAATTACAGTAAACGAAGATGGTGTAACCTTGTGACAGACTCACGGGAACAAAACGCCCCAATCTATCCGTGTTATGATTACGTCCAGACAGCTTTTGTAGAAGGGCGACCTCGTGGGATCATCGCAGATAACTTGGGAGCTAGTGTACCCCTTCAAAACCTGTTGAACACCACTTCAGAACGTGCCTTCGGAGAGGTTGCTTTAAATTGGCCCGAGGATGCTCTACAAAACTCAAGTCTTACTGTATCATGGGGAATGGATAGCTCGGGTCACCATTTGAACCCTCACCAGAAATATACAGATGAGGGAGTGGAGCGGTGCAAAAAACCTGATCAGTCTTTGTTTGTAACAAGCGTGAATGTCATCTCGATTCAGGGAGAATCACCAGATGGGACGATTTACGAATGGAAGCATCCGAAACCCCAGAGTAGGAGAATGGTGAGACCCTTGAGAATAAAATTCGAGAAAGAGGATGATGAGAACACCATAACTGAGTATGATCGCGTCTCTGACGAAGTATCACGGCTAAACAACCACACATTCATTCTATCAAACGGTAAAAGCGTCAACGTCAATTTTCGCTTGTTCAAAACCCTCTTTGATGGAAAATGCATCAATGCGATAAATCGCAATAAATATACTCTGAGGTGTGCTGTTTGCTGGAAAGTTACTAAAGATTTCGGAGATTCCAAAGCAGATCTAAGTGCCAATGAAGAGACACTGTATTTTGGTTTAGGCCTCCTCCACGTGGTAATAAAAGTGTTTGAGTATCTGCTGCATCTTGCTTACAGAAACATTCCAGAGCTACAGATATGGGACATTCCTGAGGCTCTCAAAAGTATGTATCCCATTAATATAGAGTACCTACCTAAAGTAATAGATCATGTATGATTCTAAAAAAATAGTGAACGTGTGAATATACTTCATCGTATGGGAATTTTGAGAAAAAGAATTTGAAGATCACATAAAAAATGGTTTCGATATATGGGTTTCAAAGAATTTTTGATTGCTGTTCAAGTCACCGTAATCGACGTAGAAAATTTATAAAAGAATCATCTTAATTAGATCACTTACAGCTCTGACGGAAGTGATCCAATCATGAAAATTCTTACGGTATGTTCTAGATTGTTTCAAAACCTACCATTCTCCTTTTTAAAGTTCCCTGTACGACCTTCCTTGTCAGAATGAAGATCATGGAAAGAGAACTTATTCATTCGCTCTTGCTTTATTCTGGTGCAGAATTGGATTAAAAAGATATAGCGGCACAATTTTTCGACATGGAAGAATATCATCTTCCTGAGTATGCTATGAGATTTTTGCTGAGATATAAGGAAATAACGGTGTTAAAATTTTTATTGTACAACATGATCGATTCAATTTTCTATCACTACAGGTTACATTTGAGGCTAAATCTGATTATCAGAAATATACGAGATTTGTACGTTAAGAGTGTGTATTGGGATATATTTCATACCGATTGTTCCACAAGTGGACCCCCCCCCTAAAAAACTCAAAATTGGCTCCAGGGACCGAAAAGCCCCGAGACACGTGTCTCCTGAAATCGGGAGGGGGGGGGGAAGCTCAAAAATGGTCTCAGATTTGACCTTGAATGTGACCTTGATGGTTTTTTGGGGGTTTGATGAGTTTTTTTAAAATTGAAAACCACTATTTATCATATCCATTCGTATCCATTCATGTTCATAATTGAATTTTTCAGAATATTACAATGAGAGCCAAGCGCACTTCAAAGAATTGATGTGGAAGAGATTTGACTGCAATGTAGATCTAGTTCTTCAAGGCAAGGGCACAAGCAATACTGGAAAAATTGCAATGAGATGTCTAATGCAACCAGAAAAACTGGCCAGTACTCTCAATTTAGATGAGAAATTCGTGAAAAATGTCTCAGACTCGCTAAGACTCTTTAGATGCAAACAAGCTGTAAACTATGACGAGCTTGAGAAACTCATGAGAGCTGAGCATGCGAGACATTTCGTACTTTATCCTTGGGCTAAGATGAGCCCAAGCATGCATCGCTTTTTGTGGCATGGTTGTGGAATTGGAAGGAAGTTCCCGCTACCCATGATATACTTTTCAGAAGATGGAAGTGAGGCGAGCAACAAATATTTCCGGAAAGACATGGTCGAGCATGCTAGGCAGTGCGATCGAACATCTCGAATCCTTGATGTTTTCCACAGGGCAACTGACATGTCAGACCCAAAATTCGCTTTGATGACTCTCAGCAAGAACAAGAAGAAATCGAAGTACAATTTCAATAACAACATGAAGCAGTATCTCGTGGACAGGTGAGACACCAATTAGTTCGTATAACAAGCGATTAATTACAAATCATGCGTGATCAAACGAGCATTAATGAACGAGTTATTTAGCGTATAAGAACTTCCACGGAACTTTTAACTTTAGTATTCCTACAGTATTCCAGGAGTGTACTGAGCTAGTAGGTCTACAGAGAGGTAGTGTACTCATTTTTTCCAGGCATACTGATTTTTCAATAGTAGACCGCAAAAAATTATTTTCGGGTGGTTAAACAAACACGATTTCTGAGATTGACAATGCTGTAATTCAGATACGTAGCCCCCAAATACTCTGCTGAAATAATATTTCTATGAAAAAATCTTATATTCTGACAGGATGTTTGATTCAGACGTGTTTGTCGACTTTGCTATGATAATCATCTAATTAACTCTTATTTGCCTATGTAACTGATTGTCATAATTCTAGTCGAATCTATTTGAGCAAAGTTGCCTCGGAACCGTTTGGGGAGTCAAATTTCGTACTTGTCGTCTTTGCTTGGAGAGAAGTAGGACCACTTTCTTCACATGTTTTATGGGTCTAAAAATTATATGAAACACATATTCACAAGAACTATGAGAAAGTTATTGCCTCTTCACACGCTCGATAGTGCACATATATTCCTTCATCACGAGAATACAAAAATCATTCTTTTAAAGTGTTACTTTCAGGTTAAGGTAATGGAAACAAAATTATTCTACTCATGTTTCAATTATGACATTTTTTGCCCAACAGAGATGCTTCGGAGTACAGCGACATTGAAGACCTTTGAAGAAGAAAACGGCAGCATGTCCCCCTAATACATCGATTGATGATTATGTCCTTACGCTTCAATTTGAACAATATAATGCCACGAAGTTTGTGTTCTCGTGTAGGACAATTGTAAACGATGAACTACTCCCTCGGGGCTGGTTATCCACGCGGTGAGACACGAAGGAAGAAAATCGTATACACTGCAATTGTGGCTTCACTTTGGTTCAAGTTGAATAGTCAGTCTAAATTGTAATTATGACATTCTACTTGTGATTAAGTCTCTGCTTTAGTTGGATAAAACTAGTCAGTATAGATTACAGTCACGAGACTCTGCGAAAACGAGATTTTTTGCTTGCTCTTCAGAGGAAATGTTCTAGTCGACGAGTATTCTGACCTTATAAGTACGCGTGTATGGTGATATTAGATATCCGAGAGCTATGTCCATTTCTTCTCATACGATCTCATGAATGTTGGATCAATAATTCATAAGTTTGGGATGTGCAACTGCACTATAATGTACAGAGGTGTATAAATACTAATAAAGACACATGTATCAAGAGACGTGGACAACAGCTTGTATGATGAATTGGACTTTTCATGGTCCACTCCTGGACATTGAGATGCTGCGAGTCATGAACCACATCCGTACATCCGTAATACATAATTAACTTCAACCTCTACACTCCGGTCATTTTCTCACTCTTGAACTATGAATTTTACGAGAAATTCGCTACAATACTGTTGCTTGTTTGCAGATGAGTTACGATAGAGAAAATCTAACTCCGGAAAATGACAATTTCCCGGGTTTTTATACGCCATTTTCCACCCGCCATTTCGTTTTCCCAAAATCCGACCACGAATTCTGATTCAGTGGAACTCAGAACATTACAGGTATGCTCTATCACGGATTCACTTACATCAATAAATTTCTGAGTACTAACATCAATACTGCAGATTGACGTCAACCTCCATATTTGTATAATCTTTTTAGTCCAAAAATATGTATTTTCGAGAAAACTGCGATGGTACTTCTGTGTTCCTTCGCAGATAGTGCAAAAAAAATGTTCCAGTCGAAAAATGGTGACTTTCCGAATTTTCATCCAAAATTTTCCACCCGCCATTTTGTTTTCCAAAACCCGACCTCGAATCCTGATCCAGCGAAACTCAAACCATGGCAGGTGCGCTTTATCACGAATTTATTGCATATATCACTCCATTCTTAAGTATTAATATCAATGCTGGAGATTAACGTCCACCACCAGATTCGTGTGATGTTTTTGGTCGAAAAATATGCAATTTTCGAAATAATTGCGAGAGTTTTTTTGTATTTCTTTGACAATCATGTTTAGAAAAAAAAGTCCAAGTCGGAAAATGGTGATTTTCCGAATTTTCATCCGCAATTTTCCGCCCGCCATTTCGTTTTCCCAAAATCCGACCACGAATTCTGATTCAGTGGAACTCAGAACATTACAGGTATGCTCTATCACGGATTCACTTACATCAATAAATTTCTGAGTACTAACATCAATACTGCAGATTGACGTCAACCTCCATATTTGTATAATCTTTCTAGTCCAAAAATATGTATTTTCGAGAAAACTGCGATGGTACTTCTGTGTTCCTTCCCAGATAGTGCAAAAAAAATGTTCCAGACGAAAAATGGTGATTTTCCGAATTTTCATCCAAAATTTTCCACCCGCCATTTTGTTTTTCAAAACCCGACCTCGAATCCTGATCCAGCGAAACTCAAACCATGGCAGGTGTGCTTTATCACGAATTTATTGCATATATCACTCCATTCTTAAGTATTAATATCAATGCTGGAGATTAACGTCGATCACCAGATTCGTGTGATGTTTTTGGTCGGAAAATATGCAATTTTCGAAAAAATTGCAAGAGTACTTTTGTATTTCTTCGACAATCATGTTTAGAAAAAAAAGTCCAAGTCGGAAAATGGTGATTTTCCGAATTTTCATCGGCGATTTTCCGCCCGCCATTTCGTTTTCCCAAAATCCGACCTCGAATTCGGATTCAGCGACCGTGAAAACATTACCATGATCCTTGGAAGATATCCAAATATTTTCTTCGCGTTCTTACGGCAAGTTAATCGAGGATCTGAAAGTGCGTATATCCAGGAAACTGATTTCACGGAAAATTCTGGGCATTTTCCGAATCCCAGCCCACATTTACTGGATTGCGCTTGGAAAAACGATCATTTTAAAGAAAACCTCGAATTTGTACCTATCGTTGTTCTCGAGATATCTGAATGTGAAATAGGCCTACGTACCCAATCTCCCACCGTGAGGCGGTTGTCGGATTTGGTGGCGGTGTAGATGGTGAATTTTGCGACTGCCATGCTCTTTATCATGTTCCTGGGCCTCGGGGTTGCACGGGCCCGTGCTGTTTGTGTTTCTTGCATAGCCGCGAGAGTGATTTTCTAGGAGTGCCGAGTGCGTTGGGGTGGATTTTTAATTTTGCCGCTCTCGTTCATCGTGCATCAGGGCGAAATAATATGTCCGGAACGGAAAAAAACCTCCGAAAAGAAATGTATGCTGCTACTTGTGGAGGTTAGGTCTGGCTTTATTATAATATATGAGGTGTTGATATGAAATATTAACTTTGATTAGGTATTGTTGTTGACGTTTAAACAAACTTTCGTCACCGGCAAAGATGGGTTATACAAATCACGTGGGCGGGAAAAAGTCAAAATTTGATAAAGATCGACCAATAATCGATATTAACTGTGTCAAGCCACGTCAAAACCTTCATAAGTTTGAATTTCTTCGCGCAGGCGTAAAAACGCCAGCTTGTTGCGGCTCAATCGCTCATGCTTGGAATACAACTGCACGTTTCATTGCATCACACTCACAACTTTGGGGACAAAATCGACGATAGTCGAGATGTTCGGTCGGTTTGGTGCAGATTCACCAGAGAATAAATTCCTTGTGGATTGACATGATTCTCGACACAATAGCAACCCTCTGGAACGGATGCCAGCCCTATACCAGATCCCGCATTCAGTCTCGTTCGGTAAATAAGCTGATCCACTCAAATCCTAACGCAGTATCTATGTAGAACTCGTTAGACATGAAATAAGCACCCGCTCGGGATCGTATACCATACCAGATGCTCGGTCATTTGGGCGCATGATCACCGGGGGGGGGGGGGGACTATTTGGGGGAAAAATACCAAAAGATTTTCTTGGTAAGAATTAGCCCAGTCGTCTCAGTCGAGATCTGGTCCAGTTCCAGCCATCGGTGAGTGTTGATAGGGTCTTGTACCGGTCCTCTCTGAGTGTCGATCTGGTCCTATACGGGTCCCCAGAGAGTTGCGATCTGTTCCCGTACCCGTCCTCGGCGAGTGTTGAAGTGGTCCTCTACCGGTCCTCGGCGAGTGTGGATCTGGTCGCGTCCCGGTCCTCGGCGAGTGTCGATCTGGTCTTCTATCGATCCGCGAGTGACGATCTGGTCTCGTACCGGCCGTCGGCGAGTGTCGATCTGGTCTCGTACTGGTCCCCAGAGAGTGGCGATCTGGTCCCGTACCCGTCCTCGGCGAGTGTTGAAGTGGTCCTCTACCGGTCCTCGGCGAGTGTCGATCTGGTCGCATACCGGTCCTCGGCGAGTGTCGATGGGATCTCATACCAGTCCTTAGCGAGTGTCGATGTGGTCCTCTACCGGTCCTCGGCGAGTGTCGATCTGGTCTCGTACCGGCCGTCGGCGAGTGTCGATCTGGTCTCGTACGGGTCCCCAGAGAGTGGCGATCTGGTCCCGTACCCGTTCTCCGCGAGTGTCGAAGTGGTCCTCTAGCTGTCCTCGGCGAGTGTCGATCTGGTCCCGTACCGGTCCTGGGCGAGCGTCGATCTGGTCTTCTATCGATCCTGAGCGAGTGACGATCTGGTCTCGTAACGGTCCTTGGCGAGTGTCGATGGGGTACCATACCGGTCCTCGGCGAGTGTCTATGTGGTCCTCTACCGGTCCTCAGCGAGTGTCGATGTGGTCCCGTACCGGTTCTCGACGAGTGTCGGTACGGAATCAGAATCACACTGTCCAAGGGCCGGTACAGGACGAGATCGATACTCGCCGATGACCATCATAGGACCCCGTCGACACTCGCCGAGGACCGGTATGGAATCCCATCGACACTTCACGAGGACCGGTAGAGGACCACATCGACACTCGCCGAGGACCGGTATGGAACTAGATCGACACTCTCCAAGGACCCGAAATGGGACCATATCGATACTCGCCGAGGACCGTTGGAGGACCACATCGACTTTCAGCAAGGCATCCGTAAGGCAGATGGTTCTTGTGTCAAGGTTCATGTCAGTTGACGAGGAATAAAAATCTATCGTAATCATGCGCCCAAATGACCGAGCCTCTGGAATGGTGTCGATACGATCCCGAGCGGGTGCTTAATTCGTGTCTAACGAGTTCTACACAGATACTGCGTTGGGATTTGAGTGGATCAGCCCATTCATTGAATGAGACTGAATGCGGGATCTGGTATAGGGCCGGCATCCGTTCCAGAAGGTCGCTGAATTATGTTAATTCACAAGGAATTTGTTCTCTGGTGGATCTGCGCCCAACCGACCGAGCATCTCGATTGTTGTCAATTCTGCCTCCAAAGTTGTAAGTGCGATCCATGGAAACGTGCAGTTGTATTCCAAGCATGAGCGATTGAGCCGCAACAAGCTGGCGTTTTTACGCCTGTGCAAAGAAATCCAAATTTCTGTCAAACTTGCGCAAGCAGACGGGGTTTAGTGAGCTATAAGGCGGTGGTACCACCTCCGCAACCTGGTCACTTGCACGATAGTCCTATAGACCATATGCACCATGCCTCGACAGAAAGTGTCGAAGTTTTTATCTTATGAGCCACCCTTACCCAAACATCTCGGTCGTCCCGGAAATCATCCAAAACCCGGGCCAAACACCGTTACATCTCACTCTTTGAGACGTTTTTCTCCAAAAATGCTGCATAAAAGCGGGTTTGTGGACGACCGAAGTAGTATTCCCAGAATTTCGATTTCTAGTCCAAATTAGACTAAACCACAAGATAAACTCAAAAATAAACGATTTTGAAAAGATCTTTTTCCTAATCACGTATTTCAGACTAAGCTTACGACTTAGACTCATTTTCACTTTTATTCCACTCTAGAATAAAAAGCCAAGGTTGAGCTACAGACAATTCAAATTCATATTTGTACCAGCAATGCTTTCTGGTGCAGCAGGTGAGGCGACTTCAGCGCAAAATTACATGGATCCGGAAAAAGTTTGGCCGGAACGGTAAAGTGAGTCGGCCGGAAGAAAACCGATCAATCAGAGCGAAGCCGTCGCCGGAAAGATGGACGATTCCAATTTACATGGACGGAAAAAATACCCATCAGAACGGCCGGTTTCGCCAAATATGCAATGCAAATGACAACATTTTTGAAGCTTCTGACATGGCTTGAGACAGTTAATATCGATTATTGGTCGATTATTAATCGGTTTTAATAATCATTACAAGAGATCTTCCCTGCTTTTCCGAATAATGATTATATCCGGACGGCAAATTTGGACTTTTTTCCGCCCATGTAAATTGTAGAACTCATGTTCGCCGTCGACAAAAGTTCGTTCGAACGTCAACAACAATACCTCATCAAAGTTGATGTTTCATATCAATACCTCATATATTATAATGAAGCCATCCCGCGATGTAGATTATGAAGTTTATAGATTTTCGTGATTTGTTAAAACGTAGAACTATGAATAGAATTTATCGAAATATCATATGACGGCAGACCTAACCTCCATAAGTAGCAGCATACATTTCTTTTCGGAGGTTTTTTTCCGTTCCGGACATGTTATTTCGCCCTGATGCACGATAAACGAGAGTGGCAAAATTAAAAATCCACCCCAACGCACTCGGCACTCGTAGAAAATCACTCTCGTGGCTATGCAAGAAACACAAACAGCACGGGCCCGTGCAACCCCGAGGCCCAGGAACATGATAAAGAGCATGGCAGTCGCAAAATTCACCATCTACACCGCCACCAAATCCGACAACCGCCTCCTCGGGTTGCGAATACTGAGACTGACGCACCGACACATAACCTCGAGACCAGACCACGTGTGTGGCAGCAAAACAAACTGATCCCTCTGCTGATCCCATGTGATCCTCGCGCGACTGATCCCTCTGATTCCTTTCCCGATCCATCTGATCCCAAAAATCTGATAATTTTCAGCATCCACGCAAATTTTCAAATCGACACGAATAACTTTGAAAAAATTTTGCAAAACTCACAACGCGTCGAACTTTCAGAATTTCCCGGCTGGTCGAGTACTTTACAATCATGTTGTATATATATATATATATATATATATATATATAAAATATGTAGATAGTATATTCCCAGATACTTACTGATTTCCAACTATTCCCATTAAATAACTGTCCAAAAGATAGCTTAAAACATGCCAGCGACTCGCATTATGGATGTACCCTAATGTTACCAATGTGCAACTCTTTCTTCTGAGGCAGGCTGGGTGCCGAGTATGAGTAGAGGGGAGAGACGGGTATCACAAGATATTCGAAAAGTATCACCCAGTATATCCTTCGAACGGAGTATACTATATCCTTCCCCCTCAATTCACTTTTTTCAAAAGTATAACTTGGCGAGTATGAGTTTGTTCCTCAAAATTTATTGATTTTTATCAGGTTTTCACAGTAAAAATGATGATTGATTCAATTCAGCTGTATTACATAGTTTCAACTCTTTAAAGGAATGAAATCGTAGGAACTATGTCGAGTATTTCTGTAAGTTTGAGAGACCAATTGGTTAACCATTTTCCGGGCAAAATACTTATGGCATTGTTTCAACTCGTGAAAGGAATGAAATGAATAAGAAACCATGTCGAGAGTTTTTCGAACAAGTTTGATTGTATAAGATGATAGATTTCGGCAATTTTGCACGGTCTTTCTTATTCGTTGATTATTAAAACCAGAACTTGAATGAGGAAAATTGAAGAAGTCAAGTATAGTTGATTAAAGAATCACGCATATATTCTCGAAACTGTAGATTTTTCTTTGAAAATGTGGAGCGAATAATCACTCGTCGCTCTTATATGATAGTTCATATAATACATGAGAGAGCAACGAGTGATTATTCGCTCCACATTTTCAAAGAAAAATCTACAGTTTCGAGAATAATTAGCGTGATTCTTTAATCAACTATACTTGACTTCTTCAATTTTCCTCATTCAAGTTCTGGTTTTAATAATCAACGAATAAGAAAGACCGTGCAAAATTGCCGAAATCTATCACCTTATACAATCAAACTTGTTCGAAAAACTCTCGACATGGTTTCTTATTCATTTCATTCCTTTCACGAGTTGAAACAATGCCATGAGTATTTTGCCCGGAAAATGGTTAACCAATTGGTCTCTCAAACTTACAGAAATACTCGACATAGTTCCTTTGATTTCATTCCTTTCAAGAGTTGAAACTATGTAATACAGCTGAATTGAATCAATCATCATTTTTACTGTGATAAACTGATAAAAATCAATAAATTTTGAGGAACAAACTCATACTCGCCAAGTTATACTTTTGAAAAAAGTGAATTGAGGGGGAAGGATCTAATTTCTTTCTTATGAAAATCAAAACGAAGAAATCAACTTCCTCATCTGATCACAGCTTTTGAGAATCTGTTAATCACATATCCCTCTAGAATATGAATAATTATTTCACTCAGATCATCTTTTTGATCAAGTTGACTTGGAGCGGCTCTTGATTTACTTGAGAAATTCTTCAATATTATTCCACCCAAGTATTGATTCTATACTAAGTGACAAAGATAAGTTGGCGGATTTTTGTTTGCATTACGGAATGGTTGAAAGTTATTTGAAACTTGTGCGGCAAGCAAATATCTAACGTAAAAATTCCTCAGGAATCGATCGGCGAAGTCAGAATTGCGATATCTCTTTTAGTTTCTGATATATGAATGAATTTTTGTGAGCATGTCATTTCTATTTCAGCGAATATCGACCGGAGCGGAATTTTAACACGTGCATTGGAAAGCTCGTGGCATTTTGAGTCGGAAATGCTTCTTTCCGGGTCCCATTTGTTGCATTATTTCCCCTAAAATCATCGAAAAGAGAATTTTATGTGCAACTTGTAACGCTTTTTGTAACGCCTGTAACGCTATTGTTGTTATTTTGGCATCGGCGTGCGTCTGCTGCTAGTCTGCTGCTGGCACCGCATGCTTGCTGTAAGCGTTCATTTATGAGTGACCGTTGACGAGAAACAGCAATTACATCCATGATCAATCAGTGTAATTGCCTGCCGTCTATGTGATGTGAGTGAATATCATGAGAATTTGTGTCGCTACAGCCACGTGGAGTTCGCCTTAACCTCTCAGCGAGGTACACGTGTCTGAGGCCTGTATTCTGATTGAATTAATCTTCGGAATACCTTCTTTTCCTGCATAACATGATATCAAACGCCAATAAGGCACATCAGTCCAATTACAATTACATCAAAAATTGTGAGCTGATGTCCACGAAACTCCCATCTCTTTTAAGGATGAGTTGTGCTCGAACGCATCAAAAGGCTCTCAAAATTCTTAGACGGTTTTTTAATCCTTTTTATAATCGGAATACCTCGTTCTGACGCCCATGATATTGAACTCCAATGGGAAAATAGACTGGATAGGAAATCTTTTGATGATTTTAGTCCGATGGCCTCGAAATTTGTATTTCTCTTGATGATGGGCTAATAGCGTCAAATGACTCAAAATTCATAGACGGTTTTCTTATCCTTTTGATATTCGAAATACCTTTTTTTGGAGCCTATGATATTAAACTTTGATGAGTCGAATAGATTGAACTGAAAAGTAATCGAAACTCGTGGAAAGTTGGCCTTGGAACTCGTATTTTTCATCAAAAAGACACGAGATGTACTCGAGACGCTCGGGATCTGATATCAAAACTTGCTTTCGTTCGCTCGTTCTGAATGTCTGAAATTTTAAGCGATTCCAAGAATCATTCTGATCTACAGAATACCTTCCTAAAATGTTCGGGAACAAGTGGATCGATCGCTGGTATGACTTTGAGAAAATTGTTCCGAGACGCTCGAAACAGGGGTCTATCAATCCTGTGAGCCAAATAATGGGATCGAGTACATTTTTTTCCAAGAAAGATACTAGTTTCGAATCCATCGATTTAAAATTTTTGAATATTTTCAATCTCATCGATTTGCCTATTGGAGTTTTCACATTATAGGCATCAGAATGAGGTTATTCGATGGTCAAAAGGATTCAGAAGCTCTTCTGAGAATTTCGAAAGCCAAATATCGCGATGAAGTTCACTCTTCTTTGAAGAGGAATACGAGTTTCAAGGCTATCTGTACATGATTTTTGAAGAGATTCCTTCACAATCGATCTGCCAATTGAAGTTTGATATTATAGGCTCCAGAATAGGGTCTTTCGATGTCCAAAAGGATGAAGAGAACTGTCTATGAATATTGAGAGCCATTCGATGCGATCGAGCTCAACTCATTCTCCAAAGGAGTACGAGTTTCGAAGCCATCGGTATAAAATTTTTGAAGGATTTTCAATCTATTCGATTCTTCTACTCAAGTTCAATGTCATGTCATAGGCATCAGAATGAGGCATTCCAATAATCAAAAGGATAATAAAAATCGTCTATGAATCTTGATAGCCATTCGATGCGATTGAGCACTGAGAACAGAATATTGCAGTTCGAACAGTATGGCTGCGTTGTAACGTGGTATTGCTGTCAGGCCAATACTGGACTGTCAACACAGCATTATAATTTGTTATTGCCGTTAAATAACCTCAAAGTATCTTTGGATTATGATAATCCTTCGCTGCTACGATTACGTGCAAAAATTAGATGGCTTTCCTGGTAAAATAATCGGATTGTGACTGTGATTCTTTCGAGTATCAAAGTATTTTAAATGTATGGGCTATTCTTATTCATTCTGGCAGGAATACCAAATGCCAAATCATTTCGATGGCTTGTCATAGTGACAACATTTGTATTGCTCTTCTGGCTATACCACTTTTTGGTCGCATGGCGAATCACATAGCCATGCGACCAAGAATTTTCTCTCAGTGAGTGCATTTTCTCTCAAGGAAAATTCGAACTTCGAGGCCTTCTGTGTACAAGTTTCTGAAGCTCTTTTGATTGAATCATTTGTTTGATCCGCCTATCATCACTCACGTATCGGGAGAAGGAACTACAATCGTTGGAACTATTTAAGAGAGCGTTTACGAATTCTCAGACCATGATCATGCAATAAAATACTCATCATTCCACTAAGCCTATCAGATTTAAGGCTTTCAAATCCATCAAAGACGATCAAAGACGATCAAAGTTTCACTGTGTAACTGATCTTGCAGAAGGTAGACTATTGCTCCATATCAGGGAGAGACATTCCAAACGTTACCGCAAATGAATAAGAACGAACTGCAATTATCGAGAATCCAACGTGCATAACGCTCGGTCCCCGGCGAGTGGCGATCTGATCCCGTACCCGTTTTCCGCGAGTGTCGATGTGGTTCTTTACCGGTCCTCGGCTAGTGTCGATCTGGTCCCGTACCGGTCCTCGGCGAGTGGCGATCTGATCCCGTACCCGTTTCCGCGAGTGTCGATGTGGTTCTTTACCGGTCCTAGGCGAGTGTCGATCTAGCCCCGTACC
This sequence comes from Eretmocerus hayati, assembly GCA_029851415.1. Taxonomy (NCBI): domain Eukaryota; kingdom Metazoa; phylum Arthropoda; class Insecta; order Hymenoptera; family Aphelinidae; genus Eretmocerus; species Eretmocerus hayati. The sequence goes on from CM056742.1 coordinate 2,883,435, forward strand.
CGTCCTCGGCGAGAGTCGATCTGGTCCCGTACCGGCCCTCGGTGAGAGTCGGTCTGGTCCGGTACCGGCCGTTGGCGAGTGTCGATCTGGTTCCGTACCGGTCTTCGGCGAGTGGTGATCTGATCCCGTGCCCGTTTTCCGCGAGTGTCGATGTGGTTCTTTACCGGTCCTCGGCGAGTGTCGATCTGGTCCCGTACCGGTCCTCGGCGAGTGTCGATCTGGTCCCGTACCGGCCCTCGGCAAGAGTCGGTCTGGTCCGGTACCGGCCCTTGGCGAGTGTCAATCTGGTCCCGTACCGGTCCTCGGCGAGTGGCGATCTGATCCCGTACCCGTTTTCCGCGAGTGTCGATGTGGTTCTTTACCGGTCCTCGGCGAGTGGCAATGGAGTCCCATACCGGTCCCCGGCAAGTGGCGATCTGATCCCGTACCCGTCCTCCGCGAGTGTCGATGTGGTTTTATGCCGGTCCTCGGCGAGTGTCGATCTGGTCCCGTACCGGTCCTCCGCGAGTGTCGATGTGGTTCTTTACCGGTCCTCGGCGAGTGTCGATCTGGTCCCGTACCGGTCCTCGGCGAGTGTCGATCTGGTCCCGTACCGGCGCTCGGCGAGTGTCGATCTGGTCCGGTACCGGCCCTTGGCGAGTGTCGATCTGGTCCCGTACTGGTCCTCGGCGAGTGGCGATCTGATCCCGTACCCGTTTTCCGCGAGTGTCGATGTGGTTCTTTACCGGTCCTCGGCGAGTGTCAATCTGGTCCCGTACCGGCGCTCGGCGAGTGTCGATCTGGTCCCGTACCGGTCCTCGGCGAGTGGCGATCTGATCCCGTACCCGTTTTCCGCGAGTGTCGATGTGGTTCTTTACCGGTCCTCGGCGAGTGGCAATGGAGTCCCATACCGGTCCCCGGCAAGTGGCGATCTGATCCCGTACCCGTCCTCCGCGAGTGTCGATGTGGTTTTATGCCGGTCCTCGGCGAGTGTCGATCTGGTCCCGTACCGGTCCTCCGCGAGTGTCGATGTGGTTCTTTACCGGTCCTCGGCGAGTGTCGATCTGGTCCCGTACCGGTCCTCGGCGAGTGTCGATCTGGTCCCGTACCGGCGCTCGGCGAGTGTCGATCTGGTCCGGTACCGGCCCTTGGCGAGTGTCGATCTGGTCCCGTACTGGTCCTCGGCGAGTGGCGATCTGATCCCGTACCCGTTTTCCGCGAGTGTCGATGTGGTTCTTTACCGGTCCTCGGCGAGTGTCGATCTGGTCCCGTACCGGCGCTCGGCGAGTGTCGATCTGGTCCCGTACCGGTCCTCGGTGAGTGTCGATCTAGTCCCGTACCGGTCCTCAGCGAGTGTCGATCTGGTCCTCTACCGGTCCTCGGCGAGTGTCGATTTGGTCCCATACTGGTCCTCGGCTAGTGTCGATCTGGTCCTGTACCGTTACTCGGACAGGTGTGATTCTGATTCTGCACCAACACTCGCCGAGGACTGGAACGGAACCTGATTGATACTCGCCGATGACCGGTATAGGACCACATTGACCCTCAACGATGATCGGCACAGGACCAGATTGTCAAATCATATGAGTTATGGTTTGGTAGCAAGATATCTAGATTTTACGCTGGAAAAATGAGCAAAATTGCACAATACCTGATGGTAAACATGGGCAGTATACCTGGACCCATTAAGAACTTACACACACACACAAGTAGAAACCGAATGAACTTCTTAGAGATATAGCTCCACTGCCGCAAAGAACTGAAAATAAAAACATACAAGAAAGAATCACTCCCTTGGGATTCTGAAGAGAAAAAAATCACTCAACCCCTGGGAAAATCAATACTCACCTGGTCTTCATGCCACACACAGACCGGGATGGCGAGTGACGGAACCGGTATCGCATCGTTAATGTTCCCGTTCCACGTGACTCATTGGAGAAACACTCTCGTTTGCCCTCATCCCTCGATGGTGTCATAGGATAAAGCATCGCGACGAAATTGTGATGCGAATAGTGAGAGGTGGTCAGTGATCCAATATGAGTTATGGACGAGAGCGACTCGCGCAGTACGTATTCAGCAGTGTCGTTTTGGGATCATGGTGGTCCCAGAACAGTGTCAAAACGGTCTCGTACGAGTCCTCAATAGGGATTGAGACTGCATGTGGTTGAGCCATCATTTGCTCGCATACCTCGTCAATGACACGAGCAGGGTATCTTAACATAACAAAGCCTTGATACAAATAGTAAGAAAAAGTTTGAGATCCAAGTCATCTGAGTTAAACTTGAACCCAGTGCAGCTCACAGCATTGTATTGTTCAGGACCCGTGATGGTTCTCAGAGAGTATCAGAACGGTACGACATTTGTACGGTTCCCGTCACATGAGCCCTCATTTCTCGATGGTGTCATTGAGCAGAATCTTGCGACACAACTACATTGTGATACGAATGGTGAGTGATCAGGTGATCAATGATCCAACATGAGTCATCGACGAGAGCGACTCACGTAGAGTTAAGCACAGTATCGTTTTGGGCCCATGATGGTTCTAGAGGAATGTCAAAATGGTACCGTACTAGTCCTAGGTGAGGATTCCACCTAAATCTACCATTTGAGAGCCATCATTTGCTCGCATATTCCGTCCGTGACACGAGCAGGGCATCTTGACACAACAGAATTTTGATACAAATAGTAAGAGACAGTCCAAGATCCGAGATAACTCATTTCCTCGTGAGCCCAGTGCAGCTCACAGCACTGTGACGTTCTGGATCCATGGCGGTTCTCGCGAAGTGTCGGAACGATACCGCTTCGGTACTGTTCCTATTGAATTTGACTTGATGAGGTGAAGCTTTCGTTCACCCTCATCCGTCATTGGTGCCAACTAGCAAGGCCGGTCAACACAACAAAATCTAATATCAAATGTGGTAGACGGTCCGTAATCCGAAATGAGCGAATTATGAGAGTGTCTCACGCAACATCGAACCTGGTTCCGTTATGGTTCTGCGATGGTTCTCTGAGAGTTCTAAAACGGTACCAGATCGAAACTGTGATGAGATTTCAACGGGATCTTTCGTTCAATGTGACCCAATGCGGGCGAACTCTCGTTTGTCCCCATCCTTTGTTGGTGTGAACTAGCAGGGCATCGCGACACACAAAAATCATGATAGCAATGGTGATAGACGATCGGTTATCTAAAATTAGCAGTTGATGAGAGTGTCTCGCGCAGCACCTGGCCGAGTGTCATTCTGGGCCTGTGATATTGATCACAGAGGGTCAAAACAGTACCAAAAAAGTACCACATTGGCACTGTCTTGTTGCATGTGACTCATCGCAGGCATTCGATGCGATCGAGATCCACTCACTCGCAAAAGATGTAAGGCTCGGATTCTTAGTCATTAATCCGAGATTAGAGTTGGCGGATTAGGAGCGCTGCAAATGCTGTGCCGAGGCGTGAAATGCCTCGCCATGGCGATCGCAGCGCCCTAAATCCGCTGATTCTAATCTCGGATTAACGACTATGAATTCCAGCCTAAGAGTTTCGGAGACATCGGTTTACAATTTTCCAAAGAAATTCGACTTAATAGATTCGCCCCATTGACGTTTGATATCACAGGTATCAAGAGGAGATATTTCAATGATCGGAAGGATGAAGAAAATGTTTTCAAGAATTTCGAGAGCCGTACGATGCAATCGAGTGCATTTTTCTTCGAAGAGAAATACGAGTTTCGAGACCACTGGTTGAGACTTTTCAAAGAATTCTCAAGCCAATCGATCTGTGCTTCCAAGATTCATATCAAATAGATCAGAAAAGGGTATTCCACCGATCGAAAGTATGAGAAACAGAGTCTATAAACTTCGAGCGTGAAATGAAACTTTGACGGAACAATCAAACTCAACTCATTCTTATCAGAATACGAAATCGATGCCATCGTTTAAAATTTTTGAACAAATTTCAACCCAATCTGTTCACTTATTACAGTTCCATATCATAGGCATCAGAATCAGGTATTCCGATAGAGGATTATAAAGCTTTGTCAAGATTTTTAAGAGACAAATAATGCGATCGACTTCACTCTCTCCTGCAGAGAAATACGAGTTTCGAAGCCATCGGTTCACAGTTTTTGGAGAATTTCAGATGAAATCGATTTCATCGAAGTTTGATATCGTTAGCATTGAAATAAGGTATTCCAATGAAAAAAATGAAGTAGAATCGTTAATGAATTATGAAAACCATTTGATTTGATCGAGCTCGACTCACCCTCAAAGAAATACGAGTTTCAAGGCCATACTCTCAAAATTTCCATACAATCCTCAACCCAATTGATTCTCTCATCGACGATTCATATTACAAGCGTTGGAATAAGGTATTTCAATTGTCTAAACGATAAGAACAATCGTCTATGAATTTTGAGGCCCATTTGATGCGATCGAGCCCAACACATTTTCAGAAGGAATACAATTAAAGGAATTTCGGTTAGGACGATTTGCCTGATTGGCAATTGATATCACAGACTCCCGGAAGAAGTATTCTAATCATCGAGAGGATAGAACAAGATATCTATGAACTTCTGAAAGCCAAATGATGCGATGAGTTTTATTCTTTATTGATGAGAAATACGAATATCGAGGCCAACATTGCATAGTTTGTTGATAACCCTCGATTCCATCGATTTGCCTTATAGGATTTCCATATCATAGACATCATGATCGAGTATACCAATAACCAAGAGAATGGAGGAACGTGAATTTCGAGAGCTAAATGATGCGATGGAGTTCACTCTTCTTTGAAAAAGTATATGAGTTTCGAGGCCATCGGTTCACAATTGCTAAAGAAATCCCAGTCTCATTGATTCGCCTGTTAAAGTTCAATATCGAATACATTGAATACTATAGGCATCAAAATGAGATATTTTGATGATCGAAGGAATAAAAAACACGGTCCATGGATTCTCAGAGCCATTGGTTGTGATCGAGCTCAACTCATTCTCTAAAGAAATCCGAGATCGGGACCATCGCTTGAGAATGTCCAAATGAATTTCAATCACACCGATCTTCCGGATTGCAGTTAAATTCTCAGACATCGCAATAAGGTATTTTGATGATCAAAATAATGGAAAAAACTGTCTATGACTTTTGAAAGCTAAATGATGCCATGCATCTCGTGTCTTCTTGATGAAAAATACGAGTTCCAAGGCCAACTTTCCACAAGTTTCGATTACTTTTCAGCTAAATCTATTCGACTCATCAAAGTTCAATATCATAGGCTCCAAAATAAGGTATTTCGAATATCAAAAGGATAAAAAAACCGTCTATGAATTTTGAGTCATTTGACGCTATTAGCCCATCATCAAGAGAAATACAAATTTCGAGGCCATCGGACTAAAATCATCAAAAGATTTCCAATCCAGTCTATTTTCCCATTGGAGTTCAATATCATGGGCGTCAGAACGAGGTATTCCGATTATAAAAAGGATTAAAAAACCGTCTAAGAATTTTGAGAGCCTTTTGATGCGTTCGAGCACAACTCATCCTTAAAAGAGATGGGAGTTTCGTGGACATCAGCTCACAATTTTTGATGTAATTGTAATTGGACTGATGTGCCTTATTGGCGTTTGATATCATGTTATGCAGGAAAAGAAGGTATTCCGAAGATTAATTCAATCAGAATACAGGCCTCAGACACGTGTACCTCGCTGACAGGTTAAGGCGAACTCCACGTGGCTGTAGCGACATAAATTCTCATGATATTCACTCACATCACATAGACGGCAGGCAATTACACTGATTGATCATGGATGTAATTGCTGTTTCTCGTCAACGGTCACTCATAAATGAACGCTTACAGCAAGCATGCGGTGCCAGCAGCAGACTAGCAGCAGACGCACGCCGATGCCAAAATAACAACAATAGCGTTACAGGCGTTACAAAAAGCGTTACAAGTTGCACATAAAATTCTCTTTTCGATGATTTTAGGGGAAATAATGCAACAAATGGGACCCGGAAAGAAACATTTCCGACTCAAAATGCCACGATCTTTCCAATGCACGTGTTAAAATTCCGCTCCGGTCGATATTCGCTGAAATAGAAATGACATGCTCACAAAAATTCATTCATATATCAGAAACTAAAAGGGATATCGCAATTCTGACTTCGCCGATCGATTCCTGAGGAATTTTTACGTTAGATATATGCTTGCCGCACAAGTTTCAAATAACTTTCAACCATTCCGTAATGCAAACAAAAATCCGCCAACTTATCTTTGTCACTTAGTATTTTTGAACAAGACATTGCTCTTCATCCCATTCTAGAACTTATCTCATTTATAAGAAATTAGAAAATTTCCTTATCACAATCATAACATCAGTGCTTGAACAATATCAGACATTCCTCATTCTGAGAAAAAGTTGGGATGTTATGATTGTGGTTAGGAATCTCCTGATTCCTCATTGTTCAGGATATGTTCTAGAACCAGAAGATTAACATATCCCCGGTTACAAACATGATATCAATATTTGGAGTGAAATAGTATTGAGGAATAATACAAGAGGAGCAAAAGCCGCTCCAAGTCAACTTTAGTGACAAGAAAATTTGAGTGACATAGGTTTTGCCACCCTGTATAAATATTTGATTCCCTGATAGTCAAAAGTTGTGAGCAGAATTTCAAGCTTCAACTCCTATAAAGTCCAGAAACCCATATTCCCATCTTATGGAGCGCTTGAATATCTTCTTTACATCACATCTCAACTCATGAATTACAACACATGATTTCAAACTTTCTTGGAGCAGCAATAACTCTGCTAGATATTTTTAGTAGTACTACATGGACCCATGAGTTGCATGTATGATTGTGACGATGAAAGAGTTATTGATCTGGATCTGAAAGATTGTGGAAGTGTGTGGTAGTTCTATCAAATGCGCTTGACCACTTGCCAATATTTCTTGTCACATACCAGCTCTCAAACTTCTTACTTGATGACACCAATGGATAAAACTCAAAATCAGCCCAGAAGCAGTCAAAATAATAAAATGTATTGTCTGGTCCTCACAGCGATATCGACTCTAGATTGTAATATCAATAGACGAAGAGTAAAGTAATGCCCGCTCAATCCCTATTCATTTGGATTATTCAGTGTATGCATGTAATCAATCACTGAAACTTCCCATCCAACTTTTGACTGAATGTTTGGAGAAAAATACATTGAAAGCAATATCACAAGTATTAACGCAGATGAAGTGACTCATTGGACTACAAAGCCATATCCTCATGTACTTTGCAAATGCTCTCTGAGTTTTCTGAAGAGATTTAGTACTGCATCATCACATGCAAAACTTCAAAGTTGCATCTATAAACTAATCTGATGGGGCAAAGAATCCCAGCATACATCTTGCACAGGTTTTCTCAATATACCGCGTTTAAGAATACCTTACTCTCAATAGCTCCTTTTGCCATGGAAAAATACACATTTTGCATCTATTTTGTCCAAACAAGATAATAATGCATGCACTAATTGAGATTGCGGCACCGCGATGCATGGCGATGTAAACAAAGCAGACGGATCTTCTCTCTCTCCTCTCTCTCTCTCACTCTCACTCGCTCGTCGACAACTCTCGAATCGAAGCTGTGCGTTCGAGGGTCTAAACAAATCGAAGCTGCATTCGAGGTCTAAACAAATCGAATGGATAATTTTTTTGAGGTGCTGAAAATTGGCGAAGCGAAATAAAAGTCCCAGTGGTCAGAATCGGAAAATTGATGACACTAATAGTGAGTCGGTATTAAAACAGCGCTGAATAGAGAGGCAGGAGATGTTTGTGCACCCGGGTGGTTGAAATAAGTAAGGTGGGAAAAATGTGTGAGGTTAGAAAACCCCCAATTCAAAGTATATAAGGCACAGCGCCTCGCTCGATTTTTTGTCTGCTCATACTCGCCAGCGAGGCGCTATCGCGCCTCTTGATCTATACATAGACTGTGGATCGGGAGTATTCAAAGTTTCAACGGATCTTCGATTTGTTACCTGGTATTTATTGGACGAACCGCGATTGTTGATTAATGATATTATACTCGCACATTCCTATTACACGAAGTGATGGTTCAATATTCGATAAGTATTGTATATCTGCAGTAATAAGGATCATATCAGTGGAAATATGTATTTCAATGATGATTTATATGCCGGGTGCGTATTTGCCTATTACGCGACGACCATCAGATGAAATCAAGCTTAATTCAGCTGAAATTGTAGCTAAGAGGCGAAGCAACTTGATGAACTTCTTGCACGAACGATTTTAACAATAATCATTGTTTTATGAACAACTTTTGTGTTGGGCCCTATAGAGTCCAGATACAAGCAAAAATGAGGATTGAACTCAAATATTTCCTTCACTTCCAATTGATTCGAGAGAATTTTGATTGCACACCATGTGCACATATACTTCCCTAGTACTCGAAAAATCTCCAATTCACTCTATAAAATGCTCAATTTTGAAGTACGGATCGATTAATGGGGTAAAAGTCGAGATTTTTGCGGTCGGAGCTATAGATTTTATTATATGCGAGATTTACTGTACCTTGGTAACTATGCGATAGAATTTACTTCTATTTATCTTAAATTGAAGCAAAAGGACTCAACTTTTTGATGAATAATCGATAAGTATGATTTCAACAATAGATTTTTTTTTATTGACAGTTCTTACGTTAGGTTCGATAGGATCGAACAAAGGACCAAAATGTGTATCAAACTTGAATAATTCTTTCCGGCATGTACAGAATGGCTCTATAGTATGTTCACTACCTATTCATACATCTTTCCTATTCAGGAAACTTCAAAATTGCTGTCGTAGTTGCGTGAATTTGGAATAGAGTTCAAGTTATAGAGCAGAAATGAGATCTTCGTTATTCGGGCCGACTGAAAAAAAATGGATATTTCTCTTGTCCTGAGATGAATACTGCGCAATTCGATCTCCTAAATATTCTAAAAGGTGGATGAAGTATGTACCTAACTGATAGAAATCCTTCTATCACGATTACTTTCACTCTGGATCTGTTATAGATCAATAATGGGATGAATTTGGCAATTTCACCCGGAAAATTACCCAGGTGCGATAAATTCAATATCTCAAGGAACAAGGCGTGTGATGAGATTCACGTTAACAAATTGAAGCAAAAAAGATCTACTTTACCATGGAAAAACCAACTGAACGATTAGAGTTTCACTGTTCTCAAAAATTATTGCAAAAGTACGGATATCTGTATTAGTTGATTATCGGGCGGAATCGGGCTGCACGGATCGGGTATAGTGCGAATTCGAATGATCGTAGGTATAATTGTAGCTTACCTGTGATTTTCAAGGTGTTTGGGAATATTTCTGTAACTCAAACAGGGATCCAATGTAAACGGAAGCAGCGTGCGTTGAGACTCATTTTTATTAACTTTTTCTCGTACAATAAACAGTTCACTGTTTATGTTGTTGGTGATGCGAGGTTTCTTTTTGTTTTTGATCTGATAAATACACTCCCATTTTGCGGCGAGAAAGCACGACGTTTTTTCTCCTAATAATAATATTGAACTTCAATCATTCGCAATTCTTTCACACTCAGCACAATCAAGTTGAGATTCATATTCTAGAGTGATCATTTGATGTGAATTCTTCAAACAATTTCTCATGAAATTCACCTCTTTGACGTGAAAATACCTGATTTCTAAGTTCAAATTATTCGACTGAATCTTCTAGAACAAAACAAATATCGATAAATTTGCCAATTGACTCAAGTTTACCAACAGTTATCGAGAAATACTGTGAAAACATACAAGTCTACTGATCTTTCTAATCTCCGATGGGAGTTTGGATTCCTTCATGGCTAAATTGTTGTAATTCAAGGTAATTTATTTATCTTTCTCTTATCTCAGGTGAAGGATAGGATCCAGTACCCGATAAATGCCTAGGCGGAACCAGTCAATTCTGAAGTCCACTCCACGCCACTGTTGTCAGATGATTCAGCCCTTCTAAAAATTCATCTGTCAGACCCTCATAAACAAAACCGAGTAGGTAGATTCATCTTATACCTATTGATATGTATCAGCAAAGACCACAGCCCTCTACTATATTAGGAATAAGCAACTGGCTGAGTGGATCTCTGTTATGCTAATGAGTCATAAAGATTGACCTCTTGAAGAATCATTTTTACCATTATTATCGTCTCACCTCATCTGGAAGTGACGTGTAGATTTTCTACTCGATAATATTTTCTGGATATCAAGTCTTCAGAACGCGATGAAGTCTTAATGACGTGTATAACGATTCCAATTGGTCACTTACTACGGACAACCACGAAAGTTGAATCTTCTCAAATAGCACGGGAGCCAATTTTTTCATTGCTCCTTAGCAATCTAGACGTAAAAGATCGATGATTAGATGTATTTTTCATTCCTAAAGTGATTGCAAGACTATGATCGAATCAGCTCAGCAAGTTCTTATCATGCAATCAAAATGTTCCAAAACCTGGGTAGACTCTTTTCTTCGTACACTCTACTTATTTTTTGGTATACTTGAATTGCATTTCATTTAGTTCCCTGCATATACTGCTAACGTGAATTATATTTTCAAATATATGTAAATCGATCTTTTCGAGTATCTAGTATACCGTCAACATTAACTTATCGGACTTATTGGAGAACTATCTATTCATTTTGGGGAAATGTTATTACAATGGACGAGATAGCTCATTAATCCAAGTTGTTATTCAACACGATCAAATCGTTTACCATCAGAGAAATATGTTTCTCAGCTATTCTATTTCAATCACTTTTGATCTCAATTTCACTCACACAAATTTTTATTTTATGCATAGGAAAACGTTATGGAGCTGAACTGACGTCAGTAGTGATAGTGTGTAGTAAATAGAAAGCCTGTACGAGTACTTCTCTCGTGTTGTGGAAGCAGTTGTAGCCGTTGAATCATGCCCAATTGAATCGATTACACTGCCTATGTGCATGGTGAGTGATTGTAGTTCTTTTTAAATATTGTTTTGATCAAGATCAAGTTTACAAAAAAGAAATTGTTGAAAAAATAATATACCGAACTGATTTATGAAACGTCAGTCGAACAATGTGTATTGTATGTATCTAATTAGATTCAGATGTAAGCGCAATAATTCTATTCATTCATGAACTACCTTACTTCAGAACTGTGAGCATATCAAGGATGCATTGATTAACATAAAATTTGTTAATATTATTTTTGTTTCAAATACCGAGCTATACAGTAGGATTATGTTATAAAATTGTGAGATGAGAACGAAGATACTGTCTTGGGTCGCTTAATCAAGCTCAGATCATGGAAGATAGGGAAGTTATTAGTTTCATGAATTCTTTTTGTGGCTGTTGCGTGAGTTGATTGAACCCAAACGAGTTATCCGATCTTTTTCGAATGAATTGGAATATGAGAAGATTGGAATAGCTGAACATATTCAAGTGAAAACTCGAAGAAGCTTCTCAAACGTTTTCACAGACACTAAAAGATATAGGGTGTTTATCAATAAATCTAATCGTGATTGTACTCGGCAAAGATTTTCTATGTATAGAGCGAGACGGTTTGTCATCAAAGTCATTGGTGAAGTGATCACGATTATTTGTTTTATACTGCAAAAACGACGAAACTTGATGATGAACTTTGTTTATCTGTGTACTACAAAATTTTGAATAAATTAATCCATAAATACACCTTGCATGTGTATTTTGTTCCTCTTCACTGGAGATGATTTTATCCATTGAGATATCTTTTAGGGTTTCATTAAAAGTTAGAAAATGAATATTGGACGCACGGTGGGGTTGAGTCAAACGGATTTGGACAGATGTCCAGTTTATCGGTTTATGATTTTATTTATTACAAAACTGAAGATACAAATTGAAAAATAATTCTCTTAGTCTATACTGTGTTCAATATTATTGTTCGTTTTCCGTTCAATTGTTTCAATTGCTAAATGAAATCATTCATAACATCACAGGTATCTTGCAGTACAATTTTCACACTGTTACAGGTGTTGTACCGAATTCAGTCTCTTGGTGATCAGATTTCGAGTATAACTCACCTTAGCACTAAAAGAGATGGTTATTGTGAACATTTCTCAGACAATTGAAATTGGTCAAGATTGGAAAATCCAAGCCTTCATCGCAGTGGGCGTGTTATAAAAACAAATGATCATTCATAGTCATTATCCAATTCGAAAATACAAAAATTGTAAAGGTAAGTAAAGTTGTAAATATCCTACAGAGATTGCCTCTTGTTTTAAAGCATGAAAATAAATCTCCTCCAATACTAGAAACTTTTCATTTTTCCTGAAACGACTCAAGTAAACGAAGAATACATTTCTCATGATAATTATCATAAGAGTTACTCTTAGAGTATAAGATCACGGACGACTGTGTCTACGAATTTTCACAATACTTATTCTACACTTTTCACAATCCTACTAGTATGGATTGTGGTAGTTTACAATTGTGACATTAAAGACGATTTTTTATGTAAATAATGAGAGCAATCTTCGTTTTATGTTTGGGCATTTTAGTTATTTTGTCAAGCAAATCATCTTTAATCTGCCAGTTTCCAAATATTGATCTGACATAAGTTATAAAATGAATTTGGCTAACATCAAGCACAGGGTCCGAATATCCTATAACTCCGGCGAGAAAATAAGCATCTTCATTATTAAAAGTGATCTGATCTTGAATTTTTTGGATTTCAAATTTTACAAAATTGTTTGTAGGGATGACTGCAAGATAAGGACCAATGGTAAAATGTGTGTCATTAGGTGCCGAGCAATCACAAAACGTATTCGAGTTGACACCTAGATCTACTATCTGATCCATAACGTACTTTTTAATACAAATCTCGTTACATTTGGGATCGTCAGTGATGGTCAGGTCAAAGTAAAAGTGATATTTCTGACCATTAACTTTACCTGGGCATTGGCTGCAAGCCTGTACCTGAATGATGCTAATAGCGTCTCCCATCACTTTTTCTAAAAAGGTCCTCATGCCTTCTTTTAAGTGAATAACATCTTCAGTCTCACTACCGTGAGCTAAAAAAATACCGATCCCTCTCTTTGTAAAATTGGATCAATTTGTTGCTAGTTGCAAGATTAAAGGTTATTCTTATAAGATCATTTTCTTCTCCAATATTTTGACAATATACATAGAAGTCATTGAAATTCCTGATCGAATGTGCAAAAAGTTCAACCAAAGAGTCAAATAAACAGGTACTGCCTAATTTCCTCAGTGGCGTAAAATTTACTTTTTTCTTTGAACTTTGAGTTCCCCTGGAACAGGCAATTTTTTTCGGATCAAACATATTGCCGTTTTTAATCAAACAGTCTTTAAATTTGTTCTTTTCCTTGGGTAAATTGTAGATGACTTTGAGCGTTGGGCAAGCATCAAGATACTTGCGACGTTTTCTATTAGGATTAGCTATTTTTTCTGGTGTAGAATGACTCATTTCCCCAGTGGGCTCATTAAATGCTAAGTAGTCATGATTCATATGAATTGATGCATTTTTTGGCGTGTTCTCGGAGCAGCTATTCGAAATCGCCTCTGCAACGTTATCTCCAGTTTTTTCCGAGGAATGATCTGACACAGTAGAAGTTATTTCGCAGTTTTTCTCATTGTCATGTATTTCTTTTTGTTCCTTCTCAAAACTGCTCCTGTTCGCTCTATTTTTCCAGTTTTCGAAGAAATTGAGGTAATAGAAGAAACGGATTTCCCTCAGATTTGACACATTCTGATTGCCGTCATTATTGATATCAGTCGAAATAATTTGCCGAAGAAGGCTGAAAGAGCTAGAGAGGAAGATTGCATGTTTTACGAGAAATTCTTCTGGTGGTAATCTCAGTAGTGACTCATCCTCATTCCTCGGAACAAAACTGAGTTGTTGATCCCGATATAAATCCTTTAGATTTTGATACTCATGCGGACTATTTCTATCGATTTGAGGGACATTTGTCCACAATGGGTACAAAGAAAAAACTTTCAAGACGCTGTCCATGTTTTTTTGGTTTCGATAGGAATTGATTCTGTAGCTATCCTTCTTGATGATTAGTTTCAAATCTTCGTCAAGATATTTTTTCGTATTAAGAAGTGCATTGTAGATTATACTTTGCGAAAAATCATTGTTTGAGATAAATTCTACCAAATCATTCTTCGATGATGATCTTACTTCATATTTCTTGTAGGTTTCAAATAAGTCTTTGATGGATCTGTTGTCAGTAGCATCAAGATAATATCTTCTTGCAGTCATGGTGCAGGGGTAAAGCCTGTCACTAATTGAGATCAAGATAAGATTTTTGAGAGCTTCGGTCAAAGTTTCGTAGTCACTGACAGTACTTAGGAATATAATAGACTGAATAAAGAAGATAGTAATACTATGAATTTGATACTGGTCATTGAATAAGTCATTCAGATAACTTATCACTAGAAATGCATCTATCTTTATGAGTGTGGGAGGATACTCATTTCCAGTCATGTAAGAGTAGAGAATGCGGCCATTGTAATCATTGATATCACACTCATTGAATAAGGTATTCATCATATCTAGCATTGAAATATCAATCAAAATACTTCGAAGAGCTGGTACAATTTCACGCAGAAACTCGTCAATACAAAACTCTAATAGGTCATCATTCTGATCTTCTGCAATGAATTGTATGAATGGAATGGTTACCTTATCACAATGAGTGAACAATGCATACAAAGATACATAGTCAGTTAGGACATCTCCAACATATGCTCTATCTACAATCGTGTCAAATTTACAAATCACAGCAGCACCATTAGAATTATTGATATAGTTTTTCCACAGATTCTTTTGATCTGGAAACCAATAAAACTGATGAAAGGGAGAAGCGCCAGTGCCTTTGAACATGGGTTTCAACATTACATCAGATTTCAAACAATTTATAGCTCTCAGAGTGTCTTTGGGTATATTCGACTGAGTTTGACACACGAGTGGTTCATCAGCACTCGCAAGCAAGTTTAAGCTTTTCTTATAATCAACTAACCGTGTTTTTAGCTTGTACCTGTTTGTCGACACAATGAGGTGTAGATATTTTACTGTAATTGCATTTTTCAATGCTATGCGGGCTTTATTCCACACCTTTTCCGACTGTTTCTCCAATTTTCCACTTTCATTGAAAATGGGCATATCTTTCAGTACTTCAAATATGTTATCAGGTGGCACCTTTGGCGTTGTCCCTGGTTTTTTTGTAATCGCATTGGTATCCAGTTTTGTTTCATCATACTGCTCTTCTTCTCCAGACATAGGAAGGACTGTAAAAAACAATCATCACCAAGGTTAGAGCATTAATCAATAGACAGTATGTATTATGAATAAACCATCATGTTTATGCAATTATACAAGGGTCATTTTACCTTAATATTGCCCTAAGCGCAGCTCTAATATATTATTTTTAATCTCTTTTTTAGTAATTCAATCGCGGTTATTGAGAGCAACCTTGTAAACAATTCCTTCGAATTATCAGCTGTGAAAGGAATGTTTCGCGGACAAACAAGTGCCTATCAATACTACCATCTGTTGAGCTTTCTACCAAAAAGGACACATTAGTTCATTGCATTGACTATATTACAAAGAACTTTAAGAAGCATACAGCTTTTTGCATTCTGTTATGCCTAGAGAGCATTGCAGCTGTTGATCTGGAATTCGTTCATGTAAATCTATTTATTGTAGTTTGTTTCATAAAAATTATAAAAACCAGTACTACCAAATTTGGATTATTGCAAAAAACTCCAAGTAGTTTTTTTTATACAAATTATTGAATGATGCTTCAAAGCACATGGCAACGGCGCTTTGATTATTAGCCTTATTCTGGTTGTGATGTACACTTCCTTTCAAACCTTAATGAAATTTTTTGAAATTACACCATGATGATGTTTCATGCGGGTTGCATGATATGAAGTTGAACTGAAAATGTGCCATCAGAAAGTTGTAGGTAAAATTTTGTTAGCATAACTTTATAGATAAAGAATTGATATTGTACTTTCTATGAACTGGTGATTTCAACTATTTTAGGATTCCAAACATATCAACAGAAAATCCAACATAAATTAAGATGAATGTGCTAAGTGCGCTTGATATCAAGAGGCGCGGTAGCACCTCGCTGGCGAGTATGAGCAGACGAAAAATCGAGCGAGGCGCTGTGCCTATCTATACTTTGAATTGGGGTTTTTTAACCTCACACGTTTTTTCTACTTGGATTATTAACCTCTTAACGTTGCTCATAGAGCTCTGCAATGCTTTAGCAAGGCCTCTCCAAAGCGATTTAGAGTTCTGTACAATTATTTTCTCAATCTGAGCACTGGACGCGTTTTATTCAGCACCGCAAAATTCATGCTTTCGTTTTACATCTCAGTTCGATTTCACCAGCCCCGTGCTTCGACTCGAGAAATATCGAAACGTCTCTACTACACATGTGTTGGGTATGTAAGATGGTCGAGGAAGAGGAAGAGAGAGAGAGAGATAGAAGCGCGTGCGCAAGATCTCCCTGTCCGATTGACGGCAGTCTGCAATGAGGCTGTCTGCTGCGTACCGGGCAACGCGGGAACCGACCAGCTGGTTTGTTATCGCGGATAAATGAATTCCCCAATCTAGCTGCATCTCTCGATTTCATATTGCATCAGATATGGATTCTCAAAACTAGCCTCGACTATAGGTGACGTAAAGATCAAAGCGCTATGCGAGGAGGACAGGCAGGAGAGATTCGTCTGCTTTGTTGTGTTTTGTGTGTTCGTCGCGGCTCCGCAATATTGCTCTTGCCTGTAGCTGCATGGCTCTCCAGATTTAACTGGACAAAATATACACTGATAGTAGTGTATTTTTATGGAAAAGATGACGGAGCCGTGTGTAAGAAATTCTCAAGTGCGGTGGGGACAAGTGCTTGGAAAATTTGTGGTTACCCTTGGATTTTTATAACCAAGGAGTGAGACCCCCCCCCTCATTCACTTTTTTTTCAAAAGTAAAACTAGGCGAGTAAGAGGTTTAGGAAAGAACCATTCATCTCCAGTACATCAAAACTTCAAATTTTATACGACATGGTTTAAACTCTTGTAAGGAATGAGATCTAAAAAAAACCATGTCGAGTATTTTTTGAGCCGATTTGTCACGATCAACATATCATCACTGATAGAGACTAGAGTCACTTTCCTCCAATCAAATCTTTCTTTCAGTTCATCCTAATGCTGGTGGTTTGACAATTTCTTACTAGCTAATTGTCGCTGAAATGACCCGAAGTTTAGGTGAGTAGAAGAGGTACAGGGGAATATCGAAATAGAGAAAATATAACTGAGTATGATATGAGATTTTAGTAATTCATCATCAACACCAGATTAAACTCAGTTATATTTTCTCTATTTCGATATTTCCCTGTACCTCTTCTACTCACCTAAACTTCGGGTCATTTCAGCGACAATTAGCTAGTAAGAAATTGTCAAACCACCACCATGAAGATGAATTGAAGGAAAGATTTGATTGGAGGAAAGTGGGTCTAGTCTCTATCAGTGATGATATGTTGATCGTGACAAATCGGCTCAAAAAATACTCGACATGGTTTTTTTAGATCTCATTCCTTACAAGAGTTTAAACCATGTCGTATAAAATTTGAAGTTTTGATGTACTGGAGATGAATGGTTCTTTCCTAAACCTCATACTCGCCTAGTTTTACTTTTGAAAAAAAAGTGAATGAGGGGGGGGGTCTTCAATGTATTTAAAGAGCAACCAATATTCGACTGTCATGGCAGTTAGTTTAAAGGAACGAATGAGGTTTGGAGTAAAGCCGCTGAAAAGTTAAATGGTGCTATCAATGTTCACCATCTTTATGAAAGTTTTCGACAAGATAGGCACAACTTACTTAGTGATCTAAGAAATTTTCTTGGAATACCTGAGCCTGATTTGAGGTCAGAAGAATCTGAAGATGAAGTTGTTAGTTACAGCAGTAATTATGAAACAGATGATGGAAGTGACTTTCAAATTGAAGAGATACAAAATTTGAATGACTGCGATAAAATAGAGTTCACCCTGCAACTCAGTGAACAAGAATGGGGATCAATCCGCCCAGTCTTGAAAACATATGCAGATGATAGAAAATACCTAATGATGAAACCACAATGGGGAGATTTATTTAATAAAAGAATTCATGCAGAGCAAAAGCTAACATGCCCGTTTGTATTTAAAAATAAAAAATTTTACATTTCACAAGATTTTCCTTTTTCCAAAGTGTCTGGTAAATGCTCTGAAACTCATTGCAAGAATCCAATCATTGGAATTTGTAGTAGAGACTTTGATGAAAATAGTAAATCTATCTCATTGACCATCTCAACTCTTGATACAAGAAAGAAAGTGGGCCATAAAAAGAGAAGGAAAGTTGGAGGAGAGAAAAGGGAAGAATTGAAAAAAAAACTCAAGTATACTAAAGGTGCCTGCCATAGGAACGAGGTCGGCAATGAACTGCTTGAATACTCAGATATGGAACCCGGTTATCTTGAGAACTCAATGAAATGTAGAAAAATCAGACAAGAAGCTATCGATGATGCTTTAAAGTTAACAGGTCCCACTGCAGTATTTGATTCTCTACTTTCTCTCAAAAACAACGGATTTCCAGAAATCAAGATTATAACAGAGGACCCATTTTGTGTAATTTATATGACAGCTGAGCAATTCAAAATTTGGAAAGAATTAGCCAGGAAAGAGGGAAGATTTAAAATATCCATAGATGCATCAGCGGGGTATGTCAGGGTCTTCAAAATTCGGGATAGACAAACTGGAGATACATTCCTATATGTTATTGTTACTGGATGCAATAAAAAAATTATCCCATTGTGGCAAATGTTAAGTGAGGCTCATGACACAAACACATTAAAGCGAGCGTTGCAGCAAATGGTCAAATGGGGTCTCCCGACACCACATGAAGCAGTGAGCGATAGATCTCTAGCTCTGATGAATGCATTACCTTTAGCTTTCAACAATTGCTCATACAGGACTTATTTACATAAGAGTTTTAATCTTGTCAAAGATAAAGAGGGAGAATTGTTTCCTACTCTCATTTTGTCTGATAGGGCTCATATCATGAAGGCTACAACGAACTGGAAACCCCTCAAACGCGATGCAGTTGTCAAAGATTTCTATGTCAGGTGTGTGGCCTATTGTATAGAAATTGAAGGTTTTGAGGAACTGAAACAAGTATTGGAGACAATGTTTATGGCTGCAAATAGCACAGTCCACGTTCCAGGTTCAGAATTTGACCACAAACTCTCATACCTTGAAAATAAGTTGAAAACTCACAAAAACAGAGGTGGTGCTCTAGAAGATGAACAAATTGAGAATGCAGAAGAGTATGCATCTAATGACATAGAAGAGGACATCTTGGAAAATTCATTGGAGTACCAAGAGGTAGTTTCAGAAGGTTCAATCAAGGACTTCATTCAAAACACTTACGACACAGCGATCAGCAAAAGCAGAAATGATGAGGATCTTGAACTAATTCCAAATGAATATTATTGCCCTTCCATTAAAACAAATTTGTTTTACCTTTTTGCTCAATGTCCAACGTGGACAAACATTCTCAAGGTCTGGTATAAATCAAGCGGTGTGGGAACTTCGTGTCGCTCAGAGACCATGTTCAAAAATGAAAGAAACATGTCTTATTTGACATATCCAGTGAGCGCAAACAGATTTATCCTCCACCAAATTCAATTGGTCAATGGCATTGTAAAGCTATTGAAGGCTGACTTGGTGAACAAAAATTTACTATCTGGATTGGATATATGCTTGCTCAATTCAAATAGTGAACCAAGTAACAGGGCGAGAGCACAACATATTGAACACCCAGATAACGAAAATCACCAAGAGCTCAACACTCAGCAAAAAAGTACTCATGAAAAAGAAATTTTAGGAGTCCGTTTTTTGAAGAATGGAAATTTGCAGGAAAAAATGCTGATGAATGGCGTTGAAAGACATTACACAAACACCTGTGCTTATGATAGTTTGATTCAAATATTATACATGGGCTGCGAGAATTGGGAAAACCTCAAAAACTACTTCTATGGAAGGAGGGACTCTGATTTTGTGAGGTGTTTAATCAAGTTTGTTGAAAATGATACTTATACAATAGATGATGCTCACCGTGATAGGAATAGGTTGTTACACCCCTTGGCACAAACAGTGACCGAAACACAGGTCAATCGCGTGATTGCACTCCCAGATTTAATTGATATTTTTCTTGGGAATAATCGAAGTATTATTCGTACAAGAAATGTATGCAGATGCTATCAAGGTGACGACGACCACACCAATATTTTCACATTAAATTGTGACACAGCTCGAGTGATCTTGAACGACGTTGAAGGTGGCCTACGTCGTCTACAAGAATCAGCTAATGTGTTTTTTGATGCATCTATAACAACTTGTGAATCATGCGGCAGTACCAAACTGACAAAAAAGACGATTGGTGCTCCAATTTTGATGATAGAAACTCAAGATTTATTTTTATCACAAAATTTACAGGTGAAAAATTTGCTACCACAATCTTTGACTGTGCATGGCAAGGACTACGAGTTATTTGAATTAGTCCAATGCGTAACTCACAGCAATCCTATGCACTACATTGCTTTTTACAAAAAAGACGAGAAGTGGCTGAAAGTGGACGATTCAAGATCGAATGTTGTGGGAATTGATAATATTCCAGATAATATCAAAATTTCTGTATTGTTTTATGTTGAAAGAGTTGTGTAAAAACAGTGATTCCCCAAATCATTTTAGTGTATTTCCTGTAATTGAGTGTTGTTCAGTTCTTCACCTGTTCAATAAGGAACTAAATCATCGATTACGCTTTCACCAATCAAAGCATGCCTGTTAATACATTTCAATAAATTTAAGTATTCTTGAATCAAAATTCTGTCTTCCCAGTTTGGGATTGTTAATTTTCAAGACATCAGATGTTATTTGCGCATGAAGATACTGATATCAACTCTCAGTTGAAACAGTATTGTGGGTTAGAATGAATCTGTAAGGTGAGCCACCTTGCAATGATTACAAATGAAAAATACCAACTTTGCACAAGTCAACATGTCCACATCAAACATACATCTCACTTACATTCCACAATTGTTCACTACACATCAATCACTGGTGCAATTTCCTTCCATCAAAACTTTCATACCACTTTCTCAATTGACACCTTTACTTGTAAGAGTAAACTACTCACACGATAGTTAAAGAGAGTCAATCAAAACAAAATCTCGTATGACATGCATTGCACCCTCTTGGTTGAACGAGATAAGATGTGAATTTTACATCAATAGTATCCACCTTTCTTCGTAGCAATCTCGATTGGTCCATGTTTTCCACAAAAAAATTCCTAGGTGTAACAGGCATCTCCATAAGTCTTGAAGCAGATCTGAAGATGAGTGAAATATGGTATTAGAATAGTTGGCTAAATAATTTCGAGCATTATTTGGGTATGGTGTAATTTTGCAATTTTTCGGACAAAAATACTTGAATTTACAGACACAGTTTTGCAGAGCTTCCGCTTAAAATATTTGTAAAGGTCTGAATTTACACTGAAGGAACTTCAAGCAAAAGAAAGATGAAGTTTGAACCTGGGCAGGAAGGTTCAACAAGACCCATGCTCACAAATTTTTCTGTAAGCATAGGAATTTTCGTTGATGAATCTCTTGCTTGATGTGCAAGAATGTTAAATCAAGTCTGTGGCCAAGCGAAAAAACCCAAGGTACTGGTAATGCAAAACTGACATAAAGATCATATTCAAGGCTTTTTATATCCCACAAAAGGAGTCAAAATAATAAAAAATCTTCAGGTAAAACCCGTAGTACTAATCATGAGATCTTTCAACCAAAGATAAAATCATATGTAAGCATTAAATAGATCTTATATGACGAATAGGTGCACACTTCAAAGGCAGTAATACGCCAATGAATAAGTCAATTTTACTTTTTTGTTTAATGTGGCAACATCATGGCAACATCATCGAACCTCGATGTGAACTCTTTGCTGGATAACGTTTCGTTTCAATTTTGATTGGCTGAAAATATCACTTTTTTGTTGGAAAAGAGTTTCTACTTACATAAGAACGTGCTTGTCAGAGTTGATTTTCGTTTCCCCATACTCAGCCATGATAATCATGTTCTGGACTGCTGTACTTAGGTATAGGACAGCCAATAGTGACAATTATACGTTACAGCCCAGCTGACAACAGCATACATTAGTGCGGGCGGGTCAAAACAAGGCAGAACAAGCTTCTGAGATAGTGAGCCTGATGTATCTGAGCAGCGAAAATTACACCTCGGGTGGCCCTGCATGGAGACAGCGGACAGCAGGTACATGGTTGGCCAGAACGACGCTGTCCCTGCCTTGGCGCCGGCTAGCTTGAACGCAGCTAGTTTTGGCGCTGCGGTTGGCACGAGGAGCTCCTGGCAACGGAATTTACGGAATGCGCCGGCCCCATAACTGCTCGGGTAGATGATGGTCGATCTTGGCTAGCCATCGATCTCTGGTCGAGACTATGATCTAAGTAATCCAGCGAAAGCTCAATTCTTCTTGAGACGTTAACAGATATCTAATCTAATGTCCTACCGACATTGAGATCCTGGCTTTGTTGGCAAGATGGCTTCCACGGTCTCATACCAGCTACTATGACATGGCAAGGGAACGGCTATAAATTCCAGCCATTGCATGCTTCTTCTTCCCGTTTCCTATTGGCTACTATCACCTACTGCTCAGTGGCGAGGGTCTCTAACCACTAGAACTGACTAGAGCAAGCTAGAGCTGGCTAGAGCCGAATGAGACTAGAACTGCTGAGAGCGAGGATTGGCGAGGATCGCTACTGATCGCTACTGAGAGCTGCTCACGAGTCGATCCGCAACGCCGCAAGTGGATTCAGCCATTTATTCATCACAAGCAATTTTCTCGGGTGATGGGGATGGAGGAGAAACAGCGAAAGTCACAGTGCGCGTATTGGGCGCTATCTCTATATGGTTGGGTGCATATATCGAGATACAGTTGACGAGTTGATGTGTCAGCCTGTTCATAATTGTCGGTGTTGGGCGGTATTAGCTGTATCGCCTGAAACACACATTGATAAATGTACAGTCGTATGCAAGAGCTTGTTTTAAATCTTATTCTGGGAATTCGCATGAAATTAATCACCAATAAGACTCAAAACAAGATGATACATTTTTTCAACTTCGTATGCGACCAAAAATGGGATAATTAGCAAGTATCAATACCTCCACTATTATGATGAGATTAAAAATATACGTCTTTGATAAAGATGTTGTTTAAATATATCCAAGTATTAGAACATCAAGACTCTGGAGTTGTTCCTTCACTTATTTACTCAATCAGGTCTAAACTGAAAATCTCTTATTGCAAACGATTCAATGAGCTTCCTGATTAGATGAAGATCTTATAAATCAGAAAAGTCGACAAACTGCCGCGATGACTGATTTGCGTTTACTACTTGCATGATAGGCAGCATTGTTTGTGTTTGATGACAAAAATTTCAATTCTCTAATGCAGTGAAACTAGGCACAATACCTAATTCTCTATTCATAGACATTAGCATTTAGTATTTATAGACATTAGCATTTAGAATGAACTCGTGAGAAAAGCTCTGAACATAATCATTCTTTGCAATCTAGATAATTTCAACTCACAATTCACTTATGATTGTCTGTATACAGAACTTCAGTTTGCTTGAGAAACATTACTAAATACCCCACAATGTTCAGTCGTAGTCTCAATTATTTGTTATGATTAAAATGCTTGCGAGTGGCTCAGGAGCTCGTGAAGGTGAACATACCGATTCAGCCGAGATTTTAGGGACACAGTATGATGCACGAGAATGTCATCTTCCAATTCCAGAAAAAAATTAATGATTGCATCGTCAATTGGTTGTTTGGTGATAACCAAAGGGGAAACACCATATCAAGGAAAATATTTGAGTGTTTTGCATAGGAGGCGGTAGTTGCTCGGGTGGTCACAAAATGTTCATACTCTTGAAAAAGTTGCATGACTAACCGTCGTCTTTGGTCCACAGTTAGCTTATGACCTTAGGTCTCCTTTTGGGGTATTACGATCGCACTATTGGAAGTCTTAGCAATTCTTGGAGTTCTCATCTTCCTCATTATTGAGTTGTGAATCCAATTGGTATTTTTCGATATTGAAGTGTGATCTGAAGAAAGTCGTGCCACTAAGTTTGAAACTGGTACTTGCATTAGGCGTGATGGGTAATGAGCTGTTGGAATCATCTTTAGGATCTGAAATGATGAATTACATCAGATGTATTAATGTAATGAACATTATAATAGCATCCATAAGTGCCAAAAGGCTCTTTAGAATACTATTAGACGATTCATTACCTCATCAATGAAAATAGCAAATTTGATATTAATTTCAAGCATGTTGTCGAATCTTGTATAACATTCATTCTGCTACCTTTTCAATCAGCGTTTGACTTCATACAAATTAGAATTTTCCAAATCATCCACTTACAAGATGGATTGGGTATCCATAAAGTATCGACAAAGTAGTAATCTACACGCGTTCCTTGTATCCTCTAAATGTGGCTTACCAGGCAATTTTTCAAACTGGGAGATTTTTTAAAATTTTTGTTTCAATCACAATGGATTCGATAAGAAATTGACCAGAAAAATATAAATACTGAACGCGTGTATGGCATTGAAAAACTGGGCAAATAACAAGAATATGAATTTTCAACATATGCGCAAAGAGCGGAATGCAGGTGCATTCATCATTTGTTTTTGGAGAATGTATACTTACGTGTTGAGTGCATTGGGGTTGGAAGAGATTTTTCTCTATCATTTCGTCAGTTTACAGGCTTGCTTGCTGAAGTCGGCGTATTACTAATGGCTCTCGGAAGGTGAATATTCTCTGGCTCAAACTCGGGCAACGAAGAGACTTCCCCGCGAAAGTCGACCTGTTTAAGAACCTTGCAAAGAGAAAAATGGGAAACCTATTACAAAAAGATCAAATGGTGAATTATGACTCCAAAACACTTGTCTTCGATATCAATTTGTCCAACAGTTTCTGAAAAGTTCTCAGAATCGATTCCTGGAATTACATGTATTATCGAGCTTCCATATCTTTTCTTGAATCTTCACGAAATGATATTTTCGAAGGATCAAGTCCCACTATCGGAACTCATTCATCATCTCTCTAATCCCCGCAAATTGGGAAGCATAATCGAGTTCCACTCCCGCAAAATACGTGTTGAATCGTTGCGATAAAATCGAGATCGATTATGATTTATTTCCATCATCAAATATGTATAGAATCATCGATGATCTACCCAAGGCTGGCAATTTAATGTAGGAAAATGTTGTTCATGCGAAATTTTTGGAATTCTCAATCTAGCTCTCCCTTTGGTTTGCTTCTTTTGAAATTGGAGTTAAGAGCTCTAAGCCACACGATCAAGATCCTAAAAACCAACTTCATCTTACTGCTGATTCATTAGCATGTGTCAGCATATTCAGCGTTTTCGTTTTAACAACACTAGCCTAAACTACACTTGTTGTGTATATAACTGAGACAATTGGACTTCATACTGCGTGACTTTAATTACTAATATGGCTAAGATCCACTACGAAATTCGTTTGCTGTAGTCGAAGTTCTTTCAGAGACAAGGTCATCGATTATGACTCATTAGTATAACAGAGTTCCACTTAGACACTTCCTTATTCCTAATAGAGTAGAGGGCTGTGAGAAACTCAAACATATCCCATACAGAACTAACTTGCTGATACATATCAATAGGTATAAGATAAATCTACCTACTCGGCTTTTTTTACGAGAGTCTGACGGATGAATAACTAGAAGAGCTGTATCATCTGACAATAGTGGCGTGGAGGGGACTCCAGAATTGACTGGTTCCGCCTCAGCATTCGTTGGACATCGGATTTTATCCTTTACCTGAGATAAAAGAAAGATAAATAGATCAACTTGAATTACAAAAATTTAGCCATGAGGGAATCCAAACTTCCATTGGAGATTAGAAATATCAGTAGTCTTGTATTTTTCACAGTATTTCTCGATAACTGTAGGTAAACTTGACTCAATCGGCAAGTTCATTGATATTTGTTTTGTTCTAAAGAATTCAGTCGAATAATTTAAATTTAAAAACAGGTTTTTACGTCAAAAAGGAAATTTCATGAGAATTTCGTTTGAAGAATTCACATCCATTCAGCACTCTAGATTATGAATCTCAACTTGAGTCAATGTCATGAAAATCAAAGACAACTTTGATAAGAAAACTCTTGCTCAACTCTTTCTATTTCTCTCCAGCCCCAATCAGAATAGCCAACCACACATTTTTGAACCCGACAGAGAGGTGGGTGCACTATCCACAGTGCACAAGGACTAATGATCGGATTTCTAAGTCGAGATACCTGAATTGATCAACTATTTACCTCTGTTGTCCTTAATGAATGTTAACATTGCAACACACTCAGATATTGGCACCACTTTTTGTTTGTATTTGGCTGCAGCATAGGGTTATCATTGTTGAGAATCCTCTAGATGCTAGTCTAATTAGGGTGTCTACATCTGACAAACTTTGTAAAATCTTTGATTTGAATGGTAATTGGTCTCTTGTAAACCCTCCAGGAACCGTTTGAGATGTAGACCGATGTTGATATTTCAAATTGTGCTGTGAGCCATCAGTTGTGGCTGCACCTATCATCAAATGTTGATGACTTTCGGGACTCCCATACTCGAGTCTTTGCATTGCAATAATAATTCAAATAATAGAATATGCTGTTCTTAAGCATGGCTTTTTAGAGCTACTTGATCCCAGGAATCCACAGCTACTTTGGATAACAATTTTTGTTGAGTTCCATCAGCAACGCCAAATGATCCAGATTTCAAACTCGTTTCATAGGCTAAGGCAAGACCCATGTAGAATATTTTCCAAACCTTCTGTGCTTGGAATGACCACCTGCAACACAAAAACAATAAATAAAAATAAATGAGGAAAGAATGTAGAATACATTCTAAAACATGATCTACACCACAAGTACAGAAGACAAATTGGATTTTGCAAATCAATGCTAGTATGACAAAATAATGACTAAATTGAAAACTCATGATAATAGAAGAGTTAAGTAGAGTTCAATCACTTGCGAAGTTAATAACACAAAAATAATTACAAATAACTACCTGCTTCACTACTGCAGAACAAGTTCAAGTAATATCTTGAGCTTTCACGGATCACCATGATCATCAATTTTTTAAGCATCTGATTGAATGTAACCAGATGAAGCTTGGCTAAGGCGACTGACATCGTAAGCTAATCAGGACCAACATCATCTCGGCTGCTCAGATGTTCACCAGCTGAATGTAACCAGATGAAGCTTGGCTAAGGCGACTGACATCGTAAGCCAATCAGGACCAACATCATCTTGGCTGCTCAGATGTTGACCTGCTTTTGATTTGTTTTCTTCATCCAAATAAAATTTGATGTCTCTATCTTGGACACTGTTATCTCTCTTCATTCTTCTCCCCAGGGATATTAAAGATACACAGAATATACAAAGAATATCTCCCGGATATATAAACAGAATATACAAGGAATGTCTCGGCCCGGGTGAGGACTGCAGGCTGCTGATGGACAGGTGTATTGGGCTACTGCTGAGGCGTGAACACTGAGTCGTAAGCACTAGGAGTCAGGACGGCGTCGAGACAGGCCCTGGGTGTCACGGGTGTCGCTGACATGGTTGGTAAGTAGCAGACGGAGCGGAGCATGGCCATCTCCTTGCAGCTCCTGAATAACGAGATGCTGCTGCGTGCAGCTTGGCGTAGCCGTGTATAAGGTTTGGGCTCGGGCCTCCAGGACAGATCAGGGTTAAGGCCATCACGATCAACCAGAAGAAGCTTTAAACCCCGACCCCGACTTCGCTGGCAAGATGGCTGCTTACAGGCTCACTGGGCTCACTGTCTCTGACTGGTGGGGAGACTCTGGGGACGGAGGGGAAATGGGAAATATGACGAGCGCATGCGCTCTGCCGATCTTCATTTCACCTGGCGGCCCGTCTGCAGCCCAATATAAGTTTTATCCATTTTTCGAGTAAAATGGGGATATTTCCAAAGAATAAAAATTTATTCCCAAAGACGAAAACACGCGCAATCGAATAAATGAAACTCCCAATCGCCAAATTGCGTAGGAATTGATGAAAAAAATTGTTCAAGTTTGACCAGCACCCGGCAACTTTGGGAATTTTTTTTGAAAAAACTAAGGGTGCCACAACTCTTTTTCAAACGGGTCTCGAACGCGAGATGCACAATTAGCTAGTATTTTTTTATGGAGTTTCTGCGAAGTCGGGTGCCCAGTGCACGGAGCTCCCGTAGTGCGATGTATTTTAGGGACTGAGGGATCCATCAATTAAGTCTGTTGGCACGTGATGTAGGTGTACAGAAGTGAGAGCCCTGCGACTAATACGTTCGTTTACTTCGACAGCTCGTTTCTCTGTCTCTCATTGAGAATAGAGTTTTGAGTGTGCATTCTGGGCATTTATGGAATTGCGATCATTGCGACTGTCTGTACATACGATATTCCATAGTCTTCTCTTTTAATCATCCATTCCAACATTTTTAGGTGGAATTCGTCATGCATACATGAATTTGTCACCTTCAGTTGAATATGTATATATATAAAAGATGATTTTCGTGAGTATTCATGATTAGCGATGGACAATGCAGCTTCCCGTATTTTCATTGATATCTAATTCGATTCGATGGATGTTATCATTATGCGATGAGTAAAAGTGTATTCCATCATTATGCGATGGACTCGATGAGTTGTTGCATCAAAATAGCACAACTCAATACTTCCATGAATACATTCTGCTTAGCAATAGGTTTTATCAATGCCCGATGGTTGAATATGTGACCTTTTATATATAACCGACTCTCCGATTTTATCATGTGAAATAGTCAAGTTTCGTATATTTCATCTTTATAAAATGAGCGAAACAGATTGCGAAGATGGTGCCTGATTTGCCATAGCTCTTACATGGAAGAGAAAGATGAGGAAAAGTTTCAATATCTTGTGTTCTCGTCTTACATAAGTTGTCTTATTTTCAAGAAAAAATAAAAAAAAATGTTATTCTAAATGTAATGATCCGTCACAATAGAATTGATCTCATGGCCGAGAAAGTCTCGTTTAACGAACCATTTTTAATCTAAAGTCATGTTTCTTCTTGCTTGAACGTACGTAGATTTCCTGTCTAAAGGGCTATTTCGAGGCTCTCAGTACTGTTCCCATTCGATATCTGGGTCAATTTCCTCTAAAATAACCTATTGACGGAGTCAGTTTAGTCAAATGGGTGGTACATATCTACCGAAGAGTTCTTGAAGTCATGAAAAGGCTTCATAGGGCTGACAGTTGACAGTGGTACCCGCGTAATAAATTCTTGTTCATATGAAGTTTTCCTGAACTTGATGTTCAGGAGAAGTTTATAAGGACAAAAAAATGAGACTATCCCGCACTTGGAAAAGGAACATTCTCTGAACTTTGGCAAACTTTTCCTGAACTTGAAAAAAAGTTTGCGCAAGTTCAGAAATTGTTTTTCTCTTGAGACGCGAAAAAAATGATGTGCGTCCAGAGAACGCGCGGTTGATGACGAAGTCATAGGAGTTTGTTCAATAAATTTGCTAAAATTAGCTCAATTTTTCAATTTTCTTTGCTACGTAATATTTATTTCCGTTAATTATGGGGTTAGATGGCTGAGTCACTCAGAATTTAGTGAGACCAACAATTTCCCAAATTTCAATCTTTCGCCGGCTCATATTTGCTTCAAAAATATTCCCGATGATTTTCTCATCTTTCGTGACGATTACTCCTCCAACAATATAGATGATAAGATCAGGGTACCCAACTTGCTCCCATAAGGCCATTTTCTTAATAACTTTGGTCTACCTCAACAATTTTCAATGTGCTTTAGCTCATTTTGAAGCTTATTTTGAGACCTTCAAAATGAATTCAAATACCTACGTCCAAAGTCAATCATCTGGATCCGAGCTGTCTTAATTTTCTCAAGTGATTTTTTAGAGTTTACAAAATGGTGTACACAACTTGCCCCCATTAAGCCATTTTCTCAATAACTTTGGTCTACTTCAACGATATTCAACGTAGTGCTTTAGCTCATTTTGGAGCTTGTTTTAGGACCTTCAAAATGCACTAAGTTACGTCTAATTTTGATGGATTGGAGCCGAACTGTCTCAATTCTTCCAAAGTAAATGATGGAAATCGGCGATAGAGTGTTTCTATCGCCGTGCACGCACATTTGGAGCTTTTCGGTGGTTCGAAACACTATTTCTGACCCGTTTTGACGTGATAAACACGTTCTGAGTGGTAAAAAAGTCGTTCTGCACGCCCTTTAGAGATAAACGTATGGGGGCATGTTAGGTACACTCCGATGTTGGCATCCTCGTTTACAAATCGTCTCCGTGTTTTGCACATAAATTAGCTCAGATCCGAATTTCGCAACTTTGAAAAACAGATTTTACAGGTTCTGAAACAAGGAATCAAATGCGTTGAGGTACGTCTAAATTGGTTGAACTCAAAGAATTTGGCACCGATTTTACTGAACGCAATTCCCTCGGTGCTTTCTTAGCTAAGCAATCACGAAAAATAATTAAAAAAAAATAATTTTAAAAATTCGCTTTTATGAACATAATAGCAACGCAAAATGTGAAAATAATCTTGAATCTCCTTTCTGCATCTGTAGCATAGATGTTGGCTAAGTTTACTGACTTACATGCTCCAAGATATTCATGATTTTAGGAATAAATATGATGCAAGCGTGGGTTATCAACTGGATTCATCAACAGTAGTCTTCATGATGTAACCCACGCTTTTATCATATTTATTCCTAAAATCATGAATATCTTAAAGCATGTAAGTCAGTAAACTTAGCCAACATCTATGCTACAGATGCAGAAAGGAGATTCAAGATTATTTTCACATTTTGCGTTGCTATTATGTTCATAAAAGCGAATGTTTAAAATTATTTTTTTTTAATTATTTTATTTTCATATTTTTAGTTCATATCTAATCATTTAAAATGGACCATGATTCCAAACATTTAATATCAGGCAAAAGCTTTGGATAATCTTTGAAATTTCTCTGGCTGATCATAATGAAGAGATGTGTTCATTCCTGCATAAGTATTGGGATAAGAAGGGCTGTAGAGTACAAATGGATCAGTAAGGAGTAGAGCGATCAGCCATGGTTGATCCCAAATTATGCTTCTTGTCATGTACAGCAAACCGGTAACTTTGTAATGAATGCCAAGTTATTGGCAAATCAAATTCAGGAGGCTGTATATAGCTTATAGACAACATCAGTATATCTCTATCAATTAATATTCCATAATATTTTACAAGTCAGAGCTCAATCATGAACAGGGATATCTGCTAATTCTAATCAGTCGAGCGATGCTTCATACTTGTAAGAAACTGAATAATCCTTGAGCCCTCTATGCCTGCTGATACCGCACTAATACTTTGGTATTAGTGTTGCAGAATTGTAAACATCTACACAGAAAGCATTGGAGTGGTGGAATTTAGTTGAAAATGACTGCTAAATTTTTGTAATGGATGTGTCAATGGTAAAAAGCATCCTCAGGAGTGTAAACTAACCAGCACTTGATACGCATGGAACTATTGCAATTGTTCACAACATAAATGGTCTATTCGATCACTAATCTGGAGTTCTGAACAATGGCATACTTAATTAACATTTAGGAGAGAGATTGATGTCAGGTACTAATCAAGTGACACACAGTGTCTCATGAAATACAATTCATCACTCTTTTAGCACTTGATCAAAACTATCGCTTGATTTTTCCACTGTATACAAAACTTGATTGCGTACTAGAAAATTTAGCTCCTCACAGCTATATGACAAAATATAGAACCATCAATCACCTGTCAGTAATTCTACTGGTCTGAACATTTGTTTTTAATACTCTTCTCAATTGCTTTGACACTGTTCACAAATTTATCTACAAATTGATGAAGATGAGATTCATCGCAGGATAGATCATAGTCCGGGAGCTGGATAGGCTCCCGTATGCACTGAGAGCGCCGATCATGAACCAAACGTTTTCTGGCGTGATTTTTCTCGTAGAATCCGAATCCGTCGGTATTTTTACGATAGGAGGTGGAGATCACCTTTAAAAACGCAATTTTTAACCTAAAGACTGTTTTTTTGCTCGGGCAAGGGCACCAGTCTTCCAAACTACTTGGATGACATCCGGAACATAGAGGTGTGATTGAAAACACGCCATAACATCATATTCAAATATTTAGCATCCGATATACAGGGTGTCGAAACCCCTTCGGGGTTGTTTGGTGCAATCGATGGTCCGGACACGGATGAATCGCTAAATAATTTAGCTATTGGGTATTTATATAATCAGGTCATTAGCAAGTTACTTTTCCCACTTCTGGGCCCTACGGACCCAATATACAGGGTGTCGAAGAGTTGTAATACCCATCTCCATCGTATTTGAATTATTCCAACTCACGTAATAGAGTATTGGGCAGTGAAATTGATAAATCTCAATTCAATTTGATCCTCTGACTAGACATTCAGAGATCCTTCTTCGATTGGGAGCATGGAAATTCCGTAGAAGTCACTATTTTCCATACCAAATTGTATAGATTTACAATGCGATCACGTCGAAAAACTGGAATGTACCATCTGCGTGTGGTATGCCATCTCTGTACATTTACAAAATGATTATGCGATGCGCGGTCTCTGATTTATTACTATCCAGAATTCGGAATAACGTTTAGTGCTTGTATGAAAATTATCCATAATGACCTTTGAAAAATAATCCATTCAAGACTCTCAAATTTCGAAACAAAGACGAAACTTCCAAACCAAGATCTATGGCCCGTTCTACATAGGATGCGCTCATCGTGTGAGCGTACGAGCATACGCTTGCGCTTAAAGCATTTAATGCAGGGAATTTCATGAAGCAGCTTTAGCCGTCCTTTTTACTAAAAATTTTCACAAGTGGAGAGTTGGTTGATGATTGGTGAGCCCTAAGTGACATTATCGAGCCAAAAAATCAAGTTTCTTCATGGTTCACCATAAACAAATACAGAAAAACATCAGTGGTGCCACGCGAGCCTCTTCGGGAGGAAATACAGTAGGTTGAGCAACGTATCCGGATTGGTAACCGCTGATCTTGCTCTTGCCAAGTTTCTGATCCCGAACAAGGTTTCAGTCTTCGCAAGCTACGACGGGTGGTCACCAATCCGAACACTGAATCGCGAAAACGTTGCTTAATCTGGATTCCCTCCCGAAAAGGCTCGCGTGGCCACCGTTGATATTTTTCCGTATTTGTTTGAGGAAAAAGATGAACGAATTTGATCTTTTGGCTTGATAATGTCACTCGGGGCCCACCAATCATCAATTT
This sequence comes from Eretmocerus hayati, assembly GCA_029851415.1. Taxonomy (NCBI): domain Eukaryota; kingdom Metazoa; phylum Arthropoda; class Insecta; order Hymenoptera; family Aphelinidae; genus Eretmocerus; species Eretmocerus hayati. Next base: position 2,916,928 of record CM056742.1, read on the forward strand.
TTCTTCACTCGTCAAAATTCCAAGTAAAATACGACTGCTAAGGCTGCCTCATGAAATTCTCTGCATCAAATGCTTCAAGTGCAAGCGTATGCGCGTACGCTCACGTGGTGAGCGCATCCTATGTAGAACGGGCCTATACAATATGTTACAGAAGGTGTGTACATAATGTAACCGGGGGGTAGCAAAAAAATTGTAAACTTTATTGGTCCATTCCAAATTTTTTGTAAGCCCTCGTGGTTTTTGTAAGGCTCACGCAAAGTATGGCATTTTAGTGTAACGCTAGTCGTGTAATGATTGATCATCTTCTGCTGTTTAGTTTCGCGTACGCGAGGCTGGACCTCGTGCGCGCGAGAATCTCTATTCGGCAGCGTTGGGCAGCGTGCTGATTCGCGTACGCGAATACAGGGATCCCTCGCGTACGCGAGCTATCCGAGACTCGCGCACGCAAACGTAATGATGACTCGCGTACGCGAGGGATCCCTGTATCCGCGTACGCGAGGGATCCCTGTATTCGCGTACGCGAATCAGCACGCTGCCGAACGCTGCCGAATAGAGATTCTCGCGCGCGCGAGGTCCAGCCTCGCGTACGCGAAACTAAACAGCAGAAGATGATTAATCATTACACGACTAGCGTTACACTAAAATGCCATACTTTGCGTGAGCCTTACAAAAACCACGAGGGTTTACAAAAAATTTGGAATGGACCAATAAAGTTTACGATTTTTTTGCTACCCCCCGGTTACATTATGTACACACCTTCTGTAACATATTGTAGATCGAAGCATTCTTTCATTCTTCAGAATGACTCAGAATCAATAACCCTGCAATTTACCTTGGACATAGCGTGTTACCCATAAAATCGTCGGCTATCAGGGGTCGAATTTGTTCTCACACATGTGTTTATATGTTTTGAGACGGTGTGAGTTCTAACGACCCAACGGTCACGATTAGATGATATGAGGAGCTCCAGGTTTGAAGGCACATCATTAATGTTCATAAACTATACAGTTTTCAGAGTTACCAGAGTACAGACGCAATGCATTACTCTGGATACCTGATGATTAATTAACTACAGAAAATGTGGTATGCAATCTCTATAGAGATGGTATACCACATTCAGATTGTACATTTCAATTTTTCGACGGGATCGCATTGTAAATCTATACATTTTGATATGGAAAATAGTGACTTCTACGGAATTTCCATGCTCCAAATCGGGGAAGGATCTTTGAATGTCTAGTCAGAGGATCAAATTGAATTGAGATCTATCAATTTTACTGTCCAATACTCTATTACGTGAGTTGGGGTAATTCAAATGCGATCGAGATGGGCATTGCAACTCTTCGACACCCTGTATATTGGGTCCGTAGGGCCCAGAAGTGGGAAGAATAACTTGCATCAATGACCTGATTATATAAATACCCAATAGCTAAATTATTTAGCGATTCATCCGTTTCCGGACCATCGATCGCACCAAACAACCCCGAAGGGGCTTCGACACCCTGTATATCGGGTGCAAAATATTTGAATATGATGTTATGGCGTGTTTCCAATTACACTTCTATGTTCCGGATGTCATCCAAGTAGTCTGGAAGATTGGTCCCCTTACCCGCGCAAAAAACAGTTTTGAGGTTAAAAATTGCGTTTTTAAAGGTGATCTCCACCTCCTATCGTAAAAATACCAAAGAATTCGGATTCTACGAGAAAAGTCACGTTAGAAAACCTTTGGTTCATGATCGGCGCTCTCAGTGCATACGGGAGCCTATCCAGCTCCCGGACTATCAAGAACTGAAACACATTAATGAAATCACTTCATAACACAAAATATCTGCACTGAGCTGCAATCTGCAACAGCATCACAACGTAGTTGAAGAATCGTAGAGGTTATGGGTATTAGTAATTTTCGCAGGCCGGCGGGCGAGAGCATTGCTTTATGGCCCTTTATACCGTAATCACGGCAATCACTGATGATCATTTATTGAAGTACTATTACGTACTCATCATGTGCAAATTAGAGAGATAGCGAGGATCTCTCAGCATCTCCGGCTGATCGGCTGATGTGCTATATATGTGCTCTGCTCACGCAGCTGTGAGTTGTGACTTGTGACACCTCATAGATTCTTTCTCTACTGTTCTCTACGATCCTGCGCACAAAGCCGCATTTGCGTTTACACAATGTTAAATCGCGCATCATAGCATTCAGAGCCTCGACACCAACACAACTATACCAAAGTGTGTCAATGACACGCCTCACACAAAGTTCCCCGACAGAAATCTTGTCTCCGCGCGCCCGAGTGCAATAAAAGCGAATAAAAATAGAAAAATCATTTCAAATTTTCTGGAGAACGCAGGAATGATTCGAGGTCGACGCAAACTACTTACTTTCTCATATTTCAACATAACAAACGTGAAAAAAAATTGCCGGGGGTCCAAGGAGTGCCCATCCCCGAGATCGGCATTGGGGGGCAAGTCGGGTACAGAGGCAAATTGGGTACACTTACCTTACATGAAAGAAGAATTTACAACCGTACAGACATTTTTCCGGAATACGGTATAGTTCGGTTTATGGCTCAAATAAAATTACGAAAAGTTTACTTGCAGTGAACGGCTCGGTGAACGGGCTAACCCTACCACATTTTTCCTAGATTATACTAAATGAGCCACCTCTAGAACCAGAATTATAATCAGAAATCCTAACAGAGGTGTGCTGAATTACACAATGAATTGAATCCAATTCCTGACAATTTTTGCTGTGCTTATATTGAAAATCGCAAGCAGCACAGCAGGAGTTGCGATACAATAGGGCACTACTAGCTTTTTGATCTGCAACTTGACTTGCAATACCATCATGCCAATGCTTGCCAATGCTTGCATATCATCTCACTACTTCGTAATACTCCTACTCACACATAGCTGCATTATAACACGCACGACGCATGGGGAGTTGCGCGCGCATCCACGCGTTACGAATATTTGTGTCCACATGTAAGACAAAACTCAACGCGCGAGAAGATGACTTCGTCATCAAAAACATTTTTGGAACATACTCGAAGTATCCTCCGACGGGCATAAAAACACTTTGCTCGGCAGTTTGAGGTCGGTAGCTCGAGCGTAGGCGTCCCGGGTACTCTTCAGCCCTACGAAGAGCTCGAGATGACGTGCAGAGCTCGATTTCGTCGCTCTAAAAGGACGCCGACGACGACCCACCGAAGATTCACCAGCCGACAACGATAGTAGTGCGACTCACCTGGAATATAAAAAGAAATTTCCACAAAGTATCAAGCCTGCTTTTGGATCAAAATTTTTGAACTTTCGTGCAATGAGAATTTGATTTAAGAGATACGAGGAGAAGAGAAAGTGACAGGTTATGGCAAATTGCTTATTGATCGGCAAAATGATGTTAACGGTGATGATAATATTACGAGTTTACTCATCTGATGATTAGCAAGTCCAGTTGACAACACCACAGCCCGTGCTTATTATATTCATTTGGAGTTTTTTTCTGATTGGTTTTAATTAAATCTTCGAGGCTTTGTCGGTCCGCTTTTCATTTCTGCACAAGGTAACAATATACTGTTTATGTGTTTGTTGTCAACAGAAAATCGATCGTAACTGGAGAGAGCAACTATATTCATATCGTCATTATGTTTGTGTAGTAATGATAAGCGGACCAGCAAAGCCTCGAAGATTTGATTAAAATTAATCAGAGAGAGAGAGCTCCAGATGAATATAATAAGCATGGACTATGTGTTGTCAACTGGACTTGCTAATCATAAGATGAGTAAACGCGTAATATTATCATCACCGTTGACATCATTTTGACGATCAATAAACAATTTGCCATAACCTCTAACCTTTTCTCTTCTCGTGTCTTTTGAGTCGAATTTCTATTGCACGAAAGTTGAAAAATCTCGATCCAAAAGCGGGCTTGATACTTTGTGAAAATTTCTTTTATATTTTCCAGGTGAGTCGCACTGCCATCGTAGTTGGTTGGTGAATCTTCAGAGGGTCGTCGTCAGCGTCCTTTTAGAGAGACTACATCAAGCTCTGCACGTCATCTCGAGCTCCTCGTAGGGCTGAAGAGTACCTGGGACGCCTACACTCCAACTGATACCTCGCTACCGAGCAAAGTGTTCTTATTCCCGTCGGAGGATGTTTCGAAAATGTTCGAAAAATGTTTTTTTCAGGTCCCGGGGAAGGAACAATTCCTGAACGTGGAGGCAGTCTGCTGAACTTGCGCAAACTTGTTCTCAAGATCAGAAAAAGTTTGCCAAAGTTCAGAGAATCTTTCTTTTTCAAGTGCGGGACAGTCTCATTTTTTTGTCCATATAAACTTCTTCTGAACATCAAGTTCAGGAAACCTTCATATGAACAAAAAAATTTTTACGCGGGTATAGATGTAATGCCCGACGATTCACTGTCAATGGGAGGATGGCTTACTCCCGCGTCTCGCTAGGCGGAGACGAGTTTCTCCATGGTTGAGCAGCCTTATGTTGTTCTTGGGCGATGGCCTGTTCAATAGCCAAGCGTGCCAGGCGTTTAGCCTGTTGGAGCCCGTATGAATTCTGCCGATGCTCACTCGCGGAACGCGGAGCACTGGTTTTGGAGCCGCGTTGGCCACGGCGATCCGTTTGACTCGGAATGATTCTAATAGAATGACTCCAATTATGCACACCGTATTAGGATCTTTGTACTGCTTCTAGTGAATTTAAGACGTAGGTGTGGAGACTGGGACAGGTAGTCGAATAATACGAATGCCATTTAGTATCCATTGCGATTTGGTAGCCGAGGTGCGAAATATGAACACAACACACACTTGGTCGTCCATGACACTTTGTCCAACACTCACGGCACAGTCCCGGTCACGGCGAAGGGCGCGGCGCCGGGGTCCCACAATACGTCGGAGCACGGTGGCCAAGGCGTGGCCACGAGGCAGCGTGACGGTCGGATTGAAGTCGCGACGAGGACGAGCGTGGCTACGTCCAAACTATGGCTCGACTGGCGAGTGAATGAGGTAGCGAGGCTTGAAAATCGTGGTCTTATATACCCGCGGCGGATGGAACTCAGAAATGGGTTTCATTATTTGCTGAAGTCATTGTTGAATAGTATGGGTGAAATCCTACAAGTGTATTTCAAACGTCAGATATGAAGTGTGAAAGTGAACCTCATGTTCCCGGTGAGGTTCCGTTTTGGGTTTCAGCGGTATGGAAAGTGACTGTGTTATTAGTTGAAGTGCGTTTTTGGACTTATGCAATGCCTAAATTATGCGAACGCGTTTTGAAGTGATGTTTCGTATATCTGATTCCGATGTAACGCGAAATTGTCTACCGTCAGTCCGTCAGAGTTAAAATGGAATCCTGTCTATCCGATTGTGCTATACGCGATGCTGCGCTTCATTTGTTTCCGATGCCTATTTTGAATAGCGCGGAAATGAATGAATGCGACGATGAATAATCAATACGGGTGAAGAATGCGCACGTCACAGTTTCATTTCTTGACAATTTTGTTTCGCCTCGAATGGTTACAAATCCACCCCTAGTTCATGGAACTGACCTTCACAATAGGTCATTTTGGAGAAAATTTTAAGGACTATTCGAGGTGGCAACTGTCCCGTAGCAGACAATGTATTTAAGATGGGAAACGGCCTCGCGACAGATCAATTTTTGGCCACCTTATGCATTTCTCCGTGGATTAGTGGCACTGTCAGTAGAGTGCCCACCTCGAATTGTTTAATGATAGTTTCAGGTCCCTAAAACTTAGTGGGTATGCTGAAGCTCAAAATATTTTTTCAAGGTTCTGACGACTTTGAATGACTCAGATGATACTTGAAGAATACATTCCCGATGTTATGTGATTTGGCCAACATGTTTTCAACAAATTCAGAGCTCCACGAAGAGTTCCGGCTCCATAACAAATCACTTTGTACTTTTTTAAACATCTCAACGCACATAAGAAATTCCAGGAGAGCTATATCTCAGATAAAATGTTTCAAAATACTTCCACGTGTAGATTACAACAATAACAATCGAGAGAATAGTTGAATAATTCCCTTGCGACACGTCCAAGTCTGACAAGGACCAGAACTGCTTCTAAAAGAATTTTTCAGGTGGTTAATCCATATGTTTTCGAGCCCTTTGGCGATTGTCGTGAGCATGCCCGCGTAAAAATTTTTTTGTTCATATGAAGTTTTTTTGAACTTGATGTTCCGGAGAAGTTGATATGAACAAAAAAAATGAGACTCTCCCGCACTTGATATCTGCACGAATTTGAAACTTCATCTGAAGTTTGTTAAAGTTCAGCGAAGCTTCTCCAAAGTGCTAGAATGACAATGTTCTAAAAATGTTTTATTTCTCGACCTTTTGGTCATGTTTTGATTTGATGCTGAAAAAGATTAACAAACTTTCCTGAAAGTTCATCACAACCTTTTATTGATTTTGATCGATATTTTAGAAATTAATCGTGAGTTCATCGCTTGTGCAAAATATGCTCAAGATAGTAAACGTAATAAAACGTTACTTGGTGCGGTGGAAATTGGAAGCCTTGAATTGAATTTTCGAGTACACGTCGGTAATGAAATATACGCATTAAGCATTAGCGACTGATTCATTCCAATGATTTCTGTCACAAAATAAAAATGTGTGAGAATTGTGCTCTTGACCATATGTATATATTAGTTGAAATACGTCTTGTGAAAGAGAAGGGGGGGGGCAAATGATCGACTGTTGATTGAGAATTCTGGATTTATATTGAACTCGATTGTAAAAAATGATTATTGAATTTCATTGTACAAACGCATAAGAATAGTGAACTTATTAGAGAAATCGTACTTGAAAACAAAGTGCAGTGTGCGTGTGCGTGTGCGTGTGTGTGTGTGTGTGTGTGTGTGTGTGTGTGTGTGTGTGTGTGTGTGTGTGTAAGAGAGAGAGTTTTTCATCACTTTATCATTTCTTCGATTTTTTTGGTTCTTGAGAATTGTCCTCTGAACTCCCACGCTTCTTTTTCTTCTGCAACAGCTTCTCTAATTCTTCAATATGACGCCTCAACTCTAATTCAGAGATGTCTTCTAAATCTTGGTTCAAAATCTTGGAGTTTTTTTCTTCTCGGTTTGAAACTTTTTCAATGACCTCTTCATCCTCTACAGATTTTTCTGAATGTTTTTGGAATCCGTCATCCACTCTCGATTCACTGTTGGGAATAGACTCGGAGTCATTAGTTTTTGTCTCTGAATTCATCTCTCCAAGTAGATCAACCTCGACATCAACACTTGAACCTCCATCCAAAGAACCTGAAATTTGCTTGCTTGAACCGCTATCCTTCTCTTTATCCAGATATGTAGGTGTGACATTTTTTTCTCCGTAATCTTCTTCGTGCAAATTGGTTGAAGATGACTTTGGAAATTTTTTAGAGTTAACCTCTCTCTTCTCCACTAATTTTTTATCCTGGAAGTTCAATTCAGCTTGACTGGAGTCCGAACCGTTGCCTAATTCTCCCGACTCACTTGACTCTTCTCCATCTGATTCAACTTTCGTTTTCACTGAAGATTTAATTACTCTCTTGTTCCTCTTCTCATCTCCTTCAATGTTCAAATTCTTGTCGGGGACTCGCAGAGATGCACACTGGGCTGTCAGGCACCTGGTGTATTGATCGTGGGTGATGCGGTACTTCTTTTTTGTATTTTGTCGGACGAAACCTGAATAGAGTGATTAATCAGTTTTCTATTATCCAAAAATGTGATATCGATCACTTTTTGATTCATATCGCGGTAAGCATTTGAAGTGTCCCGAGAGTATAATTTATAACAGAACATTGCACGATTGAACTTCTATATTTTTGGATCTATACTTGCACTTGGAAGAAATCGTGTCAATCTGAATCGAAAATAGTACTCAAATATTGAACGAAATAATCATTTTCGCATCGAGCGCGTTAGCTCATTTCCAGGAATACAAAAATCATCTGCCGAGTGAAACAGAACACGTATGCCCTCAATTGCCCAGAAGGAGCTTACAAGTGAGGCAAGTTAATGGAGTTTATCACAAAAATCCTGAAATCGCCCTTGAAGGAGCATTTCTCAGATTAAGGTTTTCGAAAACGATCGTGACGCCAACGGACTGCTCAATGACGGTCCGACGATCTGAATTTATGAAATTCTTTGAACGGTCTTGTAGATTATTCAAAAATGCACGAAGAAGTTCAATTACATGGAGCTTGACTCACTTTCTACGTCTTCAAGAATGTTCGTTGGAATGGGCGTCCAACCTCCCTTGCCTGGTGGAGACGATTTTTTCAGGGTCTCTTTCCCTAAAATGGCGATCATGAGCTTTCGAACCAAATCTCTTGGCTTTTTTTGACAAGAATCTAGGAGTGTTTCGATCTTAAGTTTAGGCAGCAACACGTTAGAACCCTCGAAAAGCGGAACCTGTTAATGGAAGAGAAACGACAAGTAAGTACAGAAATATTTAATCAATAAAATTGTTGCAATCGTAACAAGAATAATAATCAACTGATTACATTTCTTACCAGTTCATTTTTAATGCTCTTGGTACATTTTTTCTGATCTCCCTAAAATTGAAAGCAAAATTCTATATCAATACTTGCATGTAAAATTATACCAAACGAAAAATTCGAAATTTACTTTTTTCTTCCCAGTGGCCTCTTCTTTCTTCTCCTCCAAAGTTTGAGATATTATCGTGGCTAAGAAAGAGTGAATAGTAGCCATATCCTCTGGCGAAACTGTGAGAACAAATTATTTTGCTAATGGAAACTCTTTTTGGCGTGTACATAAATTCTAATGATGAATATAAGAATCTATCTCACTTCCTGGAAACTGAGACACAACCTGCTTGGAGCCATCTGCATCAACAGTTTGCACCACTCTCGAGTTCCCTTTACTTGAACAAGCTTCCGACGTGAGAGAGGGAGACACTCCGTTGTTGCAAGTCAAGCTGAGTCCTTCACCACTGATAGTGCTCCTATGAATAAACAGCATTTCCATAACCGATCGGCGTACCAAGATCCTTGGAAATTTCCAATCTGAATTTATCTCTGCAATCGATAGATCAGTATACCAGACTCTCAGAACTATCATCAGCATCAATTGATCGATGAAGAGATTCAACTTTCCGTAGAGTGAGCTTTTCTCAAATCATTTGAAATCAGCGGAGATTATCATGAGTTGAAGATATTATCAAAAGGCATTTGTCGAACAATTCAATCGGGAGAGAATATGTACTGAGTAGCTTGAACGAATCATCTCAATATCGAAGCTATATAAATTACTCAAATAGCCATAATTATAGAAAGAGGGCGTGACAATTTGAAACAACGATACTATTGATCCACTATGTTGACATCTGCTAAAAAGAGAATGAGCAAAGATCAAAAAAATAGATCTGAATCTGTCATCAGGGGTCTTGGTGAGAGATAAGCTATTCAAAACAGAAGATACTGAGTATCAAATTGGAATAAACATTCAAAGTTATGAGCTAGTTTGCAACGGTGGATTATGTCGAGTTTGGCTAGATTCGAAAGTGAATTCACTCCATGCACCCGCTCAACCAGATTCTTCGTTTGTAAATATATCAGAAATCATGTCAAATATTCAAATACCTGATGTTTACTGGTTTTGGAGAAAGTTGAACATCTTTTGCTTCAAAGATAGAAGAAGACCCCAGAATCGAAGCTTTATATTTATTCTTGGATTCTTGACTAGTTTTTTTCGAAGGCTTCTCAGAATTTTGCTGCATCTTCCTCTTTTCAAGTAGCTTCGAACAATGGTCTTCAGGCGGGAGGATGGTACCATCGAGAGACACATGTAAGGAATCCAACCATGCTTCGTTTGCTGGAAAATCAAATTTCGACTAAATTACTAGAATTCAGAGTTACTTGTGATTGAAATCTGTTTTAGTGTATGGTGGTCGTCTGTTTATTGAGGTGAACCCGTCATGATTCCGAATTTCTCATTTGTGTTTTTTCATCAAAACAAATATTATAGGTTAAGTTGAAAATGGGAAGACTGCTTACCGCTTTTCATCAAAACTTGAACGGGATAAAACTTGCCTCCCCATTTGGCTTCTCCATCATTTCCCCCTCGCAGATGGCCATCCGGAACAACGCTAATTTGTTGCGTTTCGGTCCACAACACGAGAGCGTGCATCTTGAATTCTCGAAATTTTCTTCAAGTTGTGCGGAAGTTTTCAAAGTCCGTACTTGCATGAAACTGCGTTGCTACGGTGACCGGCAAATAGCGCCATGTTCAATTGATTGGTCGTTAGCCGTTTCAAGTTTTCAACTTTTGACTAACGACTATGATCCCACTTTTTGGGAATAAGTTATAATATCTCGATCTTTACAGCACAGCCTAAATGTGAGTTTAATGGATTATTTTCCTTCAAATCGCTGTGCAATATTCTCGAAGTCATTAGAAATCCAGATCGAAGAATGAAATTCGAATGAAAGAGTTGAAACGAAAATTTGGCGATTACTCGAGAGCGAGTAAATATCGGATTATCAAGGACCTTGACAACGAGACTGCTGCTGCAAACGAAAATGAAAGTTCCAGTGATGAAGCCACTTCCAAAGCCGGTAATTTTTCTTCAACTAAATTTTAAAATTTGAAACAAAATTTGAAAAGATTCTGTGACATTTTGATCAAGCTTGAAACTGAGATCCAGTTGTCATTCTGCCTCTAAATTATGAGCTTTTACACCTTTGGCACCCTGAGTTTGGAAATTATTTTCATCACAACATTTGAATCACTCACTTCTTAATAAGATATTTATTTTTAAAATGGATCTGCAGATGCATCGTCCGAGTCAGCTGATAACGATGAGGATTCTACGGATACTGATCCTGATGACGCTGTCGTTGATGCTGTCAGTGCTGAAGGTGACAACTCCTCTACGCCACGAATTGAGATTGAAATGGACCATCAAAATTCTAATGGCCCGGGGACGTCTGATGATGAAGACGTCAATTCCGTTGCTGAAAATGATGATTCAAGTAATGATGTGGTTTTCATTTCTCTCTCATAAATGCCTCGGAGTTCCTCGATTCTGAATTTTAATGAGCAATTTAAACAAAGTATCTATTCTTCGACATTTTAACCTTGAGACTCGTACTTTATTTATACTGATCCAACATGACTGACATAGAGAACGCTAGCTTCTCCAACAAAAAAAGTTCAAATTTCTACAAGTCTGGTTATTTGTTCACAAAATTTCAAATTTCTCGATCTCATTCGATAAGAATGTTAATTCTTCCAGATTATCAGCTCTTTTCGACAGTATTTTGAGAACTAATACAGAAAATAATATATAAATTACAAACATAAAAAAATAACCACGGTATCTAATCGACAATATACCATGACTTGACCACTTTCTTGGAATATATGATACATCTTCAATGAGCGTTATGCTAAATTTGAAACATTCTCAAGTTTTACTGGAGTGATTGCTAGTTTCAAGACAAGAGAAAGCACACTACTCGTGAAATAAAAGAAGTCAGATGTCTGACTTTATATCCATACTATGGTATGATTTCCTAGGCAGAAACAAAATCAATTGCTCTCCCACTTCGCCTTGATTGTTGGCTAAACGATTATTTTTTCACGATGATTGGTCATCTAAATTCAAATCACATTTGACAAGGGTCTATAGCACATTCACTGTTATCATTTTACAAAGAATATTTCGATGCAATCTGCATTTGCAAGATTCGACTCCAAATGCATTAATCTTTCACCATGAAATTACAACAGTTCCCTAATGAATCGGATAGTATTTCCAAGAAATTGAAAATGTTGCAACATAAAATCAGCATCAAATCTTGACTTGTTTACAAAAGCTCTGATGCAGTGGAACATTAAGCCATGATTCGAGATTGAGATAAATGGAAGCTATAAAGGTTTGTGTCGATAGAAGGAATCTCAAATCATCTTTGAAAATTATTGAATCTTCATTCAAACTCGAACTAGAACTAGAATATTGTCTGCAACTGGATCGATGCAGAAAAATCACTAAGATGTGTACTTGGCATCTACACTTTATTGAACAGTTCCATCTTCTAAACAATCCTCCTGGTTGTGAGAACATTTGGCAAGGGTTGAAACAGGCTTATTTCCACGAATTGTACAGAAAGGGATTGATTTTTTCTAAAGTGGCCAGCGGACTTGCTCAAATTCCAAACCTCGTCCTTTACAATAAAATTGATGTTATGTGTGTCATATTCGAGCCAATAATCAATCATGAAAATTCTTAATTTATCATACATACCATTCGAGATCAGTAGAGCAAAATCTATTCATATCTTCTCAGTGTTGTCACCTCATTGTGCCAAAGTGAACTATAATCGCAACACATTCGGGGCAGAGTCTGGATATGAATAGCTATCGATATCTTAGAACACTTGGAAAGATTGAGCTGGAGTTCTATCATGAATAATGAATGAGCGATGAAGCAGTCAACGCTGGTCTCCTCGCTGATAATACGAATATCATTCAAGAAATCTGCTGAGTAGCTCCTACGTGTTTTTTCGGGTACTCATAGTTCACATGTTACTTTAAATGTACAGCCAAGCCCTGAGTATCAGTAGAGAAACAATAACTTTTGTGGCTACACCATTTGCATTGATGAATGTGATCCATAGCCTGCTACCTCTCATTTCGGCAAAATCAGTAGACGTTGCTCAATTCAAACTCGATGAATACTTAGATTATCCAAGGTTATTGATTGGTCTCGTTCGGGGCCGATAATATTACGGATCGTTTTTTGGCGTCGCAAACTTGTGCGTATTGAGTACGCCTTGATGTGTTGTTGATCACGTAAATACTTGTTAAATGACTTGCAGGCTTCATCTTCGAACAGGCTATACGCACGTGTCCTCGGGTCGGCCGGGTTCCGTTGTTGTGGTTATCATGAGCAACTGATGACTTGTGCCTGCATTAGCACTCGCACTCACACCTAGTCAGATCCCTTATTAAACTCATCCAAGGGCACTAAATTCACAAAACTAAACACTTCCCGAAATGCTGCTGGCTTGACGAGCCCCGGCCTGGACGCCGCACCGGCTCGCGTTCGAGGTTATGTTGAGCAGCCGATGAACACGCGGTCGACCTCGTGTTTTTCTTGCCAGCGCAGATAGCGCGGCATCTTTGTCATACTCATATCACGATACTTACCAAGCACAACAAAGTCTCATGCTACCTCCGCGTTGTTTTACGAGCAGTGCTAATTGAAATCCAGCAAAAATCTTTTTTAACGTGCAGTTGAATTGTTTGTCCATCATATATGAGAGCTGATTCCTGCATGTTCCTGCAAGCTCACTATTATATCATCATGGCGCCCTATGCACACAGACACACGATGCATGTGTATGTAAATCCGTGTGCAAATAAGTGCAGAGATATCGCTGCCCACTAGACGAGTGGGATTTTGCTTATTCACGCAAGTTTGGCTCGACGTGCGACGGCACGGCGGGGAATATCTCACGTATATGTATATACTTGTTCATTGATGCACGTACGTTAAATTGGCTTCGCGCGTCTGTGTGCGTACGGGCACCCTAACAGAGAGCTTGCAGGAATCATCTCTCAAAATGAAATTCAGTATGATCTGAGCGTAAAAGCAATATCAGGCCTGAGCAATATCTATAAATTCCAACGGTCATGCACCGTAAAGTAGCCGTCACATAACCCGTTTGCAGTCTCACAACCAGATGGAAGACAGTTTTCTGCTCCTCTTAAAAAATTTATTATACAATTCGTTATAGTCTAAACAAATGTAGTGTATATTAGGAAACGTTACGAATTCGTAAAATCTAGCAAAAGTCTACCTCGAATTGTATGATTATTCTGGGTTGATGATGTTTTGCAGATCAATCCGCTCCAGAGCCAGAGCAACATAATGCAATACCATCTGGGAGAGAATCGTCTGCTTCTAGTTGTGCTGCTTCTGCTGATGAGTCTAGTTCGAGTGAGAGTGAAGACGACTCAGACACTGAGAGCTCCGACAGCTTTGACTCTGCATCCGAAACGAGCGAAGACGATGACCAAAATGATGAGGATATCTTGGGTGCTGATGCTCATAAACCACTTTATCCGGGAGCTCCATTGACCAAGATAGAAAGTTTGATAGCTATTTTCACACTCGTGATTAGACATAAGGTATCGCGTACTCTTCTGGCGGCGATCCTTTCTCTCATTTCCCTTCATTGTATCAGACCACATAATTGCGTTAGAACGGTCTATAAGTTTAAGAAATTTTTTGCACATTTACGCGCACCTCTTATACGACACTATTATTGCCCAATTTGTTTTTCAAAACTAGATTCCTGTAGTGAGAGTATTTGCCATCAATGCAAGCCGTATTACTTCTTAGAAATACCTATACTAGATCAGCTAAATTCCATGTATCAAAGACCCGGTTTCATTGAAAGCTTGGATCGAAATCTTAGAGAAAATCAAGGTCTTTATCGAGATATCAAAGATGGATCAGTGTACAAATCTTTGCCTAGAGACTTTTTGAATGACCCAAATAGAATTACCTTTACGTGGAATTCAGATGGAATCACTTTATTCAAATCTTCTAAGACAAATGTTTGGCCTCTCTATCTAATGATTAATGAACTACCTTATAGATTACGCATAAGGAAAGAGAATATGATCTTAGCTGGTCTATGGATTGGTCCCACCAAACCAAATCCGGATCTATTTCTCTCTGTGTTTGAGAATGATTTGAGAAAATTATACAAAGGCATACAGATCCAATCGCCACATGGAGTAATCAATGTAAGAGGCATGATAATTAGTGGAAGTTGTGATTTACCTGCCAAGGCAACTTTTGTGAATATGACAAGTCACAGTAGTAAAAATGGATGCCCAAACTGTAAAATTGAGACCATCAAAATAGAAAACACCGTCACATATCCGTTCGAGGAAACTATGCATTTGAGAACAACAGATGGGACAAAAAGTCAGGCTCAGCAAGCGTATGAGAATGAGGAAGTTGTATGTGGGATCAAAGGACCATCTTTTCTTAGTCTAATTACATTCAATTATATGATCTCATTGATCGTTGATATCATGCATTGTGTCTATCAGGGTGTTGTTAAAAAACTAATGAGCTTCTGGTTCGGCATAAAATTTAGGACACATCCAGCTTCCTTATTCCCATATATTAGTCTGATTAATGAAAGAATCAGACGTCTGAGATTACCATCATTTATTCAGCGAATTCCAAGGGATGTATCCGACTTCGCTTATTGGAAAGCTTCTGAATTGAAGG
Organism: Eretmocerus hayati; assembly: GCA_029851415.1. NCBI lineage: Eukaryota > Metazoa > Arthropoda > Insecta > Hymenoptera > Aphelinidae > Eretmocerus > Eretmocerus hayati. The sequence goes on from CM056742.1 coordinate 2,932,212, forward strand.
TATTCCTTCTATTCAGTCTGATTATTTTGGATGGCATATTAGAACCGAAATACCTTGAACACCACTCATTGTTAGTTCATGGAATTTTTTTGCTAAATTCACGAGTTGTGTCTGACGAGGATGTTAAAAAATCTCAAAAGCTTCTCGATGAATATGTTCTGAGATCTGGGTTCTTGTATGGGAAAAAATACACCACATTAGTCGTCCACTTATTGCGGCATTTGCCCAAGGACGTGAAGAAATTTGGTCCTCCGTGGGCTACTTCGTGTTTCTCTTTTGAGAACCTCAACGGGGTACTGAGCAGCTATGTACATGGATCAAAGAATCCTGAGTTACAAATTTGCTCTTCTGTTACATCTTTCATGGCCTTTGAAGACTTAAAAAAAGAAAATCTACAGCCTGGCAGTGAGGTTGCACAATTTTGTAATAGAATGGAGAAGAGTGGTACACATCGTAGAAAGATGAAGTGTATATTTGAAAATGTATATGCTTTGGGAGCTCCCAATACATTCTCATCGCTTCCTGAGAATTTTGCAGACATCCTTGGTCAGCACAATATTTCTGTGAATGGGAATAAATTCCATCTCATTCATGGAATACTCAAAGGGAATATTCACATTGAAACTAGTTCTTATGCAAAAAAGAAAAAAACAAACTCTTCTTGTATTGAATATGTATCTAATGGGATTGTTCGGTTTGGTGTTGTAGATCAATTCATCACTGTGTGTAAATGTGCATGTACAAATAAGTGTGAAGAATGCAATGAACTTTGTAAAACGTATGTGGTTGTGTCAGAGTGTTTAACAGCCCCAGCATTCTTCTGTAATTTCTCTCAGAGCTTCATCCCTAATATTTTTAAACGCACAGAGACAAATGTTGTCCATGTTATCGAGGTTCAAGATATATTGGGTGTTTGTTTTGCAATTGATGTTGAAGATAAGTCTTACGTGATCAAACCGCTCAATGATGAAGAAGTTGAATAGAAGCTTGAATTTGTAAATGTGTTCACGGTGGAGGATAATATGTATAGATCACGATATCATTGTTATTAAAAGTGATTGTGAAAAATATCAGCAAAAGAGTTATGCTTTATGAAAAAGGGCAAATTCACCCATTAACTCCTGTATAATCATAATCCTTCAGATTTAGTTAGCTTTTCAGAGATAGTGAGTCAGAAAATTGCAGAGCAATCGACCGGCACACGATACCGGGACAGGAGGAAGTCTCGAGCTTTAGCATGCGTGCAGAGCATCGATGCTCAGTCTTTCTAGTCGACCAAATAGCCGGCAGGTCGGCACTCGAAGATGCCCGGGTTGGAATCCTCGTCCGAGTCAACCTTTGATATTGTTGGGTGGGAAAATTATCGGAATAATAAGATTCCGATCAGAACAATAACTCTCGCACTCCAACTCACACGATCCATCAATCACAAACAATACTCAAAAGTCACACCTCACAACTTTGATTTTTACTCAGAAAGAGTCTCTTGATTACTCAAGTGCAGCACGAGCATAAAAAGTTCGGCACTAGCAGCAACATATAGAGGGCTCCAAAACCCACCTACTAAGTTCTTTAAATTAGCTCTCTGTAAGTTATCTCTCAATTTTCCAATTTCCAATTTTCGAATATTGCATGGTTGATTGGATTCTTGATCTTGTGTTAGAAATTGTTAGAATCAACCCATTGCTTATAATGGCCCCTTCTTTCTATCGCCAACGGGTGTAATAGTCAATGCTTCTTCATCTGTATAATTACAGTGTTTCTTGGAAGATTCAATGAGATGCATCGAATTTTCGTCCCTCCAAGTGACGTTCTATTACACTCATTATTTTCAACATTTTCCTCACGAGCGACGTGCTGACGATTGATTTCGAAAATATCGATTAAAATTCATCAAATGTTGTGATAAACTTTTGCAGAAGTTTGTTAATCTTTCTCAGCACCAAATCAGAACTTCACCGAAAGATGGAGAAATAAAAATTTTTTAGAACATTGTTATTCCAGCACTTTGTAAAAGCTCCGCTGAACTTTAATAAACTTCAGATGAAGTTTTAAATTCGTGCAGATATCAAGTGCGGGAGAGTCTCATTTTTTTTGTTCATATGAACTTTTTCTGAACATAAGTTCATAAAAACTTCATATGAACAAAAAAATTTTTACGCGGGCAGAATTGCGATTGGTCGGGGTGGGTTTTCGCAAGATGGTGGCAGAAGGCAATGTCTCGAATCTTAAATTTATGGCAAAATCACTTATATACGACTGGGTGATGCGAAAAAAATTGTTTGGGTCTATAAACAGTTGGAACTATTCTTTTTCCTAACACTATGCATGAAAAAATGATCGGAGAAAGCCTCGCTTAACTAACGTGGAACTCATTTCTGAGTTAGAGTGGAAACCTTTCAACATCAAACTAGCCTTACTTCAAAAGTAGATTAAATTATGTTGGGGACTCTAATATTTTATCAAATATTTTGGTTTTTCAGAAAATTAGTCGATGGTCTGTGGCCTCAGGAAGATACACCTCGTGGCATCAAAACTGTTCATCTATGTATAACCAAAGGAATCCATGTAAAACTCTAAATAATTACAGGACAGAACTATATATTCAAGTCCTTCTAGAATTCCTTGCATACTTTCCCTGGCGGTTATTAGGATCAATCGAAATAATATACTTACCACCATGCACGTAGCTGGAGTTGAACAATCTCATCTGATTCTTGCTCTTAAATTTTATGTTTGGCTACGAATTTATTAATATACGAGTCATCGACAATGATTGAATTGATCTACATAAGGGTGGTTCTTATTTTCCAAACTCTTTTTCTCGACTTCTTCCACGGTTTTCTTGCATCCTTATGACTAGAAAATAGTGTTCCAACCGCGAGGAAGCTGAAAAAAATCTCTAATCACCCCGACAGAGCGATTTTTAAATTAAACTCCTTACCCAGTTATTGGCCTTTCCTGCGCATGCACGTAGTTGTATGCTTGTAAAAGTATCTTCAAACGAAAGCTGGCAGAATTTCCTTCAAAATGACCCCCTAATAAAGTCGATTTGATGTATCTCGACCAGAGTTGTGAATGTTCTTAGAAAGTGGAAGAGTCCAAAGTGTCAAATCTGTGAGTTGAGCAGCGGTCGTCTGTGACAGCTTAGATTCGTTCACTTCCTAAAAACAGTCATAACTCTGGTTAAAATGGATCAAATCGACTTCATCAGGGGGTCATTTTGAAGGAAAATTTTTCGGGTATCGTTTAACGATAATTTCACGAGCATAGTAGCATATACAATCTTGCGCATGCGCAGGAAAAGCCAATAACTGGGTAAGAAATATTTGATTTAAAAATTGCTCTGGCGGGGTGGTTAGAGATTTTTTCCAGCTACCTCGCAATTGGAACACTATTTTCTAGTAATAAGGATGCAAGAAAACCGTGGAAGAAGTAAAAAAAGAGAGTTTGGGAAATAAGGACCACGCTAATCTACTTGCTCTAGAATGAGTAATGTCACTTGAAACTAATTATTTCTTCACGCAGTCTTGGATTTGAGATAAACCGATCTGGGGAAATTAAAATCATGGACACGACGCAAGAAAAATCTTTGAATAGTAAACTGCACCCGGAGGATCAGTTCATGTGAGATCAACTCGTCTCATTTGCATCAGGACAGTGATGTTGTATAATTTTTCCTCTTCCTCCGTGTAAAATTCGGAGAATTGGGTGAGAATATACATTCCAACTTGCCAAACCAAAAAGTAAGGGCCGTCGATTCAAATTGGGCAGGTCAATCGAGAATGGATCCGTTACTCATGAATTGGGTATGGCAATCAATTGAAATCGAGGTATGTTTGACAGAATGCGTTTATTGGTTTATTTCGTAGACTATACGCACGTATTATGTTAGGTCAATGCAATTCTATGAGACGAATGAATAGTAATTTCCATATTAGTCTCTAAGAACGAGTACGGATACTCACAACACCAAGGAGCTAAATTGCTCAACTTTTCTTTTTATAATCTTTTATCTTGGGAGTTTAATTATGACATTCACATATATTAAATAATATAAGACACGTAGTAATAATTAACGACGTGGCGTATCACGTCACTTTCGAGTTATGAATTCTTTCCAGATTTTCGTTATCTTGAAGTATTTTTTTTTTCACTTTGCTGTACATTTTCACAAATTACAACTCGTTAAAAAATCAAAATAGCAAACTCTCGGGCAAGTATTCAAATTGACGGCGAGTGTCAAAACACGTGTATACAATATAACAAATCCACCGAAGCTACAGTACAAAAAATGAAACAAATTTTTACCGTGAAAAAAATCTTGCGCACTGTGCTCCAACGTCTATCCGTTCTAATAGTATATTAGAAATCTTCTCGATTCATGAAAATTTGAATCGTCAGTCATTGAATACTACTCTATGTTGTGGATCAATGGGAGAAATTATTGCAAAATCATCGAGCTCTTACGAGATTCAATCACATAACTATCGATATCTATCTGTCAAAATTCAACTGACAAAGCTAATACATTTATCAAAATTGTTTTTAGTTCCAAATGAGGAATTCAATCATCAGGAGTACAAAATTATTCCAGCTCATAATAAATTACAAATCGTTCCACCTTCGTATCCGTCGAATGGACGATAAAATATCAATTTTTTGGCACGAACAATATAATTTACATCAAATTATTCTGCTTGCCAAAATCAGTATATAGCTACAACCAATTATATCTAACGGCACAATACATGCGCCATATTCTTTATATCCTTTCGTGTTTCATAAAATAGCACCAATTATTCCCTTCAATTTTTGTGCTCACTGGACTTGGCTTTTTGTGCGCTTACACCGTGGACGCCAAAATTCCTCCATCGAATGCATTAATTATTGCTTTCATTAGTTAATACCGTGTACAGACATCCGCAACGTTACACAAATTGCTGAAGGATACTTGTCAAATCTGAGCAGACGCTTTGCGACAACATTAACGACGCAACAACGTCCCAACAAAATAAAAACACTGAAAAACAATGCGCGTTGACAAAGTTGTCATATTCGACTAAAGAATTATTTCACCTCCTTCGTCATTCATTTTCGTTGTTCAATTTCATGTAACGTAGCAGTTCTCTTGCAAAAGCTTGGCGAATTGACTCGGAATTTTGTCAGAGTCGCGAATTGACTTGATCCACCGCAGACAATTATAGCAAACTATAATGACAAGTCGGCTGGATCAGAATGGACATATTTTCGGCTGCTTCGAGCTAACACAATATTTTACAAAACTTTCGTTTGCTTCACGTACTCTCTTTTTTTATCTCGAACCTTTCACGGTATTGCATCACAGGCGCACTCCTCATCTTTTGTTTTCATAATTCAAATCTTTCTTGCATTTCTACAAACTATTCTCATCGTTACACTATCAGCTCCTAATCATCACCTAAGTTCATCTCTTTCCCATTCTCTATTGATTTTTTTTCGCTTGCGGAAGGCATAGGGAGTACTAAGATTCATTTAAAATTCGATGTACTCATCCTCAACAACAATTTAACAATCAAATATAGATTATAAAAATAATGCTTATTGTAAACAACAATATTCGTATTTTATACATATCTTTTCTTATCATATATATAGACGATGAAAGGGTTAAGCCATCGAGTCCATTATTTCCATTATCGCACACTGGACAAAATCTCTCGGCATCGAGTACCCAATTACAACTAGGGAGCCATTCATAAACGATGTTACGGTGAAATTGACCATTGCCTTACATCAATCATGAATTTAAGCAATCGTGGGGAGTGAGTGATGAGCTCATTTCCTTCGGCAGCTAAGTTTTTGGGCTATTGGTTGAAGTATTGACAGACGTTTCATTCAGTTTGAGAATACTCGAAGGATTCCGTCAAATATATGATTCATCTGCAGTTGAAAATCATATGTAATACTACTGTGTGGAGTTTAAAAAAACCACCATCAGCCACAGTAAAAATATTTTCCCATTTTGAAAGGTATCTGATTGAGTTTTTGCTCCGAGCTCTCCCGAACACAGTCTCAATCATGACCATCCTAGAATCCATCATTTTTTCCTCCAAGTTGCTGTTTTCCTGTTGAATTGTTCCTGACACCGTCGGCCTCGACGAAGACAAGCATATCTTGACTTTCCCCACCAAGACTAGCACATCTCGCCAATGTTGAAGCATAGGAAAAATGTGTTAGTCTTTGTGGAAAAATCGAAATATGCTAGTCTTCGAAGGGGCCGACGATGTCTAAAACTGACATTGTCTGTAACTGACAACGAAATCTTGATACACTGTGCGTAAAAGTGTACTCTGCGCCGAGTTTGTCGACTCTTACTCACAGATTATTATGAAGAATAGTTCAATCCACAGAGGTGAAACCTATTCTTCGTATTCTCGTGACGATTACGGCTCGAGCCACAAGTGAAATCATCACTCGGGTGCGAAAAAAAATTTTTACAACCTTGTATCGAAATGTACCATTTCCATACACTGTGCGCAAAAAAGTACTTTGCGCACAGTTTGTCAACTTCTGCTTACAGTTTATCAATAGTACATTTCGATACAAGGGCGTAAAACGTTTTATTCGTGTACGAGTGATGGGTTTCCGTCCCGAGCCGCAGGCGAGGGTCGGAATCATCACGAGGATGCGAATAATATGTTTTACGGCCGTGTATCTAACTATACTTTTCGATAAAATGTAAGTAAAAGTCGAAAAACTGTGCACAAAGTGCACTTTTACGCACAGTGTTTCAAAAAGAGTATTATTTTGATGTACGGGAGTGAAACCTATTTTTGCATCCTGGTGATCGTTTCGACTCTCGCCTACGGCTCGGGCCAAATACCCATCACTTGGGTGCGGAAAAATAGTAATTCTGATCCGACGGTGTGAGAACTCATTTCATTACTCGGACCTACAAATCCCGCATTCGAATGAATTTTTCGTCTCGTCTGAATGACGGAATTAAAAGTCGGTTCTAGTCCCGCATATCGAACTGTGTGTTTCGACACGCTGTGCAAATTTTCCACTCTCTCGCACAGTTTGTCAAAAAACACAGTTCGATACATGGGTGTAAAACCTATTTTTCGCATCCTCCGACCTTCGCCTACGGCTCAGGCCGAAACCCCATCACTCGGATGCGGAAATAGTATATGCCGTTTTATACGGTGAGATGCGGAAACTACGTATTTCCGCGTCGAGTCGTATTATAAAAAATTTTTTCATCCTTGTATCGAAATGTACTGTTCTGACAAACTGTGAAAGGAAGCGAAAAATCAGTGCGAAAAGACACTTTTTGCGCACTGTGTCAAAGTAGTAGATTTCGCACTGAGTTTTTAGAAGATTTTAGCTCGCCTGTGAGCGATTGTTTTTAGGTCAGATAGCCGGAGGCGAGGGTCAAAATAATCGCTCAGAAGTGGAAAAGCTCATGAACGAGGCACGAATACATATTTTGATCGTCTGTGCGCAAATGAGTTATTTGCGCACTGTTTGTAGCTTATCATTTGCTCACAGAAAATCAAAAAACATAGTATGATACTCGGGCGCAACGGTTTTCGCTTTCTCGTGACTATTTAGGCCCTCGCCTGCGGCAAGGGCCTAAAAAAGTCACTCAAAGCGCGAAAACCATCGCTTGGACCCTTGTATCATAATATACTATTATGCAATTTTGTAAGCACGCAAACATTGAAAAATTTCATGGAAGCACTCACACCCTCGAATCGAAATGTACTATTTCCAATTTCATCAGAATAGTGGCAGTTAAAAAATCTGATTTTAGTAATCGCACTACAGGGTGAGTTCGATTATATTTTCGTTCGGCTAAAGCAAAATTTTAGAATATTATTGTTGAGTTTACGTATATCGTTTTCTAATTTAGCATCGGCAATAGCTGTACAATTTTTAAAAACATCACGACTTGCGTAAATTCTATCGGTTTACGTATCTCTATCCATCAGTTTACGTATAATGAGGAATCTTGTACTATTGCGTATCATAAATTCAAATTGAAGCCGTACTTCACGAAGGTCTCTTCGCAGGTGGTAAAAAATCTGAAATTCAGATCAAAATGTTTGAATTGAGGTTATTTGCGGTGTCACGTTTGGACAAATCACTCATTTGATCCCCGCTGATTTTTCCACTTCAGAAATTTCTGATCTCGAGAGGCGATTGGATTCCTGTTGCCGAAAGACTTTCTACACTGTGAGACAGACTGTACCGAGTGTACTGCCATGTAAAATCATCATCATTATTCTTGCGTTGACTAACGTCAAGTGCTCGCATTGCTCACCATACAGCGCATCATCGGTTGGACTGACATATTTCTTTTCAAATATATAGAATCATTCACAGCTCGCGATTGTTATTCAATGCATACGAACTATACATTTGAAACTTATTTAGTTACGTATTTCAGCATCAAAGAATTCCACACATATTATTCTATACGATAATCAGTATATATGACGTTCAAAAATACAATACACGACGATAATATATTACCACAAAGAGGAATTTTTCGTAATGTTACTATTGACAATCAATTTATAGAGCCGCTCGCTACATATCACGCAGCAGAGAGGTTGCAAAATTTATTCCTCCACGTTCTATCAAAGTTTATGCGTGCTACTTTGATAGAAATTCAACCTCGAGTTTTAAGTTTGAGACGGATATTGACGCGGACAGAATCTTATTTTCAACTAATTTTCTAAAACAAATTATGGACGATCTGGTTTCGAACAGTCGTTTTCTCATTATGGATGGACGATTGTGACGAGGTTTTTTCATTCTAATTCTTTCTTTACTTATTCACATTCTCGTTTAAATAAAACCTCGGATAAAACTTCTTGTTGAGCTCCTTCCAAATTATCGGAGAGGAATCATCAATTAATGCCATTTTCGACAAGTACAAAATATCGCAAGTGTTATTTCATCTCACTATGATTGAGTTTTAAGACCTTGATTGACATCATTTAGAAGAGTTATTTATTTAAACAGTCGAAAAATATATTGACAATCTGGAGAGGGGCTGTATCTCAATTCTAAAGTAACTCGACTGGTATCTCCTGTATTCAAGAAAGAATTTGAATCAGTTGCAAGTGCTCAGAGTTAACAAACTTGCTGCTAAAAAATTACAAATAATAAATTCCGATGATTCGTTCTATTTGCTTCCAGAAAGATCGTTCTTGTGAGCATATTCTTTTAATCCTCTCTAATCTATGAGTGAAATTTCTAAGATGGAAAATTCGGTAAATAGTGAATTTTCTAAAATCGTTCACTCACTCTGATCTTCAGAGCGTAGAATTCCCATTTTGCAACCATGCTGCACATTTATTCGTTTTCTACAAATATTTCTAACATGGACATCTAGTTATGAGGAGGGAATTACTAAAATTTACAATCGAGTTCCATCTCTTAATTCCGTCCTTTGGGCAACAAGGGATCTCTCTTCATTTCCTCTACCATGAGACATTACAACAATTTAGACACCGAAAGAACATCTAGAATTCTTTGAAAATTCGACGAAACTTTAGAAGAGCTTAGAGGAGTATGTAGTCTTCATATATGTAGTTATAGTTCTATTATTTGGAACACTTATCTGATGAACTGATAAATATTGACATTTTTCATTAACACTTCAATTGTGGAAGTCCGATAACTTCTTTATTTGGAAGACGGACCAAGAGATACCAGAATATAACTAAATCTCTTATTGCATGACCTCATTCACTTATGTTCATTCGTAAGATTTCTAGGATTTTCCCATCATTCCTCAGATCATACTTGGGGTCATTATCTTGGCGGTTGTGATTATTTAGTACAAGATTATTCTCACAAAATCTATCAAAGACGAAGTTGGGAAAATTTGTACTGATTGGCACAGTAGTTTAAAAAAATTATGACTGCAAAATTGTAAGCAAAGTTACAATAAACTATGATAAGGTCACAGACTGGAACATATTGAACTACTCGAGAAGACAAGTAAACTATTTTGCCAGTTATCCTAAATATTACCAGGATATATTGTGGATGAGAATTTTTGACTGAGACATATGCAGCACTGGAGTCATCATAAAACTAACGAGTAGCTCAAATTTCTCAAGCAGTGACAAACACAGGATACAACACAATAGAATCAGAGCAGAGTTTTACCATTGGGAGGAGAAAATTCTATTATTGTTGGACGGAAGCCAAAAACGAGAAAATCCACACATGTTCCCTTGTCACTCTGTCTTATTTGGGTGAAACAGAGGAAATATGCAAGGGGGATGAATAGTAAATGGCTAAATTCTAACTCTTGCCCAACATCTACTTTTCCAGGATCATTACGACTGGAGCTTCAAAATCGAATTTTCAAACAATCTTGGCGTGTAAATGAAACCCCTATGGTCATTTCAGTGCTTAATTCATCAGTTGTAAACTAAAAATCTCTGTCTGAGGAATTGCACTTGATACAACTGTTTTAAAATCACAATGTCGATTGTAAAATGTTAAACTTGCCTACTCCATCGAATAAAATTTTCGAATAAATCTACACATTAAAATCGTTGACATCTAATTAGTAGGAGTGCATCACAATATTTCTGTAGAGTTCTGTCAATAATTCAGTTACTCTTAATTTTATATCACATTGAATCATTCAGTCCAAACAGGAAGACCCTCATATCGCTTGTGTCATACAACTCTGTTACTTGCTTCTCCACAAATTTTATTTGCTTATTCTTACTGTGAATTTTGGTCATCTTCCTCTTCTGAATCAAACCATTAACCTTGCACTAATCATACAGATTCGTCGACATCTGTATTTCGATGGAATTTTCGTTGACTTGCCTGTTTGCGCCTGTACAAAAACTATGGAACCAAATGTACTAGATTTTACAAAATCTCCGAACTTTGAGTTCTGCAGATGTCCGATTGAATGATACGATGCTGAATATAAAATCCAAGTAGTTTTTGCAAAATATGATTGCGTTTAGGTCTTTTGTCGTTTGAGGATCATCGTCATGTATCAGAATAAAAGTTCTCCAACTCGTTCGGATTCTTCAGAATGAGCTTCTACAGTTGTAGAAGCTTTTAGTACGCGATGGACGTAAAAGGTTAGTCCTTGACTATTTAATAGTTTGACTTATCAAACACATTATTTTCGATGTGTTTTCGATTCATGACAGAATTTCGTCGAATCGAAATATTTGTTGTGTTTCCACATTCCTGACGATAGACACTAATAATATATCACACTCAAGGTACATATACATCATTACATTGTATAAATATAGGAACATTTATTTTAATCAAACTTTCACGAATGGTGCAATGCTTATTTATATGGTAACAGAATTTTCTTCAATACGAAGGTGAACGATGTAAGTCTAGCCATGGGATGAGCATCAAACTTGACGGTTTTCTTCAAGTATTTTTGTGTGTTATATCAAGGCCGACGTAAGATGCCAGGACCAGTGCATTCCATTTTAGCTTGGAAGGACTATGTAGATGAGCGGGATATACAGGGTGTCCAGAGAATGAGTATCTCCCCCAGCCTTCTTCAGAAACGATTGAGAATCGCGGAAAATCTTTGATCACTTCCCCTCTTAACGTGACGGGGGAATCCGATGATGACCTTGGTTCTTACCTTGAAGGTCACTTTCACGATCATTCGGAGATCAACTCGATTTTTTTGAACGGAAACACCTACTCTGAGCTCCAGATTCTGAAAGAGCGTGAAAAATTATGAAACTTCCGTCCGAAGCATTTTTGGATCCGACTTGACCTTGGCGAGATCAATTGAGGTCAGTACGGGTGAACGACACGGGAAACTTTGTAGCTCTTAGAGTAAGCGTTTTATTGGAAAATGTTTCCGATAGAAGTTGCTCATGATAGCAGCGAAAATAAGGGAGTGACCTTGGTTTCGACCTTGGAGATCATTTTTGAGGTCATTCAGGCCTCATCAAGGTCGAGTCGGAGCAAAACATGTTTCAGACAGAGTTACGTGATTTTACACGCTCTTTCAGAATACGAGGCCAAGACTAGCTGTGTTTATTGGAAAAATACGAGTTAAGCTTGTGATGACCTCGAAAATGACCTTCAAGCTCGAACCAAAGTCTCTCGGTCAGTTTTGCCGTGATCATGAACACCTTTTATCCCAAATATTTTCCGATAGAACGCTTACTCTTGGAGCTACAGCGATGACCGTTCACCCGCACCAGCCCCGATTAATGTCACCAAGGTCAAGTCGGATCAAAGAATGTTTCAGACTGAAGTTTTATATTTTCTCACGTCCTTCGAGAAGTCGAGGTCGAGAGTATATTTCATTAAGAGCAGATTCATTCAAAGAATCAAGTTGACCTCTGAACGACCTTGAAAGTTATCGCCAAGGTCACGACCAAGGTTGGCATCGGATCTTCCCTCTATTCAGGGGGACACTTGCTCTAGATTTTTCCGCGATTTCCGACCATATCTGAATAGGGAGGGGGGGGGGGGTTATTCCGCTTTCAGACCCCCTGTATATCACAAATGTTGTGTTGGACCCTCGATTTTTTGGTTTCTAGTCTCATGTAATCTGTCATCGTACGTTTTTGAGACAACTTGGTAAATCTTGCATGGGCTGTATCTTCACCATCGCTTGATTCACATGGAACAACTCCGATTGTATAAATATTTATGTACATTCAATCTCTTAATCGCTATGGTAGAACTTTTCTCTTTATCCACTTTTTGCTATTTGGTGTTCATTGGAAGTTTCTATTAACTTCAATGTGATCAGAATGCCCCAATGGTTTTGTGATGGTTGGTTGAATTTATTGCGTGGAACTGGAAATATTCCTCACCTCAATCGTATTAAAAAATATATGTGACAGAATTGAAATGGTAATTGATGCAAACTGCCCTCACACATTATAGAGAAGACTTATCTGAGTGTATTCGCGCGAATAATATCAGTTGATCTACAACTAAACTTGGCGTATTTATGTTCAAAATATGTCCGGTCATTAGAGAAAATATTGGTTAGTATGCATGTCGGAAAATTCCTCGTACACACCGAAAACAATTGAAAAGAACTTGTTTTTGAAAAAAAATAGCATCTCCTCATTGGCAAGAAATCGTGACTTCGTGGCTCTAGACCATGGCATTATACAATTATCATAAATAGAGATTTTTCGCCAATCCTAGTGTTTTCTGGGACTCATAAGAAGCTTCTCATTTTGGAGAATTTAGAGCAATTACGTAAAGAAAACTTGGAACAAAATCACTTCGATCTTGGATCAATTCTCATGTTATACACAAACAAACTATCAAGAGGCATGAAACGCAATATCAGAATACAAAAATTTGACTATTTGCATAAGTTTAAATACTTCATTGCGACCATCTCTCAAAACCGTAATGAATATATGAGCGAAGAATTGCCTCAATCCTTCCAGACTCTGAACTGTGGTTAATACTATAAACATAATGATGGTGTTAGAGTAGGGCCATCTAGATATTGTACGTATCCATTTAGGCATGAACTTTACATGAAACGTGCCATAGATCATCTCATCAAAACCGAGCATTTGATGAGTAGTGACTTCACTGACTCAAAACGGATGAGGCTTTTCTAATCGGTTTCATTTTTTTCGCAGAAGTTGCATGTAAACGCAGATCTCGGATGAGCTCACGCTTTTCGAACTACTCGATACATCATATGGATGCTGTCGAACGCGACCAGGATCTGAGTAATCTGCTGTGGAACTTTTCCATAAGTTATGTATTACGGCACTTCAAATAACTTGCACTTTACAATGAATTCTTATTCCCATAATTATTGGCACATGTAGTATCACTTGTAAGTTTATAGGTAATTGATCGTCCGATGTGCAGGATCGCGATCCGAGAATTTCGTTGCTATCATTATATCGCATACACATAAAAAAACGAATCAACAAAGACTAGTATTTATGTTGCATAGTACGTCCACAGCACCGTTTTTGGATCTGGTTCTAGCAACCGTCCTTGTAGAACTGCATTTTCAGCTCATTTCCAAACCGACAAGAAAAGCACTAATTCAATATTCATCTGGTATCTGTAGTGTCGGACACCAGTACCTGCGAATCGTAACCGACGTCACCAAATTTCATATTTCGGAAAAAGAATGTCACGTTCAAGAAAGTATTTAACTTCGCTACATGATCACATTTCGAGTTTCGTTCCACTTCACCATCTTTGGTTTTTCCAACAAAAACTCTTATCACAAGTTACTTCTCACTAGCATCATGGGGTAACATCGTGTATCACCATTGACTCTTACATTTTCTACATTCCTCTCTACTTCTACTTCAACGATGTTACATATATTCATTCGATAAACTTTCACAATGCGGAGCGAGCATTCGAATGATGGAAAACGCCACTGCCCGACAATGATGAATAAAATTGTCGGTCTTCAATGGAAGTTATGAATACTTTTAAAAAAATCTGGGCATTCGTGTGGTATTTGCCACTCGACTTGATTCGATGCTAAGTCTAACCTGTCGAGCTGACCAAAACTCAAGATTTTATCCTAGCAGAGGATCTTGAATCGTAGAAGTAGCAGAACAGCTTCACCTGGTGATCGTCGGCGGGTGATTTCAATTTCTTCAGCGCTGATGTATATGGGTGGTGAGATGCTTAGACAGGTAATCAGCCCTTGCAAAACACTTACCACACATCTCACAGTGGTACGGCCGCTCGCCGGTGTGGATACGCAGGTGCCTTGTGAGGTCGCTCTTACCACCAAAGGCTCTGCCACAGAACAGGCACACGAACGGCCTCTCACCAGTGTGCTTGCGAACGTGTAGTTTCAGGTTTTCCTTGGAGCGTACGCACTTTCCGCAGAAAGGACAGGCGAAGCGTCGTTCCCGCCTGTCGAGAAGGGTCGCAGCATTGTTGGCAACTCTGGCGGGCTGATGGTGTTGGAGGGCGCCACTGGCAGTGTTGCTCAGGTTTAGGCTCGTAGTCGAGGCCATGGTGGCGCTGCTGAGCGGCCGCTCCTCGTCTATAATGGCGGTGTCCTCGGCGTCACTGCCGGCACCACTGCCACTGGCAAGGTCGATAGGTTCCTCTTGCTGGCTCTCGAATTCGGCTGGGTTGTCCTGGACGCTGGCACTTCCTGAACTACAGCCTGCTTCCTCGCGAGCGCCACCTTCGGACAGGGCTGGTGTTTCACGGCCTCGTTCTTCCAATTCGGTATGGAATGGGCTGGCATCACCTGCACTACCGCTTTCCAGATGCTGCGAGGGCTCACCAGTGCTCGAGACCTGATCGCTTCGCTCGGTGAGGGACGCTGATTCGCTAGAGGGCGCTCTCTGCAGACGTTCAAGAGCATGGTTCAAGCGATGCTTTTTGAATGATTTCAAGTACCTGGATAGTAGAAAGATTAGATTTGAGTGCATAGGTATGGCAATGATTGAGAAAACGTCGGGTTATTACACGGTAGAGTTGAAGACGTGAATAATTGGAGAGTGAAAATTCTGTAAACGCTTGAGCTCTAAGCACAAAATGTCATGTCTTACAGCTCTCGGATTCTGTTAAATTTTATTAACAGGTATGGCCTCGGTAGCAATGATATCTCATCTATTCTAACAACGCCCGAAGATTAAACGGCATTACTTCCAGGTTGGTCTGAAACGCTACGCTAGAGTGATGATAATATTTACTCTCCACAGCTGGTTTGCTCGTGGTGATGCTTCTACAAAGAATGTGGAAACGAGAGCTTCGTCAGACTCAAAAAGCCGAAAGTGACGACACAAAAAATTTCTCACTTGTGAAGAACAGATCCTGATGACCGTTTTCACAAAGACTGATCAGATTGATACGGAATGAGTTCAATTCAACTCTCTCAAATGAGCCCCGTAACTTCCACAGAAGATTGTCTGATTCCTGTGAAAGAGGAGAGTGTAGATTTACAGTGCTTTTGCCTTTGTGACGGGAGATGTAACAACGCGGATTTTCCTGTGTTTTAGTGAATATATTACAGGAATTCTGAACTCATGAAAACTAATAGACAATCAAATATTCTCGAAATCATTATCTGAAAGAGTCACACAAATCCTGTGCGGATTTGTTACCTCATCGCACGATATCAATATAATACGATTATCTAGAATAAATCGACATCAAAATCGGAATAAATCGATAAACCCAATATCGTATCAAAATTGGTACCCCCAATATCAAATCGATATCGGGGAAATCGATTCAACAAAACGTTTTCGAATTTCAACCCGATGTTATGAATTACATTGTTAGAAATTTTTCTTATCGACTTCTTCGGACAATTAGAGCCAATGATACGATAATGAGAAGTATCCTGTGGCACCAACTTGTGTATCCCATGCGCACAGTGCAGAGGATCGACGATGTAAATATCGTCATGATGTAAAATGATATAGTAGTAAGACTGCAAGCGCGTACATGCACTGCCTTATAGTGCTAAAGCAATGCTCTCGTGTTTCATACAAAAATCTTTCGATTGTTTTTCTCAGAATAAGGATTTGTATTTCTTGTTAGTTTGCATTTCATTGTATTATTCGATCACACCAGACGGGGTTCTACCCCAAGGTGAAATAAAGTTCAATCAAATCAATCAATCAAATCAGTGGTTCTCCAGGCGCATGTTGAGAGGCCACGTATCGGAAACCACTCCCGCCTCATGTCGTGATCAGTATAAATGAGAGGCAACTAAGAAAGGGAATTCGTTCAAAATTTGAATGTTTTACAATGAGTCAAAGGGAAGAATATCTGTCTCGCCCTAGTCTCTCATTCATTCTGATCACGATATGAAGCGGGAGTGGTTCCCGATACTTGGCCTCTCAACATGCGCTTGCAGAATCACTGACGATATTCACATCGTCGATCCTCTGCACTGTGCGCATGGGATACACAAGTTGGTGACGCGGGATCTCTCTCATTATCGTATCATTAGCTGTAATTGTCCGAAGAAGTCGATCTTCCCACTTCACTTTTTCCAAAAGTCTAACTTGGCGAGTATGGCCTTCCTTTTCCCCTGTAAATCCATCTGGGATTAAAAATATGGATTTCAACGGATTTCAACTCTTGAGAGTCACGAGATCAGGGAAAACGTGTCGAGTAACTATCCAGCAAAATTTAGCAAAATGTAAATAACAAACGAATGAAAAGAGAATGACAAATATAAATTCCAACTCTTGAGGGTGCGATCAAAAAAAGTATGTCGAGTGATTGTTCTGCAAAATCTGAACGTGAAACGTATTAAAAAATATTGATTACATTACGATTTGATTGTCGCTGTGATTTTGAATCAATTTGAGTTACTCACCATCTCTTCTATTTATTAAATATATTGAAAATGGTAATCTATCTAGGACAATGAAAAGAAAACGAAGGCAAGAAAATTCGACTCAGCTTCGATCACTCCGTTTGAAGAGTCAGTAGAGATGGTAAGTGATTCAAGTTGATTCAAAACCACAGCGACAATCAAATCGTAATGTAATCAATATTTTTTAATACGTTTCACGTTCAGATTTTGCAGAACAATTACTCGACATACTTTTTTTGATCGCACTCTCAAGAGTTGGAATTTATATTTGTCATTCTCTTTTCATTCGTTTGTTATTTACATTTTGCTAAATTTTGCTGGATAGTTACTCGACACGTTTTCCCTGATCTCGTGACTCTCAAGAGTTGAAATCCGTTGAAATCCATATTTTTAATCCCAGATGGATTTACAGGGGAAAAGGATGGCCATACTCGCCAAATTAGACTTTTGGAAAAAGTGAAGTGGGAGGGTGAAAGATTTCAATACTTGGCTATGGAAATGATAGAAAAATCTCAAATTAAAAAATATACGCTGTTAATAAAGCATGTGGGAAACCCCAGAAAAGTTCTAATGTTATTCATACTCCCAATGGGCAGCGGTATACCAAGTTCCAAGATGAATATTTTTCAATCATGAGCAAATAAAAATGTGGAGCCGTACAGCTTTGCCTTTTGATAGTAACACTTGGAATTAGTTGGTGAAATTAGACTTGAGTTGATGCAAAGACTCCCAACTTTACTCGGTGCTTGCAATAAAAGGTTTTTAGGTGATGAAAGACTTCTGGATTGTAAAAATTCCCTACAAAAGTTGGTTCAGCTGCTTTAGAACAAGAGAGGATGCTAACTATCAAAGTATATTCAACTAACAGGTGATCGATGAATGAAACATAGAATTATGGCAACACGTATGGGCTCCAATATGATTTGAAAACAAAAAGCTAACACATTTCGAATTGGACATTGGTAACTTGAGAAACGTCAAGAAGTTGAAGTAACATGTGCAAATTTATTTTGAGGAGAATAAAAATTCAAAATAGCTACCCGAGATGTACTTTGACTCCAGATGAAATGGTTATCAAAGCCCATCCAAATTCTATTTATCGAACTTGACTGGACAACCAAGAATTTTTCCACGTTGGGTTTACCTTTTTCCACCATAAGCGTAAATTTGCTACTCTCTCTCTCAATAACACTTCTGATGAAACAGATGAGCCCTGTAAAACTTTCTAGATCTATTAGGAAAATAACCTATGCCAGCTACTCGTCAATCAAGTCAATAGCAAGCATGTGAGTGGCGTGTCAAGACAGCAAAGATCCATGTACCACGAGAGTCTAGCTAAAACCATTGAAGAAGAGTAATACCCAATGGAAGTATTTCATACAGAAATAGTTAGAGCAGCAATAGAGATTTGCTCATATCACAACTTTTCTCGATAGTCATCAAAAGGACTGACCAGTCTCACAACAATTTGGCATTAAGCATGAAGAAGTTCTGGTGTGTTCCGAAAAGCAGCAGGAAAGATACTTCATTGTCCGCAATCTAATTCTTCAACTAGAGTAGATTATGAACACTCTCTGAGATGCACAGTTTATAGCTTCAGAATTAGGTCTGTATCATGGATACTCAGTGTCGATGTACTGCTAAAATTTAGATTGATGCTGGAACCCATACTTCCTTGAGATCAATAGATAAATTCCCCAAATACATTTGAAGATTATTTTTGACTCTGCACAACAACGTGGATGACACAAAGTTTGGCCTTTGGTCCACTTTAAAATCACTCCAAACAAGAGAACAAGCAGGTGATCCTATCCCTACTGGACCAACAATAACAATTGGCATCAAATGGCATGATTTGGCATCACATCAATCTTTGCCGTCTCGTGCTCGCTCGAAGTAAACACTGGCAAGGTACATCGTCTGCTACATAGTCTGCTCTAGGGTCACTAGAAGGGGGTCTCGACACGGTTCTCCCACCCCTGGGTAAATCGCCGCCATATTCAGACAAACTAATACCTTTTGTATACCTATATCTACCGGATTTGTCTGAATATGGCGGACCGTGTCGAGACCCTCTTCTAGGGACCCTAGTCTGCTCATATCGTTTCATTGCTCGTTCACGCACACAAGACTGATTCGCGTCACACCGACGCAGTGTCGACTTCGAGATGAGTCGAAACTCGAAAAAAGTCTTATGATGAAAATTTTGTCAGAGCGTCAGATCGTCTGAGAGGCTTGCCAATTTGCGAGTGCGGATCTAACAATGCAAGAGTACAGGACCGCGAAAGGTTTGCAAATTATCATTCGATACCATTAAAGCTTGGTGGCCGAGAGCTACCAATGCTCACCACTGCCCTGAAAGGTATAAATATGTTGACTAGAAGAAATGAGTGAGATTAAAACGGCTCAACTCAACGTATATAAGGCACGGTGGCCTTGCGTGCGCGCGCTTTCATTTTCATTCGAATTTTTTTTTTCTATACTCGCCAGCAGGCGCTACCGCGCCTTTTGATAATAACAATTTCTAATAATGTATATAGTCACCAGACGAGGGGGAATCCACTATACAGTTATCCGATGTTATGAATATTTTAGCATTCTTTCCCATCATGGGGGTCTAAATTGTCAATCCGATTCCTATTGCCTTCCGATAATCAAGCTAGAAGAACGACTCTCATCTTCCTCCCTTCATTTGCAATATTGTTTACAGCAAATACGGTTGTATCACACAAGGCAGGATAATGGATGACTTCATCATCCAACATGCGTTTACGGAAAGACTATACTCAATTCTGTGGAATACCGTCTCTAATTATTGATAACCACGGCTGGGTCCTAAATCAAGATGAATCGTTGCCAACAAAACTTTCGAATCGAACTTTTGAATAAAATTTTCGGCACAAAATTTCTAGTGATTATGGCTTGCCGAATTTTTTTGACAGGATCTTTGACGATACAGCCCAACGCTTCAGATTTATCGACCGACAGCGAAGAGCACTGATGTGTATCAAGTTCTTGGTCGAAATTTTATTTGCGTGAAGTGATATGTAAGACAATCAAGTACTGATGCGAAAACGATAATGCATTCATCAATTGGACTGCTTGTTGAAAAGTTTGTAATTTATTTATCTATACTTGAACCAAATGACTGATTATTCGATATTTCCGATTAATCGATCTCTTTCATATCGATATCGACTTGCTTCGTTTTGTCGATATCGAATCGATTTCGAGGTCGATATCGATTATATATCGAAATATCGTGCATGTCTAGAATTGCATAAAAATTACTGTCAGGTTTTTGTGAAGTTTTCCAAGGGCAGTCTATACGCGTTAGGTGGAGGAGTATCTAAGCCCTGTGCAGTGCTTTTCATCGTACGGATGATAGATAACCCACCTGAACTGCATCCCACAGACGTCACAGGTGAAGAGCTTGTCAGCTGGTAACCGAGCTCGATGATTTTGCTCGCGGTGCTTGACATAGGCCGAGCGGTAACGGTAACGTTGGCCACACTGCTCGCAAGTGAAGGGTTTGTCATCTCCTGGTTGGCCAGCGTGTTGAAGAATTGCATGGCGCTCAAGCAACCACGTGGACGGAAAACTGGCTAAACAGACTCCACAGCGTCGTGCGAAACCTGCCAAGCCCGCGGCAAAACCCGCCGAAGACAGCAGTGACGGAGAACCATCGAGGTGCTCGTGACTAGTTGCGGCAGCCAGGCGTTCAGCCCATCTTGATGGCTCCAAGCCCAGCGCCAACGACACCTGTTTCGTGAAAAATTCATCGCAATCAATTGTAGCTGCTAGAGGGCGCCCAAATCAAGACCTGGTGTCTTTTAGATACTCCGAACTTTGAACGGTCTGTGGGCTTTGGGAATTGATCCCGAAGAAATGTAGCTGAATAACATTCGACTAGAACTTGATTGAAAATTGACAGCCCACACTTTCAAAAATCAAATATTCAAAATCTTACTTGATTTGTCGAGATTTTAATGAGGGCTCTGTTTGAGAATTGCTATGAGCTATTTCAAGTGGAATAGTGTGATGACAGTCATGACCGTAGAAAAATACGTGCAAAGTTGACAACGAGCTTGATATTATTAAAGCTGATGGTCGAAGGGAATGAATAAAAGTCATCAAGCTCCTAAAATTAACCATCAACTCTGTGGTTCCCACTCTAGTATTCTATGGATATCACTTTTCCATGGTGATGGAATTCATTCGAGTAGAATCCTCCTCCAGTGATAGTTACCAGAAGTATTTAAGCAATTCTCACAGTGAATCAGTAAATTTTTAAAATAATAAAGAATTTGCTATGGTCATCACTAGATCCTCGACGATCTTCTATTATTGGGCAAAAAATGACGGAATTATTTATAAATACAGCATAGTCACACATATCAAGTTAAAATTATGGGAACCATGCGAACCAATGTTAACAAACACATGCCCAAAACGCGAAAATCAGCTTCAAGCTCAAATGTAGCAAGTATTATTATGTTTAAGGGATAGGGGAAATTTGTTCAATAATGAGTTGCAGACGTAGTGTCAACACAAACAGTTTGCAATTTTTTATTTCACAAATCGTTAATTTACAACTATGATATGCATTCGTTCATCTACAAATCGAAATAAATTCATCTCTTCTTGTAGCATAATGACAAATGAGGCAACAGTGCTCGTAAGTATTATCGCGCAGATTGCTTCGAGTGCTATGCACAAACGATAACCAATCTCACCAATTCAGTCACATCTTTCTATGAAAAAAAGCAATCCCAAATTTCACGTCTTATTGAGATCCTGAAAAAATGAAGGGGTCACTAACATCGTCGTGCTGCTTGTGGCTCGATTTCCAAACTCTTCCCAAAGAGTCTAGTTCGAATTCGAGGTTTATAAATGGCAGACGCAGTCCACACTTCACGGCTTCCATCTGCAAAAATCTTTTATCAATTCGCACTAGACTAAATTTTGTTGATGACGAGCTTTTCGCGAGTCGGGCGCGTATAACAAATTTTACCTTTGCTTTATAATGATTTTTTTTGTATAATTTTTTTCTCGATTTTCATTCAAACTCACAACTATATAAAACAGTGCATACTTTCGCTTCGGCTTCTTTCTAAAATTTTCACAGCTGAAAATTTACAATTGTGATTATTTTTTACGTATTGAATCCAAGCCACATTTTCAGCATTTCTACAATTGAATTGCCATTTATACTGTCTACTCAGTTCTACAAAAATGAGAGACACTGATATTATTTTACCCGTTACATTTTTCTTCCATAATTCGTCTCGTTTTATTTTAGCACACGTTTTCACCATTCACTCAAACACGCTTTATTAATGGTCCTGATGCTGAAGAAAATGTTCGCATGTAACTCACATGAAAATACATGGAACGATGAGAAAGAGAGACCCGTTATCATTTCTGTGGATTTTTTTAGATCTAACGCTAAAGGCAAGCTTGTAGTATTGCTATATTTTTTATCTCTACGCTATTGCTCGGAAAAGCAGGCTATGTCGGGAATGAAATTCTTCCATTGTAAAATATCTGTATCAGTTCAAAAATATAACAGTGTTATCTCTCAGAGTCAAGAAGTTTGTTACTATAGTGCTTTTTTCAGCAGACTAACCTGTTTTCCATCTTAAGAATTATTATTCAAGTGAAATTCAACAGTTCGCTATTCCGAGCGTCTAAAAACTTTAGAAAAATCTATACACTATTCGTTCAGATGACATAATATAATTGGTTATTTTTACCCTATCGAATGAGATGTAGATATGGAATTCAGTATCGAAACGTTTCGTCCAGCTCACCATGCTCATTAATGAACTGCATTTTCCATCGAATGATTGCACATAGCTTCGTTTTTTTTTATTTAGAAGTTGTGTTCGATGACAGCACGTAACATTACATTCTGGTCATGTCTGAAATCTAAAGAGAGATCCTGAATAGTTGGCACAATGGAAACAAAATTCAGTGGATGTTGCGTGTCAGTTTTTGATTGATACCACTCGATTTTCCACCCTCAAAGATCAAATGTTGCATCGGATTACACTAGAAAAAATTTTAACTCAACCCAGAACAAATTAGCCATAAATGGTCACCTTTGGTCTGGGGTCATGAAAGAGTTGATAGCGCAACTAGTCTCTGGTTAATGAAGATTTTTTCCTCGATCTTGGAAAACTAAATGAGTGACAGATGTTGTTCACCCTTGGTTCACTGTCTCTTGACAAATTTATGATCACAAGCCTAATCAGTATCATGGACAACTGAAATAAATTTGGTGGAAGATCCACAGCGAGGGGAAAATGCGGCATCAACCAAACGCTGACAGACGCAACTGGTCGGAGAAATAGAATCTGGTATTCTACTGTTATTGCTTGTGATAATGGTTCAAACTTGTTATTCGTGTATACCTTGTGTAAATGCGGCGGGTATAAGTAGGTAAATTTATTCATTCGGCTTGTAAAACGCAGTAAACGTGGAAAAATATTCCTGTATCGGGTTACGTACATCATACAATTCGACAACAGCATGAATTCTGATGCTATTTCTTATCCAATTATAATTCTCGTGCATATTTTGTCACTCTTATTATTACTCCACTCTCTTTCTCATCTTTGAATTTCATTTCATCATCCTTATTAATATCAACCCTATACCATTACCAATTCACTCATTTTCACTTCTTTAGAAAAATTTTATTGCATCCGATGGGATTACAGAAGTGTTCGCTCATAGCTTCTATATTCTATATTTTACAAATACTGTTCCAAGGTCTGCATACTCACGTTATAACTGTACTGTGTGTAATCCATCGTAAGAAAACATAGCCATTTTCGAGTATGGTTCGTTACGTCGTTCACCTGTGCATTTCCCCCTCCCACCTGTACTTTCTTACATACTCGATTACTTACAAGCCGTCATTACTCGTTCATCCATCAGACAAAGTTAACTCATCCGTTTGCCCATTCATGAGTGCATGTCCCTTTACTATAAAATTTTCTTTCATTTTTTGCATCACGCTTCCATGCTTACATTTTTTTTGTTTCTCCTACCCCGTCTCCACTTATCCTTCCCTCAATAGTGTCGTTCTCAATCTCTTTCTCATCTTTCGCTCTTGCTCACTCACACCCCTTTCTTCAACGCTTCTTGCTAGTTTTTTTGCTCGTTTCTTTGTTATTCTTTCTACTGTATGAGAAGCCTATTGATGCGCGTGTAATCTCTTTTTATTTCATCCTTTGCTTTAAAGTTGCACGTGCATGTAAATATTGACGTAGTTGGATGTCCCTGGATGTGCGAGTGCTGTTGACTTCATTCATACACGATCCAACCATTATCTTGACGTTTTTTGCAATTTTTACTTGTCGTGTGATCAAAATTGTATTTTTTGCTTCGATTCATTTCGAGTTAGTTCGAAATAATGTCGGGCAAACTTGGAAACGAATGAAGCGCTGATAAAAAATTTTCCAGTTTCATCTTTCCCAAGTTGAATGTCATTTTTCCATACCTGACGAGATGCAAAATCGATTAGAAATTTCATTAAAATGTGGTTCTCCATCATCGTGTGAAAAATTTGTCAACTTTTATTCGCAGCTTATCAACAAGTATTATCAGCTCGATGCACGGATGTAAAACCTTTTTGTCGCAACCTCGTGTGATTTCGACCCGCGCCTGCGACTCGGTCCGGAAACCCATCACTCGGACGTGAAATAGATTACATGTCGAGTGCCGAAAAACGTTATCCTTCGGGAAACGGCTAGCATGGTTTTCCTGAAAAACAAACTTTTTGGTACGAGATGCGTATGTTTTTTATGCCCTCATATCGAAATAGACTAATAATAATTAATCATCCTATCTATGTTTCAAGCATTGTTTTTTCAGCCCATTGTAGGTCTTCTCCGTGACACGAATTTGCATAGATCATGGAGTCGGGCTCTAAACACTTCTATCCCCTCGCAAAAAATACCCCATTTTAGACAGACCAAAGCTCACAGATTCGAAAATCCACCAGGCTACCAATCTTGAATGAAATTTTATCCAATTTTATTCTCATCTATTAAAGCATTAGACCTCCACATAACATCCCGTTAATCCAGATAAAAAAACGAATCAGAGTTTTATCCGTTTTATTTGAGCCAGTATTCTGCGTAGCAGTACAACATACTCGTAGATCTCAATGAATGCATTTGAATCGGAATATTTGGGAAATAAAATTATTTCGCAGAGAATGAAATTTCGGCATTTTGAATCGAGATATACGCTGGGCAATGACATTCAGAATTTCTAAAAAATCAAAATTTTCCGTTCGCGGCCCTTTGCGGGTGTTCCGAGTCAAACTGCGATACTCGGGGGATGTCGTCCCGTTATAACGAATGGAGCCACACGTCGGTGCAACGAGTGCACTGCTCGAGAGCCCCATCAGTAGTGGGCAAGTGTCCGAGCTGACTTTGGTTTTCTGCCCATTAGCTCGAGCAGCTGCGTAGGCGTTGCAATTGCGCAGGTAGGCGTGTCTTTGGGCGGCGCCAGGTGCACACTCACGTCCTGTTGCTCGACGCCTCTTATACTCTCTGAGTCTATACCGATTCCCCACCCCAACCCTTTCCTCGGCCTCTCTTTATCTTTGTCTTATAGTCTGAGAGAGAGAGAGAGTGCGTGTCAACTGACCGACACTAGCAGCCCGTTCATACGCCTGCCCTCTTTGAGCACATTTTCGTGTTGCATTCTCTGTTATAAGGCGTTTCGAGACTCAAAGTTTGTTCTTAGCAGGATTTTGGAATTTTGTGCAAAGAGTGCGGTGGTGCTAGGATTTGAATCGATTCTAATAGAAGTAGGAGATGAATATTTGATAGTTGGAAGGTTCTGGTAACTTTTGGGTGTTGTGAAGGGTGAATTTATGTTGCCATCAGTAGCACGCCAGGCTTGGCTTATCCGTGCGATGTGGAGTCAATTTGGTAGCAACATAAACACACCCTTCATGTATCACAATATGCAACTCTTGATGGTTGAATTGTGACCAAAACCTTGGAGGGGTATGGAAAATCAAGAGTCGTTCTTCAATTCCGTTGATCAGAGTAATCGAGTTGAAAAAAAAAAAAAAAAAAAAAATTGTTGAAATTGTTGTCTAGATTCCGTCGAGATGGGCCAAGTGGCAGGTCGAAATGTGGCGTGATGAATCTTCTCGATTGTTTCAGAAATCAATTTCAACGTCTGAACATTTTTTGATGATTTTTTGTTATGCTAAGAATACAAATATTCGACTGACTCGTGAAAGCATCTCATTAAATTAACTGTCATCGTTGCTATAAATATGGCATAAATATTGTGAAAACCACGTGACACGAAGCTTGTGGGGCCCACATGTGCCGTGCACCACGCAAACAGTCAACGTGCAGAATTTCATGAGTATACAGGCTGCAGAAGAAAAATGAAAGAGAGAGGGATTGGCGGGGAGGCAGTACAAAGCTCGGGAGGCGGTACCATTACACACTCTGTTTTCGTTGAAATCATCGGAGCATGATTCTCGTCGATCGGACGCGGGCAGAAACAAAAACGATTTGAAAGGTCGACTTGTTTGAAGCACGCACCGAAAGCTCTAACGAGCCAATGGATCGGTTGACCTTTTAATTCGAACGCGTCGATGGTTGTTCAGAGGCGATCGATTCAGAATGTGTGCAGCATTCATGAAGTCGAATCGAATTCACGAGAAAGAGGAAACGTGCACGCGATTCTGTGAGTTTGCGATAAGAAGCTTGCATGGCTTCGCAAGTC
This sequence comes from Eretmocerus hayati, assembly GCA_029851415.1. Taxonomy (NCBI): domain Eukaryota; kingdom Metazoa; phylum Arthropoda; class Insecta; order Hymenoptera; family Aphelinidae; genus Eretmocerus; species Eretmocerus hayati. The sequence continues at coordinate 2,959,312 of CM056742.1, forward strand.
CGAATTATAAACTTGATTCAGTTCCATACCCATTTGAGTCACGAATGTGGTCTGAGTCTGTGACAGAACTGCTCTGGCACGGGTGAACAGGAGGTGGAGTTTGTAGAAGAAAATGATAAGTCAATAAATAAATAAGCTGTACTCATTCAGTAAGATTAGCAAAGCGAGGTGACACATTATTATGAAATTGAACCTTAAATCTTTTGGTTCTGAGATATTTGGCTAATTCATCATTGAGAAAATCCTTGTAATTTGTTGGTCGTAGTGTTCGATGTTTTGTCGAAAGATGTGGCATAACAATCCGATAAGGGTACTAGAATCATCTGAATTTACTGGAATATTAGGTAAAAGTACGATATTATAATTACATTTGTGTCACCTCTTCCGAAATTTTCAATGGAGGCAGGGAAATGAACATTGCAGATTGACTCGTTTCCTACTTTGTCCCCTCCAGAGGATATTATTGATTTCCGATAATTCTTGGTAGTTTTTCTTACATCAGAAGAATCTGAAGAAATTTTGAAAAAATTCTGTGATTACACGGAACAAAATGAAACACCATTGGGGCCTCCGATATAGAACCATGTGAGAGAAGAAATGAAAAAATATAAATATTAATCGATATTTTGTTCAATTTTCTACCGTTTTGCCACCACAGAAACATATTCTGATGAGAAAAATAGCAATCCCGACACCATAGGGGTGATTTTGTAGTGAACGGCTTGACCGAGCCGATGAAAATGTTCGACTTTGCAAATATCAAAAGTGAGCTAATATTTGTCTGATGGACGCTTGAGCCGCGCACGTTCAAAAACTTGCAAAGCGAGCAACGTTATAATTTATGATCCTCTTAATCGGATCTCAAAATTTTTGCTGCACACGTTCACCAAAGCTGATGGGTTTTTTTATCGACCGACAAAATGTCAGATTTTCCTCCCAAGTGATCCAATTTTCCCTTTCTTCAACCGATCGAATTAAAATTCACACAATGATCAGATTTCATTATTCCAAAGCACTCCGTCACATTTTATAAGAACCTTTTGAAGTCCAATCGCTCCCAAAAGCTCAGGATCGAGTGAGCTTGCAGTTGCTTCACTCAAAACACCCAAGGGTGCGTGCGTGCAAGCGCGTACCTACCACGGCCCTATCGCGCCAAAATTCGCCATAGAGTCCGCGTGGCTATATACATCGGCTCGGCTTCTTCTTTGCTCCCTTTACTCCTTTTACTTCGTCTCGCGGCCCGTATTATCGATTGTGCGGGCGGACCACTACCACCACCCCCACCACCACCCTTCTACTACCCTTAGCTGTACTATATGGGCACATTATACCGCGCCCATATAGACCCTATATAATGGGTTCGCTGCTCTCTCTATGTCTCTTGGTTTATATATCTGTGCATAGACCCGCGATGTATACCGATATCCGAGGAGACGCGGCCTCGTATATTCCAGGCGCTTTTTGCCATTTTCCATTATTTCGCCTCTTCTCTCTCGTTCTGGCCCGTGCATCGTCTTTCTCGATTTCTGATACGATGCCGTGCGTGAGCTTTGGACAACTATAACGTGACTATTATTCTGTTTTTGCTGCTATACATCGTGTGTCGTATTGATGTACTTCGAATATTCGATTGTTCGTGGAGTTTCTGAATATCGCTTGTGCTCCGTGATAATTTTCTGTTGAATCTGTGTATCGCTATGAGGAGCTTCTTTATGTCATTGCCCTTATATTCACTCTGGACGATTCGATCGATACTTTGTAGTTTTTTTTCTGCTCGCAGCGGTGTGGTTTTTTCCTGCATTTTATGGGACATTTTTTCTTCGTACTTCAAGTGAATGGGTGTTATAGATTAATTCTCATTTATGTACAAAGAACACGAGCTCCAGACACTGAAATTGAGTTGAAGAGTCTCTGCTTATTCGCCATGTATGGTATTTCATGGTGATGACATTTTTGGTCGTCAGTAGAAACAGACGAATGTTGTCAGACACATCGATCCCTGAACTTGCTCTGTCGACATAATTTTTCTAAAAAAAAAACTTTTATCAGCGCTTCAATCGTGTTGCAGGGGACCTATCCAAAAACCAAATATGGATTGCTCTTTCGCGCCTCGTTTATAAGCCTTATGCAATTTACGTATTACGGTACTCGTTTCTAGTGAGCTCATCCTAATTTTTCACGTGCACTCTCAAATTGCGAGCGAATCGTATTCTTTTCATTTTTGCCACACAACCGTTTCACTTATTCATGCACTGGAGCCCTATTGCATTTATTTCAGTATTTCCAAGCTAAAACAGTGGCTTCAAATCGATTTGCGACATTTTCATGCCAGTTCTTGCCTACAAAGATGAAAAAATTTTGTTCATCTAATATTTTTTTTCATTTTTGTCTTCATGACTGTATTCTCGGTTTCTCAAATCAAAAATCCAGTCAGACCAAGCTCCACGATCATTCGGTGATCATAGCATAATGGATCTATAAAAGTATCAGTTCTTTGCTATATGTAGCCTCTCTATATCAAGGTTTGTAAGTTTATGAACCCTTCAATAGTCATTTCGAGTGATTTTATTGATGCGAAATTCCTCATTTTGTCATTTTTTCTAGTGGAATAAAATATCAATCTAATACAAAAACATTTTTCAACTCTCACACTCATACACATCTCGCGACTCGTAACCGTACAAATATTATTTTGGTGTACGCAATATATAATATATGGAATATAATATATATGTATCATATGAGAATGATGATTGCATCATTATTCTATATGCAATAAGTGATTATTCTCTTGTTAAAATCGACTTCTGCGTCATATCACTATACTCGATATTCGATTGATATAGATATATATCAAAGTATTTTATACAGATATAATCATAATGATTCTTAGAATATTATCTCTGATGTGCGTCGTCTATCTAATATGTATCTTCATATTTACAGCGCAAATCTAAATTTACCCTACCTCTAATCAGTTCCACCCCTGGATACATGTTTTTATTCCCTTATCATCACACTGTTTATAATGCCATCTGTCATGCTCAAATTTCCCGCCCCAAGCTAAATAAAATTCGAAACTACTCGTAACAGGTCAGTAATAACGGGTAACATGTCCTCATTCTTGCACGGAGCACCTGGTACGTAGATATTAGTCAAAATCAGTCAGAATGAGTGGCCAATGCTTCGAAAATTCAAAATTCAAATCGATTCTGGCTTTCCTTTGAGACTTTTCAAAACCGTATACTTGGATGCAGCGAGGCTTCCAAATCAAATTTTTTCGTCTAACAAACGACTTTTCGAAATCATTCTTGGAATCCCTCTCAATAAATGCATTTATTGGCATCGGATTCGGATTGTGTAGAATTGCCAATCTCTGTTTCACAAATCGACTATTTCGAGTGTTTTATTTCATTCTTTTCTATACAACCCAATCTCATCAAAGCGTGTACCAATAGACGAGAGTCGAAGAATTTCCAAACAACTTCTCAATTTTTCAAAATACCAATCGATTAGAAAGTGTTACATTAATATGACCATCACGAGGTAAGCGTTTCTAATGGCTTGTAGCTTTATTGCTTTTGGGCTCATTGTATGATTAATTCGTCCTATGATTTTCTATTTCAACTTTTCCCTCCTCTGTATTAATATATTTATAGTGCGGATATGGAAAATCGTTCATGGGAATAACAATTCTTTTCCTTCGTTCGTTCAGTCATACATTTAATCTCACTTTCAAAAAGTTTTTCATCGTCTTTTTGAACATTGAGCATCCCAAGTGACTTTTGTGATCCTAAGACATCCCTTTCAAACTACTTGAAATAAATTTTCCATTGACCCTCGGCAACATGTGCATGAAAATCATGAATTTTCACTGTTCAAGATGGTGAAAGTGGAGAATACATTTCCAGTTGATAAGCTTTTTTTCTTCGCTCCCTTTATCCCTTTCAACTCATGGAGTTTGATTTTTCACACGATTATCAAATTGACCGGTTCTGCCGTAACCGAAGAATTGTTTTTCGGACAAGTACCATTAGGTAATTTCAAGAAAATGCAGAAAATTTTCCATGCATTTTCTCGTTTCCATCATGGGAGTCATCTGATGTGTTCACTGATAATTCAACTGACTTCAACTCATAGGTGATAATGATGAGAGTCAAATTGTGCTTTAGAGCAAATTATGGCGAGAAGAGTAATTCGCCTGGGATACAATAACTTTGTTCTTTCGATTTCATTTTCTCATTTCACCTTTCCTCAAGCTTTTGCTCACTGGATATGTGGGAAAATGTTGAAGAATTTGAGAGCATTGATGAAAAAAGCAGAAAAACTGCCATGATAAAATTTCATTGCGGTTTTTTTTTCAGATCTGAGCCATGAGAACATTCAACTGTTAGAAGCTAGTAAGAATGAATGATCAACTAACGATCATCAAGCTTAAGGCACGTGTGTAGCAAATATTCCAATGATTGCAGCCCCTGTATTCCATTTAATCAGGTTATATGTTCAAGAATTTACAAGAATAACATCTAGTTATTAAAAATCCTCTGCGTAATGCCCGGATATCAGTATTAGAAATGAATATCGATGATATGACTATTCTAAAAACGCTGTACAATCGAATATTGCGTTCGATACGACTCAGATATGTTTAAATTGTGATTCGATCCACTGGCAACTTTCCCCAAACTTTTTTCTCTCAACGCAATGAAAATTTATCACAGTTATTTGACTATTTGCTGATTTCTGTCACCCCAAAAATGGTCACGGTGGACAAGAATGAGGGAAAATTGTAAAAATGTGTAAAAATCAGGTGTCGAAAAAACAAGGTTGCAAACCGAAAAAGAATGAAGAGAGAGACGGTGGAACAGTCGAGATTCGATTACGTGTCCTCTCGAGATGCTACGCGTGCAAATATGTAAACTCGAGGTTGAGCAGAGCTTATAATCGCGTAAGCGCATCTCTCTCACTCGCGCTGGAGAGTTCGTACTGAAAATCGTGCGAACTCAACGTAAATGTGTTGGCGCATAATCATCCAGCGACGCCTCCACCTTTTATGCCCCCTCCCCCTCAACCCTATCTCACTTTCCCTCTACCCCCTGAGCATATTATATTGCGTGCGCATCGCGAGATGTTTGCGCCCGATATATAAACACGTACATATTATACCGAAGGCGTAAAGCATATCGTGATGCACAGCTATTCGAGGAGGAGTTTAGTCAGCCTGAAATGAGGATAGCGAGAGGAAGAGGCTGCGAATATCGTGCAAATTTACTTGGTCGAGCAACATTTGAAAATTTTAGAGATGATGAATTTCGGCTACAGTAGGTTCCAGAGAGTCACATTTCTCATTTTTGTTGTGAAAGAATTTTATTCTAGCTTGGTCGGTGGAAATGTGCTCAAATATATATCTTTGCCGAGGTCAATGGAAAATTTTCAACCGAAGCGAGTTTTTGTCGTTGTTGAAATTTTAGCATCTGATAATCAATTTCGATAATCAATTACAATTTCAATGTGAATATTGATATCGAACGTTCTTGTTCCAGGTCTGGTCTCATTCAACTCATCAGATAAGAAGCCTACCTTGATCATTGGCAGAGTATACATCATGAATCTTGTGAGGATATCCCGAAAAAATTCCATAATGAATGATCATCACAACCGTTTTGTTTATTGATTCCATCAGAGCATAAAAATCATGTTTTTTCACTAAATTGCTTTCATCCCGACAGTGGCTTGAGATAACGTAGTAATACAGTTCGCGCCATTCAGAAGATCTTGAAAGAATATATCAAAAGTGACCTTGGAAATTTCCTCTTAGTTATTTCCGGACCTGATCAGGCGAGATCTGGGAAAATCAGGCTAGGCTGATTATCTCAAATAGACATTTTCTCTATCTTCCTTCAAAGAATGAGATTCAATGCAAAATTGCACCATCTTTGCGATGAAACTAGTCAAAAGTTGTTTTTTTTGCTGTTTTATCCATTTTCTGGTCCATTTCCTGATTCCTCATCCTCTGGCCAATCAGAAAATAGTGACTTCTGCACATGCCTGTGGTTGTAACGATCGAGTATTTCAAAATAACTCAAATCCGAAGCTACAGAAATTTCCTTCAGAACGATCCCTTGGAGAAGTCAATTTTATGTGCCTAGTTAGTAGATATGACAGCTTGATTGAAAAAAAGGAATGGTCGGAGCGAGATGACCTAGCTACCCTCAATAGAGCCTTGAGCCTTTTCTTTGCATTAGGAAGAATAATCTGATGTCCACAGAACCGTGGATCTTCAGTCCCAGTTTACGGAAATCAACTCGACAAGTGGTCGTTTTGAAAAAAATTTCCCCAGCTTTGGACTAGAAGCATTTTAGAATACGTATAACCACGCGCATGCGCAAAATGGCCCGCTGTTCCCTGATTAGTCAGGGATTGAAAAATCAGAAAATGGACCGAAAATATATACAGAAGCAATAAAACAACCTCCGACTAGATTCATCGCAAGGATCGTGCAATTTCGCATAAGAAATCATATCTAGGGAATTGCAAAAACATTGCTCTCTGAGATGATCAGGCTAGCCTGATGTTCCCGGATTTTGTCTGATCAGGGCCGGAAATATGTAGCTACATGGAAATTTTCGAGGAAACTCTTCCTGGTCCTTTCCAAAATTTTCTGGATGGCGCAAACTTTGTTGCATTATCTCGATCCAAATTTAAGATGAATGCAATTTAGTAAAAAAGATAATAATTTTTATGCTCTAATAGAACCAAAAAGAAGAACAGAAATAGCTCCGCAGGCGTCTTCGAAATTTTTTTGGGCCCTCCCAATGGTTCAGTGCTCCATGTGATGAGCCATAGAATCGAATAAAAGTTAGGAGAAATCGATACGAGATATCACTATTTTCCATGCGTCGTTTCTAAATGGAATTCATCTTCTTCGTGCTAGACAATGGGGCCTCTTTGTCCTCGTGTTGAATAAAATCATCGAACACGGTGGGACGGCATCAAGAAGTTCTGAGATGGAATGCAATTATTTCAAATACATAATCTCAATACATATCTGAGGGAATAGGATCAGCAAGGCTAGGGTGAGGGTTGCATGGAATTGCGGTTGAAATGAATATGATAAATGTAATACTGCTTCTGAAATTTGCAGTTCCTCTGTATTTATAAATAAATGTGTCTAACTAAACATAATGGTACATAACTTATAACTGCTCTCATCTAAATTATAATGATAGTTATAAATCAATGCGTAGTTTGGAACTAACAAATAAAAATCTTAAGTAACTTGATACTAGTCGATAAGTCTTATAAGGTACGTCAAAAATGTCGCGATAAAAAATCAAGATACGTATGTATAATCTATCTAATAGATCACAATTAGCTAGCTACAAGAGTAAAAATTGACGCTACGATTCAATTAATTAGGAGAGAAACAAAGCACCGTCATCACATCGGGGCAGCACACAACCGCACAGTCTTCTATCGCGCAGACTGACGCAATTGAGCACCCCCAAGGAACTTGAGTTTAGAAAATTCTCTATAGTTTTGCAATGACTACAAAAAATTATGCATCATAATATTATATTATGCGGGCATCTACAATATATTCAATAGAGTAAAATCAGAAATTTGCTTGGACGACGATCTTTGAAAAATTTTTCTTGGGCTCTGACTCCTTTGGAAATTTTGTTCAGTTAGACAATGTACGGAATTCAATTCCTTGAATTTCGATGTTCGGTCCTTTCAGGAATTTTGATTCAGCTGTTTGAAAATTATAATGTAATTCGAAGGGAAGTCGGATATTTTCCGTAGGTTCTGACTATTTCCACAATAGAAGTAAGGCTAAGAATGAGTTAAGTCATCGAGAATCTGAGTCAAAATCTCGAATCAAATGACAATAATTACACGATTTTGTTTACAGAACCTCTCATTCCATATGAGGACATCAAAAATTCAATTGAAATGTTGGTGGAGTCAGCCGTCCAAATAAAGTTGAGATCAAATTGAGGAAGAAAACGATCGGAATGGTCAGTCATGTTAGTATGATTGACGGATTTTTCTCTAAGGATCACATCAAAGAGTTCCTATTTCCTCGAACTTATCTTGCTACTGTTTGTGTACGATTCGATAAAGTTATTGCTCTGCGAGTCCGACATGATCGTCCAGGGGAGAGTCATTAACGCATTCGTTCATCGAGGCGCACAAAAATTTCAAGATATGCTACAGATCATCGAAAACTACTTTAGAGCTTTATTGCACAGGGGGAGGCACTTGTGATGTAATACCAATTAATTATTTTACATGTAGGTTTGATGCAAACGTTTCAGAGAGGGGCAGCGAATTGGAACAAATGGTCGATTCAGAAAAAGAATCCCAACACAATAAGATGAAAGTAATTTTTCTAAGAAGAATAATGTGACAGAATCATAATCCGTCGGTTATGAGCTTTCAATTATGCACTCAAACTTTGCTAACTGATTGTACTCTTCACGTCGGAGGTGCAATTACTAATCAAAGTGCGACTCACTGTCTTTCTAATGAACTCTTCTCTCACTTTTTGCGACTTTGACAGTTGGAATGGGCTTCTAACTGTGGCACTAATCCATTAAAATGAGCAATTTCGATAGGAATGAATTTTGCTATCTCTGTCTCAAATTTATATTTTAAGTCGCGAGTGAAAATATCACGCGAGTACTTGCTCATCAGTATGAGCTGTATAGCAAGAAAAAGTGCCGCAGTTTGCTCCGTTTTGCATCCCTTGCGTCATAGAAAATTAACATAGCTTTAGAAAACATGAGTTACCAATAGATCTGTGATCTCATTGATGGAAGTCGTAAGACGTGCGTTCAGTTGTTCACAAAACCTATTGTCGACAGAATTTTGCTGCTGAAATAGAACGTTTTGAGAACCGATTGTTGAGGATAGCCTTGATCAACTGTGTGCCGCTGAATGGAAAACGAAAATTATCGGAAATTGGTTAATTGATATTCGAAATTCCCCAAATTATGTTACATCTACGCCGGCTTTACAGTCGCGCTATCTACGCTACCGGTCAGATGTTTGTGATCATTCCATGAATAATTGTTTGAACTTCATAGCTTATTTTCTCGGAGCTCGGTGATGGGAATAAACTTTTGCTTGGCTCATTTTTGATCAATACCAGCTAGAAAGAGTCCGTATGCTCGAGATTTAACGGAAATCCTTAACCGTTGACATATTTCACAAAAGTCCATGAATCGGAAATAGTCATGGAAAGTTGAAGTGCTACTCAAGAGCTGTAAGTTTTTTGAAAGTTTTCCTAAGTCATTCCTAACCTGAGAAATCATCATTTTCCTGGAAGAAGAATTCTCATGAATGGATGACCCATCATTCAGGAACGGTACGGAAATCATACTAATGGCGATATTTTCTCGACTTCCCTCATTTTCTTGATCACCCTTGACGAAAGGAACTAATTGTAAGTACAGTCCTCATGCTACTCTGATTATGAGGGTTTTTATCATTTCCTGATGATGAAACCATTTCTTAAGATCAATCATCCTCCATCAAAGCAGTCATTTTTCGGGGCTACGGAACAACCTAAAACTAAGTCCAAAAGACGGATTTTTAAGCTCTTGGATAGCACTTTAAGCAGCATGTTTCATCTGGTCCATGGATCTCTGTAATATGTGCAGACGGTCAAGAATCCACGCAGAATTGGAAAAATATAGACTGTTTCTGGCTAATGCAATTCAAAGCGGCAAAGTTAGAGCAAAACCTGCAGTGATACACTTGAAGTGTCTGAATTGAACTCCTGACTACCTAGTTCCGAGAATTGAGTTAGAAAGTTCAAACAGTTATTCATCGGGTGATTTTGAACTTTTGACCAGTTGTTCGTGAAATGATAAATCAGAGCATCTCAACCCAGTGGAAGCTCCAAATAAATTGAATTTGCTAATACTTCTGGCAATTGTGTCCGTACGGGGCTAATCGGAATCGCAAGGTTCCTAGAGAAGTTTACAGCGGACCTGTTTTACTGTACTTCATTTTGAGATAAAAAATTCCCAAAACACTTTCAGACCCCATGAAGGCAACAAAATGTTTCCGAAACGTTGTCGATAGTACAGACTGAGTCATTCGTACAACAGCAGTTCCCAACTCAAATTCGAAAATACTCAGGAGATTATGGGACTTAAATGAAACTTTTCTCTCAAAATTCCCGTTGCGGTTGATGTGACTGGTTTAGTATTTCAAGATCCAATATTGATGATTTTTCAATAGTTCCATAAGACAAACCCAAGATAGGTCCGTGCGATTCCGGTTAGAAGTCCGTCATGGATCGTTTCGTCTTCTCTATAGTCCCTACTTACAATAGGAAATCGCTCTATTAACTATGATATATTCGACTTGTAACAAGTATTCCATAAACCTAGAGCTCAGACACACTTGGAGGAACGTCGTAAAATGAAAATGCTCTTGTCACATAACCTCATTAATACTCCGTTCCCTATACATTAATGCAGCCTCTTTTCTATTACAAACATTTGGAATGTGCTCGGCTAAAGAAATGTCCGTAGTCATGATAGTTGCAAAGGAAGAAAAACCCACAACTTGCTAATAATTCGAGGATTAAAATGAAAAGAAGCAGGGGTCACCGATGCTAGGAGGAAAAATTGATTGAGCAATGGGTGGGGAGCTCATTGGTAATCGTCGTGAAATTCTATTTTTGTTTTCGAATGATTCGGTTCGAAATGTCTCTTGGTAGTCAAAGTAGACTATGTCATACCCGAGTCTTAGAATTTACTTGACGCAATAGACTCTATTATCATATCACATGTATCAACATCCTGTATTCATTGCGTCTCATCAATGTCATTTGACATTTTATCTGAGAATGTTTGCTTACCGCAAGGTCGAAACAGATTCGATTTTTTTCCCACACTATTGGGTCGCTAATAATTTTGATCAATTGGTGGTTTCTTCTGAATTGCACTGCCGGCATTACTCTCAAAATTGTTTAGATTCCATCGAATCATCATTGCAGTTCTCATCCACCGTGAAGAGCATCAATGAGTTTTGCGTGTCGTCTTCTATGGAAGCAAACACCTCTAGACTTCGGAGAATAATAGTTCTAAAACGAGCACCATGGATTAAAATGTTATTTCCATTTTCATCAGGAAATTCCAATACGAATATCCAACCATCAAACTTTCCGAATGTGAAAAACTCAAAGATATCTCCCTCAAAAGATCGTAACTCTATGTCATAACAATGAATGAAATATTCAATGAAATGAACGCTCATCACAGCACTACGATTGCTCTTACATCAACAACAAAGATGTCTCCAAGACCTATGCTGTGCTATCGGACGAGTCAATATCATGAATTCTATTGTCTAAACTCAATAAAACTTCTACATCACTGTACCGACACCTGATTTAAACAATTACAATGGTATAAATCGGGTGCCTCTTGGTGAATACAGAGGGCGATTCAATTTGGAAAAGAATGATCATTATCTTGATCCATCATTACTGGTTCTAAATTTTACTGCATGAGTGTTGAGTTATCCTATAAATGCAAATATATTTTGAAGATTTTTGCGGTACCGACACATTTTCTGGGAATTCGCGAAGCTCTTGACTCTTCGTGAAAGATAATCGATTGATTGCATATCAGAAAACACCACTCTACGAATCTATTTCACAAGAAAACTGCCATTGCATATCACAAATCATCAGCCCCCTCTAGACTTTTTCATCGGAATGTTCCTTGAGTGTAAGATGAATGAAGGTTCGCATCTACTTTGAAATTAGTTACTTTTGGATTCTGAAAACTAATGAATCCAACTTTATAAATCTACACAAAACTATCACATTTTTTCATGGTGTTGAATGAATTGTTAGTAGCTGATTATCAAAAGCCGTCGAACTTCTTATCACATTTTCTGGTGGTCCTTGGATTTACATAAATCGGAATATTTTTCACCCATTATACCTATGTATTCATACTTATGAGCCGATTGGAGAATCAATTCATTGCATAATATTTTAGCCGGAGAAGTGATATCTAATTATTTTCAAATTCTGTAAAGCTCCATAGTTGAGGTGGATCACAAGTTGAGGGAAATTGTCATGTAGCTGAGATTTTTGCGCACCAAAACTCATTGATTCTCGTGGACGTTACGTCTTTTTTTTCTGCTCGACGCGTCACAAGAGATTGAGCTCGATATTTCTTCCTATCAAAAACATTCGAATAAAAAATACGAAAACCTAAATGCTCCCCATCCTTTCGGTCTCGGATGGATGTATTTTCAATCGCTCGTTATTTGAAGTAGCATTGAGACCAGCCCTGAGTGAGGCACATTGACTGATTGATGGGGATCGAAAGACTCGATGTGATTCTCGGAGTACACTTGAGATGAATATTCGTATTCTGAGATCGTCACCTTACTGTCGACAGAATTTTTTCTAATATTGCTTCCACTAAATTCATTTGATTCGTGGAATTCGTTGGAAGAATTCCGAGGAAAGTATTGAACGAAGGAAAAGTTTTTCTGGTTTTCTTTCCATGAATAGATTCGTATCCTCCTCGCACTCTTATCGTCTTAACTGTATAAAATATTTTCAATTGTATCAACAACGGTGACATGGTACATTTGTACAACGTGTCAATATAATCGTCACAATACTTACACTTACTCATTGTACCTAATATAATATTCATAGCATCTTATGAAAATCTCTTGAAGCACCAACCGTGGCGATTAAAAGTCACGCCGTCAAGTCCTTCCCCAAAATCGAGAGAAACGCTCTCACTGTATGGTCGATTGATTACTCGTCAGTCGTTGTTAATGTCATTCACTCTCAGTATTCCCCCCAAAACAATGTCAGTCGTCGCTTCCAATAATTTAAATGTGATATTTCATTATGTGATCCTCGAATCTTTCGATACCACGGAATAATCAATAACTAAACACACACTCCTCATTTCTTTCATTCACTAAGCATCTTTGTCGGCTTTGCCTCCTTATGTTTCTAGGAAAATTTACTGATAATCGTGTGTACATAAGATTCTTGCATTCTTATGCTAGAACAGTTGCACTAAACTGATCTGATAATCTTTACAATGTTTCCGCGAATGGAAACGTCGTCTATCGCAAAATTCGCGCTTCCTAACTGTCTTTTCGCTACTTCTTTATATTTCGTTTAAAGCACTGATTAAGCGAGGGAGCATCCGCGCACTATATAATATACTCTCCATAACTCTGTTTAATGTGCCCTCTCCCCTTCGGAACACGGTGTGTAGTGTACGAATTTATCCTCACGCGATCAAGCTTTTTCTGCGGCCGAGCTAAATCGACTACCAGTAGTGCCCCAGCGTCTGTATATAATGTGAGGGTCTGGGTGTGTAATGTCTTGGCTCCTTACGCACGCGCGCGAGTGACTCCTAAAAAAAATATCATCACAGGACTAACTAGAAAATACGTTGTGGCAGCCGGGCGCGCACGTGCCACAAGGTGAATTCATCATATACAATCTACAACGGCCCCATCGCAACGCCGCTAGAGGGCGTGACAGTTGCGAGAGGCCTGCCGTCATCGCGGTGGGCCCCGCTGCCCTCGCCGCGATGCCGGAGCGGATCCCACCTCGAGATCGTGACAATTCGCTCCACCTAGCAACAGCAGCAGTGCCAGGGGCGTCAACTGCTGCTGGTCCCCCGGTTGATGATGCTGACGTCGTTGCTGGAAGCGATGATTCCGCTGCTGCTGCTGCTGCTGTTGTTGACGGCGGGCGCCATTGCCATGGGTGCCGCGCATGCGCGCCGTGGCTGCTCAGTGGTGCGCCGAATGGGGGTTAGGAGGATTTGGCGGCGCGCCAGTGGTTGCCTCGTCGGGGTCAACCACCGGCTCCACGGGGCTCGGGGACAGGAACTTGCGCACGTACTTCGGATAGTGGGTCTTCTCGTGGGCCTTGAGTATCGTCGACCTTGAGAAGGTCTTGCCACAGAGGGCGCAGCGGAACGGCCGCTCGCCCGTGTGCACCCGGCAATGGTCCTTCATGTGGTGACGCAGCTTGAACGCCTTGCCACAAAATTCGCACTTGAACGGCCGGTCGCCCGTGTGCGCCGGTAGATGGCTGATGAGCGAGCCAACGTCCGGGAACGACTTGCCGCAGAACTTGCATAACACGACGCCGGAGCCCGGATCCGAGTGGACGGCCCCGGCCAGCTCGAGGTCCATGGGTTCGACGCCGGCCAGGGGACCGCCCAAGAGGGGCCCCGTCCCACCGCTGACAGCACCTCCGCCACCAGCGCCAGGGCCGGGATAGTGTGGTTCGGGGCCCGGGCCAAGCCCGTGGAGGCCCACCGGTTCGAGGCCTAACTGGGCCTGTAGCTGCAGATGCGCCGCCTGTTCGCGGTACTTGAGCGATTCGAGGCTGTGCGAGAGGATGTGCCGCGTCAGCTTGCTCTGGTGCAGGAACGAGGCACCGCAGTACATGCACGCAAACACCCGCTCATCCATACCCATCAACTCCTGCAACCAAACAAAATTACGAACATCAACTTCTTGCGTTAGCTCTCTCTCTTTCTCACGCTCTCGCAAACCTCTCGACGCGCTCAACTACTTGAGAATTTCGTGCATTGTCATGATTTTTTGCATCAGTTACCAATCTCTCAATATGAAATTTGAAATTCACTACGACTTCTGAATCGCGACCAGACACACTACCGTCTGGTTGCTATAATTTTTTCGAATTTTATCTTGCTAAACTCTATTCTGTTTTCTATTTCTCTCTCGCTCTCTCTACTCATCTCAATCTCTATGTGATCCATTCTTATTTTTAAATGGATATCGATGCATTTGTATTCTTCTGCTCTTTGTTTTCTCTTTGCTCTTGCATTGTGAGTGATGTGTGTTTGTGCTAGTTTCTTATAAGTTTCGTGTCAGTTATCTCAAGCCACTACAGATTCTGCCTTCTTCAAAACCACTAAAAAGAACTCAAAAGATCATCTGAAGAGAAAATAAAGGATACTGTCTGGTCAAGTATCGATTTGACAGGAATAGTACATTCCGATACGAGGATGTAATAGTAGACTTTGTACCAAGTTTATGAGGTTGTAGCTCGCTTCTGAGCGATTGGTTTTCGGACTGAGCCGCAGGCGAAGATCGAAATAATCGCTCGGGAGCGGGGAACCTCATGAACGGTTTGCAAATACTATTCTTCACAATCTTGTGAGCACCCAAACATCAGAAAATTGCAACAACACGTTTTTACGCATCCGAGTGATGGGTTTCCGGTCCAAGCCGCGGGCGAGGGTAGGAATCATCACGAGGATGCAAATAATGAACCTACTCCCGAGTGTCGAACTATAATTCTTTATTCAGTGCGAGTAAAAGTCAACAAACTGTGCGCAAAGTACACTTTTACGCAGGGTGTATTACAAAAAAATTATCTTATGATGTGGGACTCGAAAATAGAAGATTACGATGGCGCAAAAACTGGATTTTGCAGTCTAGTGGCTATTCCGACCCTCGCCTTCAGCTCGGAAGGAAAAAAATCACTCTAGATGCGAGATCGAAGCTCCGTGGCCGCGTCAATTATGCCATTTTTGGAAACTTATGTATGAATGTAGAAAATCTGTGCACAAGAGACACCATTTTATTCACTATCCGTATGCGTAGATGTGCGCCTTGCGCAAAGTTGATCAACTTTTACTCACTGTCAAGAAATATGACTCTATCGTTTCAAATAATCTAATTTTACTCACTGTCTTCCGAAGGGTTCAATAGACGGGAGAGAAATCTATTCTTTCATTTGCCCGATTTTAGGGTGCTTACAAGATTGCAAGTAATTGTATACGCGGCTCCCTCATGAGGTTCCCCGCTTTTGAGCAATTATCCCGACCTTCGCCTGCGGCTCAGGCAAGAAACCAGTTGTTACAACCTCATAAACTCGGTGCAATATAAACTATTTGTATTGAGAATTATTCACATTCGTAATTTATCCATCGCATTGTTCAGTTTTTTCGCAGAGTTTTTACTCTAATCAGCCATTACATTTTTTTTATTAATCCTCAAATTATTGATAATTTTTACTATAATGAAAATCAAAAGTAGGTCACTTGCGTAGGTGCATGAATGACTTTTCATCATCAGCTAGTTTTGAAAATTGATCATCACAGGGTGGACTATTGAAGTAATCTGCTTAGGATTCGACCCCAGAGTTTAATGGTTTCTCATGGTCGAGAGAAAACTGCACATAGAAAGAGAGACAGACACAGATATAGTCAGAAACTGAGAATAGATAAATAGGTTGCGATTATTGTTAAAGGAGTAGCTGAGAAGAGAACCCAGTATACCATCACTATAATTTTTTAATCAGTTTTTGAAATTTTATCCATCAAAGGAAAGAATTTCTCAGACATTGCAGACCTAAGATGTAGTGTGAAAATGTATCTATCGGTCATGTATGTACACAGGAGTGAGTCAGAAATGTCTCCTATCGTGCTTCTACGATTCTACAGAATAAATTATTGGTTTGATGGAAATTTTGATCGTGAGGATAACGATTCTCGTCAGATATATATATATATGTACACAGAGGATATACGATAGCAACACAAGAAGTTGACGCTCATTTTGTTTGGCGCGTTCGCGAGATCGTCTTTTCTGCACGATCTGTTTCACGATAATACATGTATTGGTCCGGACATGTTTGGAATACAAACTCTATCCACAATTTGCGAAATTCAAAAGATGAAGATTCAAAAAACAATCAGCAGTAATGAGAATATTCGTGTTATCGAAAGTTACAAGAGATAGAAGAAAAAATACAGAGCAATAAAAAATTGAATAAATAATCTTAGCAAGAGCCACACCAAAGTCCAAATGTTTACACAACATAGAAATATTACAGCTGATTAAATTCATAGCTAATCAAAATTGATGAATGTGATCTTGAAAATTACCGAACCGTGTCAAAGAGCAATGGTCCTTTACGAAGTCATTGACTCTCGTTACCATTTATTCTTCACGGTTAATTTTGTGATTCACCGTAGATTTTAGCTGAAGCATCTTTGCAATAAATTGCATGATATAAACATCAGAGCAAAGGCATATATATGCGTTCATCAATGCAAACAGCGACCGAAAGACAAATAGATATATAGATATAGACAGAAAATATACAGTAATATGTGGAGATGTATGGTGAATAATGCCAGAGTAAGGTAACCCATGATGTATGGGTGGTTTATTTCTGTCATTGAGTGCATATGATTCCTCGCATCACGTTTTCGGTGCGTCAAAAAGTCGGGATACTCGAGGGTTAACGAATATGAAAAATTCCTCTGCGATCAATTCCTAATAGGTACCCTCTGAGTCATTTCTCCGAAAGAATCAGAATCATCCGTCGACAGAATTTGGAATGAAGTCAACTTCTAGAGTTTTCCATTATTGATATGTAAAGGTTCACCTTTTTCACAGATTGTTGTCTTTTTGCAGGTTCTACCGTCATAAATTGGAAGGGATGAGTTTTATCAAAAAATGTGTGGAATGGTTTTTGAAGTTTTTTGGAAAATCTACAAGATGGTGTACTCTTGTCTTTTCGAAATCGGAGATGAATCTCTGTAAATTTCACAGATGAAAGGAAAATATCTCAAAAACTTGAAATTTTTTTGTTTAGTCTCTCAAGTTCCTTTGACTACCTTGGGTGGATCCAGACTTTCGATAAATGTAACCACGAAATTCTGAAGATATTTCAAGATCCTACAAAAAAAATTGTTGCACACATTCTTTGGTAAGACTCGTTCTTCCCAATTTATTACGGAAAACCCAGCAAAAAACAAGAAGCCGTGGAAAAGCAGCATGTTTACATACCACCCACAATGGAAAAACTGAAAAATTGGCTTTATTTCAAACTCCATCGATAAATGACTTCGATTCTTTCGGAAAAATAACCGTGAGGATTCCTAGAAATTGATTGGAGAGGAATTTTTTATATTCTTACACCCACGGCTTTCCTAACTTTACTCTCTCCGAAACCATCAGTGAGAACTCACTGAACTTCAGTTAGTCTGGGATCAACTGTGACTGAAGACTTCAGTGAGTAGTTTCCGTGAGTATCCGCTGAAGTCGTACTGAAACTTCAGTGACCTTGGGTGGTCAGACGAGTACCCATGACTGAAGTTTCAGTGAGCATCACTGATATTTCAGTCGGACCATCCACCTGAAATTTCAGTGATCTTTGGTGTCGGACGGGCAATTATCACTGAAGTTTCAGTGAGCACCACTGAAACTTCAGTGACGACGGCCCGCCCGACTCCAATTGTCACTGAAATTTTAGTGGTGCCCACTCAAACTTCAGTGACGAGGGCTCGTCTGACTCCAAAGGCCACTAAAATTTCAGTGATGGAAACTCGTCCGACCACCCAAGGTCACTGAAGTTTCAGTGCGACTTTAGTGGATAGTCACTGAAACTACTCACTGAAGTCTTCAGTCACACTTGATCTCAGACTAACTGAAGTTCAGTGAGTTCTCACTGATGGTTGCGGAGAGAGTACGGCACACCGAGTGTTATTTTGAGATGCCGACGTTCGATAATCATAACTTCGGAAACGCCGTGTCCTTGTTTTGAGCAAAGAGTAACGAGTACTTGAATGGCGATTCTGAAATATTCTGATTCCTCTGATTAATTCTGTCGAAAGTAAACTATCTGACAATGCTATGAGCTGACAACATGGAAGACACCAGAAATTTGAGACAAGAAGAAATTGAATAACTTATTTGGATTCGTTGCTACAATGAGTCACTGCTACATAGGTATTATGTGAAAATTCATTTCAAGATCTTACATTCCATCTTCAAGAGGAACTTTGGTTGAGTTTATCATAATGAGATATGCAAAGCTTGTCGTGCTTTCTCAAATAGTATATTACTAACCTAGGCAGTACTGCATGGGAAGTTTTCTCAAATCACATGAAAATTGTCATCCGAGGCGGACCCGAGGTTGACAGCCATGTGATCTGAGGGCTTCCCTTGCTACAGCAACAATTGTCCGATTGCGGCAATGGCAGTGACAGCTCGCTTCCATTGTCGGAGTACGGAAAATGGACTTTGCTTGTCAACATCTCAAGAGAACGATCCCGATTATCTTCTTTTACCAAGAATGATACAAAGATTACATGAAACACATAAAAGCTCAATCCAGTTGAAACTAACTTGAAATTCAGAGTTCAGTTGAGACGTTCTCGTATTGAAGATTGCATCAACGGGTCAGTTTTGTGTAATGACGCGCACAATGATCATTCTTCGAATCATTTTGGAGGCGATTGTTTCACTTTGCATTCTTGCACTGATTGAGGTTATGGTAGCTGCGGAATAGTATATTTGCACTAAAGGGCATCGTTGAAGGACGAAAAGAAAAAAAAAGATGAGGTTGTGGAACTAGAGAGTGAAACAAAGTTCATCAAAATCACCGAGAAGTATCACAAGGAATAATCATGCGACACTCAAATCAACATGTTCAATATCTGACCATAAATCTATTAGATGCTAACCAATCTTGGTACATTATAACAGCTTGATGCGAGGAGATTCGAACTGTCTCAAAAATCTCGTTTCCAATGAGTTCGATATACCAATTAGAAAATAATCGATCTGATCATCATTTGTATAGGAGAGACAAAAATAAGAGTTTTCTCCAACTCCTTTCCGAATGCAAGATGAAAAAATCAGATGCCTCATGAAAAATTATTATCCGTGTTATCAGAGAATAGCGCTCGTATCAGAAGATATTGCTCTTAGAAGGCTTATATTAGGACTTATAATCCAGCCTGATTGTGGATATATATTTGAGACTCGATCGATCAAACTCAACAGCGAGGAAGAAAAGTAAGAGGTATGCAAATTATGAAGAAGCCTCTGAGCACATGCAGTAGACTCGCATGCAAGATATACTCAATCAGTCATAGAATACGATAATTTTCCCCACAACACCGTCTACTTTACAATCAACTCATGAAAAATTTAACTCATTTGCGAAACAATGTCCAAAGTTTGAACTGCAGAAAAAAATTCAACCATCACCTGTCACCAGCCTAGCAGTCATGAAAAAGAGAATGAAAGATTCAAGCAGAGCTATTGAGCCTTGAAAAAGCTGAAGTGAGGCCAAGGGAATAATTTCGTTCGATTGATACATCACAACCAAATCTCTTGTATCGGGGTGAACGTATGAAATTCATCAATTCGGGACTAGCTGAAAGACCAAGTTGTGACCAAGATAGCAGAAAATATGTACCGAATGGCTTCGTAGCATTGTGATGTTGGTGAAAGTCAGTGATGTCATTGAACTTGTTACTAAATATATTCAATGTGTGGCAAATGAAAGAAAAAAAAAACGGTTAGTGTAATAACAGCAATAACAATGACATTGAGAATGATAATGATGACCATATCGACTGTATACTGGTCGTATACGTATAATATACATAATATATATATAATATTTAGTATGTATATTTATGCAGAGCAGAGAGAAATACAAGAACAAGAATATAATCGATAAGATGTTCAAATCGAAATGACAGATAGAAAGAAAAATTGTAGGAGTATTTACTCACCGGATCTGGTGGTAATCTGTAGTCGCTAGACATTTCACTGCTTGCGCTTCTATCCTCTGTCGACCTCTCCCAGTCCACTTCTTTCTTCAATGACTGTCGAACGAAAACCATATGTACCAATTGTGTGTGAATATTTTACAGATTGTGGCGTATGCTGCGAGTTGATGTTTCTCGAAAAATCTTAATAATACATTAACCATGGTTTTTTCTTAGCATCTCCTTGAAAGTTCTCGACTATATGATGCATACGTAAGTAATTTATTTTGGATTCAGCAATGTCGTATACAACGCTTGATTTATTCCAAGCTGCTAAAGCAACGTAAGAGTATTAGATCCGTGTATGATTGTGAGTCATATATTCCGCGAGTCTGCGTGTATGGCAGCTTTTACGACAACATGTCAGAGTTATTCCAACGACTCTGGGACTCTCTGCTCTTTATATTTGAGAATACTCAATTGTTGTTTTCTCTGCTGTCGGACCTCATTGCGTTCTTTGAGTAGGACTGATTCGAAGATACCACGGAATCCGAGGGAAAATCTCAAAACCATTGATAATCCAGGCTATTTGTTGCAAGATGTCTCGCAATCTACTTAAGTTGGTCTCAGTTAGGACCATGTGAGGCTCAACGAAGTTTCATGGATGCCATGCCTCGGCCATAGAAAAAATTTTCAGAAAACCAGGACGGTACATGACTTTTTGAGGTACTCTCTGACTTTGCACCAGAGATGAGTAGACACAAAAGAGGATTCATCCAAGACTTTTCAGACGCTCGTGCTAGTAGTATTGGGTTGAATGCCTGCAGAGCAAGTTTTTTTTCTCTGCACGCATCTCGAAATCATTGCTCGGAATTGAAAAATTGCACACTCAAACATTGACGTGTACTTTCCAGTTTCCTAGACTTTTGTGAAATCAAAAATCTGTGCAAGAACGGAAGTTTGCAAGCAAACTAGGATAAGAGTTTATTACCAAGCAAATAGATCTCATCGGGAGATTTGAGTCTTGCGCTGCAAGTTAGATTCGAATATGATTCTATTCAGCATAACATTTCTTAATTTCTCAATTTTTCAAGACTCATTCACTATACTTCGGTTCTGTTCACTTTTAAAAAATTGCTTGAAGAAGTTATCGTTGCGATCACGCGAGAGAATGTTTATGACATTTGGATGTCTGTACAATGAGATGCATCTAAAACCATGCAAAGACTGTCAAGATTGAGAACAAGTTGATATCTTGTCTCTGATGACGAAACAGAGATTTCCTGTCAGTTTTTGAAACCTTCTAATTTCCGTGTGAACCATGCCATTCGGAATAATGCACATCTCTAGTCAGTGTGAATTCATTAATCGGGCGAGTGCTAGAAGAAAGAATCACAAGGATACAACAAGCGCAAACATGTGCAAACAGATGGCTAGAATCAATTGTTTTTGATCCAAATTTCTGATGAGGGGTTAGAATTATTCGTAATTAGTGAGATCAGGTGGAGAATCTAAAATCCATTGAGTGGGAATCATTTTTACATCTAGTTGCCTTTTTGTCCCTCAAATTACCATCTCCTTCGAGGTTCCAAGATAGAATATTCCAGCTGGGTACATTCCGAAATGTATTAGCTCACGATAGAAGGGATGAGAACAATTGTTCAAAGAAAAAAGTGGCCTTGATCAATTGTCGTCCACGGGTGCTCATTTATAAAAGCTATCGTTGATTGATAAGTAGAAGATTATTCGGATCCAATGTTCTTATAAACAATGCATGGAAAAACTTTCCCTAATAAAATGAAGCTGTTTAGGACTCTTTGTCCAAATTGCACTTATTTCATACAGACTGCCATTAAAACTTGGTCGTGTGTGCATTTGAATTTTCCGCGAGTACCTCTACCTAGGCTATCTCCGAAAATCCTGCTAGAAGCAGAGAGTCCGACAGCAGAAAAATTTTCCGAGTCCCGTGAAATCCAAGAGTCATTATTTTCTTGTAGTACATTCATAATTGAGTGTGGTATACTCACGAGGGGCACTTGCTGAACGGGTGGCAGTCCCGAGGGTCCTGCCAGTGGTTCGCTCGACGGTGGCGACGACGGCGCGTGTCTACTTTTGTGGTTACTGTTGCTGCTGTTTCCACTAGCACCACCGTTGTTATTATTGGGCAAACTCATGTCACTGGGATGGCTGTGCGCCGGGCTCAAAGGCGACCTGTCCCTCACACCCTCGTCAAGGCTTTGCTGCGAGTCAGAGTCCCTCCTCGATCTGGGCCTGTCCAGGGCCAGAGGTCCCACCGGACTCTCTGGCCTCTCGTTCTTCGGGCTGCAACTGGGCCCCCTCTCCGTCTTTATTTCATCCGCAGCGAGTCCCTCGTTACTTCTTGGCCTCGTACCCTCATCTCCGTTACTACTCGTTCTCCGTCTCCGCCTTTTCCGCCTCTCCAACTCCTGGTGGTGATGCTGCTGTTCCCCATCCTCTTCGTCGTCCTCGTCTCCGTCGACCATTGGTTCCGGCCTCTTCTGATCCCCCGAGACGTGTTGTTCCGTAGTGACTCCAATGGTGCTGGCGCTGGCCATTGACGTCGGTGTTATGACCTGGGTAGGTGCCGAACTCGGTTCCGAGGGTCCAACCGGGCTAGGATTGGCTATTAGGGCAACCGTGGAATTACTGCTACCCGTCGCAGCACTGGTCGCTGCGGATGAGGACGTGTTCGCGTGGACGTTGGTCATGTCTGCTAGCCCCTTGACCTTGAGAGATTCCGCCGTCTTGAGGAGGGCCGAAAGTTGGCAGTACTCGACGTTGACCTCACCCTTGTACATGAAATCGACGAGGGTTCGAAGCTCGTCGAATCTAACGTCCTTCAGGATGACTATGGGATGGCGTCCCGGGTGTTCGAGAAACAGAGCTTGGAAGTAAGACGAACAGGCCGATAGGACGACCTTGTGAGCGCGAATGGAGGGTCCCTCGGCGCACGCCAGGGTCACGTCTACCAGCGACTCGGACTCCAGCAGCTGAGAGAACACGCCCAGCAGGTTGCTCTGATGATTGTTCCACCTCAGGCAGTAGTGCTCACTTCCCATGTCTGCGCCGCTGCAGCCGACCGCGACTCTGCCGCTGCTGAAACAATCCGAGGAACAACAGCGAAATTGAGAATATTATCGTATTTTATGGGTACACCAAAAAGTTCAGCTCGATCATTATAATGTATCGTATGTGTCAGATTTTATGGTGGATAATGATTATACAGCGATGGCTGCAGGAATCATCGGGATCGCAAGATTTTTAGCCAGGGTGTTATTATGTAGCCCAATGAGACGGCTCTAATGAGATGGCGCGCGCGCGCGCGCACGTCCGTGGTTAAGCGATGATGAGGACCCCCCGATTACCAGCAACATCTGTTTCAAATGTGCTGAGGGATGACGCGGGGGTACCTCCTCGTGGGCGTTCTCGTTGGTTTTCGACATTGAGTTCTCTTCTTCTTGCGGACTTATTCGGATGTTGTATGTACCGCGAGATACATACAGGAATTTCATGATACTGGATACGATTTTCAAGTGATGTGCGCAAAGTGCTTGGCACGGAGGTATGCGAGTTGATCGTGATCGGGCGCCACGCCGCCGCCGCAAGCTCTCAACGAGATCTTACATTTTCTTGTATCCGTGCATGCGTTATTCCCGGAGGGCTTGTGGGTTTTATTGCAATGCAGAATACTTGCAGGAATAGCTCATTATGATAGGCTACCTGCATATCTCATCGTTTTCGATGTGCATAGCATTGAATTGTTATCCCTCGGGAAGAATGAATTTTCGTTGGAGAATCGTTTCAAAGCTTGCGGTATCTAGAAGGACGTTTCTAACCTGAAATAACTGTGCAGAGAAATTCTCGTAATCGGGATTATTGAATTGAATCGCATTGCTTTGTGTAGCCTGGCTATTTGTGCAAATAACGATCGCTTTAATAGACAATCAAATTAATCATTCACTTGCTAATTATGCTCCTCAATGTGGCGCGCTTAGATAAAAGAAAGCCTTGGGGAGATACGTCTAACTCTTTTCCATTGGGAATGCATTGACAGGAGATACTGAGTGCTGTATTTCAATAATTATGAAAACTCAGTTTGAGGACTTGTGTGTATCGTTTCTGAGAAAGATTGAAATATTTCACAACGGAGATGTTTTCGCGAGCGATTTACGTTCCCTGATATGGGAGGATTCATTCAACTTCGGAAAGTGAATGACAACTTGAAAAGGTGAGCATGAGGCAAAATTGAAGCATTCCAGGTATTCAAAGACCCTTACAAATTATTCACAGAGATAGATGTGTTTGGACTCTCTGTTAGCATCTCACAGTTCTATCTTATGCATTTCCGAAAAGGCTGCAATTTCTTACAATGACGAATTCCGGTTGTAACTTGAGAGTAAAGGACCATGAATAATTCCTGAAATCCCGCGCTGAACAAACAGATTTTTTGTTTTCAAAGTCACCCTCATATCTTCGTATAAATGGGAACAGGGAGTAAAAGAAAAAAAAATCAAGATTTCCCCTAAAAAAATTTAATCAAATTTTGCATGGCCATGATATTTTCCAGGCCGTTACACTGCGCCACGATAGACGCTTCCATATGAAAGGAGTTACCAAATTTTCTGTTAGGATCCCTAAGCAGATCGAACTTGATTTCCACGAAGATTCCAAAGATTTTTGATCCAATCGCAGAAAAGAAATTTTCATTGAAGACCGGAGTTCAGAATCGAACAAAATTGGTTTGGACTCAAGGTAGGGAATTCCCCGAATTCTGAATAGATCACGTGGTTTCCGATCGAAATGGTCTCGAATGATTCTCTAGTTGGTGAGTCAGATGCTTCTGAAATGCTTTTGCAGCTTGAAAATGATATCTGTAAAATAATGGGTAAGGATCAGTTGATGAGATTGAAAAGTGTTGCCTGAGGAATGAGAAAAAATGGTATATTGTCAATCACCTCTCATTAATCAGTCACTCCCATCCACGATCGACTCTGATGGCTATGTAATACATTTTAGCCAGACCAGGCCCAATCAGCCTGAACTAGACCGAGTGGATTGAAGTAGATCGAACTAGACTAAATTAAACCGAACTCGACCGCATTCAGACCACTCCAGTACGGTAATTCTAGTACGGTAATAGTGCAGGCACTGGTGCAGTAATTATATGGTACTATTGCGGTATTAGTGCGGCCACTATTGAGGTACTACTGCTGTCCTAGCGGTACTAGTACCGTGCTGAAATCGTTAGAGTACCATCCAGCGATCCATCCACTTATCCACTCGATGACCTACCCACCCACCCATCAACCCATCTACCCATCAGCCTCACTCATGATCCATACGGCCACCCATTATACTTTACCCGGGTGAATGTGGGAAACTCAAACACGCGGGACCTGGACGAACAAATTTTGGGGATATACTTATTACAATTTGTATTGTGAAGTGGGTTAACTTCAGAAAGTCCTAGTTTCGAAACTGGTTCACAATTAGCTCATCAATCGGTGTTCACTCGAGGGCTCACCCTAAAGCACAACACGACACCAATGAAAGAATCTACAGTAGCAGGAACAATGATTACCGGACAGAACAATAAGCTGTTTTTTCTCCGACTATTCAGAATCATCCCAATATGTCACTCTTGGGGACTATTTTCAGTTTCAATTTATCATACAGATCTTAGCATATCGTGAAAGTTCACTGTAAAAAACTGGTTGACTCTCCACCGAATCGGTAACCACTTGGTTGAAAAGTCAACCAGTGGTCGAGGGAAAAACTTGAACCAGTGGTTGAAGTTTTTCTCACAAACTTTTTACAGTGCTGAGCTACTGATTTCTCGACGATATCATCACAATGACCAAAATTGATGGATGTTGTACACGTCCACTGGTTTGAGCAGCTACATTTTGTTACTATGAAATCCATTTGGCAAGTACCTGATGAAAATACCACGAATCTCACATTTAAATTTTTGCCCTTTGATCTAAAATGATGCGAGTGAAAGGTACACAGAGGCTGCGCTCACGCACAGTTCGCACACTAATAAATTGCCACAATCGAAAGTCAGTTCTCGAGGCAAACGGATCAAAGTGCACTCATTTCGTGCATAATACAATATCGATTTCACCCCCCTCCCCCGCCTACTAATACTTGCGCCTTTCATTTGCTTTGATTCAATATATCCCGTCGGGTAAAATCTCGACCTCTCGTCGATATATTGCGCAACTCTGGCGTCTTTATGCACTTATGCAGATCAACGAACTCTCTCTCTCTTTGGTTGCACGGATTTGTACGAGAGAAGTCGAGCCCATGAATCTCGAGCGGTTGTCAGTGAGGTAAAGTGTCTCAGAGCAATCGCTAGCTATATAGCAATAACTTGGATTGTTCGAGGATCGATACATTATAGGCCATCGCAAAGCTCGAGGAGCGCCATCGATGTCTAAATATATATCCAGACGGCTAATTTCTACCGGGCTTTCATGCAATGATGATATAGCTAGCTAGGTAAGCCACTTTGTATTATTCTTGCTTCTTGCAAGATGGTGACTTGGGTTGTTGATTTGATTCGCACGAGTATTGATTACTCGATATTGTAAGTTGATGTCTGAGAACTGCGATAGAAAATTTTCTGATGGCATGAATCCGAAACTTCATCCTTTACTCATAGGATGTGGGCCCTTTTTTTGATGGATTTTCCAGTGGACCGGAGTCGAAAAATCCAAGTGAAGGTATAAAATCGTGATTTCGCAAAAAAATTCATATTCCAGGTTTGTGAAGAGGGCAAAGAATTCTGCATCAAGAAAAATTAGCTCTGGTAACGGGCACTTGTGATGTGAGAACTTGCTTATGGCTAGTTTTGTACATTGCAAAAAGTTTACGATGACTGATTCATGGAATTCAGTGAAATGATTGTAGCGTGATCACAACTCGGGTAAATGTTGCGGACAACAGTTTTAATTCGCATGTAAACAAAGTTTCTTACCAAACAGATTGAAAAGTTTGAGTAATCATACAGCGTTTGCGCGTACTAAGGAGAACAAAATAGTGCCAACGTTATGCTAATACAATTAATTCTGGATCATAATCATCCGGTGAAAAAGTAAACGAAGACACGTACAATAAAGTGATGAGGAAACGCAGCTTGACTAAAATAATAATAATATTGTAGCTCAGCGTAATGAAAGATGGGTCTTGCACATGAACTATATAACGCATATAACCATGGGCATGAGTGTTCAATTTTTTTTTTCTTCGCGTCAGATTCTTGGAACGCGACTTGAGCAACTGTGCGAGCAGCCATCCGCTATAGATTCGATGTAAGTATGCGCGTTTCGCGATTCTAATTCGCTATCTATACTTTTGTGTGCGCTTTTGTGAGAATTGTACAAGTGCGAAAACGCGTTTGCCACAAAATGCGTTTCCCCGAAACGCATGATATCGAAATATGGCGTAAGATACTGAGAAGCCAGTGGTGTTTGGTGTCTACGGGCTCATCGGATTCCTTGACATTTCATTTGAAGAAAATGTCTTGCTTTGAATAAGTTTATGCGTGACTTCCAGGCTCAACGATTCAAAATTTCCGAAAATTATAGATGGAACAATGAATAAATCGCACCGTAGAGCTCAACAGACTTCACGGCCTATAAGAATAGAATTTGAATAACATACCGACCTTATCGAAGCCACATTCGACTGTACAAACACTAATCTTGATGCAACAAGTTGTCTCATTAATATGGATAGATAATTGTACACGTAAGACGTGCCCGGCTTGCAAACAGAGAGTTGTTGGAAACCCTCACATGATGCCAAAAAAAAGAATGATCTTAAGGTTGGAAATGGTCAAATATCCTACAAACTGTAACAGATACCTCTTGATTTGTTCAGGCGAAAAAGGTGGTGTGGACATATATCAAGTGACACAATATATCCCACAATCGGTGCAAAATTTCTATACAAATAATAATACAACAGCGCCGCGCGTGCAGATTTGCGTGATATCGCAAAATGCGTGGGTATATATTATACCAAAAAATATACATCGCACATGCAAAGTATGGAATGAGTCTATAGGAATAGTTTTGCACGCACACGAAACAACGTGGGTGTGCATGCACACATCTTATCTATCGATCTGCTGCCAACTAGTCACGGAAGTTCGGCCGCGCTATTATACACCGCCACGAGTGCATAAAAAAACACGAAGCTGCAGTAGTGCGAGCCGCCACCCGCGCAACTTCATATGCCCCCCACAGTCGCCTATGATTCTGCTGGTTTTTATCTAAATGTCGAATTGGTCAGGTTAATCTCGACTACAGATGTTGACTGCGTGTGTGACACTGGTTTTGGGATCAATTTGGATTGATTTAGAGAATTCTGATTAGGAAATATCTCATTCCGTAGTCCAGAGAGTGTTGATGTGGAATCGTGAATTATTCGGTTTAAGTGGAATTTTCAAATTTCCCCGGCCTATTTCATGATCGGTATACCTCACAGGAAATTTTCGCTGTAAGATAAGTGATGAACAGTTTGAAACAAGATCCTAATATCAGTGATTCCGTTGAAAGTGTGATTTTCCGTGTTCCAAGTTCCCCCAAGTTTCTGAGGGTTTGAATATGCATTATGACAATTTTCTGAGGTGTATTATATTAGTGCGCAACTGTGTTGATAGTTTTTGGGTCGATTCCAACGTCCCCGTAATTTGTAGTGCCTCATAAAGGGCCGAAATGTCAATTCCGTCCCCTGTAGACAACCTACCTATGACTCTTGCATTCACTGCAACGCATATTCAGAGTCGAAAACCCTCATGTGTAGCTATGCACTTCAATTTGTAGTACTTCAAATAATATAAACCACCACTTTGCACATCTAAATTAAGCTCTCAGCTCGAACACGGCCATCCGACATTTTGAAGACGGGTTTGCACCAAAACTGCACGCCCAGCACTTGCAAGGTCGGCAAAGTCCCCGATCGTCTATTGAGCCTTTCTAATCGATGAAGGTGATTTCCAGATACCCAAATACACCTAATTCTTGCGCGACATAAACCGAAAACTCGAATCCGCGGCCGAGTGCACCATATGAACGTGTTTTCCAAATGGCGTACAAAATTTTTGGTCAGTTCCGTTCCCATAATTCATTTGTACACATTTTCTTGAAGTATTTGGTTGCATTGGATCAAATTTATGCGGAAAAGACCCTCTAAACTCGACATATCTTTGCCCGGCTTCAATTTTGAGCTAGGTAGCTCTAGGTACTCCTTTTTTGTGCCCAAATAAGTGTGAATTGACTGCTATGAGACACCGAAATTTGTCCGGAGCTGAAATAATTTTTCGACCCAAATCACTCCTTGTGACGATTTTGGCCCCAAAAAGTCACACTTTCGGCGACGAATTTCGAGGTTAGCTCCTAGTTCTACGCAAATGGAAGTGGGACAGTCAATCAACAGCTCCTCACAGATCAAGCCACGTTCTAATTTTTTCATATAGATATGGGCTTGTGGCAGTGTCAGAGATTGGTGGTTCTTCAGAAAAGATTTTTTGGAATTTGATCACGTGCATGAGCTCCTCGTATCAAACAATACTCACCTAACTTCCAAATTTCCATTTTTCATTGTCAACTTGTCAAATGATGTGAATTCAAGTCTCGCGATGACATGATAATAATTTCTATGAATTTTGATAAATAAGTACATTTTCTTTGCGAGTATCATGATTTGATCAGTTCCTCCGTGTCGTGTGTCCTACAAAGTATTTTCGAGTTTTCTTGACAGCATCTTCGTGTGAAACGAGTGCTGATATTTCTGGGGACTTTTGAACGTTCAGAAGGAGTCCTAGTTTTTCCAATAAGTAAATTATTGTTGAAGCCTCATCGCTCTGCAGGAACATCCCAAAAAACTACACCCCATTTTGTCTATGAGTAATGCTGTCGTGTGACAAAGTCTTTTCATTTCATCTCGCTACTGACATTCGTGGATTCTAACATGAGATGAAGGTAGGAATAGGTTTCCTACGAGAAACATAATTTACCCAGAAGATTCCAGTAGGAGTTGAAGTCATCGTAGTAAGATTATTTACGACCTATCTCATGTTCCGACAACACCGCCAAGAAAACGGACATTTTTCAAAAAAGCTCGCACATATACAATCGATACGAGATCAGAAAGGTGGTCATCCACTGATGAGAGATCATGAAAGTGTCCTAGATTCCCGATTGAAAGATGGGCATGTGATGAGGCAAATTGATCTTCACTAAATGTTCATGGTAAATGCTTGAATATTTGAGGAAAGAGAATTTCGGAAATAGAAAATCTGAGGATCATTGTTTGTATTGGAATTCCATATTGCCTTATAAATATAGATTTTCAGAGATTACTCAGGAGTACGTTGGCGATAAAACTCAAATTTCTAGACACACAAGATCACTATTCAGCATGATCATTCAGCCCACAACCATCTTTTTTGTTACCCAATATCTGGAATCGAGCATCGCACATTTTCCGAGCCACACAATGTAAGTAACACTTGACAAAAGTTGTAAATATTTCAAGGTGAGTTATGAATTCACTTGTTCGGTACAAGTTCTTCGTACGGTTTTCTCGCAGTCGTGCCAACAAAGCAACTATCTTTGGATGTGCTCCATTAAGAATTTATCTCATTTTCACTTATTCATCCAGAGTAAGTAACTGCTCATGGCGCGTAAATCTTTGAACAAACTCCCTGCCATCCCCCGCGTCCACTAACATACGTATGTTCAAGTTTAAATAAGTAATAATGTATTATTAGTGCGTGAGCGTGCGGCGCACTATTTGAGAAAGTAAAAACAGTAATTGCAATTACTTCTCGCAAATATGCGCGAAACAAGACTTTTCCGGACGCGCACATACTTCGAACGAAATCGGCAGACCGAGACTGAGCCTGCTAGCTCGTGCGGGGGCGTGACGATAATAAAGATTCCACGTCGGTAAAGCTGCGTATGTACGGCTCAATGATTCCGTGCCAATAATTCAAATGCGCGCGCTTCGTAAGCCCGGAATTATATGCTATCGTTGCTCATCACAACATAATTTTCTCGCGCAGTGAGGTTCTCCCGTATGGCTTTAGCTACAATATATCTCTGCCCAGTTCACATCAGGGCATCTTTCAACCGTCTTCATCAGTATACAGAATGAGTCTGAAGTGTTATTTTGAAACTAATATTTGAAGGATTCTGTCTCATCGTTTAGGTCAAGGAAATCTTGAGCCACCAGCCACCAATGCCCGGCATAAAAGGTTGCTCGTTGGAGCAAGGAGGAGCATTTTATCCATAATTATTTCAACCCACTAACCAATCTTGAATTCAACCCCAAGGATATCTCACGACGCAGTGTGGATCCTTTGAGTAGATTGAGAAGTAAGATCCGACTACTGTCAGTTGAGGTTAACTTTGGAAACGATGAATTTCTGATGTACGGCACGCGCAAGTTACGAAGGAATGTTCAGAAGTACACTTCTGAACATTCCTTCGTAACTTGCGCGTGCCGTACATCAGAAATTCATCGTATCTGTGTGGTCAATCGAAATATTACAGTTTCAACTTCTAATTGGCGGGTATTGAAGTCTACATAGGACATTCCTGGTCGGAGCTATGAGCGCTCAAAATAGTGTCCCAAATTCAGACTCCCATTGAGTAACTTTGGAACATCAAGAGTGAAACGTGAAACATTTCAATAATGTTCTGCTGTGCGGCTTCACATTTATATTCAATAAGAAAAATCTCATGAATCGTAGTTCTAGTGGTGTTAAGGTAGGATAATCCTATGTATCGTGGTGGATCTTGTGGAGAAAATTTTTGAATGTTATTGTGCACTTTCTAAAGCTCAATCAATCAATGTTCCACAATAACCCCACCCGGTTTGCGAAAACAAGCCCAATTCTTTTCGATTTTTGAGAGGTGTTCCAAAGTCACCCCATTCCTCGAAAACGTATGTATTTTCTCATTCAAGTGTCTCAAAGTTACCCCGATTTACAAGAGAAACACGAAGTTTTTAGTTCCTACACTACAAAGTTAACCCAGGGTGGGAATATACCAATGTAACGATGAAACTGTCTTTGTAATGGTAGGTTCAACAGAATTTAGCTCCATTGCCCTGGTTCCAGCCTGGGAGTGCTCAAACGACACTGCTTTCTGAAGCACCTGTTTTTCACTCTAGAACCATTTTCTCGAAGAAGTTCCTTGTAAACGAACACATAACTGATATGCATCGGTGCAAAACATTCCCCACACATGCAATTAATGAGCAAAAGTGGTACTAGAACTGGAGAGGCAGCTACTCGAAAACCTGATTTTCGAGTAGCGGAGGTAATCGAAGTTCCACTCAAGTGTTCCAAAGTTGCCCCAGCTGTTCAAATTCACGCCAATTGAAGGTAACTGTTTCAGCTTATTTTGGATTTCAAAAAACGCTATTTCGGGATATTTTTGAGTTCCTCGAAACAATTTCTGGTGTCAGTGGAGAACTTTTTCACGCTATATGGAAGGAGGATACAATTGCATCGACATAAAATTAGGACCGGTCCAGATACTCAGAATCAATTCTGAGAGGGGAACACATTGAGCATCACAGATAGCCCTTTATCGAACCGTAGTACATACTCCATATAAAGTGGAGCGAAAAAGAGGTTGTGTGTCGGTTGGTGGCAGTGGCGCTGTAAAACATCGAAATTACATGGCTTCGCACATCTCGCGCGCGACTCTGTATAATACGAGACTTTTCTCTTGCAACTCGAGTTTAACCGACACCTGTTTTAGCAGCAGCAGCAGCATATATTCGCACACGCGCACTCCCGCATCTCTCAAACTGTAATATACGCCGAGACTCGTGTTTTACCTATACACAAGTATTACGTAAGAAGTATATAGAAGCGCGAGCCGCGCAGCCGCTTATTTATGTGATTTTAAAGGTTTTCTCTGCACGGGTCAATCCTTTTACGCTGCGCGGGGGTTAACGAGACAGCTGCACGCATGCTTAGGCTTTACTAAATAGAGCCAATGTATTCTCTCAATATATGTATAATATTCTCGTTTCCAATTACATACTCTGATGTGCAGTACATAGGTATATGGATGGGTTGCAAGTGGTGGCTACTGCACCGCAGCGCATCAGTCAAGTGACCGCGATGATTGCCGCAATGACTGAAGCGAGCAATGATCCGCTGAGAGTGTGAGAAGTACTTGCAACGCTTGGCTGATATTTTCTCAGTGCTGGGGTGGCCGGTCTCGAGTCGTTGCCGCATTGTGGACGCTATTTCAAACTAGTAGCTGAGAAGAATTTTCAAAATTTCGAGCACGCCTGAGAGTGGGTTACGTTTTAGACGAATTTTTTTTAAACAGATAAGTGAAAATCGGCCTGTATGCCTCACTGGTCCCGGTCACTTTTTTGGCCTGAGCCGAAGTCACTTGTGTAATGGGAATCATCCGAGTTGAGGAAGAATTTGTTGATTCTGATAGGAAGGCACAAATGTTCATTTTGCACACCGAATGGTTTCTTTTGGTCAGAGCCGAAGTCGAAGATCGAAATTATCTCATGGATGCAAAAACCGCCCCACATTCCTATATTCCAACAGGAGATTTGACTCTCACGCCCAGTTTCACGATTTTGTCTCTCGCGCAAGTATGATGGTCAACTAGTGTTCGACGCACTCGGGCGGGGTGGCTTTGGCGGGATGTCATGCAATACTCGAAATAGGCTTGCCAGCAAAGTGTGGAGGTATTTTTCATAACGAAAATCCTCAATCAGCTATTCAATGTGGCATATATGGATTATAATAATCGAACCAACATTCCCGCCCGTATATCAAAATGTACTATTTCCGTTGGCTGTGACAGAAAGAAAATGAAAAAATCTGACGGAATGATTACAATCTTCAGTTACTTATTCCCATTAGTCATAAAATTATATATTTTGCAAAAATGTTTACCTGGGTTGCAATAGAAACGAGTTTTACGCCTCTGCGATGATGACTCATTTTTTATTCTACTGGGCATGGAACTGGATAATTTCACACGAGAATATTCTTTCCATTCATTACTGAGGATTAGAGTCAATTCTATGAGTGGGTATAGCCGTGAACATGGATCCAAAAGTCGTGAAACTCTTACCCTTATCGAAGACTGAGACGATTTTTGTTAAATTTTCACGATAATTTTCAATGAGTGTCCGATTCCAAATTATTCTGGCTGTCTAATCTAAGGAATACGTAGTAATATGAAAGACATTGAAAAGATGCTTATAATGTCCCCAACGATTGATCTTGACGATATGGCTGACCAATGACATCGAAAAATCAAAACCATTCGACACCATTTCTGCCAGTTGATACTAGATGATAACTCATACTTATCTCTCATTCTTCTTCATGTGTCAAATGTCGAATCCCGTGAGAATCATTGCATTAACTCAAAGCTCAAAAACATTAGATCTTCTACTCGAAATTGTCGAACTAGGCTAAGCGACTCGTATGGTAAGGATCAATTTCAAACAACAATTCGCAGAAGTTAGAAGTTTCCAAGATCTCCCGATGTATCGTGTAATTATACAAGAGCTCAAGAACAAAAAGTGCATAGTAATTTTGAAATTATCGGGTACATTGTTCGAGCTATATACTTCGTAGTTTGCGACGAGTCACGAAGTAAAATTGATGCGTGCACGAAGCTGAAGACCACTGCGGATCCGATTAGCGCAAATAGCCAACCTTATAAGTGCAAATGCACTTCCGCCATGTATACAGTATATTGTGGTATGGAAAATGAAGCTCGCGAGTGGCGAAGTCGGTAAGAAGTGAAGTAAATGGCCTAATTTAATATATCAGGTGAAATAATTCCGTTGATCCGTTTAACGCATGCAGCTAAGTTCCTCAACTTTGCATATTTTCGCACCAACTTTTCCACCTCGCACGCAATACATCAAGGTGTCAGAGCCATCGTTATCATCGTCACTCACGAGTACGATATTAGATATGATACATGTAAGAGAACTGCCTACGGTCGTTTTTGTATTGCAATATAGCCAATCCTTCAATTTATTCATACCGTCATAAAAAGCCTGAATTTTGAAAGACTATCCTAATCTAAATTCAATTCCACGTATCATTTTTATGACTTAATCAACCAGTTTAATTGTCGAATTGCTCGTAATCGCGAGTCAATGAGTTTTTTCACCGAGTGACGTTGAGCTAATTATTCAGTCTCATTTGCTGCTTTAAACTGCTCATATGCTTCATCGACCCGTTTTCGAATGAAGTTGTGAGCGACGCGCGTGGCTAAGCAAGAACTTTGAACAGCTTCAAAAAGTGGTGGAAATGTATGATATCTAGTGTCAGCGCAAATCTGAATTTTCTGAATAAAATAGAGCGTGTGGTGTAACTTGGCGTTTAGGTTCAACTGGCACTTTGTCACGGTTGAGGCACAAATCTTAATTTACTCATTTTAATGAACATTCTGAGATTTGAAAATTAAACAGTGAAGTTGACACGTTCACTGCGACGGTGAAAACCGGGATTCCGCCTCAGAGTGCGAGAGATTACAAACGCGTGTTATTGCACTTATAAAAATCAAACCTCTTGGAATGTTATCAATTTGACATCTATTTACAAGATCCTCACGAATTTACGCGGGTCCCACCGGTGGCACCCGCGATAATTCCTCTCGTGCAAAGGGGGATGGAGTGAATGATCGAATACCAAAATCAGGGATCCTAAGATGTAATCTTTAGCTTTTCGGGAGCATTCGTTGATTCTTCATCATCATTCGCGTAGTTTGCTAGCATGGGCAGCGAATTTTCGTCTTGTATGGACCCCGGAGCGCAATCGTAATCCACGTAGGTATGATTTTTTACTCTCGTAAATTTATGTGATATTGATGCTCTTATTCGACATATTTTCCGACTTATTGAATGCAAAAAGTTCGTAGTACATGAAGAGATGAAACAGATTGCAATCTCATGAGGACAGGGAAAGTGCAGTGGCAGTGCGTATCCGGACTCTCTGGCATGAGTTATCGGATGAGCGGAAATAATCTCTATGATGTTCAAAAAGACTTGATGACATCTACAATTTACTGGCTATTTTTATGTCATTATATTACTATTATATCATTCATCGGAATTTTCGTGAAAATAGATCTTATCGAGAGTAACTCGAACAAATCAAGTTCGATACTAAAACTGGCCTGCACACATGTTCCTGGTATTGTATAAGTATAATGAGTCAAAATGGCAACATAAGCCATTGGATGTGTCTACGTTTGTTGGGTGCACACGAGAACTCGAACAAAAACGGGCCCCACCCGTGGGACCCGTTGCAGTGAACACGTGTTGAAATCGAACAAACGTCAAAATATCATAAGTATTGGACCTTGACTCGGAACTGATGGGAAGTGATCAAAACCATTGAAAGGCAGCTAATTCCTCGGCCATACGGTGGTGGGAATTTTCCTAAAATAGACAGACGTCATCGCATAGACTTTGGTGAAAGATTGATTCTAAAATTTAACGTTTATGAATCAAGAGCCGTAAGTGTGAGATGAGAAAACTACTCGTATGACCATTAGATTGCCTCTATCGATGATTGGACCATACGAGTGATATGTTCATTTCGTGCAGAAGCAGCAAACGTTTTTGCATTTACTACTTCCGCAAAAATCGAATAGAGCAATTGAAAGTGGACCATGCACGAACGAAGCCCCGGTATGTACTCGCAGGTCTCTTTCTACATGGCCCGTGATACCATTGTAGATTTTAAAATTGATTATTGCCGTATGCACATTCGTCGTCGGTTTGGGGTGGATTTGTTAGTATTCCTCACTGCTAATGACGAAAAATCAACAGAGTCCAGATTATACTACTGGATGTGAAATACCGTAGCTGGGATTATGAGTTTTGTCCATATCGCTACACTGTACAAAATATTTGATATAGAATCACAGCGCCAAAGTAAAATCACCTCGATCATCGTGGGTCTCGAATTGGTACAACAAAAAATTTAGTGACTCTATTGGACCGGAGTGTAAAGTCACACTTCGGTCGGGTAAGATCACATCATTCGTGTGAGAAACTTCTACTCCCACGGTGTGAGATCGTTACATCCATTAATGTGATGATTTTACTTTGGCGTTGTGATTCTAATCAGATATTTCTTACAGTGTACCGCTGCACTATTCCCCGTCGAAAAAAATAGCACACTTCTGTACATAACTTTTTTGTCCATTATACTCATCTTAGTGCGTGCCATAATCAGAGGATTGATCCCAATCAATAAAGAAATAAATCATTCCTGCATGGTAGGGAATGGAGTTTACGACTACATTCCTTCGATCGAGTCATTTGGAATCAGGTGCGTGGACTCAGTTCGAAGATTTCGGGGCGGAAAAATGTCTGCTTCGCGGGTTGGTCCAATTGGGTGTACAAGTGCAAAAGTAGGTCAGCAGTGCGGCGGTGGCGGTGGTGGCGCTCCATGTCGAAGAGATAGCGAGAGTGAGTCTGCCGTGAGAAGTTTGCCCGAGTGCGCCTTAATTGATACGCGTAATATATAACTTATGAAGTCGTTCAACATCCAACTTGAGATT
Organism: Eretmocerus hayati; assembly: GCA_029851415.1. Classification (NCBI taxonomy): domain Eukaryota; kingdom Metazoa; phylum Arthropoda; class Insecta; order Hymenoptera; family Aphelinidae; genus Eretmocerus; species Eretmocerus hayati. Next base: position 2,997,503 of record CM056742.1, read on the forward strand.
CCCGCATAAATCTTGAATTTTGAAGCGCACACGTAATACCTGCCACTCAGCATAGACTTCAGTATCGACAGCAACGGTTATTGAGTTTCTCGAAGAAGCCGATCAAAGATTACCCTCAGGGGCACACCCCGATTGCAGTACGAAAACATGACATAGAATAATAATTGCCACCTACACTAATTAATTCCAATACCTAGAATTATATTTTTGCACCTCCAATTGTCTCACGAATAGAGAAGAGTTTTACACTTTGAGAGCCGCGAGCTTGATTCACGCGATCGAAACATTTGCAAAAAGACTTTTGCAGAGACACGTAGTCTATTTTTTTTGCACGCGCTTTGAAGATATATGTATGTACTGCGCGCCGGGTATTATGTGTAATCAGCTTCGTGCGTTTTATGCAACGACTTCCACCACTTGTGTGATGTGTTTCTTTTTTTATGCGTCCTCGCGTTATAATCCTCGCCGAACCGAATGCATATAGCGAGCGAGACTTTTTTTCTAAACGCCTCGAGCGGTGACTACGCGGATTTTTTTTATAATTTTTCTGTTTTTTGCTATATCCTATCTCGTAGTTTCTTCATCAATTTGCATGAGACTTTGTTTCAATCTACTGTCGGCTTATCCAAGTTAACGAGCTTCTTTCAATTCATAAATACCGATTCTTTTTTCTGCCGTTATGAATATCGAAGTTGGTGTTCGAAGACGGTTTGAAAAAGTACGTTGCGTGATCGTGCGTTGATAGCCGCCGAGTCATTTTTCTTGCGCTTGTAACGTGTGCTTCAGCTTCAAGATGATGAATATTTTACAACTTGACAGCGATATAGTGTTTTAGAGCTTATCGTTCCCTCTTCGTGCTGATTTTTGTAGACTGGAATGAGGAAAATTCTGCCTTTTTTCAACACGCATCGATGGGCATTTATTGCGAACACCTCGATCTACTCGATTGGCACTGAGGTATTCATGAGATTGAATCATTGGAACTTGAATATTCAAGGCTCGATTCAGCAATACACTGTTCAAAAACGATCAATGCGGCTTGTAAATCGAAAAAAGAATTGAAATGCAACGCTAGAATTGTGAGATTTGAATTATTTTAGTCAGTACGTCCAAAAAGTACCGGACCCCCACCCCCCCCCCTCCCCTCCATATCTTCGAGAGATGACGTCTAGTGATAGAATGTTCCATGCAAAAGTTGATGGATAGTAAGTTACCCCCCCCCCCCCATTCACTTCATTGAGGGATATTGAATTCTCAAATGGAAATCCCCATTTTCCACCTCAAGATCGGGAGAAAGAAAAATTCTACGTTTAGATAGGTTCTATGACATTCGTCAAGATGACATCCAGGGGTCACTGAGGGGCTACGAGAACCCACAAAGTGCGCGAGCCCCCTCAGTATTCCCCGAGGTTCCCGTCTAATAAAAAATGTTGAATACAAAACTTGTTGAATATCGAGTAAGGGCTCAGATAGACCTCCCGAATACTCCCGAACCTTCCCCCAATTGCCCCATTGAGACCAATTTTGAATTGTTGAATAGAAACCCTCATATTTTACGCCAGACGTACAATTTTCCGCTCTCTCAGAATCTGAGGTAAAAAATGGAGGTTCCTATTCGAGAATTCAAAGTTGTCCTCAACGGAGCAAATTGGGGGATTGAGGGTATCTTGACGGAGGGGGGGGGGGAGTGAGCTCTCAATTGATATCCAATTTTTGTAGTGAGTACTTTTCCTCTAAACGTTGTTCTTACGAGATATCGGGGAGAAGGGTCCGGTTCTTTTGGGGGGGGGGGGCAGGCAGTATATCCTAATAGCGCGACATGGAAATTGCATAATCAACGATGAGTATTTGATAAGCGATAAGTGCAAGAACTGAAGAAACATGTCCCAAACTACTTTCTTGAAGTCAGCAGTTTCATTACTGCTCTGATGTAGCCTTGAATATTGATAGTTTCTGTCGAGATTTGTGATTCTGATTTATTACGCAATTCTGATACTACCTCAGATGTGCAAATAGCTTTGAAATCTTCAAGATTATGGAATCACGCGATACTTCTTCACATACCAATAAAATTAATATTTCCTCACTGAAAGTTCATGGGCTATTTCAAGCACAAGAATGTTGAAATGATCTTGTTGATTGCAAGTACAAATGTCTGATCTGGAGGTCGAGGGTAGAATTGTATAGATAGGTTGGGATTGGCTGAAAATGAGTATCCATGAATCGTTCTATGAGTTTTGGGGTTGATTTTGTTTTGTCGAACTGCGACTGTTCATTCTGGATTTTGGAATCGGAATGACACAGGATTTTGAGAAAATTTTGTTGTTCAAAATTATTCATTCGGGAGGACTTTGAAGCTTAAGTATCGGAATTTTGAATGTCAGTCCTACAAATGATATTCAAAATATATCGATGTTAGAGGTTGAGAGTTTGAAAGGTTGCATTATTCTAAAATCCTGGGAGGAATACCTACTTCATTGGTAAATAAATTTTTCAAGAATTAAATTTCATTGAAAACCTTCCAACTCGATGACCTGATACGAATCAACGATCCATATCTTACGACGCCCAGTGAGTTTGGGCTTACAAAATTCTCAAGATAATCTCAATTTTTCGGGCAATAACAAACTCAACTACGGGGAGATTTCTCCTTTCAAGATGTGATTGACCAGAGTTGCAAATGATATCTTTGCGTTCTTGTAAGGAGACATAATTTTGAGATAGAATCTTTTTCAGTTCCAGAATGATTCAGATCTGAAGAGAAATGGCATCAAGAAGTGAGCAAAAGAGTGAATGAGACAAGAAGAGTGGATTAGGACAGCCGAGTGCACAACGCGTTGGTATAAAGCGATAGGAGGCCGTTTGGGAACAATTCAGATGGAGCGACACTGCTCTGATGCTCTTCACCTTTTGGCGCTCCTCTTTTCTCGCTCTTCGCGCTTAGTCTCTTTCGGACGTGTGCCTCGCGGACATTCTCTAAATACAACTGACGCGTACTATCAGTGAAGTGCGCCGATCCTCAGGCCTGCACGAACGCCACGAAATTCGCCGCGGACTCATAATTCTCTGAGCATGAGCTTTCCCTGGTAAGTTTCAATACTCACCCCGACGAACTTTTTCTTGACCTTTGAACCCGGTTCCCTAACCTATACCAAATTTCATTACTCCCTTCTTCCCTTGTCACATTTCCAGAACATCTAAAATACATGCCATAAGAAGTTAAATTTATCACACGGTGTATCTAAACTGACCGCAAACAGATTTTCACGGGCCCCATTGCTTTTGTGCAAAGTCACTTCCTACTCATCCCGCACTCCAACACGAATTTATCGTATATCGATAGATAAGTTGCTTCCATACATACTTCAAGCTGCGTCAAATACATCGAGATTCACGGTGAGTCGATATATTTGTGCACAGCTATTCGCTGAATCAATAGCCCATTTGCAAAAAGCAATACAATCAAGCCAAAGCGTCTCTCTCTCTCTCACTCGTTTCTCATTTGGCCAGTATGAGAGAGTCTATGATAGCTGAGTTGCCAATAGTTTTTGCTCATATAACCCGTACAGATACAGCTCTTCTAAATGCCCGGATGTGAGATTGTGTATGTAAACCTTGTATTGAGGGGCTAATTGAATGTCTGTCGAGTTGGTAGATAACGTCGATAATACGCCTACTACTGCCCGCTTAAATGGAGAACTGCGCAAACTTTTTGCTTACGCGTATCTTGCACTCATTCACTGATGGGATGACTTTGTGCTATAATAGCCGAGGTTCAATGCATGTGTGCCCTATAGTGGAGATTGTGAGTCTGTTTGCCGTGGTAGATTCGATCAGGAGATCAATCGATCAATCGGTGGTGATCAAAGTATTCAAATCCGTCACACCTTGTTGTA